>MU269985.1:9911428-11199642 GCA_021432705.1 Caranx ignobilis
AAAAGGGGGTGGGGGAGGAGGGGGAGTCAGCAGCCTCCAGAGTGATTTATTTGCCAAATCAGGACACAATGAGTCGATTATGAGTCCTCTAATAAGAGAGAGTGTTTGGGGACCCACTAATTGGGCATGATTGAGTTGCAGTCTGGGAGCTGGGTGAAAAGGGAACCTGGTCGGCGGCTGTCATGCAATCATCAGCTAATCAGAGCTTTGAAATTAAAACTGCGTGTTTAGGGTAGAGGACGGGATAATGGCAGGGACCTGCCTGAGCTCTGAGGCTGTCTGAGGAGGCTGTCACGGTGTTTGTGTGTGTGTGTCTGTGTGTGTTTGTGCATGTGTTTATAAGTACAGTATACACGTGTGTGCAGTGGATTATACAGATTATTGTATACACTGTGTGTGTGTGTGTGTTTGGGGCCTCTCATCTCTGACTGTGGTCTGTGCTTTTCTTGATGAGGACAGTGAAGGAGCTGTAATCAGCCCAGCCCTTGTACTGTGTGTGTGCGTGTGTGTGTGTCCTCAGCTGTTTAGTCTGTCTCCAGGTTTATGACACAGCCATATGTTATTTTATATGAACACACAGCCTGCATTTTGTATTTCCAGAAAATTAATTCTAATCTAATTGAACACATTTTTTGTATCAGAATATAAACTAAAATAGACCTATATGTATTTTTTTAAGGAAATACAGCAAAACCTTATGATGATATTAATTTTCAAATAAATACACATGTACACTGCTACTTTAAATGTAAAATTGAAAAAAAAAGATAATGATCCATGCAGACTTTTGTCTACATGGATCATTTCAACACAAAATAACAAATCATAGGCTGTTTGTAAGATAAACAATCTATTAAAAATATTGATCTATTATACTCCCGTGCCACTGAATTCACACGAATCTGTAAAGGCTTAAATAAATCAAGATTAAAAAAAAAAAAAAAAAAGAAGAAGAAGAAGAAGAAGAAGAAGGTGTGTGAGAGCCTTGTCCTGTGTGTGTGACACCTGAACGGCCGTGTCCTCGTGTCGTCACTAGGGGGCAGTGTTTATCTGCATAGCGTCGCGAGAGTAAACAGACAGGGCTAATTGATGTCAGGTACTTCCTGTGTTTGTGAGGTTCAAACAGTTGCAAAGCAGAAGATTACAACAGCAATTGAACAGAGTTAGAGCGACGGTGTCAGAGGTAAGATGGAGATGTTTCTGTTCAAGACAGTAAGTGATGTTTTTCTCATCAGTTTGAGCGTGTTTTGACTCGCTGACCTGAACTGGGCCGACCTCATGGGCAACATCAGTGCACGAGCTCGTCCACTGCCCCTGTTTTATGCTAAACTGGTGGAAATGTTAGCATTAGCATTTTGTTTATTATTTACTTTTTTAAAATTTCAAAATTAAAGTTGAGTCTCATTAGAAGGATAAAATGGCGGTGACCTGTAAGATTGAGGCTCAGTAGAGCAACAGAGTCATGAAAAACAAAACATACATCAACTACCAGATGCACTGTAGATATCAAACAACACAAACATTCATATAAATTAAAGTTTTTGATTTTATATCCTAAACACTTTATCAACATCAGTGTGGTCTGTTCATCCAAAACTGGTTTGATGTTCCTTCATATTCCTCATAATAAACATCTGAATAGTTACAGCTCCTGGTTCTGACTAATACTTTACTCTGATGTTAGTGTAAGTTTGCTTTCTGGTTTGAGAATTTTTAACACAATGGTCTATTTTAAAGAATTACAGTGACAACTGTATAATACCCTTAAAGGCTCAATAAAGGATTTTTAATCATCATGTTTTTCTCTCATTACAGAAAACACACTGGTGGACTGAACATGTGACTGGGTCAATGCTGCACAGACAGCTGTAAGTGTAATAATGTTCTTCAGTATCTTTTCACTGGTATTATAAAATATTGTCCTTTTCTAGAAATACAATGATAATGATTTTTTTTTTTACATCCCTGTATGTAAATTATGTGGCTGTAATCATGTATCATCATCAAATCATTATTTCACATTATCAGTCGCAGTGTAGAAGATATTTTCAGTTTTCATTTATCTCATAATTAATATATTTACATATCTTCTTGTCGCCGGTGTTGTAATAATAAAATTAATGGAGCGTTGAGATACTTAAGTCAAGGTGCCAGGCAGTTTGTGCAGAAGTGTTTCAACAACGTGTAATTTTTAAGAATAACTCTTTTTTGAGTGTCAGTGTTTCAGCTTGTTCCTCTGCGCTCTCCTGTTTCCTGCCTGTGTTCACAAATTACCCAGCCAAACAAACCAACACTCAGTCTTTCTCTCAGTCCTCCTAAGGCCTTGTCTAATTGTAAATGCGCCTTACATCTAAAGAGGGCCTCACTATAAAAATCTGAAGTGGGTTTAGGCACAAATGGGATTAATTCCCAAAGAATGTCCTTTGCTCTTCCTCCCATAATTTCATTTGCAGGGTCCACAGGATGAATAGCCAAGCAGGCAGTGATGTGGAACTGGAGGACAGGCCTTGCGGGGCCTGTGCTGCTGCACCGCAGCCTTCAGGTTATGTTACCTTGATAATGTCACAGCTGCAGGAACCACACCGCCCACCGTACAGGACACAGGAAATCCAATTATCCGCCTTCTAATGTGTGGGAATTTTACGCTCTCATTTCTTAGACTTTGGCTCCAGCTCTGCCCGAGGGCAAACCTACCTGGGAAAGATTCCTGGGATTGTTATTTATTTATTTACCAGGGAAAATGTCCACTGGCTTTTTGTCTGAAATCAATATAATCACAAAGTTGTTGTGGAGCCCGAAAGAAAATAGTTTTTCTCAACAAAACCACTTGATTAAGATTTAACTGACTAAGCCATGTCCTTTTTGTGCACGTAGTTAAAATCTGATCTGTTTCATACGTATAATAACTTGGCTGCACATACAACACACAGTTATGCACAGTTGCAGAGAGGAGAAGAGGTGCAACCCTGATTCGTCCTGGAGTCAACCAGGTCTTTGTGACGGCTGTATATGGGAGCAGGTCCCCCACCTGCCTGGACCCCTGACTGTTTTTTGATTTAATTAAAAGGAAGAGGGTGCATCAATTTCAGCCGCGTGGCGGGGAGATGACAGTACACAAATTGAAAGTAAGCATCTCTGTGGAGCAGGGAGGGGGCCGGTCCATCATTAACATGGAAGACAATTCTGTGTGCAATGTAACCAGATTAGAAACATTATTATCGTTCTACTGCTAGACATAAAGCCCGCCGCAGAAAGAAAAAAACAAAAACAATCTCGTGAAGGCTCTTTACTTAGGACCGGGTGAGACGGGCTTGAAAAAATAGAAACTGAAGCACGGTCGTCATGGTATTGAGCTGAATCACATACCTGCACAAGAAAGTGTTTTTATACTGTCTGAGAAAATATGTAGTCCATCCCTAAGGAGGTTTCATATTTTCTGATACTTTACCCCACACAGCCGTGATTATGTATCTCAGAAGTGATTATATATCCACCCCCCCCCACCCCCACCCCCCCCCCTCCTCTTTCTCCTCTACCCCCTCTCTGCTGAATCTCCAGCACAGATCCAGTGTTTCAGTGATAGGGTTTGCTTTCGGGCCGATCCAAAGGAATGTGAATGGGCTCCGCGCTGCAGGAGGAGCCCTATTAATGAACAGTAAAGACAGATGAGTCTCTCTCATGCCAAGCAGGTTGCCTCAATTGGATTAGTGAAGCTGAGATTGGGATGGATAGCTGTCTATGTGCCAAGTGGCCATTAGCTCGGCCAATATGCCAATATGACTGTACACAATACAGGCTCAGGATTCCCCTCAGTGATCTCAACACTGTAAGGAGAGTGAGTGGCTGTGCATTTCAGAAACATTACAAATGTACGGACATACTAATGAGCAATAAACATCTATCAGCTCTGATGATGTGAGGGTTAAAGAGTTGATTTTTATAGCTGAAGTCACCTGTGTTGCCTTTATTGTTCAAGAAATACAAATATCACTATGTGGTACAAGTGATCTGTCAGTGGCTGTCACCCTGTGCTTTATGAATGGAAAGCTGCCCATTCCTGGCATGTATGTGTGTTTCTGAGGCTGATGTCATGTTCTCCGCAAGGCGATGACGGGCACTGTAGATGTCAGTGGACACCAGGGGCCCTTCTCCAACCAACTATACAAATGGGCATGAGTGTGAAGAGCTGGGGAAATGTTATCAATCACCCTGTGTCCCAGCGGAGGAGCTGCTGGCTTTTGTGTAGCGAGTCCCACTCATACTGATCCATATAAAAGGCTGTGTGATGTATTAGAGCAGATGAGCAGGGGCCGGCTCTGACACATGACTGACAGCTCATTTGACAGCCCCAGGAAAGTGTGCAGGGAAGTTTCAATCTAATCTAATGCTGCTGAAGGAATGAAATTGTGGTGTGAGATTATGTTTTCATGTTACATCCCCTCTAGGACAACACAGGCTGAATGGGATGAATATGATGTGGACGACCCCGCCGGTCTAGAAGCTACGGGCACCTCTGGAGCCAGAAACTACAGTCGACTCCCAGCCGAGACCTCCTGACCCATGACTCCAGCCGTCCAGTGACTCAGATTTCTGAGGGAAAAAAAAAACAGGAAACCGAAAACCAGGCTCAAAGCTACATCTGTGGGTAAACAAAAACATTTTTGTGTCATGCATTATCAATCAGCTGTCTCGTGGGGCTTTCCATACAGGTAATCTCTGTCATTCAATCGCTCCACTGCAGGAGCCGGGTCCTCCTGAAACGGGATAGCACCAAAACAGACATTAATATTAAGTGCAAGGGAGATCAGCTTCTCTTCGGACTGCTCTGTCTTCTCCTTCTTTCATAAAAGCAGAATATCTGTGGAGGGCTCCTGCATTTTGAAATCAATATTCCTTCTCCTGCAGTATAGGTTTACACTATCATTATTGTAAACTACATTATATGACATTACATTTATATGATAAATGTCATATGAATGGATAAAAAGCAGAACATGTTTCCACATACCACGCAGAGGTCACAGAGGTCATGGGATATTTCTTAATTAGACCAGAAATGTAAAATTATTTTACCAGAAAACTATTAAACGCCAGGAGACTCAAACCTTCCAACGCATGCCACCGCTATGATTAATCATAGAGGGCTAATTAGCCATTTTACAGCTATTTAAAAAGACACTCAACCCTTTTCATTATGCCCCATCTATTTCCCCAACCATTATGGCGTTTTCTCTTTTATTTCTAACTTTTGAAAGTTATTAGAAACTTCTGCTGCACCGAGGAATAAAAGCTTTCCATATTCAACACGCACCAGGCTTTCTTTTGCTCCGTCCACGTTTTATCCGTAGAATGAGGTCAGCAGTTGGCCCGCGAGCGTTGAATGTCAGCTGCTGTTTTTCCATTGAAACAGACTATACTCGGGTGTTTAGCCCTCTGACAGGCCTGACGTTGGCCTCCTAGCAGCCCAGTGACCACAGAACCTGATCCCACACAATCAAGCGGCTGTGTCTGCCCATTCTAAACTCACCTTTCCCAAATATGTCTCTCTCACACACACACACACACACAGACACACTCCTCTCACTGTTTCCACACCTCAGCTTCTCTGTACGAAGGCGTCCATATTTCCTGGCTAATTCCACGGAAGCCCCGGGAACGTTCGCATTGTCTAAGTGATCATTAAAATTTATGGCAAGCTGACTTCATCCAGCTTGCTAGGCCACGCTGGCATAAGTCATAATTATGTGATGACACTGTAAGACAGTGCGTCCACACTGTCCCTCTTTTCCAGGCCAGTTAAATGATATAATTAGCCCAGTAAGAGGTGAACGCTCCAGATTGGTTAAGTTATTAAATGTTTGGATGAACCTGAGCTCCATTTCCCTAACTATGGCCATCTTCCCCTCGCTCCTGCGCCCCCCTCCCTCCTTCCTCCATTAGCCCATTAGCAGTTATGTGATACTATATGCTGATGGGGCAGTGGACAGAGAAAGTGGGTAAATTAAGCCTGACCACTGGTTGTGTTATGGACTGCTCTTATAAGGTGCCACTGAAGGACACTGCAAGACTCGAGAGAACGGCACATCAGTGAGGGACATGTGACCACCACAGACCTGATGGTACAGTAATGTGAGCTCAGCTGAGTTTGTAAACTTGAAAAATGTCACTCTGACCTTCGTTATGGTCCGAGACAGCGCGTTATGCTGATTGGATTCATCGAGAACATATATGTTTGTGCTGTGACTCGTTCTTTCCAGCACGTGAATCTAAGGAAAGTGACTGTACTGTACGACAAACACAGGTCAGACGGGCAAACATGTCAAATTTAACCCGTCAGATTGCTCAATTTGTTCCCGGTTAAGCTGTAATGGAAGGCAGTGCACTGAGGTTGACAGCGCGCCTACCACTAGGCCCTTGAGCCTTGTGTGTGTGTGTGTGTCCTTATGTGTGGAGTCTGTGTGTTGTGCGTGTGTGTGTGTCGCGCTCCACCAGAGGGTCTCACCAAGCGTGACTGTGTGTTATTCACACTGACGAGTTCCACTGTTCACTGTCACCTCTCATTGCGAGGGGAAACAAGCCTGTGGAGGGAGCTGTGGCCAGGGGAGGGTGGAGGACAGAGGAGAGGCTGCAGCCCCCCCCCCCTTTTACAACCTCAGCCCAACAACAAGGAGAGCTGAGCTCCCGTCGGCCTCCTGGTTTGTCCCTAAATATCACTTTAGTCATAACCAAACAAAGAAAGCAGGTGAAGGTGGATATTCAGATGCTCGGTGCTTAACAGTCTGGTTGTGTTTCCTGACACATTCTTCCAGACATTAGAGGAGGCCTAGCTATGTGTGTGGCCATGTTTGGGGAGGGGTGGGTGTTATGGTGTTTGATTTGTTGTGAAGACTCGAGCAGCAGGGCTCAGCAGAGTCCAGGTTGGCCCAGCAGGCCCGCCGAGAGTGACACTTCCTCTCTCTGTCTCATCCTGCAGCGAGCCTTGACAGCAGGGATCTGGTGCTGAGCCGCGTCCCCGTTCATCATCACCAGAACCAACCACCCACAGCGGACAAGAAGGGGGGGGGGGGGGCTCAGTTATCTGTGTGTGTGTGTGTGTGTGTGTGTTTATGTGTGTATGTGCCCCCCTCCTCCTCCTCCAGCTCTGTCTTTGGCCCTTCTCCAGAGAGACCAAAAAGCCAGGTCTCTCTTGGCTCCCTGATTGTTTTTGTTCCTGTGAGCAGACAAATAGAGTTTGGCCTCTTACAAAAGAAAATGCCGGAGCTCATCTGATCTTACTGCCCTAAGGAGTGGCCCGGCCTGAAGGGCTAGTGATTGGAAAATTACAGTGCTGCTCCAGCCATATTGTCAGGGAGTCTGGGCCAGACTCTCTTCTGTTTGTGTGAAAGGCCATCAGCTGAATGGCCAATCGTGCACTTTTAGAACGCATCCATCAATACCGTGAGTGATTGGCTGTTGTCAGAGCTAATTTAGATCTGGGTCATTTGGGAGGTAATCCTAATCCAGGTAACTTCTGTGCCTCTAATGGCCATGTGAGTGAGTACGGAGTGAGCTGCTGGATGCTGCGTTTGCATTTCAATTTGAAACGATGCCAATTAAAACTCTGCTGTTTAAGTTCTGATTTTGATTTGATTGGTTGAAGACACGGTCACTCAGCTGGTCAGCAGATTCAGATTCAGGCACAGAGATTTGGTCTTTGAGAGAAAATACCTGTTGCGGCTGTAGAGTGATGTTGAAGCCGCCCATCCCTGCCACACAAGTGGCTCTCTGATAAGTGATTACAACTCGGGGGGGGGGGGGGTAAAACAAGGGCCTTGTCAGCACAGACCCTCCAGATTTGAGGTCAATTTCGCCCCCTGATTGCAGTTTTTTTTTTTTTTTTGTATGTATGTGTGTGTGTGTGTGTGTGTGTGTGAGACCGTGGGGGAGAGAGACAGAGCAGAGTGAGAGACTACTGTTGCCTCATTGAAGCCATCATCATCACCTAAGGAGCTGAGTCTGAAGCCAGAGCTGCCTCCCTGCCTGTCAGTTTCATCCTTTTGTTTTTATGTCCACCTCCCCTCTCTTTTATCCCTCTGTGCCCCCTCCCCCCTCCGCTACCCCCCCAATCCCCTATCTCTGCTCCTCTCCCACTCCTTGGCCCTGGCCCTGTGCCTGCTCTTTCGCTCACCCCCCATGTTCGCAAATCACTTCTTCCCGTGTCAGCAGGTAAATTGTTTTGTCCTCCCATTCCCTGCTTTCATTACCTTGTGTAAATTAAGCGATATGTCGTCCACCGGTGCGCGCCAGAGCCCTCACCGCGCCAACGCCAAAATCATGAGATTTGGCATAATAAATGAAGACAAACTGGCAGTAGCAGTGCTCCTCTCCGCGCGGGCTCGCCTTCATTATTCGCTTAACTTGCCGGAGAAAATGACTTAACCCTGACCTGTGTATTACGTCCCATATTCACTCCAGATAAAAGCCTTTTTACAGCGCACAACAATTTATATTCCAGCAAAGAGGCTGCTTTTCTCTGTCAGTTTTCCAATCTCAGCTCCTGAACACACGTCATTAAACTTGTCTTGCCTTCCTGTATTTGTCCATCAGTCCTTCTTTTTACATAAAATCTGGCAGCATTATTCTGGGATTTGATGGCACCCACTCATTTTTTCCCCTTGGAATGTTTGATTGGAAGAAATATAGCCGGGCCGGGGCTATCTCCTCTCCTCTGTGGAATCATGCACTTGATGAAATAGTGTTCCCCCAGCAAGAATAATAAAAACAGACTTGTACATTACAGGGGGCTCTCAATCTGCCAGCTGGGCTGAGCTGAGCGAAAAAACCCACCCTGCCTCCTGACAGATTTTTATAGTTATCCCAGCAGACAAATGGAAACGGTGACCAGGCTGGGGAAGGCCACTCTGGGGAAGGCTGACAGTAGGCTGCAGAGCTGGACAATAGTGCTAGGTGTGAACATTAAAGAGCTGGCCACAGATACGAGGAGGACGCTGTTACTAGCTGAGACGTCTTTACTCGTTGTTCACAGAGAAATACCTTTGAAAACCTTGCTCCTGGTAGAACACAGCATTGCTCACAGCTAAAAAAAAAAAAAAAGTGTCATCTAGACACACTGTGGTTTGGGTTGTGTTAGTAAACCTTCTGACTGTCACTGTGGTGACGGAGTAGAAAGTTAAGGTCCCGTATCACACCGTGATCTAACTTCATTGAGAATGAACTGTAGAAGATGAAAAGGGTGATTGCAACTGTCCTCAGGGTGATAGGTGTTCACTTTCCAATTTGGAAGTGTCAGCATTACTATAATATCAAGCTCAGTTGAATGTAAAAGGTCACAGACACTTTGCATGAAGCCGTTCTTTCACTGCTACTGGAGCAGAACCTGTAGTGAGTCTGTTAGTTTTGGTCCTTCAGTTTCTGCTACAGCTCGAGATGGATGTTGTTCCCACTCGACTTCTCTCGACGTGTTCATGAGAACCAACTGTGGAACAGTTATTTGTATGGTGCTACTGAAGACTGCCTTTATTATAATGTTTTCTCTTGGACAATAGTGAACAATACAATCACAATTATGCCACTGCTGGTCTCAAAGAGAAAATCAAAATGGAAAAACAAAACAGAAATGACTCTTTAGTGGATCCTGTCGAGTTGAATAATGTCCAATACTCGTACAGTGGAAATGTGCAACTTCATGAAGCCATGCACTTGAGCAGCATTTTTATTCCGGAAATAAAGAGATAGAAATGTTTCGATTTAAATGAAAGTTGAAAAGTTCCAGTGTGGGTTGTTGTTTCAGATTTTGCCTTCTGGGAAGATAATCAACCATAAATGGCGCTCGTTTCCACCTAACAGGCTCTGATTAATCAGCCAATCTGAGCAGGCTAATCATACCTCTAGTGCTTTCCATGCAGGGCCTGGAGGAGAGTTATGTGTAGTCTGCATGTTCCTCCTCCTCCTCCTCCTCCTCCTCCTCCTCCTCTCTCCTCTCTCTGTGCAGCAGTGGTGGAAAGCAATACAGTTCTGACTGAGGGATGAATACAAAATGTTGAGTTGAGACATTTTGTCTGAGAACTGCTCCTGGTTAAGTTTTAAAATGTTTCTACATGTCAGTGTCAAAGAAGAATAAAAATACACTATAGTGCTTCATGTCTCATGTAAATCTTTGACATGATGTATTGATGTATAGATTTTTTTTTTTTTTTTTTTGCAGGGGGGGGTGGGCATTTTGCTTTTATTTTGAAGTTTGACCATAGCAACACACCATAAAGATAAAGAAAACACAAGATAAAGTCATAAAACAAAGGTCCCACTTCTGTTTAAAAAAAACACCTGTGCCACAGAAACACACAAAGATAGTTCTTTAGAAACTAGTAGTAACCTGGTAGTTGAAGTAGCTCCTGCATTTGTCAGTTATTCCACATATTCCACTGCACAAGTTCATAGGAAGCAAAGAAACGTGTTGGTCATCTGTTTTATGTTGCTACAATCACTGACTGAGATGCTCAAATGAAAAAAACAAACAAAAAAAACAGTCATTAATGCTGTTGCCTGTACTTTTCTCTGTAATGACACGTAAACATTTAGAAGATTTGTTCAACATCACAAAGTTTTAAAACCACCTAAATCCTCTCTGACTCGGTCATGTGGACCATGCAGTTATCAGCAGAGGAGATTAAGGATCATCCGACAGGCTCAGTGTCGACCCACCACCTGATAAACTGACACACTGGCTACTTATACATGTGAAACAAAGTACAGGAGGATCTGTATAAAAACAAAAACCACACACTCCCTTTGATTTGCTTGACAACAAAACAAAAAGCTCCTGAGGTTTACGGGCTTGATCATTTTGTTAATGGCTTTTAACCACCTGGGGACAGAAAACTAGGACATGTGAATCCTGCCAGAGACCTCGGTCGGCTTTTTGACAGTCAGGATGTCTCATTGTGTTTAAATGGTTATGGTTTAACTGGGACACATTTGTATTGGTGATTGGTAATTGATCAAGAAGTTAGTTACAAGTAGGAGCTAATTACATTTACTCAATTACTCCTTTTTTATATTTAGCTGCTTTCGTGTAAAATCTTGATAAGACATTTATGTGTATTGGATGATTTAACGTTGTGGCACTTTGACCATTGTTCAGTCAGTATTGTCTGAAATGGGCTGTAATCTCACCACAGTCACAGTCATCTACTTAAAAAAAGTGTTAAACGTCAAGAAAACACATGTTTCAGAGATAAAGATATAGTTTATGATAAAAGTAACAAAAACAAGCACCATGACACATTCAACAGTCGTGTTGTGAATTCCTTGCACTAATTCGCTTTCGACTTTCAAATCTGTCCCAGAACAAAGTGATCAGTAGACATGCGCAGAGCCTCGGTGTATACAGTTGTTTTAGATGGGCAGGTTCACTCAGGGCAGGGACTCGTCTGCTGTAAAAGGACGCAGGGAAAAGAATGAAACAAACAGAGAGAGAGAAAAAAAACTTGAGAATCCAACTCATTTTTTACTGTATGAAAGTTTCACAAGGTCGTTTGGAGAGTCATGTTAACACAATACGTGAATACAGATTTGTTTCCTTGTTCTACAAGTCACGCAGCAGCGAGTCTTTAAGCGATCATTATTACCATACAAATAGACAGATCTATTTAACAACCCCCTTTTTATCGCATAACACTTATTCTTTAGTGTTGCTCCCTGAAAGGCACTGAAATGCGTCTCCCCCCTCATTTTTTTTCTTTCTTTTTTTTTTTTTTTTTTGCAGGGAAATCGTCTCAGGGTTGATAAAGGCTCAGAGCAATAGAAGAAGCAAGGCTGACATCTTCTTAAGAGATGATAGGAGAGCCAAATCAAATAGGATGGAGCAGTCACTCTTTTCACAGATAGGTAGCTCATTTCTTGTGGCTGAGAGTTTGCATCCCTAGTGGCGCTCTGCCTGGGAAAGATAGCTCACTTGGACTCCATTCATTATTTCATCCCCTGCCTCCTCTTTTCACATCTTAGCCACTTCTTCTCTTTTTTTCCCCGCTTTAATGAGTTGCCTATTTTTCTCAAGTGTTGATGGGAATCTTGGAATTTAGATTTGAAGACAAAATGTTTAATCACAAGTGTTTTTCATTTGTGGAGAAGGGGCAAAAATCAATTATTTCTATTAGACAATGCTGATTGGAAGTGAATGGAAGTGGTAGCATTTTGAAACAAAGGCTCCATGGAGGCAAAGATAAGTGTCAGTCTGTCCCCCCTGAGGTATGATATGTGGTTCAGCTTAATAAGCAGTTTGCAAACATTTGCCATTAAATCCATGCCAAAGGAGAGACGAGCAAATAATTAATGATAACAGTACTCATAAATCAGTCATTGGAAAATGGAGGTTAATATTGTGGCAGCTGCAGTTACATCAGAAGATGTTTTCTGTTTTTGCATGATGCAGGCTTGTCGCCGTGGTAAAACCATCCCTTTGCTCTTTGGTCCATACCATTAGATGCAGTGGGTTTCCCTGCAATATAACTTCCTATTAAGTTGCAGGAACTTTTAATATACTGTTTACTGCCAGAGAAGTGTAAAGCTCCATACGATATTCAGCCCGGCACTTCCTGAAGAGCACTTTGCTATCATATCCCTCACATTCTTCGCAAATCCCTCAGAAAATTATTTATAAAAATTAACTTCTCTTGCAGGGGGCTCATTGAAAAGAAGAATTACATGAAAGATAAAACATTTTATCGCCAGTGAAAGACTAGACAATGTACGTCAAGAAATTGGGAAGATGGCAGAAACAATGAATATTAAGTGCCTAAGAATCTAAAGCTGCTGACTAAATTGAAACTGTATATCCTGAGGGGGCAAGGTTTCCAAATTGCTAATTACTGCCTCTGAAAGGGGGCTGTTTCTGATATGTTTGCTTGTGAAAGGCTGCCACTTAATGAAGCAGTGGCTCAAGTTTTTTTTTTTTTATTTAATATTCCCACTCTCCGGCTTTCAGGGCTCTCTCTGGACTTCCCTCCCAGGCCAGAACAATGGCGGGCCCAGGAGCCCAGCTTCCCCACAGGCCCCAGCGAGAGGAGGCCGGGGGCTGGGTACTGAGGGAGCCGCTCAGCATGCTGAAATATGGAGGCGACAGATAAGGTGGCAGCAGCACAGAGAGGCCCTCTCCCATGGGCCCAAGGGGAAATTTGCAGTTATTAAGAGGAAGATGAGAGAGATTAAATGGCTTTTGTACTCATTTTCACAGACTTTTCTTTTTTATTATTTGGGCTGCCTTCATCTGAGAGATGAAAGAAATGGTAAATGACTTTTTTGCTTCATTCACCAACACACTGGCTTTGAGAGACAATTCATTACTGAGAGTTGTCACACATCATAAAACACTTATTAGTTCACCATTGTTTTAAAAGGTGTGGAAGTAATATAATTACTGTAATCTTATCATCTACAAGTACAGTAATTACAAACTTAACATGCTTTTGGATTTTGTTTGAAGAAATGAACAAAATGTTAACATATGTGTAGAGTTAAAACAATGGCCCGAAGTCTTAAGAAAGGCTTACTGATGCTGACTTATCCTTGCATGCCGTCTGATGACTATATATAATGTCTCTGAGTTTCACAGACGCTTGAAATGGACATGGATGGATCCACATACAAACACACTGTGTGCAGGTGTGGTGGTGAGGTGGAGGTTTGGGCTGCACTGATGTGATGGGGACATGGTTCAGTGGTGAAGAGATTCTGAGCTGATTTGAAAAGCTACTTCTCAATGTGCTTATCAAACCATGTGCAGTAGTTTATGTACTGGGTTCATTCTTAAATGGTCTCCTTTGCCTATTTATCAGTCTGGCTTGTCTATCAGCTAAGTGGATGCTAATGAGCTGGAAACACATTGTTTTAAAATTAAAAAATGGTTGAAGGACTTTTTGGATGTGACAACTAAAATGGCTTTATCATTCTTCCAAGACTGTGGACTCATACACTTAATGTCCTGAATATATTCCACTCTCCCTTTTGTTGGTGTTGTTTGTTCATACAACATGGCTTTATGTCTAAGATACAGGATGGTGTTGTGACTATAATTTTTTGTTTTTTGTCTTGAATGAAGTTGAGACAACATCTTTATGAGCTTTTTTATATATAACACTTCACTCAATATTAGGCAAAAATAAGCACAAATCAAAACATATGTGAATTAACAACCATTTATAGAATGAAATGAGTGAGAGTAAGGACCAAATGAAAACCAGTAAGAAAGGGTTAAACTACTGTAAATAATATGATAATTAGTACAATCACAACAGTAACCCTCTATAAAATGTTAGTATTACAATAAAAACTCTTGCAGTGGCTTGTGGCATAAATGCTAAAGGCAGTTTGACCGTTTTCTGTGGAGACCTGGAGAGGCTCCAAACAGCCTGCTCCAGTTGACCTGAGGGGTTGAACTGGTCCACACACAAGTCAGGTAGATAGTGATGTGCCAGAGCAGATAGGCCATGAGCAGAACAACAAGCACTGAATTATTCAATGTACAAAATCAGCTGCAAAAAAAGAATAAATGAAAAACAAGGTTTTATATGATCATGTTTCTGCCTGTTTCTTTTTAACAAGCATTCTTGTCACTTGTGCAAACTTGGCACCTACATGGCAACCCAACTACTAACAGTTCATTCAAGATCCATCACTCAAGACATCAAGCAGTCTTTGCTGTAAAATCGGAAGGATTTCCAATGAATTAATATCAGATCAAACAACAACCAGTCATAAGAAATAAAACAATGCAGCCATAATGGTATTGGGCACCATGGATCTACATAGAGACACTACGTAGGGAAGAGTGCAGTACTAAGCAATAATCAGATGTTTAAAGTGAAAGTGAATGTAATCAGTGGTCAGTGGTAAAGTTGTCTGTGTTATCTGCAGCCTCACTCTGCTCCTTATCTGTGTCAACAACACTGTGGAGCTGTGGCGGGTTCAGAGTCACAGCGAGGCGGAGCCACCTGATTGGCTGGAGAGCAGGGCGGAAGTGCGTGTGGCGCCCCAGCTGTGCTGAAAACAAAACAAGGCAAGCTGCGACTGGTGAGTGCAGAAACACAGCGGGTTATTATTGCCTCTTGTTGTTGCAACGTTATGTTATAGCTTACCGCGCGTGGAGTGTGTATGACACAGTGTCGAGCGGTGTGTGTCTGTCGCTGATAGTTAACACTGGGGAGATGTGCTTCTGTCCTTGTGCTGATCTCACGTGTGGGTTGTTATGTAACACAGTCTGCACCGAGCATGCAGAGCGATCAGCCTCAGCCTCTGCCATTGTCTCCGTGCACTGTTGTTGTGCAGGTTCCCAGCTGCTTTCCTAGCCACTGATGCAGACGCTGTGAGTGTTTACAGCTGCTGACGACGTGCAAACAGCTCCATCTCTAGATTTTACACCGTTGTCACACAACCCACTATTTGAAGAACAAATCAGCCTGGAATAATGTACTGCTAAAAGGAAAAATAAGCTAGCTGAACCTTGGCAGTGGCCCTGTATTTAGAGGACTGGTGAAATGTAACCAGTGCTGCAGGATAACAGAAATGTGTCAGCCCCTCAGTACATCAACAGATTTCCACAGAGGCTCTTGCTAGATGGGCCATTTAGCATTTGACTGTGATGCAGTTACACTGTTCAGAGGGATGTCTAGCGTAGATAGAGGCAGAGATAACCCTCAAAGCAGATGGACATGTCTTAAGTAATGAATATAACAATCTTTTTGTGGCTCTAATAGTTCAGGCTCGTATCACTATCACTGTTCCTGTGGCTCTTATAGTTTCAGATATTTATAAAAAGCCAAATTTGTTTAAACGGCTTCATCCATCATGACTAGGCCTGAGACAACTGGGTTAAATATAGTGACCTTAATATACATGAATATATTTTTGTATTCTAAGCTGAATATACGAGAGACAGATGAAATAACCACATGGAAACATCATCCTCTGACTTGAGGTGTACGAAATAAAAGACACACTAAAGTATCACCATACCAGATTAGACTGACCCCTACACTGCCTGTTTTTAAGTCTCATTTAAAAACCCATTTGTTTTCCATGGCCTTCTATGATAACAGTATATTGCCTTGTTTGTGGTATCCCAGTGTATCGCAACATATCATATAGTGCTTTTCATATGCATTCTTGCCAATTCACTGCCCTAATTCTGACTAATCCAGGAAATGAAAAAAATAAAAACCCAGAAATATCATGGTGATTCATCACCTTATCTGTCTGATGACTTATCTACCCTGCTTCAACCTATCTCAGTTTATTTTTATGTGTCATCATCCACAGTGTTAGCTGTTTGCCACTATGCATCTAAAGTTTCCTATGATGTGTCTTCTGTATAGCACCATGATGGATGAGCTGGTGCAGGACTTGGTGTCTGCGCTGGAGCAGACCTCGGAGCAGAGTAAGCTGGGGGAGCTGTGGGAGGAAATGGTCTTGAGTCCCCTGCAGCAGCGCCGGCAGATCCGCCGCCGTAGGGTCCGCAGGCGCTACCGGGAATCCCCCCTCTATCTGACGGAGCACAGACGTTGTTGGATCGAAGCCTCGGAGTCCAGCTTGGACGAGGCTAAACATTACAGGGAGAGCTCTTCCTCCACCATCACCGCCTCTGTGGCCAACTGCAGTGACTCTGATGACTTGACCTCAACCAGCCAGTGGCACTCTGTCATGAGAGGCTCGGCCAAGTCAAGGCAGCCCTCCTGGCCGGAGTCCGACTCCTTCAGCGAGAATAATCCAGGACGGCCGCTCAGGAGGCGAAGGAAGGTCAAACGTATGACCTCAGGTGTCACGGTCAGGCTAAAGCAGAAGGTAAATGTTTCCGGTGTAGATGGGAAACGGAGGTACAGGCCGTCTAGGATGGAGCAACTGTCCGGATCGAAGAAGAGGTCAGGTGGTTGGATGGGAGCAGAAAGAAAGACTGATGGAGCAAGGCTGATGGGAAAGGAGCGCTGGAAGCGGAAGATGGTCAAGGAGCACAGAGATGCCGATGAAAACATGTCTGAGGGGTAATGTTGGATCCAAGCAAGGATATTTGCATTTTTTTTCCTAATTTGGTCTTTCCATTAGAGTTAAACCCAGCCCTTTAGTTCATTACAGTGATGTTACACAGCTAGGCCTCCATCTGGCATCCATTTAGGTGTAGAGAAAGAACTTTGGGGTCCGTTATTTGTGAAAAATCAGCATTTCCAGCTCACAGAACCTTTCATTTAATTTACAGTTTTGCAACAAGCCAAATGTTAACCCTGTCATTGTTTAAAGAGTCAAGATTAAAACCATACCCAAAAAGGAGCTCAAAACTCTAAAAGCCCCTTTTACCCTTTAAATGGAAAGTTACCAAGGCAGTTAAACCCATAACATAAAAGTCATGGGCATAACTACTATCAGACAGAAGCAATTAAAGAAGGCGACATTTAAGATGATCTATACTGCCTGTCTTCATCGAGCCACTTGTCAATATTCAGCGTGTCCTCAACTAAACCAAAAAATGTATCACAATCAAGCCACTCCACTTTAAAGTATCGAGTTGACATTAAAAATGAATGATAGAGTCTCTTCATCCTCATCTCCTGTAGCTGAAATAGCTGAAATGATCACCAGGGAGGGATCTTTGATAGTTATGCCTCCGGGCATCTGCCAACTCATTATTTCCTTTCGAGAAATATTGTCACAAATAAATAAGTGACTTGGTGTGGTATTGATTTGTTTTGAAATGAATTCCTGTCTTGGGCTGGGTAATTAAAGCTGTGCCTGTCCCAGCGTCCCACAGTGCACCGTCTTGTGTGCATTTTATTTGGCAGAGCTAAATGTGTCTGTAACAGGCAGCAGAGAGGACGTTGTATTATTACAGTGAGGTGAATATTACACAGCTGAGAGGACATTATATTATTACAGTGAAATGAATATCACAGCACAGTGTGGAAAAAAAGGATAAATTGTGACAAAAGTATAATTCGGGCATCGAACCACTGTCACCTTCGCGCCCTCGTTTACCCGCTCACTGCTTCCTAATGGACCATAATAGACACTCGTTTGTGAGCAGCAAACTGAGATTTCAGATAGAAAACCTTTGTGCTGTCACTGACAATTTACACTTTTTTAATCTATATATTCGACACAGTGCATAACATTTTAATGCACTGGTTGTTTGATTATTTTAATTTTAGTCACTTGTAGCTACCAGTTAGTGTGAGGATGAAGATTTTTCATATGGATCATGTGACCAGCTGTAAACAGTGTCATTATTCCAGATGAATCCACCCAACATTATATAAAGTTAAGACTCTACCCATTTCAACCAGATAAAACTGTGGAAGAACACTAAAATGGACTTAAATGGCAAAATGATGATGACAGTGATGTACACGATGAAAGACTCTTTTACTCCTCATACTCCTTACTCCTCATGAAGTACGGTTAGTAAAATTATAAACCCAGGATTTGTAACCAGTTTTATTTGGTATCATTCTGAGGCAATGTCACTATAAAATATCATGCCATAGACAGCATCTGCTCCTCTGTGGGACATTTTAAAGTTGCATGAATTTTACCCCAAGACCTCCAGATAAAATGAAGGACGATAATATGGTGCAAATTTAGCAAATATGAACTTTTTTGAGAACATGATCCTTATTAATATTAATAAGAAGCTGAGTAACAAATTTATATATATATAAATGGTTGTAAATGTTTCACATCATAGGTATAAAGAGTTGATCGATAGTCAGATATGGTGGGCAGTGCAGGTCAGTTGTGTTTTTTGAACCACTGGTGTTCCTGTCCCTGGAGTCCTGTCCTGCTCCTTCACAGTGTATTTCCTTAGTGATGTCTTTATCTGCCGATCACATGAAATATATGATAAGAAGACATTTCAGGTAACCAGTAATGGGACAGACATAAGGCTTTACATCCTCTAGTTTCATTTGTGCTGACCTCCCTAGCCCCTAAACGGTACTTGTTTTCTTACTTTATGGAAAAATCAATAGCCGTTCTGACAGAAAACGGCTCCGGAGAAGAAATAAATGGGAACACCATGGCACGCTGTCAATCATTTCTCACTTACACAACGCCAACGTTCTTGATTGCTGCTCAGTAGACTGCCACAACATACTGAGGGCTCGACAATCTAATGGTTAAGCCCTGGTGGAGGCAAAGGATACGAACAAATGGCAGCAGTGATGAGAGACTGACAGTGATACAACAGCAATATTTATACTCAGAGAGTGTATGGTCCATTTGATGTCAGACACAGATGCCATTGTTGAAATGTCTTTTGAAGCACTCAGATTTCTTTGGTCTCCGTTCATTCCATTAACCTTTTTCGTATGGAGTGTCTGGTTGTGCCTCTCCTCAAGGTCACTCCTCTTATGTGCATACTGAGCAGAGCTTCGCCTTCAGCCACCCAAGTGCAAGGGGAGCAGATGTTGGCAGCTCCAGTTGGGCTCCACATCCTTGATTAGACCTGGCCCAGCCTGCTGGCAGTGAGGCCACCTGGCACCCAGGCTGGCCCAGCAAGCAGGCCTCACCTGTGGGTAGACGCTGTCCCGGGCTCAGCCTCTGTCTCCAGCTGCGTGCTGCTGACTGCACTTACTGGTGATGTTGACTTCAACCCTCCCCACCAGGAAAAAACAAAGAAAACAAAGCTGGTGTGTGAGCTTTTCTTACACTCGGCTTTATTGTGCTGTAATTTATATTTTGAAAACTCTATGAGGAGTGAGTTTTTTTTTTGGGGGGGGGGGCAGTGCAGCATTTGCTGAAGTTAATTTTCATAAATCTCTGAGACTAATCCAATTACTGCAGCTCAGGGAGGGTGGGATAACCTTATAATCAGACACCCATGGAAGAGAGCATGGATTTGGGTTGGGGCGGCTTGTTTGAAGAGCCCACAGATCCATTGTTATCAGCGCTTTGCCCCCCTTCGTCTCTGCCTCTTCTTTATTCCTCTGCAGAATGAGCCCAGGCTCAATAAATGGCGGCTAGCCTGTAATCTCTGTGCAAACTGGTCTGCCTCTCCCAGGAGCTGAGGATTATATCCTAATGATTAGTGCTCATCTGGATACTGTGTTTTGCTTCACCTCTCTGGCTTGTGTAGAGACAATAGGGTCACGCGGGGAGTTAAGTTCAGCCCTAAAACACTGGAATGCAGTTTTTGTTTTTGCCCTTGCTTTTGTTTCACCATGGACGCGTGGCATAATTAAGATTTATCTGTTTTTATGGCGCCTAATCCACAACAGAATTACTTACTTTTTTGACTGGGGAAGCATTCGGTTTAGCTCTCATCAAACCTCACAGTGATCTCTATTGACATGTGAGACAAAGACCAAGTTTTTCCTAAAACATTTTCCCGGCAAAGGTCACTGCTGAAGAAATAAGAGGTGTTTCTTTTTGGTCCCAAGAAAAATGGGGGTCTCAATTATTCATTGGCTTTAATTAGACAGTACTTAATGGAAACGGTCTCACATCGGCCCTGTGCTGCTCCAAGCGACATCACATTACACCTTTAATACAGATAAATACTTAATGGGTGTCTCTAATTAATTGTTTATACCTGTGATTCTTTTTCAAACTTTGTGTGGTCTCTCCAATAAGAAGCAAGTGCGTTTTTGTCCTTAGAAAATGGCGGAAGATGCCATGTGGCTGGTGGTTAATCATCGCTGGTTTCCTCATTTCAAAGAAAGGTTGTGGAATGAAGCATAAACCCCATAAGGTGGTTTTTGCTTATCGTGGGGCTTTAGCTGTGTCCTCTACCAATGTAGAGGAGTGTTGTGTGCTCCAGATGCCAGCCGATGTGTCCAGAGGTGGGGTACAGCTGAGGAGAGGCCTGGGGAATCGGTCTGGAGAGAGAGGGCTGAGGGGGCCGGGACAGGGGGGGGTGGAGGGACAGTCTAGGATTTCGCGGCTCGGCCAGACGTCTTCCAGATTCCCCGGAGAGGCCTGCTCCCTCTCACATCTGCTTCTCGTGGATATGAGGGGAGATGATGCAGGACCATCTGGCCAGGAAGGCGTGCAGGCTGGGCGGACATTTTTCTGATCCTGTCGTCACAGTCAGGCCTGTGCAATATGGCAAAGCATCGTATCAGCGCATATCTGACCCTGCAGCTCTCTCCCATAAGCAAGGTCAGCGATGATAGACAGCAGGCAAAATGCAGGACAGTAAAGAGCATTAAACTCCCTCTCTTTCATAAAGCGCTTGAATGGCAATTAGCTTTAATTAAAGGATAGGGATGGCCTTACTTTATGTCTTTCTAATTGTCAACAAATGTCACAGAAAGACAGAAGCCAATGACGTGTTCATTCGTCACTCAATACTTACTGACTCGTGTAACCAGGGCTGTTGTGAGCTGTAAACCCAGTCATTCCTGCACAGGACAAAAGAACAAGTCAGGATGCAAATACAAAATCACTGCTGAGCATTTCTCTGTAATACTGTAGTTAAAAAGAAAGGAATTAAATATATAGTAGCTGCTAGTGTTGTGGGACTTTAGACTGGTCTGGAGACCACATTTTCAAGGTCTTATCTTGTCACGGCCGCGGTCGAGCTGGACTTGGGATTTTTCTCAGGACCAGTCAAGACCACAGATGGAGTGACATCTTTTCTTAAATGTCTCTCTGTCATTTGCTCACTTTGGTTTATGTAATGTAAGTCAATGACTTTAAGATAATTAAAATTGTTCTACAATAGCATGTGCTTGTGTAACATCTGAAAAACTTGGTTGCATCAGAGTCAAAGTGGAAGACTTCAGCAGGTTCTGTGTTCTTCTATTCAATCCAGACTTTGTTTCAATTATATAGATTTTATATAAAATTATCTTTTCTTTTTAGCTGAGGTATAATGTAAATATCAAGCCACATGATTATTTTGAGTATTGGTACTGAATACAGTCTTGAAAATGGTCTTGCATTGGTTTGGTCTCGGTCTCGGACTTGGTCTTGCCCCCCCTGGTCTTGGTCTTGGTCTTAACTTGGTCTCTACCCCCTCAAAGTCTTGGTCTTGTCTTGGTCTTGGTTTGCTCTGGTCTCGGTCTTGACTTGGTCTCAGGTTGGGTGGTCTTGACTACAGCACTAGTAGTTGCTTTGTGATGTCACAAAACAGCTGGAGGTTTTAACAAACATTAACCAAACAGGAGTAAATTGTGTTTTTGTTGGGGTCTGTTTTCTCTTGTGGACTAATACACATTAGTGTGACAGTACAACATATATAGAGGTGACTCAGATAAAAAAAACTGATGGAAGACCCATTTGCATGGATGTGACTTGTCCCTTAAAGTCACTGGTATTCAGAAAAGTACTTTAGGAGATTGATAAATATTTATGAGCAAATAAAAATGAACATGCTTGTGAGTCGTAACAACAGTGTGACAGTCTGGTACTGTCAGGAATTCAGAATTCTTTTTTGAGCTCTCATCCCTCTGTCTTCATCACCTCCACCCTCCCACACCCCCCTGTGACCTTGAAGTGTCTGGAGGTCCCAGTCTGAGGTGGCTGAGGTGTGAGAAAGCCAGAGAAACCCAGGGTGGTCTGGGTGAGTGAAGGGGGGGGTGAGGAGGGGACTCAGGGCACATAGGGTATGGAGGGGGCCGCCTGCGGGTGCGGTGAAGAGTAGCGGCGATGGAGCAGGCTGGGCAATAAGAAGTGGCAGCCCACACAGCAGATGTTGGCCAGTTGTTGTGTGGAAGCGGCACGTCTGTGGGCTGCTCTGTGTGTGGGGCACACCCAGAAGGAGGGGCAGGCAGGGGAATGTGTTTCGCTCTCCTGTCATCCTCCACAACGCCGACCAGATTAGATTGAAGCTGACAGCGGAGGATATTCAATTAGATTGTGCATGTCACTCAGTGGCTTCGATCAGAGTCTCTCCTCATGCCTTTGTGTTTGCTATCGCAACAAGGAAAAACACAGTGCGCTGTCTTTTTGTGTCATTTCCATTTATGTCGACCTCTAGCTCCAGACTTCTTCATTATTTTCATTACTGCATGCTACATGTTAAATATTGACATTCAGGGGCATGTAAATTTTTGATTCACATTGTTCACTTTTCAGATGCTATAAAATGATCTGACCTAAAGAGCACATCAGCTTGGAGACGACAAATCAAAACAGAGCTCTCCATTCTCAGACGTCATTGATATTAAAGAACAGGTCAGCTCCAGTCATTCACATGTGATGTCTCTCCTCTTTGCTTTTGCAGGGAAACCAGCAGCACATGCAGCAGTGACCCTGGTCTTTTCACCAACGATGAAGGAAGACAAGGTATCAAAATCACACTGCAGCAACTTCCTGTGACTAAAAGCTGCAAGAAAACAGCTGATTGGATTTTGAGCATTTGGAGCTCCCAGACAAAGCTGCACAGAGATGAGGGGTTGTCACATTTGGACAACACCCTGCTCCACTCTGAGGGAACGCTGGGGTGAGAGAGGGATGATTCCATACAATGGGCCGGTTGCTGGGCACCCAGGCGACTCTAATAAGACGTTGTCATGTCGTGTTAATGAGCGCTGAAGCCTTTGCTAATCTCATTAGCCATGGCGGGGCCAGGCGGCCTCTGATTTAACAGTTGTCACTACACCTTGACTGTGAGAGGCATGGTTCCTGCATGTGCTTCACTGACTGACAGGTCTGAGAAGTGCTAGCTGTCCTCACACAGTGCTGTGGTTAAAAGTGTTTCACAGTGGTGCTGCTTTTGACTTCGGCATTTTAATGGGAGCTGCGATGGCACTACTGAGGTAAAATGGTGTGTGTGCAGTGGCACTGCAGACTTAAGTGGAGCTTAGAGAGGATTAGGTATAGTACTCTGGCACAATTTTAAATTTGGAAATTCTGATATTGGACATTTTAGAAAAGTATGTAGGGTAAGAATATGATAGAAAATGACATACCAGTGAATGCAACATCCTCGCTGTCCCTGTGTGCAGGTGATGACGAGCAGAGTGACTGGTTCTTTGAAGGCGACTGTGGAGCTGGGACAGGAGTGGCCAGTTTGTTGCCCAACTGGGACTCAGACAACCAGCTTTCCCTTGAAGATAACCACCCATCTCCAACCTTTCTACAACCTGCACGTCCCCCCCAGAGAAGTAATACAGGATTATTTTAACTTTTACACAAATTCCTCTTAACAAGGAAAGACTGCATCTGTTTTTTTGTAATCAAGGAGAATAAGAGGAGAACCTACTTGTCATGTATTAATGAATGAATAATAATAATTCCTTTATTTATACAGCACCTTTTAAAAAACAGGGTTTATAAGTGCTTTGACCTTAAAAGCAGAAACACAAGAACAAAAGTAGAAACACACACTGGCAGAAGAAACCAGCAACAGTGACATAAGCTCATGAAAGCCCAAGCAACACAGGCAATATGAGAACCAGACAACATCAGCTGAGACCAGGAGGAACCACAGCAAGATGTATCATGATGTAATGATGCAATTAAACAAGATAGAAATAGTAAAAGGGGTATAAGTGAGATAGATAAAAAGAGATAAGAAATGAAAAGAATTAAGATGGTTAAAGAAAGCAGCTGAATGAAACAATGCAATAACATAATACAAAATGAGATAATAGGAAATAAAAACTTCTGGCAGATAAAACAGTTATATATTACAACGAGGAATAAAATAAGAATAAATGAAGAACAGAGTCCAGTTGGAAAAGGAATAAATGATGGTAGAAAAACAGTAAGACGCCAACGCCAGAAAAAAGCAAGTCTGTAAAAATGGGTTAAGAAGTGACTTCAAAGAATCTGCCAGCCTTACCTCCTGGAGAAGGTCGCTCCAAAGTCTTTAACTCAGCATATTGACTTCCAATACGCTAAAGATTTCTTCACTTGTTTATAAAGCATTCAAATATACTGTATATTGGGCATTGCTTCAAGGCTGTGAGCCTCTCTGACCTGCTCAGGTCAAATGTCAGTGCTCTTGTCACTGTCTCCTCAGGGTCAAACAATGAGGTTTGTTTTCTCATGTGCTTTTGTTTTAAAACTGTTGCAGGGTATCATTCACGACTGAAACACCTGCCTGGTTCTGCTGCCTGCTGCTTCAGGAAGGACAGGAGGAGGATTCCCAGCAAGGTTAAAGCAAACTTGCATCATTCACATCAGTCGGCCTGCAGGTACTGAAGTCTTTTTTTTCCTTTGTGTTTGATTCTCACTGTGTGTGTTTGATTTGTGTTGAACAGGGCAACAGCATGCCAGTGTTTGTAGAGAGACTGAGACATTTCTCCCAAGATCCTTACCAGAGAGAGTAAGATATACTGTTTCAAACTCTTAAAACAACATTATAAAGAGCTCTTCTGGTATTAAGTCCATCTGTTTCCATCATTGTTTTGTGTCCAATAATTATACCGTGAACATTTCCTTTCAGCTTTTGGCTGCCTGCTGTTGGAAAACGAGACCGGAGCCAGGTATGTTACCATACAAGTTTTTTCCAAGCCTTATTATCTTTTTGATCCTAGTTTTTTTCAGTCTCTAACAGTAAAATTTCAGACTCTAAATGTCATTGATACTTTCAATTTCCAGCTGAACCCTTTGTGCCCATTACCCGTGTGTCCTATTGACATGGTGTCAGAGAGCTCCCACCTCAGATCTTCCTCCTCAATCTGCAGAAACAGGTAGTTGATGCCATGTTAAATAAAAGCAGCCTCTCAAGGGCCCATTGGAGACGCCAGTCTTTTCAATCAAAGCTCAATATATTGATAGACAAGTCTGTGGCCAAGTCACTTAAATAAATCAGCTGCAGAGCACAGGTCACTGTTAACAAAAGTAATCTATGTTAAAATAATGCCTCAGAGACTGTGTGGGCAGATTCACTCAGTGGTGGCTCCAAATCTTCTTCAGGGTTAGATCAGATAAGTTCGCCTCAATGTGTGAGCTGCTAATTGTTAGCTCTGGTTAAATGCTAAAATCTTCATGTTGCAAATATTCAAGAGAGACAGTCTTTAGTTTGTACTTGGTGCATGTAGTTTCACACTTTCTTAACAGTTCTTAATTATAATAAAATCAGAATTCCATTGACATTGGTTTAACTTCCTGTTTGGGCCCTCCCACAAACAAATGCTCTTATCATTGAATCCCGTTGTACAGAGGGGTCACTGAGATGACAGAGAGCAGTTGTAAAAGTCTGATAAGTGAAATTTTTAATGAATCAAATTACATTTTGGGTGGATTTTGGAAAATACAAAAGTTGTACTGTTCTATGTTCTATGGGATATAGAAATAATGTATTTCTATCACTGGTTCAGAGGCCGCTGGGTCATCATAATGGTATTATGAAGTATTAGTATTAGTGCTACTTGCTGAGGTGACAGCAGGCTGCTGGAGTTGGATGCAGTAACACTCCCAGTCAGTTAGTTTTCAAGGTCACTGTTGGCAAATAGAGAAATACTGTGTTGACATAGTCATATTTCAGTTTCAAATCCCTGTCTTTCTGGCACTGCACAAACACATGAAAAAAAGGTTTATCCTAAAGATGTTTGTCAAAGCGTCACACCGCTCCCAGTCATCCCTGGAACTGTTGGATCTGCATGGGGGACTATTGAGGCAACCGAGCAGCCCCCCCTTGGCCTCGAGACTGTGGGACTCCTCCGTTGTATTGTTTCCACTCTGCCTATTTATGGTGCATTCTTAATTTTGTTTCACACATACACACACACACACACACTTTTTCCCTCCCTCTCTCTTGGGTTATTTCACAGAGCGCCCCGGCACTCCTTGATGAGGGGCAAAAACACGACTGCTATGAAAAGCCCCCGACTTCTTAGGGCTTTCTTTTCTAAACTGGCCCTTTCTTCTCCACCTGAAAGGTTCCTTCAGATTCCAGTTTGAGGCATTGTGAATACTAATTTCTTTCTATTAAAAAGCCCTCATATCCCTGCCATGCTCTCATTTGAATGGCGGACTCAGGGGAGACCTCTTAATTCCTTTATAGTGGGATTCAAGACCCTTCACTTCAAAAAGTATAAATCATACTCCCAAATGAATGAGGGAGAGAGGGGGGATTGACGAGAGGGGCTTCTGATGTGTCCCGTTGGACGGCACGAGCTGAATCTATCTCCCAAAGCTGCTCAAATCCACTCTCCAGTGAGACGTCTGCTCTGTCCTCACGACCCAGCTCCACACACTGCACCCATTCACTTCCCCTAAACTTGCTCCAAAGCACACGTTCACATACAAACACAGCACGAGGTTAGAAATTTTGTTTTGAGAAATGCCATACCTGCCCGTGGACAAACTTTTTAATGTCCACCCTTTAATTCACTTCACTACATTTTCATTTCTTTTGAACATCTCGTCCCGCGTGATCGATTTCTCCAGCGCCGGGCTCCCATACATCTGACTTTTCTTTGTTTCCAAACACCCTTGAGAGAAAAGTGTTTTCTCTGTGGGCAGAGTGTAAACATTAATCTTGTACTGTGGCCAGGTTGAAATGATACTGTATTAATAAAAGCTGTCATCTCCTGTTTGGCACGGGCTGATGGCGACAATCAGAGATTTGATGTTAAGTGATAAAGGCTGCGTGAGGTTGCGTGCTGTTTATCCCGGTGCCGGCGCGTGCAGAGGCGCCATGCTTTGTGGGATTTGGCCGTAATGCTCGGGGACGGTGGCCACGTTAAAATGCATAACTGCCTCCCACCTGAGCCGCGCGGCAGCAGCTTTTATCTATTGACTTATTTATTTCTAAATGACACTTGTGCTGTGAGATAAATCATAGTCTTACGCCACTCCCTTCCCAGTTTTCATTTTAATTGTGAGATCTCGGTGTCAGCAGTTAGTATATTGGTGTGAGTGGCCTATTGATTATTGATTTGGAGCTATTGATTATGTTCCCTGGAGACCCTAATCCTTTCTGATTCATTTGAATACCTCTATTAATCTTGAGATCCTGCTCACACCTGAAGCACCATGTACCCTAATGAAAATAGATGGCCATTTTGTAACTGTGTCTCCTCACTCCTCTTTTGATTTATTATTTTTAATTGATATATTTGCTTTTGGATGTGGGCGCCAAAATTACAATTGACCCTGTGTCAGTGCTGTTTTACTTTGTACCCTAAGGGACGGCACTGCATTTAAAAGTGTCTCATATGACCTGAAAAATCTATCCTGGGGACTTTTTCCTCAGTGTCCTTGTGTCTTTGATAGAATTTAGTTGTTGTTCCTCATCTTCATTACATATTACTTGTTTTTTCATTGCTCATTGCCTCTAAGTCACTCTCTGTGTTCTCGTCACAGTTTCTGTATATTTAGGGACAAAACAACAGACCAACATCTGTCAAGTTGTTAAAGCTGATGAAGTAACAGATGTTAAATAATAAAAACAGTGCTGTGCATTTTTTATACCACTTCTTTTACTTTTACACTGCACCATGTAACATGCTTATAAAAAGCCTTTGGCTCCTTATCTGAGATGAATGGTGGTGTTTTGCCTTGGTTAATGAGCCAACTGATGCTATTCTTATGTTTGATTAGCATTATGCTGAGTGTCTCAGAGGGCTCCTGGCGGCCCCGGGAGCTCTCAGCGGCAGGGGAGGGCCCTCGCCTCCCTCCAGGCTGCTGGCGGCCTCGGATTGCCTTGGCCTCGGTGTAATGAGGGAAGAGATGGAGGGATGTACCTCCACACATTAAGACCAAATGCATCAGGGTATTACTTTTAATACCGCAGGCGTGCCTCGTGAAATAATGCGACGTTTAAACGCAGATCGATTTTGGAATTAAAAAGTTAGTTTGCAAAGATTTACTGTGGGGAGTTCAATGCCTGAGCTCTTTATCAGGGGCGCAAATGGCTGGTTATGTGCTGTCCGACAGAGGTACGATTGAGGGATCGATAGGTGCGTGATTTACTAACTGGAGTACAGCTAATCAATAAGTATAAAAGTAAATGAAATATGCATTACTGGGATTTTATTAGAGAGGGGTAGCAGGGAGAGAATAACGGTCAGGCCATTTATTTTTATATCTATTGATTATACAACATAGAGACTTCGCTCAAAGTGTGCCCTGCACAGCTCTCGACACCCCAGGCCTGCACACCCGTCATGTGATTTATGGGTGCTGAGGTCATGGAACATGCTGCCTGTTAAAAGGCTGCCCTGACAGGGCCTTATTGTAGCATGTGCTGTGTTAGGGTTGTGAGCTTTATGTAGCCTGCAGTCTGAGACGAGCATGCTGGTTAACAAGGAGCTCTCTACTGTTTGATCCTCTGTTCTTCGGCAATCTGTCATGAATTTATTTTTTACAGCTTGTGTTTATTAGCATTTTGAAACAGCGTGCCACCTTGTTCCTTAATCCCTCTCTCAGATGCAGTGTAGTTGCTTAGAACAAACATGATGTGTAAAATGTTTTAACTTAAATCTGCTGTAGCTCTTCTC
The DNA here is from genome assembly GCA_021432705.1 of Caranx ignobilis. Classification (NCBI taxonomy): domain Eukaryota; kingdom Metazoa; phylum Chordata; class Actinopteri; order Carangiformes; family Carangidae; genus Caranx; species Caranx ignobilis. The sequence continues at coordinate 9,940,807 of MU269985.1, forward strand.
CCTTCTCCTGTACACAAACATACACACTGCACAGGATCACATCAGCTGCCCCCCCCCCTTTCCTTCACTGATGGAACGGACCTTGACCTTAACTTTACATCTCTCGAGTCAGGGCTATTAAGCTGGTGGGGGGGCTTTTCCTATTTCAGGGCTCCTGACATATGACACAGGAGGCATAGAGCAGGTGTAATTTGTTTATGTGAACTCTGCAGTGACTCAGCCACACGCACCCCAGCACCTCTCCTCATTAAATATTCCCTGTGTTGAAAACATGGATTAATGAAGAAAAATTAAGATCTGGCAAAAATAAACCACCACATTGAGGCTCAGTGTAAACTGCTGCGTTTGCAAATGTGCAGTGCTTGCATTTATTGACTCCTGTGAAATTATACATTTTTATATGTATATTTGTGCATTGTGGGAGGGAGCTACTTCATCATATTTGCGTGTAACGTTTGCATGGCCTGGCTGTGTGTCCCCCCCTCAGGCAGACTAACATCACCCCAGGACTGTCATGCTCAGGAGACTTCAGGAGGAATAGGGAGGCTGTGTCCATCACAACATCAGGTAACACCCTGCATACATACTGATGAAACCTACACTTGTTTCAGTCAGTTTCTCTTCATCATAGTTATTTTAGATATCAGAGTTATCACCAATACCAGAACATCACAAAGTCCCAAAAAAATCAATATTCTATTGATACTGGACATCAGGTATTGATCTTTTATAAGGTAAATTGCAAATATGAATTTAATTTTATGACACAAAACTGTGTTGGTCAGTCTCTCTGTTTGGCAATTCCATTTTGCAAGAATAAATATGACTAAAGTGACATGAACAGACTGAACAGAACTAAGGATATCGCACAATGATTAAAATTGCAATAATAATCTACTGTGACTTCAGTATTGATAGTATTGACTCTGGTGATTCCCAACCCTAGTTAGCATGCTCTGCCTCACAGAGTCTGGCTAGCAGAGCAAGCATACTGTAGCTGTTAGCTCTTTGTCTGATTGATATATATTTTTTTAATTCGACCAAAATTTAGATGTATCACCAAAGATATTTTGTGGTTTAACAGCAGAAGGGAATCATACATTTGGATGTTAGCCGTGTCATGTTTGGAGCTTTCTGTTTAAAGCAGAAGAGGAAGTTTACTGGGATGTCGACGACTAAGAATTTTCATATTCAAATCTGATGTCGTCAGATTTTGCCGCCAGTCGACTAATCGTCCAGTCATGTTGTTTTTTCCCTCATTGATTCATGATCTCATCTATGTCTTTTTCTGCTCTAGAGAAAACTGCTGAAACACCCAAATCAACACATTTAATTCCTCAGTTGGCATAAGATAACAATAACAGGGGTCAAGTGTCACAGCACTATGGACGGGGCTGTTCTTTGTGTGTAGTGTATGTGCATGTGTGTGTATCCAGGAACACGTCACTCAGTTCAATCTTGTGAATATAAAACTTTCGGCCCGAGTTCAATTATCCGTCAATTGTAGGGAAACGACATGAAGTGAGGAGAGACAGGCTCCTTCTCAACCCAGGACCCTCTCTCTCCCTCTGACCCTCTCGGTGTTCTGGGAGCTCCTCATGGACAGATGAAGCACTGCTGATGTTTGTGTTAAAATAGGCTATACATCATGAATTATTAGAAAACAAAGAAATTCTATGTAAAGTCAGATGTCCAGCAGCAGTGAGCACCCCCATATAGTCAGAATGGTACAATCTTTTTTCATAACCACATTTTGCGACGATTTCGACGGCGAGATTGACCATCGAATCAACGAATCGTCGACTATTCGGGGTCACCCCTAGAGTTCACCCTGTTGGAGGTGGCATCAAGCAGCGCCGTTGTGTATGTTTGGACGAGTGGCGCTGCCTTTTTTCATTAGACTGATGGCTCGGGGCCTTGTGTCTGTGCTGGATTGAAATCTGAATTGGTTTGTCCACCTTTTCTTCTGCGTCCGCTCTCCGTGCTTCACTCTTGCAGCTGCTGTTTGTCATTTAAATAACAAATGCTGGTGGTTCCCTGATTTAGTGAGGGGTGCAGGCCTCTGATGTATATTAATATTGCCGCACAGTGCACTGTACCAGGGTCCATCATTCATTTGGATAAAAGAGGTGGAATTTAAAAACAGCCAATGCTTTGCTTGGATACAGATTGCATCCATTTATTGCAGTGAGTGATGGAACGGCCGGCAATTCTGTCCTTCACCTCCCCAGCGCTGAACCACTTCCCATAAAAGTAAAAAAAGGATTCACCCCTGACCCTTAAGGACCCCTCATATTCAACATGCGGAACGAGGGGCATCCCTCAGTTTCTCGACAGATCCACAGTCTGTTATATAGGGAGCAAGTTTTAAATCATGAACAGTCTGTTTTCCAGACATGAAAGCAATTATTGGTGATTTTAAACAAGGCAATCATTTATCTACTATTAGAAATACTGAATATTTTAACTTGCAAATGCTGTTATATAGACATTTGCTGTGTGTTTTTAGTGAGTAGAAGATGAAGCAGAGTCCCTGATTGGCACATCCCCCCTCAGTCTTGTTCTGAGTGTTTTCCTGCTTCTTGAGTCTAGTGCCCCCTGTCCACTGTGATTTATCATGCATCCCATGTCGTCCAATGTCAGTTTCTGCAGCTGCAACTGCTCTATATAAATCTTTACTTTGGCAGCCTGCTGCACCATGTCTCTCCTCAGTAATCTCACCACCGCCAGGAGATGCACATTCACCCTGACAAGCTTTCACACTCTCTGTGTACAAATTTTGGTTTGTTGCCATTCTGACATAAATGTGTACAGAGACAAAATCAGATTCAGTGATTTGTTGAGTGGAGTTGTTTTCCAGTAAACATCTTGTTTGCATGGAAGGATTGTTTGCCGCTTTTAGTAGAGAGAACAGCGCGGCTCGCGCCGTCGCCGTTAGTGAACACGACAGCTGAGTCTTTGTTTGAGTTGGCCGGAGGAAGTGGATTGTTGTATGTGTTAGTGGTTGATTTGAAACTCTGTAATCAGGAGTGAAAATGGTCGGCGGCTTGAGGTGTCTTCCAGGGCTCCGTGGGGAATTACTGAGGCGGTACCCAGCTGTTGCTTTGTCTTTGTCTTTACCCTTTTAGCACTTCCACGGGAGTGCTGAAGCTCCCTGTGTGAAAAAAAAAAAAAAAAAAAACTCAACAACTTATCAAGCCAGGTATCTGTTTGGATGAGACGACCACTCCATTTCTCAGCCTTAAATTGGCCATTTTCTACTTTTCTCACTACCATCAATCCAGAAATCCAACTCAATCCAACAAGTTCCTACTTGAAAAAGAACAAAGCAGTCCAGCTCTCGCTTTTATGTTAGACAATTGATATTATCTTTTTATTATCCTTTTTAATCAGGCTTTAGCAATTTTAAAACACTGATCTGTACTGTGGTTGATGAATCAGTTATTGATAATATCACATTTTCCAGATATTGAGAATAGAAATGAACACATTCAAATTGTGTGACAATTTTTGGGGGGAATTATTTGTAAGGCAGAGATGAATCAGTGAGCATAAAAAATCTGATGGGTTTTAATAGCCTTGGCTGGTCTCACACAGACTAATTAATTATTGCAATTTTACCCCTCCCCTGCTGTCTCTGATGATGCCCTTCATCTTTATGTCTATAAAGGGATGATGGAAAAAAAAAACCCCCAAAAAACAGAACTTGAACTTATTCAGTGTGATACATTTCAGGATGAGTAAAGAGTTTGGTGTAAATACGTGGGGTTTGAGTTAACCTTGTCAGCCAGTCAGTGTGTTATCTCTGTGTGCTGGTAAGTGCCACATGAGGGTGCCCATGTAGAGGCCAGCCCCTTGGTCAGCCTTACCGCCTCTCCTCTCCCCTCTGTCTTCATGTGTCTCCTTGCCCGAGCAAGATGGCTGCGTGACAGATCACTTGCGTCGGAGGCCCGCCGTGTTCCTGCCCGGCGGTCCGGCCCCCTCTCATTAATGCCCAGGTTGGTGCGAGGGCCGTATGGCAGCACAAGACAAATAACGCTACCACTCAGCCATCACTTCTGCTGACAGAAATGCAGCCCACCGCACTATTTCGCCCTCTCCGGCTCCACTCCGCACCCTGCTCGCGTCCTTCAAAAACCCCCCTCCATCTCCTCCATCTCCACCTGCACCTGCCTTGCACTGCTCCACCAAACTTTCATGGTGTTTTTTTTTTTTTGTTTTTTTTTGCTGTTGCTGGAGGCTCCACTTCACACTGAAATCCCACTACAGGTTGACGTGGTGTAACCACAAACCTGCTGCCTTTGTAACTCACTTTAATTCTTTTCTCTTTGGTTTCCTCTTTGTGCAGACTGATTTGTTTTTGAAGCTCAATCTGTCAGGTGCTTCTTGACTCACGTGTGCAAACTTTCTCATCGAGGGGTCTGATTTGCATGTACTGTGTTTTCAATTGTGAAAAGAGCAGTGTGTGTGTGAGTGTGTGTGAGTGTGTGTGCGTGTGTGCATGTGTGTGCGCATGAGAGTGGGAGCAGGAGAGAGAAACACAAAGGCTAATCATTAAAGAGCTATTCAGCCCTGTTCATTTAAGTGTGGGAATCAGCAGACCCATTACTGTCAATGTGTAATTAGCTGATTAATAAACAGGGGGAAGGGGAGTGCTCCAGGAAGGCCTGTAATGATTGTTTTTAGAGAGCATCACATGAGAGCTTATTAAGATGGTAAGATGGTTCCATTCAACTTCCCATTATCACCCACAACAAATGCATGTACTGTAATTCTGCCATTGACACAAAGCCTCTGCATTGTACTATCTTTATAGACCTTGATGTAAAACCAGACGACTACGGGAGGAGGTGTTATGGCCTTTTAATTTGACTTATCTTTTAGTCAAGCAGTTGATTTGCATTCATCATTTTCAAATTCTCTCATACACATTAATACACAAAGATAATATAATTTGAATTAAAATTTGAATTAACTATATGTAAATGCTATTATTTACCTACAACCTAACCAGTGATGGGTGCTAAGTACAATTACCTACCTACACACTGTGCTTTTAGGTACTTGTATGGAGTATTTTTATAATTTCTTCTCCTTTGTTTTTCAAGTGACTTTACTACATATTCCAACAGCCATAGTTACTATCTATCTATCTATCTATCTATCTATCTATCTATCTATCTATCTATCTATCTATCTATCTATCTATCTATCTATCTATCTATCTATCTATCTATCTATCTATCTATCTATCTATCTATCTATCTATCTATCTATCTATCTATCTATCTAAGGTGTTTAAAACCAATAGCTGCCTAAATTCATATAAAGCAAGTAGAACTTTTTGAATGTGGTATTTTTACAAATAGCATTATTGGTACTTTCACATACAGTACATGCAAACACACATAGGTACTGTCGTTAGTAGGAATAATGTGACTTATTCTTTCCTTCTTTTAATTTGTTTAGTCTTCACTGATGTTCCCAGAAGTTTAGGGAAACATCTGTTTTCGCATTCACAAAGTAAAAATATGTATCAACAGCTGATCCCGATCATGACCTCAGGACAGAGGTTAGTATATGGTTTGCCCTGTGTATGCCAACAAACACATGCAAACTAAATGTCCCCAGCCACTTCTTTGTATCTGTCAGATATGAAAAACCCTGAATTTGGATCCAGGCCTTTGACCATGTTTAACCTGAGTGTTTGGGTTGAACCTCAGCAACGGTTAGTCATCGTTCCCTCAAGAAATATTAATCAATTATCGTGCCCGCCGGATCAGTTTGGGGAAGAAGTCATCTGGAAAGAGGCACAAGCAGATATAATGGGAATGAGCAAAAGCACATGCCAGTGAATGCTGTAATGCCTAATCCTTTGAGACAGCCCAGAGCCACAATGTCACTTCTAGTTCCCTTGTCCTCTGCTCTGGGACTGCCTCACAAATGTCTTGTGTGACCGCCGCAACTTTTTTTTTTTTTTTTTAGGGTGGGGGGGGTGGAGGGTAGATTTACTATCAACATGAAGTAGGAAAAGCAGGGAAGCACATTAGGGAGCACAATAGTTTTAGATTTCCTCTTTCTTCAGTGGAAATTGTCCATGTTTCTCTTTCAGATATTCATAGAGACAAAAAAGCTTTAAAGGTGAATGAGATCAAGAGAAAAGAGGATCTTTGAAAAGGAAGGTGGTCAGTGAGATGTGAGCGTGTGATGAATGGAGTTAAAAACATACAGCTTCTTACAGCATAACCGGAGGGGGGGTGTTAAGCCATAGGAGCAGCACAGATTGGCCTTTTAATAACCATGTCCACAAGTCATATGGGGCCAAATTGGATTTGGCTCACTTGACCAAAACCTCATTAATATTTAACCTATTAGGAGAGGATTGCTTCAAAGTTTTATTTCAGTATACCTAAAACATGGAGAGATTCGTGATTCATAGACAAATTTGATTTTTATTTTAGAGGCAGTCCATTGAAGAAAAGTGATTTCATTTTAGTAGTTTTTATTTAGTTTGTACCTTGTGTTGTTATGTGTCCAGAATATGATCTGTGCTTTCTTTTTTCTCTGCAGCTAGCAACCCATTTCATAAGGATCACCACAGAGAAGAGGCACGGGGAGCCAGTACCACCTCAACCCTGCAGGCTGCGGGGGCAGCAGGTGCAGCAGGGTCACAGTCTTTAGCTCAGCCTGAGACTTTGGTCCATGAGGACACATGAACGCTGGACAAGCAACCAAGCTTTGTGAAAACGTGACAAAAGGAAATCTGCATCAGAAAAAGCTTCAGCACCTCTTTCTGCAGAAACTTTTTGACACAGAAAAAAAACAACCAAGCACATCATCACTCCTCAAATCAGCATGTTACTGCTAGATCCAGTCTTTCCAGGTAGTATACTAAGTACGACAAATGTTAATGCAATCAAGCCTTGTTAAGCCCTTTGTCATCTCCTCAAGGAAGACGGCAGCGTCAAGAGGCTCCTTGTTTAACTCAAGCCTCGGCGGCTCCTCCTGTTTCCACATATAGTCTCCAGGCCACCTGCCACCATGCAATCCGACAATTATGTCCACCGTTGCAGTGCGGCATTTGTCAGCGGGAACACTGGGAGGACGGTCAGGTGAGGCGGGGGGGAGCGGTGGTGGTGGCTGCTGGAGGGTGGGGGCAGCCAACAATTGTTGTACTGCAGCACGTAGCCTGAGCTCAGAGACAGGAGAGCATCAGAATGTTCAGGCGCCACATGCTGTTGCCGGGTTCAGTGAGGCGACCACCGGTAGAGAGCCACACAAAGTACAGGCCTCCTATTAGCATTGATTTGAAAAGCTACAGTTTGTACAAAGGTGCTCATTAGCACAACACAGAGGGAGTGTAGTCGCAGTCCGCGGAGGGCTGCCTCTGTTCTCTCCAGCTTACCTTCCATATTCAAATTTACCCCCAAACGCATTTAAGTTCAAGGCTGACTGCAAAATCTGTTTGAACAGCCTGTTTTTCAGCGGTGGTGGATACGTCGGTTGCTCTTGGAGCTGTGCAGAGGGTGGATGAGAGTCAGCAGAGAGCAGGTTGGAGGAGCTCTTGGAGACAGTAGAGGAGAGTTGTACACAGTATTTTCACCTACCCTTGGGGTATACATTTCCCCAGCTCCCGCGGCATCAGATGCATTAAAAGATCAATGGCAGCATACAGTGAGATCAAACACAGCGGTTCTCGCCAAGCTGGTAAACAAGCAGTGTTTTCAGAAAAATGCATTTGCAGGAGTCAAGTGATGTGCATCCTGCTTGACATGAACCACATGGGTGATAGCATGAACAATAACCCCCGATCAGCTGTTTGCAATGTCTATTTTGCAACAACATATTGACCTAAAATGAAACAAAAGAGAGATTCAGGTTCTGAGCAGAAGTTTTTTTTTTGTTGTTAAAAATGAGACACATTAAAAACCCTCTTAGAAGAAGAGGTATCTGCACTTTCCCATAATGATCACAGGATATCTTTTTAGTGAAATGAACTGCATAATCATCCGCCACATATCGCATGTCTTTTCAGACACTTTAAAACCTTATTTAAGAGAAGAATCACATTTAGTAGAATGAGATTTGCCAATTAATGTGAGTTATACGTCTGCAATAATCCGTCTGAGAAGGCTTTATGTGATCATGTTGGCCAGGGATGACATTTATAAATGCTGTGTGTGCACACTCGTCTAAATGGATGCCTCACACAAGACATCCTGCCACAGGAATCAGTCAAAGTGTTGAGGCAGAGAGCACCCCACACCACCACCACCACCTCCTCCTCCACCTCCAACACGCTCGGTCTCTGCTTGCTACAGCTTGACCACGGTGTCCAGCAGCACTGTGGGCTCTTTCAGCGCCAGGAATGCACAGCTGATTGATAGGAATAGCACATGGTTGAGATTCCCAATTAGAAAAAAAGAGGCTTTTGATAAATACATTGATGGCTTTTTTAAGACATATGCCCCTGAACGCGGTGACAAGTATTGACTGTGTAGTGTTTTAAGGAGAGCTTCTCGCTGTAGCCTTATCCGTCAGTCTGTGTTTTGGAGCCAAGGCATTGACAGGGGAGGAAGACACATCAGTTCAGATGAAGCTCCATTAGCAGGAAGAGGGAAACCCCTCACCTGCCTCTCTGGTAATTAGCAGTCAACATAATGACATCTCAGCCAGACCCTGTGCCCCAAAATGAATTTTCAATGGCCAGGAAGTTAGGGGGGAATGGCTTCCGTGCAGCCAGTCAATTGCCCTGTTACAGTTAAGGAATCCAGCAGGCCAGTGCCACTCATATTTCATCCCAGGTAAAGATTACCTGTCAGGCCCATGGGAGATGTATTGATCTGTTTTCCTTTTTCCGCCAGCAATCACCTGACAAAGGCACCTAGGAGGCAAGTGAATGAGTGATGCCTGGTGTGTCTGCTCTGCCATGGTGGCTTCTAGTGTCCACTGATGGGTGTAGAGGTGATGAGGAAGAAGAGAGATAATGCAGTCATAAACTCTGTTTGAACCTCCTCAGTATGCATGCAGGGCAGCCCCCTCTGTGCCCCGGGTCACAGGTCACCGGGGAGTTTGCTTTTTTTTGGTTCCTTTCTTGTCTGTGGCGTTTGTTCTTGCTGTGTAGTGTGTAGTGATGACAGAAACACATGCAAAAGAGGCTCTCTGGTTCCTGCTGACAAATGCATGTTGCGAGTCACCGCAGTTCAACTCACTTTGGGTTTCAGGAGTGATCTGGTTTGATCTGGGTGCTCTTTCCCAATGAAATCCAACCTTGTGCAGTCTGAGGGTTTCCTGTGGCAGTGATCAATATATTTTACATTATCTCCTGTTTTCTTGGCAGCTAAAAGTATTTATATATTTGCCTTGTTCAGTGTAATGTTAGAATTTACATTATCCATGAAGCCATGTATTTAAAGTGATTGCACTGTATAAAATGTGTAGTATTTATGTGATGCATAATTATAGGTCCATTAACTGAGGATTTAGGTCTGAAGACATTAAATTCATAAATTGATTTTCATGATAGATAGTAGATACATCTCTGTAATTTTTTACTATCATATTTTTTTAATTTCATTTACAAGGATTTAAATATATCTCCCTGCTATCAGGGCTCTTAGGCAGCTATCCACATTTGATACGTGGTACAAATAGCATCTTATCTCATAGGCTGTTATCTTTATATTTAATAGCAGTGGCGGCATGCCTAATTGCTTTGCAAATGATCTAAAGAGGATTACTCCTCCCTAAGAAAAGCCTGCACGGTGTCACTAGGTGTTAGAGACATTACAATGGTAAAATTCAGTCAAACCTGCAGTGCAGCGGTTTTGCAGTGGCTCCGTTTTCTGTGATCATCACTCAGTGTTATGTCAAAATAATAGTCAGTATGAGGTGGATTCTCTGCTTTTGAATTAACTCTGTATGAACTTGATCATGGACTATTAAGGAGGCTGCTGTAAGACATTGTACTTGTGCTTCTGTCATTTGTGTATTTATGTGAAGTCTTTCCTTCATGTCATATAATAGGTGATGTTATAATAATTCTTCCATGTCATGACTATTAAAAAGAAAAACTGCAGTAAGTCATTTGTCTCAAATACTGAATGTGTGCAATAAATGAATTGTGGCAATCCTGATGGTGTAAAGTGTGTATTATGTTATATTGTCTGTACATAATCATATTCACATTTTTTTTAATTGATAGTGTAGCAGTATGGAGAGAGAGGAGTCCATTTAAGACACAAGCTAACATGCTTTGACTGTTATCATACTATGGAGCTTACATGGCAGACTACATCCCAGCAGCCAAGTTGCACAGCCCACAGTGTGGGACTAAGTCCGGGCTCCCAAACGAAGTCATATGGGGCCCTAGTGGGAGCCAACAGCAGCCAACAGGAGCAAAGGTACCAAGTGTGAGAGGCCCTACATACAGGGGACCATGTGGGCATTCTCTGGGCTTGCCCATCTCAAGCCAACATAGGGGCCCCAATAGCATGTGTGGGCATAGACTATCGCATGGTACACTCACAGTGGGCCCACACAGGCTTCTTTGCTGGGAACGTTGGCGATGCATTTATATATCATCAGAAAATCCATGTGCTCTACACTCAAAGAGCTGTCTTGTCACAGACAGACAGCTCTGTCATGGTTTGTGAAGCAGCCTTTGTTGTTTCCTGAATTTCAATGATTATTGGTTCAGACCACCAAAGTTCTACCTCTACAGCCCATAGGCCAGTAGTTATGAGAGGCTTACACTCAGACATCTTGGACTTAAATGCTAACATGCTCAGAATGAGGATGCTAATATGCTGACATTTACTAAGTATAATGCTAACCACATTTAGCACCTTGATTTAGCATGCTAACATCAAGTAGCTAGCCCACATGGCAATGCAAGGGGTGTGTCACTTTGACAGTGCAAAGACTCTTGGGAGTCTTAATATTCATGTTTTTAAGGCTGTGTTTGTCAGTGCTGTGCTCAGGTTGGACGTTTTTCATGTTTCTTTCTGGTTGCGTGAGACAGAAGTAACATTTTAATATAGTTGTAAGTGTGTTCAGTTGTAGCTATAGAAAGCCACCATGACTGAGACCAGTGTACTCATTAATGGAACCCAGGAAACGTTCAATTTTTGTTTCCCATTGTGAGCAGTCAACATAACCTATAGTCGTGCGGTGTATTGGGACATAGGTGTCACCATGAGAACCAAGCTCTTCATCATCTGGTCATCCTGCTCTGTGTCTTATCTACATTATATATCAGGTAGGCTGATAAACTTCATATCAATATCAAATTATAGGCCTGGGTAAATGAAATGGTCTTTTGGTAGTTGTGTCTGATAGGAAGTCCAGGGGGTTTTGTTGTTAGAAATTAAAAAAGTTCCTAACATCATCTCATTTGACATGTAAAATCTGAACATTTGCTGCTTGTCTGTGATTCATGTCGTTGTAAGTTGTGTGCCTTTGTGTTTGGGACTTTGAGAAAAGGAAACAAACATCCTAAAGGCATCAATCTGAATTTATGGGGACTTTCACAATCCTATAGACTAAATAATTATTGATGATAATCATTATTAGCTGCAGCCTTGGAATACATTCCTCAGTGGACTGACACAATCCTCACACGATTTGACAGAGAAGCTTCTGAATACAAATGTTAGTGTGGCTGTGGTGTGGCTGACAGAGAAAATACTCCCTCAGCCTCTGGAGATTATCAGTAGATCCCCCACTGTTAATCTTGCGGCTGAATGCTGAAGACGGTGGTAGTCACTTCACCACGTGTTGAGAGTCGGAGCAATTCTCTCCGCTCACCGGTGGTCCACGGTTACAAATCACATCATCAGCTGTCTGAGCACCCACAGCCACCTCTTCTCCACCAGATTGATGGTGAAATGGAGGAAAAATCAATGGCTTCCTCTCGTCAGAAAGAGCCAGCTCTGTCATGTTTGGGAGTTTGATGTTACCCTCTCTTACTCTCCCTCCCACTCTCTCTCTCTCTCTCTCTCTCTCTCTACTATGGGAAATTGAAAGCTGAGTTTGAACAAACTGACAGACATGGACAGACTGGAGTCTCTCCAGTCGATATAATGACTGATTTCAATCTGCTGCTTTACCCGTGAGGTATCAGTTCTGCTTTCTAAAAACACTTCTAAGCCGTCGGAGGAGATCACAGTGATCAGCTCTGAGTTGGTTGAGTTCCTGGTAAATGATGGTTACTCCTCAAACGGACTCAAAGGTCTCTGTGTAGGTGACCCTGTGAGTAACAACAGTCAGTTTTCTTACTAGTCAGCCCCTCAGGAGTCCCCCTCCATCACTTCGTCCTTATCACCACCATGACACACTGCAACTGTGAAGCAAGATTTCCATTCAGTGGCTGCTCTGAAATGAGCAAGCATCACTGAGCTTTTTCACTCCCGACACATACCCCCACCCCTCCACCCCCACCCCTCCACACCTCTAATGGGAAATTCAAATATCACAAATCAGCTGAATGCAATATTCACTTAGCCAGAGATAACACTCTGCGTGGTGCGTCTGGTGTGTATCCGGTTCAGAACAGACACGGCTCCGTCTCTAAGACCAGGTCTGACTTGGTTTATAAATTCTGTCTAAAGCTTACGGTGCAGCCTGTTCAATCACTCGGCGCTTTATTGGTGCATGTGTTGGACCTCTTGTGTATTTGAGGGAGAGCAGATTCTGGGGCATCTGTGCTTGTCCTGCTGCTCCTCCGGTGTCTTTACACCAGCACCCATCCCTTTTCATTTCTGCTGGCATTCTAATCAAAGCGTTACGAGCTTCAACGGGTGAAGTACGCAGAAAGTTGTGTTTCCTGACAGCCAATAAAAACCTTATAATCTCCCTGATTCAAGTGGCCCATTTAAAAAAAAATACTAACTAGTGCTATCACTCAGACCACCCCCTTCCCTTTTTCTTTAATGCCCTTTTTTATTTAATATATAGCCCATGAAAAATGAGAGACTCCCGCTTCACCGTGTAGATATTTTGTTGCTGATGATGCGAGACGAATTTCCATCACAGCTTTGTTTCCAGCGGGTGAGCGGATAATCTTTTACAGCACAGGGAGGGGAGGGCACCACTCCCATCAATCTCCAGGGCTTATAGCTGCCGCATGGTTGCCTTACCTGACCAGAACGCCTGCACAGCACCACACTGATGGCCCGCTCACGTTCAGGAGCCACTGGAGGGAACGTGGCCGCAGTGGAAGCTCACTTACAGAGCAGCCGCCTCCCAAACCCTCCTTTAACCTGCAGAACAGTGCTCCAGTTCTGTCCCATTATTCCTGTCATTGTTATTATGTCATTTTTCTAACAAGGCGGTCACATCTGAGAGAGCAACATTGCTTTCCTGCTGACAGCCCTGTGAAACTATGTTTGCAGCAAAGGGCCTCAGCTGCTTCTTTTGTCAACACAAAGCTGCTCCAGAGGTTTCACCCCTCTGTGCTTCTCAGCCATGTGCACTATGTGTTGTAAAGCAAAAGGTCTCGGTTTTAGTCGCGGCATCCTGCCCAGGCAGCCGCTTGAGATGGGGCCCCTGGTGGCCCCACTGTGCTGGCGTCGTGGCTGGCAGGCATGCGGCATGCTGCTCTCCGCACCCCGCCGCCCTGGCAATCGCCTGCTGCACAGCTCCTCCCATGGAGATGATGCCGCTCTGATTGACAATAATGGGAAGTGGCAGAATCGACGGGAGACAAGAGAGGGGTGCGCGTGAAATTCTCCCAGAGCTTCCAGTCACAGACCAGGAGCTCTGGCACCACTCACCTGTCATCCCTGCTGCAGCAGGATTAGAGCCTATGACAGCAGGAGCAGCCTGATGAGAATGACACTGTGGTCGTCAACGCCACTGACAGCATAGAAACAGTGACTGCTACCAGAGAAATATGCAGCACTGGCTAACATACAGATGAGGAAAATCATTGTTAGCTCAAACCGAGACAAGGTAGAATTACACAGGAACATGAGATGCTGAATAAACTTAAAGCAGTGGATAATGTGGCCTTAATGACTGCTTTAAGTGAGCACCTTTAAAATGTATCTAATTTCAAGGATTAAAATTACCATTCACCTTGTGCTTGGGAATGGTGTGTGTGTGTGTGTGTGTGTGTGCCTACTGCAGCGGCGGATGGAGGGCAGGTGTCGTGACAGAAGGGGCACTCGATTCTCTAATTGATCGGCAAAAGATGCACATGAAGAAGACGTTAAAGCAAAATGAAGTCATAACAGTGGATTGAGACATTTATTAAGTCAGACGCAAGGCCCTCAGAAACGTTGAGATTGTTTATTGATTTTTGTGTTTTGGCTGGCTGCGCAGGAGTAATCGCTCGTGCTGCTGCCACAGAGGCTCGAGTGCAGGCAAATGTTTAGGTGGAGGCGTCGACTTCCTCCGAAAAGAGGCAACTTTAACCAGAAGCAGAACGCAGTCTCCATCATGACTGCAGTTGTTGTGTCGTTTATACAGAGGTCCTGACCTGATACGCTGGCAGTCAGTTAGCTGAGAATGCCAACCGCTGCCACGTGTTGTGAAATGATCCCTGGCAGACTGGTATTACTGATTTGTTGGCTGGTGTTAAAAGCAGTGTATTCCCAGTCAGTGATAGAGTGGCATAGTGTTCCAGTGTGACATGTACATACAGATCTCCTGACAACAGGCTGCTGTGTTTGTTTAGACCAGGGACCAGTTGCAATTAACATTCATGAGTATGCATCTTTATTTGTTTTGTTTTGTTTTTTTTAAATCCTGAAAACTCATTTATAACTCATCATTTGTTCAGCTCTTTGCAATCATGGTGTGTAATGCAAAATGTGAGTAATGCAAAGTGTGAGTGGTTGTTAAAAGATTTCTGGCCCTGGAAAAATAAAGCCTGCGAGAACAAAATAGTTTTTGGTTTTATATGGTATAGTTGCTGAAACCATAAATCAGGACAAAATTATTGGACAATGTACTGATTCTAGTCCCTTATCAAGGAAACAGTGACAAACATATTGATCTAGATTTTTAAGTGAGAGACTTCTGCCCACCTCGGTTTTATACTGATGTAAATGAAGAATTTCTAGATGTCATATCTGGCTTAGGGAAATTGTTGTGGCCATCATTGTAATTATATGACATTAGAGTTAAACAATTAATAAATAAATTGTCAAAGATTTACCACACTAATTGATACTGACAATTATCATTAGCTGCCGCTCTTTATTATAAACCTAAGCATATAATCAACAGTAAACCACAGTTCCTATAATTGTCACTCTGCCAGGAAACAAAATAAAAGTGATTTCTCTGCTTTACGAATGTCCCACTGTACACATGTGCCTTTCTGTGCCTATGTGTGTGTGTGTCTGTGTGTGTGTGTGAGGTACTGGTGAGTGTTAGGCAGAGTTCAACCATACTGGTGACATCAATCTGCCTGTTCTTTATTAGATGGAGCAGTGAGGTGTAACTGACTGCATTGTCCACAGATGGACTGGGGCCCATAGCACACGGGACCCTGGTCAGCCACCCTGACAATACAATCAATAACCACACACTCATTACAGGAGCCCTGCCTGGCTTCTCCTGCCTTCCTGCCCCATGGAGCCTCCCTCTATGCTTCACCTTGTCTTTAACTCTGTCCTCCCTCTTCATACTCTTTCAAACCCCTGTCTTTTCAGTCATGTCTTCCCCTTTTTGCTCTGTGCACCACTTTTGAGTTTGTATGACATGTCAGGTGATATCAGGAGCCGACAGAGGAAAAGGTGAGGGGACACGTAGATGTCCCATCTAGTGCTACTAAGATTGCTGCAGTCCTCTGTAGTCAGGCCCGGACAGTAGTGGATGACAGTGATCCAGCATGGAGCCTGGGGCCTATAAATGGTAATGCCCTCCACTTGCCTTCCTCATAAAGCATAATAAAAGGAGGTTATAAATCCTACCAATTAGCTGCGTCCATCAGTCGCCTTAATTGGAGTGTCGTGACTGGCTAGGGGATGACCTTGTGCGCCAGAGAGCCAAGACAGACGAGGGGGCCGAAGCGGAGGTGGGGGGGGGCTTTGTGGATGTGGAGGACCTGGGCTTCTTTAAATCACCTGTATCTTAACAGGCCATACTGTAGTTAAGGGTTAAGCCATATGGTGGTAAAACGTTTATGCTGACTGGCCATGTTGATGGCGTCAGTGCATATGTGTCGGCTTTTTTAAATGTATGTGAATGTGCTTCAGGCCAACAGTTGGTAATGCTTTAAATGTAAAAGAGCTCAGGACCAAATGTTAACTCAGGTGAAGAAAATGTTGAAACTCAGTGATGTCTGTAGGAGAAGGGACGAAACAAGATCAAAAAGTTAGTAACAGCATGAAAAGGCTTACAGTCGCTTGTTAACCTATTCTATGGATCACTCACGGTTAGTGATAGTCCACAGCCAGCCTTTGTGGTTGCTCTCTCTGTTTCCTTTATGTTGTCCTGCACAATAAGAGCAAAACAATCTTTATAATAAAATATATTTATATATAACATGACATGTTCATGATAAGCCACTGCAAAGAATAGAGGTTGAAAAATGAAATCAGAAGTTGTATCGTTGAGGCTACAAGTTGCTCCTAACTTGCCGATTTTAGGAGAAACTCCAAACGGTAGCACCTAAGTCTGGGAGAAGTGAGAATTTGTGGAGAGGACTCGTAAAGGGGAACTATGCAAGTCTGGTCGCTTTCCGGCTGTTTTGTTTAACCTCTTCCAGGCCATGTGCATTTGTTTTTAATGAAGCCAGCCAAGCAATCCATGGAGCAGTAGATAACCTTATATAACATTTATGATGATACAATGTGTAAGTGTGTGTAGTCTTATCCGTCATAAACAAGAGATTACGGGTTACGAGGCGTGTTTGTGTCGTGGTGCTGCAGAGACGAGAGCTGGGACACCGGGTCAGCGGTGCTGAGCTTGCAAGGTTGTTTTTTGGCCAAGAGATGCTGGGTGGAAGGCCGACAGCCTCCTTTTCCCCTAGTGACAAGTAAAAAGTCATTTATTTAACCATCACAATTACTCCGAAGCTGTTTAATTGTGGTAAAACTGTAGCATAGCTGAGGTAAAAATCCTGCATAGTTCCTCTTTAACTCAGTGAGATCAGATCACAAAGAGTCAAAAGGGCTGCCTTTCCAGCTTGCAATGTTTTGGAAACCTTATACGATGCTGAGTTATGTAAAAGGTACCAACTCAATTGCAGGGAAACAAAGATCACTTTGGCGTTTGTGCGGAATGCAATAACATCGCCAACCAACTGGAACCACCGAGTCAGCGTGGAAACTAAGTGTTTGGCAACGTTGCTGTGCCTGGCAACACGGAAAAGTGGGAACTCGGATAACTGAACTTAGTTGAGCTCAGAGTCCCGTCAGGGACTGTGACTGGAAACAATATGGCTGATATAGCACAATACACACACAGACCGGTGAACGCAGGTGTTCTGGCTTCAATAGGCTCCACTCATCCTGTGAAGCAGTGCTTGTTCTTTCTTCCTCTCAGTGCAGCAGTTAAATCTACCCTCTGTCCTCCTGGGGGCCCGGCCACCACACCTTCCCTCTCAACACCTCAGTCAAGCGCTCTCTGTGGCCACTCAAACCTGAGACCTCGGCTTCCGCTCTAGCTATGAACATCCACTATCTCATGACACCGCTGTCTCTCTCTGAGAGGAAACACTGCACCCATTTGTCTGTGGAGAGCTCCGTGTGCAGGAGCTGATGTGTCTTCACTCTCTCTGCTCCCATCCCACCACCTTGGGATTAGGCGGTAAAGACCAGTTAACCAGGCAGATGTCAGAGAGGAGTTTTTCGGCGGCTGACTGAGAGCTGCCGACAGGTGTTTCCTTTCTCCCTTACCGTCCGGAGATAATTCAGTCAACAGGCTTTGAACTGCAGATAAGGGAGGAAGAGGATGATCCCAGGGACGGGCTTTACACTGTATGGGGCAGAGGCAAAGGAGTGGAAGGACAGTACAGGCAGAGGGAAGCGGGGCTCGGGGGGGGGGCGGTCAGGTGTATGGGAACTGGGAACTAACTGAGATAAGACCTGAGACAGATGCAAGTGTCCAATTTACATTGCACTCTTCATATTATACAGTTCAAAATGGATGTAGATTTATGTGCTCTTACATGAAAACCTCATAACTTCAATGTGAATAGTTTTCTCTCTATACTGCATCCCTCTATTTCCAGTGTGTGGTCTTTTCTGTTCTAAATTGAATTCAGCCACAACGTTTTTCACTTGCAGTGTCTGACATTAGGTGTATCCAATGTTAATATAAAGTTTAGATTGAGTTATCATTTTCTTTGAGCTGTTCACACAGTCCCACTTCCTGTCTGCCTGCTGTCCCAGATCATCCTGTTCTTTTCCATCCTGCGTCTTATGAACGCAAAAAAAAAAAAAAAAAGCTTGAAGAGAGGAAATTAATTTCCAATAAACGCCTGACAGAGTGGCTTTTGTTTTGGTTTGGGCACATGGTTTTCCATACCTGCCAGGTGTTGTGCGGCAGACCCCACTCCCGTCCCCCCGTCCCTCCCTTCAGACCCCGTGCTCTGTGGCAAGGTGCACGATGAAAGGCCTCGGGTGGCCCATCAAAGGGCCCATTGAGCTGCAGGCACGAGCAGGACAGAGGGCCACAGTGTGGACCATAGAAATCTGACACCCTCTGACAGGAGCTCCACACAGCCCCACTCAGGGCCACACTGACAAGCTTGCTCACAGCAGATCAGGCTCTAATTCACTTCCACTGACTCACTACTCGCTGACCCTGTGCAGAGAAAGAGATGTTTACAGTCAGAGACAGAAAACATTTTTTAAACCACAACTTTTTAAGCCTTAAAATGTTAATTCTCCTCCATGCAACAACTGTAAAAATGTATTTTTTCTTTTTTTTTTTGCATTTTTAATCTTCCACTTGTTCAACTGTTCACTTTAACAGAAATCTTGATCAGGGGTGCCCAAATTTTGCATGCCACTCTATATTGAACAAATAATAGTGAAATGTGCTGAGCCTGACATGTGATGTGACCAATAATGAAGAGGGGTAATAGTAGCTGAACAGTGGTGTCCGCTCACCAATGTGAACTCGTACATGTGTACATACAGTACATCTGCTACATCATGTCAGATCCCAAGTGAAAGTAAAAATAATGACACACAAAAATACTTTGAAAGTATTAAAGCTATGATGTAGAGAAAAGGCCTCAGTAACTCAATTTACATATGGTATGGAGAACATTTTCTGAAATGAATATCGTAAAATGAAAGTCGATGGTTCTGTGCTTAAATATGTAGAACATGCATTATCAAGTCTTTGCTCAACCCAGGTTTTCCACTAATGCGCCACACGGCCACTTCAAAGTTGAGGCTCTTTCAGCAGAATGATCTTATTAACCAAGCACCTCCTGAAAGTCATTCCTACGCAGATAAAAAAGAAGTGTGTTTTAATGAAGCGTAATATAATTTTAACTGTAAGTCTCTCAAATTAGCAGCGGCTGGGTCACGACTGGGCTGTCGCTCTCATCGATGGCCCTCAAATAAGCCTCACCTGTCGGGTATTAAAAGAGCACGCGGGCTCTTCAATCACCAGCAAGTGAGCAATGGACAGGTCACTCACAACTCCAGGTATTAATAGACACAGGAGCTGACAAACAGGCTCATACTGATCAACTGATGCAAGCACAAGAATGTGTTTATGCATTTTGGCAAATTAAAGTATGAAGGTGCTCAGGACGGTAGATAAAATAATACATGTGCTGTATTTCTAACAGTGTTTCAGGATATATGCCCCTGTCATTCTAGTTAACACTGATCCAGATTAGATGAATAAAACTAATGAATTCAATGCGAGTTCTCGTAAATAATGTTAAACACGAAACAACATTCAAACCCCGAACTTGATTCCAGCACCCGTAGCCATTCAAGCTCATCACCTTTAAAAGACACAGCCTTAAATAATAAGAGTTGTTCGTGTTGACACCCTGGCTGATGTTTGTTGCTCAGTAATATATTGCATCGGCAGAGCAGAGCAGTTGTCTGTGCTCTGCACCTGCACCAGCCTTTCAGTCCCGAGTCTATAAATCCCAGAGCAGGGGGAGAATCACACAACTGAAAATGTTCTATGGCCTGCTCACTGGACCCTGGGGTTGCCTCTTCTGTCACCTCACACAATGTGAACCCTCAGATATGTTTGTCGCTGCGCACTGGAACCTTTGCATGTGGCGGCAGCTTTGATTAGCTGCCCCCCACCCCCACCACCACCCCAGCTCCGCCACACAAGTAGATTCCACACTGGACCCCCACCCACCTCCCTCTACACCTCGTGCCACCAGGCTGTGCATATACAAATCACAGCGGCCTTGTTAGCATAGTTTAGTGAAGATGTCAGCTTTACGAGGGCCAGGATGCTTGCTATGCGTGTCAGGGACGGCAGGGGAGGGGGGGGGGGCTGACCCACAAGGGGAGGAGTACAGCGGGGGTACACGGGCCCTGCACTGTAAATTTAGGTTTGAGGTATGGGAGCAGTGCAATAACAGGCCCTGGACCCGTGTGGAACAGTGTGAACCCACGGTGCACTGTGTGATTTAACAGGGACACAGCAGAGCAGAGCAGAATGGAAACTGAGAGAATGGGATTCCTGCATCAAATAAAAAAAGCTCCCTGTTTTCTGATGTATCATAAATAATAATTTGATCATATATCACTGAAGATGCCTTTTCCAGCGCTCATAATCAGAGCTACGATGAATGGACATTTGCTTATGAGTATTGTTTTGTGTGTGCATGAGCGTGTGTGTCAGAGAGTGTGTGCGTGCAGGAGGGTGCTGGCATCATTAGATTGTTAATCTCATTTCCTTTCTGATGATTGAAAATGGAGAGAGGCTCTGAGTTTATCAGGCAGATAAATGGACAGCCCATCCTCTTGAGAAGATCTAATCTGTCATGCGTCAAGGCTGGGGTTCACCTGCCGCTGGATAATAACCATGTCGAAGGGCACTGATGATTTAGGAGAGCCCGGCTCTTTGTTTGCCTTTGCAAACACCTGATGGTTTCATTAATTAACTGGCCACAATTAGCGGGCCCACGTCACGCCAGATAGACTCCTCCAAGAGAAATATGAGATATTAAAAAAGCAGAGGGGGGACTCCATTAGAGCTGACCTTTTCTGTGAAATTACTGATATTTGAGATTTAATTCAGAATTCAATGAAAACTTCATTTTTATTCTTACGACTGAGGCCCTTTCTGTCTCCGGCCTGAAATGGGGTCTCCAGCAGCCTGCAGGTCATTAATTATGATCTTTATAAATTAAATGAAGAGGATGTCACCGCTTGATTTTTTTTTTTTTTTTTATCTTCCTGTCCTACAGGTTAAAGACTAGATAAGATATTTATCACCCCCTGAATGATAGAAAAATACAGCCTCTTACATATTAATTATAATATGCACAAAACTCCCACCTGGCTCCCTGTGCCATACATTTTGCATTCATATCTCAGGTAAACATTTATTATATATTACCAGAATGCATAGCGGATGTCCTTGGCAGTTCATTTGAACAAATTGCCTTTCTGCCTGTGAGGTAAAAACAATCTCACCTGATGGTTGGGTAAAACATTCAGCCACTGGAGCTGCCTCTGACATGTGACAGATATAGACCCTGGGACAGAAAAGACAATGTAATTCTGAGGGTCTCTGTTCTGATAAAAATGCCTTTAGCAAGATTAAGCGCAGGGTATTGTTGCGCAATAATGTTTTAAGATGTGTAATACTCCAGATCATTTTATACTCGCTGAGGGGGAGGTAGGAGAGAGTACTGTCCTTCCTCTGCTCTCCGTAGATATAAAC
Source organism: Caranx ignobilis (assembly GCA_021432705.1). NCBI lineage: Eukaryota > Metazoa > Chordata > Actinopteri > Carangiformes > Carangidae > Caranx > Caranx ignobilis. The sequence goes on from MU269985.1 coordinate 9,962,647, forward strand.
ATCACATTTTTATGTTTCACTCTTTTCTCTTTCTCTTGTTTTTTTTTTTTAACACACACACACACACACACACACACACATGCACGACCACCACACTCATCTCTCCCATCTTCTGTTTCCTACTTTACTTTGACTGAGGGCCACTGCAGCCGCCTGCTCTCATCTCATCTTATCTCTTCCTCTCTCTTACTCCCTCTCTCTCTCTCTCTCACACACTCTCACACACATCCACTGCCACCCGCGTGCATTTATTTATTCGTTATATTTCCTAATTCAGTTTGACGAATGAGTGACAGCTTGACACTTCATTCGGCAAGATTAATAGAACGACACAATATTTACGTGGCAGAGACAGCCAATTATCCCACCATCTATCATCCAGATTATCTTTCTGATTGAAAACTACTCGTCCATGTAATCGGAATTATTTGGAATTAGAAGAGAATTTATGGCTTCTTGTGTCACTTTTCCTGGACGGTGGTAAATTAGAAATATTAGATACATAAAGAGAGTATAGGAAATGGGATAAATAGAGTCCTGGAATTAATGTCACACATCTCCATTTTTTTTTTTACCAGTCTCTGTGCCCCTGAGTGAACCCCCATTTTATAACTTATCATATTATAAAGACATACAGTGGGTTATATTTTCTATGTATAATTTATACTTCTAAAGAAGAGTTGTCACCACATTTGTCCAGCTAGTTCTTTGCGAGAGGCTGCAAATATGTTTGATCAAACAAACAGTTCTTTTAATTAGAAAGCAGAATTAAATGTGTTAAAGTTTGACAGTAATGGATAGATCTTATCTCCAGAGATAGCCTTGTGTGTATTGATCTCTGGCAATGTTTTTAAATGTCCATCTCACTCAAGGCAGAGGCGACATTAGTTTACTCCTTCAACCTCTGTCCTTCAGCCTCTGTTGATTAATTCACCCAAATCTTTCTATCTCACCCTACAATACTTTGTATTCTGCGTTCATGCATCACCTTTTTTGTACCATTCTCTCCTCAAACTTTCACCACTTGATTAATTTACCTAATCTCTCGGCTCTGCTTAATGTCTTCGAGTGTCTACTTTTCATATAGGCGAGCCACATTTTCGCTCTGCCTTTAATGGAAATCAAAAGAACAGAGCAAATGAAGTGGCGCCCACACACTGTACAGGTATGGGATGTGGTTGTCAGGCTTTGACGCCCACAGATGGACGGGGTTGACAGTAAAGCTCCGGCTCGTCTCTGCAGCTCACTGCAGGGATCAATATGCCCCACTTCTGCAGAATCTGAAACTTGTTTTTAAACAGCTATATCGTAAATTAAAATAGACTTATAAAGCAATCTGGAGCCAAAGTGGTCAATAGCTGATCCAAAAATAAACATAGCTAATATTTGTTATGGTACATGAATTGACTGAGCATTTTTCGCTGTAGATCTTTGGTAATGAAATTTGGAAAGTGACGTCTCATCCATTTAGTAAATCCTGGCAGTCTAAAAGCCTAGCACTCAGTCATTTCTTGTTTTAGAAATGGTGAAAATTGCCACATATAACAATGTTGCAGGGGTTTGATTTTATTGGCCAGAGTGCGTTCAGACTTGTAAATGGGATTATGCCATCCCAATATAGTGCTTCAACAACTCGCTTGTTTATTTTTATCCTCTTATTAGGCGAGTTGAATCCTTAAAGGGTGCCAAAATTATCCCGCAAATCGCTGACAGGGAAAAATGAAAGGTCTCTAACGGTTATTATAAGCAATCTGTCTGCATTGAGGCACAATGTGACTGCTGCGCTTGCGATACCAACGAGGTGACCTCAGTGAGATGAGGAGAGACATGTTGAAAGTCAGACACACCGTCTGGATGGGACCACCAGGACTACACACACACCTCACACACATGTTCGCACCACATCCAACCCCCAAAAAGGGCACTTGCCTTGGACTGTAGTCGAATCATATGAGTGTTTAAACAATATACGCAACAATTTCATCTAGTCTACATTATAAGTATACATGCATTGAAGCTAAAGTTTGGTCAGTGTATCTAATCTGCAGATTAAGTTTGGTTAAAGGGTGGCATGATATAATTATGGGATAATGCAGAACAGGTCACGCAGGGCAGGGGCTGTGGGCCGGAAGTTGAAAAATCTCATTAATATGGGAACAATAAACAAACACTGAATTCTCTCATGCCAGCAAAAGCCTATCAAGATTTACTCTAGCGAGATTAATTCAGATACAGCAAAACAGGTGGAGTTGGATCAGAGAAGGAAAGAAAAATAGATGATGACGCATCCTGTTCAGGCGCCACTGTCATTGAGCCAGGAGAGCTTCGAGTTTAAAGAAACATGACATTTGTTCCTTTTCCTGTTTCAGTTAAAATAATAATAACGATAAAACCAATTTAACTTGTTAACTTTAACTTGTTTTTCTCCAGTATAGTTAATGAATAATCTGTTAGGGAAGGGTGGAAGTACTTCTGCTCCACAAGTGATCATGGTACAAAAAGTTTGAAAACCACTAAAATCATATACAATGTATTCAAAGTTTTCATACTTAGACAAGTTTATATTCGACCACTTGCAGGAATTTGATGAGCTGTCACAAAGACAATGTATTCTTCTCCCTTCATGTCAAACTTCTTTATCACAGATGTGTGCAGACTGCCGCAGGAGTTGGTATTTTGGGTATATCTCATGAGTTAGAGGAGCCAGATCACTTTGCTGGTTGACTCCTTCAACCCCAGGGAGCAAATTAACAGTATGGAGCTCGTGGCTTCATTGTAACCTTTCCCCATCCTGACTGACATTTGTGTTTTCCTTTGCCTTGGGCCTGGGCGTATGGTGGCCTGCGAGGGGATGTGCGGTGAGATGCTGCGTATGTTAAACAACTGCCTGCATGTGTTTGTGTCGGGTTTTTATATCATTGTGTGTGATGTGAGAAGGTGTAAATGTTTGTGTGTGAGACGGTCCAGCTGTTGTGTGTGCACTTGGGGGTGGGGGCTTACTCTGCTGTGAAACCGAAACTCTGTGCAGGAGGCAGCCGCAGATTAGGGGTCGCGACCTATGAGCATGGCACAGATTCAGACTGGGATGTATCCAGAGAGGTGCTGATGAAAACAAGGAGAGCTGGTGTATTGTTCTAGAGTTTATAAATCTTGTCATGGTCTTGTCACATTATGATTACACAGTACAGCTGATACTGTATGCACAAGTTATCTCTGCTCTGAAGTTTACTTGACAGGAATACACTCAGTGGTACTGTAAAAGTTTGAATTCACTGTCACTGTTTTTCTTCCACTTTCTGCTGTTTTATACTTGTATTCCACTGCAGACATGAAAATATTGTACATTTTAACACCGTTTATTTGACAGTCAGAAGAAAATCATCTTAGACATTATAAAAGATAAAGTACGAGTGTATAAATAAATAATTCAAAGGCATTATGCTGCCTCTTACACAGTAACCAATAACCCAATATAATATACAGTGGGAAAAGTATTTGATCCTCTGCTGATTTTTGCCCTTATTTCACTTGATCAAGTGTAAATAACTTTATAACCTTTATATGATGATGTTATTTCTGGATGTTTTGTTGATATTCTGTCTCTCTCTGTGAAAATAAACTTACCATAAAAACTATAGACCGTCCATTTCTTTATGGAGGAGCAAACTTACAAAATCAGCAGGGGATCAAATGCTTATTTTCTCCACTGTATAAAACCAATCCCATTTTATCTGCAATAAAGTTGCATGACAGGTACACTTGTACTTGAGTACATTTTGCTGATAGAACTTCTGTCTTGTCTCTAAAGTGTTATAGTGAATACAGACTTTCTCTTGCAGTGGATGATTTTTAAACTGTCTTATTGGTAATTTCATTCATAAAAGACCTGGATATGTCTTTTACAACCAGATGTGCTCACAGTGTTTGTGTCCTGCCCTTGAGGTTGAGAGGTTTGGGGCATTTTGAATAACTGCTAAGCTTACAGCTGTGGTCACATCGTTGTTGAGACCTGACTCTAGAGCTAAGATTTTTTTTTAAGTGCCATGGTTTTTATATATAGTGCTGTATGTTATGTTTAATACACAAAATAAGTACTAGGTAGTTTATCTGTGTTATTTTTACTTCACTCTTCTTTTTTTTCCACATTCTGTATTCCCATTGCTTGTATTTTAATTTAAAGCAGAGTGTGGGAAAATATTACTCCATATATCCAAAACTCTCACTGTAATGCTGTGACTGGATGATAAAGCTGCACCGAAACAAGTGTAATTGAAGTTTTGAGGAGTGAAGGGGACACAGTGGATTTTAGTTCCCAGACCAGTTGAAATGGTGTGGGAGAAGACCGATGGAAATACGGTCGAGTATATGAACCTTACAGTGGAGCTGTCATGGTGCTAATGGAGGAAGTGGAACAGAGGGTCAGAAGTCCTCAGCACCTGTGTGGAAGATTAATGACCACAGAGCCACGGGAGGGAAAGACAGACAGACAGAGAGAGAGAAACTCTGAAACAGGCCCTGGCCTATCTGACTACCTCAGAGGTTGGAGCTACTTCACCTCTGCCAGGAAGCCACCATATTAACTGTACCTGTGCACTTGTGTCACCAGTGTTAGTCTTAGACAATTATATAAATATATAACATACTGTGAAACATGCTACAGCATCACCTGGGGATCATCATGCTACATGTAAAGTCTATGTAAGAGCAGTGAGATTCATATTCAGCACAAGCTGTTGTCTCTTTGGACCACAGAAAGTGCTCTCAGGCACTGATGACAGTGGAGACCTTAGGATTACCTCAGTAGCATGTAGCGCCACAGAAAAGAGATATCATCATTATCTCGACACAAAGGCGGCCCTCACATTGTTAAAACAATTTGCTGCTTGCTAATGTAGGCTGTCAGAGCGCCGCACAGGTCTACTTCCAAGAGTTAAGTTGTAGGGTTTTTTTTTTTTTCCTCCACCCCCCCTCCCACCCTCCCTGCTTGCCTGCCTGGGGAATCACGGCGGGTACGAGGCTCATTTCCTCATCAAACACAGGACGAGTGATTTGGAATATTTATGAGTCTCCCAATTTAAGTTAAACATTTAACAAAAAAGCATCCGATTAAAATGAGACAGCAGAAAGGGTTAAAGTCCCTGTGGGTAGTCAAGGCTAAAAATTAAACACGGAATGCTGGAGATGAATTAAAGTAGCAGGTCTAAGACAGATTTCAGCTCAGTGGCATTACTGTATAGAGGCAGTGGTGATATGGTATATGTTGAAACAAGCTTTTCATTGACTGTGACCGGAATTCTAATTAGGTATGAAGAGATAATGCTTTGATAAAGTGACTGCAAGATCATTTTTGAATAATTTGCATGCTAGTGTGAGAATTTTGTATAAATGAGACATAAGATGAAATATTAGGAAATCATACAAAAATATTAAGATGAACAAAATATTTCATTTCTTTCTCCTGGGAAATGACAGTGTTAGATGAATATGTGATATGGTTCAGCTAGTTAATAATTCCCAATCACTATAATCAGAATGTCACTGAGTGGAAAAAATGGCCGATAAGCACACAACATCTAATTGTTCAACACTAATAAATTACGACTGTTTCCTTCAACAGTCCTGTTGAATCCGAGCGTGCAGAAATCACAATAAGGATGTCGGAGCTAGTAACCCTGTTTAAGTCAGAGGGCACGTGTAACACAATGCATTATTGACTTTATTGATAATCTATGGCTCCCTTTCATTCTTTCCCTCCTCTCTTTTACTCTCTGTAGCGGCAGATCAGTGAGCGGCTGAGGAGGAGGGGTCAGCTGGCTCCTGGTCCACTCAGTGACTCTCACTACTTCCTGTTTAATCACCAGTCCCTCAGGAATATTCTGCCATCCATCTATCACACCCAGAAAAAGTTCAGGTGCTCTATATCGCTGAGAGATGAAGGACTCGGGTCAAGTGTGTAGCCTATATATGCGTGTGTCTCTGCAGTATGGGCCCCTACACTGGTGCACTGGCTTGTCCAAGATGTACTTGAGGTTGTGAACATTACAGTCTGTGTACAGTGTCTTTGTGTGGGTGGTGTACTGGGTCTACTGGAAATTTGCCACTGGCTGCAACTGGGATATTCCCTCGCTTGCCACAGAGGTAGAACTTAAAGGGATAGTTCATCATTTTGGCATATCTCGGAGCCGTAGCTAACAGTTGGTTCAATGCTGAACAGTTAACATGAGGTTTGAACCAGCATCCTAGCTCAGCATAAAGAGCTGAGACAGTTGGGTCTCTGTCTGAAAGTATCAAAATCCATCTGTAAACAAGGAATCAACATTTGTACCAATATTTTATTGCACTGTTTTATACTGAATACAGTTTTGTCCATGCTGCCATGCACAGGAGGAATGTTGTTTATGTTTTCACCGGCAGCCCTGAGGGAAGTGACTGATGCCTGAACCACAGAGACGCCGCCTCAGGCCATCATATGTTGCCCTCCAAGGTTCCCTAACGCAATCTGCATGGGCTAGTGTGTGTGTGAGTATGTACAGTATGTGTGCATCCATAAAAGATTTAGAAATCTCAGAAATGGGATGCAGTGCTGAGCAGAGTTTCTATCTATCCATACAGACTTCATATTACAACCAAACCAAATGCAAACAAACTGTACTAATATAAAATAGCCAATAACCAGCACTGCACTGTGTTATAAGCTTATACTGATTGGATTGTTTTGGGGTTGCACATATAAATTAGTCTTTGACATGGAGCCGGAATCTAAAGATTGTGTATCTCTGGAGCAGTTGAGAGTTGCCACTGATTTACATTTTCATGAATCCTTCTGTAGCTCTGTAGCTGCTGCTAAATGACAATAACTGAGAGTCGGTTAACACCTGTTAGTGCCAAGCATTAAGAGAATTTATCACGGTGTCTGATTTATTATAATGTCCCCTTGGTTGATGCAAATGGTTTTGCGCTATTATCTTGTAGCCTGGAATGAAGGTCTTCCAAAGGCAGCCCCCCTATTGTGGTGGTGTGATCTCATTTTCTCAGCAGAGAGGCGAACTGCTAGCCTCCCTCTGATCCACCTGGCAGGAGGGGAGTTCGGACTGAGACAAGCTGGCCAGCCCACTGACCTCTGGGTAAAATGTCTAACTGCGCTGGGCAGGCAGCCGGGGTGGGCCAACGATGGGGCACGAATGACTGAAGCAATAGGGCTGTGATTAGCTGACATGGCGGCTGGGTTTTGCAAGCTGTCCTATTCTCGGGCGTGGGTGGGCAAAGGGGCAGAGTGGCTAAAATGGGAATGAATGTATTGATCCTGCTAGCGTTATGAGAATGACACACACAAGCTATTTTTACAGGAGGGGGGACACACTGCTGGCGACGGCAATCTGTGTGTGACGTAGGGCGAAATAAGCAGGCGCGATTTAAAGGAACAGTTCAATATTTTGGAACGAACTCTTGTCATATTTGCTTTTTTTCCTCCAAGAGGTAAAAGGGAGACAATCAATAGCTGCTGGTTAGTGTAGCTTAGCATAACAACTGGAAACATGTGGAAAACAGCCAGCCAGCCAACCGAGCCCTGTCCAAATGTAACCAAATCTCCTTATGAGCAACCTCTGAAGTTCACTAATCAGCCCATTATATTTTATTGAACGAATGAATGAATATTTTATTTTCGTGTCATGCCACCATTGTGGCCCATCCCATATGGGATTATAAGACACATTTACTAAAAACATCAAAAACTAAACAAATTTCTGTCTGTCTGGCATTACCTTCCACACCACACACATACATAAGCGACTTCAGACTACTAACAACATTCATCTATATACAGCTCTTCTTCTCTTATTAAAACCAAGTTGTGGTCCAGGCAGTGCAGTAAGTGCCTGAACTGGCAACCTTAGGGTGACAACATCACTCCGGGAAATGACTTTGTATAACCATGAAATAGTAGGATACATAAAAGCCCATGAAACAACAACATGTTGTTGGAGCATCCAGGCTTTAGAGGTGCTGGTAGGCAAATTGAATAATTAAAAGTGAATAAAAGTTTGATTTGAATTTGGATGGATCACCGTTCAATATGAGCTAAATAGCAATGAATCAGTATAATTATGTAAGGATTTCACAGCAGCAGTGTGTTTTATGAATGGTGGCTGGATGGTCGATGTGACAACAGGATCTTTGTGACAGTGGTACAGAGCTGTCCTCTGCCATCTCCCCTCCCTCCTCGCTGCCCTTTGCTGCCCAGGGGAAGCGCGCCACTCTGCTCCTATTGGAATGCTGCAGCCTGTCGACAGCCCAAGTTCAGAGGAGGTTTATTCTCACTCACGCCACTCACTGAACTCCTCCACTCTTTTTTGCATAAAGTAATTGCTGTCAGGGAGTGTGCACTGCAGAGAGTTGCTCGGGCTCCGCAAGCACAGAGGGTGAGATTAGGGAATAAAAAGAGCTAAGTCAGTGCTACTTAGGCACTCCCAGATCCTGCGTCTGTCTTTGTGCAGCTATGGATGAGGGCTGACAGTGATGAATATTGGCCAAAAGTTGGTATTCCACATGATGATTTTCCCTAATGAGAATTGATGAATGCGGGAGGGGGGGACTCAGGATTGTGTGATGAGGGGAGGGACCACTCATTAGAGGCCAGTTATGCTAAGCTGAGTGGCTTTAAGGTGGGCAGGGCTGCTGGGCTGAGCTATGCCACTCTAGCAGTTCTTCAAAAAAAATATCAGCTGATATCACCGATCAATACCGCCTTACACAGAAGAGTGTCAAATGAGATATATCAATAAGTGGAAAGAAATCAATAAGGAAACTCCCACTTGTGCGCAAACAGCATTTAGCAATACTGCCCACAGAGCAGTGCGTTTATATGTTGTCAGCTTCCACCTATGTAATCAGAGATCTATAGCAATCTTTCATATACATATGCATGAACCCAGTGGTAACACATGGGTGTCGGAGAGTCTCAGGCCTCTGCTCGTCCCAGCTGCAGCCACGTCAGCCGAGAAGACGAGCGGGGACGCTGGTCTAGCAGATGGCAGTGTGGGCTTTGAAAAACCATGGCCCTGAACGAGCCCCAGGCAGCCCCAGAGGCCAGCGCTCAGCCAAAGCTCCACATGTGGCAAGCCAGGAAGGACATTAAGTGGATAATAGTTAATAGTGAACCAGGTCATTTACTATCATGTGCGTACTTTATGGAGCACAACCGCCACTCCTGTGTGCAGAGGGGGCTGTGGCTAAGCACAGGTTTAACTTTTAGATGCAGATAAAAGTGCTAAATGATCACGCAGAGCCATTTGCAGACTGTCACACTCTTGGATAAACATTGATCAATCCTTCAGGTGACTTAATAGCTTGTTGTTGTTGGGTTGATGAGGAAGCATATTAGTGCAAATGTTTCTCTTTCAGTCATATGACTGACCACAGAATACGGCCTCAGTCATTTCAACATTTTCCACTCTGGAAGTCATTGCCCCTTCTCCTTTACAGGGCCCATGGTTCATGTGATGTGTCACTCCACTATGGTTAAGTACAGATGGAGAGATAGCCTCTTTAATATCCAGGAGCTCATTTCACAATGGCTGGCAGGTCACAGCATGATGACAGCGAAACAAGCCAGCCCACAGGATGGAACATAAGCCACACAGAGCCTGTGGACTGAGGCCTTCACTTTCCTGCAGTGCACAGAGGAGACAAAACACTCAGGACAGATTGTTATCAAGATACAGTCAGAGGGGTAAACATACATGCATTTGTGATTTGCTCTGATATACATGTTGAAATGAAGATGCATTCAATTGTTAAATGCAGATTTGAAATGCAAATGGCCTCAACCAGCCAAAACATTTCCAACTTCTCTGAAAAATGACAGCCTGAATGTTTTGTCTCCTTCAGCCACAGTGATGGACTTTGTCAATGGCAGATGTAAAGCAGGGATATCTAGGGACGCATAATAGGATTGCCTTGTCCACATTGTATTCTCTCTCAAAAGTGAATTAGGGTATCTCTTTTCGTCACAAAGTGAAAGAATGTATAATGGCTGCATTCAAAACCCTTTAACCACTTTGTGCTGTACTCATAATTGGATTTTAACAGCAGGTTCCTTCAAACATCTAGCCATCACCATCTTCAATATTGGATTTTTCAAATACTTCTATTCATGATGCCTGGTTTTTTATTCCCTTCCTGTTGAAATGACATGGTTTTTAATCAGCCAATGCACAAAATGTCTGACTGCACTGGAGTCATTAAACCTGCCTGCCTCCACACAGGCACATGCACACATCCTACTGACTGCATAGCCTATTAGAGAGATGGAAGATTATGGCCTAAATGAAGCCATTAGTTACGCAAACCTAATGATCATCTTCTATGTATAAATCTGATCCATTTCCCTTGCTCAAGGCAAATATTTCTTCCCTCAAATGATTTTGGAGGAACTGAGTAAAAACAACAGCAGCGTCAACAACAAAAACAACATCAGGAGCCATAATGAACGGAGTGGAGGCAAAGGCACTCAGGCGATTGCATCCATTACCCCTCTCCACTATATGGACCCCTTCGTAGGGATTACCCCTGGTTCCAGAGAGGTTGATTATTAGATGCTCGCAAAGGTTTCGTTTGAATCGCCCCAGTTAAACGAGAAATTGCAGGCTGAGGAGAGAGGCTAATAACAGTTATTAACCCCGTGCGGGCGGCAGTGTAAAAGAGCGCCACAATAACGAGGTGCACCACCAAGGTTTGAGGCGCAGCGCAGCTAGCACACCCCCGAGGAGAAGCTAACTTATTAAAATAATGAATTAGCCGACCAGATTACTGCAGCCTGCGGCAAAGGCAATTATCCCCCTCCAAATCCCTGGACAGGGCTCCCTAGCGCCACCATAAAACAAGTGCTCAGAAAGCAGGAGCCCTCCGCTCCACACAAATGAATAGGCTGTTAATTAGGATCTCTCCCGCTGCGGGTAGCCTTCCCACTGCCATAACAGAAACCACTTCCACGACAGGCAGGGGAGGAGGGGAGAAAGTAATGGGGGGCTACTGAATGAGTGTGTGATTGCAAAAGATAGTGAAATATGTAAAGAGTGAGAAAGAGTGAGAGTGCAAATTGCTCCAATATGAAAAAAAGAAACTCATAGAATGACATTGCAAGAGCTGGGTAGATTAGTAGATACATAGTGGCAGCAGGAATGCTTTGCGGCCCAAATGTGACTTACGTGTCAAGCACAAAAAGTAGCATCCACTCCCTGTCCAGCACTGCATCTATCCATCTCTTGTCTATACTGCTTCTCCATGAAGGGTCCTGGGGGCTGGAGACAATCCCAGGGATCCCATAGGGCGAGGTCGGGGTGCTTCCTGCACAGGTCACCAGTCTGTCACTAGGCCGACGTATAGAGGAAGATATTCACACCTACTGGCAGTTTGGAGTCACCAGTCAACCTACTGTACATAAGGTTGGACTGTGGGAGGAAGCTGGAGAATTGAAACGAGCAAACACACAAACTCCACACAGAAAAGGCCCAAGGCCAAGATATTCAACCCACGCCCTTCTTTAAAAAATTTGTGTTGATATAGAAAATTAAAAGGCACTACATAGAGCCACTAGAACCCTCTTAACATAAGACCTACCTGAAGTACAGAGGTTATCAGTCCTGGCATGAAGAAACAGTCGGACAAGGATATAAGTGAAGTAGGGCAATGGCCACTCTGAAAAAAAAAAAAAGCCCACACTGTACTTCATGACACATATACAGTTCCTAATGGTTATAAATACTAAAGCATCACATGGTTGACACCATGAACCAAATCTGGCCACCTTCTGCGATCACCTTCCAACTGCACATCAGTAGAAATCATAAAGTTTTGAAGGCTGGACTCACCTTGTCCTGCATAGCTCCACTGACACAGGGAGATAACTGTCAAAGTGGAAACTGTGCCAAAGGGATAACTGCTGCACATATTGTAGTTCAGCCACCCATTTAGATTTAGTCTGTCATGCACTTCAGTTGTAAAGCCTGTGTGGAAGAGTCATTTATAGACTCAGGCTTGATTACAAGTCTTTTTTTTCTCCCACTATGGGTAAAGATTATGATACATTAGGACACATACAGTACTTCTGGTCTGTGTGTGAGTGATTCACGTAACCTGTTAAGTTTTCTCCCAATCATCTCAAAGTTCATTCAGTCTTTACTTACACTGATAATATCATTGACTCCCTGTGGATTTTAATGTTTTCATGCAGAATATTTCATGCTGTCTAGCAAGAAACAAAACTTGTTTTTTATGGAAATATTATCTCGTCTATTGGCAGATACTCCTGGGTATACTATGCCACATATTTAATTAGAAAAGACTGCTATATTTAGATTACAGTGAAGCAAACTTCACTGACACCACATAGTGTAATAGTGTACTGTATGTATATGTACAGTAATTTGAAAATGAAACATTTTGTATTAATAGTTTGTAAAGCGTACTCTTTTTAGTGTGACTTGCTCCCAAGAGGACGATTATATAGTCACACAGATATGCAGGGCACGAAACAAGACATTATGCCAGTGTACTGTATGAATATGCCTGCAAGGCTTGACATGAATGCAATTTCATGTAATTTGAATGCCTTTCATGAGGCAAGGACTCTTTTGAACTGTCTTAAAAAGCTCATCCACCATGGTAGCTGCCAGTGGCCCTGGGTACAGAGGAGTCATGTCGACAGGCCCAATTAATGATGGGGCGTCTGAGAGTGAATGAATGAGGAGCTTTGAGAGGATTCCTCCACCTTAAATCCCCCTGTGCTGCTGCTCCCAGACTGCCTGTGAAGAACAATCAAACGGCAGCAACCCCCTCCTATTTATCACTTTAAGACATTAGCCAGACATGGGCCTGAATATTAACCAGCTCCTTTTCCAGGAGAGTTCCACACCAAAGGCTGCGTGTGGCAACATACATTTTTAATCACAGGGGGAAACGAGGCCTCTCAATCGCTCTCATCTATTACTGTGTGCTTAACTCACTGCATTTTTTCTCCGGGGATCTCAAAACAGAAAACAAGCTATCATTGCTGTTGGCTCTTCCCTTGTGCTTTGCGTTTAATTTTTATTTTGTTTTAACATCTTATCGGCACTGATAGGAATTTTATTTTGTCTCATTCTGCCGCTTCTTGATGGATCACAGCGAGTCCTTATCTACTACAAATTGTTTGTAAAGCATAATCTCAGTCTCTCAGTGACTATCTTGACTACAGTGACAGAGTTCATCTCCCTGGGTTGGCTGTGTGTCTTCCTGTGTAGGACAACTGGGCTGAGGCAGTGGAGCGTGAGCGCAGGCTTCCACAGCTTAATTGGAGTCATGTTCTCCAGAGCCTGGAGCTGCTCCTCTCCCTGCGTCGGCCTCTCTGGTGCTGGGCCTGTGGTGGGAGCAGGAAGGGTAGGGCACGGGTGCCAGGCATGCAGGGAGATGATCTGTTCACCTCATCCTCTCCCTCTGGGTCCCCCCACTGTGACACATGGCACCCTGGTAACAAGGTCACTCCACTGTTGTGGCACCACAGGGAAAGCTGGCCCTATTATCAGGAGAGAAGTCACTCTTAAGAAGAATCTAAAGGGGAAAATGATCTCCAATCACACAAGATGACAAGGTTTCTCTATATCCAGGAGCTTTCTTTCAAAGTTTGTCAAGGGTAAAAATTTAATTTAAATGCATTAGATATGCATATAGATATGCATATATCATTAGGAAACCTCAAATGTATTTCACATCTTGATAAAATCATAATGAATCACCAATTATGGCCTTGTATATTTGCTTTATTAGATCACATGCAAGGGAAACAGAAACATACAAAAGTGTACGCTCACGAACCATTGCCATACAGTTTATGTTGTTTTTGTAAATTACATGACTAATTATTCCTGAGACTGTCAGAGAGGTACCGGTTCAACAATATGGTAATTTTAGAACACAAGACAATGCAACAAGACCATAAGACTTTGCTTTATTTGCTTACATTTACGTTTTCCATTTGAACTTGTTTCATTTTCCCAACATGTGTAAAGCCATAAGACAAGAAAAAGAAATATTTGATATATTTTAGATATTTTTCCCTCAGTCCTGCCTTATGTATTATGGAAGGTGAATTTAGATCATTTCTCAACAAAGACATTCATGTTAATATTTAGATAATGAAATAAAGTATGGAAATGCACCTACTGTATCTGATTCCTTAACAAAACAGTACCTAAGCCCCAAAATGTATATACTGCATTGCATGAAAGATGGTATGATTATTTCATTGACTTATGTATTAGGAGATCACATCCTTCCTTGACATACTAAAAGTGCTTTAAGAGGAAAATACTGCCCAGAACAAAGCAGCAGTGATTACTCTATCAAGGCTGTTTTATGGGTAATGCTCTTTGCCTTGTGATTAAGAACTTAAAGCGCCTCCTCTGCTTATTATTCTATGATCTATTTTTCATTTGTTTAGTTAACCATTTATTATTCCCTGTTTAGTGAGAAAATTACAGAAATCAGTTAAATGGGGTACATCATGCATGGGCTAGCACTGCTCTGCCAGCACATATCAATCTCAATCTCTCCCACACTGTGAGAAAGTGAAAACTAAGGAAAGTCATTTTGTGCCCAATGAAAGTTTTCCTTTGGAAATTTTGCCTTCCATTAAGAAGCAAATTAAGCACTGGACCAGTGCTTTTTTTAATGCCCACCCCCTCCAAATACACACAGTCACACACATCTAATTTGTGATTTATTATGTTCCTGATGTGGAAGGAACATTGGTGTGCCGTTGAGTGAGGGCTGGTTTATCCGCTCCACAGTGGGTACAGTGCTGTGTGTGTGCTTGCCTGTACGTATGTGTCACAGACGGGAGGTGAAGCAGAGTACGCAGCCATCACTCACTGCTGTGGGTCAGCCCTCACACGTGACAGCAGGTGACCAGTGTCAGACAGGAAAGGTCACAGGCCTGCAGTCTGCACACTCTCCCAGTTTACACGGCTTAAAAACTCCTGCAGACAGCCGGGCAAAATTTGACTCCGTAAGACAGATTATGTTCCTCTCATGCCGTTAAGAAACCGTTCAGAGGTTTTGGACCATGATGAGAAATTTACCGGCTGAAGCAGATAAATGTGCAAGCTCAATTAGCTGGACGCCTCTTTAGCCTGATGCTCTCCCTGTCCCACTCTGCTCTCTCGCTGTCGCACTTTCTTCACTGTCTCTTTTTCTGCAGGACTCAGACGGCAGGAAGCCTTTCTTCCTCGCTCGTCTGTCTGTACGGTACCTGATGACAGTGAAGTCTGGAGGCAGTGTTTTTGAACATCTTTCGGCCTGGCCACTCTCTGTGGGAGCACCCTGACTTGAATGAACCACCTTATTTTTCTAATGTGTAGTGATGCTCATTTGACATTCACCTGTATGTGTGTTTCGTTGTGCATGTGTGTAGACTGTGTATGCGTGTGTTTCTTTTTTCATTTTCAGAAGCCCATTAGTTAAATAGATAAAATGCCCAGTTCCTTTTTCATCTCAGTGTCACCTACGGCATGTTTTTCCTTGATTGCATTACGAATACAGTTATCATCCCCTCATTAGTGGGGAGCGTGTTTTAATTCCTTATTTTACACAGGGAAGACCACACAGTCACACAAGTGCACATAATGGTGTGAGCAAGTCATCACGTTTTTAAAAACAATTTTAGGTGAAATGTTGGTTGTTTTGGTTTTTATTTATTTTTTTTTTTTGAGAGGATAAAATCTGGCGGATGAAGATTAGCTATGAAGTTTAACGTGGGAAACCTTTGTACTAGCCTCTCCATTGTGGGAAAAGGGCATTGATAGGAAGGCAGATAGAGCTGATCAATAGGAAGTGCAGTTTTCTCCCCAGGCCTTCTTCCATATCTCTCTCTTGTTTGTGTTTTGAAGGGGTCGGGGGTAGGGTCTGGTAAAGTGGTGGCGTAGGCGGGCTTCTGCCCCTTTATCAATCAGGATTTTAATTACACACGTCTAGGGCGACAGCTAGATTAGAAACCAATCGACGCTATCGGCCACAAAATCTAATTACTGTTTATTGACAGATAAGGGCAGGCCCCCTTCACTTTTCCAAATAAGATAAACCTCCCCCCTCGTACACAATGAAGAGCAGCTCATACTGTCCATGAAAAGACTCTATGATAAGTAAACCCCCGCCAGAGAATTCCTCTATGCTTATGGAGAGACATTACCTCCATGGACTTCTCTGCTGTAGACGACACAGGATCAGTGTGAGTCAGTCACATCTCATATCTTCTCTAAACTGTATGAGCTCTGTAATAGTAGAAGCTTTTTGTTCATACAGTACTTCTGACTTACAGGACCCCCACCGCAGCACTCACTCAGGGAAATTTTTAGAGCCCATCTCTGTAACCTTTAACCTCATGTTTCATAAAGTCTACTTACTCCCTTTCTTGTTAGTTACTCATAAATCAGTGGGCTCTTAATGATGAGTAATGAGTGACCCTTAACCCTGCTGAGTGCACACAGGTGAACCATCCCGTCTCCTGTTGACACACATCTCCCCAGAGGACGGTCCATCCTCGCAGAGCTCGGTGTCCTCTCTCTCAGCTCCAACCTGCCCCTCCACACCATCACCCACATTGGTGTTTTTTTTTTTTACCAGCCTCCGTCACCGTGCAGTGCACTTTGCCTTTAAAGCCGAGAATCTGCCTCAGGTAAATATGGAGTAAATGATTGGATTATTGTTCTTTCATTTGGCTGTGTAGTAATGGCTGGATTATAAACATTGCAGAGTATAGATTTCCTGTCAGATCCTATGAATCAGACATCCTTATCTCATTTCCAGACTGCCGCTCCACCCAGCGCTGCCATCTCCCAGCCAGTGAGTCTGTGAGAGCATGGGGAAGCCATAGATGTGCATATACACACACACACATGCAGGCACAAACATAAACAGACAGAAAACCAGACAAGCACACCCAGTTACAGATACACACACACGAGTTAGAGAGAGAGAGCAGGAGAGAGGGAGACAGAGAGACTGTTGTCACCCAGCGCAGCACAGGCACTCCAAAGTCCATTCGAAGATTTCAAAAACCACTTAGGCCTCCTGTCCATATTTGTTAAGCAAGTAAATCTAAGGGCTATGGCGCACTGAATTCAAAGAGAGAGCAGAGACAGCACTGCAGCGAGCATGAGAGAGGGGGAAAGGGAGAAAGATGTCTCCTAAATGAAATTTAGGTGAGGGTGGGATGGAGGGTGGCTGACAGCAGGTGGAGGGAGAGAGGCTTCAGACCCTTTGATCTGGATCTATTGCACAAAGAAAAATGTTTGGGTTTGAATTATACTGCATTTTTGACCAGGACTGGAGATTGATGCCTGGTTCCTCTGATGCTTGGACATCACATCAGTAGTTGCGTTTGATATGTTTTATGTTTTTACTGCTCTGCCTGCCTCTCTGCCTCTTCACTAAATTTCTTTTCACTGGATTACCAACACTGTAATTGGGTTAGGGAGCTGTGTAGACCAGAAACGGCTGCACAAACATGCTTTTGTTGGAATTCATCAAAACTCAGTGCACAACTGTGGAAAGTCAACAAAACAACACATGCTGAACCGTTACATCAAGGGTTTATGTGCTTTATTTATTCCACAGTTAAAAACAACACACGAAAACATGAATCTTTGTGTGATCTTAAATTCTTTTTTTAATCAAAAGTCCAGCGCTCCGGTCATTTTTCCATCAGAGTTCAATGAAGCGGAAAGGAAAGAAAGAAATCTGCTCTTACGGGCCAAAGTGATGTTTACAGTTATCATAATTTACATGATATTGACATCTCATGAAGTTCCATTTGGTCGGGATAATCAGCTAATGATTTTAACATTCAAATCTTTAAACATGTTTGTTGTGCAGCAGCACAGATGAGTGGGTGTCACACACCAGAATCAGTTCAGATCTGTTTGAACTAAATCTGCACCTAATGGTGATTTTCCTCATCAGTTATCCAATTGTTTTTCCAAGTGGCCGATCATATGTCTATAAAATGTCAGAACATATTCTGTCAAAATGTCCTGAAACCCGAGGTGACGTCTTCATATCTTGTTTTGCCTGCCCAGCAGTGACATATTTGGTTAACAATGATTTAAAACTGAAATTCTCTCATTTGATGAGCCACAACTCTGAAATGTTTGGCACAAATGACTTAATTATCAAAATAGCTGATCCATCCTCACCAGATCAATGACTAATTAACTGATTGTTTCAGTTGATTCCAAATGCATTGTGCATTATGAGTGTAAAGCTGCAGCAAACTTCTGTGACTCCACAGAACAGCTCTCCTGCTTATTAGCAACCGTACTTCCAGGTAATATCTCTGTGACATTACATTTTTTGAGCCTTACATCTCATGGCTCCTATACTTTTACAGGAGGATGGTTTATGTGTGCAAATAAAAATTCACAGGTGAATTTTTAAACTGAGTGATATTCTCCTGTGGTTCGCGGTGTGGATAAGCTTTCTGTGGGTTGTTGAGGGCCGCTCACTGGTAGTTAATACACCTAACAGAGGGAACTGCTGTTGTCATTCCTTAGTGCTGAAGCGCCGTGCCATTACATTTATAGATTTTCTCTTTGATGGGATAATTTGGTCTTTATATCTCTCACAAATGAAGTGATCCTCAGTGCTCCTCGCGCAGCTCAATGTGCAGGTCCCATTTTCAAATACAGTTAATTGCATTCGAAAAGAATCAATGATACTTTCACGGTGACAATATCATTCTTTTAATGTCACTTAATTTCCTCAGTGAAATGATTACATCAATAGCCTGGAACCCATTTCTATCTTTCAGCATGAATTAATCTATTAGGGACAATAATTACACGTTTGTAATGGATAGGTTTTTGTGCTCAGAAGTAAATGCAGTCGAGTCTCCATTGTGAGCCTGGTTGTTGGCACTGTCCTGACTGTCATTCATTCGGTTTATGAATTACACTATCACCCTGAGAAAATAAATAAATAAAGGAGGCTCTGCTGCAGCTCCTTGGTGGCCTTGTTGTGAGATAGCCCTCCCTCTAGTGGAGATGATAGAGTTGGTTGCCGCTGTCAGCTGCCTCATATGCTCTGGTCCACAGCTGAGGCAGTCACTCAATGATGGCAAATCTGAAATGTGTGGAAGAAAACCTCCCACAAAACAGGACAGAGCAGAGTACGTGTCAACAAATCAAAAATCTTTCAGGTCACACACAGAATCTGACAGCAAACATCGAAGGGCCAGGTGTGCTGCTGGGAAATTAGTTTTTTTTTTTTTTTTTAATTATTGGTGCATGATGTTCATATGTGATGCTTTGCCATAAGCCTAACACTGGATCTGAGGACCACCAGATGTTATGAAGAGTTGGAGGCCTACTATGGGATCACTATTATTTAGTCAAAACCTGTGCACTTTTTCAGTTTTCTTTCACGTGATTGATCTCACAAGCAGTTAAGTCCAAGACATTATTTTCATACCGGTGAAAAATCTAACAAAATTGGGTTGGTGAAGTTTGGGAGCACCTGGGTTACGTGATACAATGGCTGATCTCTGCAACAGACGCAACGCTGCTATCGTCCCGTTTATTTATTCATCAACAGTGGAAACCAAGCGACTGCCGTGGTGATCAACCTTTTGCACGTCTGCTGTCACTTGCCCTTTCCTCAGGTGCAAATGTACCCAACACACCCCGGGGTGGATGGGAGCAGAGAGCGGCAAAATAAACCCCCACCCCCTGCAAAAAAAAACAAAAAAAAAAACAAAAAAAAACTAATAGTTGAACAGAAACATGGAGACTCAAATGAAGGACATGCTGCCAAAAATGATAGTGACTTTCCTTACCAGTTTGGGTCACAACAGGAATAAATAGGCACTGAAATAATAATAGCAGTCAATTAACAAAAACAACGCACAGACAAGATTCAGTGATATTTACAACACACGCCATCAAATAAAAAAGTGTGAGCTCAAGTCTCGAGACAACCTGGCTGAACGGTATGTGTCCCTCGTAGCAGACTTTTCCCTTTGAAGCCCATTTGACCCCGCTCACCCGGGTCCTGCTGCCGGTGGAGGTGTTTGGTTTAGGCACGGGGTGCGCGCCGGAGGAGGAGTTGATAGTGAGGCTGCGGTGTGTGTCAGTTAACCGGCGCGCTCAGACACACAGAGCCACACCACCACCACCACCACCACCACAACCTGGAGACACCACTTCCACAGTGCGCTGTGCTCAGCCGGGGATGTGACATGACTTGCCCGAGTAAGGTACACCGTGCACTCATCGTCAGCCGTAGTTTCTCTTCCTGTTACACACTCCAGACATGGTAGCTACTTTTGTTTTTTCCCTGCTCTGTGTTCTTCCTTTTCTCTCATTTTGAAGGTTTTGAACATTTTTTATTCTGTTTTTAAAGTTATCTGAGACGCACCTGTAGCTGTACTGTAAATTACATCAATGCGCGCGCGGTTTAGCTCTAATTGAGGCATGAGCAGTGCACGCGGACCTGCAACACTGTAGGCTACTTATTCCTCTGGGAATGGTGACTGCGTTACGTGATCGATTTGACCATTATGCATGAAAAGGTTAAATATAAGGAGTCTGAGGCCTGTGTGACTGTTTATTATCAGAGAAATTCTGAGTCAGATCTGTTCAATGCAGACATTTACCACGTAGATTCATTTTCTAAATCTTCTTTTCTTTCTTTCTTTTTTACAATTTTCAGGATGCAAGGTTAAGAGCTCTTCTCTCTTACCCAGGACAACCCTGTTCACATGACCAGACCTTTAGTTACATTTATGAACTTGTCAGTAAGAGCTGATTAAAACAACATTATGTGTATTAAACCATCAGAAAGCTCAGGCTTCATGTTGCTCAGCTGACTCACTGTTTCATTTTCAGTCCCATGTAAAGTGGATTACCCAGGTTGATATTATGTGTCTTTAGTCCTTTAAAACTGCTGTCATTCTTCTTTTATCACACCAACAGATGTGAATTTAATCAACAACAATACATGTCACTATGGGTGACTTGTACTTTGCTTAAGTCTCTTAAAACAACTGTTTTATTCTTTTGACCAGCTTATCTATTATGGAGTGTTTCCTAATTGCACCACTACACATTCAGTATATTTAAACACTCATGCACTCGTGTGACGTACAGAGTGGATAAATGCAAATTTGTTTGATGCCATAAAAAACCTGGTCTCAATAATTACAACAAAAATTCAAGTAATTAGCTTCATTCTGTACCTGATAGATCATCACAGACTTTTATTCTGGTAACTTTGTCGTGCCACCTGTGATGGAGTGTTTGCCCAGCGCAGCTCTATTCTTTATTTGTATCAGATCCTTTCCTGTCAAATCAACTGTCATACGGCGTGATTTTTTTCATAACAGAGCTGATAAGAAGCAACGATAGCAGCAGCAGGGCTTTCATAGCTCACACTGCGTGACAAAAGTCTGCATGGTGTCAGTCGAAAAGCCTTGGGAGGCCAAAGGAAAATATGCAGAAATGTAATATATCAAATAGAAGCAGTTATCAACATGAGAAAAACTACACAGGCTAGATACCAGGGTAATTCAGTGAGTCATGAGAGTATCACCTCTTGTGATCCTCTGTCTGGTTGTAACAATCAGCTGTTATGATGTGAGTTGACTCATTTGTCACCAAATGAGGTTTTTGCATCCACAAAGAGTCACATTATTCTGTGACAACTTGAATAACTAGCTACAGATCTGAATCTTAAAATTCATTTATCAGTGTCTGTAATGAATAACAACATACAGTTAACTTTGTGTCTTGTTTGAGCCCTGTGAATTTTTTTTTTTGGAATCGTTTTGCTCTGTATTTCATGTTGTGTTGTTTATAAGTGAGAACCTTGTTTGATAGTTGATTTTATTCCTCTCGTAGGAATTCAGCTGACAGGTGTTTGAGTTGGCATCAATCTTAATTGGATTTTCATTTATTTAGTCATTTGTGTTTGTCACAAAAAGAGACCAGATGCTGTGTGATCTGTGCCACTGTGGAGGCACTATTGCTGCACATCAATAGGCCTGTGATGATCAATAGGGATTGCGTGATGTTTTTGCATTGATTATAGAAACGTGAGCCGATGAATGGAACCAGATTCCTCTCCGGGGGGTTATGCTGCTCCTGCTCAGCAGAGAAAGGCTGGAGAGCAGCAGAGCGACCTATAACACACCTTTTTGCATGACTCTGCTGGTAGACCTCCACTCCTCCTCACTCACTCGTATTTTTTTTTTTTTTTACTGAAGTAGCTGAGGACCGTTGTCGAGGCACCTCGTGAGTTTCTGAGAAGTGGTTCAAGCTGCTGTTTCTTTCTGCTTGACTCAGCCAAGTGTCAGCCATTGTCGGACTGCTCATTTCTCCAATAAGATGCCATGGTAAGCTCTGTTCTTATAATGTGGGGATACAGTAACATGGAGACCCTCACTGACTGTGAAATGGTATCTGCATTCTCGGCATTCTTACTGAGCTTGATCAACAGTGAAACACAGGCGGTTCTAAAGCTGGGGTTAGAGAAGACAGAGCTGGATTTTCCGCTGCTTTAGAAGCTGATGGGCTTCCAGAATATGAGTTATGGCTTGAGATCATCTCTCACAGGTGGTGAAAGGTTCACAATGGTCCCTCACATGTAGCACCCGCAAATGGAGCTAGTGGCACAGCTCAATAAATACATTTACTGTCCTTAGTGGTTTGAAAGCTATTGGTTTTTGAAAGTGAAGTGCTGCAGATGCACTAGACGGCTCGTAGGAGCTTCTATAGCGTGGCTTACGCTGGTGTCAGATTTTACTTCATCATGTGGTTTATGAGAGCAGAGGCTGCATTTTGATCACTTAAATTGTATATAGTTCACAGTAGGTTTGTTTTTTTTTTTGAATCTTCAGAGTGAAGTTGTGGATGTCAGCTGCTTGGTAAAGTTTTCTGTTGTGTGAAGTGAAATTGCTCGGGCTTTCCTGAGGCTTCTTTGAAATCACTGCAATGAATGTGTACAAACACAAAAATACAAAAGATATAGAAACTACAAGAAAGTGCATTTGTCTGTAAAAGCGAAAAATGTAAATGAACGGAAATATTTGGTTTTATTAAATATAATATTTATTCCATTTTTCTATGCAATTATTTTCTTATCATTGAATAAACGGTCATCACAGACTGACTCAGACAGTCCCCTCCTTCCAGTAATTCTCTGCATTTATGTCTGAATTTGAGTGTAGAGCTTCGAAATTTGCCTCAACTCTTTACGAAATGGAAACTTTGTGCGTTGACTGCCCTCCTGGTTGCATCTCTGTTGTTCATGTGATAGGTTGTTTTGTCTATGTGTGTGAGCCATGTGTGGTGTGTTTGTGCATGTGTGCGTTATGCATAGCGGAGTGTGTGAGTGAGCGCTTGGATCCCTCCTCCCCGGTGCTCCGCCGGCCCCTCTGTCGCTTTAAGTCCTGCCCCTCGGAGCCAGCCAACAGCAGCTGTTCCATATTCATCAAGCCCTTGAGTCTTAAAGAGCCCTATCCCGACCATGGAAAGAGTCATTCCTCTTGCTCGCGCTCTCATGCTCTCTCCATCTTAGCGCTCATCCCGCTGCTGCCTGCGCTTCTCTCTCTCTCTTTCTCTCTCTCTCTCTCTCTCTCCCCCTCTCTCTCTCTCGCTCTCTCACACCCCCTTTACCTCTCTGTCTGTCTGTCCCACCCCCCTTCACTCTCTCTCCCTCACTCTCCCTCTGTCATACACACGCATTCACTTACATACACTCAGACACACACTCTTTATCTCTCTCCCCCACATACACACACACACACACACACACACACATATATATATATACATAAACACACACATACACAACACACATGCTCACACACACACGCGCGCCCACTCAATCCATCAGAGTCCAACATACCTGTGCAGGCTGGGGGGTGCGGTGCTGGAGGGGCTTTTCGGCAGCGTTGTCTCTGAGGGTGCTCTGCTGTCATTTAGGAAAGAAGCGGGTCTCAATTGTTTTCTCTTTCCTCTTCCTCTCATTCCTGGAATGCTAAAACTGGACTGATGGACATTTCAGAACTTTGTCTTCCAGACCCTCTCAGCTATCATAACCAGTAGGTGCACCTCGTTTCCTTCTTTCCTTCTTTTACTTGTCCTTCTAACTCCTCTGTTGTGATGCAGTTTCATTTCTTCCCTATTCTTTCTTTTTCATTCTTTTTCCCATCATCCTTTTTCCCCTCCTCACCTGCTCCCTTTAACAGTACCTGTACTTATATTTCCTCTGCTAGTCTAGACACTGAACTTTTTCCTGTTTTAGCAGTGATGTACTTCTCCTTTTCTCCCCTTCTGATACCGTCTCCCACTTCCTCACACTCTTAAACACACTTTCTCCTGAATATTGTTTAGGGGCTTTTAGATCACGTAGGAGCTGACAGTGTAGAGCAACAGGGCAGGTGCAACTGTGTACATGTGTAGATTTATTGTGTGAACACACCATGTATGCCAGTCTTTTCAAAAATGAATTCATACTGTAGCATGGCTGATGGATTTAGCTTCCCCCTCTGCAAAGTGTGTATTTTTTTTTCCTTGAAGAATTTTGGGTGCCTGTCCACTTGGGTTAGGAGCTTGTTTGCTGATGGCTTTGTTCCTGGATCGGGCCACCCAGGGAGAATGAGAATAATATTTTAAGCAGATGAGATTAACATGAATCCACAGAATTGGAGAGGATAAATTACACACTGTAATATTTGCAGCCAGGGAAAGACAAATAAAAGGACCCTGTAACCTCAGTGAGCTGGCAGGTCTGTCCCAGCCAGCGGCACGCGAGGCAAGCTGCTGTCTCTACATCCCCTGGCTACTGGGACAGTCTGAGCTTACACCATATTATAACTTTGCAAATCCATCGATACGTTAGTTTTGACTCCAAATAAATTGCATGAAGTTGAGAGAAATCTTCAATTTTTGGTTTGTGTTTTATTGGAAAAAGGTTTTTAGGACATTTTTAATGTATTTACTGCAGCACATCCTACAATGTGTAAAATAAAACATTAGGCTTATTCAAAGATTTGTTACAATGTGTAGATCATTTTAATATCTGTCATCAATATATTCATGATATGTTAGTGATTAAGTCCAATATATATGCAGAGATTGTGATTTGTAGAAAACTAGTCAGGTGTTTAAAGACATTTTCGTCTCTCATTGCATTGTTTTATTTTTCCACTGCGGTGCTTGTTGAGAAATGTCTATAAAATAGTTTCAGTTGACACTCTGCATACTTAGATGTGCTAAATGGTGTGTTTGTGCAAAATGATCTTTTCATGTACTTCCTGCTCTTCAGTTTCAGCACATTTAAACAGTTCAGTTTAAAAATATTTATTAGATTTTAAAGCAATACAGGCAATGAAATTCCCCAAGAGAAAATCACTCAGTGAAAAGCTGGAGAGTGTTTATTACTCCACTGCACCAATTTGTTAACAAAACTTTGTAAAACTCCTAAACATTTTTATATCTTAGACATATATGCAATATGTTTTTTTTTCCAAGATGGATTATGCAAGTTCACTTTTCTGTCAGGTACACCTTGATTCAAAACTACACATATAATACAACAGTAAGTGAGTGTTTCTGTAACAGATATCAGAAGTTGTAGTGTGTTTGTATTTTCACTGTGGTATATTTCTAAAACTGGAAGACACAACAAATATTCAGTCTGTCAGCAGGCCTTTCATACCTCTCTAATCTCTTTTGCAAATTTAACATGTTAATGTCTGGCTATTGTTACATTTGAGCAGACATTCAGCTTTTTCATTTTTGTGTCATTCCCCTACAAATGCAGTTTCCATCAAATATAGAATCATGTTCACTGCAACCAGGAGAAACGTTATTTGAACTTTTGACATGTTCATCTGTGTTGCAAATGATTTCCTTCAGTCAGTTTTTAATTTCAGGTGATGTTGTCTGTCTTTAGGTAATCTGACAAATTAAAAAAGATATAGTATTTTGACATTCACATAATATAGATGTGATATTCACCAGCCACTTAATTGATCAAAGATGAATGAATAAATTCCTAAATTTGTAGATGTCAATTTCTTAAGTAATATATTAATGTTTTATAAATGTGGATTCAGACATGTGATGTGTTTGGTCTTTTTCTTTTTTTTTTTTTGCAAGAGCAGTATTATCATAGGTTTAGTGCACTTATTTTTTACTTATTTGGGGTTTGTTAAAAATTAAAAAGAAATACAAAATAATATGTTGTTTTCTTGTGTCACATCTTCCTAACATTGGAAACATGCAACATTTAGAATAACAGTAGAAAAACGAGCATTTAGTCTTTCAGAGCTGAGATGTGAACAGGTGTCTTATGTATTAG
Source organism: Caranx ignobilis (assembly GCA_021432705.1). Classification (NCBI taxonomy): domain Eukaryota; kingdom Metazoa; phylum Chordata; class Actinopteri; order Carangiformes; family Carangidae; genus Caranx; species Caranx ignobilis. The sequence goes on from MU269985.1 coordinate 9,989,041, forward strand.
TAAGTTGAGTCATTAACTGTGCGTGTGTTTAAGCAGTGTGTGAGGTTTAATAGCTTTTTTTTTTTTTTTTTTTTTTTGGATAAAATGTTTGTCTAACGATATACTTTTACCTCCTAATCCAAATTTGTCATAACTTGTGTAGAAATGTTCATACTAAATGAGTGTTTTCCTGATTTCGTGTCCACTCACAAACAGACAGTTATCTGTGGGATCCCTCCAGCACTGGCTTGAGTGTGCTGTTAATTTTGGTTGAGCAGTGGCTCTTTTGCTAATTGTGCAGCGGTATTTGCAGCCCCTCACTGAGGGCTGGATGTGGCCGTGATGCTTGGTTGAGAGGATTATGAGGATTGTATGTGCTCCATGTAATTAGCGCAGCACTGTTGTGGAATCGTTGTATTATACACTCTATAGATTGACCTGAGGGCATCGCCACTGCCTGGGAATTAGACTGGAGCAGAGTTTTATCCTCAGAATAGAGAAACCCTGCTCTTGTCTCTGTGCAGGCTGGCAGTATTTAAATCTGTGAGTGCATGGTCACTACGAAATATCGATATTTTTTACTGGTTTTACTGGAACTGTATTTGCTCAAAATCGGTTTCTTTCATTACCATTTATATGTGCCCCATTACACTCCAGCTCTGCTTAAGTTTTGCTTGACTTGTTAAATGCTAAATACCTCTTGGCTCATGCAGTGAGACAAGTCATTTGCTGTATGAGTCTGACAGGCTTATTGTAGAGCTTGTGTTGCAGTGGCTGTTCGCGCCACTCAGAAGTCAGCCAGTGCTGAAGACTGTCAGTTTAAATTCCTCGGTGCTTGCTTGAAAAAAACCCCACACTCAGTCTAAGCGGCAGTGAATTGAGATGTGACTTCTCTCTTCTTCTAAATGTTCCATCAACACCCTTGCTTTCCTTAAGCCCTGGCAGAGCCACTGCTATAAACTAACTAGACTATCCAATTTCCCCTCATGAAATAAGAGCTTTTTAATGTATTTTTTAGAGGAGCAGAAAGAAGTTAGCACACAATGATGAATTAGATTTCAATTTATTTGACTTCATTCCCAGCTTGCTGCATTAGAGCCTGCAAACACCCATCTCCAGCAGTTCGTCCGCTTGATTCTTATTAGGTTTCAGAAAACAAGGCGAGGGAATTGCATTAGTGTATCTTAAGTTAAAAGCTCTTTGCTCTTTGACCAAGTGTTTCATTGTTATTGGGTTAATCAGATTTTTGCTGTCTTCATGGAGATGCTATCGCAGGCTAGAGGCAGTGGTGGGTAACCAGAGCAGCCGTGCACAGGCACTATCCAGATGGGATCAGCTTACGGTAATTTGGTTTCAGAATACATTACCAGAAGAGGCTCCTGACCGAGAATGGCCAACCCGTTTTGAGGCAGAGGCTGCTGGCCTCTGTAGCTGCAGTGTCCAGCCCAGATGACCAGCCAGCCCACCTGTCCCAGTCCTCGTTTCCGAGAGCTTTTAGGAGGCGTTGGGATGTGTGCCTTTTTAAAGAGAACCTAATGTTTTTAAATTAAATTTGTCACCCAATTCTAAATACCTCTTCCTTGTACCAACAGGGCTTTGTTGTCCAATTCATTAGAGAGATTCCTGAGTCCACTGGCCACGCTGGAGCCCTCTCATTTCTGGTATCTAGTATCATTACTTTCACTGTAAATATGTCACTCAGCTCAGGCTGAGAGGGGGGGAGGGTGGAGCATGTTGTCCCTCTCCAGGCCAAATGGGGATGCAGAGTATATTGACACTCTTTGGATGTTCACTCTTCTGTAGCTCCAGAGGTATTCAGGTTCATTCTTGTTAGCACTTACGCTGTCTTTTAGCTGAGCTGCCACATTACACCCCACCTTTGGGTGAATTATTCCCTAGCTAATTAATTGGGAATTAAGAATAGAAAAGGATCTCATATCCACACTTGTTGTTTTATAATCTGGATTATTCTTTATTTAGTTATTAATCTGGGATCCAGAAAAAAAAGAGAAGTTATATTGTATTACTGTTAACTTTTTTCTTTTAATAACAAACGACATTGTATAGATCTCATTATGGAAATTATATTTGAAAATTTTTATATTATGGGCCAATTTTGGAGGATTTTTCTGTTATTGTTACGCAGTGTCTCTTGAGGCTCCATCTGATGTTTGGCATTTACACCTCTCAGTGATTAGCTACCATGCCTCTTTGGCTATTTCACAACATCCAGCCGCGCAGAATCCACGAGCCATCACCGCATGCGTCCCTCCTGATTTCTCGTCCATGGTAACCTTGGACACCTCCACCGCAGTGTGAGAATCTGTTTAAAAATAACCAGGTCCATTAGTCTAGAAGGATAATGCTAGCCTACGTGGGCTCTCATGCCCTTGTGGCAGCAGAGTGCTATCACTGACACGGTGCGTCAGCACTTCTTCCTGTTGCTCCACATTGAAGGGCTCCTCTTCATTTACACACACATGCATTCATGCACATATGCGCATACACAAACACACACACACACACACATACCGTAGAACACAGAAGTTGAGAAAAGTAACTGAGTCAAGGAAAGAGCTGTAATGCTCTTGACAAAATACTGTAACCTGCAGTAGAGCTGTAAATTAGATACAAGACGTCATCACACTCACAGCACTGAAAGTAAAGTTGACTGAAGTTTCATACAGTTGTGCCCATTAGTATTTCTGTGACATCTTCCCTTACTCACAACAATGCCGCCACCTCTTTGAAGCAAATTCTAGGTCCATTAATTCACACTTAGAGGTAAGAAAATGTGATGTAAGGTGGGTAACTATATGGGTGTTTATCAGTGAAGGCTATTGGTATTGAACGGCCAGTTGTTTGAAGGTTATGTTTCGGAGCAGTAATTGAAATGCAAAATAACATTAGGATCGATGGTTAGCTTTGTTTATTTATGAAATCAATATTGAAACCGTCCATCACTGTGGCAGCTCTGATTCCCACTGACAGCTTCACCAAGTCTTCTCTGCATGGCCTGGGTGTGCCTTGCACTCATTACAGCTTTTAGACCAAGCACTTTGTTTTTTTTTTTTAAATCATCACTCTGTTTGGAAAGCTGTGATCAGATGTTTCAGGCTCATACAGTCAGTTGCTTTGAAATAAAGCTGTGGGACATGGCATCATCAACTTTGGAGCACTTTTAAATTAAAAAGGGTGATGCAGTTTGCACACTTGGCAGCGTTATGGGTGTGTCAGAGAGAGAGAGAGAGAGTACTACTATTGCTCATCCCTGATTTGCCCAAGGGAAGTAGATGTAACCAATAACCAGCCATTAACATAGCGGTGTGAAAAAGGCCAGCAGTCTCTGGTAGGCCTGGTTTCTCTGCACTGGACAGAACTCTATTGGCATATTCCACTTCCTTTTATCCAGCTCACATTTGCATCGCTGGTATTACAGAAGTAACAAAAAATCTGTCATTTGAATTTTTTACACGATTCAAACACTAAATTATGTGGTTGAAATCCTTTTTCTTGAAATAAGAACTGCATGGTCTTTAAATTAAATACGATTAATAAAGATTTGTCTGTGTGAAGATATAATTAATCAGTCCTGCAAAGGGCTCTGAATTTCCTTAATAAAAGGATTAGCAGTGCACATTAAAACACTGTTTTATTACTTTATACACTGATTTCTTTTTTTCTTTTTGAGACTCTTTTTGATAGCTGGACCGTTTTGTTAGTTTAAATCAGGATCAGTGTTCTCCGATGCAAATATGAAAACGTAGTGACGATGAAATAACAAGGCTCAGGCTTCATTATAGAAACATGTTCATCAGAGACAAACTTTTATTTGCCTCATGTCTCATAAAACTTCCATCAGACATCAGACCCTGACATCGCTACAAAAAATCTGGCTGTTAACTGGCAGAGAGAGAGAGAGAGACAGAGTGTGTGTGTGTGTGTGTCTGTGTGTACATGCCTCCCTCCTGCTTGCTTGCCTTCTTTCAAATTTTACAACTTTGTGCTTATGTGTGTATTTGGCCTGTTGGTCACAAACTATGCAGGCATTAAAATGCCTCCTGATGAGACCACCCTCACAGCACTAAGTGTGATCGAATGATCACACTGAGTGGCTGATTGTTGAACCTGCCACTTGGAGAGTCCCTCCCTTCCTCCCAGTGCATCCAGTGACACCAGACGTGGTGGAGACTGAAATGTGTGTTTAGATTGCCCCCCTGAAGGAGACGCATTAATTCAGGAGATATCCCCAAAGTTTAATTATTCCTGAATGGTGTGGTGGTGGTGGATACTACCGTATAAATCAGTTAGGCCCACCCGCCTTTTTATTACCAGCACTATTTATGGGGAATGTGTGGCAGCTGGTAGAGATGAGCCTGTAAAAAGATAGAGGCTATTGCCATGACTATGTCAGACATAGTCATAGCAATAGTGTTTTCAGCTACATCATTTCATTTTGGAGCAGTTTGAATTGTGTGCGTAAGATAACATTTAAGATAAAGAAGAAATCGAGTTAGATTTTTAACTTGATCATGTTGCATCATGCACGTTATTTTAAACTTACCGATGTGTCATGATTACACACTGACTGTGAGCCTGTGCAAATATTGACATATCTGATTGCGTTTGAATTATCCAGGACACCTGATAAACCTGCTAATTTTGGCCTGTTAATTTAGCCTTTTATATTTGTGCATGTGCTTGCATGTGTGTGTTTGTCTGTTTATATTTGGCTCTTCCTCTGATGAAGAGGATAATTTATGGAGGCAGGGTGGGCTCTTTGTTTTAAGCAGGTAGAGTTCCCTCCTAAACAAGAACAGCCTATCAGAAGAAGATTAATGAAGTAATTTCATGCATGGCTTTATGTCCCCGTCCCCCTGTACGCACAGTCACTGTGTCTAAACCTGTGATTTACACTGGACTGTGTTAAATAGCCTTAACCCTTTATAATAATATTTCTTTCTGTTTGTGATACACACACATGCACACATTGCAAAAAAGGATGCCACACAACCAGGAATGTCCTCCGCCCTCCTGGATGTCTCTTCTCTGACAGTTTGTCCCACAAATATCTAGACAGTGGACAGCGATGCATGACTTCTACTCATATTTAATTTCTTCTTTTTTTTCCTCAAGTTTCCATCATTCATATTTTATAATCCCCCCTCTTTATTTTACATAAGGAACCCTACTGAGAGTACGTGAGAGGTGTGCTGCGGTTGATATCTGCTGGCTTTCCACATAATTTATGGCAGTTAAACAAAACCTAGCCTCGAAAAGCTTTTGTAACACAACACTGAGTTTTTATAAATTATTCCTACAGCATTAGTCCAGACAGGTCAGTTAATGTTGTAGTGCACATTACTAAAGGTTTTCCCTAGAATTCAAACCACTTTTTACAGGATTTTATCTCGATATTTATTATTTGCAGGAACCGACAATTTCTAAAATGTTAAAAATGTAAATTCAAGAGAGATTATGACTGCGAAACAGTAACATATCATGATAAAGTGACTCATTGTCTGTTATGCTCAAGTTCCACACGAGTTAGAGTCAAACCAGAATAGACAACACACACTGACATTGTCTTTTACCAACATGTACAAACACTCCATCAATCAGTCTGAAGTAAAACCAAGAACACTTTAGAGTTAAAACCTCTGAGGAAAAGGATGGATCCACCTGTGCTTTGGTATTCAAGAGGATGTACAGTGATATTGGTGCCAGTGTATCAGTAACGTATCAGAGAACACCAGGTTGATTTCATTTGATGTCGTTACACACACCAGTTTTCATGTGACCAACTTTGGAGAAGACTTTCTTCCACACAGCGTCCCCAGTCAGAAATAGTTCTTGCCAGTTCTGGACTATAATTACTTTTTCTAGATATGGCGAACCATTGTAAATTCATGTTGTTAAATTATACCATGGCCTCGCCACATAATGGGTGTAATGGAAACTAATCTTTTCTAATGAAAAGGCAGAATTAGAAATTTGATCCCAAATGTATAGGGCGCAGCAGCAGCGAGACTTATCACTGAACTTCTTTTTTACATACAGTGTGATGAGCTGTCCATTCCTGCAGGGAGCTTCCCCACTGGGTCTGTTGTTAACCCTTTGCATGCTGTGGCGGGAAGTCTAGACAGCCGACAACCCTCTCACATCCCCAGCTGGCAGAAGCTCTATCGTGAGCCATTTGTCTCCTTCTAAACATCCTGAACTCAGCCCCTTGTAAGAACTAGAGCTGCCCACTGCGGCCCAGACAGTTTACGTCAGACAAACAGCAGTGCCTGTATCACAAGAGGCCCTCTCTTTCCTGCCAGCACCATCTCCAAAACAGGAAGGAGCAGGAGGAGGAGGATGGTGCGTGGAGGGGGGTTTAGGATCAATAGATGTGATCTGCTTCTTGGCCAGCGCTATCTTGTGGTGCTGCTGGAGCATGGGGCTCATGTTGTTGTAGTGGAGTGAGCTCATGGCTTTATAAAGACAGTGACATCGCTGTGGAGCAGCTAAATATAATCCCCTGCTGGAGACTGAAAAACTTAATTGCCCCAGCCGCAGAGCAGCGCGGTCCCCCCAAGTGGTAACCCTGTACGAGCCCCTAGCCTATGGGCTATTGATCCGGGGCCCTCGCTCTCCGTGGGTACGATGAGCATCTCACTCTCTCTGTCTCTTCTCTCTCTCCCCCTCATGTATCGCTTACTTTCTCTTTTCCAGTTTTTCCGTCTCCTCAACTTCCCTTTTGTTTGCCTCCGTAGACCCGCACATCATAAATCTCTGTCAGCTTCTCCTGAGTGTCTGGCATATCCGTTAATAAAGAGGCCCCTCCCCTCCCTTCAGGTCCACCCCCTCCGCTCCCTCCTCTCTCTGCCAGAGCAGGACTAATGAATGAGAAACTCCAAAATTAGGGGCCTCTCCTTGTAGATTAGAATGGGTCCCTATGGAGTGCCGGGCTTGCCTCCAACCAAACCACAGCCATCACCCCCTCCTCCTCTCCAACCCCCCCCCCCCTTTTCCCCCACCCCATATTTCCATCTTTCATATTCTGTCTGCAACACAAACACACACTCAGACCTACGAGCAAATAAGCCCATGCCGGGATGGTTAAGACACAAACACACACACACACACACATTCATTGCCCCAAGTGTCTTCTGGCCCCTAATTCCCCTGATGGTCATTAACCTGGAAAGAGTTAGGCACACATGCGTCCTCCATATTTCAACTAAGTGTGTTTTGGAATCTCTATTCCCTCCCTTTCTCCCAAGGGCCACCCCAACCTCTCCCTGAGCCCCAATCCCCCCCTTTTTCGTTTACATTTCCCCCGAGAGAACACACACCAAGCGCCCTAGGTGGCAGACAAGCTACTGTATTGTATTCCTGTGGCTTTGGTAGGGCTGTGCAGATTTTTCAGCATGGTCTCCCCACTCTCCCAAATATGAGTCCATGGCTGTGTGTCGGAGCGGTAAGAGGTGGCAGTGGCCCCTGGAGGAGAGGTCAGTGTGGCAGCTGCCAGTGGGTTCTGGCTGTGGCGGGGAGGCTGAGCCGGGCTGAGAGGAGGTCTGTCAGGAGCTAATTGAGTTCGTCCTACCAGCGCTGACTCTGGGGCCAGTGGCTTATCAGGCCACATCGCCTGGGGCTCTCCAGACAGATCTGCCCCTACTGGGGCATCTGATATCACCATCACCCTCCCTGCAGATGTCAACCCCACCTCCACCACCCACCCTTTCCCTTCCACTTACCCAGTCTGATCAGGTAGCAGGGATGTGACACTCGGGGATGAGGTTAGCAAATGTTATAAAAATGGTGTTTTTGGCATCAGTTGGCCTTGAGAGTGAAAAGGACATCAGGAATTTACTCACTGTTTGAGTTGAGCCTCTAGCACAGGTTTGTGCTGAAAGCTTGTGATTTACACATGAAACAGGGAGAGAGCCGTAGTCGCCCAGGGAACAGAGGAGGACGTCTGTGTCCTCCTGAAGCAGGAAGCTCTCAGCAGGAATACTTACAAATTGGCTCAATTAGATCCTGAATGTTCTGCATTTTTACGCCAGTGTCATCCAGTGTTGAGGGTTTCGCTTGCAGGCGAAGGAAGTGTTGAGACGTGACGGAATGAGTGCTCCTTGGTTCTCCTCTCGGAAGTCGAGGAACAGCGAGTGTGAGATGAGCTCTCAGATCATTAGGCCAGCTAATCCTGGTCGCAGCCGCACCGGTGGAATGATATTAGGGATCTGAAATGCTGTTAGGAGGGCCAGTTGGAATCAGATTAAAACCAAACTGTGCAGTGTGCGTTTGTGGGCCCATAACCCACTACTCAGCATGAATTTTGATCGGTACAAAGGGAACAAAAGGAGGAGGAACAGAGAGTAAAAGAGAGAGAGGGAGATACAGTATCTTAGACGAGCGCTGCTCCTTTGGTCAGCCAGGCAGCAGAATTTGAAATGCTGTTACCTTGAGGAAGGAAGTAAGACAGAACTATAGATTTTACAGCATCAAGTCTCAGTTAGTTCAGCAGACCCTTTCCTGTCTGCCCAGTCTGTGGAGCACACAAGCTAATTAGCACCTGCCCCACATATTGAATTATTTATCAGGACTATTGCTGCTGTCAAACTATTTAATGTTCATAATTCATTTTCCCATACAATGGTATTTATAGATTTAAATTGGACCTGTCCCATTAGACATTACGAATATTTATAGAAATATTTTAGACTATTTGATTAATACGCCAGGTTCAAGTGGTTAGTATTCCCTCAATATCATTAATCAATATATGCAGCCTTGTTAAAAACACAAGCATAGCAGTGGTATAATGTGTCATAGCAGAATGAGTTAAGGGGATTCTAGCCAGCACATTTATTATAAATGACCACATTCAGCTGGAGGGGAAACAGTTAAGACACTTATGCAATTATGCTAAGTGTCACCCTGAAGATGGCCTTTGAACCAGGGTTAAGCTTACTCTGAATTTGTGAAATAAAAGCTAAATGGAGCCATCTTGTGCTCCTGCGTTTTAATATATAGCCTTTAATAAGCCAAGTGCAGGTGCCCTATCGCACAGGTGCACATATCCATCTGAAACAGAGAACATAAAGCAGATGAACACAGAGCCGTGCATTAATTTATGGGGATGCAATCTGCATTCATTATCAAGAGCGGCAAGTTCTATTTTAGAGAGGCATGAAATAGATTCACTTTTTCAATTTCTGTCTGCAAGGACGTTTAAGAGTACAAGTGGGTAATTTTTAAAACAGTAAATCTGAATAAACTCCCACAATGCCATCACTAATGTTAAAATGTTCTCTGTAATGTTTGAATTTCAACTAACTAATGGGAAACAGCACTTTGTTCTAGCAGAGTGCTAGTTGTGTATCAGTTTTATACAGTGGAGGCTTTATATTGCAAGAAGAATTCCAGGAGTGCTCAGGGCTTATTCCACAAGGTCAACGGTTTTAACAGGGGGCATTTTTTATTATTTATTTTAGCAGTTAACCTTTTTGTGAATTTCCAGAAGTGGTAGGCACCTGGAGCTCCGATGAATATACATGACAGCAGGGAGGGAAACCCGGGAATGAGATTTAATTTGACATGCTGACCCCCATCTCCACGGGCCCAGGAAGCCAGGGTGAGAAAATAAGGTTGACCCACTGACCCTTGGGCCTGAACCCCTCCGTAACCCACCCTCACAATTAAATCAGCCTCGGAGAGCAAGAGGCAGTCCGGCCGACGTATAGGGGACACGGCGGAGGCCTCTCCTTCCCTGTTTCCTCTGAAGCACTCTGAGACAGACAGCTATCGTCCAATCAGGCAGATAGAGCCCAGTGGGGGAACATCCCCCTCTCTCAGAGCTGATGGTAAACTGACATGTCAAATATGTAAACATTACCATTAGTTGGCAATATGCTAATGGAACTAATGTGCTAAGGCACAACTTGGGCTGTCTAGCTGCCACTCACTAGGAGCCCCTGTGTCTACATTTGCATAAGCCATGCAAGGCTCAATTTTGTTAATGCAGGCAAGTGCAGGTGACCTCTCACCCCTTCCCTGGTACCTAATGCAAAAGGGTGTGTGTATATGTAAGTGTGTGACCTCGCCTTGACCCTAAGAGGTCACCATGGCTACATGGCATCCCCAATACATCGAGTTATCCATCTCCTCTACCAGTCCACCTCTTCAGTTCACTCTATTTGCGGACAGAAAAATGAGTTGAACATGTCCGAAAAACATGTTTTTTTTCCCCCTGTTGTTCTTCCCGTGCAATTTCAAGTTAAAGGTTATAGAGCAAGACTGAAATAGATTTATGTGGGCAAGGAAGGCTTCAGAGTGCATTTTGTGGCCACAGCCAAAAGGCTGCACTTTAGTCTACACACGTTACAGCATCAGATTGCATGTACTCCAAAATACAGTTATTAGGCAGACAGTGAAAAAGTCAATATCTTGCCATCATGTTTCCTTTTGGTTGACTGCTGACTCAAGGAGACAAGCCAAGGTCCACTCTGCTCTCTAAACTATGGAGATGCCCCCGTCTTGATGCGCTCTTTGTATGTGTGTGTGTGTGTGTGTGCACTTGTGTGTTAAGTTATTTGAGTGCTCTCTCTCTTCATCTCTCGGTCCCTCTGCCTCTCATTCTCTTTCACTTTGCTTTCTCTTTGCCTGTGTGTTTTTGTTGTGTGCAACTGAGTGTGGGTGTGCGCGCTCTAGCTGTGTGTATTTGTACACTGAAGCACTTTTGCAGCTGCCGTGGTGTGTGGCTAATGAGGCACTTACAGGAGGATCCTCCCCCTGGTTCACTGGTTTATAGGGAAGGTTAGCAGCAGAATGTGGGGAAGACTTAAAACACAGACGCAGGACCACAATAGATATGCAAAACCGAAATTAATTTGTGATTTGGTACATACATTTGTACACATGAGTCTATCTAATATCTCCTGTCTTTTCTGTCTCATATCCTGTATGTAGAAATTACACATATATTCATATTCAGAAACACACTTACACCATAAATGATTTGAAGTGTATGTATGCATGGACGCAATCACCTGGTGTTTGATGTCAAATATAAGCATTATGTTAATGTGCGTCAATTATTCACTTTAACATAATGTCTTATTAAAGGAAAAATAGCATTTATGTTGTAATTGTCATGAGCTGCCACATAATCACTTTGCACTTGATGTCAATCAAGCATTTTGTTCTTTTGGTTGATGCCATTCATCTGTACCGGCTGAAGAACTCTACTAATCATTGTCCTCCTCTTCTCCCCCCCCCCCCCGCCTTCATGTCTCACCCCTATACCTCACCCCAGGCTGCTGAATAGAATGGCCGCTGATGACCGGCATCTACCCTCAAGTTGTGGGTCCTACATCAAGACGGAGCCATCCAGTCCCTCTTCGGTCATCGACACGGTCAGCCACCACAGCCCCAGCGGCAACTCAGACGCCAGTGGCGGCTATGTCAGTGCTATGAATAGCCACTCCAACGGCCTGGACTCTCCACCTATGTTCACCCCCAGTGGGCTCGGGGCTGGCACCTGCCGCAAGCGCTATGACGACTGCTCCAGCACCATCATGGAGGACTCGTCCATAAAGTGCGAATACATGTTGAACTCCCTGCCCAAGAGGCTGTGCCTGGTCTGTGGAGATATAGCCTCTGGGTATCACTATGGGGTGGCCTCTTGTGAGGCCTGCAAAGCCTTTTTTAAAAGGACGATACAAGGTATTTTACTCCTCTCACCTCCCCCCAACAAACACTCAATACCAGTTATTTCATCTCATGTCGCTGCATCACCAGACACAATAACACCCTCTGTACAAGACACCTTTGGCCTCACAACAACACTGAAACATACTCAGCCCAAGTGATTCACTATGTAAAAAATCCCACGAGAGTGGAAGATCAGCAATCTCCATAAAAATGTGTTTTTCTTTTTCTTTTACGACAGTGTACAATATTGAACCATGAGAGGAACATTAAGAAATATGCTACATTTTCACTGATGATCAACTAACTGTGCATTTAAAAAAATGTTATACAGTTTGAAAAGAAACAGAAACCAAAGGAGTAATTTGACATGGGACAGACTACTAGTGAGATTATGATGACATCATCTGTCATGGTTGGTGGCGGATGGTGGACGTGACATCATCACTCAGGTCAGATTTGGTGGAGCATAGGGGCTTTTTGCCCAGATGCCTTCGGGGGGGCCTCAGAGAAAGTATTTTATTATTCCTGTCCTGTTTTGTGTTTGTGTACGTGTGTGTGTGTATGTGTGTGTCTGGGGACTAGGGTGCGATTGGCTATCTGCGAGGCATGATGTATCACAGCTTCTCATTAGAGAGGCAATGAAAGGCCCCCCTCTGTGAAACTGTGCGCTCTGCTCCAGATTAATCAGGAAGACGGAGATATTGTTGAGCTTGGAAAAAAAATCTGCACAACAGGCACAGCTGCCCAGGTCTAAGCTCTGTCGGCTTAGCAGTGGAATAGATGCAGTGGAAAAACTAGATAAAATATGTAAAATGAGCCCAAGGGTTTGGCTGTGGTGAAATGAGATGATTAAGAGTGGAAGAAAAAGAGGAATTTGTTATTTAACCTGACTGAGTGTAACATCTTTTATCCACTGCTTTCAGTAAAATTTAATCAACAAATGATTGCAGGCATTTTATGGAGAGCAGGCTGTGTGTCTTGATGTCAGGTGTTGATTTTGGACCTTACAGCCATATCAGCTTTAGACAGTCTATGTACCTTTTGCAGGCAAACAAAAGCATTAGGCCAAATCCTCCTGTTTACCCATGCTGCCATCAGCAATCCTGTCTATTGACAAAAGATGAACATTTTCTCTCAAGTAACATAACTGGGCTTTTGTCCCCTCACTGAAAGTACACTGACGGCAACACAATGGAACAGAAAGAGGCGTCTTAAGTGGAGCAATGGCCCAAACAATTAAGAGGAAGGTACATGGAAAAAAATGAAAGCTCCCCTTTTTTCCCCGCTCACTTTGCATTGTCGATTTGAAATCCCTCTCTTTCTCTTCTTGGAGGGCTGCCTGTAATGGAGCTAATCTGCCGTCGTTTGTCCGAGCCACAGGAGTTTTGTCAATAACAATCAGCGTTTGGAAAGTGTAATTAAGGCCGAGGCTTTTCATTAGGAAGAAGGGAGGGGGCCGTCTCTAGGGACAGGCATGCCAATTAGAAACTCAGGCACGCGTCGCCGGGTAATTTCAGGGAAAGGAGGGGAAAAAAAACCCAGGACTTCTTTAGATTGGAGAGGGACCCTGCTGCTCTTTCAGAGGAGAGGAGGAGAGGCTTAATGGCATAATAATCAGACAGGGGTCCCAGGCAGAGAAGGCAGGAGGATGCAGGGACTTTTTGGGGGAGGTGAAAGCCTTCCGAAATGATAAAAGAAACACATGCAGCATTGCTGGAGGAAAATGGAGACAGTAAATAGCGGGATGTAGAGCCCTTGAAAGAATGAGAGGGTGCCGTTGATGAGAACTGATTAATTAAAGGAATAACGAGGCAGTCAAGGGTGGAGTGTGAGACGGCCCTCTCTAATGAGAAGAAAACAAAGGAGCTGTCTTTTGCAGCCCTTTATCACATTGTTCTATAGCACTTAGGGCAAACTTAGCCAAGTTAATGTTAACCATGTACATGACAGTTCCTTTATCACCTTGTGCTCACCTTGTGTATTTCCTTTTAGATATAGCAGCTAATTCTAAATAGGAAATTTGTAGCCGGTCACAAGATGTTAATATTGCTATGTTTGTTTTTATTTGAAATATTTTGACAATCGCAAACAGACATTTATTCATCTTTGTTATCTTTGCATCCGCTTCACTTCCCCTCTGGCCTGCACTTCTTCAGCTGATGCTTCCACCTTTTCAACAAAAGCGGACTGATAATCCATCTTCTGTCACCTGTTCATCCAGTGAAAAGCCCCTTGAACTCCTACATGGAGATAGTTACATTAGTCAAGGCCAGGCCCAAATGAATGTCAACCTGGATCTCCATCCATCCCAGAACTACCCCTTTTCTCATTGCTCCCTAATCATCCCGCCATCCCTGCAGCTCACGTGCCCCACCAATCAAAAACATAAATCTCTTATTGAACCGTGTTTTCTTCCCATTTTGAACTCGAGTGTAAAATTGCTTGAAAAACCAACTGAACTCAGTGGCCCTCTTTTATATGAAGTAATAGACCTTGACAGTAAGCCTGTAAAAGTCAGTTTAGATTTTGATGAGAAATACCTGCCATTTTACTGTAATTTACTTACAAGACCTGACTTTCCCCTCTGTGCCCTGGCATGGGTCCTGAAAACCCATAAAATAGATTGAGACAGATACTTATCAAGAGAAGAAGGAGGGAAATCTTTTTCTTCTCCCTTCACTCTGTAATGTTATTGGTAACCATACAATAACCTCTCTAAAGACAGATAAACCCGAGAATGGCCCTCGGGTTAAAGGGGTTCCCGCCAGTATGCTTCATTTCTGAAAGTGAAACTCACCATACTATTACTCTACAAGCCAGGATTTCCAGACATCATTTATGAACTGCAAGATTGTTGTAAAAGGTTTTTTTTAATTATTTATTTTTTATTTTTTTTTTTATTTTTATGAATTCCCTCCTTTAAATGCAACCTTTGGATCTACTGTGACCAGCAATTGAGTTCAGGGTCTGTGTTCCTACAGTAGATGCTTTGTATCACACTCTGTCACATTATTCATCCCTCAATTTGAGACAAGTGAGACAACAATTAAAACTGCTCCAAACCAAAAATAGCTGCATTAAACAGTAGTGGTAATGGTGCACAGGTCAAAGGCCAGCTAATATGTAAATTTAAATTACTATAATTACATTTTTATTTAACGATTATATTCTGGAACGAATCACTAATCCACCATATAAATTGCAGATATATTTAGCCGATGATATAAATACAATGTTTGTCATAATGACATCTGAACATAATTGAAATGATAGGCTTTTTACTGCTATGGTTACCAACATAACTGGTACAAACAAACACTGACCAGCCTCAGATATTACAGAGGCTGCCGAATAGTAACTCAAATTTAGCTGTTTTCTAGTGTTTTAAAAACACAGCTAAACAACATCTAGTCTTGACTTGACTTTTGGCAGTGGGGTGACACAATTGTTTAGATTTGGACCTGTAGGACTTCACTTCCGTTGTATATATGCTAATAAAAACAACAGGCCACATCATATTGTCATTTTAGATCAGCCAAGAAGCATTAGGCATGATATGAAGAGGGACTTACTGTATGTACACTGATACTCAAGCATTCCCTCTCCTAAATATAAACCAAATGCGGCGTAGAAAAATTAGTTAATCCACCTTTCACTCTGCATTGAGCTGTGAGAAGCCCCCTCTGACAGGACATCAGACGCACAGGGGGCTTGACGGGACAGGTGGACACAGTAGCGCACCAGCATGCGAGTGTATGTTTGTTTTTGTTTCTGGAGTGTGCGATACCAAAGGGCTAACTCTCTTTGTTAGCCACCAGGTGTGGTTTGTGCACATGTCCCCGGCACCCCTGTGAAAGGGAAGGGAGGGGAGGCGGAGAGAAAAATACCCCCATAAACAAAGCGTCCTTAGGGACACGCAGGGTCAGCTGTGCAAGCAAACCCACAACATAGCATGTGTACACGTGCGCTGGTAATTTGTTGTTTATGTTTTATCTTTATGATATGATGAAGCAAATGGAGTTTAAAAAAAAAGACATTTTTTTAGATTTGCAATCAAAATCAGGCTTTGTTTTCTTTTTTTTTTTTCCAATGAATTTATTACTTTACGTTCTGGCAGATTGCTGATTGGTTAGTTCATAATGTGGATACAAACCAAAAAGGCCTCCGTGAATTGATTCTCAGCACAGGGTTGCTCTGATTGCCTCCCCCCAGCATCTGGGAAATGTGTAAGATTATTATGGTCTGGTTCTGCTATGACAACAGAGAAAACAGACAGAGGAAAGACAATCACAGCTCATCAGCCGCTTCCCTCACACCTTTATTTACCCCAATCCCAAAGAGATGAGGAGAATTAGCATAATGATTTCTAACCCAGATATAAGGAGGAATTTCTAATTATTTATAACATCTTGGGACCCTCCACTTGATCTGTCCAATAATGTTAACATAATTGCATAAGTTGTCAAAGGGTGTTGGAGGGCTAGTGGAGGAACGCCAGTGGAATATTACACAGCCTCCTGTCTGTCTGTACAGGAATATGAAGTGAGGGTCAGGGCTGTGCAGCGTACAGGATGTTGAAATTCAATCATAATGTGCTTGTGTGTGAAGTTTTGTCTGTCAGACAACACAGTGAAAAACATAAAGATGTGTTATCTGTTAAAAGGGAAGGTTCCACAGAATACGACACTTTTAACTTACATGTATTTTAGTTGATGGATAAAAATACTGTGGGAATTATGATGATTAAATTACATTTTTATTTTATTAAAAAATCCATTTTTGCACTGTACTGACAAAGACATAAACCCGAGGTTAAAAGAAAAGTTTGGAAAATACCAATGTCAAAAGCTTTACAGCTGAAAGCCCATTCAAAATGAGGATAATTCAGATTCCCTGGCTGAAGCAACCATTACACTGATACCCTTTATTGAAACCCCTTGAACACAGTAAAATGTAGGGAATCAGACAGAAGCGGAGGAAATGCCTCACATATCCTGCCCTTTCTTTTGCTAATGCTAGAGTAGAGCAGAACCGACTCTTTTATTGTGTAGCAATGAAACTCTTTTTTCATTGCTCCGTCCTGGAATCAGACGCCGCAGTTGAATAATGCATTAGGCCTCTTGCCTGTACACTATGTAAATAGTCAACAATGGCAACGGTGGTAACAACAGGTTTGGGTCTGCTGCAGTATTATGTAAAGTGGTCGGGGGCAGCATGTCTGGCTCTCTAGCCTGCTATTGAGGCAGTGGCAGACCCCTCTGAGCACAGGGGGACGTGGCCTGCGCCCGGGGCCCGGAGGGGACACGTGCAGAATTAATGAGGCCAATTTAGTGTTGGACCAGGATGGTGTCCACTGATGGGTCCTGAAGGACTATTGTAGCTAAGCGTCCACCCCCCACCTTTTACCACTTAGGGCCAGCTTCTCCTCCTGCTGTGGCCCAGAGAAAGGTACTCTACTCTGTGCAGGACACCTGAGCTACCTGTACGCTACAGGAATGGATTCTTGTGGAATCTGCAGTGCTCATGCCTGGTTATAGACCATCAATTTGTTTGTTGCAGTGACCAGTTTAGCTCTGGTTTCTCTGGTCAGTAGCCAATAATTTAACATTCCCACTACATTTGTCTCAGAATTGTGTGATACTTTAGATCTTGAGTGACTTTGCTGGTGCCAACCTGTGTTTTTTTTTCTTCCTCTTCTTCTCAGGTAACATAGAATACAGCTGTCCCGCCACAAATGAGTGCGAGATCACAAAACGAAGACGCAAATCATGTCAGGCTTGTCGCTTCATGAAATGCCTCAAAGTGGGGATGCTCAAAGAAGGTAAGAAGAGTAAGAACATTTTATTATTATTGCACCCACAGTATGCACATGCAGCACTTAGTTTAGGTATAAATACACATATATGCAAAAATGACACCACCATTGATTTGGTTAGGGATCTCTCAAGGGGATAATACAACACCACAGACTTTTATTTTACATGTACCACCTCAGAGTAAGAGATGCACACAACTGGCCTAGACAACAGTTCCCAGCCCTCCTGTCCTCCCCCTACCTACACAGCAGTAAATAATGTGCAGTTGAGCTGGGGACAGAAATATGCTGAATAGGTTGATCCCGCCGTCTGAGTAATAGAAATGTAACAGTATTCCGCCTGGAAAGGCTCAGGCCGGGTCCCTGAGCACACACAGTCTCAGCTCTCCCCAGCATATTGATCCACTAAATGTTTTCCGAACATCTCAGTTCTCTTCCTGTGGATGGTTTTTTAAAGTCACGCCAGCAGGGAATTCAGTGACAATTAAACATGCTTCCGATGGATTTGTCTGGCCGGGTACCCCCCCCCCCCCTCCCTATCACCACTGACTCTGCCCTCCGAGACCCTGAGGCTTGGCTGCTCTGCCGGGGAGTCACCTATCTATTCTCTCGCATCCCATTGAATTAGTGAAATGCGTTCTCACCTGCCTTTCTCTTTTTCTCTCTCTGTATCTCTTTCTCACTTGTTGGTTGCTCCAAAAAAAAAAGCAGACAAATGAATAATGAAAGATATGTGACTTGAGGGTGAAGTGACGGTGTTATGTTTATTCAAGGCTCCTCTGGGAGCAGCTTGAGGATTCTTTAAGGAAACATGTTACAGTTTTTTCTTCTTTTTGTTTCTCTTTCCTGGTGTGCTGATGAGTGTGGCTCAGGTGGTGCCTCTGTTGTGCAAAGTGTGATTGCCCCTCATGGTTAAACAGCGGTATAAACGCTGCCAGATAGAGGAGCTAATGACAAATGAAATTCTGTACAATCTCTCACTTTAAAAAGTCTCTGTCAAACTCTCTAGAGTATATATTCCACCATTATTCCACCCATTATTCATTGGAGAGTGGGATTTATAGATGCATATATATATCCAGTCGCCACCTGAAGCCAGAGTCACAGCCCATATGGATCTCCGCACAGTAACAGAATCCCCTGGACTGCATGCAGCCAGATAAGGCCTCAGTGCCAGAAAGACAGAGTAATCGCATTACTATCTGATGAAAAATTTATGCCAATATATCATCTTGGAGAATAAGAGACTACAAAAATATGTAGCCGTGGCTATAAATGAATGACCAGTGTCAGGTCAGAGTAAAAAGAGTGTAAAAGCTCAAATATGCAGACTTCGGCTAAGCCTGAGGTTCTAATGCACACTTCTGTGTATTCAGCACATTCCCAGAATAAGAATGACCCTCCTCTTTTACATAGCGGCTGTCATCACCTGCCACTGCACCTATTGTCACAGAGTGATTGAAGTATTATGCAGGTGTTGGCACAGATCCTTCTCAACTAACTGATTTCTTGCACAATCAAAATTATTGAACATATTGCCATGATTATCAACGGAGAGATGCGAAGTGCAGTTTTGCTTAAGCTCTGCCGTGAGGCCCGGCACTTTAAAGTGTCACCAGGACGAGATGGAAAGAGAGACACATGGTCTGTGTCCATTGTAAGCTCCACGAAGCCGTCGGCTCAACGCCATGCTCAGGCCCTGAGTGTGGAGATGGCCACCACTCATGTGACTGAGGTTGCCACTTACTTTCATTACTGCAGAAAGGTCACATTGTATCTCAATGGAAAATCTCCTAATTATAACTTTACAGCTCCAACAAAGTACAGTGCTGCCCCCCAATGAGACAGAAGTATAAAGCCATCACTGTCCCTGAACTAATAACAATATGAGACATCTTCAGAGGAAGTTACATTAACATAGTGTTACATTCTGTTTCCTTGATACCCTCAAAATCAATATACAGGAGATTTTAGTATCAGCTGATCAGACACAAAAACTACAATCAATAAGTTCATATCTGGGAGTGTGGTAAGAGGTGTAAGGAGAATGGTCCCTGAAGATCAGCAGTCTAATTACAGGAGACCTGCCTAAACCCTGTGTTGAGTCGCTGTACTTTCCCCTCACTGTATAAAGGAGGAAGTGATCAATAGAAGAATCAAATGTCAGGGGCAACAGGTTTTTCCTCTGATCAATGGAAACGGATCAGAGCTTAGAGCAAGAGAGAAGACAAGATACTATTGAGAGATTACATTGACATCATTCAGTGGCAGTTGCTCTCTGTGCTGACTTCCTTTCTCTCTGGCTCACTCACACTAGGATGCCTCCACATACACGAACACACACATACACAAGCTCAGATGAAGTGCGTTTTTTTTGTGTGTGTGAAGTTGCATACACATTTTTTCCTACACATCTGCAGCATTTGACCAGTGACAATATCTTTTTGTTCCATTGTTCTGGCAGTGCAGTGCAGCAGTGCTGTGTGCGTGACAGATGAGAATATCCTATTTTAGTGTAAGAGAGTGTGGCGACGGTCATGTACATTTGTTGAATGAAGAAGCAAAGTGTGTTTGTGCTGATATATAATACACCTCTCATTGTTGAGCAGACTGGCATTCAAAGAACAACCACATCCCACAATAGCCCCATCATCGGCACATACACAACATACAGAACATACACACAAACCACACTACGCTCCCACGTATAGTCCCTGAAATCCTAGACATGTGTGTGTTGCATGGACGTCTGTAACAGTTGTAACATCTTCTAAGATCTAAAAGTGGACGTAATAAAGAAACCTGCCCTGATGCAAACTTCACAAAAATGTTTCTTTCACAGTACTTTAGTTTAGAACAATTAGCCTGAGCAGGGATGTCAGCTCAGTAGGGATACTGTAGCTAACCTGTAAATGGAGTATGTGACGAAGGTGTCAGTATGACAGGCCCTGGGGTCAGCAGATGGGGAGTGTGGGAGGAGGGAGGGAGGGGGGCAAAGGACTGACAGTTTTTCCGCTACCCTCGCTCATCACCACTCGTGATTAAAAATGCTGCAACACACTTACAAGCATGCAAAGCTGGCAACAGGGGCCCTTTGAAATAGTGCTGACGGCAGTTTAACGGGGCGGCTTCCTTGAAAGGCAAGGTTCACCATGCCTTGCCATGTGGCCTTCTGATTTTCCCAGCTAAAATAGGGTCTGCCTAAGCCCCCCTTGGCATTGCCAACCATCCCAGACATCCTGACACTTTCCCCAGGGAGAGACACCCAGAACAGGTGAGGGACTCAAAATAAGGGCCCCTACCACGGTCGGCCACACAAAGTGAGTGAAGACAGGCTCTTCTGTAGGAGTGTGCTTGGAGGGGGATTATTATTGTTTTTGGAGAGAAAGAAGAGCCCTAGGTCAGCTGGCCCCAGCCCCCACCCCGAGGCCTTGGCTAATCCGTGCACAAATGCCAGCCGCCTTGGCCAAAAGCCCTCTCCCCCAGCACCCTGCTTTGAAGAGATGATACCCGAGCTCACCCGCTGCTACCCTTGCTACACTGTGTAGTGGGCCATAAAACAGCGAGATGACTTTGGATGAAATGGTACTCAACTCTCTTCACACATTTATAACACACCTACTGTTTATTCTGGAAGAATCACAACACACCGGTCAGAGTCAGACCGCTCAAAGCTTCGGGTGCCACCAAAGGGACATATGAACCTTACAAAAGGCCCCTATAAAGTCCTGGACTTAGTGCCTGACAGCCTGAGTGAATGAATCCGTCTAGCTCCTCTTAATCACTCTCTCTTCCTCTCTGCCTGTGTCTGGCCCTGTTGGACAGTAAAATGAGACAGGTTAGTGCCAAGCTTTAATTCCTGTCAGCATCTGTTAATTATGGCCAGGACTGTTCTAATTAAAAGAGGCACCCATCTACCTTCATCGCTGGCTTTACACTGGCTGACACAGCCACATGACTCAACCGGCAGAGAGGATCATGAAGAGCAGAAGCGCAGCCACCTGGCAGAGGCCGAGCTCATCGGGAGAGCCGGAAGAAACTGTAGAAAGTGGTGACATCAGGTTTGACAGTGAGAAACATTTTCCATGCCTACAGTGGAAACGGCACCGTCTCAGCTGAACTGGAAAGTTCTTAAGAACTTAAACCCAAGAAGCAAAGGCAGAGTGGTCTGTTCCTTAGTATCAAACACATGGAGAAGAAATTACCATTGTGTATGTGTGTGTGTGTGTGTGTGTGTATAAAGTACAGGTATTTGCCATCAGATGGTTCCCTGGTGCTTGCTGGGAAGGATGAGGCTCTGTAGGGAATTGGGGGTAATTAGGTTAGTGGGTTGTCAGTGTCAGGAAATTGAAAGACAATCCTAATCAGATTTGTGTTTCTAGGGAATCAAATAATTTATATAAGCAGGCAAAATCTCTATTCTACTGTTACATGATAATACAGTTTACTGGACCCCCACCCTCCCCAGTGCACTGAGTTTGGGGAGAGTGTAGCCGTGGCCATTTAAAACATTTTGCATGAGCCCGTAGTTGAGTTCCTCTTTGTTAAAAGAAGGCTGGCGATTCTTGCTTGGATCATGTGATTTTTTCCGTTCCTTCCCTTCACCGAGCGACCTCCAATCTCCGCACATGGGTCACATCCAAACTCATCCTCTCCAAGAGCACTTGCTGATGGACAAATTGTATTAGGCTCATTTGCAGCGGCCATACAAAGCCCAGGTTTGACACCGTCCTCCCTGTTATAAAGTGATGAAATCATCAAGGAAGTGCTCTTGCTGCGGGTGTTGTTCGCTCAGAGGACGTGGGAGGCTGACAAATTAACTCCTCCACCACCACAAGCATTTCATTGAGCCTGTTCTCCTCCACCCTTAAGAATTAAATTTATTTGGGAGGGGAGGTTTTACATTATGCATACAAGGTAAATTGAAGGGATTCTCCCTCTTGACAGGATTAAGATATCAGGGATGTGTGGCTGCAGTGACGCACCAGCCCAAATATAGGGATATGGAGCATATAAATGTTTGCATACAATTACATTAAATAACCAAATACCTGCCCGGTGGTATCAAATAAATAGAACAGTGTAGATGAAATATTTTAACTATGTTGAAAATTAATAGAATAGAAAAGACATCCAAATGGAAACATTCTTATCAAATAATGAGATAATAAATAACTTATGTTATGATGAGGATGGTTTGACATTTACAGTATCAGTGTGGAACCTGGCCCCCTAGGTGTGGCTGGGGGTGATAAGGCCTCAGTGCTGCTGCAGTGAAAGAGGGGTGAAATAAGGGTCTTTTATGGGAAAGCAATACCTAGTTATCTATCTGCTATATGACAGTGGATGTTTTGTACAGTGTGTGTGGGACTGTGTCTTTGCTTGTAGGCTGGATAAGTTTCTTCTTCTGGATCCCAAAGAGCACACACCTGAGCTTTCTCTGTCTCTGACACTCACACACACACACACACACACACACACAGACTGCAAAGCAAAGAAGCATGTAGCTAGCAGCTAATTAGTATGCAGTCTGCCTCACCCCAAAAGCTAAATAATTAGAAGGCCAGTCTGTGAGATCATTGACCCTGCGTTAAATATTCATATGTTTAGACCTGCTCTGGGCTCAGCTGTGTCACAGTAGACCAGCCAGGCATGGACCACATATGGGAAGGCAGCCGTGCCTCTGACACATTCGTGCACATGCAGACACACACCGGAGTGCATGCTCACACACACAGACACACACACTTATGCCCCGTGAAGCCCTTTTACAGCGCTTACATACAAGCTAGAGACCGGCGTGGTTTCTCACACTGCAGCGTTTACACATGATCTAACACTGAACATGTTCAGGTGTAATTTTTGATCATGGCTCCGCATGTGATCTCAGTGTCTTTACTACTGTCTCACTGTATATGTAAAATTATTTATCAACTTATTTTGACCAGGTTCATTTTCATGTGTTTGATATCTTCCAAAATCTAGTCAAAAAATGACACTCTCTTTATTTTGTGTTCTCGTCATTTCTAACCCAGGGGTTCGTCTGGACCGCGTGCGAGGGGGCAGACAGAAATACAAGCGGAGGCTGGACACAGAAAACAACCCCTACCTGGGCTTGACGCTCCCCCCTCCCACCAAAAAGCCTCGTGAGTACTGCTCCGTCACTAGCCCATTGTCTCCCTCCTCCGTCGCCCCTCCTCTGCCAGGCCAGCACGCAGGTAAAACTGAGGCACAATTCTAGGCCAGACTCATGTTTCCCTGTCTCTCCCATGTTTGAACAATTGAGAGGTCATTGGTCAAAAATATAGGCCACGTATTTTTCCGGTCAGAGCTGAATTGTGATAAGTCTCTGAGCTGATGACCGATATTAAACAACGACAGAGTGCTTGAGGGTACAAGTGTCTCACATTTTCACGCATACATTTTTTTTTTCACTGGCATGCATTCTGTAGGGATAAGAGCTTTCAGTGCCTACATTTCACTCGCACAAATTCAGCTTCCATCCATTAGTTTGCATAATGAGAAAGAGAAAGAAGCAGTGAGAGTGAGGCCACCATTGGTGTATAGGATATTTTAATGTTGTACAATTTTTTTTATCAGTGCCGTGCATCTCTGTGCTTCTCTCAGCTCTGCAGTGATATAACCTTTGACCCCTGCTTTGCTTTGACATCCCCCCTCCTTCTTCCTCTATCCTCAGTCACAAAGATAGTGTCTCACCTGTTGGTGGCGGAGCCAGAGAAGATCTATGCCATGCCTGACCCAACCATGCCCGAGAGCGACATCAAGGCTCTGACCACGCTGTGCGACCTGGCTGACCGCGAGCTGGTGGTCATCATTGGCTGGGCTAAACACATCCCAGGTACAAACAATTATTTTTACCCCCTTTCTTCTTTTCTAACCTTTCTCCTCAATCTTATTTTCAGGTGGCTTTATCTCTCTCTCTCTTTTTTTTTTTTTTTTTACTCATTCCCCACCTCCTGTCTAACACACACCCCAGAAAACATGCGCACGCTCCCACACAGACATGTAGATAATTAATGACAGCAGCTCATACAGCCTCGGGGTGTGTGTGGGGGATGGAGGGTGTGCAAAATGGACATAGCTGTGCGAGAAACAAATCAATAAAGTGCATCTAAAATCCCTGCATTGAATGGAGAGGGGGTAGCATGTATGTGCCAATGTATACTGTAATCACCAGGGAGATTTAGAGCAGAATTGGGCACCTGCCCAATCAAACAAGACATCATATCACACACACACACACGTATGCACACAAAGCACACAAGAGCAAGCACACACACATTGAATTATTGATGGGCATAATCATGTTTCTTCCTTGCCCCATAGACATTCTGATAGACGAGGTGTTAGGTTATAAGAGGCTGTTGAATTAAGGATACATAGCCTCACGTCAGCGGAGATTTTGCTTCCTTCAAGAGTTTTCCTCTGATTTTGACAGAGAACACATTGTTTAGCCGCTCTTTTTTTGCAACCGCGGCAGATTCTGCTTGATCTTCAGCTTGACCCCCCATCACTCTATAACATTACGGTGCTGTAGGCATGGAGGGGTAACAAACTAAATGAATGTGTCCCTCAGCGGCACCTCCATAACCTCTTCTTCTCATCAGCATAACTTGGACAGGCACACAGCTGTCAGCATGTGGGAAATGTGCGACATCACTACGGCACGGATGCACACACACACACAGTGTCTGCCTCCTCCCACACACACCCAAACATTGAAGTCAGTGTGTACGTTAGTGCCATATCAGTTGATTTAGAAGATAAATTTCAACCTCAATTCTTAGATTTAGACAGTTCATTTATTTTCAGTAAAGTGAAGTGGACTCGAGCTGACCTCAGACAGGTGCGTTTTGTTCTGAAAAGGTATTAGAGTGCTTCTCAGAAGGAGGGGTATTAATCAGGTACAGATCTGATAGTAAGGAGATTAGAGATGGATATGCTCCCAGCCCCTGGCCTCAGCCTCGGCCCCTCACGCGTCTAAACTGTTTGGATCACTCCACTCGGGCCCTGCATGGTCAGCAGACTGAGAGTTTAACCAAGGAGCTTACTCAGGACTAGATCACAACTGACCCGATAACACACTCTCATCATTGTGACCCAAAAATTACACCAGCGTTGCGCACATGCACGGAAACTGCAATATTTTCCTGCTGCCTGCTGAGTATAGACTCTGTGAACATGGAGGCATCACTTATCAAGGCACATATACTGACAGCTGGAGTAGAAAGAGAGTTTGTCATCTTCTGTAAATTTGCTGTAGGAAAATATCTGACGTCAGTGGGTAACCTGAATTAGCTGTAGTTAACATTTGGGTACTGTGTAGCATTAGTGAAGATTTATGATTGTCTCCATGAGTCATACTCTTAACACACCATTTAGTATCCACTGGGTTTTAAAGATTTTAACTGACTGTGCATCCTGAAGTGCACGATCATTTTAATGTGTGTACACTGAGTAACTCGGATTTTATGTGTCATAGTGCTGAAGCACTGTTAATCAGATTATACTAACACGTATTGTACAGTGGATAGATTCATAATGTTAATGGGATTTGCCCCACAGATTGCGGCTGAGGACTTGTCATTCCAAATGCGTCGATAATGATCATATAACCCAAAACCCGAGGCGGTAAGCCTGTTCCAACTTTGAGCCAATACCTGGAACTGAGCGGTTGCTCTAACGCTATGCAATGTGATGGACTTTATATTGACCTGCTTCTATGCAAACACACACACTCCTACTTGTGCTTTTGTGTTTCGTCACTCTCTAACTTTTCTATTACAATTACACATACTTTTTTAAATTAAAAAGACACTGACAGAATAAAGACTTCCACTTCAGCCGAGTGCTCGGTTTGTGTCGGTCCCTTCGGTGGTGTCTGTATTAGGGCAGTGGGTGTCCTCTGGCCATGAAATGGCTGCATAATTGAGTTGTACATGGCTGAACCTGATCAGAGACGGTTCACTGGTTGAGCGAGACTCCATGCACTAACACTCCATGCACCAACGGTACCCCAGGGCAGCCTACCATGCTCCGCTCCTACCATATTTCTCCCTCCATCCACTCTGGGACAAGAAAAGCATGGGGAGGGAAAAAACTGCTGATTGCATTCTGATAGATTTTTGCAGCCTTAGGCAATGGAATTAAAAAGATTAACAGTTCATTATGAAGTAGACCACATTGATTAGGCCATTGACAGATGGGCCAATAACTAAAGTCCAAATGTAACTATTTAAATGTCATGAAAATGGGCAGTTACCTTCTCCCAATTGATTTAAAATTTCCCCTATTCTCAGCTAACATTTAAAAATGCGTTTCAGAAGTGGCATAATGTGGAGTGGAGCGGCCCTATTGAGTTTTAATTGGAGGGCGATAGGAGGATATCAAAGCTCTATCATTAGCGTAGATGGTATCTTTGTCTTACAGGGTCCAATGTCAACTTTGTCATCTGGGCTCTGTTTAGCACACCAGGAAAGGTCAGTTTGCAGACATGAAGTCCTTTTTTGGTTTTACACCTTTTCCCCCATCATTGAAATGAAATAAGAATGCAGTTAATCAATCAGATCAGGTGCACTTGTTACCTTAGTTTAATGAGGTAGACAGTTGAAGGCTGGTGTCACATATCAAGAGCCCTTTTCACAGGTTTGCGATTGCCAGACCGCAGCCTTGCCCTCATTCTGAATCTGCCTTTGATTAATTGATAATCACTGCGGAGCTTTTGGACACTAGTGTCACTGCTCCAAATAGCACCACCAAGCAGAGTCTAACACGGCTGTTGCCTGAGGGGGGGCTGGGTCATTAGGAGCAGTGTTAGGGGGATGCTGACAGATGGCTTGTTGCTCCTAAGGTGCTAACAACCTTTGACACACATAGCCGTCCACTGTCCACCCCTCTGGCCCCCTTCCATCCCATAAGGCTGCATTTCACGCTGTCCAAGAGGTTTAGGGAGGAACAGAGTATACTGACAGCTCCAGTGCACTAGAGCCTGTTTACCACCTTGACACTGCTGCCTTCTTTAGGAGTGACAGAATACTAGTTTGACCCCTGTAGCCTTGCGCCACCCTGCATCCCCTCCCACCCGCAGTGGGAATGTCATGTGTTCATATGTAAAAACTGCCATGCATGCTGCTTATTCAAGAGGTGCTGGTTGTTTGGCTTTTGCCAGCTCCCATCCCAGCTTCCTAGGCCCCAGTGTTTTCAGCTGGGAATTCTCTGGAGGTTGAGGGGCCAGGCAAACATTGACAGTCTGCTGCTGCTGCTTTGCTCCCACACAATAAAACATATTTTTGTTCTGGCATGTCACAACTAGAATGTAAAATATTTAAACAACACTGAAATTTATGCTCTGAGTCTGAAGTTCGTTTTTGCGTGCGATGTTAAGAAATTAATTTCACTCCACAGTTGTGATTTTAACATCCCTCTCATGTGCTACTGCATTTTATTTTGGCATTAGATTGAGATCAGTCTAATCTAATGAAACAGGCTTGTTGTTGCATTGTTCTATTCATTACTGGTGTTTTGGGAATATTCATCATCTGCGCGTTATTGGATTCCAGCTCATCAGCTCTGCGTTTGACAGACAGCCGCCTGCCGTGTTCGTTGTTAGCATGGAGGCAGCGATGTTAAAAAGAGATCACACCTCTTGTATGTTGTCGTGTTTGTGTCAGCTCAACCCTCCACCATAATCACCCACCCACCCACCTATCAGCCCACCCTCCTCCAGCCCCCTCCGGGCTCCTGTTTTCTCTTTGCCATTAAATTGTGAAATCTACTTACTGTGTTGCCAGCCTGATCCCACTCAAGCTGCGTAATCTCCTTGTAATAGAGTGTGAATACTGCTCGGCAATAAATCAGCACCTCATCAGTGCACTTTATTAAATATAGACACCAACAGACAGCTCTTAGTATATTCAATTTACCCTCTGACGTAGGCTTCAACACAGGAGATAAAGATAGATTGAACAATCAGGTGGATGCTGAGGCCTGAACCCGAGCAGGAGAGCGGGGAGGAAGGCGGAAAAGCTGCAGGGAGATTGAGATGGGGGCGTATCGGAGGCAGGCAGGCAGGAGTATGCAGAGCCAGGGATGGGGACATTTGCCAGGCAGGGTGGGGGGAGGGCTTTGTTTTTTTTGTTACTGTGACACATGAGCAGGTACACCCAGCATTGCAATTATGTGCACACGCTGGTTGTATTTTCACAAAGTTAAATCTGTATAACAAAAATGTGTAGGATTTTCTGAAACTGCATCATGTGCGTATCGAATTCTCGGCGATCTAAATTGTTCCATAGGAAATCTTTTATGCTGATGTGCCTTTAAGTGATCGTCAGCAGAGCGCCATCCCTCATTAAGCAATGTTGCTTGATGGCAGCAGAGATAAATTATGTGTAATTATGGCAATGATTAAAGCCTGATTCGTCCTGGTCTTTGCGACTAAACAGAGATATGTAACCGTCAGTGCTGGGCAGTGGGACCCTTGGGAGGGCTAAAGACTTGCCTGCTGGGGTCAGGAGGTCATAGGGTGCAGATTAAAACAAGGGGATTACTGTATTTGACGTTCTCCAACCTCATAATGTTCACAGGCTACTAGTCAAATCACCCATTCCCCAGCTACTTACAATGGGTTAGTGTGCTGGTTATCATGTTGAAATAAGGCAAGAGAGCTGACTGTCCTGAGAGTGAACTGTGGAGCTGAGAAAAAAAAAAAAATCAAAATAAATTCTCAGCGATCAGGCTCCTCCTCATAGAGTTGCTTAAGTCGCTTCATCCAATATAAAAACTTTAAAAACACCTTTGTGTCATCAGATCAGTGTCCAGGGGAGGCTTGCAGCAAACTGAGCTGTTTGTGTTGTACATGTGGTTGGACTTCAGGTCAAATTATTTATGTCAAGCACAGCAATTTATTACCAAGCTGCTATTGATTGGGTCCTCCTGATGCTGTCATGTAAATTCAAGAAGAATCATGGCTGGCAGCTGTGTGCTACACACACACACACACACACTTGGGGAACTATACAAATGCATTTGTGAACGCACCAACACCATTATGAAACCGCTCTTAAATTGCCATTCATTCCTGTGCTGGTTATACATCTTACACTGTAGTGTGTCACTCTGCCAGATCAGAGGAATCCATACAAATCAAAGGTGCATACATTTTCTTTCCTGGCCCTCTTTCTTAAAGAGCTATCTGAAACAAAAAAAGCTTTGTTATAGAATAAGCTTATGGCAGTGTGATCATTCAGTTCAGTCTGAGGTTAGAAAAAAAAAGAGAGAGAGAGGGAGAGACGTGCTGAACCTCTGGGGTCCTGTTAGGGGCAGTTTTACTCCAACTGGAGCCCGGAGAGCACTTGACTTGGCTGAGGTGAGATTGCCTCTGGGCAGAAGTCTTCAGGGCCTGCTTGTCCTTCTGATAGCTGGCCATGATAGATCAGCCCCTGTCCAGCCAGAATTACTCTCTTTCCTCTTTCTATCTCTCTCTTCCTTTTCCCCTCATTCTCCAGCCCCCTTTCGCTCCCTTTCTCTTATCTCCCTCCTCTTTGGCCCATATCTTCTCCTCTCTTTTATCCTCCATTTCTCTCCCCCACCCTGCTCTCTCTCTCCCTCTCTTGCCATTTTTCCCCTTCTCTCTCCCTCCCTCCCCTCTGTCTGCTCTGTTGTCTGATTGAGGGTGAGTTACGAGGGGGCTGCAGCTGGAGGGGGCCACCGTGCCTCGTAATTACATCTCTTTTTATTACCCGTGCTAATGGCCCTCGGGGAGAGGGAAACAATAATAAATTAATAGAATATGAACTCCAGCTCAACAGAAATCTCCAGCATTTCATTTTGGACCGTCCTGTGCTCTGGCAGATGAAACGGTGTGCTGATTAATCTCTATGAGGGGTTTGAAGCAGCCGTCTGCGGGTTCGGGCGGCCCCCTCCTGCCAACAGCCGAGGGCTTTTGGGGAGATAAAGGAAGAGATGATGGTTTAGGCGTCTGTTGTTGGTCTTTCGTGGTCTTGTTTTCACCCTTTGAGCTATGAGTGAAGGTGCACCGATGCAGTCAGTGGTCAGTCGGGCTCTGTAGTCCTCCGTTTCTGTCGTCTAAATTTATTTCTGCTCAACCAGATTGAACTGAGTTTCAGTGATGTTCATGCAGGATAAAATATGCCACATCTGGGAATTTTGAGAGTGAAGATCATCTCGTTAAAAAAAAAAATTTGATTCCTATAAGTGGGGTGCCTAAGTCAAAGTGAACAAAGAAAACTCTGCATTGTTATTATCTATGTGACAAAGACTTTCAGACAGATATCTGCTGGTGCACTCAGCAGTGGAGTGGAAAAGGCCTTTCAAGTGCGCAGACAGGCCTCTCTGATTTGGTCAATATTGTGTCATGTTTGGTCAAACCCCACCAAGGCAGTGGGCTGGAAATGAAGATGTAAATATTGATATTTCATTAGAGGAAATCACCCACTCCGACGGCACTTAACCGGGCCACCTTCAGAGTGTGGCGGCCGGAGCGCTGTGTGACCTGCGGAGTCGGGAAGTCACTTCATTACTCGATTAAATTGAGTGGAAAAAGGCGAGGCAACGACACGAGATCCCATTTGGAGCGATAATTTAGGCCCTGAAGAGAGGGGATGGAGCAGGGGAAAAACACCACCTCTCCATCTCACAACACTGGATTAAATTCAAGGACTTTTAGCGTCAAAGGTAATTGTAGGCTGCTGGGCTGCATGTGTGCATATGGCTGAGAGGTGTCTGCTGTATCAGAACAACTCTAAAGCCTCTCCAGCAAGCCCTGAACAAGGCCTTCACACAGGCTGTCACATTGGGAGCAGCGCTTTAGTTCCGCTTCAGTCCTCCTTGGCATTAAAAGGCTAGACAAAGCCTCGCCTGTGATTGTGATGCCAACCTGATGCGGCAATCAAGACCGCGGCCATGCTTGCATGACAATTTCCCTCTGGCCAGTCCACATTCTGTCCGACTTAATGGCCATGTATGCAGACAAGGAAATAACACAACAAAAGATTTTAAGACGCCATCTGGATACGTGTAATAGCACAGGCCTTTACAAAATATGGCTTATTGCCTCCTTTGATGATAGTTAAGTCTTTCGAGTGCTTTTGGCAGTTTTGCTTTGTTGGTCTCATCTGGGCCGCTTCAGACCTCTGACCAGTCCAGCCGGGCACCAGCACCTTTCTGTTAGCACTCTATTCTACTGACTATTGATTCCCCTTCAAAATGTGAAGGCCCTCACATTCTGATCACAATCTGTTAATTAATGTATCCTGCAGCTCTTCCCCTGCAGTGGTCATCACCACGATAAGGGAAATTGAACACTCAGGTACTACTCTCACTGGCTCTTCTTTTCTGTCTGTCTCTCTCTCTCTCTCTCTCTCCCTCTCTCTCTGTCCTGTTTCTTTTTTCACTTTCTCTCACGCTTCCTCATCATGTCCCTCATTCTCCTCAACCTGCACATGTGTGCTGTGTACGTTTGTGTGCGTGCGTTCTTGGCATCCTGGCAGGAGGAGATAAACATCAGGCTGGGGCTGCACCTCCGGTGAGATCATTTATATTTGAGAGAAAACGCGGGGCGTACTATATGTGTGGTGAGTGCCCTGGTCAATACTGTAATCTATCGCCTCTTAATCACGCAATGGCAGGTAAGCGTGGCAACACCAAACTTGTGAAAGCAATCATATTAATCAGGGGCGGAGCTGAAGAGCCTAATATGCTGTCAGAATGGGGCGCCCGCAGGCACACTGCACAGGGGGAGGGTAGGTGGTGTTGGTGTGTGTGTGTGAAGGGGGGGGGGGTCACACAGTTTATTGACAGCTGAAGGGGAGTACGAAGCGAAAAAGGATGAGATAGCTATCTGGCTGTCTGCCGCTCACTCTCTCTCCTCTCCTCTTTTTGACGTTACCCTCTTTAATTTGCTTGAATTTCTCACAGCTCATCTTTGGGGGATCAAGCAGTTTGTTTTATTTAATGTTCTATTCTGAGCACATGTAGAGGTGTTGAAGGGGAAATGACAGTGGTTTGATGTGGCCGAGCCAATTTCAGCTCATCCAGCTGCTGTTGGGGCCCAAGGTTTAAGCGGGTCTTCAGGCTGGGCTTGAACCACCTGACCCCAGTGTGTGTGTATATTTATGTGCATATACGTAGGTGTCATGATCTGCATGTGCACATGTGTGTCTGTATGTTTTCCTGGTTGACACATGTTTGTGTGTCTGTGCAGGTCCCTGTGTGTATGTGTGTGTGTGTGTGTACGTCCCCTCGTCACCTCCTCCCACTACACAGAGCATGTCATGTCCTCAACCCCTCCAATGAGAATGTGTCTCGGTGCTAATCCCCCTCACACCAATACAAGTGTGACAGGATACAAGGGGTAACCACATGGCTTTGTGTATCCTGGACCTTTGCACCGATTTACTGTCCTCACTTACAGTAAAGCCCATTCTAGCGCTGTGACACAGGCTTCAAAGAGGACCTTCCTCTGTGCATTTAAAATTAAACACCTCTCGCTAACATGTGCCTCAGCATGTTCTCCAGGGCTACCGGGGCTCGACAAGTCATGTTTAGTTTACTGATCAACTTTAAGTGATGTTTGTTTTTCTTTTCAGTGACTTTCAGATGTTTCTTTTTTTACTTTTTCATACTCGATCAACAAAAACCTCGGGCTGAATCATGGCACAAAAGCTTTAACATGAATACGTAAACACATGTTCGCTGGGTTTATTTTTACGCCATCATGCTGTCCTTTCCCTCATGCAGTGTCCCCCTCTGTCTTTCCAGGCTTCTCCACTCTCTCACTGGGAGACCAGATGAGTCTACTGCAGAGCGCCTGGATGGAGATCCTCATCCTCAGCATCGTGTTCCGCTCGCTGCCGTACGAGGACGAGCTGGTGTACGCTGAGGACTACATCATGGACGAGGAGCACTCGCGGCTGACGGGCCTGCTCGACCTCTACGTGTCCATCCTGCAGCTGGTCCGCAAATACAAGAAGCTCAAAGTGGAGAAGGAGGAGTTTGTCACCCTCAAGGCCATCGCTCTCGCCAACTCAGGTGAGCTGTCTCCTGACACATCTTAGATGACAAGTGACATGGCTTTTGGTCACTGGTTATTTTACATGAACTTTAATTGAGCCGGAAAAGAAAAAAATAATTTTAGGCAAATAGGTACCAGCCACAAAAATGAATCACTTTTTAAAATGTTGTATTATTTTAAACACTTTAATATTGTATGATTAGAAAATAAAATTTGTGCTAATAATAAAAACACAGGAAATATCACTGTAATTGAGCAAAAGTGTCATCTTAGCCTAATGTGAATTTGAACGGTATTTGACTCGAGCTGCACAAAAAGTCAATTGTCATTTGTTTTAAATACACATACTAAGTTGTGGGTGATTCCTTTGCAGATATTCACAATAATTTGTTTTATATTTATTTTAAAAAAGAGACGTACAGATATTTTTTTAAAATAAATTATAAATGTTATTATTAATAAAAAAAAAAAAACAACTAAATTGTACCATAGAACCCTTAATTGGTTACACATATTGTTATACATATTACACTGGAGCAACAAATTAATTTTCACAGACTAAAAAAACACAGACAAACTAACTTCATTGGTGAAAAGTCACTACTGTGGCCAAAACTGTTACTTCAGGTTTATTTCTCACTCGGAATATCGTTTTTTCTTCCTGACTGGAGGTTAGACGGTGTAATATCCATAAACAACAAAGAATTGTCTAACACAGTCTGAGAAATGACATTTCTTAGTTTTTCAGGAGTTTCTCAGTGTAACCTTTAGTTTGGAGCATGAGATGGAGAGATGGAGGGAAGATAAGGGCAGTGCATGAGAAAGAGGAATGGGATGGGGCAGTGAGCTTTTTTTAATTGAACACCTTCCATGTTGTGGTATTTCTCCATCGCTCCCTCTCCCCCTCTCTTTCTCTATCTCCATAACAGTAGCTGCAGGGCACAGCAGCCACGGGAGATAAATTTAGCATTTCATTAGGAGCACAGGGGCTGTCAATAAAATGTGTTAAGTCGAATGGAATGAGTATCAGGGAGTGATAGGCCTCGTTTGTTCCAATGCGAAGATGGCACGGTGCTATTGACAGGCTCCTTTTGAGAAGGCAGGACCTGTCCCGCTCTGATCAATGCACGCCTGGGTCACCGGGCCGCTCTCCCTTGTTTTGTCCGGGGCTGAAAAATGAAAATGCTGATGGTGGGGCTTTGCTTTCAGACAACAGAGCTGTGGTGGGGGGAGGTGGGCTGTGTAGGGGGGGGGGGGTCGTGGAGAGAAGAGGAGGAGGAGGAGGAGGAGGTGGAGGGTGTCTGGAACGTTAGAACAAGGTCTCTGGGAGATCACTCTCCCGGGAGCCCCTCTGTCTGACAGCTGTGAAAATTCATAGCGATTGATTTTGTAATTAGCAGTTTATCAATCGGATCGACGTGGGCTCACTGATGGATTGCGAGGAAATTGTTTCTTCAAAGTTGTTTTTTTAAGTCCACCCCTCCTCCAAGGACTAGGAGCAGTGTGCTGAGTGTCTCCTGCCCTCTTTTCCCTCCCATCTGTTGAGATGTCTCTATCACTCTTTTTATTTTCTCCTCTTTTTCCCTTTGTCAAAGCAAAACATTTCATTCATTGTGCATGTGTGTTTTCAAGTGTAAAAAAAAACAAAAAGGAGCAAAATATTGGTTTGAGCTTAAGTTGTGAAGTCAGCCTCTCTGAAAAGAACAAGAGATAATTATGTCACACCACATCCTCATCTGAGATTTTTTTTAGCCTTTTGTTCTTTCTATCCTCCTCCTCTCACCTCCCTCCCACGTTCACTTTACAAAACGACCTACTTCATTTTACCACTGTGGATTTGAAAACCGTCAGGGTGAGAAATGTCTCAAGGTCTTGGGAATACAGTTGTTCCAGTCAATGAATTTGGGGCGAAGTCTGAAATCTGTTTTGCCTTTTATTGTCCCGTGTGGTAAAATATGCACCGCCAAGGTGAGACGAGTCAGGCAGCCAATGACATGCCGCCTCCAGAGCGCCAGACACCGGTTAACCAGTGTGAGAAAACGCAACCCCCGGCCCTGAGAGAGAGGCACAGGAGATAGAAACACAGGCAGGGAAAGGGGAGAATGAGAGTGGAGTGCTGTAACATAATGTACAGGAGGATCAGTGAAAAACGGTGGCACTGTAGCGAAACATTAGAGGAGTGAGATGCCAGACTGAAACTGTAGCCTGTTCTAAAAGTGGCCAGAGTCGAGAGAGAGAGATTTGGGCAGACGGAAGCTGAGGCTGAGAGAGAGTCACAGTTTTTATTGTTCACAGCACAATCTTGTTTTAAAGACGGATAAATCATTTAAGGAAATTTAAATGTGTCGGTTTCTGCCTCCGATATTTACACAGCTGTTTGGATCAGTAAAATGAACTCATCCTTATTTATCCATCCTTCTGTGTGCTGGTCAGAAACTCCTCAGAGGGAGCAGGAAGGAAATTAATTGAAAGGAAGTGTTGTATTCATCTCAGGCTGGTTTACGCTGTCCAATTCTCTAATGGACTCCCTTTTTTTTTCTTTGTTTTTTGGAAAACGGTCTGTGTTTTGGAACAGAGAGGTGTTTAATGTGCACTTTCAGTCTGTGCTCAGGAGCTGCATGAATATCCTACCCAGTCCACCAAAGAATAAATATATAAATAAATAAAAAAGCAGATGTTTTTATGATCTATTCTTTATCTTGTCATGATGTGAGTTATATTTATAATGTGTTCCCCACCTTGCTGCTACTGACAGAGCAGTAAAGATCAATCATGAGATTTAATTTTGTTTTAGAAAAATCCATTTCCCATCACTCCTGTTATATGTGTTTCAAAGTGCAAACTACATTTCTTACAAGTTCCTTTTTTTCTTCTCAAATTTGAAACCCCATCAATCGTCACGCCTCCTTTCTGTGCTCCCGTCCAGACTCCATGCACATAGAGGACATGGAGGCGGTCCAGAAGCTTCAGGACGCCCTCCACGAGGCCCTGCAGGACTACGAGAGCAGCCAGCACCAGGAGGACCCACGGCGGGCGGGCAAGCTGCTCATGACCCTGCCCCTGCTGAGGCAGACGGCCACCAAGGCCGTGCAGCACTTTTACAGCATCAAGGTGCAGGGGAAAGTCCCCATGCACAAACTCTTCCTGGAGATGCTGGAGGCCAAGGTCTGATTGGAGGGTGGCTGATTGGCTGCGGCTACAGAGGAGGGCTGCGTTAAGCGATACAGAAAGTGACTTGAACAAAGGCTTGTGGGTACTCGGGAGAGGGAGACCCCCACTGACTGTACCGGGCAGGACAGACTCTCCTCTCTCACTCCCCCTCCTGGAGCCCCGGGGCACTAAACAAAAAAGAACAAATGCAAAACTTGGTTATTAGTATAAATATAAAAATGATGCAGATTAATTTAAAATATATAAGAAATACTATGTACAGTAATAATTTTTTTGGTTTTTGTTAATTGTCAGTGGCCATGCTGTATATGAAGAAGGACCCCTCTGCCCCCTCAGCATCTTCTGTAGTTGCCAGGTCTTGATAGACAGGAAAAAGAGGTTTCTTTTTTCAGAGAACTAAAAAAGTTCCTTCAGTTTGTTCTGAAGACAACAACCATAACAACCATAAACAGACTCACTTGTCTCACAGTTGTGTTTTTGCCTGGACCCGACCAGGACATGTATATATTTATTATTGGAAGACTGAGTGTACAGTTCAAAGTCTGGTGAACTTGGTGGCCATTTTCTCTTGTTCTCCTCCTGGTTAAAAAAATGAACTAAAATTGTTACCTAAATGTGAACTCTTATCAGTTTAAATGTCCTTGGATATACCTCTCCAGAGCAGTAAGCCGTGTGGTCTTTGTGGATCTGTCTCAGACTGGAGGATTTGCTGGTCCCACGTTTAACTAAACTAGCATTAGGCAGGTACAATATTCAGTCGTCTTACTCTGTAGTAACTCAGCAATAAAGGGAGCTGTGGGGAAGCTGGGCTTAACCTTCTATCTTTCATGTGCTTTTCAATGCTGCTGTTGCTTAAAAGACCATCCCTGTGTATCTCAGTCCCACCGGTGGGATACACCACTGTACCACTGTTGCACACCGGTGTGTCTCCTCTCCTGTGGTGGTTTGTGTCAGTGCTGTTCAGGCAACCCATTGAAACCCAAATTTGGTTGTTGTTTAAGCCTGTGGAAATTGCCTCTTGGCATGCAAACAGATGACCTGATTCAGGCTAGGTGAAAGATGATTAGCGGGTTTGGTGTGGCAGTATCAAAGGATTTATGCCGAGTGGCAGAAGTCCAGGAGATTCCATGTTCAAACAATCAGAGGCCCATATGTCAACCACTCTATTTTGGGCCCCTTTAAGCCCGTGGCAGAGTCATCCTGCACACAGGGAGCAAGGTGCCCAGCATCTGCTCTCACCATTTTAGACACCTCCCATCTTTTAATAGCTGTGCCTGCATTTATAGAGCTTCAACCAAACGGAGGTAAATGGCAGGTGCAGAGCCAGAGCGGTGGCACTTCACACTGGGTTTATTTTTAACCCAGCAGGAGGTTGTTGTCTGCACTGCCTCCCTCTAGGAGTACAGTAGACATGTGGAACACTTCTTCTTGACCTCATGTTGACACGGTGGCCGGTGCAGAGTAACACCCTTCGCACCGGGCCAGGAGGCAGGCAGGCATCTGTGAGGAGAGCTCGGGATGCCCAAGCATGCACATGTGAATAGCTATGCAAGAAACAAAGTGTCAGCGTGCTCCAGAGGGTAACAGCAACCCAACAGTGTGTGAGTACAAGGTGTGATCTCTGGTGGGAGTACGAGATCCCATGCTCCCTTCTCCCTGTGTTTAGCTACATGTCCATTACGCCAGGTGTGAGTAATACTTTAGTCCAGCCCAGCAGAGCCGCGCCGCTCATCTCCACGTGAGAGAGAATGTGTTGGAGGTGAATGCTTATACTACTGAAGGATTTTATGTGATGTGATAAATTGTGGCGCTGTCACAACAATATGATACTGTGATCAAAGGAATCCCTGACATTGCAGTAGGGTAGAGTTGCCGCCATGCTTGCGATATCAGTGGCTAGCACTGATCCAGTGGCCGACAGGCCTTTTTTTTTTCTTTTTAACAGCAGCCTGACTGGGCCGTGTAATGGAGGATGACTACCCACTCCAGCACCCAATCATCCCAACTTGAATTAGCTGCCGTCCACTTAACAAGCTCCTCTGTAGACGGTGACAATATAACTTGAGTTATTTTACTGTTGTGCAATACAACAGGGACCAATTCTGACTGAAACCATGCTAAAAGCATGCTTTTACTTAGATTTGGGAGAATTTGTACACTATTAAGTAACATACAGTATTCTAAATCCCTCTAATCAGAAACATGTATCCCGTATAGCAGAAGAGGAACTATATTTGATTTGCTTAAGTGACAAAAAGACTTTTGTGCTTGTTTCAATAAAAATGCTGTATAAATGAAAACTTTTGCAGAAACTCTTTACAACTAGAATTTTGTAGCGTCCCAAAGGATCAGCCATAAGAGTCATAATAACGGGAGTCCTCTCATCTCCCCCTTTTCTTTTACCTAGCAATGTGGCACTGTGTTAAGTAAAAGATAACATGTCTTACATTACAAGCTGTGTCTAAGTGTGTAAATATATCAGCATCAATACAGTAGGTTGCCGAAATACCATTGAAAATAAAGTATGCAGCGCCCTGCTGACTACTACCTCATTATCATATTGTCAATATTTCTCTGATTTAACACTTTCTGCTCTTTATCATCATCTTCACGTCTGTGACATACCTGAGCCATCCATGTTTCTATCAAAAACACTCTCTCTCCATCAGTGCTCCTGCCAAAATATTTGTAATTGTAGTTTCTGATCTTCTCTTCCCATTCGTTCTTCATAGATCTGTTTGTAAAGGTAAAGCATGCTTCACGTTGACCACATGACTTGGCCATCTGTGGGTGTGACCCCCGTCCCTCCCCCCTTTTGGTTACTAAGCGGGTAAATGTTTTTATGAACATCAATGTGTCAGAATTGGTCCCTTGATGACAAATTGCAGACAGGGGCAGGTGACTGATTTCCTGCTTCTGTGCTATGAGTATTTATGGTGTGAAATATATCATTTTGGCAATGGTGTACATTGATATCTCTGATCGTTGAATCACCACTATCTGTGTAACTTTTACGTTTTGATTTTCAAAAAGGTAAAGGATCAATGAATTAAATACTCCCTGAACTCTGTGATTCTTTTGTGTTCTGGCTCAAAACTCAGATGTAGGCTAACATAAACTGTATAATAATATAAACAGATAATTCACTTTGAACCAGTGCAATTAGAAGCAGCTTTTCAAGACTAAAGTTTAGATTGGCATGCTAACACAATGACAATGCTAACATGCTTATGATTCGCAGGTGTAGCCTAAGGGTCGGCCTGTTCACCATTGTTGATGAGTTAGCATGCTAACGATTGCAGTAACAACAACTAACAGAACAACTGTGGTGTTTTACAGCTGGGACCTGATTAGAATTTGATTAGTTTAGTATAAGACAGTTTGAAATTTTGATGAAGCCAAATGAAGAGGAATCACCAAAGTGATGATGATTCATCTTAAGGGGAGCACGAATGAGTGCAGTTTCGTGGTAGTTACTCCTGATGATCTTGTGCTTAAAATCAACAATAGTGAACCTTGTGTTTGTGCTACAGTGAAAAGTCAGAGGATTTCCAAAACCAGTCAGGTTCATCATCTGGGCAGCATGAATGTCTGTGCAAAAGTTCTCAAAAATGAATCTAATAGTTGTTGAAATATTTAGATGAAACTTGTGCATTGACTAAATTATATTGCCACCCACAGAGCCATGCCGCTGACATGACAAAAGCAAACCCTCAGCACAAAGTAACTACAACACTACAGACACTTGTTCTTCATTGTGTTTACCATCAACACAGTGCATCTACTTAGTCATTCAGCCGTTACAGTAACTTATACCTAACCTTGCCCTGTGCTTGGTGTATTTACCCATTTCACTGTGACCGGTCAACACTCAGTGAGAGTTCGGCAATGGGACAGAACATATCACAGCGCTCCCAGCAGACCAGAAATGGAGAGGGGGGGTGGGCGGGGGCAGTAAGTGAGGAGAGGCTCTGAAGCCACAGATTCATACAGGCCACCCAACCATCCAGCCATCAACCACAGCCACTGCAGGGCCAGGAGCTGTTGAAAATGGATCCGTCACAGGAAACAGGCAGACAGACACGCTAACGCTGATGGAGGGTGGGGGGATGTGAGGGGGCTGCAGCTCCATTATTTCAGGAAGCTGATATTCCAGGGAGTTAAAGTATTCCCTTCTCTATATAATTATAAGAGCCAATTTCCCTTTTTGAAATAATGTCTTGGCAACCAATTAATTGTCATAATCCTCTACATGGAAACAATGGCATCACAAGCCAAGAGAAAGGATGACTTGAGGATGAAAGGAAAGAAAAAGGAGGTCTGGAGGCCCACACAAATGAAGTGTAGAGGATAGTTGTCAGGTGCTGTATTTTCTTTTCTTTTTTTTAAGGCGATGTGCTTCTCGTTTCTCATGCAAATCATCTGGTTGGACCAGATATTGCCATCAATAAGTTTCTTACAGATACAGTAGCAGGGCAATCATTTACCTCCATTGACAGGTCAAAACACCTTTCATTAGAGTTATGAGGCATCTCATCAAGATGCGGCCCCGTGTGCAGCTGTATGACTGCTGTGTATTGCTTAAGTGTGTTTCATTATTCCCAAAGCAACGTTGATGATGGTGAGGGAAGGGATTACACGTCAGGGTGAGTGATTGGGTTTGAACAGAGCTGCTGCATACACTTTGTATCAACCCAGGGCTCAAATTACACTTAGGTTGAAAACGGAGCACGCAAATGCCCAGGAGAGCTTGTGGCACAGAAATGAAGAGTGGGCCACCAGCTCGCTCGCTCTCTCTCTCTGTATCCCTCACACACACGTACACACACACTTTTCATCTCTTTCCTTTGTCAAATTTTCTTTTGACCCCCCCCCCCCCCCCCCCCACCCAGCCACCCCCTCCACTTTCCCTCTCC
Organism: Caranx ignobilis; assembly: GCA_021432705.1. NCBI lineage: Eukaryota > Metazoa > Chordata > Actinopteri > Carangiformes > Carangidae > Caranx > Caranx ignobilis. The sequence goes on from MU269985.1 coordinate 10,030,676, forward strand.
CTTCCCCTCCCAGCACTTCACCCCCTTGTTTTGAGGCACAACCATCCTTTATGGGCATTCTTATTGTTCCACTGATTCTGTTATGTGTATTTATTGCTCCATTTGTGAAATTGGAGGCACCAGCCGACAAGACTATTACTATTCAATAACAAGAGCTGGGCATTTTCACAACCGTGAGCTATCAATGTCCCAGACAGAAACGTTACGTCACATCAATTTCAAACAACAGACAGATTGCTATATTGTTGTTATGTATTCTACGGGTAGGAGAAAACTCACCCATCACTACAGGGGAGGAAACTGTGAGCGCCATCAGTCAACAACACATCTGATCTTCAACCAAAGGACAATGTAATTGGCTCAAGAGTAGATCTATTTCCTAATAGATCCCGGTTACTGCTGTCCTGCACCTGTCCCGCTCGCAGTATCCGAGCCATGCATCCCCACACCTCTGACCCTGCTCAAGACTCTCTCTGGCTGATCAATAGGCTGTCAAAGTGCCTAGCAGGCACAGCAACTGGGCCATCTGAGATTTCACCCCCATTGTCCATCTTCGCTGTTTTAAGTGCATTTATCAGGTTACACGCCTGCTCTCTTCATCACTTAATGCATGGCTGAGCTGCTGTCCTAAAAAACCTAATGGCCATCAGCGGACCTTTGTCCCAGTTTGTCAAATTACTCTGGTTACATTTTTTAGACAGACGATTATGCAATCATACAGTGAAAGCAGAGATTTTGGGCATGAGTACAGTTTAAATCTGGGCTCAATCTGCAGTGGGTGTCAGACCTAAAATCTCTACCAAAAAACATTTACATATCATATCAAAAGACCTGAATTTCACAAGTTACACTTTTAGTATTTCTGGGCCATGCTGGGGATGCATGAGCAAATGTCACAATTTCAGCTGATAAGCACTGTAGAAATTGAGCGGACCCAGAAAATCCCCTGGAAACAAGTCCCAGAGGACGGAGGGAGGGAAGCGGCGTCGCCACACAGGACGCCTGCTAGGATGAGACCACACTGACCCTGCAGCGCTGCTGAGGAAATACTGCTTTTAGCTAAAATCAGCGCACTTGTGTCTGTAACACTTGAACATTGTAGGAACACAAGCACAGAGAGAGAGCGGGTAGGTAATAAACTGCACACACACACACACACACACACACACACACACACACACACACATACACATACAAGATAACTGCATGTGAAGGGTTTTCTTCCTTCATTTGAGATTTATTTGCCCAACTGTATCTTTATCTGTGCTGCTCACTGATATGAAGCTGTGGGGGGAGGCAGAAATATTTCCAACTATCTGCAGAATGTATCTCCTTCCACCCAAGGAAAAACACTGTTGTGGGTTGTGTGTGTGCACATGGGTGGGTGCTTGGGTGTGGGTGTCTCTCTCTTCTCCCTACTGTTTTATTGCCTCTGCCATGTATTCACACGTTCTTATGGGCTTTTCCAATTTAACCACTGGTTTGGAAATAATGAAGGGAGATAAGGAACATTGATAAGCATGGATACGTCCATCAAATGGAGAAAAACTCACACAGAGCGGTTTGTGTGCTCACTTCACAGGCATTTAACACAATTGCTGGGTTATTACCGTGGTTCAGACCTATGTTTCACATCATATAAAGACATCATGTTTTAAAGTATTTTTTCTGGACATAATTAAAAATTTTAAAACCGAAATTGTTTAGATTTTTAAATCGGTGATATATTTTTTCTTTGCCAAATAATAATATTGGTTTTATGTTGTTTTTTTAAATTATTTGCTAAATACTGTTCCCAAGGCTTGAAAATGTAGGATTTAAAGAATAGTTTTTGTTTTTTTTTTGTCCTTTTCTTTTTTTGTCATATGTCATTTGCTGACTGTGTGCTGTGCTTATTGGTACCATAGGAACCAGGATTTCCTGAGGTCCAGAGGAGCAGAGAGGAAATGGTCAGGCTCAACTCCAGTGGGAAGCCACAGATGGGCCTGACCTTTTCGGCATGTCAAGCAAAGGTTAGAAATCTCCACTGGCCTTAAAGCAAATGCACTTGTTTGCCATAATGGAGGAGGCCCCTGTCTTTTTTTCTAGCTAGAGACCAGGTCTGGTCCCAAGAGAGCTCCCTCTGATGGAATTCTCTCTGCACACACACACAGTGCACAGAGAGAGAGAGAGAGAGTCTACTGTCTCTATTGCTGCCAGCTTTGCCGTATAATTAAGTTCAAGTAAGTGTCAAGCTTCCTTGTATCACACACACCAAATGCAACATGTTTTATTGCACAAAGTATTTTCGATTATAAAATGAAGTGCATCCTGTTTGTCAATGTGATCATCCTTGTTTCCTCTTCCGTGTCATTTCAGAGGGAGTCAAACAGTCAACTGCGTGATGAATCTACGCAGCAGGTGAGAAACACATACGTGATCAACCACCTAAAACCCCAGGAAGGAAGCCACCCATCCCTTATCCTCTTATGAGATCTTCTATAGAAATCTCATAAATATTGGAAAGACGCTCTGTCTGGGGTCTATAGACATTTTGTACATCATATAACACATATGGCCGCTCATAATTCACACATTTATATTCATAAACGTGATTTTGTATTTAAAATATGACTCATAAAGCGTGATATATGGAAATTGACAGATCATATGTGATTCCTGAATTAAATATCATATAGATCACATGTTTTATGTCCTTTTCTCCACTCTCTCTCTCCTTGCCTGAGAAAGGAGCCTTGACCACGCAGGTAATTTACAGTGTTATGGGATGAGTGCAAAACATGCTGTAAATAAATAAGAGTCGACCCATTTAATTTTAGGGACGGGGAGGTAGGTTAGTCGCCCCCACCCTCCCTCTATACCCCACCCCCGCTGCCCCCTTTGGTACGTTGATGTCCCCTCGCTGGGTGCTTCTGTATATCACCCAGAGAAGAGGGGGCCGCAAATGGGGCAGCAAGCGACACTATGCAGTCCATTTGCTAATTTCAATATGGTGTCCGTCTGTGTGGGTATGGCCTTGGGCACAGTAGCAATCCCCCCCCCCACAACACACACACATATACACACCACCCCACCATCCCCACCACCCCCTCCTCTTAGTTCACCACCACCGCTCCCTCTCGTCTCTCCCCTGTGTCCCTTTGACCTTGCACTCAATCACAAACAGACCTCATACACACACGTAGACGCATATTGACTTTACAGGAAACAATACACAAATCATGTCTGCTTTCCAGTTCCTTATGTGCCTTTGTTTTTACATCACACACGAATACACGCGCAAAAACTCTGGGATGAATCTGATCAGACTCATTCACACAAGTTCATTCATTCGTTTGTTTGCTCAGTCATTTTGTTTAACGCCTTCACAAAACACACAGGTTTCCTCTGTCGATGCCTGACGAGCATCAGCACCTCTAGTGTACAGCTGCAGGACTCTTCCTATTGTCTCTGCAGTAGAAAGCTCAGATATCAGTGAGCGTTTTAGGACACGTTTCAGTGGAATTAACGGTGTCAATGAGCACGGTCAGAGGATGGATTATCTGAGAAATCCCAATAACTCCACCGGTGTGTCTCTGTGTGTGTGTGTGTTCTATAGCTTGTTTCCTGGCTCCAGCACCAGTGACATACACTGCATATGGCCGCATACGAATTGCTGTGATTTGCTTAATATCTCTCTACAGTGATATTGCTATGATCATTGCCCAGCTGTACAATGCAAATCAAATGAGCAAATTAAGTGTGCTTTTGTTGTAATATTGTTCTCCCGTGTCACCTGCCCACCTTCAACTAAACTGTTTCCTCTTCCGCGTGATCCTCCTCGCAGACTTAGAGGAGGGTGTTAAAAAATGGTCTAATTTTTGAAACTTTATTCTGTGTGTTTATAAGCGCCTGACACTGTCATTGTTTTGTCCTCACCACGCAGCAGATCAGACTGACTGCTGTTTAAAGCTTTACTGGCCCATGAATCGTGATTAAAACATCTCCCGTGAAAGGTTTTACGGTTGTTGCAGTTTGTGCCTACCCACAACCACCCAGCACATCCGTTTCTGTCTGCGTCTTCTCTCACCCTCCCACCCATTTTATCTGTGTGTGCGGTGCGCGTGTGAGCACATGCGTTTAGAGTGCGTGTGTGCATGAGCCGGTAGGTGTTAGAGCAGAAGCAGAGGGAATATTACACAATCCTCTGTGCATTATTGTAATTAGATTTCCCAGGATAGCTCAATTAAGTCATACTGCTCCGGGGACCCAGTGGTTTGTGGTTTGACACTCACTCACAAGGGGTCCGGTGTGTTAAGTAAAGCAGAGACACACAACTATTAAAATGGTCACTACATATGTGTGCTATATCTCAGCATTTCTCCCTCAGTGAGGCAACGTGTTTGTCTTACAGCAGCCTTTATGTTTGTTTATGTATTTCTTTACCTGCTCGCACAGAGGGCAGGTAAAGGTGGAGCCCGCGCTGCAGCTCTGCTCCTCGGATGCTGCTGAAGAATGAAGGACAGCACAGCGCAGCTACCCGAGGACGGCTCTGTAATGTAATGTAATGTATATTCTAATGAGAAGAGCTCCATCTATGGACCACCTGTTGAACTGCATTCATGATAAGAAAAAAAAAAAATCTCTCAAATCCAGCTGAGAAGGAGCTTGTCACTCCAGTGTGTTAAAAAAGAAAATGCTTGTGGGTGGTAAATAATTTCAAAGCTCTATTTTTAGTAGCTGCAGGATAAATCTGACGGACACTGCGTAACGCCGTAGAGGTCAGCTTTAAAGTGGCCGTCCTGGCTCCCTGTGATTATTTATTTGTATGAATGGCAACAAACGTGAATATGTTTGGAGGAATTGCATGTCATGTGTGGTGACAAAGGGAGATTCAGCACTTTTGATGATATGTGGTAACATTACTGGTCTCAAGGCTGGCGCTGAGTTTAAATGCTCCAGTAACATTTCCTTTTATTTATATCCGCAGACCTTGGCTGAAATAAATGAGTTGAGACAAGTGTGAGGGGCCGATGTTACGAACAATTTCTTCCTGACATCGGGAAACGGGTATGCGCAAGACATTCAACTCTTTCACTGCCAGTGGCTGACAGGCCGTCCCGGCTCGGCAGCAGGAGGCCTCTTAAAAAGATTCAATGTCGGCATCAACGTGAAAGTCGTTGTGTCATTATCTTAAATCTTAACTATCCAGCAGGATGAAAGTGTGAGAGACAACCATATCTGTCAGGGGTCGGCAGGAGATGTTTTATTCTCTGTGTACAGTGAGTGCCCCTCTCACACGCTGAGATTAGCCGTCCCAACCGAGGAAGTCACTCCGCAAGGGTCATTCTGAAGCCTGCCTTCAATTTACTGCCACTTTTAATATTCTGTCATAGTTAAAATTTTTATTGCCCTCTTTTTATGACCGTATCCTTATGTCCCGTGCTTATGAACTTTTCTATGCAAATCACTCACTTGGATCAAAAAATGGAGTCCTGTGCTCTTTGTTTTCAGGCAGCTGAGGCATCAAGAAAATCAGCTGCCTCCTCCTGACTTCCTTTTCATCAGCTCTATTTCTCTTCTGCTGTGTTTTCGCTACTGCAAATCCCACGTTTCTGTGTGTGTGTGTGTGTGAGAGAGAGAGTGTGTGTGTGTGTGTGTGTGTGTGTGGTCTGGTGGATGGAAGGGAACAGCTGTCCAGACAAAACAACTGAAGAAAACAGCCTCAGGTTTTAGGAATTCAAAATGATGTCAACTCGCCACTGTGTTTTTGTGCCCAACGCTCAGCACGGAGGAACAAGGCCCACTGTGAGAACAAACAGCGAATCCTGAGCTGAATGTAATGATTCTGTCTCATTCTTTCTGTCTTTTTCTTTTTTTTCTTCTGTAGCACTGCACATGGACTCACAGGGGACTAGTTTCTCTGAGCTCAACATTTGTACTTGCTTCACCTCACTGTATTTTCACACTCTTCTTCCTCCCTGACGACTACCGCGTTCTTGTTTTCTCTCCCTCCGAGGCTTGACAGGCCGGCGGGCGTTGACAGAGAGAGAGAGAGAGTAAAAGAGACATGAAGAGGATGAGCCCGAGATTTACGAGTGTATGGATCTGCTACTTTGTGGATGAAGTTTGTGAATACATTTAGATTTGGTCCCCTGATGCTGCCTGTCCCGTATGTCATAGGTTACACAGCTATGCAAAGACACAGGGAGCTATGCCTTTTGATGTGGTGCTGCAGTATGGACAATTCAGCCAGTCAAGTGGGGGAGGAGAGAGAGAGAGAGGATGGAGGCTGTTGGGAGAGTGACCAGTGGCCAGCAGGACTGGGCTTTTGTCCTGGTGCCATGGTGACTGGAACCAATCAATATTACATTAGTATGATCGCACTATATAGATACTTGGTGACTGCCTGTGTTGCTTTCTGTCTGTCTCTCTTTCACTCATACACACACAGGCTTTTAATGATAGTTATTTGATTGGGGAAGGTGCGTGGAGGAGAGGGCAGACCTGACCGGGGTGATGTGTGGATGTGCAGGGGGCCTCTAAGTGCTCGTGAATGGCCCTAATGAGGGTGGCAAATGGAGACATAAAGAGGGAATGGGTACACTTTTCACTTTAGTCTGACATACCGTTGCTGCCCCCCGAAGCCCTTGAGGGGGCATTTGGAGAGGGTGCGACCATGCTTCAAATCATCCTCCTCCTCGGACTAATTGTTGAGGATATTGACCTTGGGAAGGAGGAAAGAACGATGGAGGGAGGGGAAATTGGGTGAGGGGTGGAGGTGGCTCACAGTTCACGCCGGTTGCTTGACCTACAGAGAATTTATTCCTTCCTCAAAGCGGCCCATACACACAGTTAAGAGTGTATACGTTGTACGCCGGTTGAGTGTGTGTATGTGTTTGTTTGTGTGGCCATTTTTAGAAGAAAGAAGTGCAGCTCAGATCAGAAGTGCATCCATGTTTACGCAGCATCATAACTGCTGGGATCAATCACTCCAGTGGTAGGCCTCGTTTTCAGCCCATGTCATTGATTTGGAGCACGAACAGTCCTATTGGATCCATGCAAGAGAATGTGGGGGGTCTAACACACACACACACCACTGTCCCTTGCCCTGACCCTGATCTGTGTTAGACAAGTTCACCATCCTGTTCTTCCTCAAATCCGAGTCAATGGGTGTCAATACACTGCGACAGGGGCTAGAAGGGGAGTCGATGAGGGGCTGATAAGCAGCGAGAGGCTGCTTTGTTTTAGTAATGACGGCTTAAACGAACGCCCACTGGCCCTTCCGTTAACCCACCGCGTCACCTCAAACAACAAGCTTTCATCAATAAAGCGACACACATAAACTATGGACCCACACTTAGTAGCACCTGCACACTTCCCACAGTTCTGAGTTACAGGAAAACTGCATCTTGAAAATATCCTGTGAGCTTTAAAGGCTGCAGGGATTTATTTCTCAACGTTCACTATTGTGAAAAAAATCAGAAATCTGCAGGTTTTGGAGCAGTAAAATCCTTCCTTTTATTTTTCAAGCTGATTAATTACCAGCTTAATGGCATTTTATAATGTTACATTAACACGTTAACGATCTAATGCTCTTTCTTCTGCATTGTAATGTCCAAAGTTCATTAGAAGTAAATCTTATCTCATTACTGACGGTGCTGTGGTTATTGAAATTGTAATTCTGATTTACATCTCAGTAAGATATGTAGTGTTGAGGAAAATCAGACATGCACCACAGAATCTGAGGTGACTGATACACACAGATACACACATCCACTTCCTGTACACACAGACACACACACACACACATTGGGAACTGTTAGATTACACATGAGAAAGCACAGGGCAAACAGAAGTGAGAATATATGTTTTGGTCTCCAAAGTCATTGATTCAGTCTCAGTGCTTGTTTTGTTTCTGCTCGCTGCGGGCAGGAGCTGCTGTGTGTTAGTGCAGTCAGCAGAAACAGCTCAAACAGTCTACTTCTCCCTGCTCTGTATGCTTTCTTGTTTTTAACCAATCGTTTACAGGTTGCTCAGCGCGCCCGCTCTGCTGCCATATAACAGGTTTGATTGAAAAATCACCTTGCTGCACTGCAGTTTTTTTTGTTTTTTTTGCCTCCCCACCTGTTAATGTGCAGGTGGACTTGCACTCAAACAACACACCTCCGGACCTGCATTGTCATCTCACTACTTTAATTGACTCATATACTCCTGCTCACAGTGTTAATTTTACAATATGTTGACATGGATTACAGACATAACAAAACACTAAGTTAATGTTAATCATTACAGTATTAAAAGAGAATTGCTGTGATATATTTATTGCATTAATATGTGAGGTGGTAGAGAATAAAAGAGTCATGTTTCAATGGATCATTGCCCCCGTTAACATTTAGCATAAAGGCTGTTCCCCTATTGCTTTGACCACTTGCTGTACTGTATGACTGCAAACAATGGGCTTTCACTATAAAGCCCTCCTCCTCTCCTATGACAGGCTTTTATGGTGTGACAGTTGCACTATACCTCTGCAATTACTTTTCAATTAGCACGATGAACATTTCCAACACTGCGGCGCAATTATTTTATAGCCCAGTGTCTTAGCCCATTAATGGTGCTACCAACAGCACGGGAAGTGATAAACCATCTGGCCAGGCTCCCAAAGAGATAGAGCACACTTAATGGAGTGAAAAAGTAAAAGCAATTAATGTCACATTAATATAATGATAATAATGCCTTCCCTTACAGCTCTGGCAGGCAGAGCAGGGGACTGGGACAGGGCTTTCATGAGCAGTGCTAAGCTGAGGAGAGGAACTCTGCTGGGACTGTGCACAGCCCCTCAAACAGCCTGCACAACAGGGAAAACAAGCGCACTGCTCCTGCCGCTGTAATGTGAATGCAAACCTTTTACTCCAGCCAGGGGGAAAACGTCTGAGTGGAAGAGGATTCAGATTTAGGAGCAAAGTGGTTGATGCAGTCCGACACTTAGTGTGTGTGTGTGTGTGTGTGAAATTTGAGAAATTATGTCTATTTGAACATTCCTGCTGTTTGTTTCATGTTTATATCTATGAAAGATGAGACAACACTGCCTTGTATAAAGATGGCACTGTGATGGTTTGACTTGATTTGGTGTCTGTTGGTTGGTGTGTGTGGTTGGTGCGAGTGCAGGTGTGTGTGAGAATGGCTGTATGTGCACATGTTCAGAAACATTGTTGTGTGCTTGCTTTTATTTGCACCTGTGAAAGTGCACGCGCGTGTGTGTGAGTGTGTGGCAGCGCCTGTCTCAGGAGTAGCTCCCCTGTCCTATCTCCTGACCCCTCTGTGTTCCCGCCGCCCTGCTCTGTTTGTGTTAATTCCTCTACATCTCCAGGGTGGCTTACATTAGAATATCTTAACCACTGGGCTGCATTAGCATAGTGTGATGGATGCCGCTGAATCTCCATGCCAGATAATGTCCACATTTTGCATTTTAAACTAAGCTACGCTATGGACGTGCTATCCATTTTCACAGGGGGAAATTAGGTCCTGGTGGGAGAGCGCCTGGCACTCTGTCATCCCAAGCAAAGCTCCCTGCCCAGGTTTTATGACACCTCTGGGGCACCATACAGAGACAGGTTGAGGGTCATTGTCTAGCACTGGTCAGCTGTGATGTCACATAAACACTTAGTAAACTTGGGTGTCAGTTTACTCCACTTGTTTTTTTAAAAGCTCTCCAAAAGTTAGGGATGGAGTACTTGTGCAGGTTCCTCCTGCAATATTCATGCGTTTCTGTATGTCCACCTGTCCGCCAGTCTTTCTGCAATGCGCGTTTGTGTTTCTTCTCATGGAGTTACTTTCAAGTGAAGCGTGATAAATCATGCATAATTTCCATTTTAATCCGTATAGTCCTGCAGACGACTTGTGTGCACATGCCTCGGTGCAGCCAGACTGCCTCGGCTGGGAGGGAGTGTTGATTTCCGTTACAAGGCTGTCGCGGCCCCCGGCAGTTGATCAATAGGAATAAATCAGTGGGCTCCTTTATGTGACATGAGATAGTTGTACATTTATAAGCCTCTTTATGAGATAAGATCTCAGCACTTGAGATGCGTCATACACACCAACACACACTCACATTCAGAGCCGGCTCCTCGACGCTTATTAGTCGACACAATTACAGCATGTCTGTATACTTTGCCTGAGGTGGGATGTTCCTCAATAAATATCCTCATATAGATTATTATTCTTTATCCTTATTGACAGCGATAACAGCACTCAGATGGGGCATTACCACCAACTTTTGAATGTGTTATAGGAATGAATGAGAAACGACAACGCTGATGTAAATGTAAGCACTGTATTGTGTTGCAGTCAAAGAACTGGTAGGTTTGCAGTATCCATATCAGTAGAATGATAGGCTCATTGATTAGTCGTCTCCTTGCTTTCTCTTCACACAAGCATGAAAGGCATTGCTGTGCAGCCTAGTAATTCTGTAATGTTCTGCTAATTACGTTTGACTAATTATGATTCTTTTATGTGGCAATATAAGCTGGGAGTTTCCCCCCTTATTACAATATAGGGCCCTGCTCTGCTTCATTGATCATGATTGGATACCAAGGCCTCCGTTTTCTGTTTATTTTCTAATTAAATATTAGCTTTAACCACTTTGGGGAGGAGATAATTAAACTATTACCCCCCCACACGCATACCCCCACCCTCCCACCCCTACCCTCTCCACCCACCCATTGACCGCTCCAGAATGTGATCAAGTGAGACTCAAGCTTTAATTAGATGCTTGGACATTAGTGTTTTTTTTTTTTTTTTTTTTTTTTTTTTCAGGTTAGGAAAACCAGGCAGGATGCTTTCAACACCAAGCACATTGACTGAGCTCAAATTACATCCGCCTTTAAGTAGTGGATTGATTGGGCAAGGGGAGGCTGTCTTTACGAGCTAAGTGTTTCTGAATAGAGCTGCAGCACATACCTCCTCTTCTGTCCTTTCACATGCCCATAAAGAGAGCTCCACTGGAATGGAGTGTGGAGTATGTGAAAAACAGGAGGGATAATTTAACAACACACGTGTAGACGAAAAGGGGGGGGGGGTTAGTGCGCTATGGCAAAGACAGGATGTCTCAACAGAGGGAAAGAGAGAGGAGTGTGCAAGGAAAAGTGTGTGTGCAAGTGTGTGTGTGTGTGTGTGTGTGTGTGTGTGTGTGTGTGCACATGGGGGAGGGAGGAGGTGGAAAGCAAAGTGCCACTGTGCTCTCTTTCTCTTTCTCCGCAGATGATGGATAGCAACAGTGGGGAGAACAAAACCAAGCATTCCTCATGCTGTCACCACAATGAAACAGGGACATAACAGGATTTGGTCACAATGCGAGCGGAGCACTTCAGAGAGATGCCAGGCCATCATGCCACTTCTACTGGAAGTCAAAGACTCCATCCATCACGTATAACGTCCCCTTAGCATTTGACTAGGGCTGGCGTTGCTGTCTTCTCTGGGACTTCCCAGTCCAACTCACGAGCCTGCGTGATGAATTTATTGCACTGGCCATTGTTTCGCTGTTGTTGGTATTCCAATGAAGAGAGGGCTTTTGGCTGAGGCTGTAGAGCATTTCACATTAAATGTGTCTATTGTGGTTTTTTCCTTGAGGCTATTTAAAAGAACAATTCAACATTTTGGAAAATATGCTCATTTTCGAGCTGACAATAGATGAGAGGATCAATACCACTTTCACATCTGTGTCTCAAATATGTAGAGAGTTGTTCTGTGCTGTATATCTGTGCACACAATGGGACCACAACCGATATGAGAAGTTGAGAGGGTAGATGTTGGGAAGGTTAGTGGGACATTTGCTTTTTCCCCCTTAACATAGATGCTCTGTTGCAAACTATGGTGTTTAGTGCATTGTGTGTCATGTATAGTATAAAGCTTGCAGACTATCAGCTTAGCTTAGTTCAAAGACTTAAGACTTTAAACGGAGGGAAATAGCTGGCCAGGCTACATGTTAAAGATAATAAACTGTACCTACGAAGATAAAATTAACATGTCATGCTGTATGCCTCTTGTTTTATCTCTGAGATAGCAGAAATGCAGGGCTCTGCTACATGGGAGTGTGTGCTGGACTATTTCCTTTTATTTTAATTCCTACATTTTTGTAGGAATTAAAAGGGATTAATTTTGTGTATGTAAAAAAAAAAAATTCTAAGCTAACAAGCTGTACAGTGTAGGTTTGCATTTTTTGGATAGACGTGCAGCTGTGATCTTCTCTTGAAAATCTCTGATAGAAAGTGAGTAAATATTTTTTCTCAAAATGTCAAATTATTCCTTCAAAACAGGTTTCTGAGCATAAAGTTGTAGATTTACAGTGTATTTTTCTCCTACTAACTATTAATCTGCAAAATAAAATGAATAACACCCATTAATTAATTACTTAAATAGCCCCCCCCATAAGTACCCAGTTTAATACACCTTGCAGCAGTCCTCTCTATTGATGGGTCTAGTCTACATCCAGGGAGCACAGCACTAGCAGGTGTTTCCCCTGTGTCCACGACTAAGAGATCAGCTCTATCTATACTGGTGTGTTGCACTCCTGTCTGTAACATGAAGCCCCCCAGTCACACTACACTAAACGAGGACTAAGGGGGAGGACAGCCTTTACAATAAGGCTCTTGAATGGCTGGCACCAGGCGATAAACATGATTGTGTAATGCACTTGTATGTGATAATGTGAATATTGTGCTGAGAGGAGCAGTGGGTGGGGGCTTGGGAAGTGTGTGTGTGTGTGTTGGGGGGGGGTTGTGACTAGAAAATGAGGGATTGGAGGAGGGGAACGTTGAAGGGGGAGTTGCATTCTCAAAATTAAAAGTTGTAGCCTATTAGTCTGTGTTTGGTAGCTGAGCACGCGCCCATGCCTAGCACGGCTGCTAATAGGAAAAGATGTGTGGAAGTGTATGATTTATGGTTGCACGCAGGCAGGGGTGGAATAATTTGGTGCAGAACGGGTACTTACTGAACGGCAACAACTCGGCTACTTATCCGTACTTTCTGGTGATAAATTAGCTCTTGTTTAAAGTAGCTGGAGACCCATTTTTCATTTTGATTACTACACTTGATATCTCTTTCTTTCTTACTCTCTCTTTGTCAGCAGTGGGTTCTTAGCATTTTTGTGTATGGTTTGGTGTAAGGTATATGTGTTTGTGTGTATTCAGCCCAGCCACTGGTCCTTAACCCTTTCATGTCTGGGTGCTGCAGCAGTGTCCCTTGTAAAAACAAGGTAATCGTGAGGACCCGATATGGCCAGAGTGACGTGGCTTTTCTCATTGACCGTGAGCTGTCCTGCTGCCAGCTGGATGCAGGGCTCCTGTCAATCAGTGGCCGACCCCTGCTGGGACCTTCTCCTGCTCAGACAAGGTTCCCATTGATCCCCCCGTCGGCCCTCTGACAGGAAGCAGCCTCAGTGGAGGAAATAAGCAGGTGAAATATTAAGTTATAAGTCAGCTTCCAATCAATAAACAGAGCCGGGAGCAGTGAGGGGCAGGGCCAAGTCCCCACGGCAGGAGCCCCACTAGCTGGGGGGTAATGCGATTGAGCTCTGTGGATCACCCCAAAGACCTGTGGGGAGAGCCGAAATCATCCCTCCACTCCCTGACTGAGGCTATCACACTGAGGCCACTGCCAAGTTGTGCAGTGCTAGCTGGCACCGGTTCTCATTGTCCTCTGTTTGGCACTGCCGGCCATGCCAGTGCCCAGGCAGAGCTGGACACTCTACAGACGGCATAAATAAAACATATGAGAGCTGTAATGAGAAAAGAGCTGCAGGGCCAACAGAGGCGCGGAGCAGCCTCCACTGATACACACAGATAGAGAGCTCCAAAAACAGTCCAGTGCAATTACAGTTGTAAGAGAAAGCTGCAGAGCCAACAGCTCCACCTTTAGTTCTGACGGAGTGCTGCAGTGTGGCATTGATCACACGTCTGCATGTGTCTCAAGTCCATTGTCCTGACTAGTGTCTGAATCAGTGAGTCTCTGGCCCTGAGGTTGGATAGCTTGGCAGGTGTCAGCGGTTATCTTGGCCTGTCTTCTGCGGACAGGACAACTGAGGGGGTGGTGCCGAGCCCCTGTCAGCCCCCCTTCCCTGTTAGACCTGGAGGGGGCAGGGGTGTGAGGGCAGCAGGGCAGCTCAGAGAGAAGGCCCCTTTTCCTGCAGGGCTGCATCTCCAGGGCCGACTCCTCCAGCCCCCTCTCCGCTCCCCTCCGTGGTCATGCTGCTGACTGACAGCTATCTTCCAGCTGCGGGACATGCACCCCAGCAACCCGCCGCTGATAAAATGTTAATGTAATTAACAGATAATGGCTGTTGTTTTTAGCTGTCAATACTCGAACTGGGAAGGGATAAAGGATTGCACAAAGTCACATTCAGATATCTGCCAACCATTGTAGAATTCAATTATTTCGGCAACACTACCCCCACCTGTCTTCAGCTGCTAACCTCCACACCACCATCACAGGCCCCCTCCACCCACCTTTATTGCACAGAGGCACACATCTGATCGTCTTCGTGTGATATTGACAGCACTTCCTCTGGCCTGCTGTTTGAGCCAGCTGTGGAAGGTTACAGAGGCTGGAAGGCAGGCCTGCTCTCTGGCCGGCCATTGTAAACTTTTTTTTTTTTTTTCATAATTCATCCATGTCTCCCTGCTTACTGCTTTTAGATCATAAATCATGTGACTGTGGCGGGCAGCCACGGGGCTCCTCTCACCTCGGACAGCGCGTCGGACACAGACGCACCCAGTCAGCCCCGCCACAAGACAAATGTATTTATATTTGTTACCAAAAAACACGACGCCTATCAGGACGTGGCCAGCGCTGCTTTGGACTTCGGCTGCCTGACTATTCTGGTATTTTAATAAGTATCAAGCCCAAACAAGATTAGGCGCTTCCAGTTTACGAAATGTCAGTGAAGGCAGCGCTATCACTCATAATAAATGGGCCTATGCAAACAGTGGGGTTTTTGCCATGCATAAGAGCTTGTTTGGTGTGCACCATGGTGATGCTGTATGCTGATATGCAATTATTCTAAAGAGTATCAAAGTTCAGGTGTGAGTCTACCATCTTGCTGTAGCAGTGGGGGGATGTTCTGAGCAGCTACAGATTACCACAGGAATATTCCATGAATAAAGAGGGAAAAACTTGGGACGATAAGGAGGAGCCTGAGAGTATGATAAAATACATCCCATAATGGATGGTTGTGTGTATTCATATTTTGTGTTTGGTTCGGCTCCATACCTGATATGGGTGATAATTCTGCAGCCCTACGCAGAGCTGGATTTCCTCTTAATGATGTCAGACTGGAACTTTGATCAGTCCATCTCAAGTGTTTGTGCTCCTGCTCCCTAATTAACCCAGTTTGTATGTGCTAATGACACCTAATTATCATTTGTGTAACAAGATTGCTCTCATTGCCATAATGAGAAAAACTCCTTCAAATGTTGCCACTGCTTACAAGCGGCTTTCTGCTGTTATTAGCAGAGTGTTTATGCAATCACATCTAATTGCAGTGTTAATTAAATCAGGAATACCGTTTTGCTAAACAAAGGCGCTAAGTAGTGGGAGTAGTGGTAAAAGCCTAAACACCGTCTTCGCCGCCAAACATCACCATAGGTACCCTTCACTTCCCCACACCTCCTCTCTCCTCACCCTCACCCCCATAATACACACACACACACACCATCTAACCCATCTCCCTAGTAGCATCCACACTAGAGAAAGGAGAGCCAATCAGAGTTGATTGGCACTTTGACTGGCTAGTGAAATCAGGTCCGTCCCTCCCACTGCTTCTGTGTTAATTGCCATGCACGAGAAGGTGGAAGGGCTGCTGGCTCTTGACCTTGTCCACACGTCAATATGCACACAGCTCTGGACGAAGGCAATTTCAGGTGACCAGATACACACAGGACCAAAGGAAACATCAGACGTCAGCAGGCAGATGGATGAAGCATGTTGTTATAAGACAGCTAGTAAATGTGTAGTAAGCAAAATTTGACAGGTTTGGATTTTTTGGGGATGTGTACAACATTTAACTGAATAATACTAGATGTTATTACTTCATGTTCTGAAAGCAATTTGATGTACTTATATTTGTGGACTGTCGATGTGGAATGTCCTCATTTTTCCTTTAAAAAAGAGCTGAAATCAGACTGACTAATGGATTTGCAACCTTCTACTAAGAGGAAGAACTAATTTATTTGTAGCTGAGGGGACATGTAGTGTGAGTAATTGCAAAAATACTATTATCAGCTAAATGTATGGTTGTACAAAAACACAAACACTTTGCAGATGTAGATTTTGCGTTATAGGCACAACATATTAAAAAAGAGCCAAAGACTAATCAAACATGATTACAATTCCACAACTCTGCAACGTGTGAAGAGAATGGAAACGATTTTCAAACTTGCCTCAGACATTGTTTACTCAAAGTTAATCTTGTCAGCTGACACTCAGCTGAAGTTGGCAGGACATTTAAACAAAAGAAAACAGATGAGTTAGAAGTTGTACAGTATCCTCCATTTGTCAAAGGCTTAAAGGCCCAAACAAATGTTTTTGTTTTTTTTTCAAACTCTTCAGTTTTATTTCTCCTTTATATCTTTGTTTTCAGAACAATGAGCTGCCTCTGCCACCCCAGTAATAATCTTTATTTCTTTTTAACCAATAAAATCTGCATGTAACATGACATGGGCCAAACTGCAGAAAATGTGATTGTCAGTATATTCACTTGACGAAAAGTGAATTTAAATCTGACATGTTTGACAAATTCACCAGAACATGGAACACAAAGGAAATCTGTCTGAAGAAATAATGACAGTTTGTTCAGGATGACTGCTGCTCAGAGCACAAATCAATTCCTTTTTGCATATTGTCTTAAACATTAGTGTCTCACTCATGTATGAATGAAGTGCCACTGCTTCGTTCATACTCATCTTTTCAGTTATTAATATGTAAATCTGATCATTTTCTCTTGCTTTTTTTTTTTTTTTTTTTTTTTTTTACATTTGGCTCTTTGCTGCATCTATGTCATTTGTGCAGTTTCTGTTGCTTACAGAGTCTCTCCAAGCGGTAATACGTTCCCTATGCAATACGCCGCACAACCAGACAATCATTTAAAACAGAGTGAATGCAGTAATTCTGTAAAGTGTTGGAGCCACATCCGTCGCCCAGTTTGCATACGCATCCACCGTTCTCCTCTCACCTTTCCCTGCCTCAGAAGGATGATCCATTTCTCTCCTCTGTCTTTACGTTCCTTTCCTCCTCCTCTCAATCTCATTTCATACCCTAGTCATTATGTCTCTCCCCCTTCTCCCATCCTGCTCCTGAACAGGACCCATTGGCCCTGATTAATCTGCTGCATTTGACTTAATGAGAGGTCATTCACATATCTGATCACAATGGCTACAGGAATCAATGATAGATGGCCACTTGGCAGAAATACTGAAGTGCTGAAAAAAAGGCAACTGAATCTGTTAAGACTTTATTAGATATTCCCCCTCTGCACTGTGTACCTGAGTGTGTTGTATTACCGTGTGTAAAATATCTCCCTCCAATCGTTCAAAGGCTCCGAGATTGTTCCTTTCCACTTCTGTGCTATCATACTCAAAGCCTGTAAGTCAGACATCTCAGCTGTGCTATTTAGATTCTGGGTGCAACACTCAGGAGTTGGATAAGGTGAGTGTTGTGACTGAAATGTGTGTTTGTGTGTGTTAAGACTAGATACACGATAGGTCATTCAATAATATAGCATCGTGATACACACATCTAGAAAGAGAGAGATATAGCAGATATTCGGCCCACACACGCACGCACACAGAAAAACCTTCAGTTAGGAGATTATGAATTGATTTCTTCCGCCCTATAAAGCCCATGTCTTCCTCACTGGATCCACTAAATGTGTCCACTTGACCTTTCTTGGTGGGCTCCTTTCTGGTGAATTGACTCCTAAGTGTTTGGCCCTGGCCTTTTCAGCGCCGTGGGTGTCCTCCATCTGCAGTGTGGCCTGGCTGGCAGACATCAGCAGCCTGTCAGCACATCATGCCCAGGCCTGTACAAAAGCAAATGCACCCTTTCTCTCTCTCTCTCTCTCTCTCTCTCTCTCCCTCTCGTACACAAACACGTGCACACTGAACTGCTGAGACATGACAGAGTCAAAGTCCTAAGTGCAGGACAGTGTGTCCATCTGAGGCAGTAACAATGCATGCAGCTGCAGTTTGTTCAGACTTGCAGTGTAGGCAGGAAAAAAACAAGATGTTGCATGAGAGCACCATGTGACATTTTACTTTGTTGACCTGCACCATGTATGATGCCGATTAAACTGTACAGTAGATACAGTTCTACACAGCATACTGGGCTGTCAGTGATCCATTCCACTACATTATGCAGAGTGAGACATGTGTATGGAGTATTTGCTGCCAATGAATTTCCTGGTCTTTGTCCAAGTGCCATCTCAGGTCCGTGGAGTGTGGTGGCAATGAGACTGGTCAGTGACACAGAGGTCCTGGGCATCTGAACCAGCATCTGTTGCGGACGGGAGCAGCACAGCGGCCGCCCTGTCCTCGCTGTTGGCCCGACACCATCCTGCACTATCCACTGTCTGTCACACCCGGCGCCCTGCAAAGTTAATTGTGAACTGGAGTGGCGCATTGGGGCCCTCTCGCTAAGCACCCCCTAATGACAGGCAGAGAGACAGCTACACATGTTCGCTGGCTCTCCCTCTGGAGGAGGCTACAGATAGCGCTCCGGCACAGACACTGACCTGTCACAAAGCTGTCAGCAGCCAGCCTGTCAGCCATGCAGCCCAGCACGCAGCCCAGCTATCCCAGGTGCTCGGCTGACAATCTCCACACCCTGTTCTGTCGGCTGCTCTGCCAAGCCTGCTGCTGCTTAGATTCATTAAGGCTTTATTCAAAGCGGCCTTGGCCACTTCATAATCAACACAGCTAAGAGTGCGTGGGACACAAATAAACAGCACTTTTCATGCTTTGAATTGCTGTCCAGGGTCTTCCTGAGTCGATGTTGTTCAGTCATCTTGTACTCAGATGTTAAATTTCCACAAAGCTCTCACTACCCTGTTCCACTTGGTCTCCCTTGTTAAGATGACTCCTGAAGTGTGCGTTTTGTGTTTATGAAGGATTCTCCTGGTAGCGTAATGGAGCTCAGCACAGACGTATGGAACACATGTGCTAATATCTCCTCATAGGAGCCCAAATGAGCCATTACAGGAGCTAATCTGACAGGCACACTGCATTCAGTTCCCCATCTGCCAGCCACGGTGCTGAGAGCCACAGTGTGTTTCCTCCTGAGTGCAGAGCCGGGATGGATGGGCCAGATGGAAAACACCCTACTTTAGAGGCAAGCCACTGACCACGGATGCAGAGAGATGCAGGGAGGAAGCGGACGACTGAGGGGTATCGTCATATCACGGATGAATCACCTGGTTAGGGCATGAAGTTTGGGAGAATCAACATCCCATTGATCCAATCCTGTGCTTTTAGTTGTTTAGTTTCTGTGAAATCCTTGCTCAGAGGGCTACGGTCCCACATCCACTTGGGTATGACAGCCCTCCACCTCTTCTCCTTACCTGGTTTCTTCCACACTCTTAACCCATGGAGAGCGGGAGAAGAAAACGTGGAGGGAACAAAGGGGAAATATAGGCTGCCGTCTACCTCTTGGGAAAGAAGACATATAACATTAATGGTATCCGTTAACATCTCCTTAACCCCAATCCCCCTTCGTTGCCGAGCACCTCCTATTCCCTTCTTTTCCCCCTGCAGCCAACCGCAACCCACTCACAACCCCACCATGGTCCCCCCTTTTTTTTTTTTTACCTCCACCCCCCCCTCAGGCGCTGCTCCCTGGGGGCCTGTTTGTTTCCCTGCCAGGGGCACAGGCGGCGGAACACTGATGAGGTGCTCAGGCCACCGTGAAATGCGCCATAACCTGCCAGCGCTGGGGCCTGGTGAGATTGCCGTATTTACTTTTTAATCTGGCCGCCTTAATACATGCGATAAAAACTTTGTCACATTAGATGGTGACAGATGGGCCCGGAGATGTTATTACTGGTCGGGGGTGGG
Organism: Caranx ignobilis; assembly: GCA_021432705.1. Lineage (NCBI taxonomy): Eukaryota > Metazoa > Chordata > Actinopteri > Carangiformes > Carangidae > Caranx > Caranx ignobilis. Next base: position 10,050,754 of record MU269985.1, read on the forward strand.
GGGGTGGAGAGGGTGTTGGGAGGTAGCGGGTGTGGGCCGGGAGCATAGGGCGGCAAGGGGTGGAGGGAGTGGGAGTGTGTGGAGGGTGTAGGGGTGAGAGGGAGAGAGGCAATGCCCCCAATCACGATAATTTTTCATCACCCCAATTACATTGTTGAGTGCGTCTCGGCAGTGGCATGTGCACACCCAGTCCTGCTGCTGGGAAAAGAGCAAGGCAGAGAGACATAAATAAAGATAAAATGAGGTGCCCTAGGTCCTCTATCCTGCTGACTATTCCTCTGCCATCTCTCCAAACTGATGGAGGCCCCGTTTAAATGAAGGCTAAATCTTATTTAGATAAGAGAACTGAACTGCTGCCTGGGACGAGAGCATCATTGTTTGTTACTGATGGCTGGAGAGGTGGAGAGGAGGAGAAGCAGGGGGGGGGGGGGGTCCCGGGAAAAGTGGTTGGTCTTTGCATGTTCTTATGCTATAAGAGAGATTGAATGTTGTTTGTAGGAGGCCAGGCAAACAGACCACATGCACAGAATATCAGTCACTACACAGATAGACAGGTATGGGTTTTGTTTTCTAAGTGTGCATTTGTGAAGTGGGTCCCCTGGTAATAAAATTTCATCGTTGTATATCCATCCTAATGTCGTTTCCTATCTGGGAGCTCTTTTGGCTGTATATTGCATGGAATACAATATCAAAATATAGCCATTGTTTATCTCTTCTCTTTATAGCTGAACATCAAAATGTGTGTTGTCGGGTGTGTATTTGTTGCGCAAACATTTTGTTTGAGCCACTAAACACACAGCACTCAGCTGCCTCAAGCAGCACAAGTTTAGCAACTGTTTTCCTTTTTAATTGTTGTGGAAATTAAATAAGAGTGTTTGTGACATGAATGTTGTGGGTAATGAGAGCCTGAGAGCAGCTGGGAGGCTACAGGGCTGCGTGCGCATCATTAGGAGCTCAGAGGCTCCCAGGCTCCACGCTAGCGTAAGCCGCTAATGAAAAGAATGTAGTCACAGATCTCATTTTTCAGGCAATTCTTGTGTAAACTGGAGATTTTCCAGTGTATGCACAGTGGAACAGGGGCCCCACATAAATCACACAGGCTGGCTGCCTCCAGTGAAAGAAAGAGGGGGTTTGGAGCACATGCTAACCCCGCAGACATATGCTGCAGGAAACTGGAAATCTAGCAGCGGCACAGCTAGAGAGAGAGCCACTCACGGTACCTACACCTGTCTAACCCCCCCCACACACACACACACACACACTTCTCCCCATCTCTTCTAGTACTCTATCCATCTCTGTGTTGTCCAACAGCCCCCCCCCCCCCCCCGAACATCCCCTCCTAACCGCAGGCAAAGCAACCAGCAACGCCTGCATGCAAGCCATTGAAATGGGTCATTTTTTAATTAAATACAATATTAATTACTGCGAGCATCATTACCGATATGTGAGATTTGACTAATTAGTGTAATAGTTTTGGAGTCACGCTCATTAAATATGAAAATTACAGCAGTAGAAAGGATTGGTTCCGTGATCAATCTTGTATGGACAGAGAGGAAATGATTTAGAGAATAGCTTTTATTGTACAATTAACTCCATTACAACCTGCCAGACAAGAATAAAGAGAGCAGGGAATTTGGTCGGTGCTAAGAGTTTCACACAAGCACTGCCTTGGGCCGCCGGCGCTCTCTCACTTTCAAATGCAATCTTTTCCCTGTAACCAGATGAGACACTTTCCAAAGCATACAATAACCTCCAGAGAAGCCTTAGTCTCATCACCTTCTCAATTTGGACAGCTGCTAAATGGAAGACTTGTTGATCTCTCCTATTTGACACCCCCAGAGTTCATTGTACTTTTAGTTTGGCAGCTTTACACTGAAATGGAAACAGGAGGAAAGTGTCGTGGTGCACTGTGTCAATCCCAAAGTAGTGACACTACAAGATGAGAGCACTGACCTAAGAAAGAGGTTTACGTCATGACTGTATGATGCAAAAAAAAAAAAAAAAAAAAAAAAGAAGAAGAAGAAGAAGAGTCTAATCCACAAAGACAAAAAGAGGTTACAGGAAATAAAAGAATGTAATCAGATGTTACTGTATACAATGCACAATCCTCATGTTAGAAATAGAGTATGGACGGTCTCCAAGGTGGCTAGTGGGCACTGAACTCCACTGCTGTTTGTGTGTATCAGGGTCTCTCTCCACTGCTCTGGTAAACACATTGCATAGGACCACAGCCAGTGCATAAAAGCTGAACAGAGCTCCTCTATGTCCTCACCATGTGTATTGCTAAACACTGAGCAACAGAAATTGGCCCTTTAGCCGGAGAGGGGTTTTGTGTGTTTAGCATATCAAAGCTGTGAAAATAACCATGTTTGCATTGCCTCTCCTCTTTCCAGGTGGTCTGTCATATCTGGGCCCTCAGACTGGATGGCACGAGTTGTGTATGTTGATCACTATGGCATCTGGGTAAGGGGAACACCCCTGGCTGGCACCGCAAGAGTGCTAGTTCCAATACAAGTGATTGTATCCATGGCAAAACAAACAAGACACAAACCTTATTCAAATTAGGCTTCTTTTTTTTTTTTTTTTGCACAAATGTGAAAATTGTGATACACAGATGCCATCAGGTACAGTGTTGAGCAAAGATGCCCTTGTAATAAATCATTTATAAACTATTCATTCAGTAATTGACTCAATAGATGAGTATTAATATGAATTATTAAAGTAGCCTCTAGCCCTTGTAATTCACTGATCATTTCTCATTGGTTACATATTAATCGTAGGTACTGGATTGTCATTTATAATCACTATTTACTGGGATTTAAATATTATTCTTGTAAAGATTTGTAATAATTTTTCACTTTATTGAATGAAATGATAATGTCTGTCCTGTAGTGAGACTCTCCATTGCTTATGACCTTGTACCTTGAATGTCTTTGTGGACCTCTGCTTGTATATGTATGTACTATAAACATTTCCCCCTCTTTGAATATATGCAATAATCCTATCTCCAGCCACATGAATACTGGAACCTCCATATTATTGTAATGCTAACCTCCAGACTGCATGCCTGATAGCCAATACTTTATCACAGCCTTCCCTTTTTTATGGGTCTGGTGTCTCTTTAAAATGATTGCCCCTGTTTTGATCTGATTAATTTTGTGTGAGCACAAACAATTACTTTTCATCTTTATCTGCTCAAGGAATCACCCCTTTTTATGGGTATCATTTATTACAGGTGGACAGCTACTTGTTTATTAGAATTTCAAGCAGCCTATCGCAGCCGAGATCTCCCGCGGTCTATATTTACATTTCAACTTCAGCTAAACAGGCATGACAAACACACATAGCAAAGGGCCAGCCACGGCCACACTTCATTTTCATACTGCCTCCTCGCAGGCCAGACGGACTGGACTTAATGCAAAAGTTCCTGACATGGTGGCAGAAGGTGCTGAGCACGAGAAAGAAGAGGAAAAAAAGAGAGAGAGAGAGAGAGAGAGGGAGAGAAACCGAAGGAGCTAGAAACCAAGTGAGAGGAGGAGAGAGGAAGGGAGAGGGGGGAGGTGATGGGATGGTGAGAGCAGGTTGACTGAGTATGTATTTGAGCTTTCAGGTGAGTGTCCATCATTCAGGGAAAGAGGATGGGTTCATGGCCTCTGAAATCCATCCATGGCAAGGGGGTCTTCACAGTGAATATAAATATATGTGTGTGTGCCACGGCCAGGGCCACTCTTGACAAGCCAACAGCTGTTAATTATGAATTGGCCTGCAGAGAGGGAGACAGGCTGGTGAATATGCAGAGCTGAAGGAGCGCACAGAGCCCATGCAACACAAGTGTCAGACCCCCACTGCACCCGGAGTGGCAGGGGTTGACCTGGGTGTCAATCACTAGCACTGGCCAAGCAACAGGATGGGGATTTCTTGGAATGGACCCAAAACACTGCAGTTTGGCTCACATGGAAATGAACTTTTTTTTTTTTTTTTTTTGACAGTAGCACAAGAAAGTTATGTATCATCTCATTTTAACAAATAATAGCCCTATTGAAAATAGAGGCTCTTGTCAGTCTAGTCAGTCCAGTCCTCTGTGTGGCATTTCAAAGTAATTTACAGTGTTTTGTTTTTTATTCCCATTATGATGCGGTAATTTGCCAGTCATGATTTAACTCAGTCAGGCAGGCAGGTTAACTGTGGTTTAACGTAACGCACTTTGTATTATAGATTAATGTGATTTGGAAGAAAACTGTAGAAATAAATGAAGTGAAATTATTGAAACTGCACCAGAGCAGATGTGTTTCACACTAAAATGCTGAAGCAAGCCATAAAATCCACAAACGCTCGTTTAAGCTTTAAAAAATCTCCTATGACCCTGTGACACAGTGAATTAAGCTAAAAGCTAATGTCAACATGCTAATGATGACACTGCTAACCTGCTGTTGTTAAGATGCTGTAGTGTTGATCATGTTCACTGTCTTAATTTAGTTACTTAGCAATTTGGTTGGTTAAGTAAGTTTGCATGCTAATTTTTGGTTAATTAATGCAAATCATAAAGTAAAGCTGCAGCTGATGTGTCATTTGTTTTGCAGATATTTGGTCATAAACCAAAGTCTTGGTCAGATGCAAGAAGAAAAGTCAGAGACTTACCAGAGCAGACGGTATTCATCCTTGTGGAGTAAAAATATGGCATGGCTATTGAGCTAATTGTTTTCAATGTGCTCAGTTTGAAGTGTTGCCATGGTGCCGCTAGCATATCTTAAATACTAATCAAGGGCTAATTAAATCAGGAAGGTCCTGAGCTGCTGTTTAAATGTTTCCATAGTGTGTCGGATTGTGAGTTACAGACACAAGTACAAGAGTTTCGGCCTTTTAGTTTTATGCCTGGAGCAAGACTCATCCATCAAGCACTGATCAGAAAAAATCCTGACAGGCAGGTGCCTCTGAAACTGACATCATAGACATCTTGACTGGTAGTCTAATTTTGATGCAAATCTAGAATAAAGAAGCTACGTAAAGGAAAAACCTGGACAACACTGAAACGCTAATAACCCCAGCTAAAGCAAGGCTTCGTGGAGCTTATTTGTTATCCCCAAAACCCCATATATCTCTTTCCAGTCACTGTGGAGAGCCCCTGTGTGTACACACTAGCCAGTCACAGTAGGACCAGGGTTAACAGGGCCTGTGCCTTTAATGACAGGAATATCTCCAGGAATTTTAATTAATTTTCCACTCTTAGCAGCTGAATCTGCGTTAATTTCCCCCTCAAGGACTTTTATAAATTTCATCATTAATAAAATCAGACATTCAATTAGTCCCAAAATCCAGATTGCCAACTGTTTCATAACAGTCCTGGTCTGATTTTCCCTTCTTTATTAGGTTGGGGGAAAAAAGTTAAAACTAATTTCATTAATCTAATTGTCATAACTTTGAACCATCTCTTAATTAGTTCAAATTAATATGATTAATCACAATAATGACAAAAACTCATTCAATTACAGGTTTTCAATGGCAAGTGGATGTGTTGGGGGTGATAGGGGTATAAAGGATGAGGGCGGGAAGCAGAGCTGGCTGCAAGAGACGGGATTGGTTGTGATTATTCCGATGACTGACAGGTTATCAATCATGCTGCACTTTTAATAAAGGCTGCTGGAACTTCAGTGGAAGGCCTGGCTCAGTTGTCTTCTTTCTTGTTTTATTTCTTCAAAATCCTTTGGAACTCTCCTTATTTCTCCATGAAATATGATCTGCCTTTGAGCTGCACATTTTAATGAATAGAGTGGTGTGCATAAAAACAAAAATGGACTCATCCATATGTAAATAAAATGATGGCACTGCATATGATCATCTCCACAACCCCATTATTGCGGAAAATTGCATACGTTTATGCGCTGGAATGATATCACTTTATTTTCATTTGTCTGAGACTTCGCTAAAGCTGCAGATGAGTTTGCCTGTTCTCTCTTTCTTTTATCTCCGTCTCGTTGCAGACATATGGATCTGAGAGATGCCTGCTGCTTTGCTTTCAATCAGGGCCGCCGATCTAACAAAGCAGGGGAGCAGAAGCATGTCACCATTTGTCACATGCCACTGGGGCACAAGCTGAGCAGCAGGTACACCCTCGGGTATGTTAGGCCAAAAGGGAGTGCTGCAGCTGCCAGTCTCAGGCAGGTTTCCTCTTGTCCCATGCTGTCCCCCTGGGACCAGCCACCCAAATGTCCCCAGTCACTTGTCTGGGACGATGTGACCTGTGATCCACCCATCTGGAGAGACAGAGACGGCTGCTTAGCTTCCATCACCCTGAGGAAGCAGGCTGATGATCAGGAGGCCCATATGGGGACAGGGTGCACCCCGTAGAGTCCAAACCCTAGAGTCCTAACTATGCTCCTTCACTCTACCTCTTCATTCACTCCAGACGTTCCTGCTTTGGTGCTCTCCCTCCTGAGCGTCTGCATGGAGCAGGGGCATTCACCTGCCACCCCAGGTGAAGTCAACCAAAGCCTGCTGGAGCGTTAAGCAAAGCATAGCATAGATACATATGTTATGTGTCTGTGACAGTGCTTATCATGAAGCTCAAGGGCTCTCATCCTTTACCCAATGGTTATATCTCACACAGCACTGGATCCATGTCCGATGCATATCTTGTCTGACAGCATAGTTGAAAGCCTGCAGCATGACAGACATGTAAAAGTATACATTGTATACCCAAGTGAGCTGAGTGTTGCATGCCACAGCTTTTAAGTTCCTATACTTCTGCTGTGTATGTGTTTACCAGTGGTTTGTTTGCAGACCCGGATGATTAGAGGCTATTGGAAGTGATGCAGAACCAGACAGTGAGCTGTGCCATACTTTCAGGATGCTGTGACCACATGGGGCAGCATATGGAGCTATTTCCCTTTCTCTCTCTCCAGGACTTTTTAGACATGTCAGTTGGGCCTTAATCATGCATTTTTCTGCATGAGTTGAGAACTGGAGTGTCTATGCTGAGCTGGCTTCTGTGCCCTGTGGTTCTCCACCAACGCAGTCAATCAGTAGTGCCCAGCATTACTGTGCACACAACACGCATGCATACAAACACACATACTTATAGACGAGCACACAAGGACGGACACACACAAAGACTTTACCTCAGTTCCATTTTAAAAGCCTGTGCTTATTCTGTCCATTATTCAGGCCAACATGCTTTAGACCATTTCCTTATTGTCATGCTATTTAATTAGAGGAGAGTGGGAATCTGGTGGATGAGGGACTATACCTCGATAGTTCAGCCTTCCAGAGACTCAGGGACAAAAGGGGCATTTTTCAAGGTCTAAACCCACCCGCCCCTCATATGCACAGCCATCTCAAAGTCCCCAGCCACCCTTGAGAGGAAAGCACAGCCTTCCATGTGCATAAAGTTGAAATAAACTGCAGTCTGTATTTTCATTGGGGAAAGTGAACCCAATTTACACGCTGCTCCATTGGAGATGAGCACTCTAGCGTACCCTAGCTGGTAATCTTGCCCAGATTCCCCCTTTGTGTCCTGCATTATTGTTGAAATAAATAACCTTTCACTGCAATCATTGTGGGGATCTTCACTTAAATTATCGCCCCACAGATAGCTCACTCATGATCTGCTTCTATATCCATTAACTATCTGGGAAAGTGATTTATTGGTGAAGGGTAAGGTAAAAAAAAAAAAGGAATGAGGAGGGAAGCAAAAGAGTGTGTTTGGTTAGACAATAGTGCCCTCTACTGTTTATTAAGTGGACTGGAAACTGGCACGGATAACGTTGTCAGCACTGATGAAGTTTTGGATAAAGGTCTTGGTATTTTTTTTCTAGCCTGAAACCAGCTCATCTGAGGCTTTTAAAAAAAGACTTCTTTGATCTCAGTGACCAACCTGTGGAAAAAGAAAAGAACCGGGGGGGCAAATTCAAACACTAAAAATCTGATCCATCAACAAAACATTAGAAAAACCAATATTAACAAATGTCTTTCTTCAAAAGTCTCAGTCAGAATCACAGAGCATAGGTACAGTCCAGTTTGAGGTACAGATTTGAACATTATGCCCGCTCTCAGCATCGTTTCAAGACCAGGGCTCCTGTACCTATAACCCCCCCTCCTCTTCATCCCTCCATCCCCTCCTCTGCAGTCCCTCCTTCCCCACACTCCTGTGATGTGTCGTTACACGCTCGGCTGGCTCCTCTTCCATGACAGACTGTTACTTCCTGGAGCGGAAACACATTTGATTGTTAACATCTGGGCCATTACAATTGCAAACTAGGGCTCTGTACATCAATCAGGAAGTGATTTCAAAACAAAGAGACCGTCCTCCAATCAATCTATTGGGAAGCGGGGGCATTACATGCTCCTGTAATCCCGGCTAATTAGCGGGATAATGGGAATGAGATTTATGAATCTGCTGAGGAGAGTGGAGGTGCGAGGGCACACTCAAATTAGCAGGGATGCACGCCAGCCAGAGCTGCAATAAGGAGGATGTGCTGTTGGTTTTTATCAACTTCTTGCTGCCTGGCCACCTTTGGCTCAGTGTCACTGTGAGAGGAGCATCACAGGCTGAACATCAAATCTCTGTTTAAAGAGGGGCTGAACTTTGTGTCCACCAGTGGAACATTTATAGCTTGTCAGTTCTTCCATTAAACATTTAAGGATTTTAGAAAAGTAGAGCAAATGACACTGATGGAAAATATGCAGCATGTACAAGCCAAGTGGAATAAAGACCTCTTCACAATCATTTAAAGAAAAGAAGTCAGCATTTTTATACTGTGCACACATGCAAATTAACATGTGTCTGATGTGGCTTGATGCTTTCTTTTTCATGTGTACCTTAAAATTAGACAAGCAGCTCACACAGATGCTGACATCACCGAGTGTGAAGATGAATATGATATAACGCACAAGTAGTTCAACTCAACTATGATATTGTGTTGTCCTTTTTGTACCCTTGGGTGCCACAGCACCCACTTTGGGAAACTGTAGACATCATCCAGTGCAGATGGAAAGATAAGGTATCTCTTATGATTTGAATGTTATGCAGCATCCCAGTGGTTTCCTGCAGTGTGATGTTGGAGTCTGAACTGAAAGTTTTAACCTATATCATCTTCATCTCTTCCCTTTCTGTAAAGGTAAAGGAATAAAAATGTATAAGTTTATGTAAAAAAACACATGCACAGTTTTCCATGTAGTCTACCACCCCTTCCTCAGTGATCTGTGCATGAGTGAATGAGAGAGACTGTGTGTGTAACAGTGACTGTGTGGTGGTGTGTATGTGAGGCAGCGTATCCCTGGAGGTGGCTGCCTCGATGCCACCCTGAAGCCTCTTCCTCCCCAGCGGCCCCAGGCCTGACCTTGCCCGCTGGTGGGGGACATCTCCCATTAAAGCAGCGCATTGTGATAAGGCCATTTCTTTTCCTTCAGCATCCCTTTAATGTCATCCCTGAAATATGAAGTCATTAAGCGATATTAAAACAGTGCTGACAAACTAATTAACAGAAGACATTATACGGGATGGGCTCGATTAATCCGCTTTAATTGCTCTTTTAAATGGGGGCTCCAATTAAAATTAATAAAGATTTACTGGTGATCACACCAAACTACACCAAGAAGTGGTTGTCTGAAGGGCAGCCTAAAGTCAGCGGCCTCCATTCTCAAGTTGCACTCCCTTTTGCTCCCAGCGCCCTCCCACTGTAAGCCTGCCGAACCGCTGGTATCTACGAGCAGAAGATTAAACACAGGGACCGTCCCAGTGCCCCCAGTCCCACAGCTCCTTTTGTCTCCAGCTCAGGGGTGTTTGATCCTCCCTTTGTCTTTCCAGGACCCTGCTAAGGAGACACCAGCTCTTTTTTTTTTTTATTATTATTAATATCATACTACACACAGAGACACACACTGACTGTGCACAAATCAGCTATGCTTGCCTTACTCACAAATGTATAAAAAACAATGCTGACAAGATTTCACAGTGTCCACTTCCCTGGAGTCTTTGCTGTGAGGAGACTTGGAGCACTTTTTGCAGAATCCCAGAGCAGCAGCTCAGTTTACAGTGACGAGTGCACCCCTGTGTGGAGATCTGTGTACATAACAGTGTCTGATGCTGCTATAAATGCTATAAAAAAACTGAATTGTAAAGTGGATTTCATTTGGAAAGAAAGCTATTGTTTGGCTAAAATGCAAAAAAAAATAACAATTTACACACACACAAGCACATGTTAAAGTAAATCACACCATCAATGTCAGAGGTGAATCAGTTAACTGTGAGTCAAGCTGAGCCATGTGTGTTACACCAGAGATTCACTAGATGATGCTGTTGCTCTTTTCTTAGAACAGGCTCGTGCACCTCCAGGAACTATGGGAGAATGGCTCGGATGATGATGATGATGATGATGATGATGATGAAATTCACTTACTTTGTTTCTTTCTCTGTGAGACTCTCTGACAAACAGCTCTGTCAGTCTATGTGTAAAAGTGCATTTCCAGATGGTTCTACATAAAACACAGAGCATCTGATCAAACAACGTTCTTTTGTTTTAATTTTATCATGTCCTCTTGTCCCCTTTTACTTTTCATTTCATCTTCATTAGGGAGTATGCTCTGCTTTATCGGAGACTCTCTAACACAGAACATAATTTCATATCGTACTGTTTAAGTTGAAGCCTTGTCAGCCAGAGGCGGTTAAACAACTGAAGGTATTTTCTTTGTTTTCTTTCATTATATCAGAGGTTACCAAGTCTTGTTCAGAAAATGTCACAACAAATTAATTTGAGCAAAGCACTTTGGTTCAACCAGAGGCATTTTAATTGAGTTGAGAATATAAATCAATTTACTGAAGAAGACTGATCTAATTGAAAAGAAATGTCTATTAAAAGATTAGTGAGGTTTATTGTCTCCAGTCTTTGTCATCAACCAATCCAACTAATGTTTTAATTTCCTTAATGTTATCATTTCTGATGTAATTGGTGCTTGGGCGACTAACAGGTTTTTCAATTAAATGTTTGGTTTTGGGCACTGACGGCGTCATCTCACACTGTGACAAGAAACAGTGCAGGCCTACTTTTGCAAAAGTGCTCCATGCAGTTGTGCATGCTGCGTTCATATCATTGGGTGTCATGTTGAAGGCACATTTCATTTTTCTCTGTAAAAGTTTCAGGAATAAATTCCCCTGAAAACATCCAATAATATAATACTGACAATGTGACTATGAATTTTGATCATTTACTATGCTCATCTACAATCAAAATGATGGTGGATTTAATTTGCCGCTTTGATTGTCTAGTTTATTTAAAGCCCAAGGCATCAAAAGTATCCCGTCTGTGATTTTTCTGACATCACCAAACTTGCGTGTGCGCGCGTGTGTGTGTGTATGTTGGCGAGTAGCGTGCTTTGAGTGGGTGCCTGGAAGAAAGAGTCAACGGGTTTGTGGAATTTTGCTTTGGTGGCACAACTGTGATATGAGGTCACCTCGGGCATTAGTCATTAGGAGGGAATGCATTGTGGCTGTTTTTAAGACATGGCAGTTGCCCGCATCCGCAATGGCCACACAATGAATGCAGGCCTTAGAAAGTTGACTTGAATTGGCTTCAGTGAACAATGAGAACAGCATAGTTTGGGGGACATTTAACAGCTGGCTGCTGGACGTGGATTAGAGGCACCTTAGGGGCTCAGCACTGGGACCCAGTATATTCACAAGAGAGTTAAACATTTACAGCCAGAAATAAAGCATTTACCTGGGATGTCTTGTTCCTTATAAAGACAAAATATGGGCTCATGTAGTGATTATTGCCAAGAAAATCCAAAACACATTAGTTTTATATGATAATTTAGTGCATCTTTAATTTCAATAATCATCCAGTACAATGTTTGTGACTGAGATATCTGAAAATGATTGTTCTTTACATGACTTTTATACATAATGAAACTCACTCACAGTCACTTGCATTATTTTCACATGCACATTCTGTCAAGCGAATAGTTTACAACAGATTTATAGAACATTATGCGACATACAACAGCAGCGCTTGTACAATTACAGAACACGCACACAGCTATGAAAACAAAGGAATTAAAAAAGATAAGTAATACTGACGATAACTGCCAAAAAAAAAAACTCTTCCAGTTCGGCTAAATAAGGCTACACTATCAGTGATTACATCTTTGTAAACAATTTTACACACCCACAAACTCAGTAATTCTCTAAATGTGTTGAGGCAGCTTATATGAGAGCAAATACTAAACAATATAAAGAACCACAAGAGCATTAATAATAATCAATTGTTGCTTTTTCACAAAAGTAGAACACAATATGTCAGACTATAGATTCTACTATAGACTATAGAAACTATAGAGTTAAAGAGAGTTTGTGTGTGATGCATGTGTGTGTGTGTGTGTGTGTGTGTGTGTGTGTGTGTGTGGGGAGGGGGTGGTGCGTGCGTGTGTGTGTGTGTGTGTTCTTTTTACAGATTTACAAAATAATTATTTAGCCAACATCTACATCTCACCTCACTAAAATTAAAATGCACTACACTAAAGGATGAAATAATACTGCTGAGGGACTAACTTCAAAAACCGTCAATTCCTTCACCTGTACATGTCTCCGCTTGTGCCTATAAATAGGAAGATGTCTTGAACTCCTCTGGGACATCACTGTCCAGTTTACAGATCACCTTGTAAATGGCCTTTTTCCATGAGGGGTCTGAATCTTTGGATGCAGCGATTGCATTGTAAAACTCATGTAAGGTGATTTCGGCAACCTCCAAGAACCTGTCAGGAACCTGGGAAGGAGAGAAAATGTAGAGATTTATAATCTATTCTGAATCTTATTCTATAAAAAAAAAAAAAAAGTGGATGTGTTAGAAACATATTGAAGCCCTCTTCAGTTTTCTCAAAGTCAAAAATATGTGAAATGAAGGCCTGTAGTGTGATTCTTCAAACACTCAAACTGATGAAAGGGCGCTCATCTCTTTGTTCTCTCCACATGTACAATAAATGCAATGCTGCAGTCATTAACTTTTTACTTCAATTAGAGCCCTCTTTGATTAGCTGGTCTTGTTTTCTTACTAAACTAACTAGGCTAGTGGTGAGCTTTTCTTCCCGGGGATTCTGCCCAGCAGAGCCAGTCAGCACAGCACGTTCATGGATCCCATCAGGGCCACAGCAAGAAACTGAGGATCAATATGATTACGGTTGGCTGGTTAAGTTAAGGAATGAAACGTAGAGATAACTGTGATGGTTTGTTGTGGTTTAAGGCGGGATAAGAATCTAGGAATTGCCTGTAACGACAGCAGGATCCACAAAAAAACGCACCAGTGGATGAATAGATGCAAGGGATGCTGGGAGAAAACCACCCTGCAGCCCTTGTTTCCCATCCACTGGCCAGTTAGCACAACATTTGTTGGCATAAGTTATTTTTCTTTCCCCTCATCTCCTGACACAAAAGCATCCCTGGGAAAGGAATGTCTTGGTCCCAAGGTAAAGAAAACGGTCCCGTCCCTTTCCCACCAAACGGCCTTCTCCCTCGGAATCCACAGCGTCTTTCTCAGCATTCCGCATCAGTAGCAATCTCAGTCTCGCTCAGGCGTGCTGGTCCTCTAATCCTGAGTTGTTTTAGTGGGATTTTGCGGCTTCCTCTTCCCACAGTTTGATAAAGCATCACTCTGGAGTTTAGATAATGGCTGTAAAGGCTGGCCAGCCACAGGTGCAGTGTGACACACAGGTCAGCACATGGACATACGTGAACACAGCGTGGGCTAACAGGAGGGCTGACATACTTCAGCAGGTTAGTAACTGCTGTGATGAATGAGTCCACTCCAAGCCTTTAAATGAATAGCTTGACATTTTGGGAAATGTGCTTATTCGCTTTCGGGGGGAGAGTTAAACAAGAGGATCAGCTTAGCTTCGCATAAAGACTAGAAAAAGGTGGAAACAGCAAACCCAGCCATTTTAAGGCAGTAGGTGCTGGGCTACTTCTTGGCATCCACCAGTTGTTTTATCAGCTGATCAACATCAAGAAATAGTCCCATCCCACATAAAACTGATCATTAACACCTGAGGTTTTTGTCAAGGTGAGATATCATCTATTAATTATTCAGCTTTAGAGATGATGGTAGTTTATTTGGTCATATTTGGATGAGGCCGAGTTGTTTCCCCTTGTTTCCTTTGAACAAAGCTAAGCTAACTGACTGCTACCTTCCCATTAAAGAGACACATTACAGTGGTATCAACTCTACTGTATGACATATTTCCTAAAATGTTAAATATTTTGGTTTGAGATGCAAAGTGGGACCTCATGGTGCATGAAAGGAGAGTAGAACAAAACACATGTGCTTCTTTTCTAAGCAAACCTTTTTCATCTGATGAGTCACCCCCGTTACAAAAACCTCACACGCAGAAAATCAGCTGAGATGATCAAACAATACAAAGTGGAACATTAAAGAGGTATGACTAATGAGTGACACTTACATGGAAGTCATTTGCTTTGTTGTAGTGCATGTTCAGTGCCCGGAACAGCTCAGAGTCCCTGCTAACCGTGATGTCTTTGACTTCACTGATGCCGTCAACGATGGCCTGGCGGGCAAACTTTTCCATCTGGATGTAGTAGAACTCCCTGAAGTTACTGAACCACTTGATCAGCTGGGAGGTGATGCAGCGGTTAAACTGGAGGTGGAAAGAAAATGTGTCATTATCCCAGTCATAAGTTATAAGAACTGTTCCCCACCTGATGCCTCAATGCTGAGAAGCATCTGTGACAATGAATCGCCTCCTTTTGATGGGAAATAAAAACTTAGATCATGCTTGAAATGGAATAAGGGAGGATGACAAATATTAATCTCTGTACTATTCAACTACTACTAATTAAAAACCAAATGGTTTCCACAAAGCTTTCCCATAATTGACTGAAAAGTACCTGTAGGGCAGAATGCCACCTAATGGTCTGTCACTCCACGCGACATTAATTGCTCTGATCTTTTCCCACCAATGTGCGGGGTGAAAAAACATCTGTCAGAGCTCTGTATTTCTAAACTCAGTCTTGACATTAGTCTTGTTATTCTATCTCATCATCCAGAAAGACAGAAAAAAAATGCCTAAGGGCTGGGCAGGCATCAAAGACGCTTCTTCTCTCTGGTGTGGTGGGTGAGAAAGCGGGAGCATAAGGACAGAAGGAAGCTTCCCTCTCATTGACTCAGGCTGATAGGATGGAATCAGACACTGGGATTAGGTGCTCTTTTGTTCAGTGCCACTTCCCACCACAGGATTGTAAGCAAGGAGGAGACGTTCGCAGGGCTGCAGCAACAGCATCCTCCCCCCTGACCTCGGGGGTCAGAGCAGATTGAGAGACAGGGGCCCCCGAACTGGCTCAGAACAGATCCAGGAGTCGAGATAGGAGAGGAGAGAGAAGGTGTTCGGAGAGAAGTGGAGGGGAGGCAGGAGAGGAGATATGAGTGGGGGCTTGCGCTACAAAAAAAATGTGAAAAGGGAAGAGTGCAGAGATCTATAGGATGAATGAATGAGAAAAGCTAACAACAGGATGCAGATAAGGAGACAAGAGAAAAGACAAAAGGAGGAGACAGAAGAGGACGAATGACACGAGACCAAGGCCAAAACACACAGGATGTTGTATTTAGGGCCAGCTCACCACCGCCTAGTTGCTGCTGCACAAGTCTCTAATACCAACTCTCTGTTGACACTCAATAGCAATGCCTTTCCTACAGAGTCCTTTGTCACTCCATTTGCTGACTGGAGTGGCTTTTTTAAAGAGAGAATGCCCCTGTATCTCCCTCTGCCCCCAGGACATACTAGCAGCTCAGTGGCTTTGTTATTTAAACCCTCTGCGTTTTTGTTTCTCTCCTCCGACACACTGCTGATTTTTCTGTCCCAAACACACACTGACAAGTAGATACCGGGGAGTTAAACACAGGACAAACAAATATGCTGCTTGTTAGATATTAGGAGTAACACGTTAATTTTCTTTTTTTGCAAAAGAAAAAAAAAATTACCTTGACATCAGGGAAGAACGTTTTCAGCACATTGGAGCTGGGGTAGCGGGTGTAGAAGAACATGAGCTTGGCCTTCTTCAGATGGCTCGGGGTGAGACCCTCCTGGATGTTCACTTTTAGGTCAAGGCGGAAAAAACCGACAATTAAATATAACACACAGCATACAGTCCTGTGCAAAGTGATAGTAGAGCAGAGTATTGTGTTGCTTCAATCTTCAGCTAAATTGAATTTCGCTAAAGAACAGCTTGGCATTAACCAGGGAGTCAATAATGACCCTAACATGTGCTTATTGGCAAAACAGAATTACGAATTAGATTAGGGATTTTTAATTAGAGACTGAAGCACTTCATGCCTGGCAGTTAAGACAGCTTGTTTTGAAATGTTGTGAAAAAAGGAGCTGATTTTCCGATATAATTAAGTTGATTTAAAGACAGACATATGTTGCTATATATCTATTCTCTAGAAAAAACCCTGTAACAATGTAAATTTCAGTCACATAAAGAGAAAATATTACAGATAATTTAAATTCATATGTGGTATATTTAGAGTAATTTCAAATGTGTTACACACTGTCCATCCGCCTTTGGTTCAACATGCTATATTTTACAATATACAGCCTATGTACTTTAGTGCAAATATTAATAAATGCAATTCTTTCTCAAGCTTTCCCCCTGTGGCGATGAAGATGCTCAGGAGCGTTTCCTCTGTAGTCCACCACCATGCCTTAGGTCATAATATTTCCTTATCAGGTCACCACACCATCCATGTATTAGGGAACCCTACCTTTGAAATAAGGAAGTTGGGATGAAAGATTTATGTGGCATTGTTCAAAGAGAAGCAGATCTCTTTGCACTGTAAAGATAAAGCAAACCCTGTCTAATGCTTTGCGTCAAGAGAATCAACAAAACTACACTCAAATTTTAGGATCTTTTTTTTTTTTCAAGATTGTTTACTTTATAATGAGCAGGGAGTAGAGAAATTATTTATTTCAATTTACTTGAAAGAATGATAAAATGCAGATATTATTTCAATCATACTGATCACAGACATCAGCAACAACAGAATTGAAAAAAATCGTTATTTAACTTAACAAACAATGGATATTTTTTCCTCTGAATAGAACAGATTGTCCTGTGGTTGATATTCTTTGAGGCTAATATTAAAAAAAAAAAACATTGTTATCTTGCACTCTATTTTAATCATGCACATTCTGACAAAGGTATCCAACAACAAATGCTCAAGACAAGAGCTCAAGTGTTGTGGTTGGGAGGCACTTGTGTTTTCCACCAGCACTCAGATGTGACCTTTTAGATGCACCCCTATCACTCTGATGATGGAGAAATAGATCCTGCACCTTTTCAAGTCTGAAAAAACGACGCTTCCTGAAACAGAAACCGATGCTTTCTCTGCCTTTGAAAAATTGGCTTTTGTTCCTGGCAATTCTTATCAAAGCCTTGTATTCCTTTTTATTTGTCTTTTTCTAGACTTAAAGTCATTACTCTGCTCAGATTAAAGAAGATGCTATAATTTTCTATGGGGTTAGCGAGATCAAAGAAAAAATTCTCCTTGAAGTTTGTTACTGGAACTGCCCATGCTGCAATGAACCTCAAGCAGCCATTGTTCAAATGGAAGAGCTGAATATAGGGAGATTGTATAAAATAAAAGATACATACAGTATGTCTATATATTCATTCATATCTATATAAATATAATCAAACATACCATGATTTTGACTGTGATGTTTTGACATCGGTATTTTCATGGAAATTCTGTAGGTCTGCTGATTTTGTTCAGTTTTGGGGTGAGGAAAAATAAAATAAAATGTAGTCATTCATTATTAGCTGCTTTATATTTTCATGAGGAAGTTACAGGATTTTTACATCACTGCACCTTCAGCCTACAAATATGGATATATTGAGTATTACCTTCAATTTTGGCAACAAGGATAAGCTACTTCTTCATTTTAAACCACAATAACTGTATATATTGGTTTTTTGTTGTTTTGGGGTTTTTTTGCACCACTATAGCTCAGACTATGGTTTAAGTGAAAGGATATATTGAGAGACATGTAGGGGTTTCTCTCTGCCATGCTCTGCAGTTCACCACACTCGATCTTCACGTGAGGGAGACACAGATTGTCGACCGTCACTGCTCCCAGGGTGGAGGGACGAGGGTGGTGGCTGAGGTGGCTGGATGTCACCTTGGACCTCATGGCGATGGTGTCCCAAGGCAGGTCCACTGAGTCTGGGGAGGTCCTGTCCATTGATGGGGGCATGCAAGGCAGACCCCCGAAGTTGGAATGAGGCCCATATTTGAGAAGGTGCTCTAGGATCTGGCTGTCATGCAGAGGGGTGCTGTAATTGAACTGAAACGGTGTCTGGTGCACAGGATAAGGCCTCTTCACTGTTGGGGTGACAGAACTCAGGGGGGTCACCGCCGGCTTGCGGACCACCAGCGACAGTGCCTCCGTCTGGTCCTGTGGGCTTTGACCCTCAGAGCTTTCATAGTATTCCAAAGCACGGGGTTTGAGTGCAGCCTCCTCAGACTGGGGCTGCTCCTGGGTGGAGCCGGCCTGCTGGCTCTTCCTGTCTGTACCCATGCTCATCTGCATGTCTGGAGATGAGCACATGCACGGCTGAGGCGACAGGTCCAGCCCTGTGGAAGACGCCTTCTTGAACACCCTGTCCACACACTCATTCACAGCCCGGGAGAGCTCCTGCTTCAGGGTGTCCTGTAGGTTCTGACTCTCTCTTTGGTGCATCAGATAACCAACTACTTTCATTCGGTCCTTACACTCTGCAGTCACCCTGCTGTTCTTCCTGTCAAAATCATCTTCAGCACTTACATAGCGTGACTCTGTGCTTTCTGCCAGGGCGTCATGCTCAACAGCCATTTCTCTCTCATCTCTGTCGTCGTGCTCAGGATCGTCCTGGTTGTAAACTTGAAGGAACTTTTCCTGGAGCTGACGCAGAAGCCTCTGCATGCTGTGGAGCTGCTCTTTCAACTTGTTACACTCCTCATCTTTGGTGCTACAGCTCTCACTACTGCTGCTTCCAGGTCTTCTGGTCGCTGGTCCTCCGACACTGTGTTCCTGATGCTGAGGCAACCTCTGTTTACGTTTGTTCTCCCTGTATGCCTCCCTGGCCTCCCTGGCCTCCCTGGTGTCTCTGGCATCTGTGTCAGACTTCTCACTCTCCCCATGCTGCTTGCCGTTGGGAGAGCCAGCCATGACCCTGATGATGTTCTCCACCCTTGCCCTCTTGGCCTGCAGGTGGTCAGTCACAGGATGCTCTCCATCCGGGCTGGCTCCTGTAGACATGTGACCACTGGGGGAGGCAGCTTCCACTGTGCTGTCCTTTGAGGAGACGCTGCTCTGGTCCTCCTGGCCGGAGTCAGCAGCAGTGGAGCTGGAAAGGTAGAAATGGCTTTCATCGAGTGCCCTCTTGCTGTGGATTGTCTTGCGGAGGAGCTGAGAGATGATGGATCCGTTGGAATAGGAGGCGAGAGGCTCGTCGTACATGTTCCTGCGGAAGCAAGGGAGCATGACATCAGGCTTGTCGTCCTCTATGCAGCCTTCACTCGAGGTGTGCATGCTCTGGTCAGGAAGACTGAGGTTCATGCTCATTGGGGCTTCAGCTCCACACGATGATGATTATGAGTTAAGTGAAATTCAAGAATCTGAAAAGACACAAATTAAATACAGTTAAGATAATAAACAATGAAAAAACACAACACAACAGAAAAATGTAACCCTTCATTTTCTTTGAATCTTATATGTGTCATTATTTTATATCGCCTGTTATACAATTCGCATGTGAGTGAGACATCTCACTGTCAGCTATGTTAACGTCTCTATAACTATATCAATTTGAACACATTACATTAATCTCATAAATAAAACCTGCAGGTAACTCTGCTCTGTTGTTTATAAAACTCATGGATTTAATTTAAAATGACTCCGTTAGCAAGCAAATGTGGCTCCACTGTTACACACGATGGAAAATCAAAGAAATGTGCATCATGTCCAAAATGCACAGTTCTGTTAAAATAAATAAATAAATCCTTGATCTTGAGCAATATGAGTGCATTCTTTTGTGGCGTTTCATCTTGACATTGTAATTATGGTTAACACAAAGGATAAAAAGAACAATTGTGTTATGCCCATGAAAGGTAAATTTCAGCTCATGAAAGCCATATTCCACGTACAACAAACGGCTGTGTGTGTGTGTGTGTGTGTGTGTGTGTGTGTGTGTGTATACATTATTTACAAGAGAAAATATTATGAAAACCTCTTTATATTTCATGGTTTTTCATCTTGAGGAATAATCAAAAGCTCAATTGCCTGATTTGGTGGTGACTGGATTTCTTCCCTTTAAGTGTGTATTTTCAAATATTCTTGTGCTATGACACAAGATGAATAACATGCAGGCCTAATGGAATAGATGAACCTCAGATGAGCAGGCTCTACTTTTAGACATTAAAGATGGATTGCATATGAGATTTTAAGCAAATTAAGGTCCACGTAATTTCCACTTAGATTTCCATTGCTACTCTTATTAAAAATAAGCCGAAGAAAAACCAAACAGCCTCTGGGGGATGTTCAAAGTTAAATAACTTATCTGCATGCAAAGTTTATAATTAGTGGACTGAAAAGTTTTTTGGTTTCCTTTACCAGTTTGAATATTTCCTGCAATATAACAGTCTGTAGGCTACTGCTCTGTGGGTTAATTGTACATTTAAAAGAAAATGTACTGATCAGAATGATTTCAAATATTCAAAACTAATTAGCTGAAGAGTTATCAACTTTTATCCTACAGGATAAACCTACGATGAACATAATCTCAACGAGCAGGAAAAATATTTTTTTGAGTTATAAAACCTGACACATTCACTAAATGAGTGAGTAAACACCAGACCAACTCGATTAAAAGCTCACCCAGTGTGATTCTTGTTGCCAGCCGCGCAGTGGAAGCATGCGTGAGAGTCTCAGCAACACACACGAGCGCAAACCTCTTGTGAGAAACCACTAAACTGAAGTCATGAGTTTTGAAACGCTGTGATCTGCAACATGCACTTTCGCACACCTCTATGGAGCTGTTGTAGCATAACTGCATTTCACGGAGACAGAGTTACTGATGACGATAGTGGCGGTGGTGGTGTTGGTGGTGGTGGTGATGATGATGGGACCTTACCTGTTGCGCTGGGACGTGCTGCCGAGCGGATGGCCTGCGCGCACTGAGCTGGACAGTAAGGGTGCAGGAGAGTCGGTGTATCAAACAGAGCCGGGGCGTGGCCATGTGAAAGCAACGAGGTGGTAACGGGCTCATCACTCATATATGTCAGCAGGAAAGTATTTGTAAGGTGTTGGTTTGATCTCCCACTCACAACGGGAAGAATTGAACCCCACTGACGGATTTACGCAAAATAATGATGCTTGAGGTTTAGGAACATGCATTAATATTCATGGGACTGAACCTCAGTGCTTATATTAGTCTAGAACTGGAAAACAAGCTATTTCTCTTCTTCAGGCTGTTTCCTTCAGAGGTTGCTTAGTAGTCAAACACGCATGCAACACGCCTATACAAGACAAGAGTGGAAATAATAAGTTAACTGACATGTAGAAGGCTATAGGCTATAGGTATATGTTAAAATGTTCAATAAAAACTTGAAATGGAGTTTAAATATGAATGAAAATGTAAAACATAAAAACTAAGTTTTAGTGTAGCCCACTTATTAGTGCATCAGCTAGGCCTACTTAAAAATGAACTTTGTCAGCTGATAAATAAATGATGTCCCCTTTTCATTGGTCTATTCTACTCTGTGCTACATAGTTATATGCAAACATTATCTAACTTCTGCTCTATTCATTTCTATTCGACTCAGTGTATCATATTCTGTGTTTTATACGCAGGTATTCTATTCTATTCTACTCCACTCCACTCTATTCTATTCTATTCTATTCTATGTTTTATATACTTGCAAGTATTATCTTGCCTCTGCTCTGTTCATTTCTATTCCATTCTATTTTAACATATTCTATGTTTTATATAGCTAGGGTCAGGTTATATTCAAGCATTACCTTATCTCTAGGTCTATTCTATTCTATTCTATTCTATTCTATTCTATTCTGTGAGTTTATGTTATACACTGTTGTACCTGTGAAGGTGGCTGAATGTGTCTGTAGCTTCTCAGGGGCCAGTACTCACAATACTAACATGGGGACAGAGGGGAACACACCACAGTGCTGTCTCCCCCCGCCCCACCCCCCTCCACTCGGAGCACTTGGTTTGTCCCACAGTACTTCCTCGGTAGTTGCGCGTGCCTAGCTTGACGGTGTGACCGGAGTTTCCCTTCCGCTGACAGGCTGCTGTCACACAGCCACCATGTTATCCCATTCCCGGTGTCTCACCAGGAATTTTGGCCGTTCCCTCTCTGCCATCCGCCAGGTAGGCAACAAGCAGACGAAACGCTGTCCGACTCGTCGCCGTCTGTGGCCGCAGGCGGTTCGTGCTCATCTCAGTCAGAGCTAGCATTAGCGTTAGCCAGCACCGCTGTAGGCCGCGGACAGGCCGTAACATTGTGAGCCAAGGACAGTATGACACTTCCCCTCACAAGTCTTTGCTGGAGCCTCTACTAAAGTTAAAAGCTGTGCCCTCTGTGCTGGGGTGGTCACATTGTGTGACAGCAGTGTTTAAGACGATTAACCTCAGCAGAAAGACCCCCGGTCCATGTTCATTTAACTTAACTCAAACTTATCTGTTAATATTCAGGTAGCTAGCAAGAACATAGCCGCACTGAGCTAAATGTATGGGGTAGGTTAGCAAGGTGCCTGTAGCTGTCAAACTGAGGTCATATTGTGGTTTATGTGAGAAACCGTAAACCAGTTCAGCTAATTTAATAGTGCTTTGTTTATTTTTATATTATTTAGATTATAATTCTCTGGAACTGATTAAATAGCAAAGTTAGCAAAGTCAGATATTGAAGTCCTAGTTTCTAAGTGTCACTGAGATAAGAAGCTTTAATGCAGGTGTCAAGTCAGATGTGGCTCATATGCAGGTGTATTTTTCATGCAAAACCACACAAGATTGTTGTGCCAGATCGTTTTATTGATTATGTCAAAGGTCATTCTATAGTAACAGAAGTGACCTTTGACCCACAGCACTGCCTTGTCGGTTTATTTTGATGTCCCTGTTATCAAGGCACTTTTCTCCAGATATGATATCAGTGTTTATCAGATTTACTTTGAAAAAGTTCAAGGCACTCTCTAATACCTGCCACCGTATTTTCACAGGGGAATAATGTGTTAGCTCGTCGGGCCACTGCAGGTATGTGTGATAACTGCTCAGCCATGAAATCTTTATTCTCAGTCTTTGCTCTGGGGTAATCCTGATGCAAAAAAGTTATTTACAGTCATCTCTTGTCCTTCCTTCACCAGCTCTATCGGCTAGCCCTTCTATTACTTTCAACAACAGTGTGTAAGTACTAAATAGTCACTGTCACTGACAGTAAGCAGTTGTGTATAATTTAAATGATTCAGGAGAAATTGATGTGATAACTTTTTATATACTGTTTAATTGAAAAATTTCTGTGATCTTCAGAAAATCTGATCCCCGGTCCAGCGTCTTCCAAATCCAATACTTCAGGACGTCTGTAGCCTACAGTATGTTTTAAACTTGATGTCATTTATTTTTACACTTATCTGAACATGACACACAACAGCTGATGTGTTGATGCATACATTTCATTTAACCTGTCTTTGTTCTTCCAGGAAATGAAGTTGTCACAGTCAAGACCCCTGCATTTGCAGAGTCTGTCACAGAAGGGGACGTAAGGTGGGAGAAAGGTAACTCCATTTATTGCTAGAGACAGATTAGTCACAACAAAACTAACCTTGAGCGAAGGTGGTCGAGTTGCACTGAGGTACTGAAAGTGATTTTTGTCTTTACAGCTGTTGGAGACAGTGTCTCAGAGGATGAGGTGGTGTGCGAAATTGAGACGGATAAGGTAAAACTCACTAAATGTTAGTCCTATGTTGGATTGCACGAAATTGTTGGGCTTTGCCTTGCTCAAGTAATAACGTAATCCCTACACTGTCAATACACTGAACAACAGGAATGGAAGAATTAGCTGTTCTGGTCTTTACTTCATCAGTGGTTACACATAAACTGTAACAAAAATGCTGAAGTTGTGATTTAAGTTCTGTTTAGTATTTCTCACAAGTAGTTGTGTTCCTCATATCATTCCTGAACCACTGTTGCAGTGTGGCAGGGGAGCATTATCCTGCTGAAAAAGGCCACTGCCATTAGAAGAAAACTAGATAATCAGTGGCTGACTGGTGTATCTGTATTCATTTGTTTGGTACCAGCCAAATCATAAATGGATACGATAAATTCACTGGAACTTCTCTCTCTCTCTCTCAAATTGAATCGAAGGCAACTGGACTTGTATTTGTCTGGGAAGACATTTCGCCTCTTATCCAAGTGGCTTCATCAGTTCGTACATATGAGAGAGAGAGAGAACAACGACCTGGATGAATGAGAACATTCACAGACATGTCACTGGAACTTGTTTTCCTTTCTGTTGTCAACTTGTGATTATTGTTTTCTCTGCCCTTCAGACGTCAGTGCAGGTTCCCTCTCCTGCTGCTGGAGTGATCGAGGAGCTTTTGGTCCCAGATGGAGGGAAAGTGGAGGGAGGAACTCCTCTCTTCAAGCTTAGAAAAGGAGGTCTGTCATATTTAACATGTAATGGTGTGACTTGAGACAATACTCTAAAGTCAGCATTGTTGTAATTGTTCTCCTCTGTGTCCTCAGCCGGTGCTCCCAAAGCTGCAGAAGCCCCAAAAGCTGAGGCCCCGGCTGCTGCAGCCCCTCCACCACCTTCTGCTGCCCCACCTCCTCCTCCTCCTCCTCCTCCCCCCTCAGCTGTGGGCCCCATTCCCACCACTATGCCCCCTGTGCCACCTGTGCCAGCACATGCTATGGACACCAAACCAGGTTAGTTGCCATCAGACAGACGGTGTGTGTCATGTGAGAACTGTTTTACTTTGACATCTGTGCTCTTGACCTCGAGCTTACATGATTAATCATTGTTTGGCTTTCTGTACACAGTGGCCTCCACCACTTCCACTAAACTGATATCTAGAGATGCTAACTGCTGCTTGTCGTCCTTTCTGCAGTTTCAGCCATCAAACCCACCCCTGCTCCAGCTGCACAAGT
Organism: Caranx ignobilis; assembly: GCA_021432705.1. Classification (NCBI taxonomy): domain Eukaryota; kingdom Metazoa; phylum Chordata; class Actinopteri; order Carangiformes; family Carangidae; genus Caranx; species Caranx ignobilis. The sequence goes on from MU269985.1 coordinate 10,075,949, forward strand.
GGCCCAAGCAGAGGGAGGAGCTAAAGGAGCCAGGACAGAGAGCAGGGTAAAATTTAAAAAAAAAACACCACACATCTAACAAAAAAAATTGTCTAACTAGTCTAGTAGAGCATGAGTTGTTTACTGAGACTATTTTTTTTCTATACCTCTATTATTTTAGGTTAAGATGAACCGCATGAGACTACGAATTGCCCAGAGACTGAAGGAAGCCCAGAACACCTGTGCTATGTTGACTACTTTTAATGAGGTCGACATGAGGTAGGAAATTCTAAATCGGTTGACCTACATCATGAAGCCCTCAGACATTTTAGAGTGTAAGAGAACAAATCTGAACCAAACATGTCTGTTAGTCCGCTTCCTCATGCAGCACCAGCACAGCACAGCACATGTGTTGGCACTCAGCGTACCCTTTATCCTCCCTGCACCCTATACTCTTATTAACTGACACACTTCAGCCCATACTGTACATTAACCGCCATACTGACAGATTCATGGATCTTTTTCCTCTGCTCCACCGCATTCACCGCTTCACTGTCACTTTTCAGCCACTGACTTGTTACTCGCTGTTCTATTCACCAAAGCAGTTATGAGAAAAACAATTCCAAGATAACATCAGCTGTTGTCATGCTCAGACACTATGCTAGTAAAATCATTAGTGGCCCATTAATATTAATGAGTGTGTAAAATTTGTGTTGGAGCTTATTGTGGAGCAGTAATTTCTGTACACAGTGGCCTGAATGAATGTAGGGGAGCCACAAGTATACACACTGTATGCATATCTGTGTTAAAAGCCAAAACAACAACACTTGCGCAAATGGTTATAGATTGGAATCTGCCCAATAGGAAAAGCTTTTTGAAACCCAATATCCTGTTAAACACTGGAATGTAAATATTTGGTCGTAATGCCATCTAAAACGAAGATAAGAATTGTTAAAACAGGTTTTATTAATTTACAAGGAAATGTTATTGTCTGCACTTGCCCCCTGTGCTGAAGAGGACACTTTGAGGATTTCTTTTCCCCGCAAATGTGTGGTGTCAGCTTTCGGCTATTCAGGGTTTTCTATGTATCCTAATTAGATTGACATTGACGGTCTGGAGGAAGACTTCCCAGGCTAGGGCTCATCTGGAGCCGAAGGAGCTAGTCAGAGCAGGAGGCCGGAGCATCTGCAGGGGCCCGCAGAGACCTGCGCTCTGAGTGGAAGGGCTGCCTCAACCGATATGGGCTTTTATGACAGCCCAATAAGATTTACAGGCTCTAGAAAGTGAAGATTTTTATCGCTTCTTCTCTCCTTTCTCGGAGAGTCTGTGTCTTGGGAGGGGCTAATTATGTTAGCGGAGAAATCCTAGAGCTTCAACAGGGTTAGAGACAGGAAAACAAACAATTAAAAAGAGAGATACAAGAGAAAAATGAGCAATGGTGAAACAATTAGCAGGCCAATTTCAATAGCTTTAATTCACCGTGATCTGCAAAAACATTCTTTTCTAGCCATCAAAAGGCATACTTGTTATTTTGTCAGATTTAATGTCACCTGCCTTTCATAACATGGTTTCAGTTTTACAATATTCTTTAGCTTAGTAATTACTTTGACATATATGGAGATTATTTTAGCCTGTTTGTTGCACATACAACAACAAACGATTAAAACTGCAGAATGATGGTGAATCAGATCAAACTTAGATTGTTATTAAAAAAACAGAGATCATATTAAATATCGATTCATACTTATGCACTGTTATGTCTTCCATGTTTGACATGACTGTGTGTTCAAATCCCCAAGTCTTTCCTGTTTCTTTTAAAATCCTATTACAGTTCAATATCACCTAAGCTTCAACTTTTCCCATCAGTACTAAATTGTTAGTTTATCTATGCATTTTTTTTTCTGTTTGCTTGCAGCAACATCACAGAGATGAGGAAGACTTACAAAGATGCCTTCCTCAAAAAGCATAACATCAAGTTGGGCTTCATGTCTGCATTTGTGAAGGCTGCTGCCTACGCGCTGTCTGACCAGCCTGCTGTCAATGCTGGTATGGACTGAAAGACGTCACTTTGTGGTATCCGTTTGACTGTGTATTTGCACATTTGGTATCAAGTCACTGCAAGTGTGTGTGGTGAAGAACAAGATTTAAGTTTCAGTCTCTTTCCCTGCCAAACCTCAAAACCAGCACTAACTTATTTACTGCTTTTAGACCACCCTGACCTATTTAGAGGTACCACAATGAAGCGGGCTGGTCTGTACTGCTAGCTTTGAAAAATCTAAAATAGTCTTGTTGGTTTCAACAGAAATGGTACGTGAGAAAAGGAAATTAATCATAGTGGAAAATGAAATGTTGATAAACAGTTTTAATCTGTAGATGTGTTTTTGTGTTCATAGTATTTATGCTCTTTTTCTCTTGTCAGTAATTGATGACACAACCAAAGAGATTGTGTACAGGGACTATGTCGACATCAGTGTGGCTGTGGCCACGCCAAAGGTAGGACAAGTGGATTGTATTATAACTCTGAGTGTTAAGTGCTTGATGGCTCACTTGTTTCTAATGTGAAAATTCAGTCACGTGACTTCTCTCTCAGGGTCTGGTGGTTCCTGTAATCCGAAACGTAGAGGGAATGAATTTTGCGGACATTGAGAAAACCATCAATCTGTTAGGAGAAAAGGTAATACATTTTTGAATTACATAATATTTAACATTTTTACTTTGTCACAGTTGTTCTTTTTTAGTTCACTTTCTTGCCAGATGTTCTTCTGTTGTTTTCCTTATGTGATTTGTAGTAATGGAGGATGTGTGTTTGTAGGCCCGTAAGAATGAGCTGGCTGTTGAAGACATGGACGGAGGAACCTTCACCATCAGCAACGGTGGCGTGTTTGGGTCCATGTTCGGCACACCTATCATCAACCCACCACAGTCTGCTATTTTAGGCATGCACGGCATCTTTGACAGGCCTGTTGCAGTCGGTGGCAAGGTTTGTTTCCCCAGTGTGAATCTTACAAATACATACAGGTGTGCAGAATTGATTTGATTGACACATTCTCGTTAACATTGCTGGAGCAAGCTGAACACTGAGGAGTTTTCTGTCTAGCCTGCAAGTTACTCAGTGACTGGTGTTAACTAAATACTGTATACTAGGGCTGTCTTCGACTAAGGATTTTCATCTAATTTGTCAGATTTTGCCTTTAGTCGACTAATCGTCGAATCATGTTGTTTTTTTCCCTCATTGATTCATGATCTCATTTGTTTCTTTTTCCGCTCCAGAGCAAAGAGCTAAAACACCCAAATAAACAAATTTAATTCTTCAGTTGGCATAAGATAACAATAACAGGACCTTCTCCATCCATCCTTTTCCTTATGTCACTCATTAGGCTTGCGTGCAGGACATCACCGTCTCTCTTTTGGTGGCCGTGTAGCTATGACCAGTATAGTCCCATCGTTGTGTGGGCATGATATGCACATCAGGGCTTGTATAGTCGGTTCAGGTCCAGGGGTCCAGTGTCACAGCACCATGCACAGCGCTGTTTGTCTGTGTGTAGTGTGTGTGTTATACAGGTGCTGTGCTGCGCGATCGATAGACAGAGACCGCGTCACTCAGTTTAATAGAAAAAACTTTCGGCCCGAATTCAATTTTCCCTCCACCGAAGGAAAACGATATGAGGAGAGAGAGAGAGTGAGAGAGAGAGAGAGAGACACACACACACACAGAGCTAGAGAGAGAGACACACACATAGAGCTAGAGAGAGAGAGACACACAGGTGCGAGCCGGTGCACGAGCACCCACTGTGATGTTTGTACCAGTATAGGTTATATTATTAGAAAAACAATTAGAAAACAAAGAAACTCTATGTAAAGAACCCCTATATCTTGGTTTCATAACAACATTTTCAACTATTCAACTATGAGTTTTATACTTGAATTGGATTCCTCCAAATCGAATCGTGGAATAGCCGACTAATCAAAGTCACCCCTACTGTATACACTAACTGATGCAGGATAATACAGGAATCTGAAGAATAGATTGGAGCAGCAACCTCATTATTTTTATCAATGCCATATCTGCCAGTCACAGTTACAGTCATTTATTGTACAAAACCCCAATTTGTTAAAAAAAAAAGTCTCATCATGATTTCTGGAGCACATAGTGACAAATCTTCTTTCTGCAGTGACATACAATATAAAAGCAGAAAATCCTCTTGATTAATTTATTGTCGATTGACTAATTCATCAGATACATATCAGATTGAATCAGTTCAGTTATTAGTACCTTATTGTCTCCATCGTTTGCCGTAAAAGACTTTGGTCTCAGTGATTTTCTTGTGTTCAGGTGGAGATCCGTCCCATGATGTACGTTGCCCTGACATACGACCATCGACTGATTGATGGAAGAGAGGCCGTGACTTTCCTACGCAAGATCAAGTCGGTGGTGGAGGACCCCAGGGTGCTGCTCCTTGACATGTGAACCCTTGTGAACTCCAGGCCCAAGCAAACAAACCACCCTACACAAACAGTGGCTGTACTCACCTGATGAACATTACCGTAACTGCAGTTGATGTATTGTTGTATTGGTTAACTAGAAATTAATGGTCTTTGGAGAACAGTGGGGTTATGTAATGGACATTTGTAAGACTGGCACTGATGAAGGGGTTTGGTGCTGTTGTGGATAGGTTTCAGAGGGTTTCTGGGGCGTGTGTGGTGCTGGTCTCTAGATCAAAAAAAAGAAGATATTCTATAACTCATGTGGGCCATATGTCATTTTCTACATACCACTAAAAATAATTCCACCTGATTGTGAGAGGAATGGCAAACATAGAAAAAAGTGCATAGTGTAATTTCATTACTTTGGTTGAGAGAAAGAACAATGAGCACGTTTGGGGCTAGAAACCAAGAAACACTACGTTCTGAAATGTTCGAAATGAAGAAATCCTCTTGAAAATTTCTACCATCTCTTTATGCTGCGTAAGATGGACTATTTAAGAAAATGAAAGTTTTAAACAATAAAAGCTGCATTACTCAACCACATGTATTTGTCTGTTTTGTGTTTTTTTGAGCTAATATTGACTCATTTACATCTGTCCATACATGTAAATGTGTGTGTATGTGTGTAAAGCACTCTGAATTGGCCAAGGGTGTGTTAACATCACACCCTGTGACTCTGGAGTCTCAGAAGTTGAAATAAACCAGTTTAATCATTGTTGACCAATTTTATTCATGGTTCAGTTTTTATTGTTTCGTTTTTCTTTGGGAAGCACAAAATGCAAAGGAGAGCAGGATCTGGTTCTGCATCCGGTCTGGCCACGTCGGGATGCTCGGGTTCAAGAGGTGCTGCGACCGCACCTGCTAGCAGCTCAGAGCTTTCCAGGAGATGCCACTGAAGAAGGGATGGCACTTGATGTCGCTCACACCTCCTCCTCCAGAGCCCAAGCGATAGCCGGCATCGAACTGAAGCAGCTGTGGAGCAGCAATGTGGAGAGTGGAGACACTAACATTAGATCATTCAGTGTGTGTTCGTTTGCCTTCTGGGTATTTGAGGCCTTAAATCTAACCTCAGTGAGCAGAGATGCAGCTGCAGCGCTCAGGTGGTCTGGGATGAGTAGCTGAGTGTGAGAGTGGATTCCTGCAGGGTGGAGCTGCCACAGTGGCTGGAGGCACAGTGAACAGTGCGTGAGAAGCCACGACTCAACATACCATACAGTTTGCAGGAATGGTCGCTCTGCAACTCAAGAGCACACTTGTAGCATGTTTTACTTACCATTCCTGTTAGAAGTTCAAACAGCAGAGCCCCAAGACTCCACCAATCACAGGCCTCTGTAACCCTGGAAACCCCACCGATCTCTGTCCACAGACAAAAAGCTGAGCTCAGTTATATTCATGTACATTTCTTGACAATATGATTGTGCAAAACTCGACCTCTTACTCTGAATGAAGTGGACAAACTGTGTCTTACCACTAGGTGGCAGGTTACACTAAGGAACAAGCAGTGATGTAAGCTCACAGTGAATCATATAGAGTTTTACCTGGAGCACAGTACATCTGTTCCATGGCTTTGGAGCTGATCTCTGACTGAACCTCACTCCACTGGCCAAAGAATGTCAAACACACCTTCCCTGCAAAAACATTGTGTTTCATTAAAGTAAAACATATTGTTCTTTTCCTCATTCTGTCTTTTCTAGTTATTTGATGGACTCACCGTTGCTGGTGAGCAGAACGTTTCTAGGGTTGAGATCCCGACACAGGATGCCTTGTTGATGCAGACTCTCCAGGGCCAACAGGATCTGTGCCCCCCAGACACACACCTCTGCCTCGGGAAGCCCCCAGCATGTCTGCATAGCCTTGTCTGCAGGCCTGGGGGATTTGAAAGGAAACCGAGGTAGGTGGCACCAGCCATCCACCTCAATGATCTGGTCTTCCCCTGGCTCTTGTGATTCTTCTGGTTTAAAGAAAGCATCCTTATCCTCCCCCCTCCTGTAGGGTTCGGCTCCAGGAGGGACAGAGGAGAACCAGCCCACTCTTCCAGATGCTACCTTTTCTTTAGGACTAAGCAGTTCATAGGTTTTTTCTACTCCCTCTCTTGATTCGCTGGAACATGTTTCCCCTTTGTATTTCACCCCTGAGAGGGACAGAGGGATTCCTGACAGCGACGGCCAGGAGCTGTCTGAGGTTATTTTTGTGTCTGTGTGGTCCGAGAACACTGCTCTGTCTGTGCTCCTGATGACTACCATACCATTTCTTTCTTCTATGGTGGGACTGCTGCTGTCTTGTTTTGAGTCTGTAACTGTGTCTGCAGAGTTACCACTTAAAACAGGTCCTTGATTGGAGCCATTGGTATCCCATGACGCCCTGCCACGGATCTGGGTTTGGCAATGGAGAGGAAGATGCAAAATGGCAGGGGAAGAACTCAAACCATTGTTTTCACTGTTTGGCGATCCTGCTTTCAGAGATGAGGTCTGATTTGTATGAGGTGGAGTTTGTCCGAGTGTGCTGTGTAAATCACTGTCGATCACTGCATAGGGGTTTGGTTTCTCACAGTTGTGTGCTGGATCTGCAGCTTTCCAAGCCACTTCAAACTCTGAGCTGCACTCTATCAGTCCCATTCCAGCTTTCTTTTTCTGGAGCTCTGACATGACGTCTAGAGCCTGACTGACACGGGTGCAAGAGAGAGGAAGAGCAGGCTTTTCCTGAGTTTCACTGGAGTGCAAACACAAACTAGGAGCTGGTGGATGGATGTGGGTGTTGACCTGTGCCCTCGGCGGGCCAGAATGCAGACTCAGACGATCGAGCTTGGTATAAAATGATGCTGCAGAGCGTGTGTTCTGTAGACAGCCTGTTTCCTCGATGTAGGAGTGAGTCCCGCAGCTCTCCAGACGCTGCTGAGTCTCATCCCATGAAGTGGGGAAGTCCGTATCTGGGCTCTCATCACTTAACTTCTCGGGAATCACCCCCGTGCTTCGTCCTCTGTTGATGTGCTGGTAGTCTGTGCTGATTGTGGGAGAGGTGTAGCTGGTCTTCAGCTTGACGCCGCGCTGGCCAGAGCTCAAGCATTCTGGGTGTTCCCTGGCCTTCTCAGTCCTCAGCTTGTGCAGCTTGGAGAAGAGCCTCCCACCTAGGATGATAGTAGTAGTAAAAAATCTGTGGTTGATTGTTTGTTACTGTCATCTTATTCCTAACAGTGTGTCAGCAGCTGTTAGCGTCTCACCTTTGACATGCTCAAGATGTAGGTACACAGCATCTTCACTGACGTAATATCTTAGCAACTTAACCATGTATGGCACCCCCTGAGGAATTATGGTTGGCTGATCCCTGCTCTCCCAGCTTGACTTGACCAGACTCTGTAGGAACACATCCATGCAATTATTGATTTTTTTTTTTTTTCTTCAGACAGTGAAATAGAAAGAAAACATGTGCATCACTGTAGTAAATAGTGTATCACTGTGGGTATTGTTGAAATAGTTAAAAAAAAAAAAAAATTCAATGCTGTTTGGATTGCCCCCTTAAGAGATTACTGTCTTTCTGTTTACCACGTCTCTCTGGTGACTGAAATTTGAGGTGTAGCTGCACTGGCTAAAAGGGTGAGAGCTCTCAGGCAGATCAATGCTGGATGATACTCAGGGAGACAGGATGGAGAGAGCTCCCATCGACTGGCCTGCCACAGAATTCAAAAACACTGGACTGCTGCCAGATGACACAACACCCTCAAACATCTCCACTGAGTGGACAGATGTCTGCCAGAGGACCTGTGTTTAATTTAAATGTGCAATCATTTTCAGGTCGGGACTTCTTTCTTTCTTCTGTGTGGTGTCCATGGAAGACTGTATACTCACTTTTACTACAAATGTCTCTTTATTGATCATACTCTGGACAATCAGGACCTTTGGGATGAAAAGATAGATTACTACAGTTTGTTTTTGTGGTTAGTTTTGCTCATGTACAGTTTCAAATGTTGTCACCCCACAAAACAATCATTGACATACTAATGTGGAAATGAAGTCTGTCTTACCTTATCCGTCACTCCTACCACCTTACACATCTCCAGATCCTCCACAGGTGAGCTCAGGTGTCTGATTGGACGGAATCTCAGACTGCTGTAACCCTGGTGATGAAAATCACAGAGGATGTTTGCTTTGGGACAACCAAGATGATGAATAAGGTCCTTGACAGGCACTAATCATGTATGAAGAAATGCAGGAGGCGTTCCTTTGTGCTCCTCAATAGTGTTCAAGCTAGAAATGATGAAATTGTAATGCACTAAATATGCTTTATTCTCATTACACATTGAAAGCAATTCTGGGGGAGTTAGTAAAATCCTCATTGTGTGGATGACTGGTCAGGATGATTGTCTTACCCCTAAATGAGAGCTCCCTTTCCCTAGGTTATCCTGCAGATGAGTGATGAAGATCTCTTCAGCTCTCTTCAGATACTGGGTGGTCTTCCTCTTCACAGCCTCCCGGCGATCTTTGTTAGGATCCACTGTTAGACAGTTACACTCAGTCAGACACCAGCAGTGACAGCAGAATACATCTAAAAGACAAGGCCCTGTCACAACTAAACTTTTGGCATTAGATCTGGGATCAGAAACAGTTGCACAGTAACACACGGCTGGTTGACTGTTAACACTGTGGGGAAACACACGAGGAAATCTGTGTTTAACCTTTGGTTTGTCACTTCCTGTTTTTATTCTCGTCCACACATCCCTATCACATGTCTTGTGCAAACATGCCGCTTCAAATTCCCCATTCATCATCACGCATAGTCATGGTTCAAAAAAAAAGAAAAAAAAGTAATGTCATCCACTTACGCTGAACCCCATTTAGCAGTAAGTCCACCCCGTTCTTATAGTAACTGAAAGCTGCCTCATAGTCCTCATTGACCTCGCTGTCCAGAGCCATCCGGATCTGCTTGGCTGCCTCCACCAGGTAATCTCTCTTTGCCATAGCTTCCTTGTTTTGGGACCTGTCAGGGTCCCACTGGCCTGAGCACAGCAGAAAAAAGATATTAGTGATTTAGCCAGACTTGATTCAGACATGGCAGTCAGGTGCATGTATGTATTTATTAAGTAGAAAAAGAAACTGAATCTTCAGCTCCTGTAAATGAGTTGCACAGTTGCTGTTTGACTCTCTAGTAGCGAGGTGTTGAGCTCGCGACTCACCTTTGCTTCCTCGTCTTATCAACAGCAGCATTCATCTCTGTCTGTTGTCACTGGGCTCAGTGTGCACATGCCCCCAGTGACTCCACAGCTTAGGTCTTTGCAGCACAGCATGATCATCTGTGGCAGTGGAAACAAAGAGTTAACTTCCAGACCAGTACAGGAAGTGAGTGCGAGTGCGTGCCGACTATTTCTGATCAATGGAAAGAAACCAGACTTCAAAAATCCAAGATAACAGAGAAGTGACTCAAAGCACTGAATCACTTGGTCACATGTCTGAGGGTGATTACATAGTCATTTATGCCCACAGGATGATTGAAACAGAAAGATCACAGTGGAGAAGGTGTTAACAACCTACTTTGACCATATAAATCCCAGAGTATATTGTATGTAACAAAAAGCATGTTTGTGTATGCCAGTCTGTACACTGATGTGGTTTTAGACATCCACCCACACACTTATGCGTGTCACATGAGATGGATTATTTCCAAAATAAATTCTTTCCTGATAAGAATGTTTAAAATCTCAACTATTATGCAATAATTCTGTGTCACATGAAGCCAAATGTATAAGCAGTCATGCAGTGGAGGCTAATGCAGCCCTGAAACCTCCCATTAATGTAAAAACACCGTGTTTATTTCAGCTGAATGTAGCTGCAGCATGAAACACAAATGTCACACCAATACACACCCCATTTTGGTTACAGTCATGGAGGCGACATCATCTAAGGAGTGTTATGAAACACACAAAGCCATCTTCAGGCTCCTCCATTACCATCCATCATCCTTTCAGCATGCACCACACACAGCCCACTGGATAAGCAACCCACGGTACAAGATGAATGCCTCAGCACAACAGAAAACAAGGCGAATATGTACAGATACACACACTGCACCTGATGCGAGGCGAGCATGCCCTGGACCCCTCCGCCCCAGCAGCAGCATCAGCAGCAGGAGCTCACGTCTTCAGCCACCTCAGCGCAGCTCATCCCCGGAGCAGGAGAGGAGAGAGCTCAGGCGAGGCCTCTGATTGGCCGAGCATGATGTCACTTCAGGGTACCATTTCACTCAGGGCGCTCACTCCCACCCCCTCTCATCCAGACAGATGCTGGCTGGTTTAAAGAGACAGTGTTGTTTTTGTGTGCACTGACTGAAGGCTATTTTCAACCCTGACTTTTACTTCTAATAAGGACTGTTGAGTTGTTATTGTATACTGTTGACAAATCCCACACATAAAATGACCAGTTTTGTTGATTATTATCCATTGTTGGATTTATTTAATGTCCCTCATTCTTTATGAATGGAGGGATCACCCTCTACCCTCATCCTCTACTGAGTCTTGGAGCTCAGTACCAGATGGAGCCTGTCTCCAGCCGCTGCACAAAGGAGAGTAGTCCCCACCCCAAGGGAGGGCTGGGTTACAGAGGTGGGGGAGGGAGCTCCATCGAGGGGCAGGAGATCAGGAGAGGAGGGGGGCAAGATGTATCAGATGCTGCAACCTCACCCAAAAAAACAGAATGGGAGAGCTTAATTATACGCTTTGATTCTCAAATGTTTCAAGTGAGAGAAAACAGGACACTTGTCTAAATGCTCTGTTTTGATTTTATTCCAGAAATAAAAAACGTTCAAGAAAGTGAGCAAAGCTCATTTCCATCACAACACAGCAGATCAAGAACAAGATGTTTGATTCTTTTTTAAAGCATCATCTCTGTAAAGCCTCCGATCAGTGGGACTGTTGTGCAGGTTGACAAACCTCTCCTGGAGTTTCTGAAGGGACATACTCACGTGTTTCTCCTCTCTGGTCTTAGTGTGATAGGTAGTGGTAGGTCTCCTCTGGTTTCAGGCCTGGTGACATACATAACTCCACACACTGCGAAAGCATGTCCTACTAGAGGTATGAATGCACTTATGAATTCATCCTCAGTATCAAATCATTTCTCATCTATCTTAAAAATCACAATTTTACGGCCTGTGGCATACATTACCCACAATCCTTTCTCATCAGCAAAACAGTCTAGGTATTCGTTTGGTGAAAAAGTGTAGATGAATCATTAACTTGTATTAAAGTCATTATGGATGTTTATATGGATGACAAACATACATGTTGTATGCACATATAGGACACTCTGTTTCAAACTGACTTTGTTCATCTGGATTTCCACCTCCAGCCTCAGGCAGGGACACACTGCAAACACACTCCAGTCATCCACCAGATGTGGTTACATTTCCTGATTCCCAGTCCCTCACTGGCTGCATGAAGACTGAATAATTTTCAATTTGCTGAAGGATAATAAAAAAAATGATTTAGAAAACTCACAAGCTGTGCCAACACAGGGCCGAGCGTGGGAAAGAGTGTAGCAGCAGAATCAGAGGTGTGTCTCTTCTCTGCTGGTCTGATTACTGTCTGATCTGATGTCTGCTGTTAACAGCAGCTTCTTATCAGCCCAGCTACAGCTTGTGACGTGAGTCTAGCCATGATGATTTTATTAGCATACATGAGATCAGTGCAGCTGTGGATATTACATACACTAAGTGATGAAGTTTTATTTATGTTTGCATTATCATCCTTCAGACATCGATACAACTTCAGCATGAAAATAGTAAAGATGGACCTGAATCTAAAAAGCTATGGTCATTTTTCTCTCTCTCTTTTTTTAATCTAAGGAAACATTTGTATTCAATATAAAAAGCAGTGAAGTGTCTCTGAATCAGTTCATATACAATATGCCTATATGTGGCTCAAACAGGAGAGTGAAGTCCCACACACACACACACACACACACACACACAGCATACAAACTATTGAGAGCTTCTTAAATTAATTTACTTCAATTCAGGAACAAAAGAGGGAAATACCTGTTACATTTGTTGGACTGGTGATATTTGATTTGTCTCTCCAGTCAGTTTGTGTTTTGATTAGCTGGAGCTAAAGGGTAATTGGTTCAATATTAATCTTAAGCTTTCATTGTAGCCTGGAGAAAAACTGAAAATTTAATAACATCAGTCCAACAACACAACCTGTTCTTGAATCACGCCGCTCATATTAATGTGTGGAAAAGCACAGGAGCATGTTTTTCTTCTTCTTCCTCCCAGTTCAAGTTGTCTGTAAACTCAATTACAAGAAGCAGAGAGCAGTGCCTGCAAATTCACTCATTTTGATCTCCACACTGAAAGATATGATAATTGATGAAGTCAGTCTGCTGCAGTAATTGCACTTTCTGTACTTCAGCAGATACAGGTTCCCTTGATTCTGTAATTATAGTGTGTGAGCTCATTACTCGGTGGATTTTTAATCCCTTTTAACCTACAATCCAATGGAAAATGTAGGCTACATTTTGACTGCAGTATATATTTGCCTTATGCTTCTGTCATTTTCATTTTCATACACTTTTTTTTTATCATATGTGTCATTCATGCATTCATACATAAAATATTAACACAGTTGTGACATTTGAATGCTTCAGTTTGATTTATTCAGAAAACAGAGTAGGCTTTAGAGCTCCAGTGACAGAGAGTAAATACAGATCATTTGTATCAATCACAATACAGTAGATCACAGAGAGGAGGACTCATTCTTTGTTAAACCTCACATTATAGGACACATAGTAGCCATCGTTGTACATGTAGAGCTTCTGATCTGTGGGGTTGTAGTCCAGGTTGGAGTATTTCTCCTGGAACTTCTGGAAGCGAATGTTCAGGTGTTTCTCCTCCTTGGTCCTGGTGTCGAATGCATAGAAGATCTCCTCTGTTTTCAAATCTACTGACCTGGTGGCATACATGACTCCACAGGCCATGAAAGCATTGCCAGTCAACTGCTTGAATGCAGTGGTTTGCCACTCATCCACAATGCCAAAAGATTTCTCATCTATCTTTGCTAGGACAATTTTCCCCTTGCTCTCCTCTGAGGCATACATTACCCACAAGCCATTTTCATCAGCTGCAAAGTCCAAGTTCTGATAATCTGAGTAACTGTATGAAAATCTTTCACTGGCAGCTGGGATCACTCTGGAGTCATAGGTGGAAGAGGTCAGATTCAGCTTCGTCATACCAAAAGGTGAGTTGTGTTGGTAATATATGGTGTTACCATGAACAATGTAATTGTTACCGGTACCTTCCCACCCTCTTGGTATGTCATGGTGTTTGAATGCAGACCTCAGAATCAGGTTTTCATAGTCAGAGTACAAATAGAAGTCGTGCACTGAGGGATTAACGTATGCACCGTAGAAGTACATTGACTCATAGCCTCGAACAGGTTTGGAGTCTTTGCCCCAGCCGCCATACAGGTAACCTGCACCCAAATGAGCATTGAGCTGGACCACTGTGGGTTTGCTGACACTCAAGATTCCTGTGTGATTGCAGTTGCCTGAAGAAAAAAAGAAAATTGTAAGAAATCTCTGGTAATGTAATCGTTTACCTACTATCCTCTTTGTAGCTGGCTCACCTATATCTGGCTTGATGAAATCCTGCTCCTTCTGGCACTCCTCCAGCTTCTTCTGCAGCTTAGCAAATTCAATGCGGATCACGTCCAAGTTGCTCTTGTCATAGGTCTCCAGTTGATTCACAATGAGCGTCATGTTGCGGATCTGTAAATAAACACATGAATTCAGTTGAAAATCCAATATTCACACCCTGACCAGAGTCGCACTATTGGGAAGTATGTTCACAAATGTCTCTTTCACCTCAGTGTACAGACTCTCAAACAAAGGTGAGGAGGAGTTGAATGATTCCTTGAGCTGGCCCACCAGAGCCTCAAACTCTCTGAGCTCAATCCTGAGGAGCTCAAAGTCCAGTTTGATGTAACTGTCAGGACTGCTCTCCAGCATGGCCACTCTCACAGTCAGGTCGCTCAGTTCTTTCAAATAAGCTTCCAGTTTACCCTCATAGCTCACCATCTGGAGAACATGACACATGAACATGAAGATGTTTTATCCCAGAATTTGTTTACAGTCATCATGCTACTGGTCAGACCTACTGCACCTTGTTCATCTGGATTTCCACTTCCAGGATCAGATCTTTGCTGACTTGTTGCATGTGCTGGACCCGGTCAGCAGGGAAGGAGGTGTCAGGCAGAAATACATGACAAACACACTGACCTGATTCACCAACTGATGCAGTCACATTACCAGACTCCCAGTCCTCCACTGGCTGAAAAGAAATGACCATCATTAAAGGCAATTGTAACAAATGATATTAGCGTGGGTGAGTCAAGGAAAGCAAAAGTCACTCACGATCCAGGCCAAAGCAGGACTGATGAGGAACAGCAGACCCAGCAGCATCATGTCTCAGTTTACCTCTCAAGTGTCTCCTCAGAGGGTTAGACATTGGGTTTTTAAAGGCACGTCTTATCAGATCATCACAGACTCCCCCCCATAGTTACTGTTTGAGCTCAACACAAGTACACGTCATGTTCATCCACAAAAAGCCAATAAATGAAATCCTTGTTTGCTCACAATAAGCAGAACCATGAAATTGATCTGTACACAGGGGGTACACAGGGAGTGAATGAGAAAAATGCCATGTGTAGTCAATTCTGGTGACACCCAGTTAAGTTTATGGCCTGTAAAGATGAGGGCTGCATATGTTATATGGAAACAGGAAGAGGTTATCATATCCATAGGTTGACATGTCGTAATGCGCTGGCTCAAGAGGGTAACTGAACTGAATAAAAATAAAGTGACTGCATACTTAATAGATCAGACTTATTTGTATCACTCAGAAGTGAGTTTTCACATTATTGTGGATGAAGGCATCACATTTTTTGTATCACTTCCTCATCCACGTGTGACCTGGGTGGTGCAACTGAACAACGTGAGAGGGAAATACTGTGCTGCACGAGAGCAGCTTTCATTCACTGTAGTTTTCTCCCTCTCTAGTTGGATTGGCCATCCCTGTAGTTAAAACTATGTTCTATAAAAGTACATGAACCAAGTAATCTTCACTGTCACCTCAATGTACCTATTAAACAGCCAGGGGAAACACATTGGCTGTGTCCCAGCTCAGGGGCCATGTCCTTCGAAGTCTGCATTTAAAGAAAAATGCAGCTTTACTTTGAAGGCTCCTTCCAAAGAAATGCATCCCTCTATTCCAACAGGTGGTTTGTGGCCCATCAAGATTCATCGCATGCCAGTTTTAAAAAGAAACAACACTGTCAGAAGTGAAGAATGCACAGCTTCAACTTAAAGTCCAGATGGTGGCAACAGAAGTCAACAAAAAGTGATATCACTTAATGATAGAGGCAGTCATAGCTCTCAACGTAGACAAAAGTCCACAGTAAGATTTGTGGATGATTTCAGGTGATCTCTCTTTTGTGACCGTTGAAAGTCTTCAGAAGCAGATGAAGGAGAGAAAGTTGAAGTCACTGACTCTCAGTGAAATTCACCCTGTGATCCAATCATATTCAGAAGCAGATTCAAGAAACAATTTATCAGATCCTCTGCTACTTAAATGTGGTTTCTTGTCAGGGACAGGTGGTTGGTGCCCGTCACATTTTTCTACACATTTTCAGTCTCACCTTTAGCCATATCTCAGTCAGTGACAGATTTGATCAGCTTTCATGAGCTTGCCTTAGTTGTCGGTATATAATGACAGCTAGATCTATAGGAAGAATGAAATTAATCATCAGCGAGTCAGAATGCACTGAAATAGTCTCACTTTTCATGCAACAATGGGCTTGTCAGTTTGGGAAATTGAGATTCATTAGTTTGTCATTTGTTATAAAAACTCAGAAGAACTGTAAGAATAAAACTCAATATATGTGAATATATTGATCACACACTCTGGCATTTCAACTAAAACGTGAATATCTTTTAGTGACATACTGTAGATGTGACTAAAATGCTTGTCTTATTTTGTAAAGATGATATTGTACAGATGTTAGGTTATGGATGTTATATTTCATGTCAAGGATTTCAGCTTCTTCTTCTTCTTCTTCTTTTTTTTGTACAAATTGAATACATTTTTGCAGTAGTGATTCTCTCATTTTCAGTGATCACCAGATAGTATACTGCATTCATTTTACTCAGTTTACACAAGAACACATCTGACACATTTGTAATGCTTGAGATTGTTTATTATTCAGAAAGAAGGATAAATGAAGCACTAGATGAACTAGAAGGAAAAAATGTGATAGAATTATAGGATTACATAATTTCAGTCAATCGCATAATGATTTAGTTCAGGAGAGCTGGTGGCTCCACAGTGGCTTTAGTTGTGTGGTTAAACCACAGATGGTAGTTAACATAGTAGCCATCATTGTACATGTAGAGCTTCTGGTCAGTGGGATTGTAGTCCAGGTTGGAGTACTTATCCTGGAACCTCTCAAAGGGAACACTGACGTAGCTCTCTTGTTTGGTTTTGGTGTCATACTTGTAAAAGATTTCCTCAGTGTGGATATCGACTGTCCTGATTGCATACAGAACGCCACACACCATGAAGGCATTGCTCACACTTGGTTTGTAGATACTAGTCTGCCATTCTTCCTCGAGCCCAAAAGAGGGCTCATCTATTTTAGCAATCACCATGCGACCACTGGACTTATCTGTAGAATAGGTCACCCACAGGCCGGTTTCATCAGCAGCAAAGTCAAAGTTTTGATTGGGGGAGTTGGTGTAGGAAAATCGTGAACTAGCCCCAGGAATCACCCTGGACTCATATTTCATATTGGTGAAATTCAGTTTAGCCAACCCAAATGGACTGTTAATCTGATAATATAGGGTATTGTCACGGATGATGAAATTGCTCCCGGTTCCAATCCAGCTGCTGTGTAAATTGTGATGCTGGAAATTGTTTCTCAAAATGAGATTCTTGTAGTTAGTGTAAAACCTAATGTCAACAATGGAGGCGCTGCCGTACCCAGAGTACCAGTACATAGACTCTCTGTCAGGAACAGGCTTTGAGTCTTTCCCCCAACCTCCAAATTTGTAGCCAGAGTTTAGATGAGCATTCAGCTGGGTCACAATGGGCTTGCTGACCTTTATGATACCAGTATGTGCACAGGACCCTGCACAGAAAGTGAGGAAAGTGAATTAAGTGCATTCAAAAACTGTTTATATTTCAACGTGTATGGTAAATGAGCTTACCGATGTTTGGGTTGAAGAGCTCTTGGTGTCGTCTCTCACACTCCTCTAGTTGCAGCTGCACCTTGATGTACTCTCGGCGGGTCTCTAGAACCAAGCTCTTGTCGTATGTCATCTCAAGGCGATTCAAGGTCTCAACCATGCTTGAGATCTGAAAGAGAGATCATGGCTTGTCAGCATCGTGTCTGTTCACGTGCTGATGGCCATCCACAGTACTTACCTGTACATGCAGAGACTCAAAGATGGCAGTGGAGCCTCTGATGGAGAGCTGCAGTTCTTTAATCAGAGCTTCCACTTGTTTAATCTCCACCTTTATCTCGTCTATGTCAGCATCACTGTAGGCATCAGGGTTCTTCTCCATTTTTTCAATTTCCACTGTGAGTTGTATTATTTTTTCAGCATATGCTGTCAGCTTGGTCTCATAGTCTTCCAGCTGAAAGTCACAAAAAAAAAGTTACACTTTTTTTAAAATCTCAAATGTCATCATGTATTGCACATGCTTCCAAAATGTACCTTGCCCATCTCCAGCTCCAGTTTGTGGGAGATCTCCACAGCTGTCTGTTCTACCACCACAAGGTCTCTGATTGGAAAAGTTGAACTGGGCATGAAGGCATCACAGGTACATCTGTCACCACTTCCACTTCCGGTCTCATTCCTCACACTGCCCCCTCTCCACAGGCCCACACGCTGAGAACAACAGTCACATAAATATACCATAAATAAGCTTCCCTCTAATGTGGGGTGAGCCTTGAATAGAACAGATGAATCGGTTGATCTAAGTTATGTCATACATACCCCCAAGGCCACAGTGGAGCTCAACAGTGCAAGGAGGTACACCGTGCCGATCATTCTGGTTGTGCTTATTATTGCTTATGACTGAGACCGATGAATCCCTGGGGCTTATATAGTCACTTTCAACAACCTGTCAGACACAGCACCTGTTCTGGTTCACAGCATTGCTAGTGAAGATCTATGTCAAGATATAACACTTAACATTATCTTTGGCAAACAGAAATGTGTACTCAGATGTTTCTCCAGTAAAACTTGGGTGTGCATCAGAATTCAAAGAACCACTGATGGGTGAGGTCTACCATCTGACAGAGTTCCCAAGTGTGATGACATCTCAGAGGGAAACAAGACATTCATCTTTCATTGTTTCATTACATATTATTTTGTTGCAACATATTCATCTAACCCCCATCATGTGTTCTTTCTGAGAGAGAGAAACTATGTTTTGATTCTTCTGTATGTCCTAGACATATAGATAAATGACAGTTAAAAAAAATTGAAAGGTCCATCCGATTCAGCAGAAAACCCAGACGTGTTAGATAAAGAAACAGCGTAAAATTTTATTTATTTTGCAGCGTAAAAGAAGCTGGTGACAACAGGTAAAAAGAATCCTAACATATCATAGCATGACACAGAGTTTCACAGGCATTTGTCATCTTGTGTTTGTTTCTTCTCCACTTTTTTCTTGGTTTTCTTTTTCTTCACTTTCTTGGTTTTGGCTTTAACCTGTGGCTGCTTGGAGTTGAGAGCAGGCCTGGACCTGGTCAGGTGATTAGCAGTGGGGCTTAGCTTGCTGTGGCTCATCTC
The DNA here is from genome assembly GCA_021432705.1 of Caranx ignobilis. Taxonomy (NCBI): domain Eukaryota; kingdom Metazoa; phylum Chordata; class Actinopteri; order Carangiformes; family Carangidae; genus Caranx; species Caranx ignobilis. The sequence goes on from MU269985.1 coordinate 10,095,247, forward strand.
TGGATCAGAGCATACACCCTGAGCAGAGATGGACTTGCCCCGGGCAGAGCGAGGGGAGTCATCCAGCAGGTTTGGTTGGGAGTAGGAGCGCATTGCCAGAGAACTGGTTGGACGGTAAGAGGTGGGCAGGTGGACGTGCTCATTGCTTAGGTTGGTGACAGAATAGCGACTGCTGTTGGACATGACAATGTGATGCCATGAGCTGAGAGGGGTGGCGGAAAAATGCTGCGGACCACTTGAGTCATCTTTGGCACCTCCTGGAGAGATGACCATGGAGCTGTGAGGTGTAACTGCCTCCACAGCGCTCTGGAAGGTCTTGAGGATACGGTCACTCTTCTGCTTCTCTTTCTTCTGACGGGACTCGACCTTCCTCAGCTGCCGGCGGTGATCTCTCATCATCTGTTTCCTTGTGTCTGCCAGCCCCCTGCACAGAAACACCAGACCACATTTGCTTTGTTGAGCCAAACTTTAGGGCTGTTATCAATTCACCACAGGCCACTCTTTTGAACAGACACAGACATCAGTCCTTTACAACATTATTCAAAGTGAAGATGGACAAAATCAAAAACACACATGGCTCAGTAGTAAAACAAGCAACTGTAAAAATTCACAGCAGTGTTTTTACTCAGAGTTTTCTAACGATAAACCTCAGTCAGCACAAGATTCTGTTATGCAGCTCAGAGGTTCCATGATCAAACACAATGTGCTCACCTGTAGTCTACCATTCCTGTCCTGTCACGATCAAGTCTCTGAATCAGCTCTTCAATCTGGTATCGATCCAAAGGAATACTTGATTGCTGTTGTGGTTTTACAAAACAAAAAAGCCAGAGTTAGAGTTTCCAGTAATTTATGAAACATATCAGTGAAGTCCCTTACGGCATGGTTTTATTAATTCATTATGTGCTTTATGTCGGTCATGATCAGCATCAGGAAACTGTTGTGAATGGGTCTGGAAGAGGCCTCAGCTGGGATGATTTCACAAGACGGTCTCATTGTTTTCTGTCACTGAAAATTTATGTATCAGTGGAGTTCTTCCTGCAAATGTCACTGAGCCTACACAGTCAAACCAGTCAATATTTATTCAGAAACCTGCACCGCCTTCCTGAAGTCAGCGACAGGGACTCGCATGGTGCCATCTTTGTCAATGTTCCGGAAGAAATCCCAAAGGCGCAGCTTGCGTTTATCCAGGTAGTCCTTTTGAAAAAGGAAGAACATGTTTCGTCAATTATTAATATTATACATGATTGTGTAGTTACTTATTTGATGTTGTGACAGGATATGACCCTCCATTTCAGATTTTTTGGATGACTTATTCTCATGAATTTTTACACAGACCTGAATGACTTTCATTGGATCAACACGTTTTGGTGGCTTCTTAGCGATGAAGCCTCCCACTCCTCCATACTGCACATCCAGACCTGGATGTTCCTGACACGTCAACTCCAACAGATGTACAAAGTTCTCATTTACCAGGACATTCTGCTTGGTAAGAGGATGAAAAGAGGGACAACGCAATCGTGTCTTGATCAAAACAAACACAAATATCAGATCAGGATGGAAAACATGCCACATCAGTCACTCACACACATGTTTATCTCCTCCAAGGCAGTTTTAGGTGTGTTCTTCACCACATTAACCAAGGCCAGTGCTCCCTCTACTGTTACAGAGTTGTAAGCCAGCTACAGGAGTCAAAGAATAAAGCATCACCTCACAATTTATCTAAAGCCTGATGGTGCGTGTTCACTTTGCACAACTTCGTCCACCCACCAGTAGGACTCGAAGTGTGTCGTTGAACTCAAGACCTCTGCACAGCAGGCTGACACCCTCATTGGTGAGGCGGTTGTTGTTGAGGTTGAGGTACACCAGAGTGTTGTTGAATTTGAGGGCCTCTCCCATGGCCAGGGCACCTTCATTCCCAAAACCATTCCACGATAGGTCAAGTTGCTTTAACATCATATTCACCTAAACAGAAATGTACAGTACATGTTATCAAATGTTGTATATCTGTCAATTATCAAATGAATTTCTTCCACAACCATACTTTCAGTCCTGCACAAAAAGCTACAGCCCCCTTCATTCGAAGATGATTCCAGCTAAGATCCAGCACCTCCAGACCTTCATTGTTTGCTGTAGAAATAGATGGTAAAATCAGAAAAACATATATATTTCTTTTTTTTTTTCCAAATTCCAAATGTTTTTTTTTTCCAAATTCAGACCGTACCCAACAACTGTCCCAGATGTTCGCCTCCTTTCCCACAGAATTCATTATGGCTCAGGTCAAGTTCCTTAATTCTGGAATTGCTCTAAGTGTTAAAATATTAATAACATGCTCAAAGAAAGAAAGAAAGAAAAAGGTTGAATTCTTCATTAATAACTTACTGAGAAGGAATCTGAAAAATATTTGGCATCATTGTCAGTAAATCCATTTCCTGTTGAGAAAATATTATTGGTTAAAATATATTTAAAAAAAATATATGATTTGACTAAAATAATAATCAATTTTACTAGAGTTAAATTTATTTATCTCACAACAGTGTGAGTGAATGAAACAGAAGTCATAGTGTAAATCCCAGCCAATTTCAGTGCAGTTATATCCTGTGTGCATGCATTACCTGAAAGTTTAATAGACTTTAGTGAAATGTTATCCAGCAACATTTTAGCCACATACTCTGCTCCTGCAGACTGCAGGTAGTTGTTGGACAAATCCTAAAAGCAAAACAGGTGCTGGTATAGTGCATTATTTCACTCCACTGTGCAAGTCCAGGAAAATATCACCTAAAAAGCACTTGTGCCCTCTAGTGGTAGGTTCGCAGTTCTACATACCAGATGCTGAATGGTGAAATTAGCTCTCAGCATCTCCACAAGATATTTGGCTCCTTCGGCTTGGATGTGATTATCTGCCAGTTCCAGAGTGTTGATGTGCATATCAGACTAAACACAAAGATCTTATCAGACATTTTCTTCTTCAAAAAAAAAATCAACCAAGTGACCTGTTTACATTTGTAACTCACCACCAAAGCAATAGCAAGTGCTTTGCATCCCAAAGGGCCGAGCCCATGGTGGGTGAGGGTCATTGTTGTAGAATCAAGGTTTCGTAAAAAGTAAGAGACCGGCACCACACCCACTAACTTGCAGGCCTGCAGGTACACTTCAGCTACAGATGCTTCCTTATCACTCTCCTCTTTTTCTGAAAATAATTAACCCCATACAGGATGAGTGTCACTATATGGGCCTTTACTCATAAACCACACAAGCATTTTAATTACATTGTTTTGTTACAGCATGAAACTACAGTATGCTGTATGTTGTAAATGAATTTATATGACTTTATGTCTCTTTATGACTCCTTATATGACTCTGGACTTTAGACTAAGATCAATATTTATCCATGAACAAAAACAAAAGAAAGAAGATTTAATTTAATGTACATACCATCTGATTCCAAGTCTGTATCAAACTCGTCCTTCTTGCAATTTGGTTGAGTTGGGGATGGACAGTCGTCATCTTTTAAGCAAAGAGACTCAAAAGATAATGTCGACATTGTGGTCAGCAGTCAGAGTCTATGTCCCATTTGAAACCATTTCCTAGACACGAAACAAACAGTCATTTGGTGTTTGACCATTTATTCCTGGTTGATCTAGACATGGGCTGGTGGTGTGAAATGGAGTACGTCTGTGCTGTCCTGCAGGTAACTCTACCCCTAAGCTAATGTGTCATGTGTAGCGACATTAACAATTCATGCCTCAGTGTAGTTTCAGTCCTGTGTATTCAGTGACTCAGAGCAAGCCCGGATACTGAAGAGGCCTCCGTCACGTAGTGTTTTTTTTTTTTTTGAGTAGATCTCATTAAGTGTGTGGTGAGTTATAAATTTATAGCCTACCCGAATTATTTGCAAAAAAAAAAAAAAAAAAAAAAAAAAAAATGAGTGTTTGTTTTGTTGTCTTTGTCCGGGCATGATGAGGGGACGTACACACGCAAACACTTACACACATAGATGACAGTAGATGAAAAAAAGACAGATGACCGCGAAATTTGAATCGCCACAGTTGTAGACTGTGCAATTTAAAAAGAGCAACATGGACGTTAAGTTAAAGCGCTGGGAGAGTGGACCCTCTAAATTAAAATCAAAACAGGAGAGGGATAAAAGACTAGCACAAGTCCGACAGAGCATGCCTCATATCTCCAGCTTGTTCATCAGCGACAGTGAAGAGCGGGACAGCTACCCGGCAGGTGCCTCTACTTCACCGCCTGAACTCTCTATCATTACTGGCAATAGAGTCTGAACTCGTCAGAGACCTGGACTTCAGTGATGTTGTGGAGGAGTTTGCTAGGAGAAAGGCCAGGAAAAAGGTCATTGCATGAGGTACTACTCTTAGGTGCTACTCTAATGTGTTGAGTGTGTGTAAGTGCATTGTTTTTTATGACTTGGAAAAATTGTTTTGTTGTGGAGACAGGTTGTTTGCTGTTCTTTTCGTGTTTCTGCATATTTGAGTGTTTTAATAAAATAGTCTTGTGATCAATTTATCTACAGTTGTAGATATTTTCCAAAAATAAGCTGTCGCCAGAGTGTGAATCCTGTGCACAGGAGTTTCGAACGACTAGGTCTACACTTGTGCACTAGTAAACCAGTCGTCTGTTGTGTTGGTGCACGTACAAGTGTGTGTGTGTGTGTGGTGGCAGCTCCATGGCTGATCAGCTGTGTTTGTGTGTGTGTGTGTGTGTGTGTGCGCGCGTGCGGGCGTGCATGCGGGCATGCGTGTGAGGGCCTACAGGAGTCTGGCCCAGGGGCCTCTGAATTCTTAATCCAGCCTTGACTCAGAATGTATGTGAATTGTAATGCATTTGATTAAAATTGTGTTTTTATGGATGTTGTGCATTTTTATATTAACTTATTTTATATGACTTTGGATTCTTAAACTTCATTGATACATTTTCTTTTGTTCCTTATTGTAAACTTCAACTTTACAAACTGTAATACAATTCCAAACTAATAAAATATATAACGTTTTCTCTAGAAAATGAATATGGCAACACAATCAAATAAAACAATAAAATCCGATTCATAAACAGCAAAATAAAGAAAATGAAACGTAAATTGTAAATCAACCATTAAAAAACGACATTATTACATACAGCAAACAGCTTCAGAGGACTTTGACTTGTGACCCCGGAACTTTCACTCTGATGCGCATGCGCGGATGTTGAGGATTGAGGAATCATGATTGGCAGCCTGATTTTCTTTGCGCTCTACCCTCTGTCACGGTACCTGAGGGCTCTACGTCCAGGTAAAGCTTAAAAGCGCATTCGCAAAGGTGTCCTTGTTTTAAAGCGTTGTTGTCAGTGTCTGGGTCTGCCCTGAGCAGCTGTCAAGAAGCTAACGATTGCTAACCTTACGTTTAGTTCATTCCTTGGTAAGCAGTTTGGTTTATTATTTGTCCGCTGTTCCGGTGTTAAGTCGTTAAGTTAAACTTGTGTGTTATACGTCAGCCTCGTTGGGACCCGTTCCGTGTGGTTGTACAGTGTGTGGGGAATGGGATAGCAGAGCGTGTCATGTTATTGCACCTCAGCTAACTTTAGTTCAGTGCAACATGTGTTGCCTGCTTGCACCTGTTCCTGACGGTTTGACGCCCCATGACGTCACCATGTGGGGTCGTTTTGTTGGCGTACTCTATGTTTGTGCAGTATTTCCAGTTTGGTTAATGATGTAGTGTGTATGTAAGTGCAGACATGTGCACGTAGGTATGAGGTATATGCATGACTGTAGGTGGCCTATATGCAGGTGTGTGGATAATATCATATGATCATATGCAGGAATACAGGATTTCTATTGGATTATTATTCAGAAAAAATCAATTAGTTCAAAAAACAAATAACAACAATAAACTGTGCATCATCTAAGATAAATATTGTTTTACAGGGGTCTCAAAGAAGGATCTACCTCCTGCGGTGGTTAATGGCAGGGCAGAGTGGGATGTTGGTGCTGTCACAACCGGGAGTTTCATCCAGTCTCAGACGACCCTGCTGGACCAGTGTTTCAGCCCAAGCAATGGGACAGAGGGAGAAACGAAAGAAAGGATGAGAGAGCCAAGCCCAGAGAAAGAAGTTGATGCAAGGATGAACATGGACAAAGAACAGCAGGTGGCTGTCCTGAGTGAAGAAGCAGACACTGAGACCTTAAAGATGAGTGAGATGCAACACGACAAAATGGAAGTTCCCAAGCCAGAGGATGTCTCTACGGAGCAGCAGAGGGAACAAAACACAGAGGCTGTCAGTCCAGAGAAGGCACTTAGGGCGCAGTTTAAGTGCCTGCAAACAGATGACGGTATACAAAGTGGACAGAAACAAATGACTCCAGCTGAGGAAAGCACACCAGACACTACCTGTTCAGCTGAGAAAGAGATTCAAATACAAAGCTCAGCAGAGTTAGTAACTCGAGCTGAGGACGGCACACAAGAACCTACCTGTTCAGCTGATGTACAGATACAGAGCTTGGAGGAGTCAGTGAGTCTAGCTGAAAACAGCACACTAGAACCTACCTGCTGTCTGCAGGGAGAAATACAGATACCAAGCATGGCAGAGTCTGCCACTCCATCTGAAAGTGTACATACAGTAAATGAGTGCTGGGATGAATACTTAGCTCCGTCTGCTGTTGAAGGGCACGATTGGGAAAACAGCTCGGAGCTGGTATTTACCTCTCTTGTCTCTAACACTCAAACTCAGCTTCAGTTCACTGGGCAACAAACTAGCTGGCACTTCCCTGCAGGACCTGGCCTGGCTGAAGAAGTGCAGTGCCCATTGTTGCAATTTCCCACCGTGAGCTATTACCCTCCACCAGAGCCCACTGTGCCCTTTGAAGGTGGGAGGCAAACTTTTATTTCCACTTGTGATACTGTCTCTTATCCTAGATTTGTTGTAGACATGACTAGTTAAATATCCAGCTGTTACTTGCACAGACTTGTCTGTATATATGTGTTTGTTTTCCACCCAGTGATGTGGAGACTATGGGAGGAGGTAGATGAGAGTGGTGGTGCAGCAGAACCTGCCCTAATGCCCTTCCCATTCACAAAGATGGACTTCACTGTCATGTCCTACAACATCCTCGCTCAAGATTTGCTGGAGGCCAACCCAGACCTGTATGTACACTGTCCTCTGGAGGTCCTGGACTGGAGCTACCGCTGCAACCTGCTCTTAGAGGAAATACTGAAATGGGCACCAGATGTGAGCCTAATGCAACCCCTTTCTCTCAAATTGAATGTAGACCCAGTTTAATGAAATTATTAGACTGATGGTTGGTGTGCGTCCTCCTCTGTGTAGATTCTGTGTCTCCAAGAGGTTCAGGAGAACCATTACCGTGAGCACCTGTATCCAGTGTTGTCTCAGATGGGTAGGTCATCTTAGACAAAACAGTTGAATAATCATGTTGGGGGATGTTGTGATGAAGACGTAACATATTTTTTCTTCATGTTGTTGTTTCAGGATACACCTGTGTGTACAAGCAGCGTACAGGGAACAAGACAGACGGCTGTGCTACCTGCTACCAAAACAGTTCCTTCTCTGAAGTGTCAGTAACTCCACTGGAGTACTTCAGGCCAGAGACGGATCTCCTGGACCGGCACAATGTGGGCCTTGTTTTGTTGCTCCAGCCAGTTATCAACCAGGGATCTAAAGTCACAGTGAAGGGCCCACTCCTCTGCGTGGCCAACACCCACCTGCTCTTCAACCCCAGGAGAGGTGACGTGAAGCTGGCTCAGTTAGCAATAATGCTGGCAGAGATCGACAGCACAGTCAAGTCCTGTACAGCCAAAGGTGAACTCTGCAACATTGTACTGTGTGGCGACTTTAACTCGGTCCCAGGCAGACCTCTGTACCAGCTGATCACCACCGGTGAGCTCCACTACCAGGGCCTGCCAGCATGGATGGTGAGACTGAGAGAATAACTGACACTGAAAAACATTGAACTACTTCCCCATCACTTTCTGGGGTTTGTTTGATAGTTACCTAGGTAACCATGAAAATATTCACCATCTCCTACAGATATCAGGTCAAGAGGACCTTTTCTACAAAACCCATTGTCATAAGCTGTTTGCTCCTTTATGGCCCAACTGTCTGGCAATCACTGACAACTGCCAGTACACTACAGTCAACAACGTGCTTGAGAGTAAGAGTCAGAAATCAGGTCAGTGTTTGAAGTAATTTCTACAGTTTTATTCTTTCACTAATCTTGACTCAAGGAGTGGATCCTGTTTTTTTTTTTGTTTTATTTTCTCTCTCATTTGACTAAATATATTATTATATATTTGTGCTGTACAGGGAAATATCACTACAGGCATGACTTCATGCTACAGCTACGCTATTGTCCTGCTGCGTGTGCCCGTCCAGTGGGCCTGGCCGTGATCCCGGATGTGACTGATATCACACCAGGTACAGTAATACCAAACATACTGAAACTAGTACATTGTATATGGGTTATCTGTGAGTATGAATGTTAATGTATTTAGTTGCAACCTCAGTTGATACATAAATAATATGCATTTATACTGTAGATAAATAAACATAAACATACCACTGAAACTCATGTTGTTACTGTACATGCTCTATTTTTGATATGTATCTCATATAATGTGTTGTGCACAGATGTGTCAAGAGCAAATCAGCCTTGTGAGAAAAGGTAAGTTTTCCTCAGTGCTGTCATGTCATTTTGAAGGAGCAGCTGTTACTGCTTCTTACTGCTTTTACACCATGTGATCTTAGTCATAAAGAGGTTGTGTTGCAGGTTCAGGCACACCATCAGTCATCGCTTAGACCTGGAGTCAGTCTATAAACATATTCTGCCAGGCTCTGGCAGCCCAGAAGTCACAACCCTCCACTCTGATATAGGAGCCACAGTCGACTACATCTTCTACTCCCCAAAACGCTCCTTAATCCCTGATCAAAAAGGTACATGGACATGTCATGAAGGGGAATACTGATTGCAGCCCTGAGTTAATAATTCGCTCTTTAAATAACCTGGCTGCTGTTTTACCTGTTCTTTTCCTCAGAACGTGGTGAGTTTCTTTGTGGGGGTTTGAAGTTGATTGGCAGTCTCTCCCTCCTGTCGGAAGATGTCTTATGGTCAATGAAAGGCCTTCCTAGTCACATCTTCCCCTCTGACCATCTCAGTCTTCTGGCGAAATTCCAAATGAACCTGAACATTGCATGAGGAGTAAAAATCTGTGGGTGATCTCGGTCCGGTGGTCAGATTACAAGTATGTTTCTGTTAGGTCTTACTCTGCACACACTTGTTTTTTATCTATTTTTTTTTTATAATTATTGATGCCATTACTTGTGGTTAAGTACTGGCAACAGAAGGGCATAGTTTTCCAACTGACTTGAAGTCAGTACTTTTGTTCAAAAGGGCCAGGAAAAACCAGCGAATGCCAAACATTCAGTCTCCGTCCACATGGTTTCAATCAGATCAACGATGAGCCATGAAGGAGATATAAAAATGTTATTAGTGGTGATGTAATATTTCATTTTAAAAAATTAAGGCAGCGATCCTTTTCTGTTCTCTTTATTAATACACTGACCTGTTCATGTTAATGATAAAAGGTGCCACATTTTATTTCTTAATTAAAATTTTCCAGTTATTGTTGTGCTTCCTGTGTATCCTGTGCTGTGACTGTGACCTGAATGTCAGCTCTGCCCCTCCCATCGCTTTGCACCGAGGACTTCACTTTGTTAGGGCGAAGATGTCTGTGTACTTGTGCGTGTGTGTGTCTGGTTGATGCATGACTGAATAATTTATGTAGATAGTTGAGTGCTCATGCATGACGGGGCTCAGCGAGGGAGCTTTGTGTTATATGAGGGTTGTAGAACATCTGAGAATTAGTTTCCCATCAGTGGGACGTCTTTCACTTGCTTCTCACTCAGTCTTGTCAGTGCACTTTGTATATTTGACATATAATATAATCACTCATTAGTTGAACTCTTAAATGCATAGCAGCTTATGTATGTTTTAATTTCCCCTGTGGCATCAGATACGTAAGTCAACAAAGTAGGTCAGTAGGTTTTCTCTCCATATAGGTCATAATGCCTTCTGTTTCTGTGTCTTACAAACACTGGTGGACAAGGTGTTAACATTTAAAATCCACAGAAGGGAGAACAGGGATCTGTTTGTCTTTCTCATGACTTCTATCTCTTCATAATTCACCAAGAACATCAGGACACACTTTTCCAACATTCAACAAACCGCCATTTTAAAAAGTTCTCTCGCATAAACTTTGCCACTCATGGTTTTACAGTACGACATTGTTATATGTTAGTGTTTTATGTTTCCTGCAGCTATAGCCCTCTCAGAGCTACGTTACTGGCATATGCACCAAAGTGGTTCCCCGCTGACTGGGTTTCATTGAATGCAGCAGCCATTAAAGCTAATTAGCTGATTGCTGCACTGCAGGCAGGGAGGACTTGGGGATACATTAAACAGTACAATCCCTGATCATGAGAGCAATGCACATGCTGCCAGCAATCCCACCACAATTATTTATACATGTTAAACAAATACTGGCAACACAAAGACAATATGAAGGATAGAATAATAATATTTCACATTGATCACCTTACTTTTGCCAGCATAGGTTTTCCATTTGGAACCTGAGCTCGACAATATTCTGATCACTAAAACATGTTCAAAGTGTCCCACTTAGTCTGACTGAGTGTTTTAATTTACTGAGGCCTATGCTTTCCTTTTATAGACTTGTTGGCACTCGGTGTCCTTTGTGTAAACCACACAGGGGCAGTGTTTGGAGATCTTTTCGGTTGACTCTCGTCATCATCTCCCTTCGTGCCAAAAGCCGCCCTTCAGCTGAGGACACCCTGTGTGCATTTTGAACTATTGGTTGACAGGAAACTGGCGCCACTCCCTGCCTGCAGCCTAGAACAACCAAGTACAGCACACCACTTTGCATGTGGCACGTAAGCTGCTGGAAAAAGGGCTAAGGAGTTAAATACATACCAATGAATTTGAAAGAAAAACAATCACTCGTTGTGTTGCCACAATCCAGGTGATGCTTTATTGTGGTCCTGTAAAACAAAAGTGTTCAGGTACAAAATAACTGTGTGATAGAATATTGAAATAAAAATGGACAACACCTACTGTACAGATTAAAATGTTGGCTGTGGCAACATGTGTGGTAAATATTAAGTGGTCTACTGGTGATCACCAACACTGAGGGAAGTATAAAATGACAATTGGAAAAAAATTACAAAATGCAGATAGAAGTGCTGTAAACAAACATCTTTACACTTAAATGGAAGTCAGTTGCTTAGATACCACTTAAGGCAAGTGAAATATTGGATAAAGTTGCTACAAATAAAAGTTAGAAATTGTATATATAAAGCAGTTATACAGTACATATGACTTCTTAGTAATTTTCATCCACATTAAATGCAGATCAAGTCAGTCAGCTGCATTGTCATGAGTCACCTTGACAATCAAGACATTGATCCACTGAAAGATTTTACATTCAGTGAACGCAGTGACCCATGTGTTTACTTAACAGATGCCTTTTTTTTAATATTTAGATACACTGAGGCATATGATGTATTCAATCCCATATTCAGTCAAACATCTCTGTAAGGTAGACTGCATGCTAAATATGCATCTGGGCATTAACTCAGTTGATTTCAAAGTAATTTAGAGGAGCAGAGGTGACGCTGCTTTGAGTTTAGTGAGGCAATGATGATAATGGATTGGATATAAAAAAGTGTTTTTCTTTGAGTTTTCAAACAAGGCACAAGGGTAGTGGTTTACAAACTAAGTCACACTAGTATTTGCTGCCCAGCAGAGCCTAAGTGGATTTAAAATTACATTAAATGTATTTGCACACTTACATGTACAGTACAAAGATACAGATTGCAGACAAGCCGTAAGAGCTTTTGTTGAACATAGCAACACCACGAAAACAAACCTATATGTCCAGTAGCACATTTACACTGAGTGGTAGTCTTGCCCAGCTACAGGGAACACTCATATTTCACATTGTGTACAGTCAGCAAAACTCTGTAGTGATTTAAAAATGTTCACAAATTACTGCACATTTTGACCCTTTCTTTTACTGTGGGAGTGTTGCCAGCACCAATTACTATGCACAGTAACCACTCCTGGAAAAAGCCTCTATCAACACTGACATAAGGAAGCAGAATGAGGCATTTGTTTTTGGGAAGAAAAGCTGCTGGTGACCAGTTTGTGACTACGTCCCGTGAATAGGCCAGTGTCTACAAAGAACTGAACCTTAGATAAAGTCCAATGGACCCATAAAACACGTGTGTGGTACCTTCAGTTTTCACAAGCAAACTTTGAATTCTTCTTCAGACCCGAATCTGGTATCCATTCATGTCTGTGGACGATTTCTGCTCCAAGACCTTCTTCTCCCCTGAGGGACTGCATCAGCACAAATACAAATATGAAACAGGACAAAGAGTTTCCATCACTTAGGGGAACTGTGACTAATTCATGAGACATCTGTGATCCAAATTTTCCAGTGACTATAAAGATTACACATCAAATGGTGATGGTGTCTGTATTTTTAGTGAAGTACTAAACTATTCAGAGCACATGATTGGTCATACCGTCTCTCCACGCGGCTGATCCTGCGTATGGGGCTGCCTGGTCCTCTGAGAGGTGAACCCATGCTGTTTCTCCTGTCTTTGGTCGGAGAGGGAGGTACAGGCTTCCCTATCTGCAAAAAATCCCCAGTTTGCACCAAATTTCAATTGCTTTAAAAACATCACATGAGTTTGAGTTACGCTGCGGTACTGAGCGTCTGTCTTTAATGTGATTGCGCAGAGCACTCAGTGTAAAAGATCAGCTATTGATGGATCGAGGCAGCCATGCATGAGGCACGGCAGAGCAGAGTTGAGCCATCACATTAGTTTTATTATACACACAGCTCGGCATCGAGGCAGCCTTCATTATGTTAGCATGAGAGGTGATGAGAGCATCGTTTGACAGAGACCGCTCCTCAAATAGCAGCTCGGCTCAGTGTCACTGTGCATGGAGATGCAGCATGTCTGAAGAAAACTGATATATAGGAAGGGTCATCTGTCATCTGCTGATGACAAATTATATTTCTAATCATTCCTGCAAGGTCTGTGTCAAATTCAGAGAACAGGGAGAAACAAGAATCAAAAGTTAAACATGCAAAAACATAAGTTTTATGTTTTAGATTCTGCACCGTACCTTCAGCCTCATGTCTCTGGTGTGTCTCTCCAGCTCCTTCCGCAGCTCCTCCTTGGTCAGCTTGTCTACATCTAGTATGGAGTGTTTCCACTCTATCTGCTCCACGCTGTGAGGGTCGTGGGACACGTACTGGCCGATCTTGACCTTGTGGAGGGTGTGCCAGTAGCCCCTGTAGGCTCCGTCAAATTCCTGCACCAAGTCCATCAGTGTCCGGAACTCCAGGGGCTTGAACATGAGGTCCTCCCTCCGGCTCATGCCCAGCGCGCCGAAACGTCCCCCACTGTGAACTCCCAGCACGATATGGTGGAAGTGGTTCCCTGAGAACTGAGACTTAAAGCTGAGGGGGAAGCGCTCCACACCCGGCATGTTGTTGGTGAGGTAACTGTTTGAAGGTGAGTCAAGGAAATGAATGGTTGAATGTCACACAACTGCAAAACTCAATGCAGATTTTGCTCCTTTTATCTCCTGCCACTGCTTCAATAGCATATTGCAAATCCATCTGCTAAATCTGGAGAGCTGTTAGCCCCAACAAAGAAACACATGGCAACACAATATGAAGCCATCACAGAATCTTAAGTGTCCTGCAATTGCAACATGATCAGTTGCAGTAAAGATACATCCCCAGGATCACCGCCTCCAGACATTTGATTGGCAGGGCCTCCCGTGTCATCTCCTTAGCGATGTCCATCAGCCTGTGCAGGAACAGTGAACAAGAACATGTAATTCTGTGTATAAGACACTAGCGCACTGATAACTTGCAGTATAAATGACATAAAATCACTGTTATTGATCTCATGCAGACAAACAAAAACCTTTTCCACGAGGCAGGGAAATGAAATCTGCACTAATTAATCCAATAAAGTGAGGTCGGGAATAGTATGTTCCAGGCCTCTGCTGATTGACATTAACTTTGACTCACAAAGCTCCGGACTAAACCAGAAATACAGCTGATCCACATGCATCAGCCATGAGCATCACAGGCTAAACCAAAAGAAATCAGCTGACACCGGTGACGACATCCCGTGACATCCACCTCGAACACTCATGATCAGCCTGGGGGTTAAAGAGAGAGTTAGCTTACGCGGTAAGAGGACGGCTTTTCTTGATTTCAAAAAACTGTGTTCCTGTGTGATTGTACCTGTAGAGCACAGTTAAGGTCATTCAGTAACAAAACAACAGAGGAAGCTGTCTTCAGTGAGGAAATGAGACAACCTCTTCAATAGCTATATGATATTCATAGGTTGTTGGTGAATTATGAATGAATGTTTGCTCTGACTGGAAATCAACTTTATGGCTAATCTAGAATATACAATCTACAGTGACCTACTTGGTCTATATCTATCAAAGTGTGCTAAAACAGTGGCTCAGTGGGATTAATAAATGGATGTCTGTAAATAGTGCACTTCAAATTTTCTAGGGCCATCTATTCTAGCAAGATCAGTGTGTAAAACAGTAAATGACAGACAAACTCAATTCAATAACCATTGGTTTGCTTCGGACCCGCCAAAGGATACTGCAATTCCCTGATGTATTTCTGTATGGCTTCCAAGCGCTGTGGGATAGTGGTGGTAGGTTGGTATGTAGGCACACTCGGTACTGGAATCTGTGGGACAGAGGAGCCAAACAACTGTTCTTGTGCATTGTGCAATGCCAATATTCACTGCAGCTGGAGAATGTAGTCTTGTTTGACCTCTGTGCTCTTCTCTGTTCAGTCTAATTACTGGTGGAGGTATCTTAGTTGCTCTGCAACTAGGCTCATAGGAAATGACTAAGGTAATACACATCCATACTGTGGACAAAACCTCTGCTGTGTTTACTATAATTACACTGGAAAAAATTAATCAGCAAAAAGAATTATCACTGGTAGTTTTAGAGGCACATGACTGTCTCTATTTCTGCCATGTGGAACTGCATAGCAACACTGTAACTCAACATTTTCCTCTAACACGTGGGTGTAAATTGTTCCCCCTAAGTTCCACATGAGTAGTGTGAAGTACAGAGGGCTGCACCAGTTACTCCTGTCATGTATAATCAGCTGCAACTTCACATTACCTTGGGCAGGTCAGTGGCACCCCGGATCTCCTTCCCCAAAGCTTCGCCGCTGGGGTGGATTCGAGCCACATGGCGCCACATCCTCTCCCAAGTCTCCTCATCCACCGGGAGGCCCCCTCTGTTCACATAGAAAGGCACCCCTCCATCCCTCAACTCTTCGTCACCTTCATCCTCCTGCTCCTCATCTCTCTCCTCCACTGAGCCCACGGTGGCCCTCAGCATCCCTCCTCCACCAGAGGGGGGGGGAAGCCCAGCTGGCACACAAATGTCCCTGACTGATGCCTTGGACCCTTTCACTTGTTAATCTGCTCGCAGGTTTAAGTATGTTCCAATGACAGATGGCCAACTCATGACATCCAGCAGCTTTGTGCCTACCACTGTCTGTCAGTCAGAGCACTGGTGCCTTTGATGTAAAGGTGATCTGTTGTAAATGAGACTCACCTCTGGAGCTGAAGCAGGTCAATATGAAGCAATGGTTGAATAAGTGGGGTATCAAAAAAATCCTCCTCTTTTTATAACCAAGAATGACTTTGCAGTAACTATTCAGCACTTTGGTACAAAATAAATCAGCCTGTAGGCCACCCAATAATCAGCTATTGGTATTAAGCTATTGATAACGACATTCAGTCATTAGACGTGCAGCTTCTTATCATGAATGATCATCAAGAAGCAATCACGAGCCCGCCAATGTAACGCTATCACTGCCTGTAAGAGGATTGACTGTGCAGACAACAAAGTACTAGAAGAGCCTAATTCCCTGTACCGTTAGAGGTCATTCACATCACAGATATCCAGCAAATCACAGCTCCACTACAATCCCAACACGACAGTCCTTCAACGTCCACTTCATGTCCGCTTCACCACATTATTTCCCTCCAAGTCAACCGGTTCATTGTTCATGCAGATGCTCTTCTTGGCTTCAGTGACTGCGGGTTGGATTCACGTCCAACGAGCCGCTCAGACACTCCCAGACCTTCGCGTACTGCGCATGCGCTGCTCGCAAGCGGATGAGCTCAGCCGTGACAAATGCTGCGTTCAGGTGCCGCTCGCGAGATGTCAAACTGAGATCCGACTGTTCTCTACATATTCATGTATTCAAGGGTATTAACAGCACCTAAACGCACCATTTTTGGGGGGTTTGAGTGTTAGTTAACTCATCCAGCCGTGTGGCGTTTGATGCTGTGTTTTTTTAGACGATGAAAATACACTGAATGAAAACTTAAGCAATAAAAATAACCATTTTTGTTTATTTACATAGGCTGTGAAAGCATTGTTTTGATTCCAACATGGTTTCAGCCTGTTTTGTTCCATTGAAATGATTATTAAAAATTAACCCATCAAGCTATAAAAATGTTATATTTATACTGATTTATTTAATGCATTCTATTATACATTTTAAGTCACCACTTTGTCGCAAAAACAAACAATTAAACACTGTGACGCTCACTGTAAATTCAAACTGTAAATGGGGTAATTAGAAAGATAAATGACTTTAAAAGATATCACAGTGTAAAATATGAACCCTGTGTTGCTCATGGTTATCTGTCTCAGAGCAAATTAACATCTCTGCTCATCTAAAAATTGAGGCTGAGAAAAACCAAAGACTGAAGAGAGCATACACTGCAACTGTTCATTTATTCTTGGAACAAAAGGTTTTGTAAGAAAAGCAACACTTTAAGTAGTTTTCAGTTACATCAAACACATCCTGTCACACCCTCACCCAAAATCAAACTTCAAAACATAACAATATTTTCAATATGAATAAAAGAAAAATAATATTAAACAGGAAACTTAAGTCCATTTACAGGTCCAGCTCAGTTCTGTTAAAACCTTGGAGCACCATAGTCATCAGGCATCCGTTCAATGTTATACCTGTATTTAAAAATAGGGAGAAGTGTGTTTTTAATGAAGCTTGCACTGACTCTGCAGAGAGCACACAAACAAAGGTGATATGAATCTGTGGTATACCTGTGGTTTGAGATGTACATGATGGGTACACCGGGGATCTTCCTGACTCTTCTCTTCAGATCTCTGTCCACAGTAGCCAGGATATAACACTTGTGCTGAGGAAATAATTAATGCGAGTTAGATTTGCCCCTCAGTCCCCAAACTACACAGCGTTACATAACATATGTTATGTGACTGACAAATCTGCCACCAACAGATGGTTTCAGATGGGTGTTCTGTAACTAGTAGCAACCAGCGCTGGCACACTTCCCTGTCAGTTTAACTAATAATTATAATTAATAATATAATATATAATATATAATATTATATTATTCTCTTTATATATAAAATATAATGATATATTCAGTCTTTTGTTCAATATGTACGCACTGATGAGAAGATCATGTTTCGATTTCTATCTTGAACTGACCTGTATACCGTGATTTATCAGTGGTGTGTCTAATGTCACTAATACTAACATAACATCCTAAATAGCAGTATAAATGTTTATTTTGGGAATCATAGTGCCATCAGTGAACATGGCATTTGATGATATGTAAGCATGATTACACCTGTATAATAATTACCTGTGTTACTCTTTGGACTAAACAGTCATCGGCATATGTTCCCTTGTGTGTACATGGCAGGCGCTCAAACCTTGGATCTTTGGCTATCCTGCAACAACAAGAATATGCAAAAAATGTAATTTATGAATCTATATAATAGGTTCATCTGCCAGTTCAGTGCCATTATATATCAAACATCTCTGTACCTGAGTGCAACTCTGTACTTCATTCCAAGCTTTTCAATCTCAGCCATCACACAGTCCGTAATATATGGGATACCTGTATGGAATAAAATTGCAGAAAAAATGAATAACCATTTATCAATAATCTTTGCTGAATCAATATATTATAAATATATCTGGAAAAAGACAAGATCATCCACATTTTAATTCTAACTGGACAGTAATACTTACATTTGGCATACAGACAATCCATCATAGACTGAACAATGTCCAGTTTGGCCTTGATAGAGAAGTTGATGAAATTGGTGTCAACTAGTATGTGGTATGGTGGACCAAGCTGAGTATTGTACTGGAAGAAGAGGCATGATGGGTACTTTGCCCTGCACGGATAATCAAAAGATATCAAGTCAGAGGGTGATCAACCACAAGTTGTTATTCAATTTTAGCTTTTGTGTGATCAGCTTACACTTCTCTCTCCTTCAGCTCTGAGGGGTCTTTCTTCTTTTTCTCTTTTGCTTTAGCCCGGTCTTTCTCTTTTCTGCAAAACAAATTACAACCAATAAGGCTCAAATACACCTTTAAAGTATACATTTCACCAGATATTGCATGTTTTGCTGGATAAATACACACAGTGCTGGAAGAGTGTGTTTAACAATGGTTGACGGTGGCTTCACAGCAGAGATCAATTATTAACAGCGCAAAACTCACATTCTTTGATCTTTGAGATTGATCATTCTCTTCATTGCAGCATACTTCTTTGTTTTCTGCTTCCCCTGGATTGGATGAAACACAACACTGTTTAGAACATATATCTCTACCAACACTTTCCTATTTTGTTGGAAAGCAGGAAAAGATGTGGTTGCAATCGTGCTAGTGCCCGGTTAGAGTCGCCATCCTAACACCTAATGATGCTGCCACTGGGCCTTACTGACTATAAACAACTGTCCCACAGCTGAACATGCAGGAAAACAAAGGCTACCTAGAATATGATGGAGCAAAGCAGTTAAATTGTTAGGATGTTGACATTTACTCATGCTAACAATGAACTCGCTAGTTGGACACAAAGCGAAAAAACCTGACGTTACATTCACGGTCGCAGCTTTTTGGTAGCCAGCTATTGGTTGTATTTTATAAATGCTCAGGGAATGATCATTAGACTGGTATACGTAAATAAATAGCCATTATACCTGCCGCTGTATATCTAGACAGACAGAGCTTGGTTCACATTAAGCTAGGCTAGCTAATTTAGCTGAGTGGCTTCCCTGGCAAAGACAAACTTAAGTGCTCTTTTAATATAGGGAATACAACATTTAAGGGACGCCAGCTATCAAGACAGCCACGAGGTAGCTGTCATACAGTTACAGACCACTTACCATGTTTTAAATTTGAGACACAAATTCCAGAAACTGTGTGAAGCCTGGTCCCTGTCCCCTCGTGTATGGATGTAATTGCTGCTGACGTAATCAAAAATCGACAGCTTTTCTGCGCATTTTCCGGGGCTGCGAAGCTAACGGACTAAGGTAGATGCTCATGTTGAAACGCATACATTGAGGATATTTTTACATTTGTAGTGTTGCTTTCTGTTGCTGTGCCATTGCAAGTAGACTCTCGTGGCGTTGTCGTGACGTGCATCTTGATAATCGCCGTGGGTTGGAGACGAGCTATATGGAATTACGCTGACATTGTTGGCTAACTTGGCTAGCTGTTAGCATCGTTCGGCAGTCAACCAATGCTGCTGTAGTCGTTTGTCATGCTAACGATGCCACAGATGTTAGCATTCGTGCTAGCTTTACCTGTCACTAGACGAGAACCGATGGTACTGCATTTTTGAAATTTTTGAAACGTCATTCAACAATAGGCCAGTGAACCTGACCGACGGTGCTCAAACAGGTTATGTGGCTTCCTGGTTGTTTATGACAGTGGCACCGGATGGCATTTAGAAACCTACAGACACTTGCGCTAGCACGTCTAGACAGCTCCTCATCCTCAGCACCATCACCATTACCTGGACTTGCCGGTGGATGTGATTAATCTTATAATTTCGTTCAATTTTACCTGGTTGGTTTGATTCTGCTAGTTAAAAATTGGTTTGTGATAGTTTATGGCTATTGTTTAGCCAAGTTGTTCATGCATATTTCAGTGCTGTGGAGTAATGTTATTCTCCCATCAGCCAGCACTTATCCAGGGTGACATTTAAATATTCATGCTTTCTTGGCAGAGTACTTTACAGTTGAAGCTTCGAGGCTTAATCATTTCCCATCTGTTTGACCAATGCACCCATCCCTTGAAAGTCAGTGTTTTTTGATGTGTATGTTTATATTTCGTGAATTGACAGGACTCAATCTAAGCAGTTGTGTTTTTCGTTATTATAGGAAACTTGACCAGCTTCCTGTTTCATGGTGCTTTTCCTTTGAGCACGGAGGGGTCTGAGTGAAGGCTGAAAAGATGGTCTGATGGACCGCCGCTTCTTCCTGACCTTCCTCTTCTGCTCAGTGTCGTGGATATTCTTCTGGGAAGTACGCTGGAAGAAAGGAAAAGAAAGTCAGATTCAGGAATGGCTCCAAGGACATAGTCTTTCTCAATACAGGCACTTATTTGAAGGTCAGTGGGTTACTATTGTCTCATATCAGATTACGAGTGCAGCACACAAGTTTGGTTGATGGTCTTATCTATTGGGTTTCTGAATTTCGCACGAGGAAGCTTCTGTAAATCATATTACCATTTTGACTGAAAATTAAACTGCATCTGGAGAGAATACTTTGTCCAGCACCCATCCTAGTTTTAGAAGAGAAATACCTCAAAAAATGTCACTTTTAAGTTAATTTGAATTATGTGTAATGCTGTCATATCATATTGCTTACTGCTTTGACCATGTTCATGTTTTGGTTTTGAAACACAGAATATTCAGGCTTATGAGATGCAAGTGGCATGTGTGCATAATCAGTACCAGCATAGATACTCATTATAGTAGTCTTTAATGAGTATTGAAAGCTTTGCTGTGGCATCCCTGGTGCTGACACTGGCCACTATTTGTATGGGGATTTTTATTTGCTGTTTATGTGTCATCCAGATGTACAGACACTGGAGGAACTGAGTCTGAGTGTATTGAGTCGCCTGGAAGAGGTGGTGAAGGAACAGCAGCGCTGGAGGGAAATTGCAGAGGCCCACATCCAGCTGCTCCGAGACTTTGCCTTCCAGGAGTGGCTTTGCTCCCAGAACCTGGAGCACTATTACCATACGTAAGCAATGAAAAGTCTTAACTTCTGCGTTTACACCAATCAGGCAAACAGTCATGAGCCACCTTTCCTTTTTCAGAAATGATTAGGTGTTGGCATGTCATAAATGTAGATTGTCCTCAGAATGTTTTTTAAATATCTTGAATTGTGTAGGTGGTTATGGTCATGTTTTATACTGGGTAACACAGACTCTTGTTTATTTATATCCACTGGAGGGCTGCCTCTCCGATCATGGTTAGCTGAGTTTGCTGACACTGAGCTGTGGAGGCTGCAGTGTTTGAGAGGGTCACTGCAGTAAAAAGTATTCTTTAGAGGCTGTTCGTGTGAGACCCTGCAGCAATGCAGATGTTTCTGTGTGTGTGTGTGTGTGTGTGTGTGTGTGTGTGTGTGTTCGATCCTCTCTATTGATGCAGTCAAAACCAGCTATGATGAGTAGTTACTGTTTTGTCCTGCCCATGTTAGAGTAATGTCAGTTGTAATGTTTCTTAGTCAGCTGTTTCGCAAACACAGAGTCTCCCATTTTAAGGACAATTGTATGATAGGTAGACAATGTCATATTTGTGAAGGTCATGGCTTTCACACTCTGACTGTCTGCTGTGCGGATTTTGATTCACTGGAAATGAAATTCCTCTCCGAATTATTGCAGAGTATCAGTTCACTGACTAACTGTGTAATAACCAAAGATGATCTTTGTATTAATTTGCTGGCTAAAAATAAACTGTAAAAGTGGAAGATTAAGCTGCAGACTCACATAAGCCTCTCACTGCTTTTCACAGAAATGGTGTTAGTGAGAGTTGGATCATGGAGAGATACAGTTATATACTTGTATAAAAGATGAGAACAGCATTATGTTTTTGTTTGATTTACCATAATTTCTACAATAACTGAGCACAAACACTTGGTAGCTAATCATTACCATGGCATATGTGAACCAGTTATACCAATACACTAGTTAGTTTATGTTCAGCATGACATGCTAGAGAAAGCAATGTCGGATACCTTGTGTAGGTTTAAGATTTGTATGTTTTAAATGGAAAATGCATTTTAAAGTACAAAAATATCTTTGACCCAAATGCTCATTAAAAGAGTTACAATATTTTTCTATCATTTCAGATCATATTCTGTGGAGTTGCTTGCTATTGTGTGCTACCAAAAATTTGACCTTGATTAACCACACAATGAACAGTTTGCAGTGCCGGCACATCCCTAGTTTTACCAGACAAAGACACAATGTTGTTGTAGTAGATTTAAAATGGGAGATTAGGTTTTGGTTTTAATGGTTACAACCATTTATCTACAAAGCATTTTCTCCCGTTGACCTTTCCCTGTAATGAAGCTCTGCAGCTTTTAGTAAGACCAGATGCAACATGCCACACCATCTCTCTAAAGATCGGAGCTGATAAGATCAAGGTTACACCTAAAAAATAGTATTGTTTGTAGTCTTGCTCTATAGGGTAACACTTTGGGATGACACCTAGGTTGTTTTTATCTAGTGTGAATTATAGGCGGTGCGGTGCTACCATCTCTGCCAATGATCTGCTTCATTTGCTTCACATTTGCTTTGTTTTTTTCACGGCAGACTGAAGACCTTGGGTTGTATGAATCTGGATGATCTGTCTCAGTTTGACAGTCAACTGCAGCTATCTTTAGCTGCCTGGGGCTACTACTACGAAGACTACATAAAGTTATCCACTGGCATCAAGATCCTCCAGACGTCCAGGGGGAGTCGAGACCAGGATTACGAAATCCGGCTGGTGCACAGCCTTGCTGAGAGGCGTCTGAATGAGAAGTGGTCAATTGGTGAGACTTTGTGTTTGCTTGCCTTAGCTAAAGCACAACAGTAATAATAGAAGACATAAGATGCGTTATATTTATGTTAAGTGTTTTCACCAATATTATTACTGCACAGGGCTCCAGACTTTTTTTTTTTAACTTTTTTTTTTAACACTGGTGAAACATGGAAGTTGCAAGAATCTGGTATCTGTTACTACAGGTGGCAGACAAATGTGTATGCGGATCATGAAAGAAAAGAAAATTTGAATGTTTGCTCTGTAAGTTGATGTACGACGTGCGCCCCTAAATTTTCTGCTTGCGCTCCTAAAATTTTAAGTCTGGGCCCACTGTGCTCCTCGTAACAAAGGTTAGTCTGGCGCCCTGCTGCAGTAGTCGCAGATCATTTGAATGTAATGGAGAAGTTCTCTATTGCTTCATCTGTTGCTGCATGTGTTTGTTCTTCTGTCCTTTTCTCTCTGAGTGTTGTTACATTAACAGAGTTATAACCCTTGTTACTCTGGTATTCTTGCCTCATTCAAAACTGAAGTCACACTATTTCTTGGCGTTCAATATTGCCTCCTTTGACAGAAAACCACATAAACTCTAGCTGTGCTGTGGTTGTATAACTGTAAAAAAAAATGTTTTAAAAAGTGCGACCATAAAAATGTAGGAATAGCAGGAATTGTGTGTTGTTTTCATTTTAATTATTCATTGGAACAATATCCATTTGTCTTTTCAGCGGGAGCTCTCATATTTGGCTGTACTGTGGCACTGTGCTTCTTGATAAGGGACCTCATGTTTTACGTGATTGGTGAGTCTGTTGTTCGCTGTTGGGCAGGGCTGATGTGGCTTGTCCTGGAATTTTTGTTATGTGGCTCATTCTCTCTCTCTACCCTTAAAGCACATTCTTCATCAGCTGTGACCTGGTACCACCGGTTTTACAAAAGGCTTTTATTATTTCACAGCTCGTTGTAAAACTTTGGTCCATCAACCCTTGTCAGATGTTTGTCTCCATCTAAATAATTTCTCAATAACTAATCAGATCCATATGAAAATAGCTAAGCTTTCATTTATTGCAAGCACACGTTCCAACCAACTGTCTCTTGCACTTATTCCCTCCTTGTGGCAGGTGGAATTACTGTTTCCATCATAGCGTTCGTCTTTACCATCAAGTTCCTCTGTGAGCTTGCAGCGAGGGTCGTCAGCTTCCTGCAGAATGAGGATCCAGGTCGACGCGGTGACCGCAGCATCTACGACTATGTCCGGGGCAACTACCTGGACCCACGTTCCTGCAAGGTCTCATGGGACTGGAAGGAACCACAGGAAGTTGGGCAGACTATGAGCTTCAGAGTCCAGGTGATAGTTGACTCCTAATGCATCGAAGCTAAAGATGTTCAGCACCTCTTGCTTTTTAGTCTCATCGACTTTCTCAGAGGTGGATTAAGCATGCAGCGGTGTCAAGAATCATTTGTTTGCAACATTATATCCAGAAATGTAAAATTGACTTGTGTGTCCTCTGTCTAAAATCTTCTTCTCCCTTATCTTTGCCTGCCTCTCCAGCTGTTCTATAAGAATGGCCAGCCTTTCCCGGCCCATAGACCTGTGGGACTGAGGGTCAACATCACCCACATTGAACTGGCTCTGGATATACCTGTTACACAGGAGGTTCTGCAAGAACCAGACTCCAATGTAGTCAAAGTAGCTTTCACGGTGCGCAAGGCTGGACGCTATGAGGTTGCTGTCAAGCTGGGCGGCCTCAATGTAGCCTACAGCCCTTATTATAAAATATTCCAGCCAGGTAAGACAGCTGTGTATGTCTAAGAGCCAACCTGTGTTTTGCTTTGTGTAATTAATGATTTGATTTGTTTTGCTGCTTGAGTTAAATATTTTCTTTTTGTTTTGTTCTCCTCAGGTACAGTTGTCCCATCCAAAACCAAGATAGCCTACCATTTCTCCACCCTGGTGCTAATAAATGGCCAGCAGCACACTTTGCAGATTGAACCCAGGGATGAATATGGAAACCCCACCAGTAACTCCACATCTCTCACAGATGAAGCCAACTACAGCGTCCATGTGCATTCTGTACGAGAACAAACCCCTTTTCTATTATCCATTAAACTGTAATTTCAAGATTTATTTCTTGATTATGACTGTAAAAATGAAAGCAAGCCTTTGTTTTCAGCCTTCTGTTCCCAATTGTGCGGTCACCAGTTTTACAGCAGAACAGGTTTTTTTAAGTAATTCCCAAAATTCGGAGCTGGGATTCATTTGAGTTTTCCTGTCCTTCCAGCTGGGCACAGTGGATGATGACAGTCTGGAGGAGTACTACAGCAAGTCAGTTTCACTCAACAAGCAGCAGTGCCAGGTTCTGCTGAGACTGACCCTGAGGAAAACAGGCTGTTTCAGGGCCCGCATCTCCTATAAGGATCAGCCACTCAGCAATGGAGAATTTGACATAATTGTTCTCAGTGGTGAGCAGCCTTTACGTGCCCGCTAGAAAAATGCACTACTATGGAATAAAATCATCCTGTGTCGCTCATGCTGTCATTGCATATTCCAGAGAATGAGAAGGCCTGTGTGGAGAAGAATGTCTCTACTCCAGGCATAAGTATCTACTTCGAGGCGTACCTGTACAGCAGTGGGAACTACAGCAGTTCTTCATGGCAGTTACCAGCCTCCTCTTTGCTGGCTCCCCAGCGGAGGCCCTCGATGGGCGAAGAGGAGGACGATCATGACTCTCCTGTGGAGGGACAACCTGAGAAGGTCAAGAAACCAAAAAAGGTCTACTGTTACATATCGCCAAAGGTCAGTGGTCACATCCTAATGGTTGCATTTGATGTATGATGATGTGTGAAGTATGTTTTTTTTTTTTTCTTTAACTTTTCAGTTTTTTCTGTACAAGTAAAGGAGAGACCTGTACTTGCTTTGATGTAAGTTGATGCTGACTTTTTCTTCTTCGTTGAACAGCAACTATCTGTGAAGGAGTTCTACCTGAAAATAATTCCATGGCGCCTTTTCACCTTTCGTGTATGTCCAGGAACAAAGGTAGACAGATCAGCTGTCAGAAAACCATGCGGCACCGCCCTCTTTTATTTGGTTTGACAGGCTCACTGTAACTCCCCTGCTCTCTTCTTTAGTTTACCTACTACGGTCCTGATCCAGTTCACAAATATCTGACACTGGTGGTGGATGATGGGATACAGCCTCCCGTGGAGCTCAGCTGCAAAGACAGGAACATCATGGCTGCCACTTTCATTCGCTTCCTGCACAAGAACATAGGTTTGTTTCAGTGTGATTCATTTTTTACCTCAAGCTGCACTTCATAAACACTTTGTCTTTTTGGAGACCGTGGCAGTGATTTGATGGTTCTGTCCACAGGGGGATCTGAAACGTTTCAAGATAAAGTGAACTTCTTTCAGCGTGAACTCAGACACATCCACTCCAAGAGACCTCGCACCAAGACCTGCCTAAAAATTACTCGACACTCCATCCTTGATTCAGTGAGTGCTTCTTGACTGTATCATGAAGCTGTCTCACAATTTTTGCACCATGGTTATAGGCGTGTAATCATAACACTCATATGATCCCACTGATTAGTTTGACACTCATTTATCTTCTCTTCTTGCTGCCACTCAGTCCCTGAAGGCAACAAGGAACTTCTCAGTGTCGGACTGGAGTAAGAACTTTGAGGTCGTGTTTCAGGATGAGGAAGGTAAACAGAACATAAAGCGTGATGGAGCTTCAGCTTGTGTTGTTTTCTAACTCAGTTTAATACTGAATTAGAAAACAACACAAGCTGAAGCTTGTATACATTTTTGCTTTTGCAACAACAGCTTAACACCAAAAAGGTCATAAGATGACATACCAAATAAAGTCACACACACACAGTAGCTCGTTTAGGTGACCACACTGCTAAATCTTTCATGTTTTTTCTGCAGCTCTGGACTGGGGTGGACCTCGCAGGGAGTGGTTTGAGCTGATTTGCAAGACCCTCTTTGACACCTCCAACCAGCTGTTCACCCGTTTCAGTGATAACAACCAGGGTCTTGTAAGTCAGTTTTAATTAAACCACCTCCACTTTTAAAACAATGCCAGGGTTTTTTGTCTTCTCGATACGTTGCATGTGTAACAGGAGAGTTAACATCTGTTTTGCAGGTGCACCCAAATGCTGACAGGCCTCCACACCTGCGTCTGAAGATGTACGAGTTTGCCGGCCGCATTGTAGGCAAGTGCCTGTATGAGTCTGCCCTGGGTGGAGCCTACAAACAGCTGGTCCGAGCTCGCTTTACGCGTTCCTTCTTGGCCCAGATCATTGGCCTTAGGATGAACTACAAGGTATGGAACAAAAATACATTCCCACTGAGAAGACTCATTCCTTGGAAGTTGGAAGGTCATGTTTTCATTGTTTAACTTCTGGTGTCAGCTGGTCTGTCTCATTACTTTAAAATTCCTCGTGAAAGCCAGGAAACCTGATTTGTTTCTTGGCATTATTTATTTCACGGAGAACTAGCCAGTGTGTTTTGCTGTTTATCCAACTTCCTAAGATTTCAAAGCTGAGAACTAAACAAGACCCAATTGGCTTTTTTCATCCTTCCACCGAGAACAAAAATGTCATGTTTATTTAAGATTGTCATTTTCCTGCATTTTTTTTTTTTCCCTAAGAAATTTTTCATTGGTTTTATTTTCCACACGCAGTACTTTGAGACTGACGACCAGGAGTTCTACAAAACTAAAGTCTGCTTCATCCTAAACAATGACGTGAGTGAAATGGACCTGGTGTTTGCTGAGGAGAAGTACAGCAAGTCAGGACAGCTGGAGAAGGTGAGGCAACACTTTTGGAAGAGAACCTCCTCTTTTATCCCTGATGTAATTTCACAGGAGATAGGAGCAATAAACCAAGCAAAAGGAACCATATTGCTTGTTTGGCAAGACTCTTGTTTTTCCTTAAATAGAGGGAGTGGTGTGTTTACATTAATTTTTAAACCCTTTCAAACTTTGTTTTTGTTGTTCAGTTATAAAATTCCACACAATATCTGTCTGTGTAACTCCTCATGTGGACATGACCTGACATGCTGAGCTCAACTTCCTCCTTTTAATTAGATACACAAGTTTAAAATTTTTAAATTGCTTATTTATAATGAGGCTGACAACTGTGTGACAGCCAGACACGAACATTCAGGAAAGTTGCTGAATGGTCATATATTCAAATCCCTTCTCTGGCATCTGAACTGAACTGACTGTTTGTTTGAGACCCACACAATGACAGAATTTTGATCTTGTTTCATGTCAGTTACTGTTTTATATTAATTTAGTATATAATATCTTGCCTCATGTTTTCCCACAGGTGGTGGAACTGATATCAGGGGGAGCTCAGATCGCCGTCACCAATGAAAACAAGATGCATTATCTCAACCTGTTGGCCCAGTACAGACTGGCAAGCCAGGTGAGAGATGAGGTGGAACACTTCCTGAAAGGTAAGGGAACTAACACAGCTGCAGGCTGCCAGCTTTTGCCAATTGCTCTAATTCAGCATCTCCGGTAATGTGTGAGTAATTATTGTAATTTCCTGATCAATTGCAGGTTTGAATGAACTGGTTCCAGAAAACCTGTTAGCCATATTTGATGAGAATGAGTTGGAGGTATGTGCGACCCTCATAATAAAAGTTTGTTTCTCCTTTTTACGACACGACTGGGTGATTGTAATATTTTCCTTTTTAATCTCCTCAGCTGTTGATGTGTGGCACCGGTGATATAAATGTGCAGGACTTCAAGGCCCACGCTGTGATTGTCGGAGGTTCATGGCACTTCAGAGAGAAAGTATGTCATGGAAAATCTCCGTCTTCCTTTCCTCCTAACAGCGGAGCGGTGATGAAAATGTCTGAGCATGTTGATTTCCTTTTGCTACAGGTGATGAAGTGGTTCTGGGCCGTGGTGTCCAGCTTCACCCAGGAGGAGCTGGCCCGTCTCCTGCAGTTCACCACCGGCTCCTCTCAGCTGCCCCCCGGGGGATTCAACACTCTCTGCCCCTCCTTCCAGATCATCGCCGCCCCCACACACAGCACCCTGCCCACTGCACACACCTGGTGAGTAGGACAACACAGGCAGATATATCAAAAAGATTAGGCTGCTGTGTATAGTATGGTATTTTCCACAAACAGCTTGGCAGTGTAGTTTCAAACAAGAGCTACTTAAAGCTGGGGTTGGTGATCCTGTTCAGAAACACTTTTTGTTATACTGGGTGAAATGGTCCTTCTACCTTCTAAGTCAGGGGTGTCAAACTCATTCCACAAAGGGCCGCTGTGGCTGCAGGTTTTTGTTCCAACCAATCAAGAGCACACAGTTTGACCAATCAACTGTCTGAAGACTGAGATCAGTTGATTAACTGAGTCAAGTCTGGTGTGCTGCTGCTTGGTTGGAACAAAAACCTGCAGCCACACCAGCCCTTTGTGGAATTAGTTTGACACCCCTGTTCTAAGTAATCAATACATTATGTATTCAGAAAATGGAGCGAAAATCATCAGACCTCTGTGGCAGCTGCAGGACTGACAAAACTCCGACCAATCCAAGCTCCTCGGTGCGAGGAGCAAAAACCAATCAGATGCCTTCATGTCTAGTTCTGTATCCGCCCCCCTCGATCCCTGTCTCCTACGCGTGTGCACAATCTTCACGTGTCGCTGTTGCCGGAAGAAATCAGCGTACAGAGTTACAGCGGAACGGATTTCATGCTCATTTATGAGCAATGGCTGAGAAAATGCAGCCCCAGTTACTACTTCCCCCATTCCTTGTAACGGCTCGCCCCGAGAAAAAGGCAAGGAAGGGGCTGAAAAGGCTGCTAACAAAAAGGCTCTGGATAAAGCCAGAGGTCAAACCAGAGTAAACATCCGTGTTGCTTTTGAGCGGTGGAGACAACTGAGGGATTTGAAGGGCCAGAAAAGTGATACTGAGGTTGCTCTCTTTCTGATGGACAGGTAATTATATGCTTTGCTTCGGGGAGGATTTGTAATTTTTATGAAATGTGTAACTTTTGCTAACGTAGCTACTTTTGTAGCTTGTTTTAGCCTAATGCTACTATTAGCTTCTCTGTGGGTTTAAAACGGGTCGGTGGCGCTAGTGTTGAATAGATTATAGTGTATATATATGTGTGTGTGATATATATATATATATATATATATATATATATATAGTATATATATAGTACATATATAGTACGAACACACTGACAGGAGGGGGAGGAGAGGGGTGGAACTCAGAAGAGGTGCAATTTTCAAATCTTGCTAGCTCTCCAGGATTACCAACCCCAGCTTTAAGTAAACAGCCCTATTACTGGGGACACTTTGCAAGTGTGAATCACAATATGCTACATGATGCTTGGTAATACTTCAAATGAAGTGTAAAGGTTAGCTTTGGTATTTTCATTTGATTTGCTAATAAGAAAATACCCCTTATCATGTTTAGTCACATGTTGCATTATATGTAAATTTTACATAAATACTTAATTGATAATCATTTTGTATTGTAGTTTTAACCAGCTGTGCCTCCCCACCTACGACTCCTACGAGGAGCTGCACAAGATGCTGAAGCTGGCCATCAGTGAGGGCAGTGAAGGCTTCGGCATGCTCTGACTCCTCCATCACTGACACTGTTGATCCACTTGCACAAGAGGAGACCAGCACTGGTCACCACGGTGCACCAGTTCCTTGTGTCCATCTGCATTTAACAGGTGGGCTTCTCGACACGACCCAGACTCCCTATAAATACTATCTCGGGATGGAGGGGGCGATACTGGAAGTTGAGAAGGCTGAACTGGAATCAGGACTCGATCATATGAACTCTAGTGCAACTGTGCGTATAAATAAGATAACTTGTTTTTGTTAAAAAGAAAAAAAGAAAAAGAAAAGAAAAAAAGGAAAAAAAAGAAAAGAAAAAAGGGAAAAAAAGGAAATTTCAGACAGCTGGAAAAGGTGAGGTTTGGGCTAATTTTATTTCTTAAAGCTGAAAGTTTGCTAAGTTTTATATGTTTGAAAGACACAGGATGCTAGAATAAAAGGCCTTGAGTATTATTGTATAATTGCTTCTTTTGCTATTTGCAAACTGAAGAACACTTAAGTGCAACAGCAGCCTACATGTGATGTGGGTGACTCGTGCATCTACAGCACTTTGGCCTTAATCGATCAGGGACTGATGTTTGTATGTAAATATCTAATATCACTCTTTTATTTCAAGACTTGTACATACTAGTGTGTATACATAGCTTTTCATCTTTATGATTTGCTGTTCAAGGAGAGGGGATTTCTTTATTGTTGCACGTTTTTGATGGGTTGAGAGTTTATATAATTTCTATAAACTTTTTTTTTTTCTGGTAGAGATGAATGGGTTTTAAAAAGAAGCCAAGTAATTTCTATTGTTGATACATGTTTTTAACTTATTGTGTCTTGAAAAAATTATTTGTGTTGACCCATACTGTTGAAACTATGTTTGTCTGGAGCGGTAAATGTTTTTGTTATGTTTTATAACTTGCCTTATTCATGCCCTTTGCCTCTGATTGTATCCAGAGAGGTGCGTAGGTGAGAAAAACATAGCTGAAAATAATAGGTAATAGTTATTAGGACATTTCTACTGTACCACCCCCCCCCCCCCCCCACAGAAGTCACTGTGGATGTGAGTGATGGTTGGATGTTGGGGAGAGCCCATATATAACAAAGGTTTTGTTATATATGCTGTATGCTTTTTATTTTCTCCTTCACAGCCTTTTATGGGTTTACCTCAGAATCTCCTATGCCACCTATGCATCCTTCGACACAGGTGTATTTGCGTTCATGCACATGTAGGGCAAAGCATACACATACAGTTAGTTCATAGTTGCCTCCTTTCAACCTGTGACTGTACAAACCTTTAGCCATATTATCCCACATCCTCAGTAAACCGAAGCATTATATCTTTTGGGAATATTCCTTATTTGTTTTTCTTTATATTGTTGTACAGCTATTTATTTTTAATGGTTGTAGTGTTGTCTATATTCTGAGCCAACAGAGATGTTTTCTTTGGGTTTTCCCTCCTGTTCATAATTGTTTAGCTGTTCCTTCTCTGTTCCAGAGTTTACATGTTCATTAGCCATTTCGTAATAGCATGTGTTGCCAGTCAGACTGTTTGCAGAGAGCATTTAGGAAAATACATGTTTTGACAAAGACGCAAAAAGAAACTTTAACAAATAATTCCTCTCAATAGCATTTTGATTTGAATCAGTTCGTGTTGCTACACAAGGCAATCTGCTCCATTTCTCACATTATTGTCACAGGAAAAGTTTGACTCGGCCACTAAGAGATTTAACTTGTTGAATGGCGAAGACATAATGGCATTGACCGAACAGAGCCAATACAGTGGGGATTCGAATAGTATTTGCTTGAGCTTAAGCTGGCCTTTTACAGTGTTAAGCAGTTTGTCAGAGGGTTTGTGGATTTGTGTGTGTTTGGGTTGTGCAATGTTAACCTGATGTTGCTGAAGACAGCAGTGAAAACGCTTATGAAAATGTTTTATTAAGCACCAATACCAATGGCTGATATCATATTTATATGAAGTAAAGATAGTTGAAGCATTACGTGTTAGTTCCATTAGATGACATGACCATTATAAACAAATATGAAGGAGGTCTGTCCTGTAGTTTTATGTTGTTTAATGTTTTTCTTTTCATGAGCACATACTACTGTTTTATGTTTGGATGGTCTCTGGTTTAGTTGGTCCGAGTGTGACTTTTAGCAATGTAGATATTGTGAAATATTTGCCTATGACTTTGAAGCTGGGGTACTTACTTTTTTTAATGGCGAGCCATGCTGATGAATGTGTGAGATTCTCTGCACTGCAGGTCCTTTGTTTAATGGAATAAAAAAAAATGATGGACTGAATTATGAGCTTATCTCACTTCTTGTGCATCATATTTTGATTGTGTTTGGCAGTGTGGATCAAAATGATAACAAATCCTTCCAGTGCTGAATGTTGGACTTGGAGAGAGTTTGTGGTGCTTGACCTTCAAGGGCAAGTAGCTCTTAATCTTGGGTCTGAAAACTGTTATGTGCCTGGAGAGGAGCCCATGGGTGTATTCAACATAATGCAGGATGTTTTTTTGTTTTGTTTTGGGGTTTTTTGCCTTTACTTGAGGCAAAAAATTGAAGATGATGACACTTTCTGGTCTCTAGCACTGCTATCTCCTTAATATGATTAGAAAAACGCTGCAACGCTGGATCTTGTTTTCTATTACAAAAAAAGTTTGGTAAGGCCAGTTCTTAATTTGATCATGCAGACTATATCTTTGCATATTTGTGTTTAATTTGTTGGAGTGCATGCTAAACAACATCCTGAACTCATGCATCATCAACCAGCAAAGTTCATCTTTTAGACACAAGGGGGCAGTGGCTCTACATGCGACATGAGTAGAGGATCCACGCCGCCTCTCGCTGCCATCCCTCAGGACAGGACAGCAGCAGTAAATGATGAGGGGCTTTCCTGTCTTCAGCTGACCCTCCACACTTAAGGGTTTTCAACACAGAGAAGCAAGCCAGGTTAAATCCCCCTCCCACTGCAAGCATTTCTCATCTCACCCCCCTCCCACAGACACACACACACACATACAACACATAACTCATGAAACTCATGAAAACAAACAAAAGTTCATTCAAACCTGCTGGTTTCATGTCAGCTGAAAGCCTAATGAAATCAGTCTTTTAAGAGCGCCTCTGTTTATGGAATGTGATAA
Organism: Caranx ignobilis; assembly: GCA_021432705.1. NCBI lineage: Eukaryota > Metazoa > Chordata > Actinopteri > Carangiformes > Carangidae > Caranx > Caranx ignobilis. Next base: position 10,128,969 of record MU269985.1, read on the forward strand.
TACCCAACTGCTGAAAGTGAAATGGAAAACATGGGCTGCCTCTCCTCTCACCATGTGGGGCTGGTGGCATGGCTGACAGCATTATCAGCACAAGATGAGATAGGAGCACACCCTTGCGATTGTGAGTGGATTTTTGTTCGCTTCTTCACTGGGAATGTATCATAGTGGACTGTGTACGAGCAAAAATTCATTTTTAATTGCTTTGCTTGAAGGCTGCGGACATGGAGACCCCGTGGCCCTGCTTGCTACACCCACATGTTCCTGGCGTGTCTCCTCACACTGTGGTCTGAACACTATCAGGAGCAGGCTGAAAGGCATCTTGAAGTACTTGGAGGCAGGAGTTCAGTTATTTGGTCTTGGCATGCACCTGTGGATTTGCATAATGGTCTCTCTCGAATTTCCCCCAGGAATGCTTGCTAAAGAGGGACCACAAATCAGAAAGTCATCCTCTGGCGCTCACCAAGAGTAATGTACCATGTTGGAATGGTTCTTCTTCCCCAGAGAACCTGTGGGAGATCACTCAGCAACAACTCTGTGCATTTTTGTAAATTCATCTGATGATACTAATTCCCTGGGAAAACATGTTTCCCTGACAAATTTTCCATGTACTATTCCATAAACATCTCCAGACCTGACTGCAGCTTGGTTTTGGAGTTCGGGGGTTGCCAAGTTCCTCGGGGAGTCAATTTATGGGTGGTTCTCGTCAACCAAGGAATTTACATGATCGAAAATGCAGTGCCTCATTTCCCATCTCTGAGTCAGACACCCTGCCTCTGAGGAGATGTCCATCAGTTTCTCTGATCAAAGATAATTGTCCACAGACACTGATCTTCACAGGACCGAGAACACAAATGTGGCACGCCTTAAGTATCTTTAGAACATGACCGCTCTCCCTCCTTCCTGCTAGACAGCCGTGGGGTTGTCTGCTTCCCATTCCAACATGCAGGTCCTCATTACCTGATTGGACGCCACTGATTACCTGCCAACTGGATTGGCTGCAGGTATTCATCATCTGTGATGACTGGGCCGATTTAGAGGCCAATCTTAATCAGGGTTGTTGAAGGACAGAGGAGGAGAGCATCGCAGCAGCAGCAGCAGACCTGGACCGAAGTTCTCCCCAGGAAGTTTACTCTTCACTGTGCAGCGTACTGACTTCATGTTATCCTCAGGCCTCGCTCCAAACTCTGGCTAACATCAGGTCTCTGTGTGTGAGCATCCAAAGTCCTTCTCCAGAATGAGCAGAATGAAGGGGGAGCGCTCTCCCTCCCTCCGCCCTCCGCAGTGGTTGACCACCAAAATGAATCCAGCTCTTTTGGAGGGAATTTCAGCCTCAGCTGTGTCCTCTGTTCTTGCGCTATCAGACACTTGACACTCCCTCTATGGCTGGTGACTGTGTGGGTCTGCGATTGATGTTTGTTGAGGATCATGGGGAAAACGTCTGTGAGAAATACACATCACAGTGATGACAATTGTCTGGCAACAAAGTGCAGCAGAGGAATGTATGGATGGGATACTGCTGCTGATTAAAGAGAATTTTCTCTCCATCTCTTGATATTTCACAGATTCTCTGTTGCTCCTATCAATCCTTCATGATTTAAGCACCGAGACCTGGCTCTCAACACCGGAGCTGGGATGCAGCGAGTCCATGCTGAGTAATATGTACGAGTGGCCACACATAACATGAAAAGGCCTCATTAAAATATGTTCCTCCAGCAGAAACAGGACCGCCAACACATGTTTTGTTTTGAAAATGATATAAACGTCCATGCGTACCGAGGTCGAACATAAGCAGGAGCTTACAGCCGCAAGCAGTCTTGAAAAACTGCTAGCATGGAGATTAAGTGTCCCCCAGCTGATGGCTGCCTATGTTATATATGATGTTGGGGGGAAGGTATTGATTCATGGGGTTAGTTGTCCTGCTGGGATGTGCAGCTGTATTATATTCAGTGTGTCGGGAAACATTTCAGTGCTTATATTTCCTCTGTAAAGACAGGGCCTCTAATGTAGAAGACTGTCCAACCGTTTGACAAACACTCCCATGCCTCTTATTGTCAGTGTGTCACTGCAGCAGGTACGAATGGACTATGAATCATTCATCCTGTCTGTGTGTACATGTATAGTAAAAGTGTAGCAAACAGTGACTGGAGATGAAATGTTTTCTGGCTGCTCATACCAAAATATCTCCAAAACTATTTCACAGATTGATATGAAGTCTTGTAAAGATGTCCGTGGCTCTCAGATGATGAATCCTCCTGCTTGACTTTGGAGAATCCCCACTTTTCCTCAATGAGTCTGACATTTTTGTTTCAGAGAGAAATGTCTTGAAATTGATCACCATGAAATTTTATAGAGACATTGGTGTGATGTCTACTGCAGCAAAACTAGCAGAGAAACACACATTCAATAGACACATATCTCCAGGATGAAGTGTTACATAACATTTGGATCAGACATTCATGATCCCCTTAGGATGAACTGTAGCTGTAATGATAAAAGTGAACCTCAGGTCAAGTTTTTAATTCCATTCCAATACTTTGGTTTATCCCAATCCTTTGGTCTTCTTTTGATGATATTCCCATCGGTCTCAGCTGTTTTTTGTGCTGTTTGTCATTAGCATGCAGCATGTTAACTAAAGCACTGCTGTTCAGCTTCGTAGGGGCTACTAGGATAGCTACACATTCTGAACAATCCTTGTTTCTGTCTCTCCGCTTATAAAGTTCACCATGTCAAATTGCCCTTTTAACTGTACATGTAAAATGCTTCATACAGCCCCTGAACCATGGAGAAGAGCTGGGTGGTTCATAACACATTCCTCCAATGAGATGAAAAAGCTGCATAGCTCTGGCTTGGGGTCATAGGGTCAGTGTCAAAAATCACTGTCATTAATTCTGACTCCCACAGTTATACAGAAGAGAAAAATAAACACGGCTTGATGGGATTCCTGCCACCCAGAGTGTCTTGAAATGTGCCAAAATCTGGTTGGCACTGGCCGGTAATGAGCCTGGCATTGGTCTTCTTTTCCAACCACAGCCAGTAAAGAGCTCCAGGCCACTGGTTTGATCCTGAGCACTGCAGCTCCTCACTCGGCCAGACCCTGTCTCCAAGCACATCCTGCTCAACAGAGAGGACGTATTTGGCCATACATCTGCTGAGACAGAGCCAGGACGATGAGTTTGTGATCCTGTCTTGTGTTTGATGCACACTAACCAAGTTTTTAAATTGAGAGCAAGTCTTGTGTTTTGAAGGAGTGATGGCAATCTGTATTGTCATAGACAGAAACCAGATGATGATACTACCTAGGACCCAGTATTTGTGAATGAAACACCATGTTGGTCTGTGGTTTGGGCTGCACCACAACAATGTGGCAGATCTAAAGCTTTTAGTCATCGTTTGAACTTAAAGTCATCATAGAGTTTGTCAGCTCACAACGGAACCCATTCATACTTTCTCCTTTCAGAGGATGAGGTTTTAAATCGGCTCCACTGACCACAACCATGTAACCACAACAATAGTAGCCACATCTGGCCAGCACATGTGCCATCTCTTTTTGTGTACACATCAGCAATGGCCAGATTACAGTGTTTATAGTCCAGAGCCACATATCACCTTCACCTCTGGGCTGTTAAATCAAAACTGTCAAGAGCAAAACAGTTTGACAGGAGCATCAAAGCCAGGATGTTAAAAAAAAAAAAAAAGACAAATACAGATTTCTGCATTGACACACACACGTTTGGTTTGGCTCGAGGATGGTGCAGTGTGTGAAAAGTCTAGGTTGGCACCTCACCCCACACTGCATAGTGTTAAACTGACTCACAGGGAACTGCCAGAAGCCGGTGAGTTAGAGATGAGGATGAAAAAGAGGAGAGGTGCAGCCCACCTGCCAAAAACGGCTTGATGGAGGGGAAGCGCGTTCCTGTCCGCTGTGGTGATCTCAGCCCAAGTCGTCCCAAACAGAGATGGTCAGCACAGTAGGGACCACCCTAGCAAGAGAGCAAGGGAGGGAGAGGAACAGGGCGAGGCTCTGTTCAGACCATCAGAAAGATTGACTGCATCCTCATTGGCTGCTGCTTCTAAAACATGCCCAGCCCCTACATTAGATAATGGCAGCCCAGAAAAGAAGAGAACTGCGTATTTTCAACCTGATTTCATCTCAGCTATGTTCTCACAGAAAGCAGATTCACATGACTTCCCCTGGACAGTCATAGCTGCATGTAAAAGTTTCACATTCAGTCTATGTCATCATGGGAAATGAGCTACAAAGCATGACATTTCTCACAAATCTTGTCTCCAGTTAAAGCAAAACTGCAGCCCTGCCCCCCCGCTCATAAAGTTATTATCAGGTTCTACGTCCAAGTCAGCTCAAAGAGGATATGATGTAACCCACTCCTGGCTCCCCTCTGCTTTCTCTGTTAGCATTGTGGGTCATGGCAGGAGTCTCTTCCTGTTTGATGGTGTCAGCCACCCAATGGGACAATGAAGATACCATCCAGGAGACCCTGGGGATCACATTAAAGACCAGAGACAAGTGAGGACATGAGAGAGGCCACAGACATGGCAGAGAGTGTTTGCTTTGCTCTGTAGTGGGAGCTATGTGAGGATCTGCCTGTATATTTTCTCTGTTATGGCGACTGGTCGAAACAAGGCTCTGAGGAGGAATCCCCCATCGAGGGTCACCGTGCTACCACACCAGGAATACCGGGCAGAGACATGTAAATAAATCTGTATTTTTAACAACATCTTTAAAGCATGTGAGACCTTTGCTCCTGCTTACTTTCCAAACACATGACTACTTCATGCATTTGTATAATGAGAATCAACTCACTCTCAGCGATGTCAAAGAAAAGAGTCATTTGTGCCTCAGATCTTGGGGTCTTTCTGAGCAGCAGCTCAAAGAGAAATGTGATGTTGACAAAACAAAGAGTGCATTTATGCTTTACAGTTTTCAATACATCAAAGTAAAAATGTGTAGTTACATAACTCAACACACTCCAAAGGGCGAGGGCTTTTTGCTGTGAAAAGTCCGCCTGGGGTCAGTTAAATTAAAAAACAACACATAATCCTGTTCTGGGCTGATGGACAGAGGTGAGGCACGCCGACACGCTTCTGATTTGTTTGTTTCGTTTGGACAAAGCTGAAGAACAGGGAACAAGGCCCAACAGTGATTCTGTCCAGGCTGTGAAACCCTGTGACGCACACAAAAACAATACCACAACACAATATCCATTGTATCTTCTGCCATTACACTGTCATGATAACCATTGAATTGGCTGTCAAGATGTTGCATTTCACCCCCGTTCTTTCTTTCTTTTTCTTTCCCAACCTCACTCCTGCCAATTAGCCGACATATTTCACAGACCCGATGGAATCCCCTCGACTTTTAAGCTGTCCATTCCAGACCACCGTCATCTTTTAAAAGCCCTTTGTGTGACTGGCCAACGGCTCCACAAGGACGTACAATCTTCGTCAGATATCCAACATTGTCCGTGGACCGCGGCTGAGATATTTTCCATCCGCTGAGTAAATTTGTGATCTTGTTACAGTCATTAGAGAATGCAACGGCGAGATTTTTGTGGCAAAATAAACATTACATCAGCAAAGAATTTGCCCAGAAAGACCTCTCCAACAAGGTTTTGCATGGAAATACACATTCAAGTAAATACAATATAACACTTAAGCTTTCAGTCACATTTCACAGACACCCTGTATTTATTACCTCATAAATACACAGTATACATATGAAAACCATCCATTTTCTGTCTTTTGCTAATAGGAAAATGACATAATAAAGGCTGTTGTGCAACTGAGGGAGTTCCTGGGTGTTTGCGACAAGGAGATTGAGCTATTTTATGTTTAGGTTTGTGATTAACAGCTCCCAGGTTGCCTCCAGATGTGGATTGGCCTCAGATGGACAATGAGTACATTTTTTGATAAAACAGTGACCCTGCGTGACACTATCCATCATCATAAGGAATGACGCAGTGGTCTAATAAGTAGATCTGACTACTCACTGCAAACATGGGCTCATTCTTTATGCTAAGTGGTGGACAGATGGTTGATCCCTCTGCAAGCAATCACAGGCAGTCACTGCCAGACCTCTCATCATATACTATCAACTGGTGAGAGGGAAACAATAGGGTGGTGGAAAACAGTAGGACTGAGACAAATGCAACCACCATAGCTTCTAATATTAGCTTTGCCTTTCGTGGCTAATATCGACTGGCTGCATCTGTCTTTGTTGTTTTGTTAGAATGCCACAGAATCTGTTTATTTTCAGAGGGAGGCTTAAAATACCCTGGATCAATCTACAAACAACAAACAGAGACTGGCTTGTTTGTGAACACTACACCCTTCCATTCCATTCTCCAATTGCCCATTGTGAAATTCCCCCTGCAGCCGCTCACAATCCACAAACACAAAACCTGGTACAGAATGAAATGTGCAAGATTTTCCGCCGAATTTTCCACTGAAACGTATCTAAACATCCCACACAGGGTGGACTTATATCAAGCTCTGTCATGTGAGTTTTAATATACAAACTGTGTGATCGATCCCTCTGGGTTATCTTATCTTGTGGCCAGCACAGTTGAGCAGTTGAAGGACAATTTTATGACCTTATTGTTTTGTTAACAGCTCTCGATAATTGTCATGTCTATCATCATGTATTTTTCTACACAGCTGTCATCCCGTTTTTATTCATTTAGTAATTTACCTCTTCCTTGGATAAACACTAGTTTGGCCTGTGCCAAGATTGTCCATGAAAAAAAATGAGGCTGGGTACTCATTCCACAAGGAGAGCTCTTTGACATTGCACAAATAACAGTGGATCAGTTATCATACTCAATTCCCTCCATAATGACAGAGTGATAAAGTACACCCTTGATATGCTCTTGTGTTTTCATTTGTCATTACATTATATATTACTGCTGTCTTGAATCTCAACATTTGTCATAGAAAACAAATCAAAGCTCCTGCTGTGGACAGCATGTTTTTATCTTTGGATTGTAGAGTAGTATAATTTGTTTAAAGGAAAACGTTGTTTGTGGTTGTAGGTTGATAGATATGATACAGTTGCAGATCTGCTGAGAAACAGCAGTAGCGAATACTGAGGTACTGTGCTTTACTTGGGTATTTCATAATACATGTTTCATTACACATGGTATTGAACTTATTCTTTATGACAGCCTCAGATACTATAGGCCTATGGGTTCAAGTGATTTTTACATAAACCAGTTCTTAGCTTAGCATTAAGGCTAGGCTACTCAAGCCAGTGCTGGGCTAGCTGAAAAGAATGAGCCTCATAGCCCACACATCACAGCACCACCAACTTCCTACTGTATGTTTAAACTTTGGTCTTTGAAAAGGTTAAATAAGTAATATAAAACATGTTAATTTGTGAGCTTTAGAGGTGCTAGCAGGTGGATGTTGTTACATTCAGACAGTGAGAAGCTAGCTGTTTCCTCCCGCTTCCTGTCTAAATGAGCTGGAGCCTTAAACTGACCAGACAAACATCCTGGTTTCAATCTCCTCATACTTTATTTCCTCTCTCTTTCACTATTTTCATAGTTCCAAATACCACACAGCCACAAAGCTATGTCCGGTTAAAAAGCAGCATAACGGGTATTTTAGACATTCTTCTGATAATTGTGTTACATTTAGACTAGCCTACATGACTTTTATGGAGCATTTTTAATTTGCGGTTTTGCCACTGTTGCTTCAGTAACTTCTCTTACCACCAGTAGGAACATAAAAAACACATGACTTACTGATTTACATCCCATGACCTGCTGGGAAATAATTTAAGGGACCTGAATTACACACACCTTTCACTTCTTAGGCTACGTGCCCTTGGGCAAGGCACTCTGCCATAATCTAGACTGTAATTACACGGACCTGGCATGAATGCTCAGTCAATTTTTCACTTGATAATTAAAGGCTTAAATAGACACTGCTTGTGTCAAAACACTTCTATCTTTTCAGCCATAATTCCACTTGTGAAGTATCTCACGCATTTTTCATACCTAACTCTGCTTCCTGACCTGATGGTACATTGCGTGCAATGGGTGAACGTTATGTCATGTAGCCCTATAGATACGTTGCTCATGATGCCATGTAAAGTCATGAGGATCAGCAAGATAAGTAAATTCACCTCTTCTGGCACTTGAGGCTGTGTAGCAGCATGTCTGTCTGCAGGCTTATTAAAACTTGGCTCCCTAATGAACATTCGCCCTTGAAGCCTGCTGAGTGCTTAGTACTGCTCAGGAGACGGAGCTCTGGACGCACGGGGCCTCTCTTCCTGCTCCCTATGGAGTGCTCAAGTATAAAACTCAGCTGTACCGGCAGGCTTGGGAAGAGTCATATGAATACTTTTACATTGCAGTGAACTGGAATGTTAACAAAAGACAGTCCACAGAATAAATTCAGCAGCTTTCCTGCGTTTTATTTTCACAGAAATAAGCTTGGGATCTGATGGGCAGAGCAGTTTTGGCTCAGCAATTGCTTTTAAAAAAAAAATAGTTTTGTCATTGTCATCTTTGCGTTGGCTGATTTGAGGCCCACTGCTGCACCACTGGGAGGAAAAGGGCAGTTCCACTTGGGTTGATTGAGATCCTGCAACTATGCCATGACCTCACACTCTGTTGTGGACATGCCAGTTTATGTTTGTGTGTGTGTGTGTATGGGGACACTGAAGGAAGCTGAGTATGGTGTGGGCTTGTAAGCAGTGTTGCACAATAACAGGTCTAGCCCAACAGCTCCCTTAGGGGTGTGATTTATGAGCTGGGCAGTGACAAGAGACATCCAGGAACTGAGGCCTACTTAACAGACATGGAAATGACATTAATATATCCAGAATATCCCTCCTATCTATCTATCTATCTATCTATCTATCTATCTATCTATCTATCTATCTATCTATCTATCTATCTATCTATCTATCTATCTATCTATCTATCTATCTACTCTGAACTTCTCTGGTTCAGACAACTTTGACACAAAATAAAAACGTGGTTCAAAGAGATTCCACAAAAGTGCCATGATGAATGGGGCAGTTTTCCCCAAACATCTGTCAGAGGCCTCGGTGTCTGTCTGCCCTTGGGGCTCTTGCAGACAGGTCAGCGCAGTCAGAGAGGCTTCCTCCCTGAACCTCACGCCCTTATTCTTCCCCTCATTCCCTGTCCCATGGATCCCATGGCCATAACAAGGTTTCATTGATGGCCGTCGCACCGGCTGGACTGAAGTTTAGTCTTTGTTATATGCTGCTGTTGATGTTACCCTATTGACCCTCGCACTGGAGGGAATGCTGGTGACTGATAATTAGCAAAAGCCTGTGGCAGAAAACACTTTGAAGTCATCTTGGCTAATCGTTGTGTCATCCCCTTTTCCCTTGAAGCTTGCTCACGGTAAACAGGACATAGGTTATAGCAGGCCAATGGTTTGTTCTGACTAAATGGACTATGGGGAAAAGGTTTAATGGATTGAAAAATAACAAATTTATCATGCTTAATAGGAAGCTATTCAGGTCAAATTGACCTCATGCGGGGGGTTAAATCGCATCATAACTTTCTGGCACTCGACCTTCACTGTTAATTGGGAGCAGTGAAGAAGATTTTTCATTCACCTAACTGTTGCTGAGGAGAGCACATGATTCTCTGCTCAGAGCTACCCAAGCATGAGGCCCGCCCAGCAGCCATCAAACATTAGCATTACATGAAGGCTACATATGGGAAGAAAAACATGCTCCGCTCGAAAACACTGCAGGCAAGTGGTTTGGCCCAAAGTGCACACCACAACTCACCAAACTGTTGTTGCGGCTGGGAGGCACGTGTCATCAATGAGTCAACCACCAAAAAGGCTTTTATGCATCATCCATTCCCAGCAGTGAAGGTAAACAGACCTTAACCTGCATTACTCAACACTCTGCAGCGTAAAATATCCAAACAACTGACAGTTTGTTAGATCTTTCCTTTATCGTGCACGCAGTCAGACTGTTGAGTGGGAGTGAAATAAAAAAAAGAAGCTGTTTCCCAGTGTCAGACAGTCACAGCTTTTTTTTTTCTGCACCACAGCTGTTTGTTCTAGAAACCCTAAAATAATTTTCTGGTTCCTGTAGGAAACACAAGAGGTTTTCCACAAGACTGAGATACAGCCAGACTGTTGTAAACACGCTGAGATACAGAGCGTTTGTCATAGTTATCTAACATTATTTATTATTTGACATTATAGGCTGTTTTGCTGATACCTGGTTGGAAAATGGCTTTGAAAAATGAACGACACTCTGGAGGAAATTAAAGGAGTTAAGTGGGTATAGTATAATGCTTCCTGCGTAAGTGTGAACAGTATTTTTTACAGGTCCTGCTTCAAAAATAAAACCTCTTTTATAAGAATGTGCATGACGCTAAAAGATATAAAGAGAGGGAACGGTTCCAGAAGTAGTCTCTTAACCTGAAAAGCTGGGAACTTGTTTGTTGATGTGACTTCAGTCCTTCAGTCTTTACAGGTGGTTACATGGTTAACAGCTGGAAAGTCATTGGCAGGTTGGTGCCAGAGAGTTGGCATGAACTCATAGGATCCTGTCTCACCTTTGGCCCAGTTTCTAAAATATCCCACGTAATATTGCCTCTACATCATTCACGGTGTCTGTTATGAAAGTGTGTTGAATAGAGCCATCAGTTTGTACTTTTAAGATAAGTGTGTGGAGCAATTTTTGTCTCCTGTGGTGGGTGGGGGGATGTAGGATAATTGCAGCAGATATCCATTTATATCCTCCTGGTAAAGCTGCTAATGTGGAAAATGCTTGACCTTGATTTTCCATGGTCGCGCACTGGAGACATCACGAAACAACGTGAACGGGGACCAAAGCTGTGAGACGCACGGCCATCTATCACCCCTTCAGGACAAATAGCTGCTGAGGCAGTCCAGCAGGCCTTGTGGCCAGGTCACAGCCAGGAGGACCAGAAGGAGGAGAGCCCTTGGGGCCCTGGGCCAGCGGCTGGAGAGGCACGCTGAATCAAGGCTGAGGGGCCAGGAAAATTGGAAAGGGAGGGGAGAGAAAAGAGGGGAGAAGAGGGAAGAAAGCTGCGGGTGAACAGCCAGGATGATCTATCACACACATTAACTCCTCCCTTTGCTTTTCTTCGGTGAATTCTGCTAAGAGCCAAAGAAAACATGACAGCTAAATACTCAGAATGTATAAAAATGCTGGTCACAGCGGGCACAGTTTCCATCCCCCACTCTTATTTAGACTTTATTGCAAGTATTGATTTATACTGTGATTGATGTCATGTGAATCAGGATGTTTTAGACTTCATCTGGCTAATGACTGGAAGGCCCCACGTGTTTGGAAAATGTATGTTTTCTGAAAAGTTATGGCAACTTCTTATTTGACCTAATTGGCTGCCAGCGTGATCCGCCCTTTGACTATGCTCCAGTGGCATTTATCATGCAGTAGCATGACATCACTCTGCATATTGTTCATGAGAGACACAGTTAAATCAAACTTCAAGAGACAGAAGGACTACACCACAAAATTCAAGGCTGGAGTGGAGGATTTGGAGAGTATTTACAGAACTGAGCAGTATATTTTCTGACTGACTAGCAAGTGCATATTTCAACAGCCCACCAAGGCTGCCATCGATATAACAATTTTTATGTGATGATGCAGAACTGTAAATTGTTTTAAATTCCATGGGAATCTCACAGTTTTGGTTAAACGAGAGAGAAAATGGGATTTGTGATCAGATATAATATTCCCGCAAATTCCTGGGTCGCATTTCAGATGGTTCTGTGAGCTGACTGACAGAGAGCTGTTTTAATTCTCACATTTTTAACCCCTATATGGAAGCAGGAGTGTGACTTCAGCTCTCCTGTCTATATATTTTTTTGAATTCCTATCTCAGAAACCAGAGTCAATTCAAATATTCAAGGAATAGGAGCTGAATAGGAGTGTCTATGTGGAAGTGGATAACTAGAATGGTTGCCTTTACCCCTGTCCACCACACTGTTTATTACAACAGCAGAAAACACACAAATCTGTTCCACAGTTCCCTGCTGGCTGACTGTGAACATCAAGAGCACGACAAGGAAGCTTCTGAGGTCTGCCTGTAAAACATTTAGCTGCCATCAAGTCAGGCAGAAAACTATCCGTTAAACCCTCCTCAGGTCTTAAACCTCGTGGAGCCACGCTGATAATATCACTGAGTCGTACAGTAAATCAACATAACCAGAAATATAGGAGGAAGAATTAAGTCCCCTTTTTGTTTGTCCAGGATGACCTCTGACACCAGGCTTGACTTCATTTGATGGAGTTGGCACCTGGTTGGTGATTTTACAGCTAGGAGCCTATAGCTATATCACAACCAGTGCTGTAACATATGATTTGTAATGAGTTCTCACCCGGAGCCAAAACTGCCTGTTCTCTGGTGAAACTCTTCAGAGGTCGCAAAAGGGGCAATTTGTAAATGGGAAGTACTTTAATTTAATCTCTGTTGCACTTTTCTTGCCAATGCAGCTTAAGGCCTTTGTTAAATTAACAACTCACACCCACAAATGAATGAGTCGATCACTCAGCCATGAAGTAGTGCAGGGCGGACGTGTTGCCAGTGCTATGACATGCATCAGAAACATAGCCAGTGGTGCTAAACTCTGTCTAACTTTATCATGTTTCTAGATCACTCCACTGTTTTAAAAAGTGTCAGTGCCGTTGATGGATTTTCTCTTTGTCTGCACTGGTAAACAATGCCATGCAAGACTCACATGTACAGCATGGCTTTGAAACTCATGCACATACAATTCATAGAAGTTTTTTTTTCAAGCCTGCACTTGCAACACCCATATAAGTATAAAAAAAAGAATGAATATCATGAAAGGCGAAGTGGAAGTGCCTGTCTTAAATAACGCCCATGTGACCTACTTCTATTACCCAGCTGACAGCACTTCATTCATACAAGCTGGGAAAGGCCCTGTAGTCCTTGGCCTAAGCACATTACATTTATCCTGCTCTATCTTCAACTGTTTCCTCTTGTTGCGTGAATGCCTGTTTTATGTACAGTCTGCTACGAAGCGCGATGGAGGTCTTCTATAATATTCCTTCCAAGGAAAAGCTGTCATGTTCAATGAAAAGAAACTATATTAATAAAGCACATAATTTCAGCTTTTACGAAGTGGTTCGCTGCCAAACGAACCTCCTTTTTCCACGTTTTCCCTCAGGTCCTCACTGCTGCCCAGTCTGAACAATGTCAGTATTATGTTAGCTGCTGGGCAAAGAGGAAGGAGAGTTGAGGGCTTTGATACAGACGGCAAAAGGTAGCTAGCGAAGAGATTGACGTTCCTTGTTGGTGCTCTCCATTGAAAGTCATCACAGAGACTGATTCACATGGATCACTTAAAATTCTGCAGGCTCGGCTAAGAATACGCTGTTGATACTTGCTTATAATGAGAGCCCTACATTCTGGGTGCAATGATACTGTTTGGCTTTCCAATGGGTACACTTGAACCCTGACCCTTCACTCGCTGAGCGGTGACGAGGCAGTCACTCTCAACTAAACGGATGCAAATGCGTCTCTCACGGGTCATTCATGCTGACAGGTAAACATGTAGAGCTGGTTCCCATGATAGGTTTCATTAGAAGGCACCAAACGTGTAGCTACAAAACACTTGCCTCACAGTCATACACTGCAAACCATCTCGGAAGTGGAGCAATTGAAAGCACTAAGTAGTCTGGAGACAAATCAAACCCACCTTGGGCTTTCTTCATCAAAACACACACAGGCAAGCACACAGAAGCTGTTTGCGTCAGTGTAACTCCAAAACTTGGATGTTGTTATTGTTGCCACGACGCCGTGCTTTATAAGAAGCTGTGCAGTGTAATGCAGTTATATTTCTGCTCCACATTTGAAAGATGATAGGAGTGGCTTGGTTGTCATGCCAAAGATTTCAAAGGACTCTTTGTGTTGAAACGTCGCTCATAGCCAGAGATATCCTCCTGGTATTTATACTAGAGTTCCTCCAGATGCTGAAAATTGTATCAGTTTGGGCCACATTAAGTCCTTTTTCATGACATGGATAGCTGCTCCATAGATCTTCAATGATTCCCAACCAGGGGCACTAATGCCCATCAGGGGTACTTCTGTTGTTGCCACAGGGCATGTGAAAACTTACAGCCTCGGTAAACTAATTAAGAGGAATCCTTAAATCTAAATTTGATTTGAAAATGACGCCCACTTATTAAGTCGTCTGAAACAGCTGCACACTAACCACACATTGCATTTGAGTGGTTGAAATACACACACTTGCCAGATTGCACACAGTAGCTCAAACCAATTCATTCCTCCACCACAGGCCTGCCCTCATGAAGGCTGCAATTGTTCACTTTTTGTTTTGTCCTAGAGAGGTGTTGATTCCATTTGTGGTGCTGTATTGCATTACACCAAGGGGTGTTTCTATTGTTTCATCTTATTGATAAAAACGACAAAATAATAGAAAACACTTGTCAGTATAACGCAACACAGCCCCACAGAAAACAGCACCGCAAACTGCATCCTCCAAAATAACACCACAGATGGTTCAACACCTTTCCAAGAGTTTCAACAATAACTGAACCTTATAACCTAGAGTGCATTAGTTTTATATGGGTGTGCTCTAAAAAACTGACAACTGAGTGTAGACAGACAAAGCAATGGAGACAATAAAAAGCGCATATTGTTGTCCAGCTTTTGTCATATGTACAAATGGAGCCACACGGACAAAACTACGCAATGATATTAATGGAAGATTATTCACATTGATGTACGACACATACATGACTCAGTATGTTGTATGTGTCATACATCAACATGAGGTGGTGACTGAGGCTTCAGCGCAGCGACACTTGAGCTGCGGCCATAGGGGGCGCTGAGCAGATAGCACCTCATGCATCTGTCGGTGCATGCCTCGGTCACCCTCAAGGACGCTGGGGTCAACTGGCCGTGATTGGTTTCAGAGGCGCCACCGACACCAGGCAGACAGCATGCCTGGGGACGGGGGTGAGGGCGCTGGACAGTCATAAGACAAATGCAGCCTCCTACTCTAATTAGATTTCTCATGGGTTGGAAGATGAGCTGTAATCAGCTGTGGTGCTCAGTCCAAGTCTCCACTTATATTGGCTGTAGGGCCAACAGAAAGAGTGTGGTGGAAGGACTCTTGACTCTTAAAGTGCTCACACAGTAATACAAATTTTCCTGGTGAAACTTCACTTGTCAGAGGTTTTTTTTTACGCCTCGGCTATGATGGGAAGGAGACCGGGCAGGCTGCTAACCTTCCTCTCAGGCTGCTGTGTGTTTTGGATGGCAGTCCTGCGAGTGGTCTTGATGCTCAGGGACCACTCGCAGGCGTGCATCTTTGTGGCTTAAGTGAGAGTGGGGAGCTACCTCTCTTTGGGTTGTTTAAGATCTTCTGGGAAAAGACTAATGTGTTGTTTCCAGACAGTGGGAGGGAAAGTGATGATGCAGCATGGATGAGAGAAGGGGTGGGGGGGGGTGGGGGTGAATGAGATTTCTTACATAACCTGACCAGTTTTCCAAGGTTTCAGTTTGACTTCGAACTGTGGGCTTCCCATACCTTTTACTGCCAGATCAAAGTGAGGCTGTGCATCTGCAGGCTGCTGGGACTCACGTTTTATGTTGTAACCTGCACAGGTTGAACTGCAGCAGCGTAAATGAAATCTAAAGCTATCCTGTGGCACAGTGATCACCTGAAACAGCCTTCATCCCCTTCATTCAAATCCTCATAGAAAAGACTGTACTAAATTGCCATTTGAATCCAGCAACAGCACTGCTGACTTTTTAAGAAAAACATCTGGAAATGTTTTCTTAATTTTTATGATACCACAGTAGCCTGTCAGCTTTGATTCAAACTGAGGATAACGATTGATGCAGCTGCAGCCGTGATAACTTCAATAACTCCCGTTCAAAGGAATCAGAAAAAGACACACACAGTAAGATGATGTAACTTGGCAGAGAGAAGTGCGTGTGGGCACATGGACCGAGCGGTGCAGTGAGTGGAAGCAACAATACAGCCGACAAGGGGGAGTTTCTTCTTGCAAAGCGCATGCAATCCCTACAAAAATTCCCGGTGACTTCAGATCCAAGGAGGTGGTGATATTCATGGGAGCACGATTCAAACTCTCTCACTTGGAGTAGGAGTGGAGCCTCAGCAGTCTGGAGCCGACGCGCTGCTGTCTTTGCGCCTCTTTTCCTTGTTTCACAGAAACTAAAAACAGATGGAATAATGTCTGCTTGAGATACCGTTTCTGATCAGCGCAGGGAGGAGAAGAAGAGCTCACAGAGTTTCTCACTTCTGGACTGCATAGGAGCTGATTTCATTTCCCTGAAGACACCCTGCCTCAAGTCTTACCTGGGCATTATGAAGAGGTATCCAGGTTTCTTTCATTCCTGGGAGAGGATGTCGACTTGTTGAGCTCTTGTAGCCTGATCGGGATTCTTTTCCTTTCTTTCTTTTCTTTTTTTCTGTCTTTTTTTTTTTTTTTTTTTTTTTAATTTGCTCATATTTCAGTGGCTCTCCACAAACTGTGCCTCGACCTGCCTTTTACGCGGTACTTTCAAAACTGTGCATGCTCAAAATGGACCGTGCGGGATTTGCAGTTTTTATGCTTTTGACTGTGGCACTCGTGCGAGCGGGCGACAGCCACCAGGACGCAACAGGTGGGAGGAAGGAGAGTGCAGGGGCAGACCGGGCGGTCTGGGACCAGCAGCAGCAGCAGCAGCAGCAGCAGTCGCGGGTGAGGAGTCAAGGTCACTTGCCAAGGGGACCAGGGGACGGTGCATCCTCCAAACCATCCGGTGAAACTTCTCCTCGGACCAGCCAATACAGGACTCTGGTCCGGCTGCCCAGAGCAACTACATCATCCAGAGCGGGACCGGCTCATGCTGCAGGCGTCTCCCGGGAGGACCATGCCTCTGCGCCGCGGGATGGTGCTCAGCGCACCGCCAGACCAGCAGCCAGCGTGCTGCACAGAGCCAGAGTTAACCGCAGGCAGAGCAGCAAGTCTGCCAACTCAAGGAGACTTGTTGGGTAAGAGTGACAGCCAAGTGTTCTACAGCCTGATATAAAAATGTTTTACTTTGCTTTATCAAGCTGTTCCAGCCATTCAAGTCCTCGGTGTGAGTAGTAGGCCTACTTTGGAAGGAATTTGTGTGACCTATTTTACATCAGACCATGTGGTTTACTGTAAAGTTGTGGTGGCCCATTAAAGCAGAATCGCCCTTCTTGTAAGGAAAACCATGTGATGAAGTAACTTAACTGCCCTCAGGAAATGGCTACTAAGTCTTGCTTTATATATCAATACAAAGCTGGTGCATATAGTGCATGAAAGTGCACATGCAGGACACCCCAGTGAAGGTGAAAGAGCTGTACTCCAACAGCTTTCATTGCATTACACCACATGAAATTGCACAATGTATATTGTCATCAAGGTTAAGGCAGGACATGGAATAATAGCTGAGCTTCAACAGTGTGCTGATCTCTGGGCTGATATTGGATGCATGTAATGGAGAGCAAATGTGTAGGCTATGAACTGTATTTGAACTGTATTTTGAGACACATGCAACACTGCATTATCACCATTTCCTCCCATTACCGCACATTACATATATTTAAATCGTAGTAGGAGAGTAGCCACAGACTACTTCAATGTGTGCACCCCAGTTATGTGCTCTCGCCTGTGGCCGTGTTTTGTAGTGGCTCAACTGGAGTATTGGCTGGTGAACATTTGCAAATTTGCTTAGTGATCAGAAACACCTGTTTCTCCGATGGCCCTCTTCTCAATGCTGCAAATCCCATTTTTTTTTCCTTTGTTTTTGTCTCTGTTAAACTCTAAACAAGACGGTTGGTTGTTTCCTTATTAGAGCTCTTTTCTTTTTGTTAAATGAACCCTTGTCCACCCAGTCCTGTTTGTTCCATAGGGACAAAGCATGATACACACTGGTGGGGAGAGTGTTTACATAATAATGGGGGGGGGGGGTTTGAATGTCTCTTCTTGGGTTGCAGACAGTAAGACATAAATGAAATATCTTTTATGTGGGTCATCACAGGGCCTCTTGTTTTTTTTAGGTCATTGATTATCATTTATATGGCCAATTTATGAGGGGGGGTGGGGGGGGGGGGTGCTTTACAAGCAATAGGAGGATACAGCCAATTGGTTTTCCATCTATAGGCATACATACAGCCTAATGTGCACTCACCAGAGTTAAGCGTAAAAAACATAATAAAAATGAAGTGACTAATGGTCTATACATTTCCGTTGCTCATGCTCCCTCACCCTCCATCACCTGCTTGCTACTGATCCTTCTTTTGTCCTTGAAGAGGTTTTAGCAGTGCAAGACTTTGAAAACTAACACTCACCACTTAGCACCCAGAGGAGAGGCTGGACAGGGATCTTGTCCTCTGCATATACCTACATTTTACTGACTCCATGGAAGAACTGTGTTACACCAAGAACCACGAACAGGCCCGGATCTATCAAACATTAAAAACAACATTTCTAAACGTATCCGTCACTCAGACAGCTGCAATCATGCATGGTTGAATTGAGGAGCTGTCTATTTAAAGTAGTGCATAAAGAAAATAGCAGCCTGTAGTATTAGATCCAACATGCTTTATTACAGCAGTGGGGCAAATGCCTTGCTTGACGTTGCCAATAAAACACATTTCAGTGTTAAATGAATGGGGCTCTTTGAGTTTTAAAGAAGCATAAAGGTAGCATTACATAAATCTACGGGAACATTACCGTATGGTAGTCCGCTAGGTTATTTTAACACTTTGATTCATTAGCTTCGGATGAATCATCTGCTGCTTGTTAGAGAAAGTGCTTTTTGTGACACATTTCCTCCTGGAATTCCCACTCAGCTTACTCATTTACTACACCCCGCGGCCCTGGCAGTGCTGGGTTCACTTAACCCTCCTTTACATTCAAGTTGACTCAGTGTGACTCCCCTTCTGTTTTTGGTGCACCTGTCAGACATTTGACTGATCCAGGACAGCTCAGTAGTGAAATAATACACCACCTCCTCATGTTGGGGTTTAAATAAAAAGGTGTGAACAAGGTGTTGCTGTATTCTAACCTGGGGCATGATCCTAATTATGTTGTAAGTTCTCTATTACAGACATGCATATATCTTATGATGGAATATAAACGTGATGACAGATGTCTTCGGCACGGACCTGGCCTGATGTGTTTGATTTATGACAAAGCGAGGGCCTGCCAGAGGGTCCAAACAACTGCATGTTATAACAGTAACGCTTGCAATATCTAATGAGTGCGCTCTGACTGAGGTCAGTGAGTCAACCCCCGTTATCTTCTCAAATCACTATGAGTCAGACATCTACTTACTGTAATATCTTGTGAAAAGATGACGGGGCACAGACCCTTGCCAGCGCGTTGACTGTTGCCCTGAAGTTGCTCTTGCGGTCTGGTGCCTTTTCATCTATCTTGCAGCAAAAATTGGCCTGCGCCGCAAGCGAGGATTAAAGAGTGCAAAGAATCCAGTTATAACTGTTTAAAACTTGTCATCTCTCATTTGCTCAGTGATTTATAGGAGATGCAGGGTGCTTTTCATGTCTCGTGTGTCTAATCCCTTCAAGGCTCAGATAACTCTGTATTTGTTTTCACTCTGGACTCTGGCATTAACAGAATGAAGGACTTGCAGGGTCCACGCTTAGATAGAGTTTCGTGAGTTGCACAAAGTTTTAATCAAATGAAATGCAATTAGTGTGTAATCTTGTAGGTGATCGTATCAATAGTACCACCACATCAGGACAGCCTTTGCAGTCTGATCTGTTTGTCATGCAACGGGTCCGAGGCCTTCCAACACTCATTTTTATTGCTCTATAAATTAATAATTCTTGAAACATTGCTGTCAGTGTCTTACTTCACAATGGTTTCTGTGTTTGTCTTCCTTTGTTCAGGCCGAATGTCTGTGGAGGTCAGCAGTGCTGCTCTGGCTGGGCCTTGGCACCAGGAACCAATCGCTGCATAAAACGTAAGGAATAAAAAAAACCAACTTAATTGTCATAAATTTTTAATAAATGTAACTTGCATGAATATGTTTTCATTCAGTCAATGAAGAAACCCATTTTACTGCCTCACAACCAAGGTCAGACATGTTTGTGAGGCCTCAAAATGGCGCACAAGCACAGTGCCGAGCCTTGTGTGTAGTATAATAGAGCTTTTTGAGCAAGGGAACTTAGCAGACAGAGAGGCTTTACAACCCTACACACACACAGAAAAATAATGTAGTATAAAGTGCTACTAATGACTGTCCTGTCAAAGAGAATTGCTCTGTGAAAGTTTTCCTAGGGTGTTATAGCCCCCATGGTCATTCTCATCATGTGGTGTTTGCCTTTTCTCTTCATGTAAGATCTTCGCGTGGAAATTACAAGCACTTAGCACTTGGCTCCCTTTTCGACACGAGCCCTTAATTATGGGTGGAACTGCAGCTTCTTTTATTTGACCACAGCAGTATTGGATATCCTGACAGCCAGATAATTAGAAGTGGAGTAGAGGACACTGGCTGCGATTGAGTAATTGGCCACTTCTTGACACGCAATGTTAACCGAGACCAGTTAAAATCATTACTTTTCATCCTTGTGTTGATACATCTGTGTTTTAAGCAACATCTTTTGACCAGTTCTTGATAAAGAGGTTGAACTGAAGGCTACACCAGGTCTACTCATTGCATGTCATGTGTCATTTTCACATTTGAGAACACCATTTTCTGCCACAGACTGAAATAACAGGTTGGAGTTGGAGGATTTTTTTTTTTTTTTAGGAAACAATATCTTTAAATTTTACAAGTGAAGTTAAACTAACATAGTAAGCAACATTTCTTTACTAACAATGGGACTAAAGCTCATCTATCTATCTATCTATCTATCTATCTATCTATCTATCTATCTATCTATCTATCTATCGCTAGTAGCCGTACTTGTTTACTGCTTTCTCTCTTTCCCCTCTGCTAATTATCTTACACACTAACACACACACACACAACTCATCAAACACTTCAGCCATTCGATTACACAGCAAGCTGACTGGTCCCAGCAGCCTCCCAGGTAGATCCCATTCTCTCCTACCCAGTGTAAACCCTTCTTCTATTTTTCTCAAGTCCCAGCTAAAGGCAAAGTTACCAAGGTGTAAATTACATCTACCGTGGAACAGCATTTGCCCAAATTAAAAGAGTAAATACTTATAATCTGCCAGAAAGTAACAGGTCCAGTCTAACATGCCTACGTTAAACAAGGCAGTGGATCTTAGCAGGCCAGGGGTCTGTCCAACCATCTGGACCCTCTTACAGCTTGGCCCTCACCCAGGTCTGACTGGAGGCTATGCTATCATCAGCTGAGTGAAGTCCCATGGCAGGCAATGTGCCAACACAAAGGCCCCAGACTTGAGCTGGGACTGGAAGCCCCCACGTAGAAGACCTCCGTGGAGCAAAACAGGCTTAGACTATCTTTATTCTGTCCGGTCCTGAGACCCAGGCTGCTTTATTAGGGGATGGCAGCATGAGAAAACATGTTCACAGTAGGGGAAAGAAAAGGAACAAACCTGTCAGCCGGGAGCATAAGTAAAAACATATCACGGCTGAGCTACGTGTAGGAAATTCTCGCTGAAGGGATTGAAGTAATGTCTAATATTAAAAGTGTCAGCTGCAGACTTCACTCGCAAGGCTGGATTGGGTGTCTAGAGTTATGGCTTCTTAACAATACCTCCTTGTTTCAACTGAGTTGAGGTCAGAGCAAATATATGACAGGAATTGGATCACTAGTTGTCCTGGGAGTGCGCCTACATGTCTTTAGAAATGTGTTTTTAAAAAGGTTTACTTCTGGGTCTCCCTGGGTCTGCTGGTTGAAGGGTCTCTGAAGACTCAGTGCTGCCCATGTTCTGGCAGGATTGCTGCAGAGTGTCTCTGTTTTCAACTTCGGGACAGAGGGTTAGCAGACGTGTTTGTGTATTAAAGCAAATTCCGGGGAAGAAAATAGCCAGTGTTGCGAGATAGAAACCTTTGATCCATTAAGAACATTGCATTTCCATTGTTGGGCCATGTTTATTTCTCTTTGAGCCAAATGAACCGCTGTGATCAGTGGTAAAACTTCATTATTCTTTTATGACTACGGTTTTACCTAACCAGTGGTTTTTTTTATGAATGGTGGCCAAGAACCAAAGGTGTGTGTTTGTTGTGGTTGGCATGGTAAAATGAAGCCAGGTGTGAGCTTGGCTCTATTTTCATTTGTTTACTTGTGGGCAGGATGGAGGCTCTCATCAAGATGTATGGAGCATCATGTTTCTGGGTCAGCTCTTATACTTACTCCCCACTGTGTTGAGATTCACATCTGTTCATCAAAAGTATTGCTGGTTAGATGAAGAGCAAAGGGAGGCCATATTGCGACCTCGCCCAGTCACAGCCCAACAATTAGAAGACAAGCCTGACCGTCAGCTGCATTACTTTAACTGTCAACACTGTCTTGACACAAAAACTGATTAAATCTTCATGCTGAACTCTGCAGATGGCCATTGTCAAATTTCCAGATAAAATTTTGTAATGTTTTTCATGGAATCTAACACCAATTTAAAACAATACTGCACCAATACATTAACAAGACATCATTCGTCAAATATTCCTGCAGTAGAAAGCCATGGGAATGTCGTACACCTGCATAAACAGTAATTGTGAAAACGAGAAAACAGCATGCCAATTCAGTAAAATTTGTACCATCACTCCAGTTTGTATTGGAAATGGCCATAGAAATGTGTTGTCAAAACAGTACATTACTCAGGGTAAAGGACTTTAGGTAGGGTTGAATTGCTGGCATGTTTTATGATAAATACAGTAACCCTCCATTAGATACTGTGTGTCAGTGTAATTACAGTTTCGTAGTTTTGGTTTACAACATTTCTTGGAAAAAGTGATCACGGTAGGAACTTTAAAAAAGCCAGTGTTATTGGAGATTTACAGTGTATCTCTATTCCTTTGTATCTGCTGTCAAGGGCTTCACTCTTATCTTTGCACCCTTGAATGTGGCTTTCACTCCAACCTCGCTGTAAGTGGGATCTTGGATAGGCTCTACCAAGCAGGACACACACTATTAGTCTTAGCGACATGAGCTCTTTGGTGATATGGGAGTAGTGTGGCTACACCTACTAGTTTTACAACAAGATTAGAAGTCAACACACTCACTATCAGCTCTGTGAAGCTGTATTTTTTAGGACTATGAGCTAAATGCGAACATAAAAATAATGAACTTTCTCATAAGGCATTAGCATGTTGATGACTAGCAGCTATAATGTTTACTTTTAAACATTTTTACATTTAGCATCCTTGTTAGCACGGTAGTACTATTTGCTCTTTAGCACTAAACACAAAGTACTGCTGGGGCTGGGGGAAAGTCATTAGTCATGTATTTGCTCATAAATCATGTGGCAAATTGAAATGTTGACCAGATGGTGGCAATAGAGGAGAAGTTAAGGAATCACCAAATTCACCAAATTACATTTCATCCCAAGGGACAGTTGGATATTTGTACTAAATTCAACAGAAATCCCTCCCACACATATTTCACTGAAAGTCCTAAATATCTATCTCATGATGGTGCTGGTGGAAATGGCCTTAGGAATCATCTCCTGAGGACAATAATAGCCTGTACAACATTTCACAACAATTCACTCAATAAATGTTGTTTATTTCATTCTTGACCAAAGTGGTGGACAAAGATTCTGGCTAGCGTGGCTAAAAAAGGAGCGCGAGATGTTGGCGTCGTTCAGGCAGGGTGACTATGAATAAGAGTTTTGTTGTGTTGTTGTGATAGTAATTTGATTAAAGTAATGAGGGGGCTGAGCTATGTCAAAACATTATATTGTGATTACTTTGACACATTTTGATGACTCACGAGATTAGTGGTAATAGTACATGTAGGAAAGAATATTGAACAGATGATGATGTGATTGTTGCTGGGGTGTGTAACAAACAAGCACTCTCTCCTATGTCTGGAGATTATTACTTGTAGGCTGGAGAAATCTCTGTGGCACCGCAATGCTTAATTGATATAGTATGTTGTGGTACATTTTACCTTTATCAAAATATTGCAGCTCCTTTGTGCTTGGCCTCATTGAGATTTCTAAAATATTTCGACTAATTGTTCCACCATAATCAGGTCTGGACAATACTGAGAACATCTGAACAGTGATAGCCAGGGAAAAGACTGCCTGATGCACACACAGGAACTGGCTTTATATTTTACCTGAGTCCAGAGTGCTCCCTAAAGTGCAAGTGAAATCCATTTCATCACACTATACATCATGATGTTTTGAATGAAATCGTGTGCTACATATGGCAGCATGCTGCAAGAATTCAATACTGAAAGCAGGAGCCCCTTAAAAACACACACACACACACTTGGTCCTTGATTTAAACCCGTTGGTGTCTTAGGGAGTGCAGATGAAAGGTGCATCATTCACGTGGAGGAATAAAGTTGTTTTCAGTCTCTTAAGCAGTTGGTAATTGACAGAGTGAAATGCGGTACAGAGGAGTTTCTTTTTGATTGTCTTCCAGCTTTCTTTGGCCTGCTGTGCCGTTCAGGGCCCCATCCCAACCCTCAAATAACTCCTCCAGCAGAAAGGCTCTCCCTTTTGCTTACCTTCGCCATTGCGAGATAGATATCCCTCTCTTCCTAAACAAAAGATATAGAGTGCCGCATGTTTCCCTCTCTCATTCCCATCGTGGCTTCAATGTTGTTTGAGCAGGATTGAACTCCTGCAGGTTGGATACACTGAGAGACATGCAAGTCATGTTAAAACCTTGACTTTACCATTCAGCGTCTTCACGGTTACCTCATTCTTCCCAACAACAGTGGTCCATTGCATTTTAGTTCATTTAAAGTCCAGAAGAGGAAATGGGATTTTCATGGATGTCATAGCCATCACAGTGCAGTTTTTAATGTGAATTAAGCAATGAAATAATTGTACACTCCCAGAAGTATGAAAAGACATTGTCTTATGTGCGTAACACATTAGATGCTTTACTTTTGCTTCAACATGTGTGAAGCAGCTGGTAAACTGTCAAGGACATACATATGTTAACGTTTTCTGACCTCCAAAACGGTATCCAAAAATGCAGGTTCACCATCTTTCCCTAATAGATACAAGCCGTCTCTGTTTGCTTTTTGTGACACACAACAGAATATTTAAATATAGTAAACCGGATGTTACAAACAAATTTGCTCTCTTCCTGTGTCAAAAAATATCAAAAGACATATCCCCTTGGGTAATGTCATGAAATCGCATGGGATCATGGGAATTGGTGTCTTCACCATCATTCCCTGACTTTGTCACATATCAGAATAAATGCAAAGATGGTCCAAAGATGACCTCAAAACCTGTGATTCAGTTTTGGTGGTACTTTTTGGTGGACACATCGGAGTAACTTGAAACTGAGGCTGCCTACCCTTGTCTCTTTTGAACCAAGAGGTTTTTACCTGCAACCAAAGCACTAGAAGAGGTGTTAACCTCTCTACATAACAAACAGACCAGGAGATCAAAATCTGAAGCAGATTCAAATCAGTGTTTTGCAGACAATCTTTGGCAGACATAGCCTCTTCAGTGCCTGAGCTGCCTAATACTGGCCAGGCTTTTTCTCTGTTAACTTAAGATCCAGACATGAGATGACTAAAATAATCTGGTTAAATATAGTAACAACGACCAAAAGTATAAAAACTTTGTGTGGCTTAAAACTAGATGACAGTCAATTTTTAACTTCTGGCAGGCAACTACAGCACCCACCCATGAACATAGAGGATATTATGTCATTGACAGGAGTCCAAATGACACACTACATCCATGTTACCATTACCATGATTAGAATCACATATTTTTCTAGGTTGGAGAATTGCTGGAAACATTTAGGGTGATGTAAGTTCAATATTTTAAACATGTATTTGACAGTCTTAGTCATTTATCTTCTTATCTTAACATTGAGAAGTTACATGTTAGACAAAATGTTAAGGTTCAAGAAGGTAGTTACACATCAGTAGGCCCATTACAGTACTTAAGTTAAAGAGATTTGTCATGCTATACACACTTAATACACTTAATAGGATAGTATATGCAGCTTGGTCATGAGTCACAGCCAGGCACATGATTCAGTTTGTATCACAATCCTCCGAGTCACCAGGACTTTCCTGCTGAATGCCACTGCTAAATGCATTATTTCTTCGGCTGAATTACGATGAGATGATATGATGAGTCGATATCCTGTGTGCAGTTTTTAATTTACAACATCCTTTTGGCAGCAGCAGAGCTTAGAGGCCACTTCTTGTTTTTTTATATGAGGAAAAGGAATTTGCTGATGAGTAAGAGTAAATCATGTAAGTACAAATATTTTACGGCAGTGAGTCAGTCAAACTACAAAAATAAAAAGGAATACATTTTATTTTAGCAAAGGTTTAAAAAAGAGAGAGAGAGAGAGAGAGAGAGACAAATCTCCTGTGCAGCATCCTCAGTTTTACAAGGAAGTTTTTAAGATGCTGGTGTTTCTCGTGACGCAATAGAGCTGGGGTTGAAATTACAGCAACACAGACAGCCACAGACCCCTCCGCGGCTTTATATGTCGTGTGCGGATTTGTGGGGGTTGCACAGTTCACAGTTCACAGGCAAAATACTCCCTTGGCAGACTTGTTGAGAGTTATGGCCCATTAGACGGATCCTGTAATCAATACACACCCCATCGTCCCAAAACCCATCATTAACATAGACGCTGGACAGCTCGCTCTCACTTTGCCTCCCCAAACCAGGAGTGCAGTTCTCTCCACTCCAGCTGGTGTCTGTTTGTAGGTTGCAATTGGGTCTTGTTCTGGCCTCCTGTGCCACATGTTTTTCTAATTGCTACCATAGAGGAGAACGTGGTGAAATGAGGTAGTAGTCAGCGTCTGGGCCTAGACATCTTCCTGTATAATTTCTTTTTCTTTGTTTATTTGAACGTCTTTGCTCATGAGCTGTTCATAATACGGAAATAATGAAGAGAGAAGTCAAAGCATTCCTCAGGAACACTTGTTTGTGTCTTTTTTTATGGCTTCATGATACAAAAATAGGACACACAGTCCTGCAGATCTGTCTACATGAGGCCACCATAAAAGCAACACTGGACTTTATTTACTTAGAGAGCAACATTAACAACAAGCAGCCCTCTCTTTCAGCCACACAAACGCTCACTGAGGCCACAGTGTTGTTAGGGTAGCCCATAGTCAGCCATATATCATAGCACCCTCCTGCTTAAAGACCATATGGAAGTTGTTGGGATGTGATCCCTCAGGATGATGGGGTTTGTGGGTTTTTGGTGAACACCACGTCTCACAGAGTCAGCTTTACAAGTTGTGGGCGCACGCCCCCAAATCCAGATATCCTCCACAGAGCACCCCAGCATGTGGCTCATTAGAGGCTGAATGTGGGAGTTTGAGGAGTGCGGTGGAGGCATGATATAGCGTGGCTAAAAGTAATGTACACAGTGTCATGGGTCAGATGTAGGTTAACACAATCCCCCCACAGAGCTGAGGTGGGTTAAGAGAATAAAAGCTGCAACTACTGTATTGGACCGAAAAAACCCACACTGATTGAAAAATATGCATCTCTGACAGAAGCACCTTCATTTGGTGAAATATTACGCTTGTAAGACTTACCACAAAGAGAAAATAGAGGATCTGTCAAACAGTGTCAGGCTCCCGTCCTTCTGCTTCTGATTAGAACAATAGAGAAGTTTGATTCTGAGCTTTTAATGAAAGGACGCAGAGTTACAGTAACAGCAGTTTTGGCTGTAGACAGCAAAGTTAGTGTTTGGCAAGCCTGGAGTGATAGCACTTACTTTGGCAACCATGTGGAAATCACATGTTGTAAAGAGATTAACACTCACTTGAAATGATTACCATCAAGAGGCAATTGTATTAACTGCTCAATAGACCAATTCTTACTTCTTCAGTGGACAGTGAGTCCAAATTTTTAAGCTTGTCTCTTTCTGCTGCCCCCCGCAATCTTAAACACTTGACCTACTTCATGAGATCTGTTAGGG
This sequence comes from Caranx ignobilis, assembly GCA_021432705.1. Classification (NCBI taxonomy): domain Eukaryota; kingdom Metazoa; phylum Chordata; class Actinopteri; order Carangiformes; family Carangidae; genus Caranx; species Caranx ignobilis. The sequence continues at coordinate 10,157,069 of MU269985.1, forward strand.
TCTGCAGTGACTCCTACAGAGAGGCTCCTGCTGTCATCACAGGAGCTTTACTAGACCAGGAGTTTTACAAACATCTGTGACCATGCACACGTTCGACCCACAGTGTGAAAAAGGGCCAAACTATAACAGCCAAGGAGGTAAGTTGCTAATGCCACTCTACCCTCCATTCTTTCATTTCCTAGCTTCCTGTCTCTCTTTCCAGGATTTGAAAGGGCCTTCAGTCAAGCCTTTTGTCATATTTTAATTCTAATCTCCGGAGCAGCTTCCAGCCTCTAAATCTCATAATGACGCTCTGGCTTTAGAGTAGTCCTTGCCAAGAGCATTGCGATCATTCTTTCATTATCAATATTATTTTCCAAAATGTCAGGTTTCATCTGGTAGCACCGGTGACCTATGTAGAGTGAGGAGATTTCTCTACATGTTTGAGTTATCTCAGATATTGGTTTCAAAATTGCCCTTTGCTGAATGAAAAGACTATAAAGATTTGATGGGTTGCATTACTTTGGGTCCGAGAGAGGGAAAGAAGAATCTCTGGTGGATTGTAATGGACTGGAAACAAGCGCTAAGTTGGAAATCAGAGTCCAGAGGAGGGAGGGACAAGAATGGTAATTTTCCTTGGATATACAAGCACATGCAATCCTAAGCTTGTAACAGGTAACAGTAACCCAACAGGGAAATTATGAACAATACTTACCTCAGTAATGACCCCCAGGTTGCTTGTAATATACGTCCAGAATTCCACTTGTGATCGCCTAAAAACCGACCAAGAACTTTGACAGTAGAAATAACTTACTTTATATGAAAAGTGCTTCTCTAACCCCCAAGTGAGTACTGTTTGGAGAGGGATGGATACTTGTATACACACCAGGCATTTTCCTCAGAGATGTTTCTCTGGCAGCAGAGACCTCCTCAAACTTTCTAGATGAGTATCATGTTTGGGGGGGTGGGTGGGTGGTGGGGGGGGGGGGGGGGGGGGGGTGCAGACATCTGACTCACTTGATTGTGAAGTTGAAGATATTTTTGCTAAGCCCAAAGAAAATGCTGTTTCCATATTAATAATGTGTTTTATTACTGATTCGTCTGGATCAGCATGTTTGTTTGGAAGGTTCAGAGCTGCCAACAACAGTCTAATAGTCTCCTCTTTTCAGATGACTGGATTTGGACACAATCTCCCTAAACTTGGCCAGTCTGTCTCAGTCATAATTAAGGCTGAAGTGGCAATGCCAGGAATGTTTGCCATTTCTCCTCTTTTATTTCCGATGGATTCTCATTTTATTATTACTCTTGCAAAGTAATAATTGCTGCACATATTTGTGAAATGGGAGGAATGCGAGGCAATTAGTTTTAATGATGTGCAAGACAAATCTGTACGACAGCAATTACTGCGACAATGTGCTCAACAGCCCAGAGGCTGGGCCCAGAGACAACACAGAGGGGCAGTGACACTGTACGCAGGAGCCATGCAAGAGGGCTTCATGTGGGGCGCATGCCAGGCCCGGAGTCACTGACCTGTCCACGCAGGCGACATGATTGTGCGGTGTCAGTTCTGCGCCTCATAGCTGAAAACAAGTCACACGTCACCCGTCTGAATGCATATCCCATCGGAAGCCAACCGTGAACCGCCATTTATTGGGTTATTTTTCTGCCCTGCGCTGTTTCTCATTTCAATTCAGACAGTTTATTTGAAGAATGCAGTTTCACACATTACCAAGTTCTCCCCCTGCGGCATAATGTCACTGGAATCTGTGGCCTATTTGATCCACAACTTTATCCCCAAACTTGAGGTTAAACAGACTCTGGACGAAGGCGATGGCACCCAGCCAGCCTGTACTTTACTTAGATGATGTATTTAACTCCTTGCCAAACAGAGCTCAGGCAAGTCCTGTTTCATCCCATGATGGAAAATTCGGATCACGTACCAAGTTACACAAATCCACGACCACATTTCTCTAAATGTGTACGCTTCATCAAAAAAGCATCTACATTTTCCTCAGAGTAGTTAAAATGAAATGCTCGAGTGAATTAGTTGGTCTAAATAAAATTTGCCTCACCATAAAGCAGAAGAGAGTGGTGATTGTCTGATATTTAATCCTCAATTTGTTAGTTTTTTCTCATCATACCGCAGACTGACGATACGTAATACAGCGGTCTTTCAATTAACATGTATCGTGATCAGAGAAACCCAAATTACAGAGCTTCATTTGGCCCTCTGTGTGGGAATACATCTATGGAAATAAAAGTGTGACGCAATGGTTGTTACAAAGGGTTGTCATGTATGGGGCCATTGTGCTTTCACTCAAGACTTAAAGAAACAGTCAAAGTGGCCCCTGGAGCCTGAGCGGTATCGCAATAACAGGAAGCGTGCAGCAGGTAGAGCGCTGTTCGCACCCAGTGGGGCCCTTTCAGACTGCCAGCGCTCCTCTCTGCCAAGAGCCGTGGCAGCGTTCCTGCCTGTGATCTGTCAGTGTCCACAGCATCTGTGTCAATAGCATTCCATGGCCCTGTTGACAGAGTGCCGCTGTTTGCTTTAGCCACCACAGACCAGTGGCCTGATTTACTGTTTGAGGACAATGTCATAAATCCTCAATTGCCGTCTACCACATACATGTGTGTCACAAGATCGAGAGCGTGTTTACTTTAAATTGCGTGCCACAGGTCCTTCAGTGCTCCAACTATCTGGAGGGTGAGGGGGTGGGCTGGTAGAGTGACACAGATTATTTTCCATGACCACGAAATGACCTCAAAGCTGTGTGTTTGCAGACTATTGATAAATATCATGCTCACATTCATCTTGTAAGTACTGTAAGCCCCTTCAGGTTTAGTTTGTTTTTCAAATAAAAGATACGGCTCTGCAGGCATTTTCTTTGATGAAGTGTCAGCTATTTGCAGTTGGCCTTCAGTAACCAGCTTTTCCCATTCGCTCATTTTTTATTACCTTTTACTTTTATTGCCCCTTCAAGCTGCCTGTGTTTCACTGGATTCTAGATCAGTGACGAAAGGTATTTTTAGGAAATCGCTCTGTATAGAAATCCCGGTGGCGCTAAACTAAGCCATGAACCTGAAGCACAGGCTTTGCTTCAGAGATAAATTGGATAAGGATTTAATGTAAGTGATCATATATATTTAGACTAAACAGGGCAGTTAAAGACTCATGAGAAATTGAACATGACAGACCCTCCAGGCTCTGCTGAATGAAAAGGACAGAAAAGGTTGAGAAGTGAAACTAATGGCCCCTTGATTGAATCAATTTAAAGTGAGCCCCAGTGTTGAGATCAGTGCAGTAGCAGGAAAGCCATTCCTGTTACTGCTCCTTCATACAGGCGGGGGCACATGCTCTAACATGACCTGCTGAAAACTCGATCTCCATCTGTGCTCTCTCTTCAGCTGACTGCCAGCCCCCCTGCCAGAACCGTGGCTCCTGCAGCCGGCCACATACCTGCGTGTGTCGCTCAGGCTTCCAGGGGGCCCGCTGTGAGGAGGTGGCTCCAGAACAGGTGTACATCCATGACGGAGGGGCCCTGAGGCGAGTTCAGCCCGGCACCAACCCTTTTCAGAGAGACCAACCACGGAGAAGGCCCTCAGAAAGGCAGGCCATCGACACCACCAAGGTCCAGACCCCACGACCTGCGACCACCAGACAGCCTGTGTAAGTGGCGCAGCTGTGCTTCTCTAGCTTGTCTTATTATAGCCAGACAGAGCCCCACAGCTTTACCAAATATAAATAGATTAAAAAAGAGAGAAAGTTATTCAATGTAACATAACACTTTCTTGATAACAGTCACTCAGTGAAGAGATATTAAAGAGGAAAAACGGGTAGCTTGTCAGTTGCTAGCATAAACTGTCAGGTAGCTAGCCTGTTAGCTAGGTCACTAGCAGACAACACATCCCCCAGTTTATTCAAGAGATATATTTGCACGTTCAGCTCTTGAATAACTGTCTGGAAACCATTAGTGTTTTATATGCCAACAGATTGGGGGAGTCTCATTCTTTATTTTGATAGCAGTGCTTTTTCAGAGCATATGAAATTGTTTCTTTATGCAATGAACATATGTTAATATAGAGCATTTAATGTTATTTCGCAGAGAGGTATTTGTTTAAGCTGCCATTACTGTCATACAGGAAGGCGCGCAGAAAACAAATTGACACACGCTGCTATTAGAAATTATTTAAAGGCTCTTGAACAAACAGTAGTTCATTACGCTCCTGTTCAACGCTGGTTGTGTTTATCGTTGCAATAAATCAAACCAGATGACTGGGTTCATATGTTAAATCTTTAATACACGTTAAGTAAAACAAATACTAGCTAAATCAAGTAAGCTTTTGCTTCCATTTGCTGCAATGCCTGAAAGTGTATCAGGTAAATCTGTAAAATATAGGAAAATATAAGATGATTTATCAGACAGAAGCATTAACCCATGCTATTTGCTTTGAAAACAGAGCTGGACGATTATATTTTCTTTAGGCTCTGGCTGTTTTAGTTTGTTCTTTGATGTTCTGTAATAACTGTGACTATAATGTATCCAGCTCATAATTGCTCAGACTAAGGGGTCTTTCAGTGCATTCAGCAAATTCTCCAAAGACTGCTAATCAGACAGGCCTAATAGTTTCTTGGCTTGAAAGTCTGACTGTTTTAGTTCCAATCTTGTTGGAAACAACTTTTTGATTTGATTAATCACTTTACCATGGCTAGAACCATATTCTTGATCAAGGATGTTGAAAGGGAGTAATTATTTCCGGGAATATTTTGATGGATTGTTATTGCTTACAGGTTCAGACTTATCTTGTCAAATTGTGCTCCATTTTGGACTCAGGCCCAGTGCTTTTCTAATCCGCTCACAGTCGGTTAAAGTGCCATAATTTGTTTGGGCACTGAGGTCATCATTCACTTTTTAGCCAGTTTGTCATCTGTGTAATTTTTCTCCACCAAACCACTTAAACATTCTCTATTACATCTGACATTTATGGTGCTCCTCTTGCTAATTGTGAGGGTCTTGTGTCATTTTGTGCTTTTACTGGTGTTATGGATTTACGCTGGCTGAGCCAGCCACATGTTTGTGGTAGCTCTGAAACTCTGCTAAATGTTCTGGCAGATGATTCCTAAGAGTTTTTATTCTTCCTCCTATCCCAGAACGATTATCTTGGAGTCATAGTAAATGTTCTAATCAATACAAGACCTCTGTAGAGTGCACAGTTGCTATGCATATGTTTTCTTTGTTCTTGACTCACAGGACATTTTTGCGTTCTGAGTCACAGATCTGGGAAAAATAGAAAGGGCCGAGGCTACAGGTTCAACATTGTAAGAGGCAGACAGTGTTTCTGAGTCACAATTGCGCCTACTATGTCTGTTTTCACAGTCATGTTTCTCCTGAAGCTGACTAACTGTTTGTAATAGGTTCTGTTAAGTTCAAGATGAGCCATTTCCCTCCACTGCAGTGCAAAATTTCCGAGCACGCAGCTCAGACTAATCCAATTACTAGATGACAGATTTTGCCGAAATCTTCGGGTCAGAATAAAAACACATGCCAAAATTGTAAAATGCTTTCATTTAAACATTAGTCGAAAAATGATTTGAATACTTGACTCTCTTTCATTGGTACTTCCAGGAAGCTTTTTGAGTGCTTGTGTAATGCACATTTAAAGCTCAGCCCTCGTGAACTTCTGCAAATGTTCTGCAGTCTCTCGGCCCAGAATGATCTTTTAGGGGTGGAACAGTGTTCCCCCTGGAGAAGTGGTGGATGCAAGTCTTGGTTTCATATATCAGGCTGAGGTTCCACTGTTTCCAAAGCTAGGAAAGCACGAGCAATGTGAGGTCACACAGAGTGAGAGTCAGATAGAGAGACAAGACTAGTGCCAAGGCTCAATTAAGGAGTAAGAAGAGGAGTGGGGAGGACAGACGCTCAGGCTCAGATAGATCATGTTGGTCTTGCTCCCACTTGAGGGAGCAAAGGCCACTCTATACAAGCAGCACCCAGCCAGTCTCCTTTCATTTTTCCCTACTAGAGAAGGTGTGAGGTACTATATATGTCTCTCTTGGAGTGGACTTAACTTGTTATGTCAGAAGCACCCTATTACTGACCCTGCCTGTCAAGTGGCGCCAAGAACAAGAACTAATGTAGAGGGGGAATGAAACAGATGAAAGGGGACAATCACAAAGAATGATAATAAGAAAAAATGTCAAAGTGAGAAATTTACAGCACTTAAGAAGGGAAAGTGACAGACCCAGTCTTGAATCAGTTAAGCTCTCTGTTATCCATACCTGCTGTGAGGCCCGACTTCTTACCAACCATCCTTCAGGCTCTCGGTCACAGTGTGCATGTCAGCAGACAGAGAAATTGTCGTGTCTGTGGCCGATTTCAGGCGGTTTGTCAACATATCACAGAAGATGATGGTTAACTCGATTTTAAGCAGACTGGCACTTAACATTCGTGCGGCGAGGCGCAGGCCTTTTTGATTAGGCTTTGAGTAACTAAATTAGAATTTGCAGTCTGGTTACTCTATTAAAAAAGTAAGCGCTTTTATTAACACTTGATTGAAGGAGCCGTCTTTTCTTTGGCAGTGCTTTGACTGTAGATGTTTTTAATTACCAGAATTATTTACTTGAGCAACATTTGCATGCATCAAATCGTTATAGACTTCTTTTGCAGTAGATGTTTTTTTTTGCACTTACCCAATAGCATACATAAGGCACTCTGCATAGTTCTGAGGCTTAAAGTGACTTCCCAAAATGTAGAAATATCACTTCTAAACTGGACAAAGCTGTCAGAGTCAGTTAGACTCTTAGAGTCTAGAGACAGTTAGACCTAAAGATGTCCTGATTGGCTAGTGTCTTGGTTCCCCAGTGCTCATTTTCAGTCACTTGGAGAACAAACCTTCAGACATAATGGAAGCCTCTATCTTTTTTGTGCAGATTCCACCAAATGAACATCCTTTTGTGCCCAGATAAGAGCCTTTTCTGTTTGAACACATCTTTGTGCCTGCTCTGTCTCTACTGGCCACATAGTAACAAATCTGTCCATCCTAAGTTTTAGTTTCTTTCAGCCCTTAACAGCCACTGGCCTATGGGTTGTATTGCTTCTAATGCATGCTGGGCCAGTGGTTTCAGGGGGCTAAGCTGTAGTTTCTATCCTCTATCCAAAATCTGATGATTGACATGTTGCCAGTCCTGTCCGGGCACACCTCCACCGTACAATGTTATTTTTGGGGAGTAAACTGTTTCATGAATAATCCTTCAGAATGGGTCCAGCACATTTGTCGGTGACAGCCTTGGGTAAAAGTCTTAGTCGAATGGACAAAACATATGAAGGTCTTCCTGTCTGGTGAAAATTGTGATACATGTGAACACAGGTCCATACCATACTCCCTCTTCTTGTATTTCTGTCTTCAGCCTTCCACCTTTTCCTCTGAACCTTTCAACTGTGTCCCAAAGGTCTCAGTTGCCTGTTCTGTGGGATTCAAACAGTAAAATTGAAAATAGGTACATCCTATATGCAGCTGGCAAACAAATAAATGTTTCCTCCCCCGACCTGCACGGTGGAGCAAATGTGTTTCGCTGCAACCCAGTGTTTCCTGTGAGTGCTGTGCTCAGCAGTAGTGAAAGGCTTGCCCCTGTCAGCACAAGATCCTGTAGATCACAGCTGGTCCATCAGCTCCCACCATGAAGGTCAGGGCCAATGGTGACCACTCCTGGCTAAGCTGATAACACATAGAGGACGTATTCACCAACTCCTATGAGTCCTTCATATTAACGTCACACCACTGCTGTTCTCTTACATCAGCCTCTGCAGGAAACAGAGCAGGGCAGAGCAGGATGTGTGTGCTGTATGTCGGTCATCCCCATAAAGGTCATCTCTCTTTGGTCTCTGATCTCTCACTCTGCTTACATAATCAGAGTCAGGACAGCTGGCAGTGCCTACCTGGATGACAGAGCTGCACATTGATACTGCATAGCTGATTTCAAGTTGCCATGGTCTTTGAACTGGAGTTAAGAAGAAACAAAATATAAACCAAATATTGTAGTTTAATATTTTGGTGTAGTTGGGACATTTCTGGGTGGGGAGTTGGTATATTTTCCCCAGCCAATGATGGAGTGCAGGTGAAGTTGGGCATATGGCGCTGTGGGCTTGCATAAAAACTACCATCAAGATTGCGACTGGATGGTGTCAAGCCAGGAGAAATGGCGGATACATACCCACCAGCAAAGAAAAGGAAATACAGTCCAAATGAGGTAGTGCCAGCTAGCGGGTCCTAGCCGCCACCCGGGCTTGCACCCTGGGCTTCAGTGCTCACCACAGTGACCCTCCTACTTGTCACAGCATAGCCCTCTGGGCTCCCGTTGCTGGTGACGGCCTTGTAAGGGTCCAACGCTCCAGCCTGTATTTATTTGCTGGTAAGTATGTATCCGCCATTTCTCCTGGCTTGATGCTTTCCAGTTACTATGTTGGTGGTAGGACCAAATATTCAGTCGAGAACTTTGTAGGCTGAAGTGGAGAAGGGTTCAACGTGAACAGACATTATAAAGTCTCGATTTTGACTTTGTATTTAGAGACACCGTTTACATTCTGCTGTGGCACATTTGAAAAAAAGTCCTTTTTTCATAAAGTGAAACTGCACCATTAATTAAATAAACCAATCCTGACTTCCTGTGAGTGTCATTGTCTAACTCTTCTAAAGCTGTATTCAGAGAGGCAATAGCACCATGTAAATAAAACAAGCCCCCATCATTCATTTGAATGAGGCCACTAAGATACAGGGTTTGTTTGACAAAAAATCAAACTTGGCTCAACTTTTGCACACCATCAACACACCAGGACTTGAAATTTTAAACACTGTGCTGTTTTAGTGTCTGGCAGAGATTTGAGCTAATGTGCTTTTTGGACAGGAAAAAAAACCCCAGACAAATAGCGTTCCTTTAGGTAAGGCAATTATGTATTGTGATTGCAATTGCAGTGTGATGCAATTTGTTTGACTGTGGTCATGTGACAGATAGATATGACATACAACACAGTACAGTGTGATAGAGTTCAGGCAAAGATACAGTATGACATGATGCTTTTGCAGTATTGCTGTCACTAAAGATAAATCAGTTTTACCTGCCTATGCACTGATCTAATGCATGAGATCAGTGCAGTAGTTATGAAGTGGATCAGTTATTGGCCATTACTGATCCACATTATATGAAGCTTCTGTCATGCTTTGTCTCTAGTTCCTGTTTTATTTTGAAGTTCCCGTGTCTTGTCTTCCTGTGCTTTCCCTCCTGTGATTACCTCATGTGTCTCACCTGTGCTTTATTGCCCCACCTGTGTCTTGTTTCCTCCTGCCGTTCTCCTGTCGGTTCATCTGTGTTCCTCAGTGACTTCCTTTGTTTCATTTGTAATTAATAGTTCTTCATCACTCCGTACCTGGTTCCTAGTCTCTGTCTGCATTTTGGTTCTCTTGCAAATCCTCAAGGTGACAGTTTCTTTGTTAGTGCATCAGTTGCATTCATTCAATCAGGGCTTTAAGTGCCACAGTAATCCCTGGCGTTATGTTAACCAGATTTTGGGGCACAACATCACGCACCCAAAATAAGAAGGTGAGTGCTCTTCCAGATCCATCTGTTTATCACTGGTCTTTTTTGAAAAGCAAGTCTTTAGATTTTACAACCTAGAAGTCATAATGAGTAGATGAGATACTGAAGCCGAACATGGTGACCGTCTGTGTGGAAAACACTTCGGAGCCATAAACACAAGGCTGAACCAATTCTGTGTCAACAGCTGTTGTATTGATAATGGAAATCCTAAAATAATTTGCACAGATAGAATCAGGAGACTCAGAGCTTTCAAACAATGGATAATTTTTAAAGTCTGTGTGAAGATTACGTCTGGTACAAAGCAAAACACATCTAAAGTGGTGCTATCTAGTCCAAAGCGTCCCAGCGGTGGGATATCAGTGTCAGGGTCAGTATATCCCTATCTATCACCACTGCTTCTTGATTGCAAATGTTTCAAATTTAATTTCACTGCATCAGGTTCTTGGTCAATTACTCAAAGTAACTGCTCGGGACAATTTTGAAAAAAGTGCAATTTGCTTCAGGGATGATTACAAATTCGGTCACACCCAGTGACATACTGAGAGACTGAAGAAAAATAAAAAACACCCAGTAACGAATAGCAATAGACCCTTAAGTGGTGTGATGCACAGGACTTTCTCTGCATTAACTGTTGTGTTCATATCAGCCCAACCATTTGCCTGGTGACTAATAGGACTGGCGGTTATGTGGCTTGTTGACTCAAGGCTTTGCACATAGCCACACAGCTGTTTCTCAGAGGAAACTGTGGTCATAGTGGGAGTTCTCCATGTTAATCATGGATCACTGCTTGCTTTCACTTCCACTCCAGACAAACCACACGACCAGCACCGACGGGAGCCTCTGTCAAAAAGGTGACCTTAGCACCTGTATTGAAATATTGTTTTACTATCACCAGGGTTCCTTGGTTGCAACGATCGCTGAAGAATCCTGGGTATCAAGTGTAAGAGAAACGCAGAGCTTGAATAAAATACGATCATAAACGTTGAAAGGCGGGAGTGGAAATTCGCTCAACAAGTTTCTCATAACTCTGTAGAGAGGATAATAAATTAAAAGAGTAGCCCAAATCCCCACAGTAGCTTTCCATCTCATAATACTCTCGATGCCTTTGACTTTGATCAGATATGGGTGTTCTTAGCTCTAAAATATATATCTAAACACACAGCCTGGGAAAGTTTTCCTTCTGTACCACCTGGCAGTCTGCTTAGCTGCTCAAAGAGGACATGCACAGAACCATCCTCACATCTCCCTTTTTGGCTGCTGCCAAAACAGAGGAGGTCTGCAGATGGCGACTCGTGGGCTAAAGTAGAGCTGAGGGGTAAAGTGCGGGGTAATTCCCACAGGTTGTATGTGTTGCTCTCACATGAATAGGACTCTATCTCTACTCTAAACCAGGCATATGAGCATGTGTCCAGAGCTGTGATTTGTGTCCCAGCGTGGGCAGAGTGGGAATGAACTTGAACGGGGTCAGGTTAACTGGCTTTCTGCGTGTGGATTGCAGGCGTGTTTGTCTTGGCGTGCTGGTGCTACAAACTTGACCTTTGCCCCGACCCCAGTCCCTGGTGAGCATTTTCACTTGCGATATGAATGGGATAGGGCTTTCCGGAGCATGGCTGGACATCCTCTGCCGTGGGTTTTGTGATGTTGTAGAGGGGTATTGTGTACCTCTGCTACTGTGGGTTAACATCAACATGGCAGAGTGCAGACTCAGCTGTGGAGGCCACCGTGTCCTCAGGTGAACCCTACACACCATGGTGAAGGCGAGAGGATGAATCGTTGAATTTTGAGCAGCACATCAAGGTGGAAGATTGATGGAGCATATGTTGTGAAAATGTGTGTCTAAATGTCGTGTAAGTGTTCAATACTGAGGAAGTTAAACATACAACATTTTGAACGAGCCAGGCCAGGAAGACTCTGTGTTTTTTTTCTTTCTACAAACACAGAGCCAAACGAGTCCCATGAGTGTTTGGCTTCCTGCTAGGCCAGAGGGAACAAAGGACCATAGAGAACTCAGCACTCAGCGTGGGACAGATATGTCTTTCTCTCTCTCCATCCCAACTCTCCCGAAGCCCCATCCCAAACACACTCTCTGTGCTGTGGTGCCAGCAGGCTCGGTGTCCATGGCCAAATCCATCTCATCAAGCGGGCCTGTGCAGATGCAGCTGTCGGAGGCACAAATACTGTACAGCAGTTATAGGAAGAGGGGGCGCCTCTCCCAGAATGCAGTCCAGCCTCCAACTCCGGAGCTGAGGCAGATGCAGACAGTATCAATCAGGCTCATCCACCAGATATGGGGCAAGGTGCTGAAAGCGTGAATTAGCAGCATGGCTGCGGATGGGAGCAGTTAATCTATTCAGATGTCAGAATGTAGGGTTCCTCTGGGGCCAAGTGGTGGAGCAGACCTCCAAGGGCGGCAAACAAGCTCATGCAGCATGCCGGGTTTGCCAGTTTTCTTTTATCCAGACATCAGATTTCGACTCTGTGTTGGTAATCTGTCTGCATTTTTCTCTCATGTTGTTAGTGGATCCTCTGCTAAAGTTTTCATTGTTTTGCAAAACCATGTTACAGGTCTGTTAAAAAAATCCCTCAATCATCTCTCTTATTGGAAACCCTCTCTGGCTCACTGTCAAAGCAGACTGACATACGACACTAACCAGTGTAGGCACAGTCTCAGTCAGCACTTTGTAATGGCTCTTCCTGCTGACCTGTCTTGCGGCATTTTACTAAGTGAATGATCAGAGCAACTACAATAAACTGAAGAGTATTGAATGGCCTCTCAGCTCCCAGTGTGTCTGGGCATTTTGATTCTGGCCCATGAACCACAGCAACCACACTGCTTTGCTTACATCCAGAATCAAGCCTTTCTGGATTTCTTATAGCTTGAAACCCCCACTTTCTAAATGCTGAGGCAAAAACAGACAGGTTGCCACTGCTGCTGCCCCCCGGAGATATAAAAGGGAACTATTATTTCTCAGTAGTCATATGTTTTGATCATGTAATGTCTGAAAACCTCAATGAGGTCAAATTCACAGAAAATCTATTTTCATGCTGGCAGCGGGGGAGGTAATACCTATAAAATGAAGTGGAACTTCATCTCTTCATTTGTCTGTGTAGCACTTTGGCTGATCTGACAGACTTTGCTAAATAAATTTCTCAAGAACCTTCTCTCCTTCCCAGTGTGCACCAGGCCCAGTTGTTGCACTAATATAAGCCTCATCCCCCAGGGAGAGAAAAAAAACAAAAACTTTCTGAATCAATCCAACTCCACTGTAATTCATTTCACCCAGGCTCTGGCTGCTACTAGCGGGATTCCTGGAAGGCCGTCCAGACAGAGAGAACATGATTTAATCCAGCCTCTGTGGCTGGTGCGATAAGCTCTCAGACACACCCAGATTTTCACAAGGGGAAATATTCTGCCAGGACCCACAATTATCCAAGTCATAATGACTAGAGATGTTATCAAAGAAAGACTGGACCTTAATTGCTCACTGATGTTAAGCCGTATGCAGCCACGTATGAAGAGCTTGTTTCGGGAGAAAGGAGTTTATCGTCAAAGCGCTGCACATGTTACTGTGACTAGGTGTTTTCCCGCAATTCGTTGGGACAGTTGTTGGACTACTGGCACAGCTGGAAAAGGCTAAATTCAATTTCCAAGAAAAATTCAGTCAAAATTATTCTGACTATTGAGGCCGTGCTGGTATTCATTCATTATTCATTTTTTCCGAGAATTAAATCTGTTTGTTTATTGTTGCTTTGCCAAACATATTTTTAATTTCACCCATTCATTGCTGCTTACAGCATTTTACCCCATCTTATCCTCTCTCCTATCCATCATCATAGTTCAGGTTGTACTCCCTGGAGCTGACCAAAGGAGCAAGGTGAGCTCAGTACAGAGGGGAACTGGTGGAATCTACCAGCTTGCTTGTGTGCAGGTTGTGTAAAAAATACCATTTGGCAGTTTTATTAAGTTTTATGTACTTGACTCTTTCTTGCCAGATATTGAGCAGAGTTTCTAGGAAGTCATCCATCCCTGCTGAGAAATAGTCTGATGCATAACTTCCTATAAAATTACAACATGATGTTTGTTTTATGTGCCGATGAATCAAACACAATTGAACGTGTGAATTCATTACTGAGCTTTAGAAGATTTTGTTGCCTTTGGACAGAGCCAAGAGCAACAAAGCCTCCGTTCTTACCTGTAATTTAAGCTAAGCTAAGATAACCAGCTATTTGCTGTAGCTTCATATTGGCTGTGCGGCAAGAGTTCTTTTGGTGAAGTTTATTGAATTTCAAAAACAAAACCCAGCCCAACACATCCCCAAATACCCATGACAGAAGACAGGAGAAAGTAAAAAATGGAATAATCGAACAAATACATAAAAACAAACAACAAACCAATGTAAACCAGAATAAATTTGTCACATTTGTAAATATGTCAACTCAAAGTCCTTAAGAGATGAATGTAGTAGTGTCCATGTTATGTTTGCCACTGCTGCTCCATCGCCACTTTCATGACAGTGTCAGCAAGAAGTGTTTACACTGCAAAGACAGTCAGTATACTCACAGATACACATGGCAACATGCTGTAACAAACAAATATCAGTAAGCATCCCCTGTGTATTTTTTGGGCCTGGCACTTAAACAAAATATTGAAAAGGAAAAAAAAAAAGGTGTGTTCACTGGTTCCTCTGTAGCAAATCAAACCACAGAACATTTCTCATGTATCATTGCATATTTCTACTTCATTTACTGGGCTCTAGAATATTCTTTCAGAAGACGCCACCATGCCCAGTTCTGCGCTCCATTCCTGGAGTGAGAGTTTTTCAGTGAGAAGTTGACGTGCGAGCTTCATGATTATCTTGCAAAACAAGCTGTGAGAAAAGCCAAGTCTCTGGAGGTTAAAACATTTATTACCAGAGATTAAACATCCACAAAAAGCTGTAATTTAGGGTAAGACTTTAATGTGACAGAGGCTCATGTTGAGTTATTTTTGAATTTCAAGCGAACACAAACTTTACCACCGTGGCATTGCACGACTTTGTTGCTACGAGGAGCGCACAACAACAGTGTAATGAAAGTGGGCTTGGATATTGTATGTATTGGTGCCTGCTGAGGATCAAACCTCAGGATTTTATTGAAAGAAACACACAGGGACCTCGGTGGGGAATAATGAATGGATGAGGGCGTTCTGCATAAAGCCCGTGGAATGAGATGGGTGACCACAGTGGGGTTTGACCACTGGTGGTACAGATGGCTTTGTGTGCTGACTGGGTGGGTAAGAGAGGATTAATCTTTACTCAGCCCACAGAGAATATACGCTTCCAAAAATACACCAAGGTTGTTCAGACTGACCAAATTCTGAATTAAACTTTACCCCTTTTTGCCTGTGAGCCCCAAGAAAGAGATCAAACGAACCCATCCTCTCATATTAAAAAACAAAACGGACCTAGAATTTTCAATTAGTAAATCATTTCTTATCAAATATCAGATATAAAAGTTGACTTTTTGCTAAATCACATTCTGAAGCAGGCAAGTCATACTTGGAACAAGACTCCAAGTCAAGCCAGGATAGTATCTTTATAATCTCGAATGTTTTCCTTTTCCTAGCTACATTGTAGTCAGTGTTTTGGACGTCACAGAGATTCATAACACTATTGGGCTTTGAGTAACAAAACATGAACAAGAGTCAAGTGTGTATGTCTTTGCTAATGTTCTTGAATAACACCCCCTGGGACCAGTTTCAACAGTCTGCGCTCTCCTTCCTTGTCTGCGAGCTTTAGTCTGAAATGTGGAGCACCATCTGTTGTAGAGCCTTTTGCTGAAAAACATCTCTCTCTTGACATTCTCAGATTTAAAATCTACCGCACAATGATACGCCATCTCTGTCCGTTTCAAGGTGTTTCCCAGTTTAATGGTGCCTCCTCTGAACGCCGTGGTGTATTTGCAAACTCACCGCTTTTCATGGTTTATTTGTTTCATCACAAACCATCTGAATCCAGATCTCCTAACTGTTGCTTTGCTGCTTCATAGGGAACACTTAAAAGCTTTGGACCGGGGCCAATATGCTTTGTCGTATCCAGAAACTGTTTGCGCCCCTTTACACGGTGCTCTGTAAAGCTCTCAGTTCTCCTCCTGTGACTGCAAAAGTGCATGTCCCAAATACACACTCATAAATCTTCTCCTCCTTTGTTGCCAACAGCATTTGCAGTGGTTTAGCAGCACAAAGTTTTCATTGTTTCAGCTGCTGTTTGCACAATTTTTTAGATTTTTGCTGTTCCCTCCGGTTAGACTGATGATCTGCATGTCCGAGGGTGAGCTTTGAAAGGAGCAAACAGTCTCTAGTGCTTTCAATAAATGCGATGAATGTGTGTAAAAGTTAATTTACACTCGGTCTTTGATGGCCATCGTTCGGTTTCCCATTTACCAAGTAGCTTTCAAATTGCCCTAATTATGTGCAGTTCTTATGTAATAAGGGTTTTTGGCCGACGCTCTGTGTTGGAAAGAGGTAAATGGAACCATTAAACATTTTGTTTAAATAAAAAGAATAATGACTTGATTTTCCTCAGCAGGATAGAGAGAGACTTGTGTTGATTGGTCCTAAACCTACTGACGGTTCCAGAGGTTTTCCCGCCCGTCACTCTGGAGGTCATGTCCAGTCCAACACAAAGAAAATTGTGACGGGACAAAGTGACAAAGCTGGGAGCTATCGAGTTTTGTGGTGTAACCCAGACCGGGATGCTCATGCCAGACACTTCTGCCTGCTGTCAGACTGTCTTGTTTAGACAGTCTGTTCAAGGCCATATGGCTCCATCCAGCAACCAGACAAGCTCTTCATATCAGTCTATTTTCTGCATTTGCTGCCATGCGCCAACAATCCAGGCCATTAGATGTGGGTTCAGAGTTAGGTATTCTAAAACAAATCAAAATGAAAAATGAGCTTTGCCAAGGTAGACTTGTGCTGAGCTTCAAGTGCTGAGAGGGCCTGTGAAAGACCATTTAAAGGACCAGTGTGGAGGATTTAGGGGGATCTAGTGGCAGAAATAGAATACTCATAATAATGTTTTCATTAGTGTTTAATCACTTGAAAGTAGGAATTGTTTTGTTTTTGTTGGGTTAGAGCTCTTCATATTTACGGTACGTGAAGTTGCACCATTTTATTTCTACAGTGGCCCCAGAACAGACAAACCACACAAACATTGGCCTTAGAGACGGTACAGTAGGTTCACCAGGTTGTAACCTGCAATCTCAACGCTAGATACCACTAAATCCAACTTATTTGTCTTTCATTAAAACAATCCTGACCCTCTTTCCAACCTACTTGGCATCCAGTGCCCAGAAAAACTAGGTTCTCCATCTGAAATACATTAACTGACAAATATGCTTTATTTTATATGGAGATTTATAGAGACAGATGATAAGGAAAGCACCCAGACTGAACTGTTAGTGAATGAATCAGCTGTGGCCCATACATTACTGTACAGTGCTTCACATAAACACTGTTCCGGCCTCGTCATCACCGAGTGGGCTAAGGAGATAGTTTAAGATGTAAACACTTCATGAGGATCTAGGTCACTGCATGTATGTGTGTGTGTGTGTGAGCTGGTGTGCGAATGTTTTGGGTGAACAAGATCATCAGATAAATCCTGAATTCCCCCCCGTCCATGTAAGAGGCTCCTGTTTCCCAGTGGGCAACTTAGAGAAACAACACAGTCATCACTGGGATGATGGGAAGTGGTGTTTTCCAAGCCCTCCCCACTGGGGTTTCCTGGCACTTATTAAAAAGTCACCTAACCGAATTTCTCTGTTCCCCCAACACACTTTCATCAAAACTTCAAAGCACACCTAGCGTTTTGCTTGGCAGCGCAATTCATCAGGTTCTTTTAACAACATGGTTTATGCGCGGCATCGGCAGAGGCCGAGAGATCAGAGGGTTTGCAGCCTTTTTGACTGTCCTCCAGTTCCTGGGCCTGGCTTGTGTTTTCACTCTGTGCTGTTTGCGCTCCAAACCTGCCTCCTCTCCAACTCATCTGGGTCAGGAGGCACGGCTGGAACTGCCATTCACGCTGCCTGTCATGCCTTAATGAGAGCTAATATTCACATGTTGTAATGCTGCGATGAGTTCAAAGATACACAGTGAGCAAGTGCCAAGTAATACTTTTGCAACACGCTGGATGTTTCATGCGCAGTGTCAATTCTTGGCCATCACTGTGATTTGTAATTTCCTCAGATGTGATGATATTTAGTTCTAATTGCTTTCCATACATGTGAACTGAATAATGATGAGTGAAAGTGGACAGTGCCAATAACTGTATGTCTTAGTTGGAGACCTCTTTTGCTATCAAATATGAACTGATGCTTTGATCAAAGGTTTGGACCGAGATTTATCAGCGCATAAGAACAGTCTCTGTATGAATATAATTATCAAGCACATGTTCTGAACGTGAAATAATACATGTCAGCGGCTGAACCAAGTTGAGCCTCACGTTTTATGCAAGTGAATCTCCCCAGTGTAATCAGAGTATATAAATAATAAAACTATCATGTGTACCAATAAGGCCTTTTCTTTTGGCTATGAAATGAATTGATCAACATTTTTAGAAGCACAATTATTCGCTTTATTTCCAAGACTTAGATCTGACGAGTGATACCAATCTCATGCTTGTGCATTAAGTAGCCTCTGGGGCCAGAGCCAGGCAGAGATTAGCTTTAATGTACTAGGAATGAGGGGAAACACCTTGCCTTAAAGATATGTTTCCTCATACTCAGAGTCTGTGAGGTTGGCTTGACCAGTGTGTGGCCTGAGTTAAGTCTTCCTAAAACCAAAAACTGTCATTTTTATATCCCTGTTTGTGTACAGATTGGAGGTGAGACATGTTAATCAGTGAGCTTTAGAGGTGCTGCAAGGTATAATTATGAAATTTGCTCTGTTGAGCTGTGGAAAACTGCAGAATATCAAAAGGAGCCGCAGCTCAGCTAACAACTTTTTAATATCAGCTGATGTTGAACAGCATCAGTCATGCGGACATGTGCAAAAGAAAGTTTGTAAATTCATTGTGTTTTTCTCATCATTTTTATTTGCCTCATTTCTCCACCATACGCTCATTCAGCAGCTCTCTTATCAGTCCCATCAGTGGTTTAATTAAAACTGTATGGCCATCATTTGATACCCAAAACATTTTTTCCATCTGTCTGTTCAAGCCATGTTGCATGTAATCTTGGCAGAGGTCTTCAAAATTGCTTTCAAGTCACCCAGAACAAGACGGGGGGAAGCGGTTCCTGCCTGGATCGCAGCGGCCTTGAAGCTCTTAATGATGACATCAAACGTTGCAGAGGGAGTCGCGCTTGCCCCCCGCTGCCCCTCTGCTCTGCAGGCAGAGAGGGCAGAGCTGAGCTCATGCTGGCAGGAAGTCCCTTTGCCACTGAAAGTGAGAGAGACGAGGGAGAGCAACATCTGGCTCAGCCAAGGAAGCGAGGCAGGATGCTCGCCGACCAGGTGTCACCGTTAGCGATGGAAAAACCAAATCATAGTTTGGTGTGGACGGTGTGTGGCGGGGGTAGCCACCTCCCATCTGTCCACACCACCTTGACACAGGCACCTCTTGTTTCCTCGTGCCACATCCCATTCCCGGGATTCGACCCTGAGAGATCTGGGTCAGCAGCTGCCTATAGGTGCTGCTGTGGCCTTTTGAAAAGATGACGATGACTATCAAACATTTGTCTCCCTTTCACCCCTTCTCATTGACTGTCTTGTTCCCCTTGGCAGCAGGAATGTGGTGTGTGCTCTGTTAAGAAAGAGGCATGCATAGACTTGTGCTGAGCACAGCTGGGACAGGGCGTGCATGTGTGTTTTTGTGTATAGAAGTGTGCATTTTAGAAAAGCATGCACATGTGTGTTTATTTACCTGTTTGTGTTTTTGTCTATGAGTTGGCAGAGCTGATTCGGGGTTTAAATAGATGGTGTGTGGCTGGAAATCCCACATATTCAATGTTAATGCATGGGTTATGTCCTCTTTTGGGGTTTGATTACAGCCTCAATTATATTACAGGGCCACAGGTGTGCTTTGTAGGACTGTTCCTCTGATCTGCCCGACATGGTTCATCTTTGTCTTGCTCTGCTGACTGTCTGTCAGGGTGGATCAGTGGGATCCAGATGTTTTTTCACAGGGCTGAACCGCGGCGCTACCCGACCCCCAGAGCCAAGGTGGGTTCTCCTGCCTGCCTGTCTGTCTGAGAAGCACGCGCCTCCCCCAGGTCGCTCACATGAGCTCAGCTTCCAGATTGTGCAGCGCAGGCTTGGTAATTGACCCACATCAAATGCTCACCGGTACAAAAACGTGCCCCCTCGCAGCTCTGGTGCGGCTTTGCTCTTCGACCCCAGTTTTAATACTTCCTCCGGCCCGGTGCAACCCTCAGGATGTTGCTCCCTGGTTGTCCACAGTCAGAACAGTCAGGACAGGGAGTTCATAATCTAGTCAAGCAGATACAATGGGTGATGGAGAGGTTTTGTAGTCCTGATGGAAAGATCTAATGTGTTTAATGACACATTTTTCTCCGAGGCAAACAGACCAGCCACACACACACAAACTGGGACCAGTGAGTCTTATTCCCTTTGGTTGCCTGATACTTCATTTTTTGTTAATCAGTGGTGAAAAATCTTCTCTTGCGAAATGTCTTTAATGTCAAACAGAATCTTTCATTAATTAGTGAGGGTCACGGCTTGTTGACTTACAGCAGATGTTAGTTGAGAAACCCAGTGTGCTTAAAGAATGATATGGTATTATTAATTTGATTAAAGCAAAATTATTTCCAAAATCGTTGCGTCTTATCTATAAAATCAATTAAAGCAGAGCTATGACCTAAGACAGTGTGTTTGTCTCTTAGGGATATTATTTTCTGTTGCACACACTGACCACGCTTAAATGGATTTCACAGCAATGCACATACGTTGCTAATGGGAGTATCTTTGTGAGGGTATATATGTGTGGGACATTAGCTTTTGACTGAGGTCATATGTTTATGGTCTCGTGATGATGTGATTGACAGGACCCAAGTGAGACGGGGACCCCCTGACTCCTCCCCTCAGCAGACCGGGACCTCCCGCACAGTGAAACGTTATCCGTCATCCTCTGGGCCCATCACCTCCAACGCTCTACCTGGTGGCAACAGCTACGCAAACGGCCACGGCAGTGAGCACAGGAACTGGCACGGACACAGAAATGGACAGAGCTACGTGCACGCCCACAGGCCCAGCGGTGACGGCCAGCTGCACGGACAGTTCAACAATGCCCTGTTACCAGCAGGTGAGGACCAAAAAAAACCGAGCATATCTGTCAACCATGTTGAAATGATCATTATAAAAAAACTTCTATCTGTTCTCACTTTCACCCTCCACCCTTCCTAGCCACGTCAAAACAAACACCGGCCCAGTTTCACTCAATTCACTGAGGTTAAGATACATACATACACATCCTGTGGTGTCATCGCTAAATGGAACATTAGCCACAAGGAAAAGAACTGGCCTCATCCCAGGCTGCGGTTCCCTTCTCCCACTGTCCACCCACCCACCCCACCCCCTCTGTGGTCTGCATCACACAACAAGATAGACATTTGATATCAAAGCTGCATGCAGTGTGCAACCATGTGTGTGAGGTGGCAGTCAACAAACACATAATTGCTGTGGAGGACCGTGTTTGCATAGCTACATGCTTTGATATCTTTGGGAATCTGCACTGTCACCTCTCCTGCATGACAGGCACTGGGCTCTGGCGCCTCTACCCACAACAAAAAGAAATGAGAGCTCGTCTTCCCTAAATTTTATTCTCCTTTCACTACCTCATCTTCCTCTGATGCACTCTCCAGCATACACAGCTGTCTGCTGTTCAAGCTCCTCTTGTTTTTGAGCGCTGTACCAGGGCAACGGCTGTTGAACGGCTTCCCACCATTACACAATGTTCACTTGCACTCACGCTCTCTTTGTCTCCCTCACACATACACACATCCAAAACACCTTCTTCCAAAGATAAAGGGCTTGGAGGCAAGCCCAATACCTAATAGCATCCTCTCCCCTATTCGCTGGCCTGTGGCACATCGCTTGTTCAGCTGCAGCGTGCCACTGGCCAACCGTCAGCACACACCCTCACACACTTATAAACCTCCCTTTGCCCAGATGGGGAGTGTGTGTCACAGTGAAGTCTGAAGAAGAAAGGATGCAGCTCATTTCCAGCCTGTCTCTGCTGCTGCTGCTCCTACTCAGCCAGGTGTGTGTGTGTTTTCCAGGGGCCAACCTCACCTCCAACCTGGATCGCATTAAGATCGTCTTCACGCCCATGCTGTGCCGCAGGGTGTGCAGCGGCGGGCGCTGCTACAACAGCTGTGAGAAGGGAGACATCACCACGGTTTATAGTGAGACCTCGCAACAGCAGCAGCAGCAGCAGCCAAAGAACCAGGGCTTCAGACTCTGTGAGTGTCGTCTCCAGGCCTTCTGATAGTCATTAATGCTGATCTCTCTCGCCTGCCTCTTCTTGTCCCTACATCTCTCTTTTCCTTTTCTTTTCCTCTCTGCTTTGTCTCACTTTTGGATTCTCACACACTTTCCCTGCGTCTCCATCCTAGTTTCTGTTTTTTTTTTTTTTTTTTTTTTTTTATGGGGTGAGCCTGACAAAATGGGCTCCCAGTGGCATGCCGTCTGTTCTGAATACCAAGCTCAGAGAGGAGGCAGAGTGCTCGAGATTAAAGCTGAGCGCTATGCTAAAAACTCTCACTGTCAAAAAGAAAGAGAGACAGGGAAAGCAGGAGAGACGGGGGTAGAGCAGATTAAAAGCGGGCTGTGTAAAAGAGGACTAATCTCCCCTCTCACACACATACACACACACGTGGTGGTCCCACGCTCCCATCTCTTTGCGGTTTACACCTCGCGGCTGGCCCCGCCATTAACCATTTAATGTGCTCCCTGGGAGAGAAGGAGCGAATGAAAGTGGAGATGGAGAGGCAGAAAGAGAGAAAGAGTAGCAGCATGAACAGGATTTTATAGGGATTACATTAAACCTGCCATTTATCCAGGGGGCTTTGCTCCAAATTCACACAGGAGTGTCCATGGGAAGGGAGGGGGCGGTCAATGCCAAGGGGAGGGTCATACCCCTGCATGCTTCTTAGTTTTCTCATCAGTTATAAGGGTCCAGCTAAGGCTCAGACTAATTACTACTTGTGGATTAGAGGTGAAGGGTGCACATACCACACACATACACATACACGTTCTCCCAAGTCACAACTCACAAACTTACACATGCAACCATCCTTCACCTAAGTGCGCGAGGCTCCGTGGGGAGGACCTAGCTGACTTATGAATATATAAACAGCTTGATGTTGCAGATTTATGTGCCCATTAATGGGGTTTTGGAACGTGGCGTAGATATTCCAAACACTTCAGCATCCTGGCAGAGGCCTTCCGCAAGATTACATTCCTGGCACCTCCACTTCTTCCCTGAGCAGCAGTTTTGTTTTTAATGCCCCATTTTTATTCCCTCGAAATCTCCCTTCATTATTTAAAGGCATGCGTTAAAGAGTGCGTTAAAAAGAGATTGCTTTCCATTTAGGCTCGCATCCTGTTGCTTGGGTGTGCGTGTTCGTCGAGGAATGTCAAGTGGACAGCAAACAGTTATCTCATGCTGTTGTTATGTTCCTTACACGGCGCAGTAAAATCTGGCTGGATAATTATAACGGGCTCCCTTGATACGCGCTCCGTGTCCAGCACTTATATTACACTTCAAAACCGGATATTATATTGAGGTAGAAGTCTGTTTATTGAGTGAGAAGTGTGCGTGCATGTGTCTATTTGGTTGTTAGGGGTTGTTAAATAGACAGACAGATAGGCAGACAGGGAGAGTGGCGTGCGGAGTCAACAGTAGGTTGTTGTCTAAGAATAGTTCCTGCCCCCATGCTGCAGGGGGGGACTGGCCTAACACAGACAAGTGCAGACCTGCATCCCACATTGAGAGGATTTAATAGCCTACTTGAGCTGATAATTTAGCCAGCATGTCTAATCACAGGAGGCCTTCCTGTGTGTCTGGACACCAACACTGGACCACTCTAAGTCTCGCTGTCTGCCTTTTCGACATCTTTATTCACTCTCTCCCTCAGTTGCCGTCTCCTTTCTGTTTCCAATCTGTCCTGTTAACATTCTGCTCTTCTAATCCCTTTCATTCCCTATCTGCAACTCTTCTATTCTTATTCCATCCCTCCCTCTCTTCCTCCTCCAGTCTCACTGTTGTTAATTCTATGTGACAGGGAGCTCATTCCCTACATGCCATCGAGACTGTCCAGCGTCTGTCTGCTCCCCCCGTTTGCACTCTGTTAGCGTGTTGCTGTCCGTCCCAATGAGACAGGAGAGGATGCAGCTCGCAGCATGTTTCCATCACTAGCCTCTTCTTTCTTCTTTCTTTATATCTCGTTATACATGGGGTATTCATATCTCCGACTTTCTTGTCAAACAGTCCTCATATTTGTGATATTGTGCCCCACAGTGGTTCTTTTCTTATTTGACACGGTTGGATAGATTTTTTTTTTTTTCTTTTGATAGTCTTTGATGTTTTGAGTTAAGAGAGGTCAGGTCAGAGTGAATCTGTACATGGGAGCAGACCCAGGTATGTAGGGTGCTGAGCTGGCACCCATCCCTTGTGCCAAAAAGATAAGGCCAATGAAAAGGTTGTGCAAGCAGCACTGTCAAACACCATCTGGTTGGTGCCGACCTTTCCTCTTTTTCTCTCTATGGTAAATTGCAAACTATAAATCAAGTGAAGACAGAGCAGGGATTCAATTTACATACACAGTTGAGAGACAGCTACCTTCCTTTTTTATGTTTGATAGTTTGGTAATTTCTCATCTCTGTTCCTGATGCCAGCAAAGCAAGTGTTCCGTACAGAAATGCATGCACTTGTTATTTTCTCTGAAATGATTACAGGATGAATCATCACTCATCGCCCTGCACAGGAGTGTGTAATTAGCGATGTGAGGCGAAACATGCCAATGAAGGAGGTGCAGTGTGAGGGCCAGCGCCGTGCTTCTGCCCTCAGGACAAAGTTGAAACTTTATAAACATCATGTGGAATGAGGTGTCTTGTAGTGCCAGAGTAGAGAACTGCTTGACCATCGTTAATCCCTTGCAAACAAACGTCGTCCACATGAAGCCTCGGCACATACCCTTCCTATTAGAACTACTCCTTCTGTTTCTTATTACTGGATCCTTGTGTATCGGGATGCATAAAGTCGTGCAATTAAAAGTGACGTGTTGTGTTTTCTAATGGTTCTCTCACTCCTAAAAACATCTTTGTCTTTCTGTCTTCACCACTGTCACACCCCTAACTCTCTCTCTCTCCCCTCGTCTGTTGTGCAGTCTTCTGTCAGATCCCCTGTCTGAATGGAGGCCGGTGCATCGGCAGGGACCAGTGCTGGTGTCCGTCAAACTCAACAGGGAAGTTTTGCCACCTGCCAGCCACTCCTGCCAGAGTCGCCTCTCACAGCCACAGGGATCCCAACCAGCAGCCACCAAAATCTCCCTCCCACTCCATGTATACGCTGCCTCTGTCCAATCAGCAAGGTAATTACTCGTCTTGCCAACACGGTCCATGGCGACCTCGGCTGCACCACTCGTCTCCTTTTTTTTTTTTTGCAGAGCAGCTTACATTCTGAGGGTTGAAAAGTGTATGGTGCAACACAGAAATGTCAGAACCTGAACACAACACCAGAGATTTACTCAGTGATTTTGCCACAGAGTTTCACTATTTTAAATCCTAATGCAGCGACGCCTTTATTATTTAGGCCAACTGTTCCATTTCTGTTCTCGGTTTTAAAGGGTGCACAACTACTCCTTGATTTACTAATCTGTTTACGGTGTAGCACTCAGGCTATGTGGGCCAGCGGTGGAGGTCAGACTCTATTTTAAGCAAAACAAGTAATGGATGACTCAGTGGAAGTCCTCATATTGTTCGCACAATGCTGCTTTTATCAAACAGAAGTGAATATTGAAAACAGAGCAAGGCAACATCATGAAGCTATAAGAAGGATTATAAAAAGAAAGATTTGCTCACTTTTCATCTCTCCCCGTATCATTTTTTTCTGCCCTCCTTACATCTTGCTCAGCATCTCACTCTGTCTAAGAGTAAGTAGAAGCAGAAGCTCAGATGATTTAAATTCCACTGAGAAATCTTCTATACTCGATTTTTGAATTCAGCAATATGAATAATCACAATTAAATGACACGTTTCCAATGTCTGCATTGTCATGTCACATCAAAAAAGCATGAGCCTTCCTGTCTGCATGCTTTATGTGTACACACTGAGGCAGTTTCATGTCCGGGACGTTTGATAAGGTCTATTTCTTCCCCTTGGACTCTGCCTGACATCTGTCAGTGACACTATGATTCATGATAGTGGGTCAGGATTCTGGGAAAAAACCCTGGCACTCCCTGAAGATAGATGCTTCCCCTCTGTCAGTAGGACAAAAGAGCTCATTCTCCTCATTGCAACATCTTCTCAGCTCCTCAGCAAATCTGTTTTTGGTCTTAAAATATGACTTGATTCAAACCAGAGAATCCAAACTCTTTGTGTTGTATTTCTTGTAGCATCTTAATAGTGTCTTCATTCCCAGGAATTCCCCACGTATATCTCATAACTTGGTGATGAATCAATCTGAGTATGTGTTGGATATGTTAGCTTGCAAACTGCAGGATGTATATACAGTTTTTTATACCTTGGCTGAGGATACTTCCTCTTACATTATTCTAAATTTGAAACCGTAAACCATCTGCTATACTGTATACACTGTGTGTCTCCATGTCTAGTGTCTCTCCACCCATCCTTGGTGAATGTCCACATTCAGCACCCTCCAGAGGCAGAGGTCCAGATCCATCAAGTAGCTCGGGTCCAGCCTGGGCAGAGACCAGGCATCACAGAGGGGGCTCACTCAGTCCAGCAACGCTCCCAGCCTGGGAATGGACACGAACCCACAAATGAACACAGTGGCAGGTACTCGCACACCAATGGGAACGGGAACGGCCACGCCAGACCGCACAACCGTCAGAACGGACATGTGGGCAGATGCTTTCAGGAAACAGTCGACGGACAGGTATTCTGTTCAGTCATTAAAGCGCACTATGCACACTGTCATCACTACCTGATCCAAGCCACCTGGAGAGATCAGAAGCATCGTAGGCGTTGAAACCAGTGGGAGAAATAGCTGCTTTACCACAGGCATCATTATATTCACATCCTCTCACCTCCTCTGTCTCAAACAGGAAGTTGGCCTGTGGGAATGAATCCTGTAGTAACCAGGATTTATGAACTCTGACTACACTGGTCATCTCATGTTCCTCCAGTTTTCCCAACAAAGGCCTGCTATGAGTTAGGATGCCTTCAGAGGACAAAATTTGAAATGTAGCCCATGTGGAGCCCATCTCTTTGTGGTGACTGCATGGTACGATTTGTGGCACAACCCACAGACTTTCTGTAGAAGATAATGAATGGATGACACAACAAACATTAGTCGTGAGAGAAAATGAAGTTATGGGTGGGAAGGACTCATGTGGCAGTGCGTGAGCTTGGCTAATCTAAGGCTTAATACACTTAATACAGCATCTGTTTGCTTGGCTGTGATAAGGCGTTATGTTTGACTCTTGGCCTTTAGGTTCGCAGTTGCAACAACACAGTGATTTGCAGTCGAGTTGTTTTTGCCAGCATTATTCCTTGAACAAGTTTGTTTGTCCTGAATAGCAGATCATATTTTCTCTACTCTGGTTTCACACACACACACACACACACACACACACCCACACACACACACACACACACAGCGAGAGAGAGGGAGAGAGAAAGCGAGAGAGAGCTGGAAATGAAACCTCCCAGTCACTGTGATTTTTCAGTTCCTCAACACAACTGCCCCAGAAAATAAGTGTACAATGGCTTTAGCTTGCAGTTTTCCCCTCTTCTCCTGCCAGTATGCCAGTTTGCTGTTCTGTAGAAGAATGTCCTCTCTGTTTCTTTTTTAGTTTCAGAAATTTCTATTTGGCCAAAAATCCAGTAAGTAAGGCCCGATAGGAATCTCTCTTCACAATTAGCCAAATGCCTTAATGAGTCCTGCCAGGAGGGTCATAGTTGTTCTTGTGGCTCCGTGTTTATGTCCTCCTCCAAGTAACTAGTCTCAGATGTGCCTGGTTCACTCTGTCCTCACAGATAGGTGGTGTACACACGCACAGACCCACACAAACACCTTTAACGGCTTCATGCGGCCCTCACCTTACGCACACGCAGTTTGCACACAAGCACAAATATGTAACACTCATTCTCAAAACTTGTGCCTTAGATTTAACACAGATGTGTGTTGTTGTAGTGTGGCAAGCCTCTGCCAGGCTTAACCAAACAGGATGATTGCTGTGGAAGTGTGGGTGCCTCCTGGGGTCTCAACAAGTGCCAGAAGTGTCCAACCAAACCAGGTAAGTTATACTGACCTCGGCCATCAGGTCTGGGCAGCTCTTTTTTTTGTCCAGCTTTGTTCCATTACATACTTAAATTTAATCTATTTCTAATCTGGTCTAATTCTGTTGGTATTACTCTGTGTTTTGCTGTTGGTATGTTGATCTCTTGGTGTTCTTGTACTTATTCTCACCATTTGTTCAATACAGCCAGACGCAGCTGGGCTCTACTTTGATAGTGTTTAGTCAAGTGATGCTTGTTCTATTCTTGAACAGCAGATGTTTATGCTTGGTGGAGTTTTACGGCGTTTATCATAGGCCTAATTAATACTAATGACTGATGACGATTAGCACATAGCGGCCATCATTAGATTCCTAAACTGCATGACTCGCCCATGCACCCACTTGTAAAAAATGAAGCTGTTTGCGCCTCCATAAAACCAACACCAAAAAGCAAATGAAAACACATTTAGGATGAGGATGAGAGTCTGGCAGGAGTGCCACCCACCCCGCGGGCAGTGTGAGCTAACGTGGCCTTGAAAGAGTGAGGAAATGAACAGCCCTGACCAAAGCTGCGGTAGGTTTGAGAAACAGCAGCAGGGCGGTTGTGCTCTGGCAGGCAGCGTGGGTGGTGACACCATTCACTGTAGATGGAGACTCATGCTTGGGCCCAACATCTCTGAGAGGGTGTGGCTTTTGATCCTGTGCTGGTAGAGGAGCTGTTGTCAAAGCCTCATAAGAAGCAGCTGCAGTATGGTGGCACAGGGGAGCACTTGACATTCAATTTTTTGTCCTGGTACTCCTGATCACATTATGATCACGCCCGCAGATATCAAACTAGCTCACAGAGCCCACATACCTTGTTAAACATCTGACTTAAGCCTTAATCAGAAGCAGACACCATCCCTCTTTGTCCCCTCCATCTATCATAGATGCCAATCCATTCTTTTCTCTCCCGCTCTCTGTCTCCTTCAGCATGCCCGATTCATGCTCTTCCTAAGTCCCCGGCACGATCTCTTTTGGCTCCCAGATGTTTTCCTCTGCTCCCTCCTTTGAAGTTTGCGGGAGAAATGGAGCATATACCCCCTTCACTCATTTTTATGGTTGTTTTGGGGGGCAGCATACTGTAGGTCCAGGTCCGAGGTCACACGCAGCCAGAGAAAGAATAGAGAAGAGAGAGACAGAATGAAAGAGGGGGAAAAATGAAGTCAAAATGAAGTCATTTACTATATGTCCCAAAAGTCTTGCAGGGAGCTTTAATAAGAGAAATGCTTTGGATTCCATCAGAGTGTTATTGTTCTCAGTTTATACACTTGGCCAGATCTTTGAGCTGCATTCCTCCCTCACTGGCCGGGACGTATGCGATCTTACATATTTGACAGGAGTGATGTGCAACCTGGAGACAGCAGCTTCCCTGGAAAATGATGCATTTCATTTCTTAGTGAACGGTACAATCGGGCTTTGCAGTGTGAAGAGAAGTCATATTGCTTTAAAAGAGTCTCCCGTGCCTCTTGTTGAGTATGTGATAATGATGTCATGAAAGCCCCGTTTGTGTTTAAGGGTGTAACACTCCCATTGGATAGTTTATAGCTGGGCACAAAAGGCACTGTTGACTGGGAGCAAATATCTTTTTTATTGCATTTACAGATGATGTTAGTAAGAATATGTGGTTCTATTGCAGACATGATTGTTGGTCTGTGCCTTCTGGGTTTACTTCAGATATATATTATTCCATTCTGGGCCCATGTAGCTTCTATATTACTCTATATTAAATATATTTGCTCCAGCCTCGCTCAGTCTAGTCGTGTAGACTTATTATATCCTCCTGATGTTGCAGCCTGGCTGGGTTTCTATCTGAAGTCAGTGATTGTATATCCATTTCGGAACGGTTGACAACATTGTATAGCAGGATGGATTTTATTATTGTACAAAGACGACTTTATGTCACGGCTGTGGCAAATAAGGGAGGATGTTGTGTATGTGTGTTTCCAAAGAAGGGCTGACGTTGCGGGGGCATGAATGCCAATGTGTCCCATCTCAGTGGGAGCCGAAGCCTTTAGGAGCCAGTGCCTTTAAAAAGTCACATGCTGAGGATTCCTGGCTCGTAATGAGATCCAGATCAACCAGAACAGGCTGCAGTCAGCTTCCATCCCTCTGGTTCTTGTGATGAGGAGGACTGAAAAACCCTGCCCTGTTTGTTTGAATTTCAAATTAGCTTAATGCAGGATTGTAATTTCTGATGGTGAATGATGCAGGGGTGGTCAAACCTGTCCCTAGGTATGATGGCTTACCACTGTGCCAAGGGAGATTTGGAACGAGTGCCATAACACGTCCAGAGCAGAAACTGAATCCACTGCACAGTGAGAGGAATTTTATCTCAAAAAAACAAAGAGTCAGGGCAGAGATAGTTGTGTAACCTTGGGATGACTTCAGGATGCCTTTTTATTAGTCAAGTAATCTGAGGTTCTCTGAAACAACACGAGGCCATTTGCTGTGGCCTGACCCTGACCCAAAGTGTAGCATTGGCATGACTCTGTAATTCTGCTGGCAGCACCTCCCTCACTGTGAATTTCACAGCTAATGGAATTCCACAAGCCGTTTGTCTCCCCATCTGTCATTGCTGGGCAGCTTCCCCCTCATTGACTCTCCCTGTCTACGATGCTGGGAGGCTTCCCAGGGAGTCAGATTAGATGTCCCCAGGGCCCAAAGTAACCACCACACCCACAGGAGCCTTGGCTTCCTCTAGTTCTACCTCCCCGGGTCATCGGGGTTATCTTGATGTCAATGCCCTCACGCAGGCTTTGCAGTGCCCTCTCTTCCGCCTCTGTCTGTGGGAGTTGTCTGTCTGTTTCCCCTCAACCCCACTCCCTCCTTGCGTTTGTCTCCATCACAAGGACACAATTCTTCATGAGGTTTAGATCAATAAAGGCAGATGAGGCAAAGCAGGAGGGGGCCCATGGAGCTCCATGACTTCCAGATCTTCCCACATGAAGTCATCCCTCCCAAATCTCCCATCTATTCCCTAGTCGTTTAATCTGACATTCATTTAAGGGCCAAAGCCTGTGCTTATTGCTTTTTATTAGCACTGATCAAACATGAACACTTGTTAATGACCAACAAAACCAAGAGATGCAATGATTTTGCTTTAGAAATAGGCCGCGAAAGAACAGATGCACTGGAACCGCTCCACAGCAGTGTCTCTTGGTGAGAAGCATTTGACAGCATTTGATTCATTGATGTTGACTTAGAGTTATCCCTTCACAACTAGGATGATGGAATCCATTAGCTGGGCAGCAGTGTAGCTAATCAGGACCGAGCAGAGCTAACCACTACAAGAAATAAATCCCAGTTGGAGGCAGATGGATCTGAAAATTTGTGTTGCATTTCTTAATTGGATACAAGCTAAGTTAAGCACATTTTTATTGGAAATGTACCGTGGCATGCCTTCTTTTGGAACCAGCCCAGGTGGTTGATATTCCACAGTGATTTGCAGATTATAGAAGAATGTGGATCTGTTTTGAATGTGTGTTTGATGCGGGTTATTTTTCCATTAGCATCTTGGAGAAGGGCGTGAAGCAGCATTGTCAAACTACAAACAGAGATGTAACATACATTCTTTTGTGAACAGAAACAATGAAAAGCATGTTTTGAGGAGAGATTTAAAGTCGTAGAAAAATGGAATAACTATTGATCAAAGCCCTTTGGTTGTTGATGCAAATGTGCTGCGGGATGGCTGTTGTAGCAATATGATACAGATACACAGCTGAGACTGTCAACAGTTTTGTGTCAAGATCTGTATCAGGAGGAGGATGTTGATATTAGTCCCATGTGTCCTCAATGATTGGCCTTTGCTTCACAAGCAGGGACACATTACGAACAAAGCATGAGATATGGACCGTGCCAAAATGGCAAATGTGGCGTGTGCCATTTAGATGTTTTCTTTTGAAAGTAAATGACTTCCCTTTAAACTGTTTGCTTCAATCAAGCATTGGCTCAGAGGCCAAGAAGAGATGGCACTGCCATCTGAGAGTCTCACATGACCTGAAATCCTCCATGGTGATTAAAGAGATCTGTTTGCTCCTGGTTTTCCCTCGGCGGCACCAGTTTGTCCTGTGGCGGCGTGTCAGCAAGTAAATTGCTGGAAAGCATCCTGAGGAGGACTTGGCTTTGGTGCTGGTTGTTTTCCTATAGAGTGGCCCCCAATGAAATGGAAAGGAAGGCTGTCTCCTGTTCCCGTCCTGTGGATGGCATCCATCCCTCCTCCCTCATGTCTCCCACGCGTTCTCAGGTTTTCCAGCCAGTTAAGGAGAGAAGCCCAACACTGAGGTTGCCTCCCAGGCAGGTCCCAGGGGAAGTTGGTGAAGGGCTCTGAGCCCTGTGATTGATGGACCAGACCTCTCAATCGTCTTAGAAGTATAGCCCCCAGGCTGGGTGGTCCACCAAGTGATTGTACCGAATTAGCAATTAAAGATTTCTGTACAGCTGAGGAACCCATTTGACTACAAACTCTCTCCCAATTCTCAGCCTCCTGCCTCCATCTCTCTTTACTTTCTTCCCCATTTTGCATAAGCTGTTCTTTCATTTGAATGCCCTCAGCGGTGCCCGTGGTGGAGCAAGGTTCACTTTCATGTTTAAAAGAGACCTAAGGGCTTTATTCAGATTTGATTTAGGACAGCGCCATCAATCAAGAAGCTTCAAGGAATTTGAATTAAAGGAATTTAAGCAAATATTACTGAGCAGTTGTCGGTGGAATGCACAACACAATTGAATGGAGACGGACAATAAATTAGTGAGGGGTGACAAAGTCTTTTGTGCAACAGGGCTAAATGGATAGACAACAATTGGAAGTTTTTGTCTGTACCCTCAGTGTATACAGAGCAGTCTGGGTCTACAGTCTTTGTAACCAAGGGTGACACTAATGATGCACAGCTTGAGCTCACTCTTGCAAGCCACTGCCTGTGTAACTCTATGTTTTCTACACAAATGACTGTCGAAACAAGCATGAGAACAGACACATCATTAAATCCTCTAAAGGATACCATAATTCTTAGCTTTTTGTTTGATAATGAAAATTACATGACCAAGTTGTCACTGATTAGCATCTTTTTTTTATGGTGAAGGTTCAGGCGACACAGTTCTGAGTTTCCGGTATAGTAGCCGGGGCTTCAGAAACAAGAGTGATCTATTAAGCCTTGTTCGCACATTGCCAAATCAATCAACTAGTGAAACAGCCAAGAATCTGATAAGTGCATCAGTGAGAAGACAAGCAGGGCTGTCATCAACATCTGAACGTTAAGCTTCAGCAGCTGCTTTTTAAACTTGTATTCAAACAAATTTCCTGAGGGAACAATAAAGATCCGCTGAACTAGGCTCTGATCGCAAACATCTATTAATTCTGGGAAGCACATAAGGAACTGCAGAGTGTAATCTATCAAATTAGATCCTATGAGCAAGGTTTGTACAGCGTAGTTTCACGAACATCTTGGTTCATGTGTAGGATGCCGATTTCACCTCACTGATCACTGTCAGTGTGATGTTTCTTACATAATTAAGGTTGCACAAGACTTTTGCAACATCTCAGGAGGTTTTAAGACAAGCAGAGTTTTGAAGTGAGCTGTCTCTCAGATTCATGCTGAAGTTGTCACTGACCACAGAGGTCCTCTCCTCCCTGCTAATAAGCTTTATTGAGACTTCTGAACCTCCCCCACTGGGCTTCCCTTGGCATGTGCGCCCTGCTGTCACTCAGGGCAGACTTTCCCTGATCCCATCACGGCGGGAGGGCGTGCCCACCGCCCTACCACAACAGCTCATTACTCAGAAACTCTGGAGGGGGATTAGAGGGGTGTGGAGGAAGGCGAGGAGGTGGGCAGACAGGAACAGGGGCGTCGCTTTGACACAGTTCCCCCCTTTTTCCCCGTTGCCCCCTTCATGCTGACCCACTTCTGCTCTGTCAACCCTCAGGTACACTGACCCTGCCTGGTCCACTGGGTCACAGCAGGACCAAAACATAACTCAGCTTCCAGGACCTCGTTCCCAGAAAACCTCCATGTGGCACACATTCCAGTCACTCTTGGGAAAATGACACAAAGTCATGACTAAATGTCGGGTTTTTATCGTGACAGCGTACATTTACGGGATTGTTGTGTAGGTGTTTTGTGCATGTTGAAAGCTGATGGAGTCTGTTTTCTGGCCACTGGGTTTGGAAATTCAAACTCTTTCCAGTTCCCAACTCTGAAAAATAATGAGTTTCTGAAACACTGGAGGCTGAATGTTTGTGTTTGCTGTTGCTTTCTGCTGGGTGACATCGATGCATAAAGATGACAGATTGGTTGTAGAGATATGATCCTGTCTTTTCCCCGCTTGCTTGCACTCTGGCACCCAAAGAGCCATTTACATCAGACCAGAGGTCCTTCTCAGTCAGCGCTCTGGTCAGAGTTTTGGTAACATCGAGTCTTTTCCCCCGTTCCCAGAGCTCTGTGCCAGGGAAGGAGATGTGTTATCTTTGCTGGCATTTGCCGTGGCCCGAGGTTTCATGCGTCACTTCTCATTTCAACCCTTCATCACTACGGCAGCGAGTTTAAAGCACTTGGTAAATTTTTTCTGGCCATGGTGTGACTCCAAAGACTGTTCCTCTTTACTGAGCGGTAAATGTTTGATATCATGATTTCTCTCTGTGTTTGCTCTCGTCGGTCTCATCTGATGATGATGAATGAGGCAAATTCTGCCATTATATGAATACATTTCTCAAAAATAGTCCAGTTCTGTTTCATATTTTGGAAAAGTAAAATGCCTATTCATGCTCATGAATTTGAGCTGAGACATAACAAACTTGATTTCACTCACGTCACCAAATATTTCTTCTTTTTTCAAATTCTTGGCCGAAACAAGATTTTTCCAGTGTTTATGCACAAAAAGTGCAAAACAGTATCACGGCAATGGTGATTAGGAAGCAGCAAGGACCCACCATCACGGCTTCAAGCTGCCTCATTCATGAGTATAATTTAATTTGACTGAAACAGTGAGAAACAGTTCCGTCATACTAATAAGCATGCCATCATTTTCAGAGCTCTCCTCACCCAAACACACATTTTTCCCTCTAAAATCAGAAGTTGGATTTTTGCTTTTCAACACTATATGAAGAAAAAAATTTCATCTCAGTTTATGTCATGGAAAGATCTGCTACTAATAATCACCCTGTCTCCGCCAAGCAACCTATATATCCTCATACACACTGGTTCTTTGTCTCTGTCCAACACATAGATACAGTCATACACACTCAAACACAAACAGAGACCATCTTTTTTGCCGTAACGATGGTCACATTGACCCCTCTCTGTTTTTAATGGAGCGTGCTGGGGCTTGACTAGGTGCCGAATGAGCGAAGACATGATGTTTTCAGGCCTCTGTTACTGACAGTACGGCCGCACTGGGGCTAAAACAGACACACTTGTGTTATTTACTGCAGCATTTCTGCGAACTCCTAATGTATACACACCTGAAGCACACACCATATGATTTTCATTGCTTTGGCAAAACAAACAAAAAGAAGTTTTGAGCCAATCGCTTTCCTGTTAGCTGTACATTAATCATCATTCCTCGTGTGCACAGTTAAAGCATTAGCCTCTTGTTTAAGTAGATTTGCACTGTGGTTGATGATAAAGGTCAGGGCTGTCACGTAGGTTTCCTCAACATATTTATGATATAAGCACTTCCTTCATCTGTCCCTGGGGGTTGAGGAGAGTTATGGGTAATATGATTATAAATGACGTCGAGTGTTATCATTACATTCTGCTGGATGGCAGTGCTGTTTTATAAACGCGGTTGATGGAGATCCATTTCCATACACTCACTCTGGAGTCCCCTGAGGCCCAGCTGTGGGTCCCCTAATTCCTCCTCTTGCCAAGATGCTCACATCTGTAAGTTATATGGTCCCCTCCTAAAGCTGAGCTCCTCTTCTTTCCTTGCAATGAGTGCAATGCTTCGTGTCAGACAGGCACAGCACTGTAAGATCGCTTTCCTCCTCTGAAGCTGTGCTTTCTCTTTCTGTTTGCAGCATATGCAGTGATTGCAAACGGACAAGTGGAATGTTCCAAAGGTTTTAAAAGGATGAATCTCACACACTGTCAAGGTAAGCAATGAAATATGATGGAAAATGTTCAATTTTTTACGATATGATTTATCCCACAGAATATTTTAATAGGTAGTGTACTCATAACAAGAACATAGCCAATATTAAATATAATGGCACGGATGTTATAAAAACTTACTGCCCATATGTTTCCATGCATACATGGACCCCTGAGGATGCCCATAAAAGTATCCCTTGCTGTATGTCTGGCCCCTATGGGAACCAGGTCAAGACTACACTTAGCCTTGGTCCAAGGTCAGAGTTCAGCAGCCAATAAGCGCCTGGGGCTGTTGTTTTAATTGGGCTTCTGGGGTTCTAAGTGGAGAATGGTACGGTAGGCTGCGATTATGGTAAATGTGGCTCTCTGGGTTTTTTTTTTTTTTTTTTTTTTTTTTGAAGAGGGAGCTTTAGTTGCAGAGCCTTCCTGTATGAACACCCGCTCACTCGTTCATCTGTATGTGAAAACAAACTCAGGACCTTCTTGAATATACAGCATGTTTTCTTTCATCGCAGCATCCCAGAGGTGGCCATTAGTCAGATGACCGCTGGTTCAAGAAGCAATAACCACCCACAGTGACAACTCTTTAGACAAGCTTCCTCTAGAGAATTTGGACCATTTATATGTGTTGCAATGTTAGTATACAGCATCAGAATAAGTCAACATGAACAAATAAACCTTGGCTCAAAGACACAAGAAAAAAAAAGAGGCACCACTTCATCTGTGAACAAGGCAACTGATGCTGACACTATGGGAAACAAAATGCAGCTCTTCTGACAGTCCACTTGAGCTCCGTCAGTGACTTGATTAATGGTGTCATAATCCAAAAGGCAATGCTTACTGAAGCCTATGGAGTGTAACAACATAATGCACCAATGGACAGCTTTAACTACATCAATAACAGGCCTCATCCACTGGTTCACCAAGTTCAACATGTTTTTGTATCTGCACTATTGGCCCATTAATGTTTTCAGGTAGTGATTGAGCCGGGAAAACATATTTTATTAAAACAAAGACCTGCGAACAAGGACACACTCATTTTCCAATCGTACTTCAACTAGCCAACAAATGTGGAAATTTATCTTTCTATTATTCATGCTTTTCTTTCATGATTGTTTCAAGATGTTCTTCCTTTTCAGTTGCTCGTTTCTTGACTTCCAAAAAAGCAAAGCAGACAGTTACCCGCAATATTTACTGGGGTGCTTTACAGTCTCTGTCCCGTTCAGCCACTGCGCCCTTCCCAAAAAGTTATTTCTAATTTAAGGTCTTGCAGCAACTGCCAAGGAGGCAAAACCTGCTTTTTCTTGGGTTTTGTCATTATTATTATCAGGAGGGTGTCCAGCTTGCCAAGCTGAGGCTCCCTCTCTGAGCTGCAATGTATATTGATAAAACAGAAAGGAGCTTGTCTGATACTCTTTAATGGGCTTGATTTACTGCTCTGGCTTTGAACGCTGACCCTCGCGGTCAGTGACGTCCTCTCTACGATACGATAAGATCCCCCATCAGAGCCTTGTGCCACACTCTGACTTCATGTTGGTTCCTTATCTTCAGAGGCTGATTCACAGAAACTATATCAGCTGAATTGGCCGTTTGTTGATGATGAAAAGCCCTCACAGTTGCGTGTGCGGTCTCTGGTTGTGCGTGGTAAACTGGTGCCAGGAGCAACCTTTTTGACATCCACTCAATCGTAAGTTTCAAACAGTTTTAAGACACATGACATTTGACAGTTATCTCATTGAATATCACCAGGGTCAACAGGGTTAGATCCAGATACATCAGGTTCATGAGTGAAGAATTTGCCTGTAAAAATCTACTGTTCCCAATGTGCATTCACTGTTCACAGTCTCTAAATGGATGAATTTTGGCCCCATAATTTATGTCTGGTTCGAGACTTCCAAAGTAGTCATAAGGAGCTCCCTTTGGCCATAACAGCCAATACATAATAAGAGCATAATGTTGCCAATTTCCTTTACAGTCTCTATAAATAATTCTGCAGGTGTTTATGTGAATCTCTGTTTTTCCAGAGCCAGAGGTTAAGAGCAGACAAGGTCAAGTAAGGTCGCAGCAGACTGGCTGACACTTGATCCAGGGTATTGCACTCATCAATATGTTTTATTAAATAATAAAGAAACAATCATGAGAGAAGGTGTTGATGGACACCTGCGAGTTTTTCTAGTACAAGGGCTGTTTGTCAATGAGATCAACCAAGCATGAATTCAAAATACATGTTGAGATTAGTGCTGGTCATGACAGGTTGTCATGGAAGTCAGCTTCAATCCCAATCAACCCACCAGCAGACTGTAACAATAGCACTAATCTGGGACTCAACCGAACCATGGATTAAAGACCCCATGTGATGAAGGCTGAGCCCAACGCTGACCTGAACTCTGACCAGATAGCATGCTGCTTAAACTAAACCGTGCAATATTGTTGTTCCAGTCTTTAAGAGTGTGAATGTGAGCGGAGACAGGAATGACATCCGTGGTCTGCTTCTGCTTCATCGTCTTGCCTCGTCCTTACTCATCCAAACAAGTGGCTCTGGCTAACACAAATGCAGGCTTGTTTATGCAGCCACAACACAGAGGCTGGAAGCTTTGTCGTTATGGGGCCAGCTTTAACTTCAGAGCACGTCCTCTTAGGAGTGATAGAAAAGTGCTAAGAGAAATGGAAAAACAAAGGGAAACAGATAGAAAAGAAGAAACAGCCACACAACAAAAGGGACATTGAGGCATTCTCTGGATTTGCTTCAGTCCACAGAATTTATCAGCCTCAATCCCTTATAAGCTCACTTTTTCCAGCAGGAAGCAAAACAACAAAACAAGAGCAGATTAATTAGAATTGGGAAAATCTGTGGTGGCAGGCTGTCTAGTTCCAGTCGTCAAAGCAATGGGAAAAGACCTAATGATGTACTCTTTTTTTTCAACACGGTAGAACAACAAAATCTGCCTGGTCCCAGTGTGATCGCATGACTAAGCGCCTGAAATATGTCCCCCTATGCTCCTGGCTGGCACAATAACTGGCGAGCTTGCGTCCATTTGGCTTAGTGACTCAGGAGCTGTTGGAGCAATAAGCAAAACTCCACCAACCACCGTATCACTCTGGCACATGGACCAGGTCAGAGGGAGGAGGGGGCGGACGGGGGGGGGCTTTTCGTCTTTAACTTTCATTCACTGACGTAAGCTAAGGATGCTGTGACCTTATAGGACGCTGTAATGGAAAGATGCTGAAGAAGATGATAATCTAAAACACTCTGCAATTTCCTCTCTGTCTGTTCATCTGCCCAGATTTCAAAGTCAAGGTTACCGCAGCCCAGAGCTTGTAATATCTTGCAGTCAGGCGGATACATGATTTTGAGTGTATTCTGGTTTACTGTGGTCAAATTTATTATACATATTTCCCCCATGTCATCACTCCGCCTTGCTGTCATACAACTCCGTAACCTTAAAGTTTCCGTATTTCATCACCTCCCAGCAGCTGGGGGTTAGAACTGGATGATCTATTGCAGTCCAATTTGTCACCTTTCAAGGTGTAAATGTTTTCTAAAGCCATACATCATGCAAGCATGAAAACTCTGTGTACTGGATGTGGAATGCAGAAGACCAAATCTGGTATTGATACTTGTACCATGTTTGGTTGAAGGGTTCATTTAGAGTTCAATAAAGTTTTGCCAGGGGAAAAACATGACTTCATGCTATTTCCATAATCAGAATGTACTAGATACTGGATGAATGTCATACCACATATTTCACAGACATCAATGAGTGCCTGCTGCCTGGGATCTGTAAGAATGCCGAATGTCTCAACACCAGGGGAAGCTACAGGTGCACGTGTAAACTGGGCTACATGTTAGACGCCGCCAGGAGTCACTGTGTCTGTAAGTGCTGCTCATAATGACACATTACCATAAAGCTTTCCTCGGTGTTGCATTGGTTCACATGATGGTATCAACTCTCTCCTCAGCTGACAAGGCCGTGTCGGACCAGAGGGCGCTGTGCTACCGGTCGGTATCAGCGGGCACATGCTCTTTACCACTTGCTCAGCACATTACCAAACAGATCTGCTGCTGCAGCCGGGTGGGCAAGGCCTGGGGCGCTGGGTGTGACCGCTGCCCCCTGCCAGGATCAGGTACAGTCAGAAGTCACCCTGTCACTGCTGCTGTTGCATGTGTCTGAATTCTCCTCCCCACAGCTTAGCGCACCCATCTATCTACAAACTTAACTGTCTGTATCTGGTTTTTACTGTACTTGCTGAAGAGCTCTCCGCTGGGTTAAACACTTTTGCAGATATAAAATGTCACATGTAATCTTGTGCAAGGCTGAACAGTGATGGTGAAAGCATAGGCAGAGAATATTTACCACTTAGACACCATTTTGCTCTCTGCGAGGCATGTAAAGCTGTTCAAAATAACCAAATATGTTTGGAGTGGAAAAGGACCAAAAACATAACAGTTTTCATATTTTGGAGGCTACATAATAGTGGGAGTCAGTCTTGTGTTATCACTCCAACCTCAGGAGAGAAACCCCACTAATAGACCGGCAAAACTTCACAGCAGAAATAAATAGCTTGGCCAAGTGAAACATGGGAAGTAGTTGTCATCTTTTTCTTTTTTTTTTCATACCGATCTAATCTTCAAAGTCTCAGAGAGAAACAGGCTGGTTTTATGGAGTGTCTGTACTGGCCAGTGATTCATGGGGATTGTCATAGATCAGATATCAGAGACACAGACCTCCATAGTGCTGCTCAGCCAGCACTGACACAGTACACAGACACACACAGCCTCTGATTATTTCGGACGCTGGCTTTTGTATGGCCCTGACAAGCTGTTAGAGCCGTGTTCTGAACGAAGCAGCCAGGGGGCCTGTTTCTTGTGACTTGGAGGTAACAGGAGCCCACTGACTTTCATTCCACATTTAATTCTCTGATGTGGCTCCTGGTCATATAGAGCCCTATTTCCCTCCACTTTAAATTCATCATTCAGTAGCTTATCGTATCCACATTTCCTGCATTTACACAAGCATTTACAGCGACCACATATCTGTCATTACTTGTATCTCTATTCCAGACTCTTTTGGCGTAGAGTTGCTGCTTTCAGGTCAGGTAGGGGACACAGTGCTTCTCACTTGTAATGGATTCACCATCGCTGAGGTTTGTTGGGCTCAGACACAAAGAGGTGCAGTCTCCCTCCTTTTAGGTAACCAGCCAATCCTCCATTAGCCTCTCACTCACGCCTCCACACCAAGGGGTTCAAAGGTCAGTCGGTATTACATGATCTTCTACTTCCCTCACTCGAGTGGTTGTGTCTGTTTGTTTGCAGTGATCCCCCAATCTCTCCAAATCCCCTCCCTGGTCGCCCTCTGTGACAGCTGTCACTGGCTTGCCAGCTCATGAGTTCGGCAGCAATAGCCGAAACCCGACCCCCCTCATTCAAAGCGCACAGTAAAGCACAGCATGCTCAACATAACAGTATTACACGGATGGCTTATGGTATTGCTGTGAACATCAGACAGAAATATGAGCTGCAATTACACTCTGGCAGTGTTTGACGTTAGTTTTAGGAGGCGGCGAGCACGATACGGAGGCGATGTTTTCTATGGCTCATTGTTCGCTGATGTGTTTCCTTCTCTGCAGACCATTTCAAGGAGATCTGCCCAGCTGGTCATGGATACACCTACTCGCGCTCTGATGTGCAGATTTCTTTCAGACAGCTGGAAGAAGATGATCTGCAGAGCACGAGAGTGTCATGGGAGGAGCAGAGTCCCACTTACCCTCAGCCTCCCTCCTCTCAGCCCTCACTGCTGTTCCCCAGCAGGCCGCACATCCCCGTCTACCCACAGGTACCGCAGGAGCCCCAATACACTGAGTACCCTGAGACGCCAGGAGCACCTCTGCCCCCTCTGACTCCACATCAGCCTCTCCATCCCTCTCACCCAGTCAGAGAGACACCTACGCAGCCAGAAGGTGAGAATAAAAGACTTGGTGCTTGAAACCTCTGCCAAGTTGTCTTTTAGGTTGATAAATGTTTACTCTGAATGGCAAAGAGATGAAAAGCCGATGCTGCTGAATGTTCTGTACATATTATGCACTTAAGCTTCAGCATTATCCAAACATGGTATTCACTTAACCACTTGAATATTTTTACCACTACCCATGGCATAAACAATGCAGGGCAGCTGAGTCATTGCACAATATGAACGTTTGTAAATGGATTAGCTTCTTTTTTAAGAATCCAAACATCAACAGGATGTTTTGAGCTCCACAAATAAATGCTCGGTCCAGCACCGAACATATTCAGAGGAGTATTCATGTTCGCCATCCATCAACATGAAAACCTCCTGTGAGCATCACAGCAATGCACACAAGTAATCCACGTTGGCCATACATCTAAATCCGCGGGATTTTCTGCAAATGTATCTTCTTGATTTAGTGCTTGTGAGATTCTTTGCTGGCATAGCTCAGACATTTGGATTTATGTCAGGAGACAATTCTGTAAATATTTAGGGATTTTTGTCTTCATTATCAGAGATATCTATTTCCTTGTCTCTTTTTACATTTTTCTCAGCCAGTAGTCTGCACTGTTTTTATGATAGAGCTTTCTCGGTCTGGCTTAAGAGGATGAATGTGCCGTAAGCTTTGTTTTATTAGAATCACAGACCTCCAAAGCTGCAAGTCAAGTGCTTAGAGAAAACACAGGTTTTTTTGTGTATGTTGTTTGTAGACAGTAACTGTACTTGGTAATATGAACTGAATGTCAACTTTTGCTACTGATAATTTTTTCCTCTTCTCTCTCTTCTCTGTCTGGTGGCAGATGTGGAAATTCTGAGCCCGGTAAGTTTTCCCTTCCCGTCTTGGCCTTGGAAATGTTTGTCTAAAGACGATATACTCTAGCTATCTCAGCTGGAGAGTTTGTTTTGATTATATAACTTATTCAGACCACATTTTGCAGATAAACACTCCTAATTGGTACTAAATATGATGACAACAGCATAGACACTGTATGAATATGAAAATGAGTATGAATATGGTGATGAAAAATACAAGTAAAATGCTTTTTTGACAGTATAATATTTGCTTGATTTTCAGCCAGCTGTTGTGACTGAATCACCACCGAAATATCCAGGTATTTTTTTTTTGTTGGCTTTACTCACACAGATCATATAACTACATGTTCACCCTTCACAAGTGCCTCAACACTGCTGTTTAAAGCCTCTTGCGTGTTTTTTGTTTTGTTTTTGTTGTTACATCTCTAACCTTAAAGGCAAATAGTAGTTTTATTCAGGCTGAGACATATGATGTGTTTTCTATAAATTGTTCACTCCTGCACAGCAGTGGCCGTCTCAGTCCTTGTCTGCTCTGCCGTCACGCCAGTGAAAACATTGACATTAAAGTCTGAAGGTTCCCTTAATTCATTAACTCTGCTTGATTTATTTTGGTCATTGTGGTGTTTTTGGTCCCAGAGAAACGAGAGTCGATCATTTTTATACAGCTGCCCAGTGAGTGACAGCTAAGGCAGTAGTAGTTAGGGAAAACAAGCAGTGTATTGTTATGGCAGTGGAGACTGATAATTTATTTTGTGAGACAGTGTTAGTGGTTCCATTTATTCACACTCCCTCATTCCCTCTTCACAGAGCCTTCTCCAGAGTCTTCCATCACCGACCTGAGTCCAGATTCAAGGGACACGACCCAACCAGACTCAGTCGCAGGTGAAAAACATGGCTTACACATTTCAGAAAACATGAACATAAAATAGAAAAACAGAAAAAAGAGTCACCCGAACACAGCCCTAAGTCCACTTTTTGTATAGATTTGATCTTTAAACTTGAATTGCAGGACTTTTTTTTTAACATGCCATTTTTTTGGGGGGGGGGGTTCATTTTTATTATGATTGTACAGAAAAAGGAAACAGGAAAGTCAGGGGGAGAGAGCATAGGACCAAGCCTATGTTTTACACACTGTACCAGGTGAGACAGCACTTGAGGATCAGCAGGACTTACATATAAAATAAACATGCATCCAAATGAGTCCACACAATGCTGACAAGCCTATCAGCAGCATGTCTATTTCCCTGTATACTATAATAAATCACTTCTATGCTGGGTCTGTACTGATGTATTTATATCAACCAGCAGTGGCTGGTTTGCCAGAGGTGAAGAGGGGAGAAACCATAGTGATGGAGTATTGGCAGAGCTGATGGATGAAACCTTGGTAGCATTCAAGGAAAGTTTATGATGCTCCAGATAAAAAGAAGCTTGGTGTTCAGAGGAAAGATTATAGTCTACAAGAGAAAGCAGTCAGCAACAAGACAAACACCACACTTGCTCTCTCCAGGCCTTGCTCAGTCTGCAGCAGCTATAACCACTGAAACTCAAACTGACTGCATTCTCCTTCGTCAGCAGTAATCAAACCTAAACTTGCACATGCCAGAGTGCGTTAAGCACCAAAACCAAA
The DNA here is from genome assembly GCA_021432705.1 of Caranx ignobilis. Taxonomy (NCBI): domain Eukaryota; kingdom Metazoa; phylum Chordata; class Actinopteri; order Carangiformes; family Carangidae; genus Caranx; species Caranx ignobilis. The sequence goes on from MU269985.1 coordinate 10,201,664, forward strand.
ATCTTCCAGGTGCTTGATTCCCTGAAGTAAACAAGAATTATCATAAAGCTGCACAGAACCAAGCAAGCCTTGAAGTATATATTGTATATTAACTTTAAATGACGAAATCACTGTCAGAACAGAGTAAAATATGGACGGCAGAATGAAATATATGGAAATAACTGCTGTAAACCAGGTTATAAAAATACAAAAAAACTGATGTAAATCAGGTTATTACACTGGATGCAAATCTAAAATCACCAGGTGGGTATGGGGCTGTAAGACAACCATGCGTAAGAACAGCATGAAACTGAATTCTTCATTTTTTATGTTCTCTGTCAACTGCTGGCAGACAGCGGCATTTCTCATGAGGCATTTTTGCAGGCTGACCCAGAGTAAAGCTGTGGAGAGCTTGTATTATGCTTTTATTTGACCCCTTTTCTCAAAGCCAAGTTGGCTTGAAGATGCGGCACAGCACAGAGGGTGAGAGGGCGAAAAACCAAGAAAGAGTGTGCCTCTTGGAAGGGGGAAGCTATCCTGAGCGGACAGAGGCCAGATTTATGACAACTCCAGGAAGAAGGGAAGACGGTGAAAATGAGTGCGTGTCATAGAGAGAGTGAAGCGAAGCACAATTGGAAGGTTAAGGAGAGGAGGAGAATTTACAATAATCCTATAGAAAAAGACATTTTGTAGTTAGTATTTTCCTCCCCAGGGTCCTTGTGCAGTGTCTTTGTTTTAGCACAGTCCATTTGGATGGAAAAAGTCAAGAACAACACTAATGTCAGGCTCTACTGTGCATGACCTGTTTCTCGTCGACCTCTTTGTAAGCGCTCCATACCACCTGTTAGAACACTATGGTGCTGTAAAACCTGTCCTCTCATCCAAGACCCCGCCTATAAAACAGCAAGATGGGTTCCAACGGAGAACAACATGTGTTCCTGGAATGCGCTTTTTTTTTTCCTTTTCTTTTTTTTTACAGTGTCTGTGGTGTTGTGTAACGTTAGTTCACAAATATCCTCATCTGCTCCCTGAGTAATGACTGTGCACATCTCTGTGGCTTTTCTTTAAGGTGTCGACACATGTGCTACCACCCCCACCATCTGTGGTCACGGGAGGTGTATTCCTGTGCAGACCGGCTACACCTGCCACTGTGACCCAGGATTCAAGCTCAGTGCGCTGCAGACCAACTGCATCGGTGAGAAAACAATGGGAGGGAGAGAGAGAGAGAGGTGGAGTGAGGCCGAGTAATGGTGGGACACTCAGAGAAAGGGAGGGGCGTAGAGTCACACACACTGACACCACAGGCCCCAGCGGTTCTGTCTATCATCATCTCAGTGCAAGCGAGTCTTCAACACCAAACATTACACGGCACAGAAGCCTTGAGAAATTAAGTGAGCCAGAATGAAAAGGATCCGTTTGTTTGTGTTGACCTGTTCCTTGATGCCTGACAACAGTGAACAAGGCGTCCAAAGAGCTGCCACGGTGCCGTGATCCCTTACCTCACATTGAAGGCCTTGGCTCAAGCCTCTGCTCCACCCGACTGGGCTCAGGCCCATCACTGAGGAATGCCTGTAGAGAGGAGCAGGGCCTGGAAAGTGCACGGTCTCTGCTGTTGAAATTGAACTTCAATATGAAGTCGCATTCAACCTTTTCTCCTCTCCCTCCTCCGTCTCTGTCTCCCATCGCAGATGTGAATGAGTGTGACGAGGATCCATGTGAAGGGAAGGGCCGCTGTATAAACAGTTACGGCTCCTACACCTGCCAGTGCCACAGCGGCTACAGCCAGGTGATCACCCAGAACAGGAAGTTCTGTCAAGGTGAGACGCAGCCCAAGAAAAACTTGCAAGAGATATAATATTTCCAGTGGATGAAAGTGACTACAGTCTAATGTAAGCTTTCTAACTCAGTGTTAGAGTGCCTCAAGTTCTCGTCTGTCAGCGCTGTTCATTTAAAAAGCATCGTGCCCTAATTAATGCTGTGGAACACAATAGTCACTTTCTTTTCCGTTCTCCTTGGTTCTCATTCAAACTGGCAGACATTAATGAGTGCAGCATGCCCAACAAGTGCCAGAATGGCAAATGTGTCAACACAGAAGGATCTTACACCTGTGAATGCAGCAGTGGCTATGCCAAGTCTTGGAGAGGCCTGTGCGAAGGTGACATACATGCACGCACAAGCACCCACGCACACAGTCCACTTGTTATAAGAGCATGATCCTAGCCAGACCTGTTTGTTTGCTGCCATAAGTTAATGTGTAGCCCGGTAACAAAACACATGTATTTTCCTCTAACTGAAGCCAGCGAGAGAACTATGAGAAAGCTATGCTCAGTTTCTGACAGAGCGATTGTTTGCTCCATGCATGTGGACATTGTTTCAGTAACAACTAATACAAACGGGTATTTTCATGTCTCACCTTCTCCCTGAGCAGATGTCGACGAGTGCAGGGATCCTAGCTCCTGCCCCAATGGCATGTGTGTCAACACTCCTGGCTCCTTCCAGTGCCAGGCCTGTGGACCGGGCTTCAGGCCCCTTGGTGAAAGATGTGTGGGTAAGGCAACCCCACACCCAATCAATGTACCGCAACCACCACTGCTACCCAAGTTCCCAAGTTGGGGTTTTCCCTCTTACGCCATAAAAGCTTCCTGTTTTAGGTAACATTTACGTAGATGAAACTGCAGCTCCTGGTTGGCAGAAATAACCAAGGCGTCATGGCAACGAGCTCTGCCATTAAAGACCTGTTGACAGCCTGTGATGCAGCACAGTTCACCTAATGACACAAGCTGGATTTGTTTCACTCAGCTTTTCTCACAAAGGGACTCTGACTGTTGATGTGCAAAAAATTTTACAGAACTTATTTTATTTTATGCCTCAAGAGTTCATATTAGACCTTCAGTGTGGGCCCACATGACAGCTTGAAACCACTGTGACTGTGCATGTAGCGACAACCCTCTGTCCACTCTTTGTTTCCACGTATGATATATCAGCTTCTCCACCCAGCAGCCTCCACATATCCCCATTATTGTTTAAACACATTCGCCGTGTTATTGCTGATCTTTCGATATCACTGGCCCCCGTAAAAAGATTGTTTATAATACTTCAATTTGGGAGAGTCAAAATATTTTCTCTTGGCCACAGCCTTGAACAAACAGCGTATTATTGTTGGAGAGCTCCGGCCACTGTACTCTTGGGCCCAGCAGAGGCCAGCACGGCTTCATTACCGCCGCTTAGCTAGGTGAGAGGAGTGAGCAGTCACAGGAGATGTATGAGGGGGTCAGACGGTCAATTCCCCACAGCGACGAGGTCTCGACACGCAAACAAATTCTCTCACTCATCCATAGTGTTGCTGCGGTCCACTGTAAAACTCTTACCGCCGCTTATTAGCTTTGAATACACAAATGGCCAACAAACTGCATTTGATGTGTGTTTTTTGAGCTAACACGCTAGCAGCTCCCAGCCTGAGGGTTACATAACAGCCTGACTGGTGTTAGTTACCACATCCCCTCTTTAAGACCGTGCACCCCTCTAATTTGTTTGGAAATCTAAGCTCCTGGAATAAGGGTTCCAGAAATGTGAAAGCCTAAACGACCGAATGAGGACAAAAAAATACGGAAATCAGCTTTAATAGCGCTTTGGAGGTTTTTCTAATCGATTTCTCACTGATGCCCTCGTTTCATGTCTCATGATTTCCTTGCCTCCAAAGAAAACACCACCACAGCTACTTTCTGTTTGTCAGTCCACTAGAGTTATTCACTCCCTGTACATCTGTGGTGTATAAATAGTAACTTAGAGGAACCTGGTAAATGAGGGATAACACTGGAGCTAAATATTTTCTCTCCGAACATCCACACAGGCAGCGCTAACAGCCCCGCAGTATACGTCTGGCGCTATGGGAGTCACATAAAACAGCAACATGAGCGCCGGGTTTCCAGTATTTGCTTCAGTCAATTGACGGTAGCTCAGTAGTTTGGGCCCAATTGGCCGAATCGTGGATAAGCCTAATTGCTGGTGTGATAGAGAAAACAGCTCCATTCCCTTGTCAAGGCTTATCGTGGAGGCCTGAGAGATGCCGGATGATTGCAGAAACAAAGCATTGGGCCACACTGACAGACGTCTGGCAGTGCCCACGGCTAGGCAAACAAAACCCAGTCTGTGACTCTCTCGCTGTGTTTTCACTGTGTGAGCTCTGTTTCAGTCTCTATCACCTCTCAGTAACGTCCTCTCCCCACCTCCTTTGTAGACAAATACTTTTGCTTCCTCTCCCCCTTTCCCTTCCTCTTTTACTGTCTGCCTCTCCGTCTCTCACACTCACATAATCGGACCTCAGTTGCCTTCTCTCTCTGCACCTTCATGAGACCTGAAAAACTTGCCATTGTTAACACTTGATAAATTCCACTATAAAACATTATTTCTGCATGAGGTTTTCCACATAATTCCTGGGTCAACTGTTCTGACTCATGAAGTGGAAAAGACAGCTACTGCTGTAAATAGTAAAAGCCCTTCATGAATGAGGTTTGGGTCTATGCACTGATGTAATTTAATGACTGCTGTTTGCAGTCATTTTGCACACTAATTACGCTGTGATTGTTTCCCCTTTACTGCTGTAATGTGCTGATGCAGCCCTTAAATTGTATACACGTCTTCATTGTTATGCTTTATATCTTAATGGTGTCTCCTGCTGCAAGAGGCTTTAACCACAGAGATCACCAGCCTTGCATCTTACATTTAACCTAATGTTTAAAGGTTGGTTCTTCCAAATGAAAAAATAACACTTAGTGGAACCAATTAGCCCTGCAGGTCGACACTTTAAGGTTTAGAGGTTGTTTTTCTCAGGGATCTGGAGGTAGACTGTGTTTGTGGAGTTCACAGCATTTAAAACTCACATGTAGACTTAGAAGTAACAGCACTGTCTGCTATGACTCCCAGATCTGCTAACTTTGATGTTATTGAATAACCCACTGTATCCAGGACATTGATATGTTGCTGTTGGCTGCTTTATATGTAATTTTTCAATGTTTTGTTTAATCACTGCGTAATTGCGGCAGATAAAACCAAAAATCATAACATGTGTCCTGTCCTGATCCCTTCTCTCCTCAGATGTAAATGAGTGCTTGAACCACACATTGTGCGGCAGTGGTAGGTGTGTCAACACTGAGGGCTCCTATAGGTGCAACTGTTTCCAAGGCTACAAACTCTCCATGGACAACATTTGCCAGGGTAACTGTCTGTCGGAAGATCAGTCAAGTACTTATTAAAGTCCCATTTCAAAGTAACAGTTCTGTGAATAATTCTCCACAGTGCTACTACAGAAGCCCTGCGGCACCAGTGAAGCTTCATAAAGAGGCTACAAAGAGTTTGCAGTTATCTTTATTTTCTGAGGCCCCCTTTTTTTATCCCCTGTATCTCCCCTCCAGATGTGGATGAGTGTGTGCTCCCAGAAGTTTGCCTCCACGGCCGCTGTGTCAATCTGGATGGCACCCACAAATGCACCTGTAACCATGGTTACCAAGTCACCTCAGACAGCAAAGCTTGTGAAGGTCTGCAAAGGATTATCTATGTAGGGTGTAACTCATCACTGCATACTCTGCTCGTGGAGCTCTCTAGACAGCAGCATAATGTCTGCAAATTATTTCTTTTTGTTAGATGTCAATGAGTGCGCAACTGGTAATGCGTGCCCTGCGGGAATTTGCATCAACACAGCAGGTTCCTACACTTGCCAGAACTGCAGGCCTGGTTTTGGACCATCTATTGATGGACTGAGATGTGAAGGTAGGAAATATGCTGTCTAATGATTTCCACTGAACTGCAGTTTTTGTTAGTTAAAGATAGTCATGAATTGTCTGCCCATCTGTGGTAAATTTGTTTTATGATTTTTTTGTTGTTGTTGTAAGATGTGGATGAGTGTGCCCAGGCTGACCTGTGTCTAGGTGGTGTGTGTGCCAACACAGAGGGATCCTACACCTGCACCAGGTGCAAAGCTGGCTACAGAGTGTCTCAAGACCGGCAGAGGTGTGAAGGTAAATCCACACTCATCCAGCATAAATCTCTCCTGCTGTTTCCACCATCTAATGACTCACTCAACACATCTGGGCAGTTTGTCAACTTGCCATTAAACCTCCTTCACTATGCAACTGAATTCCCTCCACATATTATTCAGTCTTGTGAAGGTGCCTGTGCTGATGTGCACATGTTTCTCTCAGATATTGATGAGTGCCAGTCCCTGTCTACCTGTGCCAACGGGATCTGTCTAAACTCAGAAGGCTCTTACACCTGTGAGAACTGCCCTACAGGGTACACAGTATCATATGACGGCGAGCTTTGTGAAGGTTAGTTTATTACACAGCATTCCTGTGAAAGGAACTGCATATCATCACACGTGTCTAAAATTCAGGTTCATGGAACTTACACTGGTGCTGAAAGTGTTTTTTTATGTTTTGTTTTTTTTTGCCTTTCTTTGTAAGTTTGGATCTTTTCCTCTTGGCTGTTTAGACATCCCAGTCCTGCAGAGAATATCTAACAGTGTGTGTTGTTTCACGCCAGATATTGATGAGTGTGCGCTGCCCACTACATGCCCCCAGGGAACATGTACAAACACAGAGGGCTCGTTCACTTGTATCGTCTGTCAGCCTGGTTTCAGGGTCTCTGAGGATGGACAACAGTGCGATGGTGAGGCTTTTGGCTGTGTTTGTGCAGGAATGTGCTTTGTTGTTTTTGTATGCTTGAGCACATGTGTGTGTGTGTAGCCTCTTCTATTCAAGCATGCCAGATCATGCTTTAATACCCATCAAAGCTGCGGTTAAGAGTGAATGTGCCAGCTCTGTGGAACATGTTCCCCAGCTGGGGTAGGTTGTATGTAAACAGCATCAGGTGTGACAGCTTGGACTAAAAGCCCCTTCATCTGTGCTCAAAATCCCAAAATACTCCTTCTAGACATCACATCATAGCTGGATCCTGGACCCCTCCGCCTCTGGCACCACTCATTTAATCCTTGCTCAACACAATGAGACACCGACCCTCAAATAGAACTAGATGATGTCAGGCGAATGTCCTGCAGATAGCTCAGCTAAAAAGACAGAGGTGTCGACATTTATAATTCCATGTTCCAGTGATTACTGATCTAACTGATTACAACTGGCGGCCTTTATTTATTTGAAGCCAGAGATGATAATCTCTGCCATGATGTGTCTGTGTATCTCTGCCCAGATGTGGATGAGTGCTCGGTGGCTAATACATGCCCTGGCCAGCTGTGCTTGAACACCCCGGGATCCTACACCTGCGAGAGCTGTGGAGCCGGCATGCAACTGACTGAGGATGGTTACAGCTGTGAGGGTAAGACTCTGTATGTAATCCCCTACCTGACTTAGGATAGCTTAAGCTGCCATTATGGTGAGCAGTGGTGCAAAGTTGCAGTAGGCCACAGCAAAAGAGGACCATGTTAGACCAAGAACATGATTACAGAAAATCTTTACAACACTCGGTAATTTGCCGTGACATGATTTATGAGATCAATGCAGTGAAACGGCCGCTTTGACGAATCCAGGGAGGTTAGATCTGTCATGACTTCATGGGAAGGAGAAAAGGAATGATTATTTAAATGGATTCAAACACAGCCTCAGTTAGTCATATATACCGCGGTGTGTTTTTCAATGGAAGTGTGGATGTAGCCCGAGAGGAAGATCCCCCACTGATATGTGTCTTTACGCTGGGAAAAAGTTTTACAAAACAAGCAAGAGTCCAAGTCGGCCTCTGATAGGATTTTAATGGATGTCTCTGATGCCATGGAAAATATTAAGGGCTTAATTTGAAATGAAGTCAGCCACTCCCCTGCCTTCCATGTACTGCAGCGAGCTCGCCCTGTTGAACTCGCTCTGTTCACCCAAAGGCAAAACTGAGCCGTCTCAATCACTTAACAATGGCCCGCACTATTTTCTCCGTAAGAAATACAATCTGTACCGGCTCAAGGAATTTCCAATGATCACATAACAGCGAGGCAGTGACTGTTTGTAGATACAGTAATTATACGCCACCTGTAATAGCTTGCTGTTTTGGATTCAGTGACCATCCTGCATACTTATCTTTCCACTCTTTTTAATAAAACACTGTCAGTGCAATCTAATAAAGGAGGCTTTTCTTACTCTGTGCTGGGCTGAGTCACACGCAGCCTTTGACAATTTTTAACAGATAAGAGAGTGAATTATCAAAAAGTGGACTCTTAAGAGGTCCCTTTACTTAGTACGATAACCTATCTCCAGCCTTATCCTCTTCTTCTTCTGCCTCTCAGACATCGATGAGTGCCAGATCCCAGGTGTGTGCCCCACGGGTGTTTGCACCAACACAGAGGGCTCCTTTTCCTGCATGTCCTGCGACCCTGGCTTCATCCTGGCACCCGACGGGCTCTTGTGTGAAGGTACGGTGCAGTGGGTGGTTCTCTGTGGTCACTGAAATTTACGATGGCTGAGCAACCCATTTCATAGTCATCTGTTCCAGGGCGCTATAGTAAGAATAAGTCATTGCCGACTGATGTGGATGATGCATGGCGTTTCTGATATGTTCACTGTGGTCTGGAAGTTCTTCATCCATTTGACAAGACTCTGTGATTTACAGCTGGTGGGGATGTGTCATAGTGGTGACGTCTGTGTTTGTGTCAATACAGATGTGAACGAATGTGAGGACGCTAGCATGTGTCACAGAGGCCAGTGCTCCAACAGTGTTGGTTCATATAGCTGCTCCTGCCCGGCTGGTCTGGAGCTGGTGGATGGGACGTCCTGCAGAGGTATACATATAAATATTTTCATACCGTATATTTGCACTGTGGATCATGTGACACACAAAACATACCATTAGTGGTTAACCGCTTTCAGTGGCTTACCTCATATTGGCATCTTGACACAGCTGTGTGTGTATGTTTGTGCTTGTGTGTGACAGATATCAATGAGTGTTTAACCATTGCGGGAATCTGTGGAGAAGGAAACTGTCTAAACACTGATGGCTCCTATTCATGCATCTGTCCTGATGGATATACCACCATCGATGGAAGGCCCGGCTGCCAAGGTGCAATAGCACTCTACAGCACGAACAGTAACAGCACTGGGGAATGATTTTTCAGATAAATTTTATGAGCTTTGTGTAATTGGGTGAGGCAGAGTGAAAATTGGAGAAAGTTGGTAATAATGTAATAATGGTTTTTAGCACGTACTGGTCAAGTCATTTTACAGTAACCTTGTTGGCTTGGACACGTTTCTTCATTCAGTGCAGGCAGCCTGACAGACAGAGTGTCCTCACCATGCTGCCCTGGGTGCTGAGGCCAAGCATGGGACCCCTGGCATGGGTGCTCTGACTAGCCTCTCTGTGTAATGGACCACGTCTTCGTGAACTGTCTCAGCTCACTCGTTCTCAGCTCGGACATCAGTTTGATGTTATTCCAGCCGCACCCAGTGACCCTCTGTTCACAGTGATTGGTGGGGGGAAAAAATGTAGCTTGACCATCAGCAAAAGGAAGGACTTTTATTTTCAACATACCAGAGCATTTTCTGTCAAAATACATGAAATAACTTTGGCCAGGATGCCAGAATTGGATCAATGTTATTTCTGGTGGGTGTTGTGGGTAAGAGGTGAAGTTAATTAAATAGAGAGGATGTCTGGCAGTGAAATATCCTGTATATCCTGTCATGATGTGATGCAGGTACTGTTGGAACTCTGGCTCCAGAACCCTGTAAAGAGGGTAAGAGGACTCAGGTCCCTCCTTGCATAAGGACATTGTTCCACTGAGGCTTTGGCCTTGGAGATTGTCCGTAGACTCTGTGTAAACTGCCCAGCCTGCATCAGGTACTTTGGCTGCTTGCCACAACAAATACAGAGCACTAATTATCCTATAAATCAGCAGTTGTCGTATACTCTCTAGCAGCCTGCCATCGTGTGTACAGTGCTTACACAATGAAAGCCAGACCCCTCTGACATGAGCCTGCAGGGGAAGGTGAAGGGGAGATGAGGGTATGTGAGTTTGTGGGAATATAAGCGGGGTTTAGTCAGGTGAGGCCAAAACGATGCTTGGCCTCAAACTGGCCGGTCTTGCACGAAAACAGAACATACATAATAACGGTCTGAAAGCAGACTGAGACACGTCTAACCTTAATCCAAATCATCAAGTTGTGCCATAGACTTGCTCTGCCTTTCAGTATGGTCTTTGAAGTCCCTGACCTAACTCCAAAGATATCCAGTCACAGCATATTTATGTGTTTACTTACAGTCTGGAGCAATGATTTTTTTTTCTCCCTATCTTTTGCAAATGGGTGTTTACCTTGTCGTCTCTGAGAGATTCCTCAGATTATCGAAGGTTGGAAAAGGAAGACAGCCTTTGATTAATTCCCCCCTCTGCTTTTCCTGCCTTTCCCCCACCTTTCACCCCAGGTCCAAGTACTTTACATGTTATGTTGTAATGCCGTAATTATCCACCAATCTACAGGTAATCAAGCATATAGCGTTCATTATTAATTCTTATGCGTCAGAGGGAATGTTCTCAGCCTGAACAGCTGAGGTACAGGTTTTTCCTCCCCTTGTTTCCTGTTTGCCAGTACACCCGTAAGTGCTCCAAATGGCCCATGCATCTTGTGTCCAGACAAGCGCTTGATTAGACATTCTTTTTGTGATACTTATGAAAAGGACTGGTGTTCTCTGTGGATCTAATAAAGACAGAGGATATATGGAGATGTTTAGGGATAATCAATATGTAAGAAATCCCAATCCGCTCTTCCTCCAATTATCTCTCTTAATTAGCGCGTCCTGCTTTTCTTGTCTCTGATGTTTCCTTTGTCTCTACCTTAGATGTGGATGAATGCAGTAAAGATAACGTGTGCATTCGGGGAGAGTGTCTCAACACCGATGGCTCTTTCTTGTGCTTGTGTGAGACTGGGTTCAAGTTCAACGCAGACGCTGCTGACTGCGAAGGTAAGAGAGAGTAAAGCTTGTCTTGTTGTGTGTCATGGAGATGATTGACCCCATACTCTGCCCTGATGTTTCCTCTCCCCGAGTCAACCAACATGTCAGCATAAGCTGTTTGATCGTCATGCTGCATTTCAGCTAGACCGTGCAGTTAGATGATTGATTATCTATAGCCAGTTTGGAAGGGGCTCCAGTGAAGACGTCCAAGCCTGGCTTAGAGTTATTTTTTCCTCCATGGCTTCAGGACTAAGGGGTGCCTGGATTACGTGGCTGGAGCCCTGAACTTCCTCTCTCCCTAGGGAGGCATGAATGACCCCATTGTGAGCAGGAGGTGTTTCTCCCTCTGGAACGTCTCCCTTTAGCTCCTTCACAAGTTCTTTAGTTGCTGTGATAATATTGTTCTTGGCCACTCCTGTTGCCTGCTGCGTTTACTGAGGACAGCTACACCACAGGCCCCCTGGCCGACTCCTGCTGCACAGCCATTATACTGGAAGCAGAGGAGCAGTGGAGGGAATAATACTGTGTGTGCGGGGGTGCGTGCGTCCAGCGTCAGTGTCTGATTGCACATGTGGTTGCGTTTGTGCCTCTGTTTGTCAGTCACTAACCAACATCTGTCTCTCTCTCTTTCCACAGACCAGGATGAGTGCAAAGATTTTGGAGGCTCGGTGTGTGGTACCTGGCACTGCGAGAACACCATCGGCTCCTACCGATGCTTCATGGGCTGCCAGCCAGGGCTTGAGGGAGAAGACGCCACAGACTGTGGTGAGTGGTCAAACCACATGTAGTTAAAAGACTAACACACACAATTATACTCAGATAAAAATGTGGAGCCCAACTGTCTTCAGGCTCCAAAGACTGAGCCTACCTATTCTTGTAGCGTACGTGTTCTCTAATTCAATTCATTTAGCATTTGGGCTGTAGTTAAAGATAGACAGGGAGAGAATAGAGAGTAGCCTCAAATCAACTCGCCACTCCACATACTCTTCAGGGCTCTCCCTCCTCACATAGATAATGATATCTGGTTGGCACGCAGACACAAAGGGGCCGACGTGAATCAAAAGCTATCAGGTTCTCCAAGTCCCCCTGCGCCAGAGACCAGGGAGGGAGATGAGGAGAAGTGGCCCCTGAAATTGGGGCACTTTAGAAAGAAGAGTGCACTGTCACTGTAGGCAGTGTGTGAGGCCAGCAGCTGATAATAGTCTCATCCTCCCAGCAACGGAGCTAATGGAGTGGCTCTGGCAGAGACACAAGGTGGAACCTGATCACGGCGGTTCTCCTCTTTGAGAGGGAATACCATTGTCGATCCGGGTTATATGGTCCTTTACCTCTTTGTACCCCCCTGTGGACAAGCCCGGTCACCCGCCTTGGCTGGCTGGGATTGTAATTATTCTACATCTGGACCCACAACTGGCCAACATCAACAGACACAACTCCATGACCTCCAGAATACATGGAGCCTCTCTGTGTGTTTACTGGCAGGATTAGACACCTTGGGTTTGAGATATTAATGTGGTTTGTTGCACAACTATGTGAGTTTATCTCTCTTTATTTTCTGGTGCTGCGTTGCTACTCTTTGTTGCTCTCACAGAACCATAAAACAACAAGTTGGGATTATGAGAGACAAAAACAAAAGGCCAAATATTTTGCTCTTGTGAGTACAGCATCCAAACAGTCACTGGAGAGTGACAGGCCAAGAGGGGAAAGCAGTCTGAGAGCATCCGATTGGAATGATGTGTTGGAGTGAAGCCGGAAGCTTTGGGTGTTTGTGGGTGATTTTCTGTGTATGTGAGCGTGTGTGTGTATGTGTTCATGTGGTCAGCTGCGGGTTCTTGCATCCTTGCTCGTGTGTTTGTGTTGAGAAAAAGAACCAGAGGGTGCAACGGCTGTGGAGATTCACTGAGAGTGCGGTGCTGCTTCACATATTCTCATAACCCCCGGGTTTTTATTGGACAGTCGGCAGATGGAGATCAGGAGAGAATATGCTTCTGCAGCACTGATCAGTGACAGATCAGACCTGCGCCCCCTCCACCACCCTCATCCCGCCGCTGACTCTTCGCTGCACTCTATAATGCTGTCTGTCTGGCACCAGCTGAAGGGTTCGGGGGCCTGTAGTGTGATAAGAGCAGATTGAAACCAGCTGCTCACCTCAGCTCCTTTAGAGTCAAAACACATCAGTGTAGTACGCAGTGGTTTGTGATTCAAATATGTGTATTAATGGACAAAGACTTCCACTGACGTATTATATGCTACATGTCAGACATCATCCTACCTGACGTATCCTATGTAGCATGATGAAATCTTTAGGTGGGACCTGATTCAAACAGCTTCACATTGTCCCCGATGGCGTCACAAAACTCCCAGCTCGACATGTTTGTATGGTTGCCCAGATATGACCACGTCTGACCATCTTTTCTCCCCCCTGTTGCTATGTTGCGCCGCCAGCAGTTCTTGTTTTCACTTAGACCCCACAACAAACGCTCACACAGCTCCAGCATTGACTCAGAGCCCCAGTTTGAGAACCGAGCCCTGTTACCCTCAGAAGCCCGACACTACACACAATAGTGGCTTGTTTCACCTCACGATGGGAAGTTGCAGGAGATGCTGCCGTCACCCCAATAAAAGTCCAGGGAGGGAGCTCCATTACTCCAGGGCATTTTTGTCTGCTTGTAAAAATCATCAAATATTTAAGAAGAGGCCAGACGCTGTAATTTGCCGTTTGTGTGAGGGGCGTTGTTTTATTTTTACTCACCGGCCTTTTCGAAGGGGCAGCGGTTGTCTTTGGCTCTGGTCACAGCGCTCATTTAGATTTAGAGGCCATGATACAAAGGGGAAAAACAGGGTTTTTTCCGCAGCAGCGCGTCAGCCACAACTGTGCTGTGAGGACTTGTCTCAGCCCTGCCGTGTTACTGTACACAGGGGTACGTGTGTGTGTGTGTGTGTGTGTCTGTGTGTGTATTCCCAAGTTATTGTTTTTAGCTTTAACTCACCATCGTGCTCATAAATTCCCTCAAGCCATGCCTTGTCTTTAATAAGACTTGCCCAAGGGCGGAAATTGTCTGTGGTCACACTCTCGGCAACCTCCCGCCCCTGTAAATGTATAGAAATCTAAAGACTTTACCATGTGTGTGTGATTGCTTACGCTGCCGTGCAGATGTCAGATGATTTTTTTTTTTTCCACACACTGTGACAGGTTCACCTCCAAACTCAGGTTATAGATGTAAAGTCAGATAAAGCATGTTAACATGCTTCAGTGAAAACAAATACCTCACCTCATCTTTGTCCAGTGGCTTGTGAGGTAACCTTGGCATATGGCTCCAATCACACAGAGGGGTTGCCCAGAGAATATGGGAGAGGTGTGGGCTGCAGAGGGTGAGCCAGCAGTCACCGATTCCTATATTCATGTTGCCTGCCACCATGTGCTCTGGATTAACACGTGGCACAGAGACCAGCACTTAACCCCCATCCACTCCCCTCAATCCTGGGTCAGACCATTAGTATAGCTGCCTATTGCGCCTGGGTCGCCCCCTTAACCTCAGCTCCTCTCATCTCAGCTCAACTCCTCAACCCTCCCCCCGCCTCACTCTTCCCTGTGGGTAATTTACAGCGCTGCATGTGTCCTGATGTTACTCATTGTTACATGGAAAGTCTTAAGAAAGGCAATCTGATGTCCTGATGGTGTGAGACAAACTCTTGGTGGAGTTATCTCATTTTGTATTATTCATTTTTTTCCACAAATCATTAGAGCTGTGTGTGATGAGCACGCTGACTCTCTGCTTGTATGACAGATGTGAATGGCTGGTTGAACAGCACTGCTACTAAAACACAAACCAGAGTCAGAGAACAAAAAAAACAAAGGCCATTAAAACTGTTTTGTTCTCGATGCTCTCATTCCTCCCTGGGATGATACTTTGATTGCATCTCATCACAACATGTGGTTTGCAAAAGATTTTGTTCCATGTTACACATGAATGAAAAGCGGCCTGCAGACACTGATTATTTCATATATTAGCAGAGAGCTTTCATCGCCTTCCTCTCAGACCTCCCAGCTGGTGGCCGCTGTCATTCCAACATTCCTAGCTCCACTTTAAGTGCTTCACACTTGAGGAAACGTTCCTCAAACTCTTGATACACAATACCCCTTCACCTTACTGAGTATTCTTGGTAGAGCTATGGGAATATGCTTCTCGGCATCTTACTCCCCAGCTGCAGAATGCAAATCCGATGGGTTGGCGGTTTTCAGTATGTGTCCATCCATTCTCTCCCTCTGTGATCTTGTAGCCATTTGAGCCCACAAGTCTATTCTAGCAATTTTGTTCCTTTTCAGCATTTTCCCGTGAAAGATTTTTTACAAATGACAAAGACAATTTTGTCTCTGCAGTTTTATTAGCTTGTGGGAGCCCCCTGTCTCTGACCCCAGAGGCATGTTAGAGAAGTAGCCAAGTCAGGACAGGAACACTGACAGAGGACGAGTCCCCCAGCAAGCCTGAGAAAGCAGTTGTCTGTGTTGGAGGGGAAGACAGGGCCCTGGCCAAGGGAACAGTTCAAATCAAATCAAATCGGTTGTGGTTTCCCTGGCCTTCCTTCTCCCTTCCTTTCTTCAATGGATATAACCTTTATGAGTGCTCAGAGGCAAAATAAAAACTGCTTTATACAATATATGAATGACAGTGCATCAGTTTGTCTTACACATCTTGAGTTTTTGGCTGAACTGAGGCGACGTGCCCAGAATGAGCTTCATGAGGCTGTTAAGAATCGCTGATCAAACTGTAATTTAATTATTCAGGTTGTTGCGGTTTTATTGTCAGAATTTTTTCCATATTTGAAACAGGTCTTCCTGTTTTCCTAAAACTTGCAGTCACTCCAGTGGAGTTGCTATTAGTCATGGAAACTCTGAATGGAACGACCATGGAGGGTTGTTATGAAACCTAAAAGTCAACAAAATCATGCTCATGATAAAACAGACATAGTGGTGTGTCCTCTAATTTCATCAGTGCAGTTCATATCAAATGATAGGCCTGTCTGTCATAATATTCCCCACTTGACTTTCAGTAAATATACAAGCACTGACTCAGTGGAACTATAACACTGGCTTTTTTTTAACTTTTTAATTTCTAAACGGAAAAGAACAAGATGCAGTTTCTCACAAATTTGTCTTGAAAAGACGTGACACAGTGGAACAGAGGAGTGGGCCAGTTTGTCTGTGAATGCTTTAAAACAAGTGAGTTCTCACTAAAACACACAGTTCACTGAAGCCAGTTGTGCGAACACTGACTGGTGGCACGTCTTAACTGACCAGAGGACACATTCACGTGACTAAAGTGTGATCATTAATGTCTCTGACTGTTTTTTAAACAATTATAATCAGACCTGCCCTCCAGCAGTATCAGTCTTTGGCCTCTCTGCTGCACTCGAGACGCCAAGAAATACTAAATCGTGTATGTCAGAAATTGCTAACAAATGTTGCCTTTAGACAGTGAGTGGTAGAGAATCAGCAGAGCTGTTACACGGTCCAGTGTTAACTGTCTCCATATCCACGTCTCTCTCTCTCTCTTCCTCCACATACACTGACATACGTTGCTCCACTGGGTTTATTAAACTTGCTTTATGATTTATTGCCATGCAAAGAAGGAACTGTTACGAGCTGCCGCCTGCCACATTTGATTACCAACTACCATTTTGGGCCTAAATTCAAATCTTGCACAATCTTGTCACGATCCTTTCATAGGAGCGTTTTAATTTTGAAGGACATCTAAAAGAGACACATCAAACAGATTTAACTGATTATGATGGAAAGCGGTTGTGGCCAGAGCGCTGTCAAAAACCTCTTCATAACACATCTGAACTTTCAACCATCTTTCTCCAGCTGCTTGTAAAGTGTCTGGGAGAATGCTGAATGCTGGCTGCAGGCTGTAAACTCTTGCGCTGCTTACATTTTGCCAATGTCCCAGTGACCTAAGTGTCACTTCTCACTCCATTAACACAACCAAAAAAACATTCCCTCGCAGCTTTCCAGATGCCACTACGTCCAGATAGACTGTGCTGACGCCGAGGGAACATCTCCCCGAATTAACTGGCAAACGCCACAGTTTGAAAACCCTCTTAATGAATTGTCTAATCTCCACTCTGTGTCTAACATGTTATGATGGAAGTGATTTCTGTTGTTATTGTAAGGTCAGAATGGTAGTGATGTTTATTTTGGAGGAGCAGCACTGTGTTTACTGAGGCAGTTTGAGTGTCTATTGTGCAGACTGACACTGTAAATATTAACGTTTCGCTCACCTCTCTGTGTGCGCAGATATTGATGAGTGCGTCAATGAAACCATCTGTGGGAACCACGGCTTCTGCAAGAACACAGATGGCTCCTTCCACTGCCAGTGTGACCAAGGCTACACCAACCCACCGGGAGACATGACCAGATGTGTCGGTGTGTAACTGCTCTCCAACAGATATTATTGAGCAATAAGTGAAAGGATGAATCCGGTGGTATTTTCTAGTTCCATGAAAATAACAAAATGACTGATGAACTCATCCTACTTAATATTTTCAGTGCAGCCAAATCCCAATGCATCATTGTTGCTTAAAAACTATAATGGCCTCCCAACACACTGTCCTTTTTGAGAAAATTATCCAGTTTTTGTTATTAAACAAAATAAGTTTGTATTTATTTTAGGCCATTTGAGATCAGAGATTGCTTTTGGAGAGAAAAACACTGAGAGACATTACAGCATATTGCTGGTGGAGGTCTTTTTTGTAAAAAAAAAAAAAAAAAGAGAAAATCCCCAGGCCATGTCATTGTTACTACTTTGGCAGAATATCACAGAAGTATTTATGGGCCATCGATTGGGCAAATATGTTTTTTCATATACATTTATAGTGTATGATAGTTAATAAAGAAATGTGTATATTTGTAACTCACTTCTTTTTCAATAGATATGATCTCAGTAATGATAAGAAAGGTTATTTCATGCCTGTGCCTTGATCACCCTAAGCACATTCCTGTGCCAATCCTTTACCGATCTCACGCCCTCCTCTCCTGTCTTTCGCAGACGTGAACGAGTGCGAGATGGGCCCGGCGCTGTGTGGGGAGGCCCTGTGTGAGAACGTCGATGGCAGCTTCCTGTGCATCTGCACCAACGACAATGAGGAATTTGATCCCAACACCAGCCAGTGTCGCTCCCTGGGTAATAAAGCAAGACCGGCGCTCACAGTGACTCACAGGACTTAATTCTCCATCCCATCATTGGGAGACGGAGTTTTCCCTGATTTAATGAGCCGTCTTTCATTATCCAAACAACAAGGGTGACGAGGTGGACATAACTTACTCCACGTCTCTTAGAGAATCGTTTGACCTGGCTCTTTCCATTTGTTTTATACGCTGGAGTTATGGTTGGGTGGGCTGCCTACAAAAATTTGCACTAGCCTAATCCTTCAGACAAATGAAGTAACTCCTCCAGGAGAGCCAAGCAAATGCCCTAACGCCTTAGTTACTGTAAACCAATTTCCCTACCAAGACAAACATGGATAAGGTGTAATTATTGGCAATTACCACTGAAGACACATTGCTCTCCTGTTAAAATGAACTCTAGTGCAGAGGTTACAGATATGCAATATATTGCAATATTGAAATGACAGTACAAGCCTTTTGAGTCATGGAAATACCATCACCTCTCAGGCTTGATAGGCGTATGTGTACACGAATTGGCCGTATTTACATTATTAAGCGGCGCGCCCTCAGTGGGGATGTTTTTTCTCCTGCCTGGGCACTAAACCCCAGCTATGCCTTTGTGTACCTTTTTGCCACATTCCGCTGTTTGCTTTTGACGTGTGTTAATCAATCATGTGAGAGTGAACGGTGTGTTGACTCACATGCCAGTGTTTCCATTTGGCTAAGCCAGCAGCTTAAGGGTGAAAAGCTTGAGCCCATGCCTTTGGACAAATGAGCAGGCTCAGCAGTGGCAGGCCAGGATAATGCACTACCTGCTGGAGGCATGTGGACACTCTGATGTATGAAGAGCAGAGGCCACCTGATGCTCTTCGTGTGTGATCCTGCTACTGTGTCAGATCCACTGTAAATTTTTTCCACGGGTGACCCCATCCCAGGCAGATTTAAGTTCAGGCTTTTCTATTAGTGAGCATTTGCCCTCCCGAACGACCAAATCCCTCGAGTGACCTCTGACCTCTCTGAGCTGATGAAATACTGTCCTTGTCCATCTACCACAGATACTGGCCCAAAAGTCCTTACCAGAGTCCCTCCATCTGCTGCCTCAGCCGAGGAGAGGAAGGAGTGTTACTACAACTTGAATGATGCCAACTTCTGCGACAACGTTTTGTCTCGCAACACCACCAAGCAGGAGTGCTGCTGCACGGTGGGGGCCGGCTGGGGCGACAACTGTGAGATTCATGCCTGCCCTGTTCCAGGAAGAGGTACGACAACAGGCTGATGATCCAGTATTGTGACTTTGTGATTGTTTTTTTTTGTTGTTGCTTTTTAACTCTTTTTGCATTTGGCTAATGACACTGTTTCTTATTTTCCAGATGGTTACAACCAGTTGTGTCCTCATGGTAGTGGATTATTACCTGTACCTGTTTCAAGTACACAATCTCTGGGAGATCAGCAACGTTACATAGGTACTCTCCCTTTCATTAATGCTAAATTGTTTTATTTATATACAATTTTTGTATTTATATACTTGAGAAAGGTGCAGTGTCAGCCCCAGTCTCATTTCTACCTTCAGCAACTTTTCAAGCCAGATACACAGTCTGCACAGCTAACCCAGGTGTAATGGGATACATTGCCTCCATGCTTGTTCCATTGATGTAATTGAAGAGTTATTTTCCATTTCACCACATGTTAAGTTTTCCTGTCTCCCTTCAGATGCAAACGAATGTGAGATGTTTGGATCAGACATTTGTAAGAATGGACAGTGTTCAAATCTCTTTTCTACCTATACCTGCTACTGTCGCTCTGGTTTCTACTATGACAACATCCGACTTGAGTGCGTGGGTAAGGAATGACATCTGTTTTTATTTTTAATATTTGAAAGCATTCACATGACAGTGAAAAATAAGCTGTACTCTGTACAACCAATATGCAACGTCATATAATGAATTTCTACTGAAGATTAATGTCTGCCTCTCCTTCTCTGTGTGTTTTTAGATTATGACGAGTGTGCATTTGGAAATGCCTGCGAGGATGGAGTTTGTGTGAACACGGCCGGGTCTTTCAACTGTTTCTGCAGTCCTCCATTAGTCTTGGACAGCACACGGCGCCGCTGCATTGGCCTCAACACCACAGAGGGTGTGACGCACACATCCACACAAAGACTCACACATTTGTTTCTTTATGGATTTTAAGAGATTTAAAAAAGTGATGATGTGTTTCACCATGAGTCAGTGAATGAGCTCGCTGATAAATGCAAAATTAATCTGCACCAGCTTTGATAATCAAGTAGTTTTAACAATTTTCAGAGATGTATCATTGGAAATTTAGTGGCTTTTGAAAGGGGTTGTTATTCAGGGAAAGAAAACTATTGAAATACAATTTGTTCTCAGCGATTTTTAGATAGTCTACACGTCAATCAATCAATTAGCCTGCAGCAATAATAAAAATAGCTAGTGATGGGTTGTAGGCGAATGATTTGTCCCTGAGGAAGCAGGCGGAAAAATATGGGGTGGGTTGAATGACAAGACTTGGAGATATTTGCCTTTGTCATCCTGTTCAGCTGCTTTACTGTGGGCGGAGGAGGGGTTCAGTCCAGTCCAGTCCAGTCCGTAGAGCTACATGTAGGCAGTTACTGGACAGTTTTTGGAAAGTTTGGATGTGTGAACACACATGATTAATCTCCACTCCTTCTGTCTTTCAGAAACTATGGAGCCTGATCACGATGTGCACATGGATATTTGCTGGCAGCGTCTGGAAGGTGACAACATGTGCGCAGAACCCCTCCAGGGGCGCAGGACGACGTACACTGAGTGTTGCTGCCTGTTTGGTGTCGCTTGGAGTGGACAGTGTGCTTTCTGTCCCAGGAGAGACTCTGGTGAGGAGCAGAATGCGCATAAGACACACCATGTTCTAACACATCTCTGTTATTCATACACAGTATATAACCCCTCCCTGTGTGCTTTTGCATTCAGATGACTATGCAATCATGTGCAACCTGCCTCGTAGAGGAGGGTCAGACAGCTTGCGGGAGCGGCCAGGATACGAGTATGGTCTTGAGGGGCCGGAGGACACGGCAGAGCCTTTTGTTCCTCCATACTGGGACAGTTATGGTAACCCTCCAGGACCCTATGACCTTCCTGAAAGTGTCCCTTTTTTCAATGACAACGACTACAGCATTCCACAGCCACCTGTCCCTGTCCCTGTCCCACGACCACGGGAGCACCAGCCACGACCAGTAGATTCTTATGGAGGTGGGTATATGCACTTCTCATATTCCAAAGGTTTTTATCACCAATATGTTAATAGGACACCGCTGTCAAACATATGATTAATGATTGCATTATAGCAAATTATTGTCTCATCACCTTGAGACATATATACTAAGGCTTCTGATCTCCTTGTAAAATGTAGTTACTAGAGGAACAAGACTCATGTTTGATGGTCATCGTGGTTTTTCATACATATTTCCAATCAGAGCGCTACCAGGGCTTTGAGGGTCTCCAAGCAGAGGAATGCGGGGTCCTGAATGGGTGCGAAAACGGTCGCTGCGTTCGTGTGCGAGAAGGCTACACCTGCGACTGCTTCGACGGTTACGAGCTCGACCTGTCCAAGATGGCCTGTATAGGTAGGCTCTATCCCCCAGAAAACCTTTGATACCTTTCCCAGCAGACCACCCACATGCAGACTCTGTGTTCCAAGTCAAAATGTTCAGGGACTTCTTAGAATCAATAGAGAATCAATCACGTCATTTAATCTTGTTTCAAAGTGTGGTGTTGAATCCTGAACTCAAACCACAGTGAACTCTCCCTCCAGGTTTCAGCCCTCTGGAGCTAGGTCTCGGGTTAATTTCAGTGAGGTAACTCTTTATGCAATATATCATCATGCTCAAGGAGAAGCTTTGAATTTAACAACCTTGCATTAAGTTATGTTTTATGGGAAACTAATGAAAGCGGTGTACTCCTCAAAACCGCTCTGTGTTACCCTTTGGTCTGAAATTCCCCAGTCGCTCTCTGCCAAGAGTAAGGAGGCCTTGAATCTTAGCCACGCGGTGTATTACATGAGATATTATATCTTTTAACTGTACTCTGTTTGTTTTATCAGAAAGTGAGACTGTCTTGTTGTAATGAAACTCCATGTTTACAATATCCTGTCTGCACACAACCTTATCAGCTCCAAGGCCAGCCATTTTCCCAAGGAAAGCGATTGAATTCCGACACTGTGGAAACATGTGCGAGCTGCGCAACTCATGCCATGCCTCCTTTTCTAAATATCACCACCAGCATTTCCCCAGCAGATCATGACATAAACAGAAGAAGGGTCATTTGAGATTGACTGCTATGAAATGACAATCAGACCTCCCATGCCGAGAAAGGGAAAGAAAAATCTCTTGAAGGCCAAAAGGAAACGTAATCCAGCGCATTGTTAATTTTAACATCATTCTGAACCATTCAGTGCTCGAGATCACTGGGAAGTGAAGTTCAGACCTTATCCAGCTGACACGCAACATGACGGCATGTTTGATTAAGGATATACAAGATGAGATATTATGCACCATTGACAACTTTGTACCCTCAAAGCTGAACTTTTGTGGAACTAATTAAAACAGCTTTGTTTATTGTTCACAAGATTGTATAAAATATTTAACAACCTCATGTCAAGGTCCATTTAGTAGCTGTTCTGAGGCTTTTGATCAAATCACATGAACTATATCGGCACAGTGAGTTTGCCCAAATGCCATGAAATTACATTACATTTTCATTATTGATTAATCTACCGTTTGTTTCCTTGATTAATTGTTTGTTCAAATCAAACATCTTGCTCTGACCAAACAACCAACCATCCAAAATCCTCCAATTTTATATTTAGGGCAAGCAGAAATGTTTTCATTCAAGTCCACAGGAAAATATGACTTGGAGTTTTCTTCAACTTTAGTTTCAAAGTATTTTTCCGTAGTTTCAACCTCCATCTGCTAATGAAGCCCATGGGATATGATAGAAAGCCCCAGACCAGCGACTAAATGGGCCTTGAGGTTAGGCAGTTTCACAAACTACTGTTTCTAAGGTCAAGAAGAAATCTTTTTAAACTGGAATAAAATGCACTTCAGAGTATTGAAGAAAGAAAGAGAGAGAGAGAGAGAGAGAGAGAGAGAGAGAGAGAGAGAGAGAAAGGAAATTCAATGTGATATCATTTGTACGAAAGCTCTAACACCCATAAGGCCACTCAGAAGCAGATGTGATGCAGGCAGCTGTTCCAGCTGTGAAATCTCCCCGTTGTCTGACTCCTCATGTCTCCTTTTCCTTCTCCAGACATAAACGAGTGTGAGGACATCAGTGACAAGGTGCCCTTGTGTCAGAACGGGCAATGCACCAACACAGAGGGATCCTACAAGTGCACCTGTTTGCCGGGCTTCGTGGCCTCTGCCCAACCACACAAATGCATCCCAACAATCCCAGAGTCGGGGCTGAGAGAGAGGGAGACAGGAAACTGAGAGAAAGTGACTGTTGGAGCGCTGGCTACTCCTGCTCCCTCAAAGATCACCTTACACACCCCCTCTGCCCTTGTCCCCAGGGGCCTGGCACTAAACCTCCAACCGTAACGCTGAAACGTCCAAACTCATTTCCCTACATACAAATAACACACACACACTGACACACACAAAACACACCCATATCCCCCTCATACATGTTCAAGAGGACCAGGAATACAGTGCAGTGAATGTATTACATGGGAATTAGTATTCACCAGATATCCATTTGCCTTAAAGGGATTTTGTGGACTGATTTTTTTATTCAGTAACCCCAGGCAATTTGATATACAGATATATTTCCGCATTATTTTCTCTCTCACTTCTTTTTTTTTTCTTCTTTTTGCTGTGTTATTTATTTCATCTACATGACTGGCCTCTGCAAATTAAGAAAGCAACCCATTTCAGAGGGCATGCTTGGTTCCTCTTGTGTCATCTGCCTCATTAATTGATTCAGAGACAGTGTGAGGAGATAATAATTGTCTTTTGTAAAGGAAGGAGCGCCTTAAGAAGTCAGCCATTCATAAAAACTGCTTGTGCATCACTGCCAAACTTCTTACCAATATTGTCACACTCAGTCATTGTAATTAGTTTTGGCCTTGGACTAAATGGACGCCAAGGTTGACAAATGGCACAAATTTGAAGAACTTTTCCCACAGCTGCCTTCCTGTACGTCAAGATTTACACCACAAGCTGAGGCTGAAGAATCTCTGGACCAAGAAACTGAAAAGTCAGCACAGCCAAACTTTCACATTAAAAGCTTCAGCCTTTACGTGGACATGGAAAGACTGTAGATGTATATGATGGTCTATGTAATGTTTTGAAAAAGGTGCAATAGGTTTAACCTGCCTTTCTCTGTTTGACACCATTACCACAATCCTAATACAATACAGTACAATCAAGTAGGAAAACATGGACTTAATTGCTGATCCAGATTTTTTTTTTTTTAACAGTATTAACCTGCACCGTGACTTATCAAAGTTTGATTCTATGCTACATTCTAGCCTAACTCTGACATTATAACAAGGTACGTCGGTTGAAATTATCCACATATGTCACTGCTTCAACTGTAAGATCAGATTTTATGCTCCACTGTCACACAGGCAAAATGGTTTCTCATCAACTGCAAATGCAATTGGATCCCACACCTCACGTCAGACCATTCCCATCTGTGCATATCTGAATGCATGTAAAGACAAAGGCTTCGTTGGAGAGGTTTGGTTTATTTTGTACAGATCTAGTACTATGTATTATTTTTGTTACATATTCTCTTAATGCATTATAGCACAACCAATATTTTTGTTTGACATAAAGCATAAAATGTAAGAAAAATCTGGCATTATAGCTTTGTAGATTTATACATGTCTGTAAAAATGTTTTTTAAAGCATAACTTTTTATGTATGAGGAGAGTGGCTGACACTGTACCAGAGGAACTGTGTGTGTATACCCTGCCCTGTGGAGCAGACAATGAAATATTTTTTTTGGAAGTGGCAGCACTGTTCTAATCACAGACATTTTGTCTCTTCAAGTTCATTACAAAGACAATGCTTTTGAAATGCAAGCACCGGCTTATGTGCGTCACAACTTTATGGCTAAATATTAGAAATTGTGAACATTATTTCTTTTAGTTTCTGTTGGGTCCTTATGTCATGAATGTATCATAGACAGTATCAGCCTCCTCATTTGGTTTCTGAATGCCCTTTCAACCCTATTTGTTTTTTTTTTTTTTTTAATATATATATTCAGGTTTAAGAACATTTTGGCATTATTTGTCTAAAGGACTGAAGTTCTCTCAAGAAAGATCAGCAGCAACATAAAAGTTTGATTCTAACTTTGGAGGATAACTTACGCCCTTAACCTGCATTCATAATCTACAAACCTACAGTTGTACAGATGCTTCCACATGATATCCACTGTATTTTACTGTGCTGTTCAAAATCGTCGCCTGAACCAGACCAGAAGACTAACATGTAGAACACAATTGGAATATTTAAAGCCTTTCAAAACCACAAAATAACTTGAGAAAATGTCTTGTTGTAAATCTGTGGTCATTGGAAATATCATGCTCATTCATTTTGTTTACCTCTTGACTGTAATCACTATCAGTCATCAAAATAAAAACATAAAAACGTCTCTTTAATTGTTTACTTTGAAAAATGGTACATTCACATCTTTTGTTCATAAAAAATTGTCATCTGTATGTGGTATCTATGACAGATTATGGAGACATCAGCAGTGTAGTGGTGGAGCAGTGTGGTGCAGTTGTGGTTATATTGGTGACCAGTACTATTTAAATATTACACTTTTGATGAAGTGTGTAAGCAGCATTTTAATATTGTAGATAGTCAAGGCACAGCAAATTTAGCTGATATATAGACTAATTGGTCGTTGACAATATCCTATGTAAGATCCTAGTTAGTCTGTTTTCATAGTAAAATCTTCATCTCCAAACCACTGACAAATAGATGCAGAGTTCACTGTAATTCTGTGTTCCTCTGAGATGTAGTTATGCAGAAGCATTAAGTAGCAGAGAATGGAAATATTTAAAAATACTTATCGTCCTCAAGCAAATGTGTGCAACTACGGTGTGTGAACTGCAGGCTTTATATATACAGCATGTCCTCTGGAATATAAATAATTGAGACCAGGGAACCAGAAATATCCGTTGTATTAACAGAATCTCACATTTCATACACAAAAAATACTATGTATTAAACTAATTTATTATACCACATCTCCCTCTCGTGGCCAAAAAGGGCTACGCATTATCAATCCACTGCGATTCCACAGCCTTTCCCGATTGGCTCACTGGGAACCAAATGGATTCTGGGAACTTGTGTTCACCTTGACTCAGCGTGCGCGCATAAATAATACGGTGGAATACACCTCCCAGAATCCTCCTCGCTTTCGACGTGTGGCTCCATGGCTACAGCCTCTCATGCTATGGTTTTACTGCTAATGTAAATTTTTAAATAACAAAACGATATTAGCCGATAGAGAAAAGCCGGCACTTTGCTGCGTGAACCGGACATTCGGCGGATATGTGGTTATAAAAACGAAGCTAGGATAGGTATGTTATTGATGAAAATGTCCCGGTAACTTGGCGACATTGCAACTATTATTGTGTCTAATAATTTGTTGAATGGGAAAGGTGTCAGCTAACCGTCAGCGTCTCATATTGACAGCTGTTACCTGGTCATAAATGTTATCAATATCTTGGCTAAATGTAGTCATATGTCACTGATAGCACGTCTCATACAGACACTGACTAGGTATTAATATATGATTTGGTACAACTGCCAAATATTGGACCTCGCCTGGTGCGGAAGGGGGTTTGGTCATTTTATTCCAGGTTTTATTTCCTCATGGCAAAAGACGAATGCAGCACACAGAGGAACAAACCTGGAGACACTTCAGCTCTACGAAACAGGAAAAGCTTTTCCTCAGAGAAGATCCTCCAGAGCACATGCACTCCTGTGTCGAAGGACAAAAACTGTCAGACTGCTGGACTCGAGCCAGTAGATGACACCCAGTCTTCAAATGGGACATCTGCTCAGTTTCCAACAACAGGGGTTTCAGTAAGGAGCCTTCAAGCAACGTGCCGCTGCTGATGTTGGTGGTGGGGCTGTCTCTCTCCACTCGACTCTACAAGATAACAGAGCCCCCTCACGTGTGGTGAGTGAGGGTCCCCTCTAAACATAAGCACGTGGTTGTAGCATCTCATAGTGTGATGTGCTGTTTGTACACGATGACTTCTGTTTTGTGTTTCAGCTGGGATGAGACACACTTTGGAAAGATGGGAAGCTACTACATCAACAGGACCTTCTTTTTTGACGTCCATCCTCCGCTTGGAAAAGTGAGATGGCAAATTGTCCATCCCATGCATGGAAAATCTCTCTGTTATTATTTTTAACCTCTGTTGCTCTGTACTAGATGTTGATAGGTCTCGCTGGTTACATGACCGGCTATGATGGCACCTTTCCTTTCCTAAAGCCAGGAGATAAATATGAACACCACAACTACTGGGGGATGAGAGGGGTAAGACACCTTCCACACCACAAAAACCTGTCTTGTCACGGTTTAAAAAAAAAAAAAAAAAATCATATATTATAACTGCTGATTGTCTGTCTCACCCCTTTGATCTGCAGTTTTGTGCTATATTGGGCTCCTTCCTCCCAGTCTTTGCCTACCTCATAGTGCTGGAGTTGTCCCTGTCTCCCACAGCTGCTCTCATCACTGCCACTCTGCTCATATTTGGTAAGTAATCTAACAACTAATAACAACTTAAGAACATGTTGACGTTGCAATGCACTGGCTACTGTACCTTCTAACTTTCTTGTTTTTGTTTCTGAAAAAAATAAAAGAAGCAGCATGAAGCTCTGAATGAAAACCACTGGAGCAGAGAAATTTCATGATGATTTACATTTTCTTTTTATGTATATTTGGCTATTTGACAGACACTGGCTGTATCACCATTTCACAGTACATCCTATTAGACCCCATTCTCATGTTCTTCATCATGGCAGCAGTGCTTAGCATGGTGAAGTTCAATCAACAGAGGCACAGGTAGGTGGAATAGGTAAAATTAACTTTGTAAAATTTTAAATTTAAAGCCTAGAGCACTGCCTGTGTCTTCTCATAAAAGCACATCTTCTTGTTACTAGGTGTAACTTTAGCATAACATGCAGTGTTAATATTTCTACTGTTTTATGAAGATTTAAATACACATGATTGTTCCCTGCTTGCTTTTCCTTTCAGGCCTTTTAGTGTCTCCTGGTGGCTGTGGCTGGTACTGACTGGTGTAAGCCTTGCTGGGGCTTTGGGGGTGAAGTTTGTTGGTCTGTTCGTCATCCTCCTGGTCGGGCTGAACACAGTGTGTGACCTCTGGAGACTTCTGGGAGACCTCACCCTATCGCTGGTATACAACCTCACATATTTAGAGAGTGTTTTTGAGTAAAGTGTGACATGTGGTCCCTCTTCTGACTTCATTTTCTGAACTCAGGTGGACATTGCAAAGCACTTCTTGGCTCGGGTTGCTGGGCTCATCCTCCTTCCACTCTTCATCTATGTTACAATATTTGCCATCCACTTTGTGGTGCTGAACAAAAGGTGCGTGTGATTACCACTCAGCTCACAGAATATCATCCATGGCATTGCTCAGGTCATCATGATCGCTCTCTTTCACCAGTGGCCCGGGAGATGGCTTCTTCAGTTCTGCCTTTCAGTCCCGTCTAATCGGGAACAATCTTCATAATGCATCCATGCCTGAGTGTGAGTCCCAAACACATGCGTGAATAAAACCACATGGTGCTGCAGCTGTGTTTACTAAAACACTAATAAGAAGATGTGAGGAGGTCAAAAAGAAATGTAGGCATTCCTTTAGTATTGATGACAGCCAGATGGGATGGAGCGTTGGCTTCATTAAGCTACATAGCTGGGTTTTACTATTGAGGCTTACTGTTTTGTTTTATGCTCAATTCTGTTATAGTCTGGTGTCACTTTTTATGATGTTCAAAAAGAGATTTTCCTTTGAATGCAGTGTGTTTTATTGATGTGGTCCTCTTGATACCTTGCTGTTCTTATGATGTAGATCTGGCATATGGCTCCACCATTACTGTGAAAAATCTCCGCATTGCTGGAGGCTATTTGCACTCTCACTGGCACTTATACCCAGAGGGAGTAGGAGCACGGCAGCAGCAGGTCAGGCTTCAGGTTCAACTGTAACACATCCACAAGCATATTTATTTATGCTATCACCCCGATGGTTTAATTTCTTCAAAATAAACCTTTTTTTGTTTGTTGTTTGTTTTTTTTCTCTCAGGTGACAGCCTATCTCCATAAGGACTACAACAACTTGTGGCTCGTTCAACGACAGAATGATAATGAATGTAAGAGGAGGTTGATTGATTGTTTAGAGAAACCAGTGACATTCATTTAAGACATAAGGAAGTAATGTGTGAGCATTTTATAGTAATTATCTGTTGTTTATCCTAATAAAGCTCAATCTGGTACCCCTGAACTGGTTCGTCATGGTGACATCATTCGGTTGGAGCACAAGGAGTACGTATAACCAATGAAATGTATGACTTAATGCGAGCTCATTTAAAAGATAACATCTACTTTTAGTCTTAATCTCCATCTGTGTTTTTTGTAATGATTTTCTTGGGGGGTCTTTCAGAACAACACGCAACCTTCACAGTCACCTCCATGAGGCCCCAATGACCAAGAAACACTTCCAGGTTACAGGTTATGGCATTGTGAGTGAAGACATCAAGCTGTTTGGCAGCAGCCACATCAGATTTTTGATTATGTCACTATATTGTGTGTCCTGAGCTTACAGCTGTATCGTTGGTCTTCTCGTAGAATGGCACGGGAGACGCAAATGACCTGTGGCAGGTGGAGGTGTGTGGTGGTCAGAAGGGTGACCTGGTGAAGGTGCTCCGCAGCAAAGTCCGCTTTCTTCACCGAGCTACTGGATGCGTGCTTTACTCATCCGGCAAGACTCTACCAAAGTGGTAAAACTAATCTTCTCTGCTGTGACTCAACCTCTTCTTCTGTTCAGGATTCTTGGTTTGTGTGGGAGTCTACTGTAACTTTTTTCCTTTTAGGGGCTGGGAGCAGGTGGAGGTGACTGTAGTCCGTATCTGAAGGAGACTCCAAGCTCTCAGTGGAACATTGAAGATCATATCAACCCCAAATGTACGATACACTCACTACTTCTGTTCATTCACATGTTTGTGGATATGTCTCAATATCAAACACCAGCCAACATTTTACTAATGTTTCCACAGTGCCCAACATTAGTCTGTCGGTGCTGAAGCCCCATTTTTTGGAGATCTTACTGGAGTCCCACATTGTTATGATCAGAGTAAGAGACATTGAGACAATCCATCTGTGCGTAAAGAATGTATTTTACCAGAAACAGTTTCTGGATATGAAAAAAATGTGTCTTTTCAGGGTAACAGTGGCTTGAAACCCAAAGACAATGAGATGAACTCAAAACCATGGCACTGGCCCATCAACTATCAGGTGCACTGATTTAGAGTGTAAAAATTTCTATACTAAATGCATGTTTGCAGTTTTTGACCACAAATTTTCTTGGTTTGTTTCTGTGAAGGGACTGAGGTTCTCAGGAGTGAATGAGACAGAGTATCGTGTTTACCTGCTGGGGAACCCTGTAAGTCAAATCTTGTTTTCCTGTTTATTCTCTTGTCTGACGAATGCACATTAAAACCACTGTGACTGAACACACTTTTTTTCAGGTGATCTGGTGGATGAACCTGGCCAGTTTGGGATTGTATCTGGTCATGGTAGCAGTGGCCTCTGTAGCCCTGCAAAGAGGTTTCTCATTGAGCCAAAAAAGAATAGGTATAAATGTTGATATTTGTTTTGTTTTTTTTTGCTCAGATGCAGCAGTAAAAAAAAAAGAAAGATTAAAACATGAACTTAATGTTCTTTACTCCACTCTGTGTTTCAGAGCAGGCCCATGTGCTCACGAGAGGAGGAGGACTGCTTCTCCTCGGCTGGCTGCTTCACTATGCGCCTTTCTATACCATGGGTCGTGTCCTCTACTATCACCACTACTTCCCTGCTATGCTCTTCAGCAGCATGCTAACAGGTATTGTCCTAACGCCTAATGTGTAGAGCACTCTGAGTGGTCCTGGAGACTAGAAAAGCAATATAATATATAAGTACAGCAAGTCCATTTACCATTAACCATATCATCATCATCATCCCCTTCATCCATCATGAATAAATCTCCATAAATCTGTTTAGAAACGAAAAAAGTCTTGTAACTCCAGGAGTTTCATCCTCTCTCATTGGTGCATTGCTAACTGCTAATGGTTCGTTTTAATTGCACATGTTTTGCAAAATGTACAGAAACATAAACCAAAAACATGAACAGAGTTGCAGTCCACATTCAAATACATTTTGAGCCTTTGAAAACCGCTGATATAGAGAAAACACTTGTGGTGTTTTACCCATAAAAGCACTGTGTTTATTTCTCACAGGAGTCACACTAGACATCCTCTTAAAAAGTGCTGACTTGCTGCTCCGCCCACCTTACTCTGATTGGCTGCAGCGAGCCGGGCAGATGGTCCTCTTGTTTATTATTCTCTACAGGTGAGCTGACCAGTGGAGTCATTACAATGAAGGAAAATATTTATTGTAGTTCATTTTTAGGCTGTCATAAAAAAGTTTATTATCACTGTGTCATGTCTGTTGCACTTAATGATGTTTGAAGTGATTAGACCATTGTTTTAAAAGCCATTTTCCACAAATAAGTTGGAAAACAAAACAAATTGGAGCTGTCTGTGACTATTTGCTCTGTTTACCTTGAGCCGAAGAGAAAATCTGTGATATTAAAGCAGTTATGTGACATTTTTGGAAATGTATATTCACCTTCTTGTTGACAAGCAAATGACAAGCTTAGCTTAGCTTAGCACAAAGACTAGAAACAAGGGCAAATACTCATGTTTAAACTAGTTTGGCTTGATTTGTTTGAATCTTTCTAATCTTCAGTTTTCTGTCTGTTAGTTTTTACCTGTTCCATCCACTCTCCTACGGCATGACGGGTCCTCTGGCACATGAACCGGGCAGTGCCATGGCCGGCCTGAGGTGGATGGAGTCGTGGGAGTTCTAATCAACCATGCATGAAGATGACACTAATGACATGATTTAAACCAACTGCTCTGCATATGAGGGACTTTAATGAATCATGTCTCACAGACTTGTGTTTTTTTAAGGTACTAACTACACTACCTAACCAAGTATTCATGATTCTCTACATTTCCAAGTATTGTAGTGTAAAGAAACATTGACAAGATAGACTTGAGTCTGACTGTGTGAAGGCCAGAGTTTTGTGTAGTATTTGAGAATAAAGGCTCGCACACATAATCATCACCAAGCTGCCTTAACTCACAGCACATCTTCTGTCCTAACTTAGATTGTACTGTATGTGTCACAATAATAAGCTAAAGTGCCTGGAGCCAGAGACAGAAACCCAGAAAGGTTTAAATGCTGCATCTCCCACACTCATCCGTTTAAAAGAAAAGTTACATTATGATAGGATGATGGAGATATCCTTTTTCTGTCTGCTGTTATCTTGGTCCTAGTCTCCACTATTTTTGTATTTTATTAAGCCAATAGTGCTGTCAAGTGCTGGCGTCTCTTTTGACTCTGTAAGACTACTACTGACTCTCAGTGTTGTGCACATTTCAGTGTGATCAATAAACTATGGTATTCTTGTAGTCTGTTCTTACTGACTGTATGCTCATGGTAAAAAGTGTTACACCTAGGTTCTACTTGTCTCACCAATATCTGCCACTCAGCATCCATCCTGAATTAATAATTGACCCGTCAGATCAAGTAGAGGTTTGTATGTGACTGTAAGTAAGTCTATAGGGTCAACAGGGGAGCGGCCTCACAAGAACAGAATATTAAAAACTCAGTGACACACAGATTTGACACAACCCACCATCATAATTTATCTTCACTTTTGTCTAGTACCATGCTACAACCAGATAACTTCATATCAAGGTTAATGTCTGTCCAGTTTTTTACTTATTTTTTATTTTTGGATCATCTCATGTAAAACCTGGAGAGCTGCACTGAGATTAAATGTGTCTGTACAAACAGAATAAAATGAACAATAATACAACAGAACTGCAAAAAACTGAAATATATAGAAATGTGCTAATACAGACTATAAAATTTTTAGTCTACATAACAGTTATAATCCAACTACATTAAAATTCTACACCTGTAAACATCTTCCATGGCGCCTTACTAGAACCCCAAAAGATGTTGAAAACCACACAAGTAATTAAGACCAACTCAGATTCTGCTTGAGGTTTGGCAATAAATATAAAAATGTATACCATTCCGTTTACTTTTAAGGAGGCATCAGCTGCTCACCTATTCTCTTATCTCTAAAACTGTTGAATAGTAGAAAAAATGTAATTTAAAAAAAACAAACAAACATTAAAATAGAAAAATGTTTATTAAAATATATTTTATAATTATATTATAATAGTATATATGGCCATTTATGTGTCTCATATAGGGGGTTGTGTTGTTAATGTTTAACGTACGAAATGGGCGGGGCCCAGGTATAAAACGTATTTTTCTAACCCCTCACCTTGATGTTCAACGATAACCCGCTGGGCCCCCTGGTGGCGGATTTGAGAAGTACACCTACACCACACACGTCAACTCCCAGTACGGCTGCTCTGATTGGTTCTCGATAGTCATGTGTTTATTCTGAAGATGGCGTCTCCAAATGGAGGTAAATTCTAATTCCTTACCCTGCTATGCTGTGTATAAATCGTAAATTTGACGTTATTAAGCTCGCTGAACCGTAGCCGACTCCTTCACCGTGCTACACGAACACGTCGAGACGACAAAACACACATGTTAGCGCTGTATTTTTACTGTTTAAGGGATGTTTTTGTCTTCCGTTGGCTAAAGGGAAGCACAGCGGACTCAGAGAGCCTGAACCTAATGTACAGCATAACACAAAACATAGGCTGCTGCTCTGCTTCACTACACTCAGGCTAAACCAGCCAAATTTACATCATTACAGTGTTTTTGTTTAACAACGTCTGGATTACTTATGGATGTTACTTTCGGTTGTTTTTCGATTCATCACGCTTCGCCTCGAACACGACGTTGTTGTCATTGCAGGTTGTTTACTCGTGTTGCGTTCACAGTCAAACTGTTGTGTAGTGTACTGTACACATTCACTGTCCCCTCTCGTAGATACACCTGTACAGTGAAATGCAAAACAATACATGTGTTATGCTGTAGAAAGTCCTTTTCCATGGAGCCTGTAATTATCAGTTTCAGGGTTGTAACCAAATAAAGGTCCTGACAGCTTAATCTGCTGATTGTTTTTTTCTTTTTCTTTTTTTCTTTTATTGAAAATTACATGAAATGTTTAAATGATTATAAAAACTGTCACAGTATGTTTCACTATTGAGTGATGGTGTTATACTCTATAGTCTCTGCCCCCTGTTGTATGTAATTAGGGAGGAGATGGGTTTAGAAACACCTTTGAATGTAGTAGCCCCATACAACACTACGTTTAACTATGACCTCAGTAAACACATAATTGGATTTATTCATTTCTTGCAATGCCAGCAAAAACTGAACATTATGTTATTTGTGGAGGGTGAATTTATGGCAGCAACATTGTCTTGAGTTGCAGTAGATTTATCAGGTGTACAAAGTGGCCACTCAGTGCACATGTCCTTGTCGAGCTGCATGTGTGTAACTCACTGAATGGAGGAAGGAGTGTGAGAATTAGTGGCATGTTAGCTTTGTGTTGAGATGGGGCGTCTGCGTTGTCTTGAGTTTGGAAATATTTCAATTTGAAATGTCCACGGCTTGAAGGTTGTGGAGAAAATGTGCTTTGTGGACTTTCTACACAGTTGTAATTGAACACTTGGTGCTTCCTCAACCCACTGCTATTGGCCCTCACAAACTTCAGACCTCTGATAATTTCCTACAGTCCAAACTGTTCAGACATTTTGTCTGACAAACTTAAATGATTCCAAGTGATTGTCTGCTGATCAATTAATTAGCTAATTGTTATAGCTCTGTACATGAGATAACATATAGCAATATGTAGGAAATATCAAAGTGAAATGTTGTGTGCTCTATCCTGTTGAAGCTCTGGCATCAATTATAAATTGATTGGTTTCACTAGAAGTTACATTTTAACATTTTCAGATCAAATTTAATCCAACTTTTGTTGTTTTTGCCAGAATTTCACACACAATAAAATACAGTACTCGTTACCTTTAAGTCCACCAAAACTATTAAGTCTTCAGTGATTTCTGAATTCTCAGTCGAAATGCTTAAAAATACTTTTTGTATCATCATAGGTGACGATTTTGAGTCTTCACTGCTGAGTTTTGAGAAGTTGGACAGAGCCTCACCAGACCTGTGGCCAGAACAGTGTAAGTTCACATTCTCCCTGCTCCTGTGTTAAAACTGAGATCATGTTTTATTTTATCTGGGTCTTAATTATCCTGTAATCTCTCACACAGTGCCTGGAGTCGCAGAATTTGCTGCATCTTGTAAAAACGTGAGTTAGATTCACTGTGACTCACTTTGATTTACAAAGCAGATGATTAAATAGCTGTGACACAGTGGAATATATTAGCCTGCTGTGTAAATCTTTCATGAGCTGTCTGCTGAGAGTTTTGTTGTCTTACATTACAGCCCATCACTAATTCACCTCCTAAGTGGATGGCTGAACTAGAGACGGAGGACATTGAAATGCTGAAAGGTATGTACCTGTACAAACAGTTTCAGTGTACCTGCAGCATTTGGTGTTGGGATGATTGTAGTGAGTGTGGACAGAAACAGCATTAAATCATAATCCTGTCAAATGGGATAACATTTTGTTAAAACTAGTTACATGTAGCTGAGAGCTTTCATTATGTGTCCTTGCTTCTGTCTGTAGAGCTGGGCAGTCTGACCACAGCCAACCTGATGGAGAAGGTTAAAGGACTTCAGAACCTCGCTTACCAGCTGGGCTTAGAAGAGTGTGAGTACATAAACAACACACACACAGTTGCGTGTACCTAATATTTGTAAAAGGCTGTTGGGTTGATC
Source organism: Caranx ignobilis (assembly GCA_021432705.1). Lineage (NCBI taxonomy): Eukaryota > Metazoa > Chordata > Actinopteri > Carangiformes > Carangidae > Caranx > Caranx ignobilis. The sequence goes on from MU269985.1 coordinate 10,237,889, forward strand.
CAACTTTCAGCTTTCTTGAATCTAAAATATTTGTCATATGTGACCACTAGATGGTGCTCATAGCTTTTCTCTAACATGTCACAGTACCCAAACAGGTTGACTGCACACAGGCTTAGGTTTTTTTTCCCACTGACAGAATGGATAATGTAGAAAACGTAACTTTGCAATTTAGAAGGAGCTTTCCATTCATATAAAACTGAATAAATAAGCTGACCTTGAGGTCTTGAAATAATGGATTTAGGTCAATCTTGTTAAATTGGAAAAGGTAAGAAACAAGGGCATGCTCACAGGAGCCCATACAACAAGTGCTCAAGCATTTGATGGATGCAAAATCTAGTTTTTAATCCATTCCCCACTACCTCCATTGTCATAATCCTTGTGGAGTGTGGATTAGAGAGATGAAGATAAGTGCTCATATTTTCCCTAAGAGAAAAATGGGTATTTATTTTTCGCAGTGAAAAAAAAAACACAAGCAGAGAAGAATTGCGTTATAGCTGCTCTCTTACTGGGATCAGATATATAAATAAACACACATGGCAAATCGGTTAAATACAAACAACATGTCTGTGCATCTGGGCAAAGTGATCTGATCTGAACGGTCACACTGTGGCCTCCAGCCATTTTTCGGCTTGTAGTGAACACTCTGTGAAACTCCATGAAAACAGCTTGTACCTATCAATCAAATGAAGCCAAACATAAAATTAATTAGGTCTTTGATGACAGATGTGTAAAAATGAACTTGTTAATCATCCAAAAAGATCATCAGATTTTAAGCAAGAGATTTGATTCTAGATTGAGTGACATACTGGAGACTTTCAGCGATGGTGCAATACACACTTCTCTAACAAACTACATGAATCAGAAAAGCCTAAAAGAGTCAACGCATATTATCGAGCTATAGGAAGCAGTATATGTGTTGTGTTTGTAAAGACCACAAGTCACAGCTTAATTCTGTTGAAAGTGTCTAATCTCCCTGACTTCTAAACCCAGACAAGCATGTAATCTGGCTGCTTTGAAGATGTTAGCTGTCATAGGTGCAGGGCCGCGGCTTTGCAATCATGTCATGTACCTCGGGATGACGGGACACAATGATGGTTATTATTGGTGTCGGAGCAGCCCTGTAATGGGTGCCTGTTTAATGCTCTCTGGTTTAATTTTCTCCTTTTCCTGGCTGTCAGGGGAGGCCTTGTAAATCTCGGCTACTTTTTCATCATGTTTGTGCACTCTTCACCACCCATAAACGAGACACCGCAGAGTCACGGCACAGCGAGGGCAGGGGACAGGATTTACTGCCCCTCCCCCCCCTTTAACATGTGGGACCATTAAAGAGGGAGCTGGTTAATGGGCACAGCACAATCAAGTGGTGAAAACTCACCCGCTCGACTGCAGGGAGAACGGGGACCTGAACCAGACGTTACCATTCCTCCACAGACAGAATACACAGAAGCAGTATTAGTGCTGGTTTCTGATTTTCCTTGCAGATTGTGCACTGTTGCACACATTGCTGCATATTAATGTTTGTACATATGTAGTAAGATAGATTTGAAGGGAGTCCCCCCCCCCAGAAGCCCCCAATAATAGCTGTGTGACGCTGGCCCAGTCTAGTCCCACAGGGGCTTGACGCGTGCCTCTTTCTCAAGCCCCAGCTGTTACTCCACCCCGTGATGAATGCCTCTGTCGTGGGCCGCTGAGCGTGGGCATCAGCCTCAAGTCTCTGGGGAAAGCTGAGGACTCTGATAAGTGCTGTTATTGGAGGTAATTGAAAGCTGAGTGTTCCTCTGGGATGCACCGGAGGGCCTCGGCTACTGAGACGGCTGGTAACACGGCTGCTGGAGTCAGTGATGGTGCTCTATCACACCGGTGGGCTCAAGGCCTCCCAGCAACCATTTAACACTTGTGTTGTTAGGATGTGCTGACAATAAGGAAGGGTTTAATTAGCAACTCTGCCCGTTAATTTAGATTTTCCTCAAGTTGCCGTGTCTGTGCTGTCAGATAATTGCACAAATGTAGGATTGGCGCAAAAGTCTGTAGCTGTGGAAAATTGATTTCATTGAGATTTATAAGTTCAAATGGCCTGTGTCGATCACACTCACAGTGGAAGTTGAAATGTTGTCAATCATCAAAAACATGTCGTATAGAAGTTTTTAACTCATGCTTAAAAGAGGACACATAGCAGTTTTAAAATTTCACTCCTTTAATGTGGTGCGCTGGAAACCTCATGAGCTCAGAACTATAAATGTGCAACTTTCAAAATCTAGATTTGCCATCTCTAGCAGTGCTAAAATCATCTCTGCTCTTTTGACCCAAATATAAAATATCAAACACATGAGAGAAAATTTTTAAATTCAGGAAGAAGAGGTGATGTCACCATATTCTGAATGTACGTATTTATGTAAAAATAGCGTTTTAGTGAATTCTGGGAGCAGAACCACCTGTTGTCACCTGTGTATCACCACAGAGCACCTCTCCTCCATTGTAATGCCACCTGGCGCAGACCCAGCCTGACCCCTGTTGCATCCTCCTGCGTGAAGGTGAGGCTGAAGGTCGCCTTGCCCTGACAGCTCCTAATGGGCCCGCATTCACCACCACCTCCTCCTCACCCTCAGGATCAATCTCAGGCCTATTAGAAGCACGCCGCTGCTGAATATGATTGCATTCACTGGGCCCCACCGGTGCTAATGTGCCTCCATCAATCCATCAGGACGGGCTGACCGCGGGGCGGGTGGTTATGAAGTGCCTTAGCTGACAGCCGCTGAATGAGGAACAGGGGATGCCTCCCCACCACCGCTGTTACTGCCCTTCCTCCTCCTCACCTCCACTACTCCTCCGTGCTTGTCTTCTCACCTCTCCACTGTGTCTCTGTGGGCTCGTAGTTGCAATGAATGGCAGTGTTGTGTGTTTCCCTGAAAGTGGCACCTTTGTTGTAAGGAAAGCGAAACAAAGATCGCGGATGATCCGGATTTTATCATCTTAATATCTAATAACCTTGGATTTTGTGTGATTACTTTAGTCAGATTGGCAGTTAATACTTTTAATTGATAGGTGTGCAGTTTCACAATAGTGCATCTACCTATAGTCGTGCTCCATTGTTGAAGAATTGTTCACCATTCCGTGCACATTTTGCAGCAGGGTGACATGAAGTATCTCCTTCCTTGGTGTAGCAGGTTGCAGCTGTATCTGATAGAGCCTGTCCATATCTTAAGCAGGATCAGTGTCAGAGCTGTGTGAAAAAAGAGGGAGGCAGAACTCGACACACACATACACACACATTCAACCAGCGTTCCTTAGTTCTGCCTGCCTGCTGCCTCCCTGAGCAGATCGGAAATGACACCTCATTTCCATAAAGGCATTAGGAATTCATTGGATTTTCTTTCCCAGCTAATCATAGTGCGGGTGTAAAACCTTTTAGGCTTTTTAATGAATGATTTTTGACTGATTGCCTATTAATAAGGACACCTCTTGAACAGGCAGAGGCTGGGGCAGGGGTTGGGAGGTGCAGATGTGTTTGTTTTTGTGTGTGAGCGAGTGTGCGTGTGTGTCTCAACCAGGCGAAAATGCATTGGAGAGGGAGGAGGAGGAGGGGGAGGGGTGCGGGCCCTCTCGGTTGGGACATAAAGAGGAACCAGTGGCTCCCCTGGGAAATCACAGCTCGTGTCTGCATCTTAAATATCCCTGTGAAGTATCAATAAGTGGGTAATTGAATTTTGAACACAAACATGAGCGTCAGGTGTATGTGTTGCATGGCGGGGCTGTTTCGGGGGGAGGTGGGGAGGTGGGGGGTGGGGGGGCTGTGTCGGCTAAATGTGTGCGCTTCCAAGTGTTTCTTTGCTTGTGTGTTTGTGTGTCATCTCCTCTGTGTCTCCCTGTCCCCCGGGGAAGGGGGGCTGTGCGGTGAAAGTGGATGTTAAATCCATTAAATAAAGCTTACAGCCTGTAATAGCTGAGCAGCACTCGGAGATGGGCAGTGAGGGTCAGATAAGTCCTCTTAACTCTTAATGAAAGTGAATTGGGGCAGTCACGGCTAAGGTCCGGGACTCCAGTTAACCCAGGTGGTCATCTGTCTTTGGAGCTAACAGGGGTCCAGTGGCTCACTGGGAGCGTGCCATCTAGAGAGGCGAGAGGGGGGGAGGGAGGGAGGCGGGGGGGTGGGTTAGGGCAGAGTGATGATTACTCTCATTTTATACACAGGGGAGTTGTGGTGGGGGCTGGGAGTGGGCTGCGACAATGACACCCAGCTCACTCACCGTAAACGAGGGGAAAGTAAGATGTTACACTGACGCGTTTCCTATGCATTTACATTCAATCCACCAGGGGTTTGGCCAATGAAAATCATTTGCCATCGTGCAGCAGGAAAACTGCTGAAACATTTAGGCCCTGCTGGAGAGTTTCAGTCAGATTTACTAATACTGTAGAATGCAAAAACAAAAAGTAAAAGTTTAAACAGCTTCAGGTTATAGGGCATATTTCTCCTCAGAAATAGGTTAGTGTGCATTGTTGTTCTGTACCTTAGCAGCAGTAATCAGACACAAATGTACATCCAGAGGATTACTGGCCTAATGTGGGAGCCAGCAGGCTTTAGCAGCCTCCTCTGTTATCTGCTCCATGGTGTCCTCTCTGCCAACATACTATAAACCCTCAGTCTGATGATAACCTGCCTAAGCTCTTTTTGTTTATATGTTTATGTCTGTTTGTGAATGAAAATTGTTTTGCTAAAAAGTGGATTGCAGTTGAACCATATGGAAAATCAAATGTAGGTGTATTTATCACATTCTGTAGAGTGTGACTGTTCACTAAATGTTAGACTGCGATGGAAGCTCAGATCAGTCGGGGCTAAATGATAATTAGATCGCAACAAATCAACAGGGCAAGAGAAATGGCCCCCAAAATCCATAAGGTGTCATTTAGTATGGATGGCAGTCGTAACAAGGTGCTGATTAACTTAGTGCAAAATTAGTAATTGACCTTTCTAATCAACTAAACAAATCTCTAAGTCCCCCTAATCAGTATTGATCTCTCCTGTAGTATGACAAAGCCTGAGTGTGTGTTAGTGTGCAAAATGTGTGGGCAGGCTGTCTAACCCCGTGTGTTCATGTACAAAATGAAGCAAAAACACTGTTACAAGCAAGTGCAGCCAAGTTTTTTTCCCCTATGTGACTCTTTGAGTCTTCAGCATTCAGTTTTAACACTTTTACTACCTGTTAGATCCAATTAGATTTGACCTTTCAGGTGTAAATTGAAAATGGCTGAATTCCAGTTTCAAGCACCATCCATCCATCCAAATCTGAAAGAATCTCCGGATCCCTCGTAAACAGAAGTGTAAATTAATGCACGTTTCCATCTACTACTCTTATGTAAAGTTTTGTGCTTTGAGATAAACATTCCACCTCAGCCAAGTCCAAAAAGCATTTTGCGATTATTTTGACCCTTTATTTTTTTTTTTTTGCATTTCAACAGCAGCATTTTTGTGAAGATGTTTAGGATTGGCTTTTAGAACTGAGGTGTTGTTAACAGTTACAGTTGGTAACAGTTACAAAGACCTTCCTCACAAGGACGAGGCAAAGTGTTTGTGACTCTGACTTTTGTATCTCCCTCATTATCTGTGTACTGCCTTTCAATGCCTCGTTTCTTATACTGTTAATATTAATGATAATGTGCCACCCTCACCCTGCCAATCATACCGCTCTCCCTTTTTTTTAATAAAAATAGCCTCATGTTATAAATGGAGCGCTGCTTTCCGTTTGATTGGGAATTTAATGTGATGATATCAGTGCTGCGGGTTTCTATGTGAGTCGCACGAGGCTGAGCCGAGCCGTAATTAATAAGACGCTCGGTGGGGTGAGGGGTCTCGGGAGCAGTGGCTCAGCCATCCTTGATCTGTTTTACAGTTTTGGCTCATCAAGAGAAGGAGAAAAGGATAACGAGGTAGAGAGGAATGACACCTTTAAAAATCAAAAATATGAACTGCTATCCTTTACCGTTCCTGCAGTAACTGCTCCTAATAATAAAGTGACATCAATGTGCTTGCGGTTTTTAGGGTCATCTCAATGTAATTACTTTCTCGCACCTAATTTTGACGGCTTCATTTCAATCTCGAGTGCCTCATGCATGTCCAGGGGTCCCCTGATGACTTTGTTTAGCGTGATTTGAAGAGACAGCAAAGTGCAAAATGAATCCGTCCCATTCCAATTAGCATCATCTTTAATCTAATGACGGACACCTCAAGGTGACGTGGCCCCCACGCCCAGATGCACCATTATCATTCCACACTGTGCAACTCATCTAAATTACTATCCACCCCGGGTTTTTCATTAGCTGCTATGGGCAGGGGAGGCGGGGGCCCTTCACACCAGCACACAGGCAGACAGCAGTTGAGATCCTGATCACATTCTTGGAGCAGGCATTGTGAAGGTGGATGACTCTCTGCTTAATGCCTGTTTGCAATCAGTCCTCACCCTCCTGCTCTGTAGTCTTATATTTGTGTGATGTACAAGGTTTGTTAGAAGCCATATAAAGTCGCTGAGGTGATTCCAGCTTTGCAGCTCATAAAAACTGCAGAGGAGCTGAGAGCCTCGTGCTCCTCTTATCTTTAACAAAGAGTAATTGCTGTACCTGGATTCTGCCTCTCCAGAGTTTACGATGATGCTCTTGGAAAGTCCCCACAGTCTCCATGGTGACACAACAGTTTGTCTTTGACAGAAAAGCCTCTGCAATGATTCCTTCCCTCAGTGAAGACTAGTTTTACAAAGGGCCTTCGGCAGGGACCATTCACTTTCAGTACTGTCTTTGGCACAGACCTAACACACTTACAGAAAACCTAGTTCATGTCTAGACTCTGTTTTTTCTTTTTTTTATTACTTTCTACATTGTAGATTCATACTGTGAAGGAACTCATATGGAGTTATGTCAGAAAACTGATGCGTAAAACAAAACTGTTATCCGTCACCTGACCTAAGCCCAAGGTAAAACAGCCGACAAGTGCTCAGCTCCTCTGAGAACTCCTTCAGGACCGCTGGAAAACCGTTCCAGGTGACGAGTCGACCTCATGAAGCTGATGACAGAATCAAAAGTGTGCAAAAAGCTGTCATCAAAATCTAAAACATAAAACATATTCTGCTTTGTTTAACACTTTTTGTTTACTACATAACTCCATAGGTGTTCCTTCATAGTTTAGATGTCTTCAGTTTGAATCTACAATGTAGAAAGTAAATAAAAATAAATAAAAAACTATAGAATGAGAGGGTGTGTCCAAACTTCTGACTGGTAGTACCTCACTGCTTAGCTTCCTGTTCTACCAATACATTTTACTGGCATCACAGAGGTCACTGAATTCCTGCAGTAAGTGAAGAAAATGAGTAAAAAATGGTTATATTTGCAAAAAAAACTCTTCACTCAGTACAATGACTCTGATCATGCAGCAGTTGTTTTGGTACAAGTGACTGAGGCATCATTGCATTCACAACACATAGGTTGTATTAAAATTGTAGCATTTTATTGTAAAGCAAAAATGCAGCAGGATGTCTGATTTCATAAAGTGAAAGTTTCATAAAGCAAATCATTTTTTTTCTAAAAGGGGGAGAAGAAACAAAAGGGGCAGTATCCAGGGTGTTACCAAACATAGTGCTTCCCAAGCCTGTAGACTGCTGCCCTTTTAAAACAAAGCAACAATACTGTTCTTTATATGATAATAAAATCGTATGTATTTTCTTCTTAAATTGTTTGATTTTAATATATATGTTTTAAATTTAAAGTTTAAACTTTGGGGAAATTAATAATTATTCCAAAAACCGTTAATGTTCAGACTTAATTGCTGCTTAGATTAATCTGTCTCACGTTATAGATGTGGCCATATTCCACATGATATTAAGGTTAATGCAGACACACTTGAATGCAAGTGTAGTTCTGAGTGCTTGTGTCTCACCACATTGAGACAGCAATCACGCAAACCGCAGGACTCTTTGGTAGCTACGTCTCCATTTTATGTTGTTTTCCATGTCCTGAAAGAACAGATGTTTGTGTAAATTACCTCCCAGCTTGATACTGCAGATATTAAATACATGCTTTGCATAACTAAACAACAGTTCAGAAGCGGTTGGAGCTGCAGGCAAATGTTGTGTAAGACTGACAGCTTTGTTCTGACTTTACTAACTCATGAAGCAAATCAGAGTCTTGTTCTCATGCAGACATCATGATTTAAGCTGGTTTCTTCACCTGTGCGGTGGTTAATCTTGACTATGTGATGTGGTGTCTTCTTGTTTTCCAGCGAGGGAAATGACCAGGGGGAAATTCCTGAACATCTTGGAGCGACCCAAGAAGTGACTTCTTTCCTTTTTAAATCCCAAACACCACGAGATTTGGTATTTCAAAAACTGAATCCAGTAAATGCATTTAGCAATATACTCCCAATATGTTCAGACCTTCACAACACAGTTGAAAGACTTTGCTTTCAAACCCACAGACTGGAGCTACACGCTCACTCACAGCCGAGGTCCTCTCTGCAAACTCCTCGGTGCACCTGTTGTTCCACATAGACGCTTTTCCTTTAATGGAAACTTAAAATGATTTATTACTTCTCACAGAGTTTCTCTGTAGCTTGTAGACCCGCCTTGCCTTGATTAAATGTTCTCTATTTATTCTTATTTCTATTTTAAACATGATTTACTTTTTTTTGCAATTTGTCAGGTTGTATAATAAAGTTTGAAAATGAAAAGATGACTCCCCCCTTCATTCATAAAGAGCCCTTAGAAGTGGTTGAAGTTTGCAGCCAAAGCAAGCTAACTTTGGTGATGCAACAGATTTCAGAGACTGTTCAGCTTTTAATTAGGGCCATAACTTCATGCCTCCGCCATTCCACACAGTGCAGCACCTCTCCGGCTGTGGACTTGTAAGGAGCTCCGACGTGAGAGTGCTTTCCCGGCTACCGGGGCATGTTTTCCGTTTAATGAGCATTGGAAGCAGGGTCCCCTACACAAAACATTGCGTAAAAATAATATTGCTCATTGTCATCGCCGTTAATGAGAGTTGACATAATTACTAGGACCATTTCTTTTCTAATTAGCACACTTCAGCTTTGTCGGAGCTAGCGGCTGGGCAAAAAGGGAATCAGACAGGCATGCCGAATGGGAAACAAAAAGAAGTCCATCCGCCATAATTAGGTAAGACAATGCCTCGGACTGTTCTCGGCTGGAGATGTCGCTGAGGCTCTGGTCGCTCACTCCCAACAAGTTACACTTCTCTCCAGGCTGCTAATAAGCCCCTAAACGTCTTTTCCGATTCACACGGACAGAGGCCGCCATTGCCCCGGTGGCTTCACCCCCTGCCTCTCACACGGACCCCTGATTTACCCCTCTGGAAAAATATGGATTATTTATACACAGTTGTCCGGCTCTCAGAGCAGAGGCAGCGGCCGGCCACCCCCGTGTGTGTGTGTGTGCTGGATTGTATCCTGAGACAGGGGTGGCTGGAATCTGGGGAGCCGTGAACGCAGCATGGACTTTATGGGCAGGAACTGAAGATGGGGGCAGGAAGCAGCGTTAATAAAAGCACAATATGTAGTCCGAGTGAAACGTAGGGTCAGCCAAACCAGGAGTGAGTTACGATCAATAATATGGGTTATTAGAATTTTTTTTTCCTGATAACATTAAATGTTTGTTAACGTGTAAACATAATAATAATGATATAAAAATAAAAAATAAAAAATAAAGCAGCAACTTCAACCTATTTACACGTCCTCACCAGGCACCAATGTAAAATATCCAAACTTTAACTTTTCTTTAACCCACTCTAAACTAAATGCTTCACACTCCTGAATAAACAACAGTATTTGACATTTTAGATTATCACTGATTATTAGGTTGCATTTGAGGCCCATGTTGTGTCCTGCAGGGGTGTGAAAAATAAAAAGAGAAAAAAAGGATCAGAGGTCTGCTGCTTCATGTCCCTCTGATCAAAGGCATTGGACCTTATAGCAGAGAAATTGCCTATACCAATTTATCATTTTGTGGAAACCCATCGAATAAACAGCCTAAATCAACCCTCACACGTGTGGTGTTTGCCTTTGACACGAGGACATATGTTGTAGACTACATACATAGGAAAGTAGCCTATAAACTGACTGTATAGGCCCAAGTCCCACATGGTCCAGTTCCTCTGCCTTCGTATTAGAAAGCTTTGTTTTGTTTGCTGACTTTTAGTGATTTTTTTTTTTTTTTTTTAGTTTTTTTTTTAGTTTTTGTGTGTAACTAACTGCAGGAGGTGACCTTGCTGTCATCGGGACTGGTCGCACATGTGCGGACACTTGTTGATGCTGACAGATGAACATTGATCAGTGTGTTGAGCGACCTGACATCCTCAATATGGTGCACGCACCGGTGGCTGCCTGTCACCCGCAGTCACCCTCCAGCCGCCCGAGCTGCGTCTTAAAGAAGCGGGTCAGTCCCCGCAGAGAGAGAGAGAGAGAGAGAGAGAGAGAGAGAGAGAGAGAGAGAGAGAGAGAGAGAGAGAGAGAGAGAGAGAGAGAGAGAGAGATCCCAGCTCATCTATCTAACCATCCGGTGCGTCGCCTTGACCTCACATAGCCTCTGTGCCCCGACAAACGTCAATCCGATGTGCCCCGAGTCCTTAAATTAGCTGTCAATTAGTACAAATTAATCAACTCCTCGCCTAATTAAGCAATGCCGACGGGCAGCTTCCAAACATGCCATTGTGGAGGAGCCATGAGAAAGCTGCGGGGCTTGCAAACTCTCTCTGTACTAGGAGGGCGGAAGAAAAGGGAAGGGGAAAGGGAAGGGGGTGGCCGGGCGGTGGGATTTACATGGCATCAAATCACGGCCCTGCAAAGGGCTTTGGGAAAGCAGAGGCTCTGCTAGACTGTGCTCAAGCCCCCAGCCCCCCACCCCCAGCCTGACTCGGCTCTACGTGCGTGCTGTCATCAAGTTGCCCGCACCCAGTGAGAATGTTGCTTTGATGGAGCAAAGACTCAATCAGACCTGAAGAAGAGAATTAGTAGAGCCTGCTTGTCTGAGAACACGATGAGGGGCAGAGTTTAGCAGCACAAAAAAAAGTGAGAGGCAGCGAACGCACCACTCCTAGAAGAGTATAGAAGTTCATATCTGGGATGAGAGTGATGAGTTGAGGAGCTGTCTACGTGCTGGGGATCAGTTAATGGATTCCGTTTCTGCTGTGACCTTCCTGCAAATAAACAAGTTGCTTGCTTATTCATTATCACAAATGCATCGCAAGCTTTAGCAGTGGCATCAGCAGGATATGATATTTATTATAGTGGGCGTTTTTTTTTTCTTTCAGCTGTTTATCAGTGTTTGACCTGCTGCCGACACACACTCTTGTTTGAAGGTTACACACTGGATAAGTTCATCACTGCTCATTCATATTCGGGTTTTTTGCATTAAGCCTAAAAAATGCCACAGCAGGGACAGGAGGGGGAGAGAAGGAGGAGAGGGTGTAAGGCGGGGGGGGGGGGGGGGGTAAGGGTGGTGGGTTTTGGAGAGTGGGGGGATAGGGGGGCAGATAAACAAAAAAAAAAAAATTCCAACAGCTGTTTGCTTTTTAATCTGCAGCCGTCAGATCCTGCAAGTCTTTGATGGGCAACCCAATCTACACGAATGACTGAACTAAATCTTCCCTTAATCTACAGCCTTATTAGGCAGCCTCTCCTCTGCATGTAAATCAGCATGCAGCCATTTTCATATAGGAAATGGATTATTAAAAGCCACAGAGAGAGAAGAAAGTGTGGCACCATTAACTAACAAACAACAACAACAACAAACGAGCCTGTATGGATTGCAGCAGGAGTGATGATGGAGTGAGAGCAGTGGCAGTGACTCTCCTGTAATTGACGGGTCATCCTGACTCACACCCTTCCATGTTAATAAATGACTGGATCCCAACAGGCTGATGTGTCATTAGCATATCCTAATAACATTGATTTCTTCATTAATAGAATTTCCACTAAATAGGCCCTAATTAGTTTCAACTGGCCAACCACTAATTGCAGCAGCAATATTTTTCTCCTTCTTAATCAGCAGCTCATTTCACACTGTTTGATATAAAATATGACTTTGCGGAGGAGGATCCGTGGAGGCTCTGCCTGCACCTCTGTTGGCATAACCTCTCACTCACACAGTCCATGTAGGTTTAACTTTAGTCGTGTTTTGCATCATGTCCTCTGGAGTTGTACTTCCTCAGCAGTTGTGTCAGTTTTGTCTCATACATGTGTTTTGTTTCCTGTGTTGTCCTTCATTGCCTCATTTGCATCATCACTGTTCTTTGATTATATAATCCAAACACAATCAGTACTGTACATCTGCACACCATGTGCACAAAATGGGCCAATCCTAAATTAGTCAGCTGTAATAAAAACTGGAATTATTCCACAAACAACTGAATGACATCTATTTATATAATTTCATTTTTTTACCACTAACATCTAAAATGAAGCAAGTGAAATCTCTTCACCTACAGCTCTGTCATCATCTGACTGACCCCGAACCACCAAGAAGAGTGGCCTCGGCCTGCATCTTTATTCTTTAACTCAACATCAGCAAACAACTATTAACAGGTTAGAGTCATTAGAATAATAAAAACCTTAAACTAAGATTTATTTTCTCTTGTTTTTCCAGAGTTTTTCCAGTGATGAAAAACCACAATAAGATCTACATGCAGCCTCTATATATAACATATATATGCAAAAAAAATCTAAAGATGCAAAAACTAAAATGCTGTTCAGTGCTTCAGCATCCACTTTTCTTCACCAATATTCATGTCTCTATTATAATTAGCCATTAACCAGCATATTGTTTTGATCACTTGCATCATAATTATATATATTATAATTATCATCACTTTCATTATTATTATTATTATTATTAGGTATCTGTTCTATTATGTAATAAAAAAAAATATCAACAACACAAAAAGGTCAGTTGATCCTTTATTAGTCTTCTTCTTTGGCCCATATTCTGCATCATCTCCCATCATGTCCTCTGAGGAGATGTGCCTCTGTTTAATCTGCTGTGTAGCCTGGTGTGTGCTGCTGCTGCTGCTGCTGCTGCTGCTGTGGGATTATTGCCGCTCAGGACCGTGCAGCAGAGTGGGTCCATATCGTCCAGCTGTCGTTTTTTTTTTTTCTTATTCTTTTTTTGGGAGGGCCTTTGATTTGCGTGTGATGAGTTTCCCATAGCATCTGGAGATCAATTATCCATCCGTGTGAGCCAGTGGCTGGGCAGAGAGATCATAGCCGGCTCTCACACTCTCAGTGTGTGTGTGTGTGTGTGTGTGTGTGTGTGTGTGAACCATTCAGCGAAAGGTAATACACACAGCCTACTGATTTATTCTAGGAGATTGGGGTAATTTTCTAAACCTGCAACATTTCAAAGGTAAGTAAGAGGTGTGAAATAGACGGTTTAATCAGGCCTGACTTCTGAACGAAACATGCCATGAGCAGTGATATAGCTGCAGTCAGTTCAAACAGCCTTCAGGAAGAGGTATCTGTTAACTTGGAGCTTTTATTTTTCTAATCTCATTATTATTCCATGTCTATATAAAATGTGCAGGATCCATCTTCTTTTCTTTTAGCAATGTGTAGTTTTTATTCCCAGACCTCCACCTTCCTTCCTGCAGCATGGAGCCGTGAAGACAGTCATTTCGTTCCTCCCTTTCTTTCTGTAGCCCAAATCCCTTCCTCGTTTATCCATACTGTCCTCAGGAAAATGCAGATATGTATCCGAGAGGGCGTATAATGCATCCATGATCCACAGGAATCCTGAATCCTTGCAGCTGATTGGCTGCTGGGTCCTGCCTCTTGTTGGGATGGACCTGTTGGATAAAAGGACCATTTTCTAAAGGACTCTTGTGTGTGTTACACAGAGGATCATGCACTGGGGACCATCCTGTGAGACGCTATAATAAGAAATAGGCCTTTTGAAGTAGCATCGAAGACACCATGACGGGGAAACAAGGCGCCGTGCTGTCGGAAAGTTTAAATCTGTCGGAGAAAACATCCCTGGGCGCAAACGGAGGGAGTAACAACAGCCTCCTGCCGAAGAGCGGCGCGACCCATCCGCCGCCCAGGTGCACCGGCTTTGGCATCCAGGAGATTCTGGGGCTCAATAAGGAGCCGTCCTCGGCCCCGCGGAGCCCGCTGGGCTCGCTGCCGGCCGGGGCGCACTTGATCGCCGCCAGGTCCGTGCTGGGCCCCGCCGGCGTGGGTGTGGGTGTCGGGATGGGATTACTCGGCCCTGGTGGAATTCCGTCGTTTTACAGCCAGCCAGCGTTTCTGGAGACGGTGCTGTCGGACGCACAAGACGTTCACCTGCAGCCCCACAGCAGGTCCGTGGGGCCGCTGGACACCAGCCAGTCCGCCAGCTCAGGTGAGCAGCGTCTTACTGAAGATTACAGTGTGTTGGTCATATCTGCAGCTTAGGCTGCTGTGCAGGCAAACTACTCTTCTTCTTCTTATTATTATTATTATTCTTGTTATTATTCTTATTCTTATTCTTATTATTAGTCTTATTCTTATTCTTATCATTAAGCTATTATGATCATTATGACGTTGTGTGCCTACTTGTAATAATGCAATATTAGAAACACAAACAGAGTTCTGTCAGGTCTGAGCTGTTTGCATTTTTTTTCTGATTTGAAAATGCTATTTTATTCTCCACAGTCCTCTGTCATTTTTTTTTATTATGTTCTTCTTCTTTTTTTCTTGAATAAAATCCAGACTCGGAGGATTTATCTTCAAATGAACGCAAACTCTCAAAGTCATCTGTAAGTCAGAGCAAGAAACGCAAGAAACGACGTCACCGGTTAGTGAATATTTCTTCTGTCTGTCTGGATAATAAAAGGTTCGTTTATTTCACAGGGAGAAATTCACTGAAATGAATGCAATACTCATTTGTTTCCTCCTGTAAATATTGTTTTGCAGACATTGTTCCCCCTCATCAAACCCAGTGGTCAGGCTCTGGTTGTGTGTTTTAATGCAGCCTTATTGATACAGATAATGAAGCAGTCAGTTACTGATGGAGAAGAACTGACCACAGCTCGGTCACAGATTGCTCGTATTTTCCTCCATTATTGTCATGCAGGAGTTAAAGAGCTCGTCTGTTACACCAACATTAATGTGTTTATTGAAAGAGCTCATTGATGAAAATCTGAGATTTTTTTTATATATACATATATAGGCTGTTTCCCCCTTGTTGACATCTGCCTCTTTATTCCTCGTTGTCTTTTTAATCACAGTAATTCAGCTCCCAGTTTAAATGATAAGACACAAGGGGGGAAAATATCCTACAGAATAAATGTCTCTGCAAAAAATATTTCATTCAGCCAGTTCACACCTTTCAATCGCCGTGTTCACAGGACCATATTCACCTCGTATCAGCTGGAGGAGCTGGAGAAGGCCTTTAATGAAGCGCACTACCCGGATGTTTATGCCCGAGAGATGCTGGCCATGAAGACAGAGCTGCCTGAGGACAGGATACAGGTGAACGTGCACTTGACCTGTCAGAGGTTTTAGCTAAATAATAAGGAATTATTATCCAATCGAAAGTTTTTTTCTTTTCTTTTCTTTTCTTTTCTTTTTTTTTTTTTTTTTTTTTTGTGCATCCTGATTCTTGGATTTCTATCTTTTTATTTTTGTTTTTCCTATTGGCAGTTTTTACTGTTAAACTCGGGTGTGTTTTTATTTGTCTGGGTCTATTTTCATCAAATCAGATACGAGTCTTTTTTCACTTTCACTGATACATTTTTTTTTTTAAATCTCAGTTTTATCTCAATATCTTCCATTGATTTTTAGATTTAGCCTACATTTGATTTTCATAAGGCACTTGGGTACATTTTTACATAGAAATACATATGAACAGAAATAACCTTCTATTTTTATACAACAAATAACAAAATATTCAATAGGAGATATATTTAAAAATAAATAAATAATAATAATAATAATCAAAAAGCACATATTGTCGTTTGTGTTCGACCAGACAAAAAGCCAATTAAAGGTAAAGTTAAAGCTGACGACGTGCACATTACAACACATTACATCCTATAAGTACGAAACTACTCTTAAAATCAGCAACAGTGTCTCTGAACCAGAGCAGGATTAATACATTTGTTTCTTTAATCATGACCCTAATCAATCGGTGGGAGTATTGTGATGTTTGCCTTATGAATATGCACCTGTAAAGGCAGATGCAGCCTCCTCATCCTTCACTTTCCCATCAGTGCTAATAACCTGCTGTAATATTTGAGCGGAGGCCGCCACCAGCTGCCTCTCCTGCTGCTCTTAATGTATTTTAAGGGGGAGATGGGGCTACGTGAGACCCCCCCCCCCCCCCCCCTATCTTCACACACACACATACATCCTACCTCCACCCACATACCCCCCACCCCCACTCCCACCCCTGGGTGAATCGATCAAGTGGTGCCCCCCCCCCTTGCTTCCTGTCTGAACAAAGAGTGCTCTCCTCCAGCATCCTACGCCAGGACACATAATCTCTCATCAGGCGCAGTAGTTGGATGTGAAACAATTTGTTCTCGGAGAAGAAGCCGCTAACGACCTAATCAAGCTATCAAGGCGGAAGAAGATTGCAGTGTGACCTGGACCATCCATCTGCCGGGGGCCGCCTTTTAATCTCATTCTCATTACGGGGCTGCAAACAGTAGCCTACAGCCGCGAATAAATAATAAAAGGAAATAAATAAATAAGGCCAGAGCCGCTGCTCCTATAGCTACTGGATGAAATTAACACCCAATTTTCTCATTGAGTGTAATTAGTTAAATCAGACGAGCTGGGGAGGCTGGAGGCTGGAGGCTGGCGTCTGCTGCTGCTGCTGCTGCTGCTGCAGAGACGCAGGGAGTTCAAATGAAATAACTACATTGAATTTATTAGCACGGGTCAATAGCCCTGCTCCCCGGAGTCCCGGTAGTTTAATTTCCCGTGATATTTGCCCGCCTGCCCACCATCGATTGGGCCTGAAATTAACTTATTTTTCAATCAGCCTCGTCGTGCCCCAGGGTCGCTTCTCCTCTCAGCTTCCACACTGGCTTCTGTGGAGGGGCAGAGAAGCAATTTCTCATAAAAAAAAAAAGAGCGAGAGAGAGAGAGAGAACTATCTTGTATGAAATAAGGGTTATCATCAGAATTACCAGGGAAAAAAAGCTTGAAAAGGATTTGGTCGTTTTCAATTTAATATCTGTCTCCTCACTTGGATCTCCTCTCTGGGCCCCTCCTCTCCTCACTGAGCCATCACAGGGACCTAAGTAGAGTGTTTAACAGTCCTGTGTTGTGCTATACAATCAATTTGGCGTCTCTCTGAGCTGACAGATAGCCTGCAGGGCATGGAGCAGCCTGCTGGCTGCTGTGGCCAAACGGAGTGTCCTGATGTGTCAAAGCATCTGTAATGGCACCACAGGCAGCTGGAGATGAGCTCAGACAGCAGCCGGAGAGCAACTCACACCTGTAGCAGGAGGTTATGGGAAATCAATGGAGGGAATCAAAACAGCGCAACAGTTGAACTGAGTTGATCTGAATCACACTTTTATTCCCTAATAATTCAGCTTTAAAACAATCACTGGAACATTAAAGGTCAGTGTTGATGCATTGATAAAATCAACACATTGGCCTCACTTCCTCAAAAGACGATGGATTCAGTCATGAACTCATTGGATCATTCCATCACAAATGGCCACAGAAGATCTGGACCCTTTATTGACAAATGATCAATTACTCATTAATGGATCAACAACATTCAAGAATGCACTGTTACAAAATAGGGGGCATAAACATCAGTGAAATTGATTATCCAAGTTATTGATATCACCGATGACTAAATCATTATCCATGTCACTAATAGAGCCAGAACTTTTTTAGGGCACCAATTTTTGCATTTTAGATGGAAGGAACTATAAATGACAAGTTGCAAATGGATTGTTTGTGGCCAAAAGGTCATCACAAATGTTAGATCCCTCTGCCATATTTGGCAAAAAGTCAGAATGAGCACCAATCACATGTTTTCCTTCATCACATGGTAAGAGCCACCATTCTGCACCAGTCTTGGCTTCATCTCAGCCATATCCAACTACTGGAAAAAAAATAGGTTGATCATTAAGGTGAACCAGATAACAGATTTGTGTAATTATGATTATTGTGTTTTTATTCCCACATGTTTCCCTGACTGGATGCTGCTTCTCTAAGTTCAAATAGTTGTATTCAGGTGATGCAGTCACTGCCTTATAACTGACTGAGCTGTTGTCCTGCCACAGGTATGGTTTCAGAACCGCAGAGCTAAGTGGAGGAAGAGGGAGAAATGCTGGGGTCGCAGCACAGTGATGGCGGAGTATGGGCTGTATGGAGCCATGGTGAGGCATTCAATCCCTCTGCCAGAGTCAATCCTCAAATCTGCCAAGGATGGCATCATGGAGTCCTGCGCCCCCTGGCTGCTGGGTGAGGCCGACATCCCCACAATAATATACTCTCATTTTTGTTTTTAGCTTCTCATTTTAATGGCATGAATCAAGTTCACTATCACCATAAAACCATCTCTGTGTGGCTGCTTGAATGTTTTTTTTTCAGTTTTTCACACATTATCATCATTTCTACACCAGTGAAAATTTATTCCCCTGAGTTTTCATTGTCATCATGACTGACTGATGTAAAACTTGCAGTATAGACTTTGTATCCCATAAAATATTTCCATCCTCCACATTGGCCATGATATGCCCTTGTCCATTCAAACATTATTTTCTAAACCA
Organism: Caranx ignobilis; assembly: GCA_021432705.1. Classification (NCBI taxonomy): domain Eukaryota; kingdom Metazoa; phylum Chordata; class Actinopteri; order Carangiformes; family Carangidae; genus Caranx; species Caranx ignobilis. Next base: position 10,256,654 of record MU269985.1, read on the forward strand.
GAACTATTTTTGCTTGCTATTTTCAGTCCAAGATGGCTTACCAAGCAACAGACGCAATTCTAAATCTGAATACCCGCAACTCTTTGCAGGGATGCACAAAAAGTCCATGGAGGCAGCTGTTCCCCCACCAACAGGAAAGTGCGACGCACCCCAGCAGCCCAGTTCTCAGAGGGCAGAAGACGCTGAGGCGGAGGAAAAGAGGTCAGAGGGCAAGTCCACCATTTCTAAAGAGGAACTGAGAGAGAACAGCATTGCTGCACTCAGGGCCAAGGCACAGGAGCACAGTGCCAAAGTGCTGGGGACAGTTTCTCATGACAGACTGCAGGAGGGTAAACAGGAGAGGCAAGTGGCCGAGGAGAAAGCCAGCGATCCCCTGAGTCCAGCAGACGAGGAGAAAAGCCCATAGAGACTGAGGACTGTTATTCTCCTGGGTGAACGCGGTGGCCTGGCTGCTTCCAGCATGTATACGGACTTACACGACATAAATAAACTGTCCTGCAGGTTTGTCATCCCTCCTTTCATCAACTTCTCTCAACTGGCCTGCATCTGGTCGTCTCTGAGAGGAAAAACTCATTTGCTGCACAGAAGATGCTAATGCACTTTTTTTTTCTCTTGATTTACTTCCAAACATACAGTTTACTTAACAGTTGTTGTTTCTTATGCATAGTAGAGAAGACTGGAGTGAGTGGGAGTAAAGTGTTAATATGGGTTGTACATACATAGAGCCAGATCAGTCAAATTTTATCCAGTATAAAATTTATAATGTCTCAATTAGGATGACCAATGAGCAGTCAGTGTCTGAAGGTCTGCATTTCATCCTTGGCATTCATTTTAATGTTGCTTGTACAGTTAGTAAATGGTGACATTTGAGATAAGAACCATCCCACCGACAGTACTCTGTCAAGAGAAAGAAAGTAAATGTTGTCCTATATTGCGCTGTATATAATTGATATATTAATCTCTCTCACTAAGGCACAATTTTAGATATGTTTTCTTGTAGTCCTAAAAAAAAGATGTTTGTGTTTTCATTTAAAATGTGTATAACTCAAAATACAAAGCATAAAAATAGAAATAGTCTTTTATTAAATGTGGCTTTTTGGTGTCTATTTATTCTACTTTCCTTTCCAAGCTTGTAACAGATAATTTGATTGTCAGAGAGTTATTGTGACTCTTAACAGGCATGAAGTTGCCCCCTGCCTCCCCCCGCCCCGCCTCTTGTTGGAGTAGCTACTTGTTGTCACTTGATGCTCTGCTGGCCGGGCTCATTAGGAGACAGTCCCTGGCTGCATGCTTGGGTTAGTCCCTATAATCCGTCGCAGTTGAGAGCCTTCAATTTCAGATTAAACTAGGGGACCGGTGCTTTTGGGATGGGAGAAAGAGTGACAGCCCCCCCCCCCCCAACTACCACCCCACCCGACCCCCGCCTCCTCACATCCTGCAGGATGACCTCAGCCTAATTTCAAATCACTTTAATAGATGCTATTACCAGGCGCCACTCAAGCTGTTTCATCCTCTTATCTAAACACTTAGCCAAAGTCTAACAGCTTTATTTGCTGGCAATCTTCTTTCTCCCTGAGCTGTTCATAAAACTTTGTATCAAGCCCCTTGAACAACACATCTACGTGTTCGCATTATCTGTAATCCATACAAGATTTCACACTTCATCCTCAGTTAGCTATTAGACCGCACTAATGAGTTGAACAACCGAGATCTTTTCCAATTAAACAGGCAGCGCTTTCAAGGGGCAAGGGGCAGTGATTATCAGTATGCTGCTGCATGACTCTGCACTGAATGGCTCAGACTGGAACCATAATGTCACCAAATGGAGAACAGGTTGCTAATTACATTGTTGACAGAGATAAGTCCACACACAATAATTAATGATGGCTAGGAAATGCAGTTGACTTGATGTGATGATGTCATCATGGTAATAAATGATGCTCCGAACCTGGGAGTAACCCTGATGCTCGACCACTTGAACAGTGTCAAAGGTGAAGAGAGATGTACTTTGAAAAGTATGGAGAATCCAGTGGCTCTATTTTTGCTCTGAAACCTGAAAAGACTGGCAGATGTGAGTGTTTTACAAACCATGCATCTTCACCTGTGAAAACAAACACACTTTAGTGGTTTGATGTTGAGGTCAAACTGTAAAATCAGCTGCAGAACTTTCTTTAGAGCAGATGTGACACTTTGTTCCAAGTAGACATCAGCTGAAAAAGTGTCACCCCACTGACTGAAACTGGCATCACTCCTGGTTGAAGGCTAATCTTTTTCACCATGAGTCAACACAACGTCCACTTCACCTTCCACCTGATCTTTAGCTTTTACCCTGCTAACAGTTAAGCATTATGGCAGTGTTGTTCACTCTACCATGACTGATCTCAGCAACTTGCCATGATATTTTTCATGCTCCCCAGAAGATGCCACTAATAAGCTTGATAACACTGACGTCCCTTTGGTTATACCTCTAGCACCATGACAGTTCACACTTTTTGTTAATTTAGCCTACTTGGCAGCTCTTGAATGTTTTGCTGAAAAGTTTCACACATATTTTTATCTTCTCCTCAAGATGGATTGTATGAATTCTATCAATTCTTTTAATTTTCTTGATTTGTCCAATACATCAATAACCATAAAACTTTCCCATCAACCTCAGTTGTACTTTGTTCCTAATGCTAATTACCCAAAACACACCAAAATAAGATGAGCTTATAAACATTACACCAACATCAGCATTAGGTGCAAATTAACATGCTGATAGTAGCACTGAGCTCAAAGCTCGCAAGGCTACAATTTTGTTTACTGTTGATTTATCTACCCAGGTTAGACTTTAAAGACCAAACTGACCTGAATCTGACCTCTTCTGGCTGTCAGTGATAACCTATTATAATGCTAACCAGTGAAGGATGGTTTGCCAGCAACTACTTCCAAACTTATCCTCAAAATCACACAAGTTTTTGGTCTAGTTTTAAATTTCAGGAGAATTACATTCATGCTTTAACACTGGAAACAAACATCACATGAAATGTAATTTTACTCACCCCTCTTAAAGAAGTAATTCCCCATAGAGCTCAATAACCATTTGAGGCTGAGTGAGTGAAATGATTTGCAACAGACCGAGTCCTCACCTCCGCAGACCCTCAGTCCGGTTCAGTTATTGAGGCCAAGACATATACAGAGTGAGGATTATTCCTCTAAAGTGCAAAGCTATTTAATCCTCTGAGAGTGGAATAGAAGGTTGTGATAGATCAGATTTGCTGAAGATCAAGCTGTTTACATTGGATATGAGGAGGTAATTCACAGTATCCCTTATGATGGACAGTCTGCTTGTTGAAGACCATCATAAGATCATCTCAATCCATGCAAAGTGAGATCAGAGGGAGGTTTATGGAAAGATTTCCACTAATGCAATATTAACATTCAATTTCTTTTTGATGGGGTTACCAGCAATATGATTTCATTTCATTGGTGAGATTAAGCGTCTGCAGATCATTTTGGGAATGCTCCTAGTTCTGGTTGCATGCTTGGTTGACATGAAGCACAAGTAGTTAGACTGAACAGTGTTGAAATGTGGTATTGTTCTGCCCTCTGCTGCACAGAGTCATCACTACAGCTAAACTGGCTGCTATGAAAGCTGTATGCTTCAAGATATTCAATGAAATATAAAGGCCACAGTACAGTCTCAGTAAAATACAAATAATGCAACACAATAAAAATAACAAAATGCCTCAAGAGTCAAATATGTAACATCAAAACAAATCAAAGTGAAATGTAAATGAAATTAAAAAGACATGACATAGTCAAAACTTTTTCTTTTTTTTGTAATATAGAAATATATCTCAGGAAGCGTGGAGAAAATGTAACAGTGAACTGACTCTGTAAGTCTGATCTCTATGGATGCTCCAAATTTCAGTGGCTCTGTTTCCTTCTGATTTTTTACAGAGACCTTGGAATAGCAAGCAGTGAACTACCAGAGGATCTCAGTCTGCTCCCGGGCTCACAGGGGGATAAAAGCTCAGAATAAAAGGGACTGGCCCAAGCCTGGCCTTAAAAATTATTTAAAGGATTTTAACATCTATCCCGATATGAACCCACAGCCAGCGTAGAGGAGCTAGAACTGGTGAGTTAAACATTTAAAATGCATGAACTGAACCAAAATGCTTTCACTTGCTGTTAACTGTTTGAAATAAATCTGTTATTTGCACACTAATTTGTAGCTATGTCACATGCACACAAGAAAATGTGTGTCTTCCTATTTGCATACATTTACATAAGTACCATATTGACCACATCCTCCCATCGAGCAGAAACATGGGTAGTCAATCAGGCCTTGCCTCTGTGGGTATTGTGTATTCTCTTCTCAGTTTAAATGCTGCCACTTGGCCACTCAGGAATCATCTAACCATTTTTTGTTGATGGCACCCAGTTTTATATGCATCTAGAGCCTTGAAACCATCAAATTATTGATGATGAAAATGAAGTAGTTCTGTTTATTGTCTTCACTTCTACCACGCCCAGGCTCCTTGGTCTTCTCCTGAACTCTATTTTTCTTTGAAGTTAAGAAAAGTGCAACATATTATATTATATTATATTATATTATGCCCCCTCTTTAATTACATATTTGATTGTGTTTCATTTCTTTGGATGCTACTAATCTCAAAGCATATTCAGTCACAAACATGTTATACAAACAATAATAAGATGTGTCTCTGAGGGCCCCATTTTATCACTGGAAGCACAGTACACGATTTTAACCACATGGTGGCAGCCTTGAGCTTCTTTCCAAATCCCATCTCATTTCACCCTGATGTACATGTGTATGAAATAACAAGTTCACAATCACATGTTAGACAGTCAGTATAGACGGTCGATATACATACACAATGTTCGTCTTGACAGAGATTTTGATCTGTCAGGCTGAAAATAGCTGAGTGTTACATTTCAAGCTCATGAGCAGACACAACATGTTCTGATATCTTGATCAGTATTTGTCTTCTCTTGTCACTCTCCTGGTGCTCTCAGTGATGAGGCTGTCTGCTGCAGGTTAATGGAGCTGGGATTGATACTGCAGCTAAATGATGTGTCCTAGCTGGAGGCTGATTTCATCTCCAGGGTTCATCCTCCCACAGCCACTCTGAGTTGATCACACACATCCAAACCAGGTTTGTCTGACACTTCACCGGATAAAGAATCATCATCATCTCACCGTGTCTGTATTCTGAGTTTGTCTGGGAAATTATTGCTCTATTTGTGTAATAATAATGCTAATTTAGCCCCACAAGCCTTTTGATTAGGCTGCTGATTGAAGTCTGCTGTTGATGTCTGTGGCTTATTGAATGCTACTTTATCCTTTCATTATGATAGATTAAAGTCTGACTACAGCAGATGAGGGAACAAGGAAAATAAGCTATGGAAATTAAAATGCATCTCATTTCCTCACCTGCTGACCTGTTGGTATTTTCTTGAGCATAGCAACAGTGGCATGCATCATCATTATTTGTCATAATGTTAGTTTTCAATGGAAAAAACAACATTTTATGATGACAGGAGAATGATGGGTGTTCTGTGTCCCTGGATAACCTTTTCTATCAGCCCCACTGACCATGGCTGGTCACTGTGTTTACTAACCTAGAAAAGGATATCGGTTATGTGTTGAAGTTGGACGTGACTGTTTGTCCCAGAAAGATTTGTGTGGCACAGCACCAGCCGCCATCCACTGTAGCTGTCCCACAGTCCTCGGTGTTCAGTATTTTCAGCAGGCCATCTGTGGGTAGTTTCAGATGCCAGCTCCAGTCATCTGGGCAGACATAAACTGTGTTAGTCTCTGTTTACTTTAATATTATCTTACCAGCCTTTATTACTTCCTGCTCCACACATCCTGTCTCAGAAAATGACATCACCCCTCCCTGTGAAGTGTCAGGTGCTCAGGTTGCAATTAAAAAACCAAAGTCTTTGGGCTGCGTTAGATGTTTCTGAAGGCACAAGACGGCACTTTTGAGGAATGCTCAGAGCAAAGAAGACCAAAGTGTCCAGTCTGTACTTATCAAGAGAAGAGAAACATGAACAGATAGACAGCGCTCCCTTGTTGGTGAAGAGTGATAAGTGAAGCCAGAGGAGATGAGGCTGTAAGGTTCTTATCAGCCCTGAGTGCGTCCTGGCAAATGCCGGCACCACAGAGAGAGACATGTTGCTGTGCGACAAAGGTGTGAGGCCAGATAAGCATGTATGTGTGAAATGCTTCAAAGATGAGCTTAACTCTGATGTGAAAGAGGGGAGGGGAAGAGAAAGCAGGGTTGGGGGGGGGCAAAAAGAGAGATGGTTTTACAGAAATGGATGCTGACATCTGTTGAACCAGGAGTTGCTGTGGGGATGTCCTCATTTCCTGATACACAATGAAAAGTGCTATAGAAAAACCTGTTGGGAATACAGATTTGTCCTGCTAAAGCTAAGCAGTGATGGAAGAAATACTCAGATCATCTACTTATGTAAAATGCCAATACAGCCAAGTCAAAATACTCCATTACAAGTCTGAATCCTACTTAAAGTGACAAGTACTGCAGCTGAATATTTAAATCAAATCAAATCAAATCAAATCAAATCAAATGTAAAAAAAAAAAAAAACAACATTTTTCTGAATGACATTAACCGTTGGGGTGTTATATTATATTGCATTATTCGATTGTCAATACAGTGATAGTACAAACAGGTGGCTTTGTCCAGGTGGCTACCAGCTTGGGCCCAGAGAGTCATGAGAACAATCTGACATTAAAAAAAAAAAAAAAAAAAAAAAAAGTGTGGGAGTGTTTTACCTCCTTGGGTCTCAAACAGTTGATGAAACAATCTGTGAACTTTGAGGTTTTTGCTGAAACTTGCCTGAAAGTCTGAATCATACGAATAAAGAGTGAAAGGCACAGTATTTCACCCGGTGAACACTTCTTTCTTGCTGTAGCCCTTTCGTTTCATTTTCAGATTTATAGTCTACAGACTCAACTGACACTGACTCAGCATCACTTGAGGCAATTTATCAGCTTTCCCACCGCTCCCTCTGGAACCAAAGGCTTTATACATCTTTCTTCCATATCCAGAAGTGCTCCCCGACACCTGTAAACAGACTTTGATGTTTGAAACCAGTAGAGTTCTCCTTTAATGAACAGGAGGAGTGATCAGAGCATGCTAAATCTGTTTCAGTGTTCAGATGAAGATCTGAATGTTTTTCTAAATACAGGTTCAAAAACACATTTCAAATAAGTCAGTATAAATCTCACTTTAGATACAAATAGACTATTTATTCCAATGTAAGTTAATGTTAGGTGTGTTGATTCTTGAGACACAGACTTTAATGTAAGAGATTTGTTTTCAGTGTTCATTCATATTCATGCTCCCATGTTCAACAACGCTACAATGCATTTGTCCTCGTATTAACAATTTATGACATTATTTCATCCAGCCATTTTCTGCAGCTACCTCTCATGTGCAGGGAATGGGAATGTGAAGTTAAGTCAACACACAATAAAAAAAATCTTAAGATATCTGGCCTAAGGGTGTAAAAAATAAAAGAGTCTGAAAGTCTTCCTGTGAGTAAATGCTATTATAAGCTTGTTTCCATTCAGGATGTCAGACATGAATTTAGTCCCATCCATTGCCATAGACATCACTGGAGCTGCTGTTGACCTAGAAAGTGTCCCTGGAATAATCAAATATACATTAAATTTATCTGCCTGCATGGAAAATGATCTGAGGATGAACTTCAAACTGCATGCAAGTGTCTGTAATCTACCAAATGAACTACTGTATGTGGTTTTGATTGAAGATCCGTCACACTACTGAGCCAAGAGTTTGTTTTTTTTTCCTCTCCCACTTTTACACGATAACCACTGTTCCCCCACAACCGCTTGAATTTTCAAGAACACAGTTTCCACACTTTTCATTCATGACTTCCTGTTGGAGTTTTTTGGTGGTTGAATTGAAAGTGTTTCTGCTGAATCTTCTTCTGACTGGAACACCAACATCCTTTTCACAGGAGACAAATTCCATCTCTTTCAGTAAAAATGAAAATCTCCGTATCTACTTTTTTTTTTTTTTTACTGTAATTGTCAAAACAACTTCAGATAAATCTTCTTTTTCAGCGGCCTGGCAAAAACTAGAAATATTGTTTATGCAGCTGTTGTCCATGTGCAGAGTGGTGACAGGTATTTCATCAAAGCAGCGATAAGGATCAGAAAATGCCTTTCAGTCGCAGGAACAGTCAAGAGCATCATGCTCCTTATTAATGTAGCACTCAGCTCTAATGTCGTTTTGTTTTTTCACTACCTTTCAGCTCCTTATCCATTTCCTTTCAGCCCATTCATCAATGTTTTTCCTCCAGAAATGTGTTTCTCTCTTCAGCTCAGACCCATTCTTTTTCTTTCTCTCTTTTTTTTTGGTGATTTGCAAGATGTGACATTTGGACTATGACTTTCTCAAACTTGGCAAATACAGACTTTTGGTTAATTTCAGATAAGAGGATATATTTAGAAACACAGCGTAATGATTTTCTCAAACCAAAACCAAAAGTTATAGTAATAATAAAACTGCATTTCCATTTGTAAGAATATTTACAGAGGTTCAGATTCAACCTGCTGCAACCTCTTGGAAAGTTTTTTATTCACATGGGGGTGGATGACTAATAAAATCAGTTTGCTTCTGGTTTTCAGCGCTAGCTATGGATGCTGTGAGTGAGTGTGCAAGCGGGGCGTGGGTGAAGCTTCCTAGCTATTGAGGCAGAGAAAACACATGCAGCTCTGCACTCGCTGGCTGAGTGAGCCCACTTCAGCACCCCATACAGCTCCCATTGATGAGAGCGGCACTTTCGCCCCCGTCTCCCCCCATCGAGCCACATTTTGTGCATTAGAGACTTACTTGGAGAGACATTGCAAAAGAGAAAACAGACACATTTAGAAGAGGTCAGGCGGTGTTAGCTTTTCTGTGAGACTTGCTTACCTTGCCACCTGCTGCATTTAGCCTTATGCAGTGCATGAAGGTGCACAGCTGTGCTGAGTCTGTTCTCTTCTGCTTCTTGAGCCCAGTATGTGATCAATACTATCTGGGAAGATGAACGTGAAGGGCTTAGAAGTAGTTTAGAATACTCTGGCTGTGGAGGTTGGATGTTGTGATTGGATGGCAAGTGGGGCAAGAGAACAGGACGGGCATGATGGTCCTTCAAAGTCCTGGAGGGGAATAAAATGCTGCTCTCATTTTGTTCTGACATCCTGACTTCAGAGTGCAGGCATTGTGCCTGAAGCTCACAGCGCTCTGGCAGTGAAAGTCACCTCAAGGCTAGACAGTGATGACAGTGATGCCAAAAGACAGTGAGGAGCCATGCCAGTTACAGCAGAGGCTTTTGCCTGCAATAGCAAATAGTCAATATAAAGCGCTGTGGTTGACAATACACTCTGACAGGATCCTCTAACCACACAATCCATGTCTCGTTCAGTGAAGTCCTTTGTTGTCTAAAGTAATGTTGCCCTGACAGCCCTATCAGCTGAGCTCAGTTCTTTCTCATCAACCAGCCATCATGTTCCAGATATCTTCTTACTGTGTACCCACACTCTTAGAAATAAGGGTTCCAAAAGAGCTCTTGTAGAGCAGCTGAGGTTCTACTTTTTAAAAACTTTACATAGATAGATAGATAGATAGATATATTGATTGATTGATAGATTGATGGATTGATAGATTGACTGATTGATAGCACTGTTGTTGCATTACTCCCTCCTTCAGGAGGGATTGACACACAAAACCCTCTGAAAAGGTTCCAAGTGGAACATTTATAAATGGTTCTACCAGGAGCTAAAAAGGGTTCTTCTATGAGGACAAGCCTAGGAAGAAACTTTTATTTCTGAGAGTGCAGATGTTATTAAAGAATATTGTTATTTGATATTAGGTGATATGTAAACAAAATCCTTTCCTTGAATTAAATTGTGAATGCATATGATTGCTGTGCTCAAGTTTGTGAGTGGTAGTAACTTGTTTCCACTTTTTCCATTAAACTGTTTAATTTTAGTTTACTATTTCATCCATAAAAGTGTTCTAGCTTAGGTCATTTAGTTACAGACATGAACTTGCTAAATAGCCTATGTATTACAATAGAATATTTTGTATTTTCTCTGCTGCTGAATCTGGTTTGTCGACAGGAGTAGGTGGTTGTGGTTTGACAAGTCATCATTATCCTTAATAATACAAGAGGCTCTAATAAGCCCTCTGACATATCAGAGGCTGTTTGTGAGTTGCTATGGGAAAGTGGCAAGGCTCGTCAGGAGTTGCTAATTCTAGGTCATTAACTTCAGAGGAGGAAAAGATGAGATAGAGACAGGAGTTAACATTGGTGTTTCTTTCTGCTGCTAGCTCTTTACTTGGCAAGTAGAGGAGTGAAGTTTGATGACAAACTCACAATCTGAACAGCTGATAACGCTAATTTAGGCAAAACATACTTTTTGCTATCTGTTTCAGTTTTTTTCAGCTTGCTCAGTTCCCAAAACCAGTTTTTACACACCAGTGTGATTAAACATTTATATTTTGTTGGTTGAAGTTGTTTTGGTAACCAAAACGAAACAACATCCACATTTTTAAGTGCTGTCTCAGCATCTTAAGTACCGACATTCTGGTTGAGAGCAAAACCCAACATCACCGTGCCGGTTAGCCAGAGCTGGGCTTTAATGTCAACCTGATTTAATTTCCAACCAAAACCAACCAACACCTGGACTCTAATGACATTAGGGTCATTACAGGCCAACAGTACACTGATATCAGGTGCCTGCTGGATCTGTATCAGTTGTGTTAAAACTGGCTCTGGTTGATTGGCAGCATGTAAAGTTCACCATCATTCAGTTTCTAATGATAGGCCTATATATTTGTTTGTGTTTCTATTACAGCTACAAGCAATTTTTTCATTTCTTGAGTTTAATTGAATTTACCTGAGTTAATCGGTTGAGCTTTTCACATGTATCCCGATGGGCCTTTAGGTCTACCTCTGGTTTGATCTTCCTCTAAGACAGTCCTTGTAAAAACACGACACAGTGAATAAGAGGATGGGAGACATGGCAGTGAATGTTTCCTTATTCATGCCAAATGTATTTATTGACTACATTTACAGTACACAATAAACACAACTAACCCTCTTGACCACTGCTCAGCAGCTTTGTGTACATCACCTTTGCTCCATTTCCACTATCTGCTTCTGTTTACCAACTAGATCAATTTCTGGTACATCCCTTGAATAAACAAACTATAATTCCCAAGAAATTCATTTACAAAGTGGACAGTACCCAATCTGTAATAGTGTTGACAGAGAATACATCTATTGTAAAGGTAAAATAAAAATGTTGTAAATGACTAATGTGTTCAAAGGTAGGTAGTTTGTTACTGCTATGAGCTCAGTTTTCTTTTAACATATAAGTACAGCACAGTCTTTGTGAAAGTCATCTTTTTATCTTCTCTTCTCCCTGTGGTGGTGGTGGTGGTGGTGGAGAAGCTTGGTGGGAGTGTTACATCCCAGAAATAAAGATTCAGTCCAGATCAATAAGCAGTCCAAGTGATACTCCATCCACACGTCCTGTGTTTTTTTCCCCCCTCTTCTCTCTGGTTTAGTCTTTTCTCATCATTTGGCTTCTTCCTCTCACAGACAGCCAGCCAGCCAGCAGCACAGGCACACACCTTCACACACGGCGAAGAAATCTGTCCGACCTCATCTTTTCCCTTCCTCCAGCCTTGTTTCCTCTTTCTCACTATCTCCCACCCCCTCAAGCAAACCAGTCCCAGTGCTATACATGTCCAGGTTTGGACAGGTAGGCTATGAGGGCCACGACCACCCCCACATACATCCCTGTTCCAATGGTAATGGAAAGAGCAGCCAGGAATAGAGCTCTTCTGGAGCTCATTCCTGCTCTGGAGAAGTCTCCCTTAGCGATGGCCTTGCCGGTCTGACAAAACAAAGCAGAGAGTGAAATGAGCTGGTGTGTTACTCATCAGCACTGAGTGTATGAGTAGGTGTTAAGCCACAGTTAAAAGAGAGAAAACAAGAAATGCTCTCAGGGAGCCATTAGTTACCATGGCAATTAGGTCATTATCCTTCTGACAGTGATAAATGCGTTGTTTGGGTGTTTTGGTTTCCTATCAAAAAATGAGCCTGGCCTTTATTTATTCTTCTGACACATAATTTTTCTGTTCCGGTATAATTGTTTCTGCAATTATTGTAGATGATACTGCAGGGATATGCTCTGCTTTATTTGATGTTGCAGGACGAGAGCTTAATCTTTTCTGACAAACCTAAGATGCTGCTACAACTACAAATGTGGTCTCAGTTATTGATTCAGCAACTTAAAATGATGTAGCTGCGGTGCACTGCTTATAGAGAACATGAAACAGTGAAGCAGTGCCGTCCTATACAGACAGCTAACAAGTGGGCTGAACCCGCTAAATTTACACAGTCTCTCATCTGAAACAATTGCAAGGAGGGTCACACAGTGGAAAATGGGCTGTGGTAGCACTTGTCTAAGTGCTTGTGCTCACTGACCTTAAATAGAATGCGGTGTAATCAGAGTTAATGACAGGCTTGAGGTCTCTGGGCCTTTACCTTGTGAGAGTAGTAAAAGGCAACAATGCCCAACGGCCAGAAGCAGCAGAGCATGGAGAAGATGGCTAGGCCCAGGTGGTCCCGAGGGGGCAACACGATGAAGTTGTCCTCACTCTCACTGTCACTGGAGCTGTCACTCTGGAAGATGGCGGGTTGATAAAAAATAATTAAATGTCAGAAAAGGAATGGATGATACAATTTAGTGTTGAGAGACATTTAGTGAGACAAAGCACGCTTCCTTTGAAATGGGGACAAAAAGGTGAGTGCGGCGATCCAGAGCTTGACACTTATATAATAATGGAGTGAGGCTGACAGGTGTAGATAGTCGGGTGTACTTTGGACATCTCCACAGTGGTCCTGTCCACCCCCAACCCCCTCCTCTCCAGCACCACTCAGGCCACTATATCTGCCCTTGTTCCACAACCACCCAGGACATGATGTGCTCAGCCAGCCAGAGAGGATTTTGTGCCTCTGTCAACACCCATGAACGGCCTGACAGATAACACAGGATTAACGGATTGTTCCATCATTGCGAGGTGACAGGGGAAACAGCAAGAAGACAGTGTCATTTATGTGCTAAATTGCCTCTACAGCATGAGTCTTACAAGACACTGGGTGTTCAACAGGCTCCTATTGCTTCTCATTTTGTTTTGTTTTGTTTTGGCTCTTACTTTTAGTGGTTGGACATGATGTATTGTCAAAAGTGTTGGCTAAGCTGCAGCTTCAGCCTAAAATCTATTCAGACTGGCAGACAGAAATCTTCCTATGAGTTTGTATATTCGTAGATATGAATCAGTGTGTATTTTCTGGATTGATTATGATGGCCTAAAAAAAAAATCAAGGCCAAAGGGCTGAGCGAGCTAATGAATGATACATTCGAATGCCACTCCGAGTACATTGGCACATCGTGCCTGCAGCCAGGATGGCAATGTGACTGCATGGCTGACCTTTAAAAGGACGTGGCCTTACTTCTCTCAGCTGTCCCAGAGACGGAGTGGACGTTTGTCTAAATAAATAGCTCTCATAAGGAGCAGCTTTCATTTGTTAGTCTTGCTGCCTGCAGGGATCAATCAAAGAGGGGAAAAGGAGGGCACAAAATAGAAATCGATATGTAAGGCAGGAACTGAAGCAACCATTTCAGAGGTAATTAAAGATCAGTCAGGGAAACAAGAAAGGAACCATACTTGTGCACTGACAGCCTCATTTTTAAACATACTGTGTACAATTTTCTCTTTTAGCCTTTAATCTGATCTACATTTACCAAACCACAGGGTCTAATGGAATTATCTTGGGCTATTTTGGGAGTGTTTTTGTGTGGAAATCTTATTTAGATGTAAGATTGAATCGGAGAACAGCAGCACTATACTTTCCAAACTGTTTCCACACAGCCACATTTGCCAAAAAAAAAAAAAAAAGATTATGAAGCTTCCTGTTATCTGCTTTCTGAACAGTGCCCACCTGGACAGCCGGGTGTGATCCATCAAAGTGGCAGCTGGTCATAACCACATAATCTGACATCACATGAATAAACCGGTGGCCACAAACTGCAGTAATCTCCTTTTATCTTTGTAGCAGGACCTGATAGCAGTCCTGAGTGACTGGTGCATTCAGTCCTACTGACAGCCTGCCTGACACCGACTCCGGCCGGCTGGGGACACACACTCCCAGCCTGGTGTGATGCCAGTATAACTGATGGGGCTCCGTCGAGGCGCAGTGCCTTTAACAACCTTGTCACAGCTTTCTCTGAGGCCTCGTTAGAGCATGGAGGGGGGAGAGGGAAGAACTCCCCAGCAGCAGGGGACACAAAAAGCCCCCCGCACCCTGTTAGCGGCAGGGACAATCAAAGTGGCATCATCACAGTGCTCTTGTTACTTTATCACATGCAATTTATAGTTTCTCCATCACACAGATGTCAAACATCCGCTGACAGAAAGTACATGTGGAGTCATACCTTGTTTTTCCCTGTAGCTGTGTCTACTCTGTGAACTGTAGAGAGATGATATGGATGGCAGGGAGCATGAAACCACAAAGACTGATGCAACTGTAATGGGAAACTGTGTAAAACCATCACGGACTACAGCTGTATGAAGCCTTCACCAGCTCTGCCCCTCCCACTTATTTTTAGTCCCTATTGCCATGAAAGGCCTCTAAATGTTTGATTTGCTGCCGTAGAAAGCTGCCATGCATCAATGCACAGATGGCACACACTCTACTCAAGTCTTGGAATAATGTCCACTCCTGAATGAACCAATATTGTGTGCAGGTTTGTGTGGTTTTGTGAACATGAGGATATAAATCTTAGCACTGAGACTCACACGTCCAGACGCACAGGGAGGAAAAGTAGAGAAACGCAGGTGCTGTGTTGAAAAGCCTCATATTCCAGCTGGAAACACAACTTTCATCTGTTCATCAGATTCATTTGCTGTTCTGAACTGACGTGGAATAACTTTATCTCCAGACTCACCTGCTCCAACAGCCGTGCATCAGCAGAGTCCTGCTTAATACCCTCAAAGCGCATCATTACTTATGGCATTAATGGCAGTCACTGCCGTGGCTCTATCTATCTGCTAGGCCTCCGAGTGACAAGTACTGGCACAATCATCAGCCCAGTTAGAGTGCTATACTTCTTCCTCTGCCAGCTTAGAGCCCTTGGGTGTCTCACAGGCGTCCCAGGGTGAAATTAGATTTCTACCACTTCTGAAAAGACTTTGGTCTTTTTGCTGTCATGGTTTTATTTGCAGAGTATAGTTACTGTCTTTAAAGATATAAGCCTGAACCGATCAAATCAGATGTGTCATTTTCTAAGAGTGTAATTATAAAACAAAAGCACGCAATTACCCTTGCACTAGATTTGAAAGACTCCAACAAATTGACCAGTTAGAGTGAGAAATAAGAACGAATCAGTCTGGCGGTGTATTAGAAGGGTAAATGAAATAATAGCATCACTACTCATTTTCTGCAGAAAGACGGCCTTGACAGTTATGGCAGAGTCTTGAAACGCTTTTAATTTCATATAGAACCTCAGAATTCTAATCATTCTGTCCAGTACACTCAAATTGCTCTCAGTTGCATCAATTTGCTTTTTATCCTGTGTAGTTTCAGTAATTATTACCTTGTAGCTCAGAGTGAGGAGCTCAAACTATAGCTATTCTATGTCTGCTTACTCAGACACCTCACACTCATTAACATGTGTCTCCTATCCACATTGTATCTGAATACAATTTGACCGGATAGCATTTATACCTGGCATTAATATGAGTCTCCAGTATCCACACTGAGATCCGATTAATATCCCATCACATATTTGCGCAGGTAAATTAAAAAAGAAGTAGTTGTATTACCGTTTACACTTGTATTCAATGTGAGCACAATGCGTCCCTGACCACCTTCAGAGGCGGCCAATCGGATCACCGTCAGATTACACCTGTACTTTTACGTGGTCGAGCACCACGTGTTGATTGCAAGCCGATCACTGAAAACGCATGTTAATGCCAGGTGTAAACCAGGCATCTCCAAACTATTCTACAAAGGCCTGAGTGGCTGCAGGTCTTTGTTCCAACCAAGCAGCAGCACACCAGACTTCACTCAGTTAATCAACTGATCTCAGTCCACAGACATTTGATTGGTCAACTGTGTGCTCTTGTTTGGTTGGCCTTTGTGGAATAGTTTGGAGATGCCTGGTCTAAACCATGTATCAGACTACAAATGAAGTAGGTCCTTCTTGTGGAGACCTGGTAAAACAGAGACCTAGATCTCTACAATAAGAACCCTGCACAAGGCTTTTACACTCTTTGCTCTGGAGGGACCTCTGACCTCATACTCAGGACCCTGTTCATCCTCCACCTCGTACGATACCGTCTGGATCTTCACGTCCTTCTCTCCCTGTGCGCTGTCCAGGCAGTTTTCTGTGGACACTCCATCCAACACAGTGTCTTTGCTCTCTGTGAAAGTGGTCTCAAAGCTCTCGCTCTTGGAGTCCTTGCTGTGAAGACTCACGTCGTCTTTGTACAGGATGAAGTTGGGCCTGTAAAAGGCCTCCACTGCTAGATGCAGGGATGTCGCATCCAGGAACTGCTGAGTCTTGTGCTTGCCATTAGTCCCAGTGTAGTAGTAGCCAATGAGGCTGTCCTGGTATGGTTGGCTCGGATAGTCACACTGGTAACCCTGGTAGTCGTTGGGGACCACATGCCTGCTGGTTTTGTCCAGCAGGGGTTCTGGAGCTCGCTGAGGCTCTCCATGATGACGATGGCAAGTTCAGACGTCTAGTGGATGCGAGGATGGAGTCCAAGAAAGATTTGGCAGTGTGGTAGCTGGAAAAACAAACAGCAGCAGAATAATAAAACAATATAAGAGAGAAACAACAGCCCACTTAAATCACAGCACTGAGATGGGAAAATAAATCTAAATGCAGCTATCCAATCTAATCCAACAACAGTTTTTTTTTTTTTTGGAACAACAGCAATAATGATAAAGTCTCTTGGACATAAACTCAGTGCAGGAAATCTTACTTGGCACTCAGCATTCATTTCACAAACTCTTGCCAGTCTGGGCCATAAAATCACCATCTGTTGTATGTTCAACTGTTGCATCTCACACCCTCAGATTCATACAAACATGTAGGGGAGAAAAATATCTCCCAATTATCACAGCTGCCTGCAATGAAAACCAGCAGAAAGAATGTGGCAGGTGCTGCTGTATTTCCCAGTGCATACTGATTACACTGACTAGCCTGCGGACTGGCCCCCTTGACTCCTCCTCAGTGTTTTCAAATGCAGCTGGAGAGCAGCAGGACAAATGAAGTGGGAGATCAGTTATAAAATTAGTGTTTTATATAAAGGAAACACAGGCACACTGTTAAGAGAGGCAGTCGCTGAGGCAACAAGTCCGCCAATCAGAGGCTGCGTGATGCGAGCATGTCCAGATTTGAGGAAGCAAATGCACAGTTTTGTTTAGCAGATTTACCAGCATCAACAGCCAAGACTCTCCTGGCCCACATCTATCAAATTAATCTTTCATCCCGTGTCTAATGATGAAATAAGATAAAAGCCCCTCAAGCAGCTGTGTAGTATTTTTTGAAATTAGTGGAAAGTAGCAGATCAAGTCAGAGTCATTTCATGGTGTTTTGTTCAAAGTGTTGTAGTGAGGAATGAGCCACGGTGTGGAAACACACGAGGCAATTCAGTGATTTTCCACAGATTATAGGCAGAGCTTCACTATTGAGGTCGGAGGGGTGATTGAGTTGCAGAAGGAAAGAGGCATAATAATAATAATAATAGCTAGAATACGACCAAATGAACCACCACTAACTGGAACAGCACTGAAAACTATAGGCTCAAGATTTCTATTAGTGCTTCTTCTCTCCACCTCCCACAGATAGACATGTAGATCTACATGAGACCTTTGGCCATGTGACCTCCCCCATGACAAACAACAGCTCCTGCAGCAACAGTAGGTTTGAGAGCTGCTTGGGTTTTGGCGTGAAGAAGCGTGAATAATGCTGGGAGCCAGAGGCTGTGAATCTGAGCCCACACACACATACACACACACACACACAGACTCAGGCTCACTATCTCCAACACTGTGTCCAGCGGTTTCCATTCTCACACGAGGCTGCACCACTCACCAGATAACAGGGAATTCCATTACACACCACATTACACAACTGAACCCACATCCCACATCCACAAATAATTCATCTGACATGACATGAGAAGGTGTGCACTCAGCACATGGGAGCCTGTGCCCAGATGCCACAATTATTAATGATCATGAGCCTGTCTCTCTACCTTCTTTTTTCTGCCTTTGTTTTTGTCTGTTTACTACAGTCTGATAATGCATCTCCTTCTCTCCCTCTCTTTCTGTCTCTCTCTCCCAAAACACACACACACAACATTGTGATGACATCACACCTCTTTTAAATACCACATAAACTGCAAATACTTCCTTTACATATTCTATAAATGAGGTCATTTTTCAGATTCTTTCACTCTGTTGTTTCATGGATAGATTTCATAGCCACCACAGAATAACAGTGTAATAACATTTTTTTTGATACCAGTGGATAAACGTATCAGAAAACCATCTTACCTGTGTTGGATAATCCTCCCGCAGGTTTGATCAGCATCGTTCCTCGGCGCAACTGAGTCGATGGAGACGGACGGACCCACCTCACTGCCTCTACTTCACATGATCAGTTTTAGGAGGAAACTACCACCGTAGCACAACATATGGTATCCGCTGAAGACGCTCAGTTTAGTCCGGGGTGTGTGTGTTTGTGTGTGTGTGTGTGTGTGTGTGTGTGTGAGATGGACTTTGCTCGCTGTGAGCTTCCTGCCTGCTGTGGCACTGGCACCGCTCGCTGCTGCGTCTGACAGGTAGATTTTACGCACAGTGTCACGCTGAGCTCAGGCTCCAAATAACTCCGACAGAGGCTGAGCGGACTCCAGCCAGCTGACTGGCTGCGTGCAGGCGCGCTGTAAACTCTATTACCCACCACGGCTTTGACATTTCCAAACTTGCCTTCGCCTGGGCGTCTTTCTCCATCCCAGTGGCTCGTGTATACTGGCACCCCCAGCGGTGCTATTTTACCGTCTCTATGTAACACAGGTTTGGTGTCTCCTAAGATGAGGCCACTGTTAAATCAGACAAGACAACCACACAAGATTATGTCCTTTTATTTTCCATTAGAGATGAACCCAACCCTTTACATTGTCATTCTTCCTCTGCTGAAAACACACCAACTTCACATATCTTTTTTTTCTGTGAAGCTCTCCTTCTATATGAATTTGAATATCCTCCATCTCCACATAAATCCAGCTGGTGCCAATTTACTTTAATTTCTCTGAGCCTGCAATGTGCTGGGCTCTGGATTGGATCCAAATATAGCACAGGAATAAACCACTATTAAATTCATTGCACATTTATATTTGATTAATATTTTAAACAAATCCCATGCATTTATCATGAGCCTGCCAATTTCGCTTGTGCCTTTAACCCCACTCTGTTAAGCTGCTTATGATTCCATGGCGCAATTTATCATTGTAAACACCGTTTACATAAAATGAATATAGATGTCTTACTCATGAAAGCAAATGGGTGACATAAACCTAATAAACCTAATTTATTTTTGATCCCACTGGAGAATAATAACGATGACGTAACTACAATATTTACCGAGACACAGCCTGCAGCTTAGACTCATGTAAAGACACAGTAGAAAACATTGCCTATCAGGGTTTGTGATGCTGTGCCAAAAACTAAAAGACTGATATACAGCCTCTGAACAGTGGAAACATATCTTATTCAGGAGGGGCACTCTGTTCCACCGGCTCATAAAAATGTCTGGAGTTAATAATGTGCAAGCCCAGGCTCTGTCACTTTCACTGGGAGATGCATTAAGGTGCTGATGGACACTTTATGGGGGAAACATGGGGCTGCATTTATAAGACTGGGCACACATGAGCCGTGTCTCTTCTGGAGTCACCTTGTGTTCACATGCACGAGTCGACGTGGCATAACAGCTCTGCTGTCCCCGTGATGGATACCACTCCCTCAGGAGACGAGTATATTAGCAGAGCGGGAGAACGGGGTGCCGGGGAGGTGGGGTGGTGGGGGCAGAACCTTCTTTCTTTCACTCTAACATCCTTCACCGCAGGATTCAGCGAAACATTTCCTAATGAAGATCTGGGGGACATCCACCATCTGAAACGTCCAAATGTGAAATGTGAGGCTAAAGCAGCACAGCTCGGTGGTGCCACGTTAAGCTTAGTTTATGAAAAGAGAAGATTTCTCTTTGGGCCATGCTTTCGCCAGCCTTCTGTAGATGGACTGTGAATATTTATGGTCCTCACTGTGCCCTTTTCTTCTGCTCCATTTTCTACTCTATATTTAGACACCGTGTCACTACATAGTAGATGCACTATTTGTCAAACATTTCCCCCTCAGAGTCTTGTAATTTCATAAAAAGAAGAAGAGCATTAGAGCCGAATGTGCAGGTATCCACGACTCCACCTAACAGACAAAGCGAAAGCTTTTTACAGTTACCTCTAGTATTGATTCTCACCTGTTTCTGCCCGCTTGATATCACAGCTAACTCTGACACTGTGAACTTTCCTAAGGCCCATTAACCAGCTTTAATCGTTTAAACACTTTTGGGAATTAATCAGGCTAATCCGATTGGCAGAGAAAGTATCAAACCACTTAATTTGATCTGGCCTAGCCCGCTTTTGTGAAGACTGGTAGGGGGATGTTTAAGCAGCTTTTCCCATGTGGCTGTCCTGTGCATTATTTCCTGTTTGATTAAACACTCAAAAAAAAGCGTAGACCAGCCCTGACCACTGAAGCAACTCAAGCCACCAATCAAAATGTATGAAAATTCAATTATTAAACGTGTTTGAAAGCATAATTTATCCAGCATTATAGTGCACATACTGACTGTAGCAGTTTCACTCTTTACAAAGAGTCGACCTTTCTTTTGGTTCGTCTTCACAGACATCAGGTGCTGTGCAAGGTCCCTGTGGTGCCAGGTTCAGGTGCAGGTGCAGGAGCAGGAGGGTGGGAGGGGGAGGCTCTGCATATGGGAAGGATTTTTGGCTGGAGCTCCTTCCAAACCTGGAGGCATCCAGCGAGGCTCAAACTGGAAAACTCACTGAGACAAAAAAAAAAAAGCCACGTTCACCATGCCTCCCTGACTCAGGGTACAGGCGCATGACAGAATCATGTCCTGGTGTGGGCAAAGAGAAGGAGAGTATGGAAATTAGAAGTGGGGATGAATATGAGTGTAAGTAGGTGGAGGGGAAAAGAGACAGCACATCCAGCTGTTCACCTTGAGGCAGTGGTTAGTTCTTCCGAAGGGGCAAACCGAGCTCAAGAGCTGACGAGCACAACAGAAGCTGCTATCTGGCTCCCACAGAATTAATTTCACTTTAACTTCACTTTAGTTATTTGTTAAGGTCTGATAGTAAAGCCAGACAGTGTAGGGCATTAAAGAAAATGAATTTATTGCCCTCTTACATCCATAATGAAAAACATAATAGTCAGAGAATGCCAACGTTATGAGAAGCAATTTCATTAAAGCGTTGGAAAGTTGCACAGTATGTGACTTTTCAAGGTCCTTCTACAAATGTTCAATCAGAATATTAACAGTATGTGTCTGGATGTTGGCACAGGTCTGTGCACCGGATCAGGAGGAATGGATGTGCGCGGAGTCCCTCGGGACCGCCACAGGCTTTTGGCTCTGCAATTATCTAACACACAAATGCAATATGTGTCGAATTAAGTGAAAGCGCTCCATCAGGAGGGGAGAGGTCGCAGTTTGCCATCCACATTTTCAGACAGAACTATCACTTCACGGATGTATCCTCTACCTGTCCGTAACACGTCCCATTTAACGGTGCATGAAAAATGCAAAGCATGCAACTTGGGAGAGGTCCAGTCTGGATCCACAGTGTAGTTAACGTCAATCATGGCTGGACTTCCTCCTGCAGGAGGGAGAGAGAACCAGGATGGTGGTGGGGGAGTTTCTTGTCTTCACAGGTCGCTGGCAGTGGCACAGTGGCCCACCATTCTACTCCGGAGAGACGCTGTGCGCAGATTAATGGCATCCTCCGTGGCCAGATTTGAAAACTTCCATTAATGGAACACCAATGATAATTTATTTGGACAGCCGAGCTGCTTCTGTGTGAATAATGAAGTGGCCTTGGGATCATTAATATGATGGATTCCCTCTAATGTAGTGATGCTGTGCCAGAAGTCTTAGCTCCAAAGGAAAAAAAAGAAAAAGAAAAGAAAGAAAAAACACAATGGATATATGCATTGTTTGCATTATTGATTTGTAAACCGACAACAGTCATGATTTGATGCTGACACTGTGTCCATCTTTACGGGGATTAAAGATTTTTGAAGAAACAACACCTCAGAGGATTACCGTTCGAAAGATTATTAGTGCTAATGAGCAGCATGCTGTTAATCCTGTGGTGTGTTTGCAGGTGTAGCAGGAGATGAGTCAGCCAGCCATGACAGTTGGCAGTTCGACTTACAGGGCTATGGTTTTATACACTGTCTATCTCACCAGTCCAATGAGACAAATTAGTAATTAAGTTCCCAACCATTGCAGAGCTGCTGTCCCTAATGTGTCACTGTATATGGTGGAGCTTTGCACGTTATGATTTCCCATTAAACCTATTAAAACCATATCTTAAGTGGCAGAGGATTTAGTGTTATGTCTTCAATATGCTTCTGAGCAAAGCAGAACTCTGATAGAGCCAGACCCCCCCACCACCACCACTGTCTGTCAGTGGCTGTGGGGCTGCTGTGGAAGGGTTATAAATAGGTAATCGTCTAGGAGCCGCTGCAGGTTAAGCAAGGGAGCTCACTGAGGGCCGGGGTGACTCATCGCCCTGTCTCTTTGCATCATGTCAGTTACCTGGTGTCTGCACCTGTCACCTCAGCCCCCCACCACCACCTAAAAAAAAAAGAAAAACACTCACGCACGCATAAACAAGATCCTGTTACAGGCTGCATCCTGCTACTTTCCGCAATGCATCTAAGCAGCTGTGATCAATATCAGTGTAATTACACTGAATGAAATTAGGGTGTTGTATTGATGATTATTTTGATGTGGCAACTTGTTATTTTATTAGTTTGGTTCATGGTCATTTATATTTTGCTACCTGTCGAGCAGCACATAGCATCCAGGTCATTTAGAAGCTAAAGAGACAGATATGTTGTTTTCATCCGGTGGACACAGACCAAGTTTGCCTAACCAACTTCATAATCCACTGCCTTCAAAGAGAGTAAAATCAGCTTTTCCACTTTAAGGACACCATGACCTTACTAAAGCAGTTTGAGAGGTTCAAACACAGTGGCAACATTTGCAGTTTTAGCTAGCTTAGCATAGTCCTGCAGTGCTGGCACTTGTCTAATGCCTTTGTGCATTCAGCAACAAGGCCGTCCGAGAAATAGTTTGTATATTACAGTCTCTCTTGTGCAGAAATTTACTGTGAACAATGAAACTAAAATGCTGATATACAGATTGTAGTAGATTGCGTAATCCTCTTCAGTGTAATGTGTTTGAAACCATATTCGCTGAAACAAAAACTGTAAAACTAATTATTCCATCTCATGAGGCTTGCATTATGCATGCGCCGTAAAACCCCTCTCTGCTCCTAACTCTGATTTGAATCAATAGCTGCACGTTCCCTGATGTTTTTCTTTAATGTTCTTCCCTGAGCTGTAATTTCAGGTGGGTTTATTATCTGAGCCTTGGCAGGCTGCCGCCGGTGCCCCTACTTAAAAAGCTATTTTCAGCACGCACAATGACAGTCGCTGATGTTGTGACTAATAAACAAAACAAGAGTCACTGGGATTCCAGCAGGTGTCAAAAGGTCAGGGGGGACTACTTATTTGTGTGTACCATCGTGCTTCTCATTTTCAAAAGGCTCTAACAGACCCACAGGAGATGTGAGTCTTGTTTCCACGGTGAAGGACCAATCCGGACATAATTACAGCCTGCCAGAAATCTATGAGGCTCTGCCGCATGATGGTTTCTGTGTCAATGGCACCGCACAAGTGCTCCACAGGACGTGTGTTGACTTGGACTGCTTTTGAAGGGAATCAATGCTCACATGTGCAACCCCTAGGAGAGCAGCAATCATTGTGAAAAAACATGAATTTCTGTTACGGCTCATCCATTCGAGGACTCTGGTCCAAGGCTCTTTAGATGACTGGTCTGCTCTGCCATATTAATTTGGTCATCTATCCCCGGACAGCTGTCAACTGCAATAGTGCGATCTTCTGAAAAGCAATGTAGCAGGAGAGGATACTGTATAGATGATATATTTCACACCAACGTGACCTTCTCTTGTCTTATGACAGGAATATTTTCATGCTCTCTAACTTTGCAGAATATCAGTTTGATTAATGTATTGCCACAGACAGTAACATCAAAATGACACTGCCAGAAAATGTCTCCATTGTGAAAGCTTCTGTATGAGCTGATCTGACTATGGATGATACTTGAAAACATGTGCACTATAATTGACATTGCTCTCCCTTGTTAGGCTGAATAATAGATGCCTCACTATACATAATTCATCTGAAATGCTGTATTTGCGTTTTTTTTTTTTTTTTTTTTTTTCCTGAGTTCAAGGCTAGAGTTGTCACAGCCACTGTCACTGTGTCAGCTGTTTATTCTCATCATCAAAAGAGAAACGGGGGCTATCAGCAGAATGTAATGGGAACATCACAACCACAATTGGAACAATCAGAACATACTTATACAGAGTTTTCCCTGCTTTGTCTAAATGATAAACTAACCAATCATGCACGTGAATGAATGTAGGTACACCATTTTGGCCCATTCAACTTCTAAACAAAGTTCATACTAATTGTGATTCCAGAGGTGCTGGACACTAAAGTTAAGTCAGTTTAACACAGGGGACTGGTGAAAGTATACATATTTTATTGGCATATCCATATTTTATTGAAGTGCTCATTATGTTGAGTGATGGCTTGGATGGAGATTTAATCAGGTCCTTTTTAATCCCTCATTCATTTCATAATGACCTATTTCCCACTTGACATTGAGTCAGAGGTGGACAAGCTATTTTGCTATGGTGCTGAAAACTGCCAGTGAGAAAGTTTCACAGATTTTTACCTTTTGCAAGTAATAATAATAATAATAAAAAAAACCCAATATGAGATACTGGTGTTTTTATCAATAGTTGGAAAATCCAAGGACTTCCCCTTTCACTTCAAGGACTGAAAGTGAATAGGCTGCTGAGGCTCAGAATAATAAGTTGTATTGTGTGAGTTCTTTTCTTTTTTTCTTTCAGTGGTCAGAGACGTAGTGCTGTGGGCACACTGTAGACCTGCTATATAGGCCTTGGTGGTCATATCTCATTATATAGGTTTATTATTTAAAAATTCATGATTTACATAACATAAGGATCTATGGTCATGCTGAGCTGTGAGGCTTTCCTGAGCTAAATACTAGTGCATTTTAACATTCTGATAATGACAATAACATCTTGGTGGTGTTACGTTTACCACGTTCTTCCTCCTTAGCCTGTTAGCACATAGCATTTGCACTTAACATGAAGCACGACTGAGGCTGATGTCATTAATTTTGCAGGTATTTAGTTGGAACTGAAGTGCAAGGGGATAAAAGCTAGAAAATCTAATATAAAAAAAAAGTTAAGCCACCACTTTTTAAGTTTTTACAATTCTTCTTGAGGGGGGCATGAATGTCTCAAGCAAATTTAATGTCAGCCTATCAAAGGTTGGCTGAGATTCACTTAAAACCACAAATGTCAACCACACATTGGCGCTAGAGGAAAAAGAAAAGACACCAAAGTAATTACTCTCTGGAAACGAGAGATCGTCCACACAATAGGTGTTCAGATATTTTAATGGATGGAAGTGAAATTTGTGACCTGTTACCGGCACCAGAGGAAACTATATTAGGCTAATAATCTCATAGCAGTTGAGTCGTTTCACTCAAAACCCTGTATGTCATCTTAGTGGTGGTGCTAAATGAAAAGTCCAAGAACCATCAACATTTGTCAGGTTTGTGTTCTGAAGAATATTGTTACCTGATTTAATAGCAACAGATCTAATAGTGGACCAAAAATTGTGATTAAAAACACAGTAGCTATATAGGGATTAAATCACTTTAAGTTGATCAAACGTCCACCTTATTTCTGTTCTGAATGTCTGTCTTTGTGAATAACTTGCACTGTCAACATAATGTGGCCTAATGTTTACACATTATGTGCTGTAAAGAGATTAACACGAGTTAAACATTACATAACTGCAAGTATCAGCATGACAAATAGGGTAGCTTCCACCTACAAGGTGTGTGTGTGTGTGCGTGTGTGTGTGTACGTGTGGTATTCTATATAAGGGATGATAGTTTCTTAAAATAGGTTGACAAAGTGACACCTAAGGTAACCATGGTTACCAAGTGTGAGGTAGAAGAAGAGGGGGAGCAGTATGGGTTATCTGCGTTACCACAGCTAATTCACCAGAGAGGCTTCCAGTATTATACCAGAGCATTGTAAGATTATTTCTAGAGACACACTACATGTGGTACAGATGGTGTGTGCATACATCCACATCTGAGGCAATAAACCTGTGCAGAGGAGAGTGCTAATATTAAAATTATAGCTCCTAAATGGCATCGTTCCACATTTAGGTTTCTGTATCTGCAGGCTTGCTTGCCAAGTTGGCACTGGCAAGGAAGTGAGTGAGAAACAGGAAATCACCGAGATAGTGAAGTAGGCACATTTTCATCAGAGGTGAAAGATTTTTTTGACAACTTGTCATTTGCTTTCTTTTGTGCAGATGAGTGAATCTAAAAATAAGAGTGCCGTGTATTCACCACAGTAAATATGACTGATAAAATGTTTTTTTTGGATCTTCACAAATAACCCACCACAGCTGATCTTATACAAAGATGGTCTATTTATAGAGGTATTTACATGTGTGTGCCCGTTTTTTAGACTAACCTAAAACTGTACAGCTGAACTCAAACAAAGAGTATCACACACGACTTGGTTTCTTAAGTGCCTGGAAACCCAAAATTCTTAAATTTGGGCTATAGTTAATGATATACTTTTTTAAAGTGAGGATCTCATATTGACTAATGAACTCTTCAAATGATGCTCTGAACTGTGGCAGCTGCATTGCCCTTGTTTTTGCTCATTATTTCTGATGTTCCCTCTGTCCCTGTCCACTTCCTGCTCCAATTTTATATGTAAGGATCTCTTGCAAGTAATTGCGAATAATGCAAGTGTAGTGCAACTGTTGTGTAGTGTGCTGATGAAATTTCACCAAGCAACAACAAACCATCCAGCAGTTGCGTCTCATCAACCATCTGGTTTCAGTCAATTAGCATGTGAATTCTTAAATATGTTTTGTGTGGTCACAGTGACCTTGACCTTTGGCTTTGAGTCCAGTTCAATGATTGTGCCAAATTCCCTCTGATATTGCGTTCACAAGAATGTGAGTAGATCATCATGACTTTTGACCTTTGACCATACCAAATGTTTCTACTAAATTTGAACAAATTTTACTGAAAACGGGACGTACAAACATCCTGTAAACATAACCTTTCTGCCCACCGCTGTCACTGGCACAGAGGCTTTTAACAGTATGGCAAGTAGGAATATAAAAGCTGTGTGAACCTGCAAATCATGACTCATCAAAATATGGTCTGTCCCACAGTTTGTGCAGTGTATTGCACCATTTCCTGATTCCTTGTGGCCATGGGAGTTTGAGGTTTTCTGACATGCCAGGAGACAGGTTAACAGCTGATGTGTTGTATAAATGAAGAGTAGTGGCTGCACAGGCCTCTGCTGTCTACTCACATTATCTGTTGCTTCCTCCCGTGACGCAGCCGGCAAGGTGCGAGGAAGGTCTTGGAATCAACCTGTTTTCTCGACCTTGTGGGTCGACTGGACGATTAGACTTCTGAGCGGCTCCCTGACTCATGCCACCTTCACCTCGCTGCAGCAATTTTACAAACAAATGACAGATGAGCAGCACAGGTGCACCTCTGTTTTGTCTCTTGATCAAATCTGCTCCAGTTATAAAACCATCAAGAAACAAAGGAGGACCATCTTTCAGTTCCCATTATCGTGTTCTGAAAGAACTGGCTAGAGTGCTAATGGTCACTCTCCAGGGATGCCTGCAGGGACGAAAGCATCAAATCACATTAATCTGAACAGTTGGCTGCTCCCCTTGGGTTGGCTGCTCACAGATGGTGGAGAGTTATGTGAGATGTGTTTAACTTCTCTCAAGCTGACCCAAATTAACTTCCACCCATCACATTTCTGACTCCAGGGACCAGGAAGGTGATCCTTAATGATTACAGTGAAAAATAATGGTTGGAGATAGGTCTACGAGTAAAACAGCAGTCATGTGATGAGGAATTGCTAATTCAAGCAACCATAATACAGCTGTGTCAATTAGGTTAAACACTAAAGTATCACATAATGCATCCGTTGTAAAAGAGTAGTTCAACATATTTGGATGCTTCATGTCTTTCTTGCTCAGAGTAAAATGATAAGATACCACTCATATGTCTGGACATTAGGTACTATGAAGCTGAGGGCAGGAGACTGTTAGCATACCTTAGCTTCAGAATACTTTATTAATCTCCAAGGGAAATTGCTTATTATTGCTTATTGCTTATTAAGCTTAGCTTAATTTAGCTGCGAAACCTAGCAAAACTTGCTGCCATTCAGCACCAGGCTGGTACAGAGTCAGGTTATGTTGTGAAAATGTAAAATAACAAGATGTTGTTTAACATGAAATGTGCAAGACAATTTCTTAGTGGGAGCAATGACTTGGCACAAAATGGTCTGTAAAACCGCAGCCTGTTGCTTTTACAGCCTTAGAACCACCGGTGCATTTGTTTGGCTACTGTGTCATACAGTAAATAAACTCCTTTGGGATGGTGTGTTCAGTGAAGACTCGATTTGTATGTCAGTCGACCTTTGTGACCTCAATTCTGACTCTTTTCTTGGTGACGTGGACTTTGGATTTGGATTTGTACTGTAAGTCGAGGAGTGACATAGTGTCGTTTAACAGCTTGAAATCTATAAAGCAGCAACCACTTTTTTGAAATTTCTGTAAACAAACAGATTTCTTTATTTGCTGCAATA
Organism: Caranx ignobilis; assembly: GCA_021432705.1. Classification (NCBI taxonomy): domain Eukaryota; kingdom Metazoa; phylum Chordata; class Actinopteri; order Carangiformes; family Carangidae; genus Caranx; species Caranx ignobilis. Next base: position 10,285,928 of record MU269985.1, read on the forward strand.
GCTGACAACCTGCTCGCTTTGAACAAGTCTGTTTCATTTCACCCCGCAGTGACTGTGTAACTCCAGCTTCTCTCCATCCCACTTTTTCTCCTGGGGATGTGACCTTCAAAAAGAATACCGAGTAGACATGACTAAGGAATGATAGAACCATCTCCACTTCTGACCTTTAAGTGATGTATCGCCTCGGAGCAGTAAGTGATATCAATGGCTTTACGCCATTATGACTTGCCTATGTCACTATACCCTGCAGCCATAGGCAGACAATGCTGTGCGTCTGGACACGTCCTCAGAGCTGGGGTCACTGGAGAGAGCAACAGAGGGTGGTCTGCCAACAGCAGCTATCAGACTCTTAAACAGCCTGCCAGTGTGGCCTTCATTAGTCCTGTGACTATTTCAGCCAGCCATGATGGAGAGGTGTGGGACTGATGATGCGGGTAAATGGATATTCTCTCGCTCTCTTTGTGCTTTTGCTGCAGTGAACAACTGATCATTATACGTAGATGCAGCGCCGAGGCAAACTGAGCCTCCATTTAACAAATTATAACAACTCCACAGCAGTGATAGTGTTTTAAAAGCTGTGGTTCGTGCAATTTGAGCTTGATGTGATTTGATTGCAGCCCCAACACACCATGTGCTGAAGTGAATATCACAAGCACTGAGGTTTCTGGGGTCAAAATGTTAAATCAAAATCCTGAAAATACTTGCCCACTTCAAACTAATGCCTAATTAGAGAATGAATCCATCAGGGAGACATATCTAAATATGACATGCAGCTTCCTCGCTGTGAATATCCTTTCTCCAACAGTATAATGTTACATTCAGTTTGTGTTTTATGGAGACATATTCAGCAGACATGTAGGATGTATTACACATTATTCATTTTATGTACCATCACACTCTGCACAATGTGTTAACATATATATATATATAAAAAACATTACTCCTGTTATGAAATTTGTCCTCACAGCTTTTATTTTCATTCTACATCTATGAAATCCACGATCAATCAGCTCCTGCTGGAACTCACATATCGGAGCCAACTATGATTTGCACGGAGATACGCTGTGCAAATATACCATCTACAGACTGGTATATGCAAATGAGGTGCAGCAGCTGTAGAGGTCTTGCCTCGAGGAATACAATAAAGTTCTGCTAGTACAAGCAGAAGATGAGAGGAAATTAATTTAAAGTTGATGTTCTCTGTTTATTGTAATTTGTATAACTTGGCAATAAGTGACACAGAAAATCTGCAGGCTTGTACATGATTTTGTTGTAATGCAAAGCCAACAACTATGTGGAGTTTTAGCCTCCTTTCTGGTGTGGATCAAGAGAGATGTTAAAGAATTTCAAGCTTTTGAGCACCACTGCTTTTATATGAAAAAAAGATCAAATATGATATTTATAGTATATGAAGTCTTCAGTAATACTGCAAATGCAACTGTTACAAACCACAACAAACTGTCCACATCACATGTTACAAATTCTGATATAAGACATCTGCACCGTACCCTCTGTTTCTGTATTACTGTACTGGAAGCGGCAGCAGCAGCAGTCTGTGGTTCCCATCAGGCAGGGTTGGGGGAGTCCAACTGTGCCCCTCTGCTCAGTGGAAACAGAGGGAGATGCTGAGTTCAGAGGCTTTGGATAGAGACCGGCTCAGACAAGTGCGGTGATGATTTGCTCTGTGTTACTCACCCTCATGAGAAAGTGTCAGTATGGGGAAACTCACTCTCCTCCTACTACTTCCTCCTCTTCTCACTCTATATTTGTCCCTTTGCTGCAGAGGTGCTTCGCTTCTCATCCCTTGATCTTGGCAACATATTGTATCACAGGCTTCTGCTGATTGTAGAAGACGCTCTGGTTGTTCCAACACTGCAGCACCTGCTCTTCTCTCAGCTCTTGTCAGTCTGCTTCCTTTTTCTTTTTTTTTTTTTTAATCCATAAATCTTCCTCTTCCTCCCCTGCAGTCTATCTTTGCAGTATTTGTTCTGTTAGATGCTGTATAGCCCTGGTGGACACTTTCCAACAAGCACCATGGTCTAATCTGGCAGCTTCCTGATGTAGCCCACAACTTCCACATCTACTAAATAAACCACATGAAATATGAAACAAGGCTTTGACATTGGAACAATCTGCTCTTTAAGTCTTATCCAACATGCTGCACAGTTCAGAGCCTTTGCAACATTTAGAAATGCTGCTCTGTTTATTCTGCCATCACATCCCGCCAAAGTTCACCTTGAGGAGGAATAACAGGGAATGGAAATCAATCATAAATCATTCTGGCAGCTGCACCGGTGAATTGCGTATTAACATAAATCTCACATTACCAAAACAACATATGACTGCGAGCTGTATCCTGTTTCCTCTGCCATGATGTGCATCGTTTCATACAGTGACAAACAAGAACAACAGAGACACACAGCGTGCATAAACAACCTGATTCAAGAATTGTGTTTTTGGCTTTTATGGTTTTTTGATATGTGTCTTTATGTAGAGCCAAATCTATATGCTGGTGCCAGACCTAGTGGGGAACCATTACCACAGGAAGAGAGGTTACATTTCCTCCGATGCCTGCATGAAGCTGTGAAGCCAGGTCATTGGATTTTTCCTGAATTTCTGCTCCCACAGACTGCTTTCTGTGCACAGACCGCTTTATTCTGAGGATTTCAGAGGCCAAAATGTAAGCTCATGTTTCTTTGTGGGTTCTTTCACAGTCACCACTGTTGCCAACAAATTCATTACCCTTATATGAGCTGCAGGCTTTGCCTCTTGTTTCTCTGTTCTCCATTTACCAAGAACTGATAAGTGGATTTCTTCTGTATTATGCAGCTAAAAAAAAAAAAAAAAAAATGCACACACACACACACACACACACACACCCATACAACACACATTACATGGTTGTTGAAGGCCAAAAAGGGACACAGCTGAGCAATGATGTTTCTCTTGGCGAAACTCCTGCACAGCCCTTCTCTTGTTACACTCCTCCGCTATCATCAAGGTTAATTAAAAAATTTCACCATGGCTTCAAACAATTTTCAAGCCACCTCCAGAAAAGATTTCTGCAAAATGCATGTCACCCCCCCCCCCCCCCCCCCCCCCACTTCACTACAGTTTCTCTCCTTGCTCCTTCCACAAGGCTCCTTTGGCCATCATTAGAACTTAATGAACTCGGTTTCATAATCAAGGGAATTAGTGAGTTGAGTTCGACTGTGGCGTCGCTGTATCCTACAGGCATCGTGTTCGGCAGTACATCTTCCCCGTGTTTGAAATGAGCATTGCCTGTGTGTTGAGGGTGTTGTGGTTCTGGTTGTGTTCTCTGTGTCCCAAACTGAGCTTTCTGGGGGACATAATTGGGTGTTCCACATCTTTCCCTAATTAGTTTCGGAGTGTGTTCATTAGACTTCGCAGATTTAGTTAACTTATGGGTATCTCACAGTGGCCCAATTCCCCAGAGTACACTGATGTCTGGGTGATAAATCATCTCTGTCTGCCCACTTTAATTAGACTGACTTTTGAAGTGTCATATTTTGCTCTCAATGTATGGAGGGCTGTGTTATACTCCATCAATTCGCCTACATAGGTCTTCCAAACTCCTTCAGGCTTTAATACATCACAATTAATTATGTTTACACTCTGTGTTGGGTTTGTAAATGGACTTAAGACTGATATATTTATCCTCATGATAGCTGCTTTAATATTTCAGGCTAAATGCATCTTAAGCCTGTGTTACTGCCCCGATGGGGGGGAGAAGGGGTCTTTCACTGGGGCAACATCCTTGGGTTTAACGCATGTTCTCTTCATCACTTTCTCTCAAGCCAGCCATGATATTGGAAATTATTCAGCATTAGTGAGCACGGAGCCTGGTAGTCTTGGGGTGTTACTCCCCCTGCAGCTGGGTGTCACATTCAGATAGAAGTAAATTAGCTGTCACCGAGGCTAGGCTTGGGAGCTCCTGCTATGCCTCAGAGACTATCCCCTTTTCACCAGGTCTCTGCTCACTGCCCAGCCAATGTAAGGCAACAAGTCATTATGGCTGCAAGTGGTGAAGAGGCCCAATGTAATTAGAGTCAAATGACTTTCTTTAACTCGCGATGAATTGCCTCTATAGAAATGTACATAGCGAATCCCTGCTCTTGTGGTATAGCAGTGTGAAATCACCATGTGATTACAGTATGGCTGAGAGGTATCTGGATCTGAAGGATAAGGTAGTTCTCCAAGAGCCGACCGCTGCCCCCTCATTATTGACATGCCAGTGTTAACTGTGGGATGGGACCCATTACCAGCGCTAAAGCCAGAGGGACAGGGCTGATTGGTGCAGTCTCCGGCCTGTTTAGGTCTCAAAGATGCTCCCATCTCACCTGTACCGAGACAACACTGCACTGTGGTTGAATTTATCTCTTTACTGCAATGCTGCAATTAGTTTGTTCCCTTTGAAACTCTGCCTTTCTTGTTTTTGCAATTAAAAAAGAAACACTTTTAAACTTGACATTAAGAGCTCATTTACAGTAAAACTGCAACGCAATACAGGAAATGACCTGACTCCGCTCTCTAATTTGACAGAAACAGTCTTACAGTTAAACACACACATAGCTAATTAGAGTGCAACATTTACAGAACAAGCAGCTGGGAATCTGAAAACTGAAAGTCAACAATCATTAGTAAGAAGGTGGAGACATTATGAGGCTTTAGTGACCTCCAGTGGTCAGTCAGAGTAACACAGGTGGAGATTATCAGTTTATTATTATCAACAATAAAACAATACTGAGAGAGGATGAATGATTGATATAACCAGGATGGCACTATGTATACTTTGTATTTACAGTACGTTACACACAGTACAAACACATCTACCTTGACTCCTGTTCACAGTACAGCACCGCTACAGTGGACCACACAATAAGTCAATGATAGGTAAAGATAACAAAAAAGGATCAATATGATGCCAACACACACAAGCATAAATAAGTCACTGAAAGTACCGGCATACTTTACAAAATCTCCATTTGTCTCGCTCTCTTGATCAACTGTGTAGTGTTTCAGACAATAAATATTAACAGATGCGCTGAAAAACATCTGGTGCATTGACGTGAACAGGGACAACAGCTCTGTACATCTGAGGCCAATCTGACAGTGCCGAACTCTCATTCTGCTGCTATAAATCAGTGGACTCTTGTTTGCACTAATAATAACAATCGGTTTTTGAAAAATATATTTCTGCATTCATTTCACTGCAGCCCCTGATTCTCATTTTATGTTTAACATAAATATCCAAGGCCGTTAATCGATCAAGAATTGATCAAACACATTCTGCTGTATGTGCTAAAATACTGCGCTCCTTCATTCATGTTTTATTTTTGCTTACATAATTTAACAGGAAACTCCACCCCAACTGCAACCTCTCCTGAGGATTCATCAGATTCTGTGAGTAATGCTCATTGTGATTTGTATTCTTCTGTATATCTGGACAGTAAAGGGCTCCTCTTCCTTCTCCATCCGCAAGTATAGCACTACAAATTATCATATGCAGTATATTTTTCTGTTAATATCAAATTGGTTACCTGTAATAACTGCGTTGTGTATTGTAGTTTCCATACACACCTTAAAATGTCCTTATCATCATTAGTGGTGACATACTGATTGGCTGTCTAACATTATGGCATTAAAACAACTCTACATGTGCATTGTTTTCCACTTTATACCATGATGATGCCAAGTTTATCTGGGTTTCATTATGCTGATAAATTACTTGCACTGTTCATAACCAATAAGTAACATATTGGATCCATAATTATGCATGCTGCCCTATGGGGGCAGCAGCAGTCTCCCTGGGGAAGGTGTAGTATACTGTACAAGTCTAAGACGAGGAGTCCTCCTCCACGTGGTGGAGAGCCTGTCTCTTTAGCAGTGTCCTTAGTATCTCCACCTCCCGTTCCGTCTCCCTCAGCTTCCTACGTAGTGTGTCATTGGCTCTCTGCAGCCTCTGGTTATCCTGGGAAAGACACAGAGATATTCATGACACACTGTGGTGCATTCAAGTACTGTGTTATGTCCAGGGGAATATAAAATATCCTGACACTCACTGATTCCAAAGATTCATATGTGGGTTTACTCTCTTCCTCTGGTTCTTTAGGCTTCTGCACAACAGACGCTCTGTTTTCCCACTTGACACAGTATCGTGTTTTCTCTGGGGCACCGGGCTGGGACACGAGCTGAGGGTAGGTGTGGTAGGGACGAGCAGAGAGGGCTGAGAGCGGCTGGCATCGGGAGAAGCAGAGGACAGCTGGGGCCCCTCTGTCTGTGTGCCACTGTGGACTCTCTGAGGCTTCGAATGGGGAGTGAGTGGGGAGTCCGGGCTCCAGTCTCTGCTGTCATCTGCTGGGTAAGGGAAAGGACATTCTTCTGAACCTGGAGAGTGGGATATCATCAGAAATGATCTTAATGCAACAAGGAGTGGATTACTGACCGCGATTTACTGGACTTTGATAACAATCATGTTTTAAAGGGAAATTAGTCCGTCATACATCAGGAATCAGTGACCACAAACCAAAATGACACAGTTAAGTATGACTGAAAAAGGAAATCATGAGGATTTGTTTAGACAGGGGCCCTCGTGTCTTAATGCGTCAATTCATAATAAGTAAAACTGAAAGTGCATCTGATCTGAAGATAGTAACTTTCTGGTAGGTGGTGGGTGCTTCACTATTACTGTAAGTGAAACAGAGCCTAATGACAGCTGTAGGGAAATTACCCTGGGCTCTACACTTGTTTTCTTTCAGCTTCTGCAAACTAACACGAAATTGTGTGAATTGTATTATTCTCACCTTTACTGTAGAAATTGAATTGCCCTTTGGGGATAAATAAAGGTTTCTGTATGTGCCGGGCAATAATCACATTTCTTAGTTAAACACGTACAGTATGACAAGTAGAACAATTCTCAACCACCAGATGGCACATGTAAGACAGATTAAGTGACTATTTCCATGTTAGATGCGTGTTATGGTCTGCATCCGTTTGTATTTGTTGTGACTGTGTTGAATGATACAGTGTGTATATATGTGTGTGTGTGTGTATTAATGGGACTGTCATTGCTCCAAATGACCTCAACCCACCCTCTGATGTGCCCATGGTGACAGGCGTGGAGCTGGGTGTGGGACTGTCAGTGGTGCTGGTCACTTTGGTGTTCTTCTTGCACTCGAATGCCACCTGGTCCTTGCAGAGCTTGTGGCAGTTCATCCCGCAATCTGAGCGAGCCAAAAGAACAAACCACATGTCAGAACAGGAACTGGCCTCAAACTAACTTCGACAAACACAACTCTGTTCTGCAAATGCAACTGCCAGACCTTTGCATGCTCGCCGTCATGCAAACAAATATTTCTCAGATCCTTTGAAGGACGGGGGAGGGGGAAAAACTGCGGTTCTGACTGCAGACTTTTTTTTTTTTTCATGTGTTGCAAGGTTCAGCTTACAATATGCAACACAGAAAACCACAGTACACCTTCCAAAGATAGCTTCACTTTACCTGCTCAAGACACTGTGTGCACCTTCCTCAGTATAGAATATAAGCACGATACTCACAGTTGGCCAAAGATAGACTTGCTAAAATTGCACAGCACAGAGTGCAACAATTACCTCTGCACCTGTAGCCTTGCTTGATGACACCCCACAGCTGTGAAGGAGAACACGGAGAGAAAACACTCCTCACATAACTGCGTATAAACAAGACTTATGCTTTGGGTACTGGGTCATGCTTGAATATTGTTTGACTATTTGTAGACACTGACACAGCAGTAAAACAGTTTCTGTTTTTCATCATACACTCTTAACCTCAAGTGTGCTGACTTACAAAGCCTGAGCAGTTGTCACAGAAGGTGGGCTTCATGTACGTGGTCTCCTGGAAGTTGTGGACAAACCCAAGCCCCAGTTTGGAGCAGATGACACTGGCCCGCATGAAATAGGCCGTGATCTCATCCCTACTGACGAGGCCCTCCCTGCACATACACACAGACAGTGTAATGGAACAGAGGAACTAGAGATGTAAATGATACAGTATTAATAGGAACTAAACATTTTCAGAGACATTTTCGGATTTTAACTTCCTATTTTAATATTGGATACACCCTCCACTCGGTGTTAAAGTGAAACTGTGATAATAGTGAGTGTTGTGGTTTTGGTGTTTAGGTCTAACTGAGGCATCACATGTGCCTCTCTGGATTTGGAGTTAATCGTACGCCACTGGGTGAGCGTGAGAATTAAAGGAGTAAATATTCAGAGGTGGGGGTTATGGTTAGGTCTGCAGCTATTTTATGTTTCCTGTTGCTACACTCCTCACTACAAATACCACTTTTGCTTCCTCTCCACTGAAGTCATACTGAGCTCTGTGACATGCCAAACACTCACTTCTCTTTGTCCATGACACAGAAGGAAAAAGGAAAGCTAGCAGCAATTTTCTCAAAGTCCTCTTGAGAAATAAAGCCGTTCTCGTCGTGATCGTAGTTCTTAAACACGGACTGTGAAAAGACAGGAGGCAAAAACCCATTGTTGCGCGACTGTTAGTGAACAATAGCCGCAAGAGGAGGCTGTCAAAATGGCAGCATGCAGAAAGAATGGCTCAAATTAATAATTACTGTTACGTAAATGTTTTTTTTTTTACTGAGCAGTTACATGGAGGCCAGACTTTTAAACAGAAGCACTTACATCCACCATTCTCTGAACGTGTTTGCTGATGGTTCGGGGGTCAGGTTTGGGAGCCACTCCTGGTGCCCAGTCAACAACCACTGGAGGTCTAGAGGGGGTGGCTGGCTGATAAAAAATGATAATAATAATATGATATAATATAATGGTAACTGTTGAAAAATGTGCTCAGGCCTGCTCTTAAAAGTGAGTTCATTGAAAGTATCTGCTTCCATCACTCACAGGTGCTTTACAGTTCTTGGGTTCCCTGGCGTAGGAAAGTTCATAGATCTCATCCTCGGTGTAGTAAAGGTCCAAGGACAGCTGTGGGAGGAGAGGGAACACATGTCAGCACATGACTTGTAAACAGGGAGAGAAAGAGTTCTCTGTATCTCTGGATTTCTCCTTGAAACGTGTTTTGATGAGGGCAAATGTAGGTCACAGGATAACTATTATCTCTTCATGGGCATTCTGGCGTTCAAGCGCGATCTGAGCGCCACACACACAGATAGCACAACAATACATCAATCTCAACTCACTCTCATTCACACTCAGTTTGTCGCCCACACACTCATAGATCATAGATTCTCATCACACCCACACAAGCGCGGACAATCCACATGCTCTAACATGCTCATTTGCATTTGTGCTTGCGTTCAGTACAATGTGGAGAATCACATGAAGCTTCATGACAGTTTAAAAAAAAAAAAAAGACTACCGTCAACAGATGGACCAGGTCTTTGTTCGCATCCAGCTTGGGTGGGATCTGCTGGAGCTGGATCAGCTCATTAATGTGGCTGTAAAGTGCCTGGAGCTTCTGGACATTGACCTTGTTGTCCTCAACATAGTCCGACATGGCCTCGTTTACTGAAATCAGGTCTTTTAGGTGGACACCCAGGATAGGGATTTTAAAACCGTACACTTGTTGTATGCTTGTCTGTAGTTGTCATAGTTTCTGCATGAGGACAGTAAGTCTGTCATCTCGTTCAGTACCTGGGGAGTGAATTGTATTTTTTTGTTGAATGATGGATAAATGAATTCATTTGATGTATTTGGGATCTGTGATCGTGGATGTGTTTTTGTTGTCCTTTACCTTGGTGACCTCACTGGGTACATGTGAGGTGGTGTCTTTCAGTCTGGAGATGGAGCTGTGACAGAGGCCTCCTACCACCGCCATTAGTGTGTTGTAGTTGTGCATAAGACGCAGACTCTGGTGGAAGCACACATAAAGAGCACACGCATCAGTCCGTCCACACACGCACACAAACACACACATAAACATGCACAATTTCACTTGCTCCAGGTAAGCCTGGTTATGTAACTCACAACACTGCCGTTACATAAGCCACTTATATTGTTGGCTTTTCTTCTGCACTCTGATATCTCACTCTTTTTTGGAAGTGCCTTTTTTCCCTCTTCTTTCAGTTCTAAAATTTGTGCTGTCACTGGAGCATCATGGTGTGAAATTCGTTTCCACACCCGTGGGTTTTGAGGTTCACTGCAGACTGGTGCATTAGTGTAACAGTGCAAGAGGTCCTCCTGAGAACAAGCCTGCCTAACGGCTCCCCTGTAGCCGGCGCATCACTTCTCAGCAGGCTGCATGCAGCTCCCATTGAAGTGGTTTTAACAAGCAAGGTCTGATCAGCAACTACACTCACAAGTCAGCTCTCTCTCTTCTATTTCCACTATCTCCTCAGTGTGTGAGTGTGCTCTACCAGATGACTCCATTAGCTTGTATTCAGGTAATATTTTTCTATTGGTGAAATCTTTGGACATGCTAAAAGCCTGCAGCAGAGCTCTTGAGAATCATTACCAGCTCTGTGAATATGCATTATGCAACTGCCAATTACGTGGCATCTATAGTGCGGCTCAGAGTGTGAAAATAGAGTGTCATTAGTAAGATAAGGTGTGTGAACATTAGTATGTAGATGCAAGTAAAGACAAAGGCATCAAATACGGGTTTGCTCATCTAGGACCGGAAATTGTGCGAGTCATAAAGAGGGGCTGATTCAACCACTACCTGAGCCACGTGGATAAACTTGGTGAAAACCTCAGCTCTCAGCTGTGCAGTCGGCCGGCTCAGCACCATCAGCTGAACCCACTGAGAGATCCCATTACACAGGGCGATGGAACGCTCCATAACAGGAATGTCCTTCATGCAGCAGTTGGAAATGTAATTCTGATAGTCTACAAACTGGCAGAGAGACAGAGACAGACAGACAGAGAGGGGGGAGCATAAACCACAGCAAGGAAACTACAAGTAATTTACCGTGGGGAGGAAATACCAGAGGAAGCAAGTGCAATAAAAAAAATCATCAATGTGCAACTGATACCTTATATATATTTGGATGCTTTTTTTGGAGGTGACATGAATGTGTATACTCACTGATATCCTGCAAAAAGATTTAAACTCCAGGTAGGTGAGATGCTCAGCCAACTCAATGGGCTCCAGATGATCAAAAAGAAGAGAAACCTTCCTCTTTTTACTGGTGTTAATTTTGATCTTCTGGCTGGCCTTCCACGACCAGTCCCGTTCATTTCTAAACACAACACAGCAGCATTACATGACAATATTTACAATCAGGGAAATTAAAATTTCAGACTCTGTTGTGGATATCAGAAAGATTTAGTCAGTCTGAGGGAAATTATTAGCAAAAATGTATTAAAATAACTTTCAAGCAAAATGTCAGAAGTTCAGTGTTTAACTTTTTTTTTTTCCTCCAAAGTGAAGATGCTGGTTTTCATGGTGAAAAACCAATAAAGTGAATGTCTTTGAGTTCTACTGGTCAGACCGAATAAGACATTTAAAAATGTCACCATGGAAGTTTTCAGTTTTCTGACATTTTGCAGATCAAACGCTTGAATTAAAAAATAATGAGCAGACTGAGAAGAGCAGTAAACTGCTGCTCTAGTCTGAACATTTTGCCTCGATACAGTGTAGCCGAGTGTGACATGGCAACACTTGAATGTGAAGACATAAATGCAGTATATACATACTGCATAGGTGGCAAAAGCAAACATTTAATCTTTAAAGCCTCAGAGTTGAACAGTTCACAGTTCAAAGTCTGGATTCTTGATTCGTGACTGATTTACGTACTTTCCATGACTGAACAAACAACTGAGAGTCGTGAAGGCCAAGTGTCTCAGTTGCCAGCTGGTGAGAGTTTAACACTTACATCCATTTGGTCTCTAGGAGGGAGCAAAGATGCTCCTGTCCGTGCTCTCTAATCATCTCCCGGAACTGGTCTAGGCTATCTGACAAGCTGTGGTGCAACCGGGACATCACCCAGAATTCCTGGATCCAATGCCTGGAGGTCGGAGATGAAACCACACATGACTGATACCGAACACACAGTTAATGTTAGACTGAAACATGTCAGGATGTTAGACTGACCTGATGAGGTAGCATATCCTCTGGCACTCTGCTGGTTGCTCGCTGTCCAGCGCCGTTTTGAATGTAAGGTCTTTGGTTAAGGAAACTGACAGCCGATGATGATGATTACCATTATTTCATCATTAAAAATTTAAACCTGCAATTGCACATTTTCTAAAGGTGGAAAAATCTCACCAGTGAATCTGCTGATCTCAGACACTGTTCGCAACAGGTGTGTTATGAGTAAATAATGAACATATGGCGGAGTGTCTTCCCTACAAACAACTCATTAATAAGAAGTACAGCATCTCAACTAAAAGGCAAACACATGTGACATTTGGAGATGTGGGAGGAGGCGACTGCGTGAAGCAAAACCCCGATGAGCATCACAAGATGAATCACTCTGGCATACAGGAGCAACTGAACGACAAAGCGTAAAAAGAAAATACACAATCAATGTCTCCTATTGTGCAGAACAACTGTTCATTAATGTTCATTGTTTACTGGTAGGACTTATGATCAATCAGTCGTCTGCCCATAGGATCATAATTCATAGCTATTAGGGTTAGGGTTAACCCTAATCCTAGCTCTGCCCTCTATTTTGCATGCAGTGACCACAAAAGCACCATCCAGTGAGTTTATATACAGTGCGTGCATAATGTATTTCCTTCTTACATGAAGCAGCATTTTTAAAAATAGACTAACACTATGGTTCTCTATCGGCAGAAATCAGCTTTAAGTGTTGCACATAAAAAGGCTAATTGCGTCATGGGAGCAGAAGAACGGCCCACGCAATCCCAAGGCCAGACTGTGATGATGAAGGCTGTTAATGGCCCCGGTGTCTCTTCCCTGATCCTAACCCACACACTGAATTTATTTGATGTATCCTTTTGGGTCTTCAGCTCAGAGTGAGAGGGTTAAAAATAGCAGAGGGGCCATTCGGCATCTCGCGCTCTGACGTTGGTTCGTGCGAGCCGGGCCTCTTTAAGCAATAGAGGGTCTATGTTTATATATAGTTGAAGAGGTCTTGTATGAGAAAGAGGCAGAGGTAATTAACACCTGAAACCCCAAGGCTGCTCGTCAGGCCAGTAAGCTCCTCTGAGAGGCTTTGTGACGCCACTGCTTTTTTTCCTGAATGGAAGCGTAGATTACAGACCCTCCACTCAAGTCACACTGCAAGAAAAAAAAAAAAAAAAAGCTTTTTTTGAAGTGTGAAGTGGGGAAAATGAAAGAGACAGAATCAAACATTCTGAAAGAGACCAAACACAATGATGACAGGCTCCCTGTTACTGAGTGCCGTGGATACAGTGAAAGGAAAGTTACACAGCGAAGCTAGAAATGGTTAAATGACAGAGACATTAAACGTGTAGCTACAGCAACTGGCAGCAGGAGTAAACATGAACTGCCACTCGCCTATCAGATTGTGCACTGACAGCTACAGGCAGCATTGTAAGCCAAGTACAAGCTTGATTGCCCGTTGCTGTTGACAACCAAACGAGAGCAGCACACAGAGAGCCAGTGGTCTGATCCCATGTTGCATTTGGTGCTCAAACCAGGCCAGTGGCACTGTTTGAATTGTCCGGCTGTGCTGCGATGGCAGCTTGTTGAAGGATATAGAGTGATGAGTCTGTCCAGCAGGTCACTGGAGGAGACGAGGGAACGGTGCATGGTCAGGGTGATGTTCAACAAGTGGCTGCTCCCACATACACAACCCTCCGAGTCTGCAAGACAGAAATGCACACGCTTGAGTGTGATCAAAGTGGCAACGCATCTGAACGACAGTGACACGTAAATCTGATTCCCCCCTGCTCATCAATAAAAGGTCTTCAGCAACAAAATAAAAACATACAGCTACCTTTCTGAAAGATTCTCAGCCATATCTAGAACATATAGGCACGTCGCTGATGCCACCGTGGTTATGTGATCATTTTAGGTCAGCCACAAGGCCTTTTTCAAGGATGTAACAGTCTAGCTGTTCAGTGTGTCTTTGTGTTTCACTCTGTGCGCTGACCTGGCCTTCTTTTTTAATAATAGGGGAAGGGTAGTCAATTGAATTTTCATTTTGTCTCCTTTTCTATCACAGTTTTTCTGAATTGCTAAAACACTAAATTCCATTGGCTGAATCTCTTTATTGAAGCAATCAACCACAAACACTTTTCCACTGAAACACACTGTACAAGTGACGCACTCGTGATATACAATGGTTAACATATAAAGGCTCATATACATCAGTTCTGGTATACAGGCGTTACAGGTCAGGTGAATAAGATAACAAAGCACAAAGGTGTGGACTGGGCTTTGTTTACATAGTCATGAACTTTTCATCTGTCTCTGTCCTTCTTGATTGTTGTCAAACTGAGGTTTTAGTGTTTGTAAGTTGCCAATCCAGTTTAATTACAGTACAGTCCTTAGAGTACAGTAAGTCACGTTGTTACTGTCTCTGATCTGTGAGCATTTTTTAAATATATATGTTATATAATATAAAATGTCTTTCTCCTCTCAACTCTGTTTTCCATTTTTCTCTGTAGTGTGTAATGAAGGCTCAGTGGTGTCATTTTGTTTTCATTGCCTTGTATATCATATCATCTGAATACAGAGTTTGGTTTTGAGTACAGATAAAGCTGTGTGTTTGGTTTTGCATGAAGAGTCAGAGTTTTGGTGAAACTGACTGTTGAGTTTTGTGTTTAGAGTTTTGAGAAAAGCATAGAAGGTTTCAAGAAATGTGTTTTAGCAATAGTGAAAAGCTGTAAATGAACAGTCCACACACGTTTGGCTTATTGCATATTATTTAAGGCATATTTTGACTTATTCAAATGTTAGGAAAGAAAATGAAAATAATATATCACATTAAAGATGACTGGTGTACAGAAAGAGCTACTGTATGTCACCTTGGTGATTGGTAGCTCAACTTTTAACTTGAATCAAAATTAATAAAAAGGATGACAGTTTCCGTTTATGACATGCATTTCTACCTAGGTTGGATATTATATACAGAAGGAATGGGAAAGATTTTCTGCTTGATTAATATCATAGTAATTAGTAGCTGTCTCACTAATCAGTAAACAACATGTCCATCCTCGTCTTAATTTGGATTAAGACAAAAAGACACATTGATATTATATAAAGAAATCACTGAGATGAGGACAAGTAAAGACACACAGATACAACTTTATAAAACTCTAGTGTTATCAATGAAAACTCTAATATTGATCGTTCCGTCCATCAATGGAGAACAGAGTGCAGTGTAACACTGACTGATGCACACACACACTAAAGCATTTCAACATGCTCTCCACAGACCCTGTCCCTGATTCCTGTCCTCATCCCCCGTCTGTGTGAACCTCTGCGGCTTGCATGTCTCACTACCTTTGTCGCTTCCTCTCTCCATACATATATCGCTTCCTCTCTTTGTGACCACTTCACCTTTCCTTCTCTTTCTTGTCTGACTTGACGCCACAGCTGACATCTTGAGACCCACACAGAGAGTGGGGAAACTTTCTTTTCATGCACTTGCAAAAAATTAAGCCTACGTGTGTCCAAAAAAAAAAAAAAAAAAACTATTCCATAACATCACAATACCAGATCTGACCTATAATTGCACAAAACGCATTTACCAGCCCACTTAAGGGAACCAACACACCACTTATCCTCTGTGAAACTTCAGACCACTGTGACACGCAGTGAATTAGTGGTTGACACAAAGAGGAAGACATCTAATCCTGCCTCTGAGAATATTATTTATACACCATTTGTAGAGAATAAACAAGTGTGCAGCTGAACATTTGAGGGACTGTTGTGAATTGTCGAGCTGAGTTTCCCTTTAAGCTTGTGCAGAATCTTGACATTATCAAGGACATCAGGCGTCTGAGGGCCCACTTTTAAACCACATCACCTTGGAAATACCTCAGACGCCATGGCAACATGTTTTCAAATCTTTGTTATCTGTAAGCAACTCACCGCTCCAGCTGCAGCTGACTAATCCAGCCTTCATATCCTGCAATGGGTGTGTTTCTGTTTGCAAGACACAGCCATTAACAGCTAAATCCAATGACCTCACAAAGAGACGAGTGAAAAAATTCAAAATGACAATGTGTGGTCAAGTATCAAAGCTTAAGCATTTCCTGTGTATAAAAGCAATACAGAATCATCGGTTTGTCAATTTTCAATGTGCCTCAACTTGCAATCTCCTCACACTCAGGTGTGAATCAGCCAAACTCACAACTGCAGCAAATGCACAACAGGAAGTCATGACTCCCCATCAGGTAAACAATTGCTTCATCCTTCTTTTTTCACAACTTTCCAACCACTAACCCTCCCCATGCAGGGTTAATTGCAACAGGAAATCCCCTCTGGAGTGTGTGTTAGTGACTGGAAAAATCAGGAAAGCTGCTGCCCGCTAAACTGGAACTGTATGATACTATAAAGCGATAAACAGTGCCGAGGGCACACAGAGCCTGGTCTGCTTTTAAGGTTATCTTAGACATTCATCAGCCGCACGCAGGTTTGGTGTGGCTCATGAATGTTTCCTTGTTTTGACAGAGGCTATCAGGCTGGATGGTCCCTTTGTTTTAGAGGAATCCAAGTTAGATGCAGGATGATGGTTATCTCTCGCAAAATTCTCCATAATAATCAGGACCCGATAACTTTATGCAACACTGTTTGTATTCATAGTTTAGAGAAGTGTTTCCCAACCACACTCTTGCAACTCTCAGTAATACAACACAGACAGTGGAGTAGCTCAACCCATTCAATAAAAGTGAAATGACTGCTTTAAATATAGGCCTATATATATATATATATATATATATATAACAGCTAAGTGTTATATATATATATAAACACCATATGACCAAGTGTGCAGAACAAGCTAGTCAGCAAGCAAGAATAGGAGCTGATGTGGATCAATGGTTAAAGAAAGATTGATTAAAAAAAAAGAATAAATCATTAAGCCAGATGGTTGACATATTAAAGTCAGAACTGGAAAGTGAATGCAAAGCTGAAACAGGACAAAGTGGCTGCAAATAGTGTAAAGCAGGAAAACTAGTCAACTTTAAATCATCAGGTAAAAATATTTGATAAAACAGCACGAAAACAAACTTTGATTGTTCAGTTAAGAAAAATATATTATTCTATCATCCATTATTATCTCAACTTTAAAAATTAATTAAAATGAACACATCAGATTTGGAAGGCTGGAAGCGCTGGTGAAGGCACGTCTGAACCTATCTGGGGCTACTATACATCTGATAACAAAGGCTGGAAACCACAGCTGAGGGCAAAGCATCTTGCCTTAAAATCTGTTTGATGTTTTACACATTTTATACATGATCACTAATAAAAATGAAAAACAAATAAATAGATTTTTACAAAAATAAGAATTATACATGAATCAGGTCCACACTGGGCATGAACAGAACGTGCAGTGGAGCCTGGTGCAGTGTGGTCTAGAGGGACTGATGATGTCAACAGCTATTGATCCACACCTCATAGTGCTCCGTGTTTCAAAGGCTGGTCAGCATCTGAGGACCACTGTTCAGGGAGCTGACCTTTCAGCTCAGCCAGGCTTGAAGCTGCCATCAGGTAATCCTTCAAATAGCTCTTACGTGCACCCTCACATTTGAAAAAGGTGGCACGACTCGTACAGACCTCAGGGGGTTTGCCTGTGATGTGGGCCAGGAGAAGCACCTGAGCTCGATTTTATCAGGAGAAGCCATTCAAGGAAAACCCCAGTTGTATATAACACACCATACAGATAATATCTGGAGCACGTGCGTATGAATGTAATATTTTTGCATAGTGACGGCGATATTACTTTTATTAAAAGGGAGCGTTCACAACACCGAATGATGTTGTGTTGTGGAGTTCCTCAACTCTTCTCCTGATTAATCCTGTTCCCTTTCATGAATCTGAAACGAGCAGCAGGCTGTCATTACTGCCCGGTTCTGCCTCTCTACAGATAAATGTCATTATGGGATGTCATTTTATGTGCAGCCCATTGTAACACCTCTCCATTGCTCTTGCTCCATTTGTGTAACCAGGCAACGGCAATTTGAAAGCTCGTCTCTTCACAGACGCAATCACCATAACTCTGAGAGCACTCCAGACAACTTGATGAAGCCAATGATCTTTGCTTGATTGATCCAGCCACAGCCTCCTCAATCACTGCTGTTCTTTTTTCATTAAGAAAAAAACCTCAATTAATCCTGCATCCAGTTCAATGTTAATACTAACAGACTGATTGACAAATATAGTGCAGAAACTTCAACAATCCACAAAGACTGAATATTTTACAATCACACAGAGCAAATTCACAATATCAGACACTGGCTGGCAATCATCAGTGAAAGTGAATCTATCTTTACATTATAAAATCCACCATTAAACAAAAACAAATGCTGTATTTGTAGGAGTTTTCCATTTACTTTCAAACAGCTCCCTTCTTTTGTGTAGAGACCTGCCCGAACTTGTAAGAGATTTGTAGCCCAATGAAGTGGAGTGAAAACAAGAGACTGCAACATGTGACCACACACATAGCTCTAGGCTCCGAAATCTTATTGTATCTCAATGACAGAGACAAGGACACCAGAACAGCTTACATCCACCCAGCACTAGCACATACATCTCTGCTGCTGCTGTGTACTCCACAGCTGTATTCCAACCTTGTCACTGCCAAGGTCGGCCAGCATGGACTTACCGAAGCACTGCAGACAGGCCTGGATGAGCTCCTCCCAGCTCGCCCCCTTGGTGAGGTGCCCCAGGGACATCATGGATTTACCCATGGCGGCGTGGGCCGGGCTGGGCTTGTGGAACCGGTGAGGACGGCCTGGAGGAGAAACTCTAGACCTGGAGCTGCATCTTGGAGTCACTCTACTTCAGAAACAAGAGAGAGGAGGGAGGAGGGAGAGGAGGAGGAGAGCTGGTTGTAAGGAGGGCTGGTGTGTAAGTGTGTTGAGGGTGTATGCATGAGTGTGTGCATTTGGATCTCAAACCACACTGTCATGAAACCACGGATTATAACACATATGAAATGATTTGTGTTACTGTAAGAGGAGGGTAGAAAGTACAGCTATTGTTTGAATTCATAACACCCCCCCCCCCCCCCCCCCCCACACACACACACACACACACACACACTGAGAATTTGCTATTCATTGTTCTCATTTCCTCCCTTTTAACTTAGGGAAATACCGGTTGATTGCGGACATCCAGTTTAAACTGTTGGCTGCGCGGTAAACAAGGAGGAATTTAACGCGTAACGCAGCGTCAGTGTAGAAGGTCAGAAAGTAGGCAGCTGAGGTTAAACACTCGCTTCACCTGTGGCACATCTGTGCGTAAAATACTTATTATCGCACTTTCCAGCTGCAAATGAAGACACCTGCTCATTTATAGATCCACATCATGATGTGACACTGGAAATGATCAAGTTTCTCCCACTGGAGTTCACACATCTCCCTCCAAAGAACAAGAACCACACCTGCAACTGCACAGCAAAGAGAAAGAAAGAAAAAATAACACATGTTTCGCACTTACCCATCGTCTTTTCCTTTCTCTTCCGACGACACACTTTCGTTTTGGTTGTTTTCTTTTGATTGGCATCCCATGGCGAGGTACTGGGCGACGAGCGGCTGTACTAGGCTGTCCATCTGTGTCCTCCTCGCTGGGAGCATTTCATCGCTCTGCTCGGCTCAGTGCGCCTCCGCGGTCTCAGCAGCATTGTGCTGACTCGTCAATGAACATTACACAATTAAGATTCACCCAGTTCGTGCGTGAGTGGGCGGCAGTGCTGTTGTCGGGGCTTGTCACTCACACACACACACACACATATACACACACACACAGTGGGATCTGCGCTAGTCGTCACTGCTTGTAAAGTCGTGATCTTACAGTTGTTGTTGTTTGTAATACTGAACAGCTTTAATCAGATAAGTATTTCTGGGCATCCAAAGGAAATCAGAAGCAGTGAACAGGCCTACACTTTACTATCACTCAGTCGATTGAAACTGTAATTTTAAAACTGTTCTCATTTCAACCTCCACACCTTCATCCATCACATTTTTTTATTATATATATAAAAAAGTCATTACATGGACTCAAATATCAGAACCCAGAGTACATTCAGATCAAATGTCTGCAAATCTGTGAGATGATGTGATCCCTCTAAAACTTCTTTTTTTGTTTGTGCAGTCCTGCTGAACAGGAAAGGGTGGCCCTTCCTCTACAGATAACAGGGGCTGCAGGTTCCATTATGGCTCATATTGTGTGAGGGATAACATTATGGTGCCATACTGAAGGTGGTCCAGGGAAGATGTTTCCTGAAGTCTGTCAACTGCTTTAAGAAGTCAGCGCTCAGACTTATCACATTCATTCAGGTGGAGGACTGAGCTCTGTGATAAAGTCTGTGTGAAATACAGATGTGGGCTATAGAGGAGCATTTACCAGTAAAAAACACGATGTTGGAATTTTGGTCGTATGTAAAGCTGCTGAAATGAATAAGTAAATAAATCATATTTGTGATGAAATGAAACCACCTTAAGTCTTAACTTGAATATTCCCCCTCCCACCTTTCTACAAGAAGTGCTCCTCACTTCTCACTTATATATAAATATACACAATGTGAACCCCCTAACAAATGACAGAGGCTAATCAGCTTCTCGTTTAGGGTAAAAATGAATGAATCACCTCTGGAGCTTTATGTTTGACCTCAGCTGGACATAAGCTCAGGAGAAGCAACACAGGACAGAGAATAGCAGGTGTGTACAGTCTGATGATAATGGCTGAGACAGTTGTGTGCCTCCTGCACCCCAAAGCATCCTCTCTTCGATGAGGTCCCTCCATGTGCACAGTTCACAGACAAACAGAGGTTTGAATCCATGCGTCACAGGGAGAATGAAGACATGGGAACCTGCATGGTAGCAGCTGGCTACTTCTGATAAGATAGCTTATCTGTATCCTTTTCTGCTGCTATCAGACCAGCCAGCTATGCATTAAGCCTGCCCCCACGTGGCTAAGCACACATTTAAAACAGTTTTTTTTTTCATGTCATGACACTGGAGCTCGTAATACTGACAGGAATGTGCTGCTAAATTCAAAAGAATCATGCACACATTTTTAAGACATGAATGAAGCAGCATACATTACCACTTGTGGTTTGTGTGCACTTGTGACCATTGCCTCATCATGAGTCTCCGCCCAACCTGTAACCAACAACACACAAAATCGTGAAAGGTGAAGTCTTGGGACACATACAATAATTCTGATGGAGAAAGCAAACTCTGCTTCTGAAATTATGTTACAAATCTGAATCATTTGAATCATATTTCTACATCTTTGAACAAGACAGCAACACAATAACAGTTAACAGAACAAAACAGAAATCACCTTGGTTTTCATACACTGTAATCACTGTAATTTACACATGATACAAATACGTCCACTTTCCAGTTGAGATGTAACTTGCATATGACTTTGAGGTCACATGCATGCACCATGAAATGAGGATTAAAATGAATGGGCCTTTTCCTTTCCTGACCTGGGACTGACAGCATTAAGTTTGATGATTGAGCTGTGTCACCCCCTGGTGGATATTTTGAGTTACTGACTGTCCACCTGGGAAAAATACTTTTTTTTTTTTTTTTTTGATGGGAAATATACTGGATTTTACTTGTTACTGTGACCTTGTAAGTTTTGGTGAAATGTTGCATTAATGTGCAGTCAGTCGTTGCAGAACAGGCCCTGACGGCTCCTGTTGTTTCACCACACTGCGAAGGATTTGGGAAAGTAAGTCTTTGGGCGTGACCTACCTATGCTTTGAATCCGTCTACCAGTCTTAAAATATCTTGACTTTTGGCGTGATGTGTAGCTGCACTGACGTATTTAACACAACCATATTGATAACAGAGGGGGAAGAGATGTTACAAAGTTAAATTTGAAAATCACGGGGAGCTTTTGAACGCAACATTGAATCGTCAATGTTTGCGTCGGTGGCTAAGCTAACTAGCTAAATGGCAGATTGCAAACCCAACCAAACTCATCGCTGCGTCGTTTAACATAAAGGGGATAGCGTTGACAGGCTATCACGGCAGCTTCACTGTTGTTTTTGCAGCTTGAGAAAAAAACACAAACA
Organism: Caranx ignobilis; assembly: GCA_021432705.1. Classification (NCBI taxonomy): domain Eukaryota; kingdom Metazoa; phylum Chordata; class Actinopteri; order Carangiformes; family Carangidae; genus Caranx; species Caranx ignobilis. The sequence continues at coordinate 10,308,097 of MU269985.1, forward strand.
GGAGGTGAACATGGTTGTGGACGACATTCATTTCATGAACATCCTCAAAGGAAAACGTATCATACTTACTCTGAAGACTTCGTCCTACATCGGCGTCGTGCAGCGGATAAATCCCAACAAAACGTTGATTTTGACGGACGGTGAGGACACCCCCCATTACATTGTAGAGTTAATGCTTCTCAAAATCAGCTCATGTACAAGTCGTTGTTGTTAGCTAAAGTAACCCCTTGTGTGTTGCTTCAGTTGTCAGTAGCAGTAATGGCTACAAATTTCCCGGCTCGAAATTGTTCTTTGGGCATGAGATTATCAACGGTGAGTGCACTTGTTACAAGGCATGGTTTATAAAGTAATTGGCAGAACTTTTAAATAGTGAAGGGATTACAGCTAACAAGTCGTTTTGTATGATTATATCAACAGTGGAATTTACCAGTGACGGGAACAATGAGAGTGGGTAAGTCGGAAACAGGTTGTGTGTCATTGCTGGGGACGGCACCCTGGCCTTAGACAGTAACATGTTACGTGTTGCTCAGAGCTACCCATGACCACACACTTGAGGACCACTTGACTGTGGAAAAGTTTCAGCCATACAGGAAGACAATCACAATGGGTGAGTTCAAAAAAATAAATGAATAATAATAACAAAGGACATTCTCTGTAGTTTTTCATTCATTTATCTACAGCTACATTCCCACAAATGCCCACGAATTAGTGTCACGCAAATAGAAATCTTTCATCACTTTTTGCTTGTTTTTCAGGTGGGGATGAAGATGATGAGGAGTATATCAACTTCATAGTCATTGATGAGTTCCATGAGAAGTTTGGGCCTGCTGTATGTTGGTTGTCATAAAGGTCTAAACCTGTTTTTCTGAATGCAGGTTTCTGTCTACAGTAAATAACAGTGGAGATGTGTGTGCACTGTTGCCGTCCCTCAGGTGATGCACATCAAGAAGCAGTCTGTGATTGGTGTGGGAACTGAGGGAGTTGACTCATTTCAGCATGGGAGACTGTGCTGGCTGAAGGTGAGAAGTCCTGTGAAACACACACATCTACATTAAGTTCCTCCTGACCGTCCTGCTTTCCTTCTTACTTTACATTTTTCACGAAAACAGTAACTCTGGCTCTTTTTGTAGATCGCCACTAAAAATAAGGTATACCTGTTTGATATTCTGTTACTCGGAACCCGAGCCTTTAGGAACGGCCTCTCCATGATCCTGGAAAATAAACAAATATTAAAGGTAAGCAGTGTGAAATTCATGTTCAGTCACGGTGATGATTATTATCATAACATGTGTTTTGATTTCACACTGATTCCATCACTTACAGGTGATTCATGACTGCCGAGCGGTTTCTGGATGTCTGTTTGGTCAGTTTGGAGTAAAGCTGACCAACGTCTTTGACTCCCAGGTGAACACATATATACAGTAGCACACACTTTCACCATAATTTGTGGTTGAAGTCTCACTAACACTACCCATTTTTTCTTGTGTGTTTTTATTGTGTTATGTTTTTTTGCATGTGTTCAGGTGGCAGACGTCATGTGCTTCTACCAGGAGACGGGTGGCTTCCTGCCTGCCAGAGTCAGTACTTTAGAGGAGGTGGTGAGTCACCATCTGAAGGTGCCCTCCTCCCAGCTCTTATCCCTCAAGATGAAGTCGCAGCTCACCAAGGTACTCTACACACACCTATCCTCGTGGTAGAGCCAGGAAGGTGCTTTTTTCCTGTATAGTTGTATATGTATGTGCCTCAGTCAAAGATGTGTGTCTGCACAGGAGGAAATCAGAATCAGAATCACTTTTATTGTTATTGCACAATAAAAATGAATACTGCACAACAAAATTTGTTTGTGCAATCTCTAAAGCAATGCCCACACCAACATCCGCATACACACACTCAGTCATAAATACGCTGATACTAGAAAACAGCTCATATTGCACACACCTGAAGTGCTAAGAGGAGCTAATGTTGTATTGTATTGTTGTATTGAAAAGGAGATGTGGTACAAGCGTCCATGTCCTGTAGCCCTGCTGAAGGTGATGGTTCTGTCAGTGATCCACCTGCAGCCTCTCAGGCTGGTGCTGCTGGATGCTCTCATGACAGACTACATGGCTCTGGTGGATTCATACCTGGACAGCAGCCAATATGAACCTGGTGACCTGGAGAATGTCACCATGGTGAGTGCATCTAAATCTTTTTTGTCCATTTTGAAAATTTGTATGTTCAGGCTCTTCGATCAATAAGGTAAAAGAAAAACAGTGCTTCTGTATCTAAACTGATCTCTGATTGGTTCCATTTTATCTAAACATGCTTTTTCTTTTTTCAAGATAGAAAGAAAGAGAAGATTATTCATATGTATTCAGAGTGCTTAAATTGCTTTCAAAAATAACCCTGCTAAAGCGTATTAGCACATTAAAACCTAAACTGGTGACCTTCACTGTTTCCTAATATGCAATAAAGCTGAAACGTCCAGCAGAGTAGTTAAACCTCCCATTTATCTGTTTACATCCACAGGAGAGTGCGTTGGAGTTGCCCAGAGAGCTCAGGCAGCTGCAGCAAATGCACCATGAGCGTCAGGAGTGGGCTGCTCACCACTACCCCATCACAGAGCAGGGTCTACTGGATCGCTTCAACCCCCGACCCAAGTCTCCATCCCAGACCTCACCTACAGCAGAGGATACTCAGGATACTCTGATGCAGACGGCCTCCCATGACCCTGCAAATGTGCAGTCACCCTCATCAGCACAACCGGTCCCTCCCCTTTCCCAGTCGCCCACAAGCGCTCCAGAGCTCAAGAGTGTTTCTTCTGCGGGTGTCCATGCCTCTCCTGCGGCTCAGTCAAGCTTCTGTTCCTTATCTGCCATAGGAAGAGGCTTTATTCTCCAGTTGCCACCAGCCCGTAATCCTGGAGGGAGCCCTGGGGTGAGAGCAGAGATGAAACCCTCACACCCCAGCTTCACACTGTCCAAGACCAGGAACACTTCTGGCTTGAGTGTTGACATTTCTTCACTGACTCCACAGTCCTTGTCATCTACACTCAGGCAGTCGTTCACATCTTTCAGAAATTAGCAGAAGTGTCACTAAGCCATCTAAGAACGTGTCCTGTAAATGTTGACTGTTCAGTTGTTGTGATTTCCAAGAGTGACCAGTAGATGGCAGTAAATATTTTGAGTTGTTCTCAAGTTGTGCCACGGTTTGTTTGACACCAGGTGTTACAGAGAAAATATTTGTTGTTGATTATGTTGTCCAGAAATTGTATTCTAGTTTTCTTTATTATTATTAAATATTGTTTATGACAGAAGACCACCCTGTCGCTGTTTGTTCGTATTTTATAAACTTTTTGTCTGTTAATCCTTTTCAATTTTTACATATTTTTGGTTTTTAATTGAGGGGTGATTAATTGCACTCTCAACAGTAACAGCCCGATCACTGATATAGTGTTTATAATTAATCATTTTTTATCATACTGAATGTGTTCTGATAGTACTTCAAAGTGCCAAGAGACAATAGCCTTGGCTGGTGGAACACAAAACTACAACCAAAAACAGCACCACATGCCCATTACACCATAATGTGCTAAGCTTAGCGTGATTGATTACCCATACAGCTTGGCTTCTGTGTTGCAGTTAATTGAATGTGAAAAGCAGGGGGCAGGCATTGACGAATCTGCTGTTAATTGAGCAAAAATATTGTTAGCCGACACTTCTTTTGATTACTGGCAACCAAAAAAAAAAACCAAACAAAAAACATTAGACTTGGCACCAGCTGAACAGTGATACCAGCTCTGCTGCGGTTCAGATGAACGTGGTCACACAGGGCCAGCACCTGTGATCTCTTACAAAAGCAGATCTCGTCCATGTAATTTGCTGCTGGAGGTGCCATGTGGACTCTGCGCAGAGCCACGGCTCAGCCACCTCTGCCTGGATCATCAGAGGTTGGTGCCTGGGATCAAAACAAGCCATGGACACAACAGCAGGGCGTTGCTGCAGCCTGCGGTGCAAATGGAGCCCCCCCTCCTGCCCCCCTTTATATAAATCACATCTTATTGCTATGGTTATCTACATGCAGAGGATTGGGCCCTTTCCAGAGCTTTCTAATTGAAAGCATGAAACAGATAAAGTAGGATTTTAATTAACTGGGAGGGAACCCAGCACAAAGCCTTGCATCTCTCTTAGCAACCGGCTCCTCCTTAGCTTCTGCTGAACACAGGCACGGTGAATCCTTCCCATATGCCTCTTTTGACCCTTTGAAACACTGTTGTTGCTCAGTCTGTATGTGGGAGGGTTCGGCTGGGAACAAAAGATTTAATTTATCATCTTAAAGCTGATTTACTTGATGTTAAGTTTGAGCTGCTGCACTCAAATCCTGCCAAAGTTAATCACATAATAGTCCTGCATGGATACAAAATGGAGGCTTGTTTTATATGTTTGCATCACTCAACAGTGAAGCTGTGGTCATGGAAGTATGTGTGTGTGCAGGGGGGGTGATGTGTCAGGGGGTTCAGGTCTCTGTGGGGCTGTGGAGGACAGGCTCCTGTCATTGACAACCAGATTATTTTAGAGGACCTTGCATTTCCTCTCCGTCACAATAATGCCTTATGTGCAGCACTTCCTGTTTCTCAGGCCTGGGAGGAAGGAACAGGGCGCTTGTCACACGGTAGTCACCGCTTCCTCTCCCTCCCCACCTCCCCTGCTCCCGCTGCTCCCAAACTTCAGACAGTGTTGTGTCCTTCAGAGGGGAAAGATGACTGCACCTTCAGCATCACAGCAGGATGCTGTCGGCCTATTTTTGGACTCAAAGCGGAAAGGTAGCGCACAGACATAAACACAAACTTTAGGATGTCCAGCTGTGTTGATTTAGCATCCGAAAATGGAGGTTCAACCGTGAAAGGCCGATTATTGTTTTGACTAAGCAGCGGGAACACGGAGGCCTGCTGTTTGCTCAAGGTGTAATGGAAATAGGTCACAAGTAAACAGTGATTAACACTTGAAAATGTTTCACATGCTTTTTCCAATTTACAGTTTGGATGCACACAACACCACAGGCATTCTGCTCTGCTCGTAGCAAACGCACGCCAGACCCACCCGGCCTTCTGGCGCCCATTGTGACAGCACCCATAACCAAGGTACTGCTGCCCCCAACCCACCTCCTTATTTACTTTCCACCATATGACTGTCATACTGCAGGAGCTCCAGTTACCAACAACACCAAAGTGACAAGGTATTCAGAACAGGCCAATGCTCCTAGGCAACCCTTCGTCCTCTCGATGAGTGTTAGGCTACAGATTTGTTCATAATTAATAGGCTGTCATTAATTATTAAGTCCAGAGGGATAATTTACCAAAAACAAAAACAACTCCCTGTTCGAACTGTCATGTTGTTCGCTTCTCTTTCATGTTGAGTTTGCTGACCAAGTGCACAATCAGATCACGGTGCATTTCTATAATACTGCTGAAAGGAGGGAAAAGGCAATCAGAGTTTGAACCACTGAACCATCAGTAATCAGGCTGTTTGCAACCTTTACTTATGACTGACCAAGCGCTGCCACATAGGCATTTTGCAACCGTTTATTTTCACGTGGGAGCTGAATCAAACCTGAGGTGGCAGAATTGGCCAGAAGCGACTTCTTTGACTGGCTTGTTGAAAGAACACGATCTGTCGCTCGTATACCTGAGTAGTGCGGTACAAAGAGACAGATTGATAGACGGCATTCAGAGGTTCACAACTGTGGCACAACAAATTAGACGCGTGTCAACAAAATAATCTCATTTTCATTATTCATGTAACCACATGTAATCCCTTTGTATTTATAGGGAGGGTGGAATATAATCAGATATCAAGTTCCACTATGACACTGAACTATATCCCTGCAGCCAATCTTCCATCTGTTAGGAAAAAGCTATTGTTGAATCCCGCTCAGCTCACCCCCACACCTCCCAACCACCACCACCACCACCACCACCTCTCCCCCCTTTTTCTTCTCTCACATTACAAAATGACCCTCTTTTGCTCTCTCGTGGCCGTATTCAGCGGGAGAATGAATATTTAACGTGAGAAAGGCTGACCTTACCCAGATGGCCTCTCTCAAGTACAGCAAAAATAAGAACAAAACACAGCATCAATATTTCAGCCAGGCTTACCAAGGGTATGTATGTACACACACACACACACACACACACACACACACACACACACACCAAGTCAGGAAACCCAACTCAGGAAGACCCCTCAATATGCGTGCACTCATTTCAAACACACACGTACACAGATGCAGGCACACAATATGCATCTTTATGAACCGCTGCGCCATGTTTACTCTGGCAGCATGAAGCACTGGGACCTTAAAAGGCCTCTCCAAAGGAATCAGCCATATTGTGACCTTCAGCTGGGGCGAACAAGCTCAGATAGAGGATGAGTGACAGGTGAGGGAGCAGATGAGATGTGTTTCAGCGGCGTTTGGAATGCCACTCTTCAGCTGTACAACGTTAGTTTGTTTTTCTACAACACGTTCAATAAAACTGCACCAGTCCTGGAGGGAAAGAGGAGTTTCATTGCATGCTGCATTCAAAGACATTCTTGTTGCAGGTAGTTCTTAAGCTGAAATACTCTAATCCATCCGTTCTCTGTAAAGGAAAAGGTTTGTTCTTCCAACCTTAATCTTAGCTTGTGGGGAGAAACTGAAGACACAGCAGGATTTAACTACATCAGTAAAACTCACATCAGAAGAGCAGCTGAACGCTTCTGAGCATTTTGGCCACCACTTAACCAACCACAGAGTCACTGGCCTGGCCACAGTCCCCGGGGCTCGGGGTCTGCGCTCTCATTCGTAGGAGATAATGACAAAATGAGCGGGATGTTAATGGTTTGTGCAGTGAACATGGACATGTGCTAATGACTAGCATGTGAATTAATGATGCAAGACTTCCAAAGAGCTTGTAAGATTCTTTTTACTTTCATTTTTGGTAAAATGGTGGGTTTATCGATTGTCAGGAAGTATTGATATGATGCGTTTGGCCACATGTGAGAATCTGCTCATGTAGTTTCATCTTTTACATCAGCACCAGAGAAAAAAAGGAAAAAACCTGTCCACCAGATTTTCTTGCTGGCTTTTGAAAGATTTTCAGGCTTTGCTTGATTGAGAAAGGCCACTGTTGGTCAAAGGAAAAAGTGTTTATTCACCATCAATTTCTGGTAATTTGTCATTAGAATATTGGCAACCCCCCTCAGCTACAAATGTCTTTGATTAAAAAGATGGAAGATTAGCTTTTGGCAAGTTTGTCATAATTAAAGCCTGCATTGTTGAAGGTGTGTGTGTGTGTGTGTGGATGAGGGGGGTGTTGTAGCCACAGGGAGGGCCTGCAAGACGAAGGGGGTGCAGGGGGGGAGAAGGTGGGCTCCCCGTGGCTGGCTGAATTAGTGCCCGCTGGTTTGGCCTGGCAGCTGCTATCTGAGGCTGGCACGCTGACAGCCTGGCACTGTGGCGTTGTGTTGTCAGGGCCAACCAGCAGACTGGAGGTGGCAACGCCAGGCCCCACCAAACGCAGACTCATTCACCATCACAGGCTTTTGTCTTCCAAGCAGCCATACTTGCATTACTTGTTATGGCAATATCATTGGATTAGTATGAGATTAAGTTGGGTAATTAAAAAGGGCAAATTAAACTCGTGTCATCGGAGCAAATGTAAATTCCACACTAAGCCGGTCGTGATATTTAACCTTAATGAAAAATGGGACCATTGCGTTTTTGCAAAACAGTGGATGGTTCCAAAACAGTCAGGTGTCACATTCACTGTGCAGTGGCTGGGTGGGGAAAGTGAATGTCAGAATGATTCACTAAAGTGAAATTCAATTTAATTTAAAGTGCTTTGTCAAGAGTGCTCAGCAAAAGCACTAAACAGTAAATTAAATGCGTTACACAAAGCAATACCATCTGTTTCAACAGCTGCTTCTGATTGCAGTAATATGAAAACCACCTTGGTCAAACGCTGAAAATTCTGTTTGAACAAAACAGTAAATCTGTATTCATCTTGAACATAACGTGACATGACTGTGAAAACACATGTATTTAGATTAATATACATGTCCACCTGTCATTTTTAGCACCCTATATCCAGCTAATTTATCACCATAATAATGACATACTGAAAGTGTCATCAAGTATCTGCTGTGGGCTGCTAAAGGTGTTTATTGAGTCTTTGACCACCCTTGAGCAGTGGAGGGTGTCACTACTGGGATTTGGGGAGATTCGGGGTCTGAATGGGCCTGCCAGGGCCGGCTGGAGCCTGTATTGGCCCAGTTGCAGCGGCTTCTGTCCAGGCATGGCACCGGGATATCTGTGGGGCCCAAGCACACCAGCTGCTATCTCTGTGTCACAGACAGCTGTATCTGAATATTCATACAAAGTGCAGATTAATGTGTGTTTGTTTGGCCCCACATGGTGTGCTGTCAAACAGGCCAAAGTGTGGAACTGCCCAAAGAGGTCATAGGTGTGAAAGAACTACAGTGTGTCCACATCTACAATAGAACACTCCCATAGTCTGTGGATCTAACGTCTGACTCAGAGTAAAGGGAGAAAATCAATGAGTTTATCATTGTGTTTGATTCAGAAATTGATTTAAGCTGTTGTGGCATGCTGGCTCATACTTGTGTTTATATTTTGGCCATTTGATGTCTGGCTACGAGTGGACCAGAGAGCAGCTGTCCATCCCTTTTTATCAGTGGCAACTCCTGTGGTTATAATGTGTCCGCTCGTGCTCTGTCCAACTTTTCCTTTGGTCGATTTCCATTCATGTTTGGCCAGCAAGAGATGAAGCAAACTGACTCACACGTTCACATTCAAAGCAATGGCCTATGTTCACAGCTGTGGTTTGACCAACCTTGGCCTTCTTTGAGGTGTGTTTGGAGGGAGTTTCAGTGGTGGCTGTTTGGTCAAATAATCTGCTGGCCAGTGGAAACAGGACCAGTGAATATGCATTAGTGAGCGTTTTTGAGACTGGAGTTCTATACAATGAGCAGATGGTCTTTACCTCCTTTGCCTGAGTAAGTGGAGTGAACCAGTGGGCACACAGAGGGAGATTTGTGGGTAAACTGTTTTTTTTTGTTTTTTTTACCTCCCCTCTCTTTGTGTTATAATGGGGAAGACAAAATGGTTGCTAACTGCTGACGGACAATGGCTCAACCCTCATGAGAGCAAAGTGTTGGGGTGCTGCTGGTATAATGAGGATGAAGTGGGAAAGCTAATTATTGCAACCATCTGAAGGCATCAGAGCCAGATGAGCCCATATTTTGTTTCTACCATATAACAACACAAAACACACGCAGGAACGGTATCAGGGCCAAAGTGAAACGGAAAGTATCTTATCACCACTGTGTCGTGGGGTAGTAAAACTGTAAGGTGGTTGAGTGTGTATTTGCTCAGGCAGGTGTGCTGTAGCTCTTATCTGCTGTCAGGTGCCTCTTTGGCCCTGAGAACTTGTTAAGCTGACACAATACCACTGACACCAGCTGTAAAACCCCACTGCTCATGGAAGCTTTGATTCCTAACTGGTGAGGATCTCCATGGCAGCCATATTTGTCTGGTGGGTTTCCTGGTGATTTATGGGTGAAACAGTGTGTGGGTGTTCCTCTTCTGTTCAAACCAGTGTCCTTGACGCACCCACAGCTGGAGCCCAATCTGTCAGGTGTCTGAGAAGGACATCAGTAATTTTTAGTGAACATAATAAACAACCACATTTGTAACCACATTAGTTTTAAATGTGCTGCCTAGAACAACTTCATTTTGTTTTCAATATGTGACGTATTAAATCATTCCGCAGTAATCACTCTGTAATGATCTCTCTCGATAATGAGCTGGATTTTGCTTCCAACACATACTTGACTATTGGTTGATTACAGAATGGGTTTTTATCCTTGGATAAGCAGCTGTAAACCCTCCTCATCAACAACAAGCTTGTAGTGATTGTTGTACCAGTGCCCGGGCAGAGTCAGACTGGATGGTGATTGCCCTTGCAGAGTTGGTACGACAACACATAAACAGCTCGTTTGTAAACAAAAGAGGTTATCTCATTGAAATCGCTGGAGAATCCTTCAAGTGCAGATTCATGGGAGGCACTGACAAAGCAAACTAACATTTTATCCTTCAATTTAAATCTAATGGACATCAGCTGTAATGAGTTACAGCGTGTCTGCGTATGACGAACCTGCAAGAACTGGCACTTCACCAGTTGGCACACAAGATGGCCAGACTTTGCTCTTTAAAATTAAATTATAGAACCGGTTCAAGTTACTCCATGAGAAGTAAAGGCTTTCTAAACTCTAGAGGTTTTTTTTTTCACTCTCCCTTACGTAAAAAAAATACTTTATATTGTGTAAATAAAGATAAGAGCCACATGCTATTTCATCCTTTGAAATTTATGGTTGCACAGTGTGGGTGTAACAGAGCTCACAGAGCCCTAAAAGGAGACATTTTTGCAGAGGCTTACACTTTCCCATCAAGCCTGTGCCTTTGCTCTCTGTGGCAGCAGGGCCAGAGCACTTTCCCGTCATTATGAGGGCTCCAGAGGAAAAAAGAGAAGCAAAATGGTTTCCAGGTTTTACTCTAATCTGAGGAGGGAGGGGTGAGAGGAGGTGGGGGCTTGGTCACAGGTAGCTGTGTCGACCCGTGACGAGACTCTGGGCTGTGGGAAAGCAAAAGGAGCAAGCGCACAGTGGCAGCAGGTCACAGTGACATGACATGATACAGAAAAAGCTCTTCCCTGCTTTGTCTAACACACACACAGAGACACACATGTATACACAGTAAACAAAAGACTGAATGATACTGAATTTACTGGATTTTGGACAGTACGTACATAATTCACCATTAAGATTATCAGTCGTACATCAGTCTTCCATGCATTATTCTCAGTCTGTCAGCCAGAGGCAGCGACTAGAACAATGAGCATTGTGAGGTCTGACAGCGACAAACCCCTGCAATTCTCTGAGTTACTCCGGGGGATGACACCCATATGGGGGGGAAATGGGTGCAGATTTGGAAGGGAAATGACATAATTTCCAAATTTAATTGTGTCACAGACAAAACGACAGCAGGGGATCCTGACTTTCAGTAAGTTTCATGTCAGCAGGTTCCACAGCAACATGATGTCATTGCATTTAATTGTTTTGAAGTTGCGGCTGCTGTTTTCTTCTCTCCATCCCTTCACTCTTTCTCTGTGTTTTAATGCAAAACAATAAAGAGCAATGTATGTTAAATAATCCTGTGTTAGATCATGATCACACCAAACAAATGACACATTTTAGAATATTCAACACTGGGAGGAAACTTCAGTTCCGCACACTCAGCAGGCAAGGTGGGTCCTCCAGAAGGACTCCCACGTTGTCCCCTGTCCAGAGGACAGCCTTATTGTCTGAAGAGGAGACATATTGTCTACAAAGGGTCCCATTCTCCTTTGTGCCCTGATAGGTTTACCAGCAGCAGCATGGAATAAGGAGTCTCTCTCTCCCATAGGACAAACAGGAACCAACCTGAATGTAGCCCCGATGCTTATCTGTCTCTCCCATGACTACTGTCTGTGCTTTGGAAATTAAATGGCACTAATGTTATTTGACTGCCCTTCGAGTCAGACCCTTACGCAGACCCTGTGTAGCAAGAAAATATTAAAAGGATTAGTTTGGCATTCTGAGAAATATTTATGTTTTTGATTTAATTTACCCCAACTTGCCCCAATAATAAGTGAGATTGAAGAATGCTGAGAAAGCATCGTGCATTTCCAAAAATGATGCATATTTGTACAGTGACCACAAACTGACCATAAGCTAATTTATAATCTTTTGTTAGTTTTGCTTTTTCTTATTAATGAACTGCTTTCCATCATCCTCTCTATCTGAATTTCACATCTGCAGTGTGCGTGACATCTGGACACATGTGAAGCTTACAAAATCTCTACCTCACTCACTGTGGATGTCCAATCAGCTCCGAGTCAAATTCGCAGTCGTCCTTAGCTATTTGAATGTGTTTGTCTCCTCAGCACCTGCTGTGAGTGGGGAAGGGGCTTTGCAGTGATATCCTACATCACACTAAGCATCACCTGATTTTGTCACCTTGACAGGAATCACAGGAGAGAGACTTGAAGTATTAAGAGTATGGCTTTGTAAACTTCTGGCCAAACACCTGTGTAAGTTTTTATGATAATCGTGGCCAAGAGAAGCCATCAGTGACCGCTTCAGCAAATTATAAAAGAGCTAGAGTACAGCGTGCCTATTGCTCTGGTGATCAGCTTCAAACTGTGGTGTTTTTCATGACCCCAGGGGTTAATCTTTGCTGATAAGGAAACCAAGGGATGCACAGCTAAACAAATGCACACTCATTCCAAATGAAGTATGCAGTATTTGTTCCTGTACAAAACTGGAAGCACTCCTGTGATACATTGTGACATAATTTAAAGCAAACATGCTTAGCTTTGCATAAACAATCAAAGCTGGAGAACAATCCTCTCTCCTATAAGGGAGGAACTTCCTTTTGATTTCCCCTACACTTGCAGGAATACTGTTATTTTACAGAGGGGGGAAGTTGTTTTCGTACTGAATCACAGTCATTTTTCATTCTCCAGGGTCCCTTTCCCCTCGCCTTGCAACATTTCCTTATCAAAGCAATTTTGTAAAACTGTGACTTATTTGGCCTTTTATCAAAAAGCTGTGTGAGGTTCTGCGTGGCTAATCTCAAGGCTGCGCTCAAACGTGGTTGGTTCCCAGCACAGCTAAGCCTGGCATGAGGTAGCAGAGAGTGACCCAGCTGCAACTAGGGCCTCATGTGTGACCTGCCCCTTCTGCCCAGGGGGAATGACTACGGGCATAGCTTTGGGGTGGGGGGTTCCCATGTCACGGCCAAGGCCATGCTGATGTTATGGACGTGCTTTACAACATGTTTTTAATTCATGCTCCTCTGACAAGCCTCTTGACTCTTTAGAGACCTTTAATTCCTGGTCCCTCTCTGCTCACTGTCAATCACCGCCTCCCCGGGGGTCCTTTCCATCCATGGGAACATTGGTTGTGACACTAGGATTCCCCAAGGGGGTGGCATAGGGAAGAACTTGACAGAAACAAATAGTTTAATAGTTTGATTCTCTGCTGGACCAAACTGAAGCAGTTTGAGGTTCGATGGGGGAGGAGGTATTTCATAAGGAGTCAGCGCTCTGCCAGCCTGTGGCTCACAGCATGGACAGGCCAAGTGCTCCAAGGGAGAGCAATAATAACAATAATGATAATAATAATAAACTGTATTTATGTACTAGTTTTCTCAGCAATGTGCTTTTCAAAAAGAAAAGAAGATCAGACGAGGCAAAAAAGAACATGAGCACAAGAGGATGTGTCACCTCTCCCTGGAATAGGTCACTGCTTAGGGACCACGATGATATAGGTGAGAGCATGAGGGCTGATTAAGGGCCAGGAAGTGCGTGAGACATCCTCTGATGTTCAGGAATTCCCTCATTAAAGACGGTCAGGTTGGCGTACAGTGGGAATCAGACTGCGGAATAAACAGGGGCGGTTCTGCCAACTATTGCAAATAAACACACTTTACATTAACTCAACATGGAAATGGTGCTCATCAATACAAACACGTCCTAATTGTGTCATTCGAGTAACAAAATAAAAAGATTCCTTTTCCTCTCAGTCCGGTAAGCCCATATAGTCTGTCTGTACTTACTGTACAACAACTCACTCTATCAGCCGGCCACAAAACATGATAAATATGGAAATGCCATCAATGTGAAATAGCCCCAAGCATCTGAGTAAAGCATAAAATTAGAAAATTTCTTCCAGTTAGCCAAGAGCTGAGTGATCTGGATAATATTTTTCTTAATAGCCTGGATTGCAGCAATTAGAGGGGCCATTAACTTATCTGTTCAATGTATGGTGCTTTGCTGGGGCTCACATCAGGGCCCTGATTTTGTTGTTGTTTTTTTTTTTTGCCTTTCCTGTCCCCCCCCCCCACCCCCTTCTCATGTCTGACAAATCGTTTCCAGCTAATTTACGATGGTCAAACTGTGGGAGAACAATACCCCCATGGACATAATGCAGCGCAAGCCCTACCACATGTCCCAGAGAAGAGCGAGGTGATCGCAGGAAACACTTGCTGAGATAACAAGATAGTAAGGAAAGCAGGGGGCACTGAAAGGCCACGCAGGGGGCTGCAACAGGGGGGTGGATGGTTTTTAGAGGGGGTCGCTTTAGCTTGACCACTGGATGGCTGGGCAACACACACAAGTACTGAACATGCCTTCAAGCATCTTCTGTAAAAGGGATGTTGAAGATATGGTTTTACTGAGTCATAACTCAGCTGATTGTGATGAAATTATGGATATTGTTATTCTTGCATCTTCAATGATCCACTTGGCTGACCACCAGTCTGTGACATCAGACCAGCTAAAGCCTTGCCAGCATAAATAGAGCTTGAATAATATGATGGGGCAGCTGGGGTACCCTGTAACCAAGAAGGGAGTCACTGTACCATATGGGTGTGTGTATACATGGTACCATGCACACACACACACACACACACACACACATTTGCAAGCAAACACTCATGCGCACATACACACAATGCCCAGTTCTGCCTCCCGGTGAGAATAAACATTTGATAAAACAGTTTGGATATGCATCTGCAGAGGTTGATTATATGTATTTAGCCCAGATAATCATTTCTGGATCTCATGTGCACAATAATTACTGACAGCACCTGTGCCTGGCCCACCTGCAGTCATTATCACAAATGCCAAGCAGCAATTTAACTATAATTATATCAACAGGGGAAAAGGAAACATTCAGCAGCAGTGCAACTCAATAACTTTACTATTAAAAATGGTGCTGTGTTTTCATCACGGGGGGAAAAGTGCTGTCTCAACAGGATCCCTGGAATAATTAGTAGTATAATCAGAAACCAGTGGATGAAAACATTTTAAAAACCCTGACACCTCCCCCAGGGCGGATCAGTGTTTAAATCCTTCCAGCTGGGTTAGGGTTGAGCAATACAGGTGACATGCAGGACAGCAGGATCAAGGTTATCAGTCAGGCTAATTGATGGGCCTACTTGTTTTCACTGAGCCCAAGTATAGGCACGAGGAGGAAAAGGAAGGTAGTCGTCAAGGCTGCCATGTTTGTGTTGTAAGGACAGAGGTGAGAGGTCAGGTCGAGCTTTGAGTTTTCTAGCTTATTAATCGGATCCCTCCTTTTTGCCTTTGAGCTCCGGGGTGGTGAAGGGCATGTTTCTCCTCCACACAGTCATACTGGTGGGAAAGGAGAAAGAGGGAAGTGGCAAGCCCTCTTAAGATCAATGAATGCGGTGGAAAAAGGAGTGGCCCAGGGCAGCCAATAGGGGCTGGGCCACAGGGAGCTGCAGGGAGATAACGTAAACAAGGAAACCACCTGATGTGAGCGGGGTCAGATAAATGCTCAGCTCTCCACGCAGGCAGGTGCTTCCTGAGTCCTGCTCTCTCAATCAGTTGAGCCTCACTGCCCTCCTCACTTGCTTCCCTCATATTTTTTTTTCTGTTTTCCCAATCTGTCATAAAGAGTTTCCCAGAAAGTATAACTCATGGCATGATAGCGAGGTTTAAGATCAAGCCATAATCACTGCCTGTTTTCCTCATGCTGAAAGCAAACATTCAGGGACGGTCGAGTGCATTGAGAATCACTCGAGCGATGATGGTCACACAGGCAGTAAAGATAAGAAGATCAGTTTGGTGTTTGTCACTAGGATAACATACAGTGCGTAATGGTGAGGACTTTTTGCAAGGGTCTGTGTGTGTGCAGATAAAAGCCCTTTACCTTAGAAAGAGGCAGTCAGGTGAACACTGGAGATCACAGAGGTAATCTGTGTTTCCAGCACAACCTGCACGGACTGAGAATACCCAAGCTCACCTCTCCTGCTGCTCTTTTTTCCCCCTTGTCTCTCTTTCTTTTTCGCTTTGCTGGTTGGTCTGTGATTGTTTTGTGCTGTCCAGTGAGGAAGGAAGTCGGTGTGAGAAAGTGCCTGTTTTTTTGGGACCAACAGGAATTGGCCTCATCACAAGCGGTTCCTTTTTTTGCCGCTGGAACAATGCACTGGCGTCACACCCCTCGACTGGACCTCGGCATTTCACATGGAAAAATGTTCCCAGAATTCCGCTCCCAGGCTTGGGGTAAGGCCGAGGATGGGGTGAGGGTGAGAGGGCGGGAGGTGGAGGGTGGAGGGTAATGGCTGGAAGCGGAGTGAGTGACCAACGCACACTTGTCACCAGCACAACCAGGGAAAGTAAAGCACCACTTCCAAAGTCATGACGTGTCAACGAAAGTAAAGTAAATCCTCAAATATTTACACTTTCTGTACAAACCTTGAACGCAGCAGACGAAAAAAACTTCTCAATGATCTATCACACATTAATTCTAAAAGCTCTGGCTTTTCAAATGAAACCTTTCAAAATAAAATCCTGATCCCCCTGCTTGCACAGACATTCTCCACTTTCCTCCATGAGTGACGCCACACCTCAGCAGACCATGTAGCTCAGAGCCAGCATCTGACCACTCAGATGAAAGGCTGAGTGAGTTGTATTGTGTGACAGGTCAGTCGAATGCTCCTCAGGGGTTACATAAGCTTGTCATAGCACTGTGTTTGTAATTACCGTGAGACGGTACACACTGCTGCTCTCTCAGAGCCTTATCAGCCACAACATATCATACAGAGTTTGTGAGCATTTTGTGACATAAAAATAACAATGTATGTTGTGGCAATTAATATCAAATTCATGCAAGTTAATGTACTGATAACACTGTGTCATTTACATCATTTCTGAAACGAGCTTTGGTCACGTTGGTGGATGTTGGTCCAATGCTGGCACTGTACTTTTTTCCTCAAATATTAATCCCAACAGATTCGGATGATCACCCATTTTCTTCACTGCAAAACATTACTTTGAAATGACAGCACTGGGGCTTTCTATGTATAGACATAGGAGCAGATAGGAAATCTGTGTAACATGGTTGACATCACAGCATTTAGTACATCTCCAATGACACAGAGCCACAATGTAAACAAATTACTGCTGCTCAAAAGTGCTAGGTCTGCACTTATACTATCAGTGTAATTCATCATTCTGACTAATAAATCATCACAGAGTGTGTGAGAACAGAAACCCCGAGCACAAAGATTAATTTTCATGGCATAGTTAACTGCTCATCTAAATCCATTAGACATGTTTCAGCTTTGAAAGAAAACACTGAAAATTCACGTGTTCATCTCAGAGCGGCATAAAAAGCATCATTATGTCACTCGGAGGTTGATGAGGAATCATTCCTCTTACACACTCAGTTTTGCACAGTTTTTCCACATAAGGAAGAAATCGGTTGTTTAAAATGCGACCATTGCACAGCAGTGCATTTTTGCAATGATGGAATATTAAAAGTATGAGTATGGTCTGGAGAGCACAGAGTTCTTGAGAGATGTCAAATATTGGACAGAGACATGAAAATTGCCTATGAGAGCCAAGTCAGAGGAGTAAGAACTGGGGCAACTTGGGACTCATGGGGTCAAGTTGGAACAACACTCCACAGCTATTAGGCCTGGCAACGAGGGAGCTCCTCCTGAGCTGCAGGCCCGACTTCAGAAATTAGGCTGAATGCATCACTGCTGCAGCCCACTCAGCCCGCACTGGGAGAACATATTCATCACTGCAGACTTGAAGTCCTTCTACACAATCGCATCAGTGAAGATTCAGACCCCAATGAGCCTTTGCTAAACAAATAGGCTGCACCAGGATCCTCACTAGTGGGAGAATTAATCAAGCAGCACCCAGTCAGCCCCTGCTGTCACTGTGTGAGGCTGGGTAAGCACAGACAGAGGCCTAAATGATGTCAAACATGGCATGAAGCCCACTAACTCATTGGCCACAGGAACACAAACTGGCTGTGGAAACGTATACATCTTCCATCTGTGCGGTACACCTCTGTTAACATCATGTCCAGGCCTAAGTTGACGTGGATAACAATGACTCTACACAAAAGGGTTTGTATCTGTTGTTTGTCCTGCAGAGTGGAGATGGCTTTGTGTGTATTTACACAGCGAGCAGTTATGAGGTCAACTACAGTTCAGCTAACTACATGGAATCCAAACAAATGGTCCCATTTTAGTCTGGTGGCTGCTGAAAGCTCCTGACCACTCTTTGGTAGGCCAAAGAAAAGGCCGCACACAGGTAGTCTGAGTCCTTACACTCACAAAACACACATCCATGTGCATTATCGTGACACTTTCCCACACATACACATGCACACACACCACAGGCAGAACAAACTCCCACGAATCTCCTGAAATCGGAAGCACAGGTAGGAAATGGCTTGTGTATAGACCAAATGGAAAAGGACATTATAGGAATTTCAAATTATCAAAGGAAAAAACAACTGACCATCCTAAAATAGTTCTATGTCTAAATAAACAATACTAGCTTGTAGTGCACATTGGGTCACATGCCCCCGGGTCAGGAAGTGGAAGAACAACAGCAGATAAGAGATCATTAAGTCTCTGGATAATTAAACCAGAATCACAAGCTCTCACCACAGCACATCTAAATCTCAGCATCTAACAGCAAGCCTGGCATGCCAAGGTGAAATTATGGGATGTTAATGACGCTGATGGTGTTCAGTGATTATGCTGAATTCCCCCTGTTTTGACACAGAGGCCACGACCCTAGCAACTTTGAAGATTAATATTGGCTATTACTTTGATGAAAATTCCCCCTGATCCACAAAGCTAGGCAACTTCAATAAAAGACAGTTAACAGGAGCTATTTAAAAACAAACTGCTGCCCAGGGCCCATCTGTGCTGCCAAAACCACTTGGGGACAGAGAAACACCCTGAAGCACATAAAGGGCATGCACCTGTTCACACCTCATATTAACAGGTAGATTAGTGTGTGAATTAGGGTCTAGTTAGGCCTGAGGATTCATGGTCTCAGGATGGTCTTCCTGATTGGCTCACTGGTGCGGTTTTAACAGCCCTCTTCACACCAGCACGCTCTTCCCTCTCCTCCATTTATCTCTTTCCTTTTCCTGCTGTGAGGTTTTGTCTTGCGTAAAGCGATGATGCTTTGACTCTGGCCAGAGAGGATTTCCTCCGTAGCTTCTTCCACACACACACACACAATTAGCCTTGCACTGGTAATCATTCAAGAACTGCTCAGACACAAAAACATGTTTGGTTTTCGTGTGCTGTGCCTGGGAGTGTCCTTCACTTACTTCTTTTCTGTTCAAGTGCAACCCCAACGGCAGTGACAGGGACAAAACAAAACAAAATGTCACAAAGACAAAATAAACGGGAGATGCCTCTGCTCAAATGTAGCAGTAGATGACATCATCCTTGATAGAGTGACAGATGTGGTGACGCATTTTGGTCCCATCTGACGCTCCATGTGTTAAAGGTGGAGTTGCTCTGATAGGATCAATATTGAGTATTGAAGGAGTAGTTGGTCCTGCTGGTCGGGGTGATCACAGCCCCTCTCTGGTGGGAGGGATGTATGTGCGGTGACTTCTTGGCACACTGGTGCACAGACAGCTGTTACACACATGGCCTTAGATCACCCTGACCTGATTTACGCACTAAGCTTCAGCACAACCTCATAAAAAAATGTGTGTTGTTGAGCTGTAAATTACACTGCAGGTGTAATTGTTATCACGATGAGGTCATCCATCAGGCGTCATTCCAATACCCCAACAACTTTACTCGGGTACAGTGACACCTACATGCATCACAGCCTTGTGTCAGTGACCTAAGTGTGTTGTTGGTTGCACTGTAAGGGCAGAGGAGTGCTGGCATGGCTGTGTTTTGTCAATAGTAAAGCAAGAGGGCGGCTGGAAAGTTCCACAACAGACTGCAGACTCCACTTATTAGACAGACAACCATAATGTCAGGAGCCCTAAATCCACTGTAATGTCAGCTGAAGTTTTGGAGGTTTAAACTGAGTGAACACAGACATCCGTGACCAATCTTTACTCCAGCTAATGTAAGACATATGTTTAAACTCCTGAAAACATACACAGAGGCCACAATGTATCACAAATGTGACACATTAAATGATATCAGCTTAACTCTATGCCTCATACAATTGTGCTTTTAATCAACAGGCTGACTCAGAGCATATGGTCATGTTTCCTAAGAAATTACAACATTTAGTCTCTGTTTTATGCACATTAAACCTGTTTGTAAATTGTCACCACCCACACTAACTTCTCCGTTAAAACGAATACTCATTATGCAGGAGCTGTATTTGTCAATCTGACTGTAGTCTTGCGATAATACAGGATGGTTTGGTGCTGTGAGAGATGGAAAACACCCTTTTGCTCTCTAATTGTGGCAGCAGGTGACTTCTCCTCTCGGGGGGACATGCTCAGATGCCTCAGATCCATTGGCAGCGCACATCAAAAGCCCCATTGATTGGCCAGACAGATTGGGGCATAGAGATCAAATGTGCTGTAAAGAAGTGTTAAACTGCTGTGCATTAAACGGGGCAGATTTCTGGACTTAAAAGGTGCCATCTGTTAGCACTGTAGCGAATTTCCTATTGCACTTGCCCACATTGTTGATACTATTGGAACAGTGTCCAGAGCGAGCCCAAAACCACTGCAACCCTCTGACACAGGAGAACACAGACGCAGATATAGAGAAAATGCTCAGTAAACTGAAGGAAACACAATACATGAAGGAGAAAAACACAAAACTAAAGTGGCACATAATCACACAACACACGTGTGACTGCATCTCTTTCAGGTGACTATTTATACTTGTGTCATTAAGATCCATTGCAAACGAACAGTAAATAAATATTGGCATTTAGCAGACAGCAATTTAATTTGAGACAGTCTTTGATCTCTTCTTTATACATGAGGGACACAATCATCTTCATGTGTTTTGGAAATAATAAGTATCAACAATATATTGGTGAACTATATTTTCAGTAAATGTGTTTTGAGTCTCTCCGGGGTGGAGGGCAGCCAAAACAGTACTAGCATTTTAAGATTAGGTTGAAGTATTAGTATTTTGATTAATGCAACTCATGCATCTTGTTCAAATGTAACTGGGAACAAACTTTAGTCTGCAAAATATCCAAACAACCCCATCAGATTGCCTCTCATAAATAGCACCTTACCTAATAAGCCAGAGTCCAAAGGCACTTTTATAGCTCTTCATTTCCCATCAAAATGTTATCTTTAGCGTTTGAATGCCAGCTGAAAAGTCATAGAACAATCAGAAGTCAGCTTTACAAAACACTGTCACAAAGAAAAATGATGTCCCATACACGACTGCAGATGGAACTGTGGTGGGCCGATGTGTGCTTCCAAGGCCTGTGTTTATTCTAGTGCAATGCAGCAGAAAAGAGCCTGTTACATTATTGTTTGCACTGGCCAAGAGTAAATAACCCGTAGACCTAAGTACTAAAATGTTCCATTAATTCTTTTCTTTGTATAAATACACAGGAATAAAATAAAAAGCAAGCGATAAAATCAGCAGATTAATATGTAAATATTAAGAAAGCCTGGTGAGTGCATCACTAGCCAATGTTTTCCTTTACGCTGCAACAAGACGTTCCAATCCAAACGCCACTGCTTGTTTAGCACAGTCCAAAGCTTTACAAGGAAATGTAACCTGAGCTGCAGTTGGGAAACCTTAACCATAGCCCATCAAATATTAAAGTGTATGGATGTTTTGATGTGTATAAAGGAACGGCAGGAGCACCATTACTCTATGCACTCCTCTCTACAAAAGAGATTGATGGGGCTCTAGAGTCCATGTAAACCAGGGGATACCTCATAGATAAGTGAACTCAAGTCATTTTTACAATCCAAACTGAACAGGAATACAGGGTTAAAGCGCTGCATGGGACTGCATTGATCCTCCACAATATCTGTGTGATTCAATGGTGGGAACTACAAATGCTTCAATAAGACAGAGCTACGAGATGTCCGGGCCTCTTACTCACACTGCTCCAGACTCAATAGTCTATTGTCTCTGCCCAACAGTGGAACCTCAAACCTATAAGTCAAAGGTGGGGGTTTAGAGATGAAGTCATCTCGGCAGGAGCGCCGTTCAGCCAGATACCTTCATGGCCAGGGAACAGTTCCTAAATCCTGTTCCCTCACTGTAAATCCTCCCAGATATGTTGGCCTGCTGCAGCGGGTGATAAAGGTAACAATGCCTTTGCCCAGCATGAGTTTACATGTGATAAAAATGTATGTGGCATTTGAATTTATTTGTACAGCAGCCTTTATATACTGTTTGGAGTTCATTTTTCTTGTCCCTCTCGGAACAGTTACATATATATATACACTTAAAGGGGGGAAGAGGTTTTTTCAAGCGGCTCTTGTGGAAGTTATTTCAACAAACATTGTGGGATACAATCTCAGATTTGATTCATACAAATGTGTTTTCAATTGAGGGTATTATGAGTTGGGATTTTTTTCAAGTGGCTGAACAGCTGGGTGCTGGCATTTGTTATGGTATTTGGCTGAAGAATAATAAACAGTAACTTAAAGTAAAATATATGGTCTCTTATCACCCTATGTGCAGCAAAGAGTGTATGTATGTGTGTGTGTGTGTGTGTGTGTGTGCGCGCCTATGGATCTGGTCTGTTTTACATTAATATTAATTTTCAAACATTTTTACTTTTCCTCAGCTGATTTATGATGTTTGTGGATCTTGAGTTATCTCACTTATCTAGAATAAACACAAGAAACATGAGAAGAAGAAGAAGAAGAAGAAGAAGAGGAAAGAGAAGGAGAAGAAGAAGAAGAAGAAGAAGAAGAAGAAGAAGAAGAAGAAAGCTGCTGGGTCAGACGCGTAAAAGGCACATGGAGGATTCAGGCGCGTAAAGACGCACCAACAATCAGTGATCCCTACAGGACCCTGTTTACTGTTTTCACCTGAAGCCGTCTGTGAAAGCAAACAATAAATAAATCACTGTAATCTGCTTTTGAAATTTTGCTTGTAGTGATGAACTTCCTGGATACAAAGCGCAAAAGGTGCATTTTGTTTCCAAGAGGCGGTGGTTTCAAGACAATCTGCCCTCAGGAAATATAATGAATGTTGATGCTAATGGTCCAAGCGGGAGAAAAAAAAAAAAAAGGTGGTGAGGGGGTGGGCGGGGCGGTGTTTAATGACTGACCGTGTCTGCACTGACACTACACTGCGGTATATAAACTGGGAGGGACGTCAAACATCCTTCACTGGGAGTCACTATGCGCTGATGCTCCACCACATGCTCGCATCACCGTTGGCAGCACAATCCTCGCATCAGCACAGCAAACTCAAACCACATCTGACCGGCACGATGGATGGGCAACATAAAGACCGCAGAATGACTCACTTGTGGATATTGACGTTACTGATATTTTTCTAACCTCTAGCACTGGATAACTCGGTCTTTTCCAACTTCTTCTTCTGGATACGGATTGTGGAGCTGGATCTCGTCCTGCGGGCTTTTTGAAGGATTATATTTATTCTGATCACTTTTATTTTGACATCACTCCGTTTTCGACATCACCACTTGGAATAGGAGCGATTTTTTTGTGGGAGGACTAACTGATTTTTTAAGGATACGCACATTAAACTCTAAAGGATGGCCGTTTGGTTCACCTCTATCCTCGCAATAGTTGTATTATTATTTACTCAGGTACATGTCCACCTTTGCAATTTACGGATGAATCATTTAAGAAGGAAAGGAAAGAGAGGTGTTGCATTGTGTTTGTTTTGCTCACTGTCTGTGCCCTTGCAGGTTCTGGGATCAGGTGTGTTCGAGCTCGATCTCCATCACTTTCAGAATACTAAAGGTTTGCTGGCCACTGGACTTGCTTGCAGCATGACCGGCTGCAGAACTTATTTCAGGGTTTGTTTGAAGAACTTCCAGACGAAGGTGACTCCCGGAGACTGTATATTTGGGAGAGCCACCACACCTGTTCTGGGCACCGACTCCTTCAGCATCCAGCAGGACGCCAGGCTGCGTCTGCCGCTCAACAACTTCACCTGGCCGGTAAGAGCACCTGTCGTGGCTCCACACAGCGAACAGAGTTCACACAGCAAATCCAACAGTTTCAGATGATGATTTGATGATTTTCAAGTGAACTGAGCAGGAAAAATAGACTTTGACCTGATATGATTAGATCTCTTTTTCTTTGGTAAATGAACACAAAATATTAAACTCATGATCTTTTAAAAACACAACGTGCAGATCAGATGTTACGTGGTGCTGTCTGTGCGTAAAGCTCTTAAAGACAGACCATAGATATCTTTTAAGTAGATTTATATTTTTTCAATATCATATTTGGTGTCATAAAGTGAAAAAAAGTTAAAGGTTGATAACTTTTTAACATGATTTCAGTGTTTTTGGTTACGTGTATTTCCTCATTTGTCCCCACAGGGTTCTTTCTCATTGGTGATCGAAGCTTGGTATTCTCCAACAGCGGACCCACCTGGAGGTGAAAAGATGTAGCCACACTGTTCACCACTAGAGGGAGATATGCCTTTGTGTAGCACTATATGACTTATTACCTATCACACGTTTTAATCTGACCCCCCCCCCCCCCCCCCCCCCCCCCCTCACTTAAAGGCATTAATCGCTGCCAAATGCATCTGGCATTTTCAGCGTCATGGATCCCTGTTTGTTAGGATGCCTTATGAGTCACACGACAATTCTTTACAATCAAATCTCTCCAACACAATTGCACTTCCCTTGTTTTATTTTTGGCATGCATGGGAAAGTGTACAGACCCAAGTGAAAATATGAAGCCTTGCCAAAACATCCCATGACAGCCTTTTCCTGGATTTTACACCTTTTATGTTAGGTCCTTCATCGGGGGATTGTGTATTGTCAAACAAATCACCTATACGGCCTAAATGGATAACAATCAGGTCCATAGATTTAAAGTTCAATCTCCTAATCAGTCCAGTTTGTATTATATCCGCTGTATTTGTTTTTCTCCACAGACACCACCAACCCTGACTTCTTGATTAGTTCTTTTGCCATCCAAAGACAGTTGGGAATAGGGCCTGAGTGGTCCCAGGGTGTGCAGAACGGGACGGCGCAGACGGAGCTAAGGTACTCATACCGGTTCATCTGCAATGAAAATTACTACGGGGACACTTGTTCCAAAATATGCACTCCGAGAGACGACCATTTTGGCCACTACACCTGCAAGCCTGACGGGCAAATAGCCTGTCTACCGGGATGGAAGGGAGAATACTGCCAAGAACGTAAGCAAGAGTAAAGACACCATATAGACACTTTTCTTTGTTTGTCATTAAAGCTCATTTTAGGAAGCTCACCTCTTGCATTCCTCAAACAATGCTGTTCTTAAACTTAAAGCCAAATTAGCTGCAAAGTGACACTTTTGTGAATTTCACAACACATAATTTGTTTGGAGCTGTATTATCTGCTGATCTCAAGTGTGTGTTATTGGCCAAGACACAATGGCAAAGAGGTTGTTCAGGTGAAATTTGAAGACACAGACACACACACGCACCCACACGCACACACAGCCCCTCCACTACCTAGCCCACTTTGGCGCACTTTCTCTCTGAGCGTGAGCGTGTTTAATCTAGGGCGGTGGTCGCCCAGCAGCACGCGCCGGGGTTAATCGCGGCATTATCGCCCGCCACGCGCCACTAAATTGTGGGCTCTATTGTTGAGGCGGTGTAGGGCAGCAGCTGCAAACGGGGCTCGAACTGCCCACCGATAACAATAGGGCAGCTGTCCTGTTTTTTTTTTTTTTTTAAGAACAGGCATCTGCTCTGCACTAACCAGCCGTTTAACACTATTAAACCATGTACACATACAACATAAAGCAGGCACAGCAAACTATAATTTGTCCATTGATATAGTCAGGTAGGCTTACAGGTTTTATTGTTGAAGTAATAAACATATTAAGGTGATAAA
This sequence comes from Caranx ignobilis, assembly GCA_021432705.1. Taxonomy (NCBI): domain Eukaryota; kingdom Metazoa; phylum Chordata; class Actinopteri; order Carangiformes; family Carangidae; genus Caranx; species Caranx ignobilis. Next base: position 10,334,036 of record MU269985.1, read on the forward strand.
AGCTTATATCTGTCTGTTCTCTCTCTCCTTTTAGCAATCTGTCTTGATGGCTGCAATGAAAGGAATGGAAACTGCACATTACCTGGAGAGTGCAAGTGGGTATTCACTTGTCTAAGTGAACTGTCAAACAATAGAGCAGATAAACAATTATGAAATCGATTAGTATTGGAAATCATTACAATATGTCAAAAAAGTTAATATTATGGTTTATATTAAAGTGTACTCATTATTATCAAAAAATAATATAATTTGTGAATAATATATGTATTTTTTTCAAGTTTTTCTCCCTCATGGGAAAATATGCTAAGGCATATAAGGCCAGCCATCATGTTGTACTGTTTTATGTGTGAACAGATGCAGAGAGGGCTGGCAGGGACTCTTTTGTGATGTATGTAAACTCCATCCGTCCTGTAAACATGGTACCTGTAAAGAGCCGTGGCAGTGCACCTGCAAAGAAGGCTGGGGAGGCATTTTCTGTGACCAAGGTGTGTACCTGTGCCTTTCTTTAAACTAAATGATGTGTTATTACTGTACATAAAAGCCTCAATATGGTGACTGACCTCAGTTCAGTCCCCTTCTAATGTTTCCACCCATTTGTTTATAGATCTGAACTACTGCACCCATCACAAACCCTGTGCCAACGGCGCCACATGTATGAACACGGGCCACGGCAGCTACACCTGCACCTGCTTGCCGGGCTTCACTGGGGTTAACTGTGACTCGGAGGTCAGGGAGTGTGACAGCCAGCCCTGTCACAACGGAGGCCACTGCCTGGTGAGTCCGGAAGTCTCTCTCTCTCCTTTCCCACAACACAGGCTTTCCTGTTTTTGTTTTTGCCTCAGTCTATCTGCTAGTCCAGGAGGATGCTATCGATTGTCAAGTCAGTAGATGACCCAGTTCACATACAGTGCACTGTAAATAGAATTCAAACTAATGATAATGGGGTTTGCTGGGGCAGCTGTGAACAGGATATGATAAAGAACATCTAACAGGGAGCCTTTTGATAAATTTTATATCTTTCTCTCTGCAGGACTCTGAGAATGGCTATAGGTGTGAATGCCAACATGGGTACAAAGGGACTCACTGTGAAGACAAGACCCTGACTTGTAAAGACACACCCTGCTTCCATGGTGGCAAGTGCAGAGAGAGGGATAATGGGAATACTTACGTATGTGAGTGTCCGGCAGGATTCACCGGACTCAACTGTGAGAAGAAAGTGGATAAATGTACCTCACTGCAATGCACCAATGGTAAAACATCATTCTTTATATCAAAAACAGTTCTTCTCTTATGTATAGCTGTTAGAAATCATGTCAGTAAGGCCTTCCATAATGCTGTTTTGTTTTGCAAAGGTGGACACTGTGTGAGCCATGGCAACCTCCGAATGTGCAGCTGTCGCTCGGGCTTCACAGGACTGCGCTGTGAGATCAATATCAACGAGTGTGCCAGGAACCCCTGTGCAAACGGCTCCACCTGCATAGACCGCATCAATGACTACACCTGCACCTGCCCCCCAGGGTACACAGGCCGCCACTGTGACAAGCCCACAGACCGCTGTGCCTCTCGGCCCTGCATGAATGGAGGGACCTGCACCATTGGAGCCAAAGGCCAGTCTATCTGCATCTGCCCTGCCCATTACAGTGGACCCCTGTGCCAGTCCGTTGATGTGCCTTCAGCCAACACCCCCAGCCCCGAACCAGGTTTTGAGTCCAGTGACAAGCTGACCTTGGCAGCCATCAGCATGGGAGTAGGCCTGGTGGTTGTTCTGATGCTTTTGTGCATGGTTGTGGTGGTAAAACGTCACATCACGAAGCAGAGAAACAAAGAGCAGGACTCAGAGACAATGAACAACCTCTCCAAGGTTGACTCTCAGAAGGAGAACCTCATCTCTACTGTAGAGAAGAATACCAATAAAAAGAATGATTTGGAGGTGGACTATCCCAGGGAAAAGTCTAATCACAAACACAACAACCACTACCACCTGGACTATAAAACCTCCATGGGGTACAAGGACGATCTGTCCCTTCTGGACAAAGATGAAAACTGTGAAAAGACAAGAGAAGACAAAAAACATTTGAGTAGAATGTACAGGTGAGTGCACATGAAAGGGTTAAATGAGTAGCTGTATTACAATGTTTGGGTGTATATGTCACTAGTATGTAGTAATGAATGTGTTGGCTATTTAATTAGTGACAGAGGTTTGAATATTTTGAACTTCTTCAGGTCAATGTAAGACCTAGTATCTGATAGTGTGTGTCCTTGCTTTACAGTGAAAGACCAGAGTGTAGAATATCAACAATATATTCCTCCAGAGATTCAATGAACCAGTCTGTCTATGTGATGGCAGATGAGAAAAATGAATTCATAATTGCAACTGAGGTGAGTTTTGAACTAATGAATGAATTTTTAGAGTAAGCTATTTACACACGCATACAGTTTCCATTTTGGTCCTGATGTTGTCTCTTAGTCTCTTTATCCTCTTCTCTTTCAGGTATAATACATGGAAGATATTATTCATTGTCAACAGTGGACTTCTTTTGGACTGTTTACAAGTGTGGAGAGACTGGGATTTATTTAAATGAAAGTTGCTGCTCTTGAAAACTTGATAACTGGATGGAGCCGGTGTGCTCGTCGAATGCAATAGAACTAAAGCTACTAAACTTTGTGAGAATGTAAAGACTGAAAAAAAAGACTGCAGGAAATAATGAGCAAACCTGACTCTGTGGATGCGCCTTTTGATGTTTTCAACTCAAACCCTTGTCTGCTCCGTCCAAGTTCATCTAAGGGCAACAGGCCGAGACGTTTATGCCTGTATGTTGATTAGAAGAAGAGGACTATCTTTATGTACTCCTCTCCACCTTATTGCAGTAATCAGCAATCAACAAATCAACTTACTGCCAACAAGCCTGTGGGAGGAGCCAGCCTTTTCCATTTTTCTTGCAACGCGCTATGCAAACAAAACAAAACAAAATCTGCATCAAAAAGGGACAAAACTACTGAAAACGGTTCATTTTTGAGGGATAAGTTTATCAGTTTTGTAAATCAATCCCCCTTTTTTTATAACGAATGTATGCAGCCTAGATCAGAAAGCCTTATATATGTGTTAAAGAAAAACATTGTGCCCCGCCTTATCTTGATTCCTTTGCACAGCAACATGGTGGAAACTGAAAGATCAAAAGATGCAATATGCTATAGCGCCATGCAGAGAAACACATGACAGGGCCTTGTTTTACCTTATGCAAGATCACCCTTCAATGAAGACAAAGAAAACATGAAGTGACTATCGTACCAAGGACGCCTTCAAAGGAAATTACTGAACCAATAATGTTATTTTGTAAGATTAGTATTTCATTAGTAATTTAAGAATATGAAGCACTGATCTTTCTCTTTCTATGTTTTATAAGATTATTTTGTATATACTGTATATTTATATGTTGAGATTAGAAGTATGAACTGTACATCTGTTTTTAAGTTGACCCCCAAAAGGTGAATTTATTTTTCAAGTGTTGTTGTTGTTGTTTTATTTTATTATTATTTTTTTGTTATAAAAAGAAACAATGAATACATATCTGGTACACTTGTTTGTTTGTTGGTCTTTGATGGTTGAGTGTACATGTGGTCAGATAGCAAACCTAATTTAAATGTTGGAATCATCTAGCAACTTTATTTGTGTTCAGCCCGTGTGGAAGTGGCTGCATTGTCTATAGATAACAGTCATATTTGGCCTGGTAGCAGTTTTAATGATTCCATATCTACTGTATGTCCATGACATCCTTGTCAGTGTGATGTAAAATCAATGTTCTAGCAATCATTCAGTGGACGGTATTGTAATTGGCAGCAATGTAAGGAAATAAACAAAAAATATATATATTTTAAAAAAAAAAATCTGTATGTGAAAAAAAGAGTCCTTGTGGTCTTTCTACTTTCCTCATTCTCTGAGCTGATCACGTGTGAATAAGTAGAGCTTGTAAACAAATGTAAAGGCAGCACACGCATCCCAGAAAAACTAACTGCTAAGTGCTGGACAGAGAAACAAGCGCAAAAAATCAGGAACTGCTCCTAAGGCTGCAATTAATAGTAAAGCACCACATGTATGTGTGAGGTTTCGGGCACCTGCCCCTCAGCAGACAAGCAATAAATAGAGCTCACACATACAAAACACTAGAGGGTATAGCTGTGATATTGGGTGTTAAGATATCTGCCATGGCTGTGAAATGAGAGGAGGGGAGGATAAAGTGAGATGTGATGAATTAAGCCAGTGAGACAATCTGCATATGCCCATTCACCAGTTGAGCGTGAGCACAGCGAACAGGGGTACCGCATCCCAGCTGGTGCCAAGCCTCCACGAAGCACTTGCACCATAACAAACCCAGCAGAGCCCTGTCACTTTGGCAAGCCTGCTCCCAATACATCTGAACTCCTGCAGCTCATGTCAAAGCATTAATTTACTTTTTTGATGGGATGGGTGTTTTTTAAGCTTCAAGACGTGGAGCTCTGTCTTTCCCTACCACTTGGGGGCAGTAGGCTTTGTGTGAAGATGCATGGAAGGAGATTTCCTCCACTGCATCTTGGCTCATCAAATATCATGCACAGTGAGTGACAGGCAGGGGACACCTTAGCTCAGGCAGTCAGTCATTAGTGATCAGCCAGGATGGACGCAACGGTGTGTGAGACGTCTCTATGCAGAACACAGACACCTAATGAGCTTAGGAGAGAACAGATATAACATTCCCAGCTATTTATAGGTAATGTGATTACCTGCTGGACTGACACTGAAGGAGACAATGGATACTCCTTGAAGGCATATAATGATATTCAGATATTGTGATGTATTGTGACCAAGACAAAGAACGAAAGAGTGAACTGGGTTACGTCAGACTGGAACCTACAACACTCCCTCCGTGCTATTGCAACATGTTTTCCCGTTTCGCCGCCTAATAATAATACTGCTATAAGGTATCACTACTACAACAGTCCTGATTGGTTAATCCTTTAGCTAGGCCCGCCTCCCGTGTTCCTTCATTGGGCGAGGCCGTGTCGCTCTGACGCACTCTGAACAACAAATACACGTGTTTGTGCATCAAGATCATCAAGATACAGAAGGAACGACAATATTTACGTACACGACGGACCTCAGCCCAACAAGCGACACTCAGCTCTGTACAAGACTGAACCAACGTTTAGGAGATTAGTAATATCTAACTTTAACTTTTTTTTCTCACCGAGACTGTCTGATGCATTGGAATGTATAGGACAGAAAAAAGAGAGGACATACCGAGGAGCTGCTGTCTGTTTACACAAGGACACATATGAACGTCTTTGTCTTGGTCAAGTGATAAGAATGAAACCTCAAGATATTATAAAGGAAAAGAGCAGCCTCTGGATATTTGGCTATGGCTCCTTAGTGTGGAAGCCTGATTTTGCTTACAAAAGGAGCAAAGTTGGTTATATCAAAGGATACAAAAGACGCTTCTGGCATGGAGATGACTTCTACCGAGGAGACAAGGAAAAGGTAAGACTGAAATCTCACTGTCTTATGATATTGCTTTGCTGAAATGCAACTACTACTATGTTTTTGTCTTGGTGTTGAGGTGTGATGTATACATTCTCACTTTGTGTGTGTCCCTGCTCTCTACAGCCAGCCCGAGTGGCCACACTGGTGGAGGATCAGGAGGTAAGCCCTTCACTGTCAAGTTCATACCGTTACACAGCATATTCCTATATCCCTACTGTACAAATAACTGCTACTGCTAATATGAAAAACAGCCAAACAGAACATGAGAGAGTGTGGAAGTATTATCTTAACCCCGGTCATAATTCAATTGTGCTGTGACATTGCCCACTTGTCTCACAATGAAGAAGGAAATGTGGCACAACAGCAATGAAACAATGAAATTCGTTCATGAAACATTGAGGTCAAACCATAAAAGTGCCATAACTAATAAAACTAATACTCAGTCGGGCTGGTCTCAGAAATTCATCCAGCTCATTTCTCACTTTTCTAGTAACTATGGTTACTACTATGGTAGATAACAGAATACTCTCTCTAAGTATTTGATGTGTTTTAAGATATTTCATTCAGGCATGTTAAACTAACTGTTGTATGGCACCTCTGCTTGTTTTTCCTGCAGGCTTGCACATGGGGAGTGGCCTATGAAGTCACTGACTCCCAGATTGAAGAATCGCTTCAGTACCTGAACATGAGAGAGGTTGTTCTGGGGGTTATATAACCCAGATGGTGGAGTTCATCCCTAAGGAGAAAGGCCAGGGTTCGCTGTTGGCCCTCGTTTACATCGCTACTTCTAGTAACCCCATCTACCTCGGCCCGGCCTCGGATAAAGAGATTGCCTCCCAAATAGCCATGTGCAGCGGCAACACAGGCCACAACATTGAATACCTGGTTCGCCTGGCGGATTTCATGAGGATCTCCTGTCCTGAGGTGGAGGACGACCACCTCTTCTCCATTGAAGCAGCACTTTTAAACATCTACAGTGACTGTGGGGGGATCCACCTTCCTGACCAAAAACCCATACTATTGAGAGCTACATAAAAGACTCATAATAAAAATGTTTTTGTACTGGGTGAGAGGGAAATGAACTCCTGCAACATATGCTTAAGGGTACTTGGTGCTTGAAAGGGGACTACCTGATTTGGCATTCTGGGTAGCTCACAATGTTTCAGACCTATCTCATGTTACTCACCACTCTACTTCTGACCTTCTCACTGCGACTCTTTCCACTGTGAAGACGGGGAATGCAAACATGCGGGTACTGTATACACGTGTACTGTACGAAAGCTCCAGCAGCAAGTGATTCTTTTAAAAAACATAATCACACCAGATGATGAGTTCTCTGTCTAAATCCCATGTTTTACACCTTTGTTGTAAAAGGGTTTTTAAAATTACTGTATATTGTGCAAATTTTTAAAGACTGTTTTAATAAAAACAACTAAACCTGTATGAGGGAAATGCGTTCATGATTTTCTTTCGCTGAGTCTATATATTTATGTATGTGGTTGAATAGCCCCATTCTCCCCCTCCTTCCTCATGCTCCCACACCACGTGGCTGAGGAATGTACAGCTGTACTGTCCAGCTCATGTACAACACAGAGCTGCTACCCAACACAGCTCAAGCAACTTTTAGACATATTTTACGCTGTCCCACTGTTTTGCATGCATGTCTTTACACTGAATGCAGTTAAGTCTCAATATTTTGAGGCTGTTGGACCTGTTTTTTGATGTCATGTCACAAACAGAAGGCAGCAAAAGTATTTTTCTTCATAATAACAGGATCACCAGTTTTTCTAACCTTTTACGCTCTTGCAGGCACAGCAGTTAACTAAACCATAAAATTGTACTTTAAAACTGTTCCCAAAGACAACAACTTTGTAAAGGTAAAGTTAATGCATATGAAGTGATTCACAAATGCAATGTGTAGGGTGGATTGCTATGTTTCAAAGAAACCTATAGATGGACTTTAAGAAACCATCAAGCGTAGATCACGCACAGTGTTAAGTCCGGTGGTGCTGGTGTTGGGAGTAATCTGCACACAGTCAGCTGTAGAGGAAACAACAGATCATGGAAGACTGCCTGATTTTACAGTAGAGACACAAGTGTGTGATTGCTTAGCTGGGGGTGGGGGTGCAGATAGGGTTTTTCTCCCCGTCTGAGCTTTGATCACGTTGCAATAACATGTGCACAAGCCACAAGTCCAATTTTTTTTTTTTTTTTTTTTAAAGAAAAAAAAAAAAGCAGTTTCTTCCCTGGATAAGCACGCCCACTTTCTAAGCTGCGCAATTCTGTGGCACAGTGTTCTACTTTCCTAGAAATCAGCTGCAAAGTAGGTCAAAGGTTTGCACTCTGGAAGCAACAGAGTAAGGGGAACTTACTAATTCAAGAGAAGCTCACATGTGGAGAACACAAACAGATGGCATTAACTACTGTGCTCTGTCTAGGATGTGTCCTTTCATATGCAGCAAAACTAGACTGTTGTTGTTCCGTGACCATTTAAAAACAGTCTGACACTCAAAACATATGACGCATACCGAGTGCATTCTGAGACTGTTTTGCAACCAGCTGTGACAGCAAGTGTTGTCTCCACCTTGTGTGTGTCTGTGTGTGTCGTAATGGCACAGTGTGATCCTGGAGACACCATATTGTGAGGCGGATATGGAATACTTTGGTGTTGATATGTCCATCTGCAGACAGATTTTGCCATCATAACAGTGTCACACCTATGCCAGATACAACAATGAACCAAAATTGGTGTTTTGACAAGATCAAAATGAGGCATGACAGGGTGCCATGTGGTGCAATGGGTAGAGCAGGCGCCCCATATGCAAAAGCTACAGTCCTCGCTGCAGTCGGCCCCGGTTCAAATCCTGCACCGGGCGGCCCTTTACTGTATGTTATTCCCCCTCTTGCTGCCTCCCCATTTCCTGTCTCTCTACACTACACTATCAAATAAAGACAAAAAAATGTACAAAAATATACTTAAAAAAATGAGGAGTGACAATGGGAAGACAAGTGCTTTTGTATTAATGCAGTAATCACTACTAAGCTACTTGTGTAAAAATGGAATAATGACTAATGAGTACTCACGGGTCGGGACGTCAACATGTTGAAAGACATTGCACCTGGTTTTATTCCACAGCAAGACAGCAATGGCTGAGTCAACAATGTTTTGTCTACAAGTGTAAAACAATGACATTAACTCCTGACTCAGAGACCTTGTTGTTTTCTAGACTCTCAGCTCACACCTGACATTTTATTTGTTCTCTCCATCAATTACATCTTCCAAAAAGGGTTGTTTTCACCTGTGCCTGTTGGTCTGCCGGCTGTGATGGACAAAAAGTATTCAACTAGCTTGGGCATCACTGCCCTGGTGGATGGGTGGGATAACTGCTAAAATCTCATCTGGGATTTGCTATAAAGATTGTTCCTTTCTTTTAATTTGATGAGTTTTTCTTCTTTCCTCGTTCTTCAGTTACATGAAGCTCATCCTCTCCACTCATACTTCTTGGCACAAGTCAACATAATTTTAGTGTCTTGTCAAACTTGTCACAAACAATGTAAAACCACAGCTTCCCCAAACATCTGCCGGTCCATAAATGCCATTATAATTTGTTTCTGAAGACTAAAATAAGCATTAGAGCATTATGATTTACAGCTCACTCTGACACCCCTCATTAGAGCTATATCAGTGAAGACAAGTCAATCAATAAATGCCCCTTTCCACAGTGTTATGGCTCCCTGGAGAGAGGCAGAGGGAATATGAGAACCTGGAATCAGCAATATGGCAGATATTTACTAACAGAGACAGGAGCAAACATTATAACGAGTCATGCGAGACCAACGTGTGTGTCCACACTCCACCTGTCTTCATTGCAAGCTGGCAGACAGGGAGTGGCTTATGAAGTTACTGACTGACCAGAGTATATTGACATGAGAGAGGCTGTGTTTGGGGGGGGGGGGGGGGGGGGGTTTATGTAACACTGAAGATCAGCCTTAAGAGGAAAGGCCAGGGTTCGCTGCTGGGGGGCATGGGGTGTGAGGTGGGATGCTCGATGAGTGAAGGTGTGACAAAAAAAAAAGTGTGTGTGTGTCTTGTTTTGCCTGCCTATTAATGTGGCTCCTACAAACAAGAAGCAGCCTTGAGTTGAGTAGCTGGTTGGAGTATGTGTGTGTCTCTTACACTTGATTATCATGGTCAAGGTTATATAAGGAGTGGATTTGACTCATTCAAATGAACTGTGTTGCGTGTGTTGTATGTGTGGGGGGTCAGATAAAGCTGAATAATGCTGTTTGCATTGCCCAGTAACATCAGAACACATCATAATCATCAGTGTTTCCAGGACTGTCTATTGTTCGGAGTAACATTGTATTTTGAGAACAGACACAGCTCTGACTCATGCTCCAGACAAAGACAGTGCAGAGTGTTTATTAGAGTGGGATCTGATGGACCCTGAGCTGTGCACTGTCTGTTATTGTAGAATCCCTGCACAGCTTTGACCAGACAGTTTCCGCAGCATGTTTATATCCACAAAACTCTCTCACACACCACATCATTTAGTATGAAATAAAGTATGAAATATAAGTATGAAATAAAGAGGACCCTGTCATAGTGTTCTGCCTTGATCTTTGTTTTGTTTTGTTTTGTTTTTTGTTTTTTGTTTTTGCTGGAATCCTGGAATGAAAAGTAGTAAAATGTATATTTAGAAAAATGACTGTTAGGCTGCATAAGAGCATTATGATTAACAACTCACTCGAGAAACTTGCATTAGAGCTTCATCCATAAAGATAAGTCAATCAATAAATGCCCCTTACCACACTGTTATGGCTCCTTGGAGAGGGGCAAAGGGAAAATTAGACCTTAAGGTCAGTATACTGCAGTAGCAAATACATGGACAGTGTTAGAAGCAAATACTTCCATATTTCTGACCTGTCTATTCTTGGGGCATCTTCTGTAGATGTGCAATAAAACCCAATAAAACCTAAAAAGTTTAATGTATTGACGTAATTCAAAATAAATATTGCTATAGATTATGCTCTCCATGCACTTTGAACCCCTAACCAATGTTATTACCCTTCCTCAGGTCACTTGCTCTCCACAAAAAGATGTAAGTCATTATGTTCTCAACAGAGAGCACACTGATTACGAAGATACACAATACGCTAGAGTGGGGGACAGAGGTCATGTCCTCAGGATGTGTTGTTTGGCCCATCACCACCCAGAACAGTGGTCACACATTCCAAAAAACGTTATTCCAACTAATAACATTTTAGAGCCTCCACCTGCATGCTAATGTGTACCCAGCCTGAACCTTGACCTTTGACCTTGGCTTGGTCAGTGCAGGGCTGAAGGTCGCCCTGGAAGTGTGTTAAAGTGAAAGTGATTGGGCCACTAATGGAGGCCATCCGCTTTTGAGCCCCAGCCCTCTCATATTTAGAGTTCAACTTCATCTGCAGAGGGTCACCTCACCCCTCTCTGGGCTCCTGCCAGCGGACATGAGTGCACGAGGCCACTTCACCACAAGAGGAAGACTGTCCATTAATAGGGCACAAACAATAGCTAATGATTTGGCTGTAAAGCACGTGCCATTTTTCACCCCTCGATCAATAAACGAATAGAAGCTGTAACCAATGCTCCAGATGTGATATGTTTTACCTAAAGATCAGGTTTCTGGAAAGTTAGATCAAAAGACTGAATCTGGTTTCTGGCATGAACAAGAGCTCCTGCTCCTCCTGCGTCATGACACAGAAGAGAGACAACAGTTCAAGCTCATCCATCATTGTGCAGTGATAAACACCATTCTTTAATCCATTCATCATCACTGGTGGTTGATGTGGAAATTCTTTCTTCTCATCCAGAGACATGACTCACACCCACTGGATCTTTTAATCCAATCTGTTCGGAGCAGGACTGGGGACTGAACCAGGCTTGACAAAATTAAAGGTCCAGCCAGAGAGCTGCCTCCTGCTTCATTAGCCTGCTCTATCCCTGAGGAATGGCACTTTTGCTGCTCTTAATTTCATTTCCCTAATCTCATTTACACGCACCCCCCCCCCCCCCCCCCCCCCCCCACACCCACACCCACACACACACACACACACACACAGCTGCCTGGGCATGGCAGTAGGGTGTCAAGCCCTGAGGGGTAATGGCTCTGTGAGATCATAAGTGAACATTTTATATTTCAACAAACATCACAAATAAATTGCACTGTATAAACATGAGGTGAGACTTTGTTGTTCTGATGATAATTACTGGTAGATATACCATGTGACACACCATAACTAACACTGACAGGGTGGGAATTCACAGTTACATGTGATATGGATGCTATTTTGTGTTTGTCTAGTGAGGGATCATTCTTCCCTCAAACATTATTATTTAATAAAATAATAGAAATATAATATGTAATTTATAATAATGGTTAATTACACTTTGTAATTAAAAGCATATTTGAGTTGTGAGTATCAATAACCAGAGGGTGTGCACATGCTTCCTGGTTTGTTTTGCAATAATGCCAGGAAACGTCCGAGTTCAGCTCAATTAAGCAGCACAATCGTCTTTCACCTCTGCAGATGGCTCAGTATGAGAATCTACAGGTGCAAACATCAGCGACAGCTAAAGTTATCACATGTTGTGAAGCCGAAAAAAAAAAACTTTTATGGCGTTAACTTTGTGAAGACAGAGCAATCAAGGGAAGCAGGTGGCATCCAGTGGAGCGGCACAGTGACATTTGGCTGACACAACAGTATTTTCCCCCCAAAACAACACACTAAAATTACTGTTATTCACCTTCTTCAGTTTGTCTAAACGCCCGCAAATAATGCATTACATCATTTATCTGTCAGTTTAAGTATTATCCTTTGTGGCATATGCCAAAACAATAAAACACAATCTCACTGCACAGAGACACTGAGGGTATTGGTGCAGTCAGTGTGTAATCACACTCTAGGCCTGTGGAGGAGCAGGAGGGTGTTTTGATCAAAACAACAGGCTGTGTTTGTTTGGACAGCAGATTGTACGACAGAATAGTCAGAGGAATAGTTAGGCAACTCACAGAATAGTTAGCCAACTCACTAAAGATGTCTTGAACATGGCTGACTTATCTAGTGAATGACGATATTTAAGCTGCATTGAACCCAACACCTGCCAAAAATAAAATGATTGCATAACAAACCACGCCTGACATTGGCACCTGCTAAATGTAGATGGTGAATTACAGGGAACACCAAGGTGTCATGAGGGTACACGGTTTATATGAACTATTAATGTTTGATAAGAGGTGGTCTGAGTATTTCTCAAATTGAATGTGTTATTATACTGCTTTAATGGTTGGGTCCCCATTGGTGCCCTTAAATGATCATTTGTCTCCTTAAGTCTATTTAAAAATAAAAATAATAATAAAAAAATAAATTATTTGACATTTACAAAGTACAAGGAAAGGTTTCTTTGAAAGCTGGTTTAGTTTGAAACACATATTTTTAAGCAAAAACCTGTTTTTGTCAAATGAAACTATGAAAATAGTCAAATATAAAAGCAATGAAACTATCTAAAAGAAATCTTTGAACTATTAAAGAGCTGTCAGGGTGGACATGACCTCAACATCAGGATTGAGATGATTCATTTCATGCACTGTATTTCATGTACTGTATATGGACCTCTGGCCTATGTCCACTGACCTCAGAGGAAGGCAGTGAATGGAGGCGATGCAGGGGAGGGATGGGGCTCCAGCCCCCCCTGTTGGTGGATACATGTTTTATTTGAGCCACCATGCTCAACTTAAGAGTCATGCTTACCCAAAATTACATGATGTAATAACACGTCATATTTGGGCAATCGAGCTGGTGCAACTGACTGGCATCATACTTATGATACACATGTATGTCATCAGTATTGTCTCTATATGACCACGCTGGGATTTTAAAATCTTAGCAGGTGACCTTGTGATTTATGAGTCCTGGCTGAATTTTATCACCAAATTTTTCCCTTCGACGTTTAAATATGGCCCTGACATTATGAAGACTCTAAGCTTTCAGGTATTCTGACTCACTTTCTTAGCCAGAATCAGAAGGCCCTGGAGGTTTCCTGCCATTTTTCTCTGGAGTGTTTTCTCTCAAAGAACAGGAAAAGGAGCTCTGTTTCCCACACACTCACAGAGGTTTGATATCAATGCCATTTTTAAGACTGCGGCCACAGTCAAGCAGCTGCACAGTCATTGTGACGGACTGTGACTGTGCGCTGCAGTAACAATGCTGCAGTATTTAGAGAGATATATATCTTTGCTAAAGTTTCATTCTAAATCCACCTAAGCAGATGTTTAACACTTTAATCACAAGGTTTCATTTCATTCTGTTCTGGTGCAATGTACCACAAACTCACTTCATCTTCTAACCACTTCTTTTATCCGGAACTTTTTGATACATGTTGCTAAACTCATGCAAATAAAAGTGGTTTCGTATCTTATTAACATGAAGCGTGGGCGTTTCTACTCCAAAATGTTGACCAACAAAATAATTCCAGTGTGAGTCAAATGTTTCCTCAGTGTGTAATGGCAAATAATGATGCTTTGTGTTTGTTTGGAAAGTCATATCCCTTTGAAAGGATCGTGTTCTCATGTTAATCAGCCAATTGCGACAGAGCTTCCTGTTTAAATAGATTCTAATCATTCTCAGTAAGAACATGTGCTGGCGTGTGGATTGATGTGGTGCCAATTGAAACTAAAATAAAAAGAAAACACAGATGCTTCAAAGGCCAAAGGGTGAGATCCCTGTTGATATTGTTATCATTTCCCTGTAATGCCTGGGATCAAACATCCAGACACAAAGTTACTGATGTTTTTATTTGTACATGAAATCATTACAACTTCATAGCTTTGTAAGAATATGATTTTCAGCTCTTAATCCCTTATTTTTCATGCAGATCATCCATTTAAACGATAAGACTACCTTTGATTTCTTACGCAAGTCAGGTTTTATGTGCTGTAAAATCTGTCCAACAAGAAACACCAGGTTTTCATTTTATAATGACTGTACAATATTATCTGACTAATACAGTCATCAGCTTCGCAGGACGGTGATCAATGTGTTTGCATAATCACAGACATGAATGGACACACGCATGTTGGGCTGGAACCAGGTGATGCTGGATTTAACATGCGATTGTTATTTCCAGTCTTGGGAAACATGTCACACAGGGAATTTACTACCTGTGCACATTACTGTGGAAATTTGCATGATAGCTTCCCTGCTTTAATTATCATGTGCTGAAGGTCAGAGAAGAGCAATGACACCCATGTCATATCTGTACAATAAATATGAAACTGTACAGTGCGCAAACTACTGCTTAACTTAACTTACAACTAAATATTCAAACATCACATAATTGATCACATAAATGGCTTATTTTGTCATCATAATAGCCATAGGGAAATTTTACAGGAAGATATCACTGTTACTATAAGCCTCTCACAATCAGAGAGTCATCAGTGTCAGGCTTCCAAGAAATCAACCAGATCCAGTGATCATAACTTTTAAAAGCAATGAAAAAAGCAGCTTCAGATTTAAAGTCAGTATTTTGCAGAGAGACATCGTGAAAGGTTTGGGAGCTGTTTCTCTAAAAACATATGAGCCAGACGTTTAGACATTTTTTCTCCAAAACAGCTGATGTATCAGCAGACACATCGTTTTTTCATAACAAGCAGTGGGGTATTAAGACTGGATTAAAATTGGTAATCGAGTAAAGAGGTGTCACTTAAAAAAATCAGTTAGTCAGGGAAGCGCAATTGAAAACTGAAACGGTCTCTTCTTCTTCTGTCTCCCTCGTCTATTTTATCAGCCAGACGTTAAGCTGGTTTTAACTGGCAGTCAAATTATCCACGCAGGTGTCCTCCTCCCCATAACAAACCAACCAAGGGATTAAAACCAGTTAATGAGTGAAAGTAACTTCACTTAAGAATCAGAGATTTGTATAGGTGCTGTTTGGTGGACAGAGGACAGGACATCCTTCATGCGTTTTTTCTCTGATAACTTAAGATCCAAACACCCAGTGACTAAAATCCTACATCTGATTAAAATATAAATGATCAAGGTGTAATATGTGTATGTGCCATTAAGCTCGATAAAACCACAACTCCGACCCATGATGCCATTATCATGATTAAAATCATGCATTCCTTAAAAAAAATACACTCAGGTTGATGACAGAAGAAAAACCCTGAAACATACAGAAAAAAAATGACATACATCTAAGAATTTCTCGATATGTTAATGTGGAATTGTTATAAAAACTAACTTCAGATGTGTTAAATAAAATCATTTGCAAATTCATATGCATATTCCCATGGTCACCATATGAAGGCCTGTGGAGCAAGTCTACTGCGTCTCCCACGAGGGACAGAGGACGGACCCCTGTGATGCTTTCTGGAGGGTATAGGGGGGATTAGTCCGCTGCTCCTGGACCCCTGCCAAGGTTTAATGGAGCAGTAGTAACTAAATTGACAGGGATGCTTGCTGGCCAACAAAAGCCCCAAAACACCCAGGCTTTACTTAAAAACTGGGACAGGCTGATTTACCCCTAAGCTGGTTCGCATCCAAATGATACAATGCTTGTTATGAAATTGATTCAGATTAACTGCAAATGCACTGATCCAACAAAAAAGGCAAGGAAGTATATCCGATTCACACAGTCACAATGTATTCACAGTCAGAGTTTATGCTTTCCTGCAATAACGGTTGGCTACGAGTCAAGAATGTGAACAACAGGGGTCGAATAGGAGGTAGGGCAGAGGTGGGAGAGATCCACAGAGGTCTGAATTCCCATGAATCACTTGGTACAGTGACCACAAGGTGCTAGAATTCAAGTTGACCTGGGAGGGGGGCTGCATCCTGTTGGAGATATATACACACAGCTCAAACTACTGCACTGGGTGATAGAAGTCATATGAGAATAAATGGGATTTTATCTCAATAACAGCTAGATTGATGACAGACATTAATGTCCTTCAGAGGATGAAAGACTTGGGTGATCCCCTCACTTTTCTTCTGCCACTGCCAGAAAGTTCACATAGTGGTTTTGATTGCTATCAGTTGCTGGGTGTTTTCCCCCCCCCCCCCCTCCTCCTCCTCCTAATGCCTCAGAGGTGCTAAAATGGTTGTAGATGTGATAAAACACAATGTAATTGTAGGCCTGCTAAGCATCTGGAAAGTGAGACTTGTTCAAGGAGCAATAATTAGTCACACAACATGAAAATACTGCTTATGCTCTTTGTGAGTCAAACCCAGGGTGAGCAACAGCAAATCATCAATGAACTTAAGGCTTCGGTTTAATCCACCAAAGACTATGCTTTGTGTCAAATTCAAGCTAACAGGTCAAAACCTTTGACACTAGGCTGCAAACAATGTCAAAGAGATTATACTGAATACATGTAAAGCAAGTGTCACTGTGTCCCAGCCATGACCCTCAAGTAACACCTAGGAACTAAAGGAGAGGGAGAGCGTTTCCATTATGTGGGGTCTCAGTGTGATGGAGGCATCCATCCTGATCTAATCC
Source organism: Caranx ignobilis (assembly GCA_021432705.1). Lineage (NCBI taxonomy): Eukaryota > Metazoa > Chordata > Actinopteri > Carangiformes > Carangidae > Caranx > Caranx ignobilis. The sequence continues at coordinate 10,351,093 of MU269985.1, forward strand.
TCACCACTTAAGAGCCCAGGCAGTATCTACTTAAAGGCACATTATGCAGGAAATGTTATGCAAATGGCTTGTTTATCGCCTCATCTCTGTCAGCCACTTGTTTTGTGCCCCCGTCTATAACGTGCCATGCTGATCTCTGGCTTAGGGAGGAGCATAATCTTTTAACACCTATCTGGCAGATTTCTCTATTGTTGTCAGATTTGATATGCGACTGAGACTTCAGTCAGATACTGCGGCTTATTTTGTAACAAGCAGAGCAACACTTGAGGGAAACATAAGGGGTTATTTGGGTCCTTCTTATTGTCTATCTTTGCATAAAATTTGCAGGAATCAGTCAGCATGAGCAGAATTTTTTTTTTTTGCGTGTGCGTGTATATTGGGGGCTCTCCTAAAATGCACACACTGTGAGAGCCTTACTAAGCAGATTACATCCATAAATCTATGTCAGGATACATTTCTGCATGTCTAGTCATGCAGAGTGCAAGAGAGCGTGAGAATGCAGACACAAAACATGTTTACAGTAACAGATATGCATCCCTATCTTTAGGCACTGAGCCACGGTTTAAATCATCAGCACACTGCTGACATCTGCTGCGCAAATTAAGGTACATGCAAAAGTTTGCAAACAGACATGCATTCATTTGCACAATGCCTGTGTTTGCATGTGTAAGACTGCAGCTTACAGGTTGATCTATGATGATTAAAGAAGCTGTTACAGGAAAAGAATCTTTGGATGTAGAGATATTTAAAGACAGTCAAAAAAAACACTTTCCTGTGTTTGACATTTACCTTGGATTAAGGAACAGCATTGTGACTCACAGCTGTCAGAGGTGTAGCATGGGAGTCGAGCTGGCAATGAGATGTGGTGGGGGGGGGGACCAGATGTTGTCCTCCTACCATGGGGAATAAACTCGATCACTCACACTGCAGGTGGTGGGAAAAAGGGGAGAGAAAGGGAGAAGAGAACGAGTGAGTGAGAAACAACGGCAAACAGGAAGCAGGGACCTTACAACACAATGCTTGCAGAGTTTCCTGCAGGCTCAGACAGATAAGGAACAACACTTTGTTTAAAGCTGTATTTTCACCCCCAAACGTTTCCCGCTCTCAAAAACCACATCTTACAATGCTCGTACAAATAACGTCAAACAGAAATGTGGACCATAAGTTCATGATTTGAGCAAAGTGAACAAAACCTCTTCTGTCTCAATGCAGGTGAAGACAATGGCGCTGCTGTTACTGTTACAACTACTTCACAAGGATGACGTACAGAAGTGCTGTGCAATGATGGTCGTAAAGCTTGATAAGAAGCAAATATGCCTACCTGCAGTTTCATAAAAAAGAGGCAATCCAAGGCAGCTACTGCATCTTATTCTGTTATTATTGCCATTATTATCTATTCTCATCACTAGAGACAGTGGCTGTAGTGCAGTGTAATCTATAAAGTGAATCATTATAATAGGAGACCTGGAGAGAATATAGCATATTATTTGTATGTGTGTATTTATGAACCCAGTCACCCTTTAAAAGGACAGGATGAAACATAGCACATGAAGTTTCTGCTATAAACATCAGTGGTGACAGTCCAACAATGCCCCTCTCAGCTGTGCCCTTTGCCCTTTCGCATGAGAGAGAAGCGCTGCCTCCACAATACTGGATTTTTGTTCCGATGCAGGCGAATTAAAAAATTGTCTGTAATGCAAAGTTACAAAAATCTGATATTTGGGGAAGCGTGCAATGACAAATTATTTAAATTAGGCATGATAATGATATGATAGATGGAAAATGCCCCTGTCTGGGTGTATTATAGATTTGTAATTTTTATGTTGTGCAAGATTAACAGTGATTACTCAACCATATGTATATATTTTTTTCTTCACTCATCAGTCATCAACTTAGAAATGTTCTTGCCAGAAAATACAAGAAGAAACAAACCTTATATAATGGTAAAAAGAAAAAGCAGAGGGGGCTGGAGCAACACCTCCCTCTACTGACCAGTGTCAACATTACACTCAACCCCTGTATTAATGGAGTCTGGTTCTCAGTGGGTATTTTAATGTGAACCATATTATTGGTTCTCATTTATGAGGGTCAGTCTGACCACTTAGTTAAATTTAAAGTTAAATTCATTTATTTACAAATAGCATCTATTTACAAGTTGGGCTTGGAGATCTACACTACAGGCCAAAAGTTTGGAAGCAGGACAACATTTGTACAAAAATGATCATAGTTTAATTGATATGATTATTATATAAAGAGTCACTTATCAGGATGCATACATACAGACTTATCAGGTGTACTTGCTTACAGACTCTGCTTTCTTCAAAGTAACCTCCTCTGGCTTTAACAACAGCATGGCATATACAAGGCATTTGTTCCACAAGGTTTTTAAGGTATGTGCCAGGACTTACAGTGCAAGACACTGCTGATTCGTGGGGCGCACTTTTCTGGCCGATCAATCCAATTCATCACAGACAAACTCAATTGGAGAGAGGTCTGTCTGGAGACTGAGAGGACCAAACCATCTTTCAAATCACACCCTCCTCTTCCTTTTCTGACCTTTTTCTATCATCATAACTTCCAGTTTCTTCTAGCCTCTTCAGGGTGTAGTGAACTTCTTTGGTCAACACCAATAGGCGTTTTGCAATTCCTCTCTCAGTGTATTTGTCTTTCCTCAATGTACAAATCTGTACTCGTTTCTTTACTCAGTTGTTTCTTGCTAGATATTTCTGTGGTAGTTTATCAGAGATATTATGAACACAGTTGAGGTTTAGGATCTTATGCAACCTCTCAAAAGCCAACGAAATAAAGTGAATAATGTAAACTGTGATTTGTTTCCTGCCTTCTACTTTTTAAGTTGTGATTCTTGCACATCTTCTCGACCCTCTTTTCAGCAATGGTAACATCAATTTATACCTAAAGGTAAATTGAGGAAAATGGTGGATATCAATGAAAGCAAAGTCTGATCATGCAGTAAATACATCCTAAATCCATACAACTCATACTGGTTTTTAAGAAAGACATTGTGAACAGACACTTGAAGTTGCCTATATTGGCCCTGCTTCTAAACTTTTGCCCTGTAAGTGTATAAATATAGCTTATGTTGCCTCATGCTACTGTATGGGATTTTAAAAGTTCAGTTGTTGAGTTGGCCTTTACCAGTGGTCAGCCAGGCTTGGTGGGAGTGTCTATGTAAATCAGCATCAAAGGGAAACAGTCAAACTGCTGGGGGGTCACCTCATCTGATTGGGCGCCTTTGTTCTTTCAAATCGAGGTGTCCTCAAACCCCTGGGGGGAGAGCACATCTTACTGTAACACTGCGCTCCTGCATGGATTTTCAAACTGCTGGGATAATGGAGTGATAATTCAAGGAAAGATGGCACAGGCCTGTCAGAGACATGATAAACCAAACAGGCTGAGAGAAGAGCTGAGCTGCATGCTGGTTGGAGATGGAGCTGTGGGGAAGACCAGCATGATTATCAGCTACATCTTCAATGGATACAACAGCGAGTACAGGCAAACAGCTTTTGACGTTTTCACTGGTGAGTAAAAGGTTATTTTGTTTAAAGGTCAACTGCTATTGGACTCAGAAATAAAACTATTTCTACTCGACTTCCAGGTTTTGTTCACGTGAATGGCATCCCAACTCGAGTTAAACTGATAGATACAGCTGGACAGGTAAATATTGCACACCACATGAGTATTTCTTTCTCAGACCATGGTTTAGTTCTCTGCTCCTCATCTCTTATCATTTCATCTGTCAGGAGGAGTTTGGCCACCTCCGCTCTCTGTGCTATGCCCATGTGGATGTCTTCATCCTCTGCTTCAGCGTGGTCAACCCTGTCTCCTTTGACAACGTCACCTCCAAATGGATCCCACAGATCCGTGCCGGCAACCCAACCTCTCCCATTGTTCTGGTCGGAACTCAGTCAGACCTTCGCCACAATGTGGATGTCCTCATTCATCTGGACAAGCGACGCACCAAACCAGTGCACTTCAGCCGGGCCAGAAAGCTGGCACACAGGATCAGAGCTCAGGACTATGTGGAGTGTTCAGCTCTAACACAACACAACCTCAAAGATGTGTTTGACTGTGCTGTGTCTGCTGCCATCAAGCACAAACACACTGGCACTAAATGTAAAAAGCTCAGCCTGCTGAGACGTTTGAAGACATTTTGTGATTGTGGGTGGAAAAAAATCATCAAATATATCTGATGAATAAGAGTTGGGAGCTTACAAGCTATGCATTTTTGTCAACATATCTCTCTGCAAAATGTGGAATGTGCACTAAAAACTGGACTTAAAGCCTGATTTGACATCCATGCTTATGGTCCTGTAAGAGATGTGATGGTGTATTACGGAGGTTTCACATTCAGCTCTTTACCCTTTGACTGTTCTTGGTTTCACGTTCTGTGTGTCACTGTTGTTCATATTTTTGTGTGTGAGTTAGCTTTGTAATAAATGCACTAAGCAACATTTCATTGCCAGTTCCCGTGCTTTCTTTCAGTCTTTCAAAAAGGCTTTAATGGATAAAAAAAATAAAATAAAATAAAAACTTCTTTCTGTAGATCTTGCAAGATACTGTCAGTGAGGAAATGGAGGGAAAACACCAAGTGCTATTTGGGACAAATGGTCACCTGCTGATACTTTGAAGTGCTGCTTTACAAGACAAAAGGCATTTAAATCCATCCTCTGTCTGAAAGCTTATGTTGAGGCATGTTTCCAGCAATTAGGCTACTTTTAAGACAACCACCCATGTGCAGTGTGTGTGTGTTTGTGTGTGTGTGCATATCTGGCCCACACAACAATGGGACTTGCAAGGTTTCATTATCCATTCACACTCTTTAATTCACAGTGCACTCGCTTCTAATCAATAACACTGCACAGCAGAGAACAGCAATAAAAACATGTGCTTACCTTGCAGTTTATTTGTTGATAACCGCCCACAAACCATCCATACAACACTCGGCCTCCTTATTCCTATATTCTTACTTTTCTCCTATGGGTTTTCTCTGTCCTTTAGTAGCGTCCTTTTGTTTTCGTCTTTTCCTGATTTACTCCATATTCGCGTCCAAAACTCACTGGTTGCGTCATTGCGTAACCTTTAGATTGACGTCTGTCAGTTGTTTTTTTTCCCCCCCTCTTATTTTTTCTCACATTAAAATGCATCTAAAGTGGGCAAACAGGTGATCCATGAGTAACCTCAAAGAGAGCTAAAACAGACAGAGCACAGATAAAATTAGATATTACATGCAGTTTATTCACAGATTTTGTTTGACAGAAGAGGTCCTGGATCCAAACAAACAGGTACCGGTCCCGACCGGCGAGGCGCTGAACTGGCAATGATGATCAAAGGTATTTATTATTTAAGATATAATATATGTATAATATTATATAATATAATGTTCTCAAAAAGATATATTTTTTGGAAACACGTGATAACACAAACAGGGCTGCCTGTGTCGAACTACGTTTCCCATCATGCAACTGCACGTTAGCCTCCTCTGACCCTGTGACTCAAAATAATCTGATCAGCTGATCTGACCTGGCAACAAAATAACGTAGCTAGAGAAGAAATCTGCCAGGGAGGGGACTGAAGAACAAAACAATGACACTGCTCGGAAGGATCCGCACAGAGTAACACTTTTAAAAGACTTTTTAAGCGGAATCGTGCGGATTTACCTCCCGTTTCAAAGTAAGAGTCCGCGGATATCCGAGCTCTTGACCATCGACTGGCTGTTGTTTTTGTTGATATGTTGTTACAGCTCAGTTGACAGACCGGAGGCTAGCTGCTTGTTTGAACGGCTATGAACTGTTAGGGTTTGCTAGCTCTCTAATTACAGCTTTTCTTCGGAAAAGTTGAAGCAGTCCATTGTAACTAGCTAGCTGTAAGCTAAGTATTTATGTTTGTATGCGAAACAGTCCACTGAGTTTGCTAGCGAGCTATTGAGATTCAGTTTGCTAGCTAGCCTGTTGTTAGCATCAACATTTGTACATTCATCTCTTCAGGAGAGTTCATTGTCCTGGTCGGTACACGCCACCGTAAAAGGTTTCTGTGCTATTTTATAATTTTATTCGCTTACCTACTTTATATTATGCTACAGCAGTTTGCCAACTTCAGTGCACGATTAAGCTAAGTGTTAATAATACAAAATACATCAGTTGTAACTCAAGGAGACGAACATTTCATTGCCTCATTGTTAGGTTCCCTAAAAAACATTACTGAACCAGTTTTAAGTGTTGCATATTAGTTTTTATGCGAAAACTAATTTGATAAATTACATGTAATTGTTGAGACTTCTTTGTTACAGTCAGTGGATCACCAGGCCTGTTGACATGCAGCTGTTTTAAGTTGATTCAGTCCTTGTCTATAAGCTCGTCACTTTAGTTCAGTATTACCGTATGTTGTGCATTTTTCATTAACTGCTATTGGGAATAGCTGGTGCTCTTGTCAAAGCTGTTCCAATAAGCATCGCTCAGTATTAAAGTTGACCTTGTAGGAAACGATGAGTGGCCATGGCTCATCTTCAGAAAAGGGAGTTAATACAAGTTTAATATGTCAAGAAAGTTATGCCTGTGGTGGCTCTGAGGAGGCTGCATTTGAGTGTGATGAATGCAGAAGCCTGCAATGTATTCGTTGTGAGCTTGAGCTCCACAGTCAGGAGCGTTTGAAGGGCCATGAGCGGGTTCAGATAGGTCCCGGGCATGTCCCTTACTGTGACAATTGTAAAGGAGGTAATGGAGATAATGGCAAACGCCATAGATCTGTTGTCCGCTGCCAGAACTGCAAAGTTAACTTGTGCCAAGACTGTCAGAAACGCACCCACGGTGGAGGCAACAAGAAGAAACACCAGCTCACATCTTATCCTCCACCACGCAAACCCACAGAGGTCATCACGGTCCAGACACCTGTTCAGCCTGCTGTTCAAATAGCCGATGATATCAAATCTCAGAGAGCAAAACTCCTGGAGAAGGTTTCCAGCTTTCTATTGGTTGATGAGAATGAGGAAATGCAGGTGAGTTGTCCCGAAGTGACAGAATCAAAATATCAGAATGTATCATCTTTTTGTGTACACCTGTAAATGTGCAGTTAAAGTAACCAGTTTCCACTTGTAAACTCTCTTGTTATTTTAAAGATAAAAGACGACGCTTCGTTTATGAAGAGCCTGAACTGTGACCCTGATCAGCTGCTGAAGGTGGTGTCCATCTTCGGTAACACGGGAGAGGGCAAATCTCACACCCTCAACCACACATTCTTCATGGGGAGAGAGGTGTTCAAGACTTCTCCCACGCAAGAATCATGTACAGTGGGTGTGTGGGCAGCATTTGACCCCATCCACAAAGTAGTGGTCATCGATACCGAGGGGCTTCTTGGGAACAGTTCCAAACAGGGCCAGAGGACCCGTCTGTTGCTCAAGGTGCTCGCCATCTCCGACCTCATCATTTATCGCACCCATGCTGACCGTCTTCATGATGACCTCTTCAAGTTCCTTGGGGACGCCTCAGACGCCTACTTGAAGCATTTCACGAAGGAGCTGAAGGCTACGACGGCCCGCTGCGGCCTGGATGTCCCACTGTCCACCCTGGGCCCTGCAGTGGTTATCTTCCATGAAACCGTTCACACAAAGTTACTTGGTTCAGGTATAATATCTCACCACACCTCTTACTACTGAATCAAATGACTTCATATGTTACACCTTTATTAGACAAGTTAAACCAGCACTATGTGACTGTAGTGCCATAAATACAGACCTGAATCACCTTAGGGTATGACAGTTAGTCATACTGTAGGTTAAACTCAGCAGATAACTTTACAGCCTCAGCAAATAGCTTGCAGTGTCTCTGTCTTTCATGTACAAATCTGCATTCCAGCTTTTTAAGAAATGTGTAAACATCGCCTCTTGACCTAAACAGAAAACTATGTCAGTGAAATGACACATACTTACAACTGTAGTTACACACTTGAATGATAATACCAGGTTTTGCTTGTCACTACAACGCATACTTTACATGACTGCCAGCCAGTTCTTGCAGTGCTCTATAATTTGAATTTTTTTCGTTACTTTGCAGCCACTGGTTTCTGTTCAGCTTTCAGTGTCATGAAAATCAATTTGCAGAAACTAGCAGTATGGGAATCATCCACATAGAGCATGTTATTTATTTATTTACCTTTTTTAATTTAGCTAGGAATATCCCATGGAGATACAGGATGTCTTCTTCCAGGGAGTCCTGGCAAGATGAAGACAAGCAGTTTCACGTAAAACATAAAAAAAACAAAAAAAACAAACAAATGAGAAATAGCAGAAGAAGAAAAAGCATACATTCCATACTACCACCATTATACCTACAAGGTTGCTGAAAGGTGTGTTACTTTAAAAACTTGCTTAATTTCCATTCAGTAGTAACATGACTGACATAATTGAACAACAGCCTTATGGTGTATTACATCACTCAAGCAGGGTGCAGTCACTGTTTAGGACATGATTCGATGTACATGTGCTAAAATAAATGAAGAAACACTCATGATAATATTTCATGAACGCAGTATTTTTCTCCCTATATCAAAAGAGAACAATGGAGTACATCGAATGCACTGACATCCTTGTGCTACCAGAACATCTGCAGTAACACCCCCCTCCATCTTTGTGTTGTTTTAGAGAAGTCATCTGAGTCGGTGGATCGTCTGCTGTTGGACCGCTTCCGGAAACTTTCCCGTTTTCCAGAGGCCTTCAGCTCCATCCAGTACTGGGGCACACAGACTCTCAGCCCACCTACTGACTTCCGCGGCCTGCAGAATAAACTAGAGCAGCTCCTGGATAACAACGCCACCCGTTCCCCACGCACCCCTGTGGTCATCTTCAAAGCCCTGCAGGTAGGGAAGTCCACTGGCTGTCTCCAGTTTGCATCGAACTCATTTGTCATTGGTTATGTTTTACATTTTATCTGTCTGCCTATGTGTTATCTGCTGGTTCTCTCATGCAGGCACTGAGTGAGCGCTTCAACGGGGAGATTGCCGGTGAACTGGTCGCTCACAGCTGCTTTTTTCCAGATGAGTACTTCACCTGCTCCAGCCTGTGCCTCAGTTGTGGGTCAGTACCTCCACCCCTCTGAGATCTTTTATCCATTCTCATCTAACCTTCATTCTCTTGCTGTTTTTAGTCATTTTTACACTCTGACTTATGACTTTTGTTCTAGGTCTGGCTGCAAGAACAGCATGAATCACTTGGGAGAAGGAGTGTGCCATGAGGCGAAGCATCGCTGTCGTTACTCTGCTCAGTATGATAATCGCATTTACACCTGTAAGGTAAGAACAATCACTGACACAGACCATAGCTGCGTCTCTATACCATTTACTATTTACTCTTGTTCCCTGACTGATGAAGCTGATGTTAAAACCATTGTGTGGTGCGTCACCTCAGGCTTGTTATGAGGGAGGAAAGGAAGTGATTGTTGTCCCCAAGACCTCGGCTTCCTCAGACTCACCATGGATGGGCCTTGCCAAGTATGCTTGGTCTGGGTGAGTAGCAGGAGGATGACCTGCAGGGTCGCACGTAACCAGGGTTGGGTTAGGCTTATGTTACCTTTCCAGAGCCCAATTTTAGCACTGGTCTTCAAGGCTCTGACCTAAAATCTAATTTTTCTGTTCACACCAACTTACATGTCTCGCAGCAAATGATACCTTTAAAGTCACACATTAACACTTATATTTTGACTGAGACCGAGTCGTACATTTGTGTGTGTGTGTTTAGGTATGTCATCGAATGTCCCAACTGTGGAGTCATCTATCGGAGCCGTCAGTACTGGTACGGGAACCAGGACCCTGTGGATACAGTTGTACGCACTGAGATTGAACATGTATGGCCAGGGGTAAGAAGAACAAACTAATTTTTTTTTTTATTCAACCAACATGGACTGTATTTCCTTAATTATCCATATTTACTCTGGTCAAGAATTACCTCTATCAATAAATATCATCTATTGATGTAGAAAAATCCTGTCTCCTATTTGCAGTTGGATGGCTTTTTAAAGGACAATAGCAATGCAGCACAACGTCTTCTAGATGGAGTCAACCTAGTGGCCCAGTCTGTGTCAGAGCTCAGTGTCAAGCCTGCCAAGGCCGTCACCTCTTGGCTGACAGATCAGATCGCCCCAGCCTACTGGAAACCCAACTCCCTCATCTTGGTGAGTGACAGAGCCCCACCCTCTGCCACCCGCCACCAGCAGCCAAGTCAACACTTTAGTGTCCAGAGGGATGTTTACTGTCTGGTGTTCTGTGCCTATTACACATGTCTATGTCACAAGATAAAACTTGGGCTGACTCAGATTGCATCCTCCGCCCTCTAGCACTTGGTCAATAAGTGTCTGTGTGTGTGTTTTTTTTCCCCTCTTGTACAAGGTGTGCCATAAGTGTCACACAGTCTTCCAGGACAACGACACCAAGCATCACTGCCGTGCCTGTGGGGAGGGTTTCTGCGATGGCTGCTCCTCCAAAGCTGCACCCGTTCCCGAGAGAGGCTGGGGTCTTGCCCCTGTCAGAGTCTGTGATGTCTGCTTTGAGCAGAGAGCCTCATATGCAGGTACAAACTCCCTTAATAATGTCAAATGCTCTGTCCTTATTGTCATTTGTGTGTTATGCAGCCTTTAATGTTGGGCGAGCCATGACTAAGGGAAGCAACATTTTCTGTGTACAGAGCTGCTTGAAGCAGAGCTCGAGGAGGAAGAAGGTGGAACCCTGGCCAGGAAGGTTGGAGAGGCAGTCACCAACACCATAGGGGTTGTGGTGACTGCCATTGACATCCCACTTGGTGAGTGTTGCCCAAAACAAACCTAAAGAAGAAAGTTACGTAACAGAGTGAAATGACCTAGTAAATCTTAGTGTACGGATATGATGCCCTCTAGTGGTAGAGGTGTGTCATACTTATTTACAGACAGGAAGAGAAGCAATGAGGTCTTGTTTCTAGTTTGAGCTCTCCAAGATGTTATGCAGGCACCAACAAAGCCCTCCTTATAAAGAATATGGGATGACCTAATAGCCTAGTTGTGACAGAACCTGTGCCATTACCAAAAAGTTCACAGGTCTCTTTTAACTCATTGTAAATCATGCAAATGTCATGGATCAAAGAAACAGTTGATACATCAAATGACTAATGTGTTGGGAAAATACTCTGGGATGAAGGATATGAATATAATCAGGTTTTCTCCGTATCATTAAGCAGGGGTTCAAATGCAAAATTTGCATTTGCCTTTCATTTGTTATCCTCTCCAGCTAAATGTTTACAGGCTACAAAGTGCACCAGTGACTGTGTCCGTGTCATTTTATGAGACTTCGAGCTGAACGTACCTTTGCTATTTAAGTTGTGAATATCGATGCCATTGACATTCGGAAGTCAGACACATGACATTTCTCCCAGTGATTGCTCAGTGCTCTAGATCATTCACATCTCTAGTCTGTACTAACATCTCTTGACTGCACTTTGGTTGGCTGTGTTTATTAAAAGAAAATGTTTATAACAGTGAATGTAACACTTTCCTCTGTCAAGATAATCCAAAATGTGTGTTACATGAAAAGGAGCTTTGCAGTGTGAGAAGAGGTCTGTTCATCTATTTTATCTTCAGGATGTTGTTCCATGTAGATCTTCAGCCTGTCTAAGCCAAACTGAATTCATTATTATTATTGCAGTTATCATAATTAATTCTGCAGCATAAACCTACTGATCTATATTTACTGCCAAAAGTTGTTGATGAATATATCTTCTCCATAACCAGTACCATTTCCAAAATCCCAAAAGGCAAAAAAAAAGTAGCCTTCTTGTGTACAAATCCAGATCTTGTTTTTGTGTTTCCATGGTAACCAGAGCCATTTTACCTGGAGTATCAGTGTACTTAAAACAATGGTTGGGAGTAGGCAGCATGAATAAAGCTAAAATAAAGCTTTGATAACTGAGAGTTGAACATGTTTTGGTGCCCACAGTCCAGGCAGAAGCTGTATAATATTTAGCTGATACCAGTAAAATATTTTCAAGACAAATATATGGAGAAACCACAGCATAAAATGGAGTGCAATTGAAGTGGTCCACTGAGTGCATGCACCTTTAAATTAAAGAAAAAGTTCAGATACGAGTTTTACGCACGGACTTAAACATTTCATGACATTTAGATATGACAGGCTGATTAGTGAGCTTTGGAGCCACTGGCAGGTAGGATTTATTACCGCTGGACAGAACCAGGCAAGCTGTTTCCCCCTGTTTCCAGTTTCTGTTCTAAACTAAGCTAACAGACTGGCATGACTGTGGTATTGATCTTTTGTCCACACTATAAAGTTTAAAGGGATTTCTATATTAAAGTGTGTGGAGTAAATGCAGAAGACATTACCTTACATCATAAATGATAAGTGCATGTGTGTGTTATGTGTTCCCTATAGGCCTGGTGAAAGATGCAGCCCGTCCTGCCTACTGGGTGCCTGACCAGGACATCCTGTCCTGCCACAACTGCCAGCGTGAGTTCACTGCCAAACTGTCCAAGCATCACTGCCGTGCCTGTGGCCAAGGAGTATGTGACGACTGCTCCCCAGAGCGTCGGCCGGTTCCGTCGCGGGGCTGGGACCACCCTGTGCGCGTGTGCACCAGCTGCAACCAGAAACCTGGAGAACTTTAACAGGGACGGCCTTCCTTCCTCAGAGCACCGGAGAGAACCACTCACTCACTCAGCTCGCAGTCTGTCACTGCTTTACCTCTGTTACTCCAATGGTTCTGTCGTGTATCTGTGGCAAGGAAGTCTTTAGGCATATATAGATATATAGATATATAGATATATATAGGACAATTAGCAGATTTGGGATTTCTGAGTTCCTGTGGCCTTTGTAGAACAGTCAGAACATGTGAGTTACTTGACTGAGTGTGAAACCTGCATTTCCACTCGGATTATTCACAGAGTGAATATTTTAATTCTTATTGACACAAATCTCTAATTTTGCGTTAAAATAAGGCTGTTCAGCTATTTTTCTACTATCAGAAAATATAAAAAAAAATGTATCATTTTAAAAAATATTAGATAGTTGAGAACCTCATGTGGTTGGTGTGATTAGTGTCCAGCAATTCTTATTATTGAGCATTGTTTCTCTGATGTAGTACGTGTAATGGCAAGGAGGTATTTTACATCCGTGCAGGTACAACTGCAGGCTCCATTGCATGCTGTATTGCAACACTTTAGTTTTTGCACTAAGCCTTTTTCAGCTGTTATAGGCTGTTGCTTACGATGGCCAAAACCATGATGTCCTGATGATCAAGTAGTCTGTCCCAGACTGAGCTGAAATCTAGGGTCTAGACTGTGGATATCTGGGGTGCCAAAAATCATTCAGGTCACTGTATCTGTGCTGGTGTAATGTTTATATTTTATCATGTACTTTGTGGTTGTATGAAGACATAGAACTATGTTAGAGGAGTGTACATTTGAAATGTTGAAAATTATTTATCTATTGAAGAAAAAAAAAAAGACTTATTAGCACTCTGGCATGCATGACAGTCTGAGCGATCCATGGCCTTTTACTTGTTCAGAGGACAGTCTGAATAAACCTCACTGTTTCTTTTACTGAGCGTATATACATGCTATAAAATGTAGGTAGGCTATTTAATATTCAAATTTGTTTCCTCGACACCTTGATTTTAATTGTTTTTTAAATATTTACAGTCAGTGTTTGTTAGGGTGTATGGATACTGTTTTGCAGAACTGAGAAATATCCACATTTGTCTTCGAACCAGTTTTACATATTTCTTTCACACCTCCAGGTCTGACAGGATACAAACTCCATGTTCAGCTCAGCACAGCTAGTTTTTACTTACTTTACATCCGTTATTGAAAAATTTGTGTGTTTTGTTTTTCGGTTTTGTTTTTGTTTGACATTGACTTTGGTTACTGTATAGATATTTATGTACTTTGTAGATTGTATAAGAACCACCTTTCTTCTCCATAGTTGTTTTGTTTTGTTTTGTTTTTTTTGTCTCTTAGCATTACACAGAAAACAGATGCTCAAATGTGGCAATGATGACATATTGAACCATATTTAGTGACTGAGAGCTTTAACTTGTCTTGCATCATTACTTTTTTGTTATTGAGTAATGAAACTGTTACGTGTGGATATCATACAAAGCACAAGGGGATGCCTTTAACACATATGCTTGTATTTTATTGTTAAAAAATATGAGAAAAAAAGGGTGGCTGTCGATTGTACGCTTTGTAGATAAAGTTAATTCTCCCTTTGCTCCTTACGTGGAACTTTTTGGTTCTGATGTCTGATGAGAAGATGTTGTGTCTGCCTTGTCTCAAAATAGATTTATCTGTCTGAATGTTGCATCACACACACACACACACACACACACACACACACACCCTCCTCTGAGGTTTTAATAATCACACAGGGTAGAATAGGAAATACATCATGTCAGATCACTTGTACTGGACTTCATTCCCATGCAAATGTGTGCAGTCTGTTGCTTCAGCTATCCTTTGTGGTGTCCAGTTTTTCTTCAACTAGGTTGGGTGCTACTATGAACACTTCTCACCTACACACTATGAATCAAGCAGGAATGATCAATGCTTTTGAAACTGTTGGAAACTAACTTGAAACAGTGACGTGTGTGGATACTTGCTGAATTATTGGTGAAAGATTTGCATACGATTAAAGTTGTATCAGCTCCCTTCTGTCAAAACATAATCTGAAATTGCCTCCATGTCTTTGGTGTGTGTGTTTTTTTGTGTGTGTGTGTTTTAAATCTCCCTGTGTCATACCACTTACTGTACTGTATGTGGGAGGAATAGATCGTGTACACGCCTGTGCATTATGAGCTCTGCTTCCTCTCCCCTCCAACACTTCAGCTCCAGAGAAAGTGAGGGAAAATTATTTGCTTGGTGCTTATTGATGATGATAAATGATTTATAATTATTTTAATAAATAATGAAACACAAGCTTCCATGTTGATATTCTGTGCCACTTGCACTGCTCTGACTTGCCAGACAGGGACTATCTCTTGATATGTATCCAAGCTTCAGTAAGGGTCTCTTTAAAAAGTGCTGTAATTCAGTTGTGTACAATTAAAATACAAGGGAAAACCCTTTAAAATAATTTTGACAGTTTACCCCATTAAGCCACGCCCCGTCCGCCTATCCTGCAGATGTATTGGTCCACGAATTCACCCCGCGCTCTGATTGGTCAATTTCCGTAGGTTTCCCTCAGAACTGCAAGACGCCGATATTGCGTTACATTGTAGCAAAATGGCGGCTGTCATTCAGAATCCACTAAAAGCGTAAGTAATTTAGACATTGAGGAAATTGTGAATAATTACTTTGTTGCCAACTCGTACATTAAAACAGGCCGTTCGTGCATGTCATTTCCAGCCGTGTGCATACGACAGACTAAGCTGTCCAAATCTATTTTGTGTACTTCTTGCATGGCAAAGTAGCCTCGTATACTTCTTTTATTCTACAAGATTTTAACATTTAGTCTAAAACATGTGCGTAAGGCTGCCTGACATTTTGACTGCACCGGAGGAGCTTTTCCTCCGTGTGGCTTTGCATTCAACACGGGAGAGTGTCGTCTTTCCTGGGCTATAAATTTATTTGAAAACTGTCGACAACGTGCCTTTGCGCCGCACCGAATAATTAAAAGCCGATTTTCTTCGTGCTCGGTTGGGCATAGCAGCGGAATATCATCTGACATTCCGAAAGTCGTTTATAGTTGGTGTGAATTGTCGACATGTCAACTTTGGCTCCTCCGAGCGCAGACGTGGTCAGGACCCGGTAAAGCAAAGGGAGGAGGCATTTTGTATTTGCATGCTTTGCTGGCGAAATCGACAAAAGTGACAGCGAATTTGAGTCCGCCGTTGGAAATAGACTGTCAGCTCGTGCTCAGATAGCCCGTGCTGTAGTCATTTCAGTGCCTCAACTTCAAAGAAATGCTCCACCTTTTTCTCCATTTCTCCTTTGTTCTTCTGTATTGTTTCACCCAATTCCACTGGTAGACATATTGCTGTAAGTTAGGCACAATTAGCCTCCTGCTTTTCCTGACATCTCCTATCAGAGCTGGATCATATAGTGTAGCATTTGTGTACACGCACACGTTCAGTTTGGACGTGACAGCAGCAGCAGCAGCAGCAGTCAGCCTGTATTGATGGGTTGTAATGATCATCATGGCTCTCTTTGGGACTGTGTGTGGAAGGTAGAGCAGGCTGTGCCTTTAAGTGGAGGAGTGCTGGAGATTAGCTTGGTCCAGGATCCTGGGCCCATCTGTCAGAGAGATGCTCCGACAGGGAGGAAGTGTTGGGCACAAGCAGGAGAACCATCTGCTCCTCCGTAGAGGTACCCTGGCACCTCCCTGGACTTGTAGCACGAGGAGTGGACCACACAGCACCTTGCACATCACCCACTGGTGTTGTTACTCCACCTCAGAGAGTGATGTTTTGATACCTGGTTGTGCAGTGCTCTTTCATGGCACATTGACATGCCTAGGATCAGATAAAATGAATTCCTCACTTTGCATGCCTACTACTTTATTATGATATTATGAGGGGCTACAAAAGACTGAGATGACACACACACACACACACACAGGCTTTGTAACCTGTCAAAGTGGCAGTTAGCAAGACAACCTCCCATCACCTGCACACTCATTGCATGATGCTCTGGAAAACACTAAGTAATTTCCCCAGAATCTGTAATCGACTGAGCGTGCTTGCACTTGTCCTGCAGTGCCCTCCTTCACAGTTTTGCCCACCAGGGAACGGCCTGATACAATCACAGCTTCCCTCTGCTGGCATCTGAACAGCTCAGTGAAGCAGCTGATGTTAAAGTGTTGGATGGAAATGTAAAATAATATCTACATTTCCGTGCGGCTCCTTCTGTTTTCCCCCTCATGTGTGACGTACTTTCCATTATTATTGGAAAGTGCATTTTTATTATTGCCTCATTGGACTGTTTCCCCCGTCTTGTGTCCTAACACGCTTCATCGTGCGTCTGCTGTCAAGCTGCTGCTTCGTCTGAGAGACGTTTTAGCATTCAGATGTGGAATGTCTCCTTGCTATAAGCTGTGCTTAATGAAGTGTTTCAATCTGCTATAATTAGCCTATGTCTCGGGTTTCTGACTTCATTTCACAAGTTTGTCAGATTATAATTAGTCACACTTGACACTAATTGGATGTCGCTCCTGTGGACTAGTTTGACCTTTTTTCTTTTCTTTTTTTTCCTTTAAAAAAAAAAGATGATTCACTTTAGGGAAATGAAACTCTGGTTTGACTTTGTTGTGGATGTGTGGTGGCGGATGAAGCTGCAGTGTGCGAGCCTGTGCACGTCTGCGTGTGAGGTCCGTCCCTCATTTGAGCATGGGAGGACGGTAATCTCCAGAATCTGCTGATTAAAATGGAGTCTGGAATATTTAATTAATAAAGAAGCTCATAAAGCTGCTTGTATAAAATTTTATTCACAGCTGGAGTTTGCCTTCTTTGCTTCACCAATCCATCTGCTACCTTGTCATCGGTGCGGAGCAGACTTTGAGCGAGTCAGGCCTGCTGTTTATTGGCACTTCACTGTGTGGAGGTGTATGATCTGGTTTTACTCCTGCCCTCACCCAGACTCTGTTGCTCTGATTGGTGTAATCAGAGGTTGCTGTCAGGATGCAGTCACTCTGTATGCCACCCTCCTCCTCCTCCCCCTCCTCCTCCTCCTCCCCCTCTCTTTTTATGTGGTAGCTGTAGCTTCCTGTGAAGCAGCAGTGCACCTGCAAATTTGAGAAACCTCCTGAACACAGCTGAACGGACTAAAGTAACGCTTCGAAATCACCATTTCATGTCATCTTCTTTTCCTTTTTTCAGTTTTGTTACATGCAAGTTGCATCTATTAATTGCTGTGCTGTGTTAAAAACAGCAAACCTGGGAGGTTTTTTTTTTTCCATGGCTGCAGAGGATTTGGCCTGTGTGAGCTGCTCTCCTGCAAACTAAAGTTTGTCATTAGATATGCAAAACGAGTGTTGACACATGCTCACATTACGGACGCGGCCATGTGACACGGTAAACCGTTGACAGGAACATGCTGATAGCGGAGGCCCCACTGGCCACAAGATTTGCTTTTGTTCCTCGCCCTCATGCGCACACTCACCTTCTCTACTCAACTGGAAGATATTGAGGATGTGTAGCACATACCTCTGAGGCACCTTTTTAAAGCCCTGAACTTTTTAAGTTTGTGTAGTGTCCACAGGACTTTGTCAGCATGAGGCTGAGCCAGACTTTAAAGGATCATTTTGGTTTATCACAACCTACGTCTTTACTGTTTTTGCTAAGGCTTCTGTTTCTGAGCTTTGGTAGAACAGGATTCAGCACATGGGGAAATTACTATAGAAAGCCCGGCTATGTTAAAAACAACAGTCAGACAGGGTGTTAACCGACCAGGATGGGTGGATTTTACATGATCATTTAGAAATAATGTAGATACAGATGAAAATAGTTACATTTCAATTAAATAATCTTCTACTGATTTTGTGTTTAGGCTCAAACTAAAAGTATGTTTAGGCTCAAGCTAGAAGTTTTCTTGTGGGCTCAACTCACAAGTGTTTCATTTTCAAATGGTGCTTTTGCCTTAACGGTGTTGAACCACTGACCTCAACTGTGCTTCTTGAAGGTGAAAGTGAAAGTGATGTGAGTGTGGTTCAAGTGTTGGTTATAGGCCTCCACTACAGGAAAACTATATGCACACAACTAGTGCAAGTACGGTAGGTCATAGTTGAATCAGGAAGCTGGTCTCTAAACTGTTCTGAGTGTTGACAGCAGTTCCAGTGATAAATTTACCATATGCCTTTTTTGTCTTTTCCCAAATAAGTGAATGTGACCGTCAGAGCGCCAGTTTTGTGTGTGTTGCGTCTTACTTCTGTTTTGTGCTGTTGCCTGGCTCCCAAATCTCAGTAATTAATGTGGTGAGTTCAGTGTTGTCACATCTGATTGGAACAGAAGCCAAAACTAGATTGGACCCAAAGTTGAAATAATAAACAGGAGTTATTCTCGAGCCTGTTCAGCTTCAAAGGATGGTGGAAAAACAAAAGCGTACGCCTCAGACGAGAGCAGAGGGGAAAAGTCGTGACTAGTGACACAGAGGTGGTGTGTGTGTGTGTGTGTGTGTGTCTGTGTGCGTGTCTGTCTGTGTGTGTGTCTCGCCACCACTCCTGTGTCGTTGGACGTGTGAGTCTTGTCACTCATTACGAGTGTCAGAGAGATCTCTCACCTAAGCCTGCGCACCTGCTGCTCAGGGTGCCGGGTGCTTTGATGGAAGGCATGTCGTCGCGCAGACATCCACCATCCACCACAAGACTTTCACCACTGGTTTGTCCCCTCTCACTCCCACCTGCCCCCATTTTCCCTCCCCCAACCTTCTCCTCCACATTTCAACTTGAGCATCCTCCCTTTTGGTTCGTTCGGCTCCTGTAGCACCAGGAGTTTCTTGGCACTCCGCAGCGAGTGTTGCACTCGTAGCGGGCTTCAGGGAGTGTTTACAACTGGTCAGCTGGTCTGCATTTAGTAAACTGATATGTCACAGTGTGTCCCAGCAGAACGGTGCGTTGATATCAAGGAATGGCAGTGGGGCAAACAGGTTAGTGTTGTTTACTGTTGGAAACAGTACGCCTCAACATGAAGTACAGACCTGAGGAATGCAATTTATGCACTCCATGACACAGCTGTGTGTTTATTATTTATCAGCCCTGTATTGATTCCACTCATCATGAATTTTTTACACTATTTAAAATGTTAAATCTGTTTTAGATGGTATATGTAGGTCGCACAGTTGATGGGAATATATTCGAAATCACAATCTGACCGAGAGCAAAATTCAGATCGCAGGAACTGCAGAAAATAGCAGGAACTTTTTTACCAAGACGCCCCGGCATACCGCTCATATTCTGTGCGATAATAAATATATATATATATATATATATATATATATGAGATAGAGAGAGATTTTTTTTTCCAGTAAATATGAAATTCAGAAATATTTCCAACAAGTGACATTGAAAAAGCAAAAGGTGCCAAAAACAAAAAAGAAAATCACAAAAAATGTTCTTGAAACACTTTATAACGACCACACAATATTTTGCATCTCGATTAATAAGTTCAACTATAATTAAACACATATTAGCATAATTGCCACCAAGTCTAAATCTAAATAGTTTGGAAATCATTTACTTACACTCAGTAAATGATCTTATGAACCACTGACATCTCCTAAATCACTGGTTTGTTATTGATTCTTGATTTTCTAAATGATGAATCCAAGTATGAAAATACAGTCACTAAACACATGATAAATGAGTTTATTAGTAAAACATTTATATCTGTTAATAAATGACACACTAACTAGTATCAGTGGTGGAAGAATGCTTTATAAATGAGTGATTAATGTTGAATTGTTTGTAGTTTTGTAAAGTGTTACTGATTTTATTCAATTTTATTTATTTATTTGTCCATGTGCATATCGTGCAAACATAGGTTTTGGTAAATCCCTGTGTGACTGTGTAAAAATTCCTGTGTCTTAAAACCCTGGGAAAGTGCTGGAACATCTGAGAAAGTGGGTTCTTGGCTTTGTAACACTGTATGACATCTTTACAAGGCAGAGCCTAGTAGTGACATGGTTATTAGCTACAATAAAGCCACTATCTTGGTATGATTGTAACAGGCTGAGGGAAAAACAAAGCCCCATAGCCCCAAGTCATGATCTGCTTGTTAGCTTTGAACCTCTCTTCCCACTGTCTCGCCTTTTTTGAACCTCCTGTCTTGTTTTGTTTTTAATTTTCCCTCTCAGTCTTTCTGTTTCAAACACCTTTCCACCTCGCTCTCACTCTGTACCTGTGACTGTTTACTCTTCTCAGTCACACTGACACGAAGCCTCCCTTTCCCAGAAGCCTCACACACTGTGGCTTTGTCTGAACCGCAGAGCCGTGGGCTTTTGTGCGGGACAGCATTTCTAACACGGCTGTTCATCTGCTGGACGTCGTCTCATGGAGGGGTAGAGAGAGAGAGAGAGAAACAGAGAGAGAGGGAGAGCAGGATCTGGAAGACGCTGACAAATCGGCCTCCCACCTCCTCCACCTCCAGTTTAAGATTCCAGGCTCGACTCGCAGCCCGCAGCTCATTAGTTTCACTTCAAAATGGCCGTCCTCCTAATGTTGTAATTGGGAACACGTGTAGGAACTTCATTATGTGGATGTGGAGATGTTCATACTAGAAGAACCGGTCGCTGCAGTATCATCTGCCCTGTTGGCCCTATGATACAAGAGCACACTGTGGAAATCACACACATAGTACCTTGCCGTGGTTTCACAGTTGGTGCATTTGCCCCCCATCTTTGATATAGTGATTTTAGAACCTGCTCTTGTGCTAGGCGTTCTGCTGAGATTAATTAAGTAGGCTAATTACCATACTAAGCGTGTGGCAGCGATTGAGGGCTTGAATGTGAAATATCCTCCCCCATTTCACTCTGAATATTAACTCTGAAACCCTGAGGGACTGCCAAAATCTCGGTGGCGCTAAGAAAAGTGGAACTAAAGTGCGAGAGTCTTTGCTCGCTGTAGCCGGTCGGAGGAGTGACTTCATATCAGGCCGCAGATTTCAGTGTTGCTGTGATAGTCGGTCTCCGGTCAACACCAGTGTAAGCTCACAGCCTATCTGGAATCAGATCAGACAAAGAGCCCACAGAGGTAATAACATGCTTAACCTCGGGAGTGGGAGCAGCGCCGTTGTTACGCTGTCGTAACTGTGCTGCTTTGTTTTGTTTTCTTGCAACGAATTCTTGTCACTGTCAAGCTAGAGAGAGGATAGAGGGGCTTAGCTGTCAGTTCGAGGCTTGTGTTGAACAGAGCTGATAACAAGAGTGATGTATTACTTAGGTTGAGGATAATTTCCGTTGTACCTTTGCATAATTATGAAGCAGCCCATACTTCTCTTCTTATGTTGTATTGACCTGCTTTCTTACATCTTGAGCACAATCTAACTGGTTTAATGATCTGTAGCCAGTAAAGCAACAGGCCACTACCACATTATTATACTATATATATTAAAAGAAAAGAGAAAAGGCTGATCCACATATCAGAGATTGTGCAAATAGTCACACTTATCATTAGCTGCATGTCTCCTCTTGCCCAGCTTTTTAAACCGGCTGCTATGTCTGCGACTGAACAGGTGTTGACCACATTACTCAGTGTCGCTGACCTCTGCCGCTAATGTTGCCCCAACTCCACCCCATCCACCCCCTGCCCCCCTGCAGGTTGGGCGACCAGTTCTACAAGGAGGCTATTGAGCAGTGCCGCAGCTACAATGCCCGCCTGTGTGCTGAACGCAGCGTCCGCCTGCCGTTCCTGGACTCGCAAACCGGCGTGGCCCAAAACAACTGCTACATCTGGATGGAGCGGCACCACCGTAGCCCCGGTGGGCAAACACACACACACACATACACACCCACACATGCATGCAAAGTATGTTCAGTGAGATTTAAGTGTTTTTTGGTCCATTAAACTGGTGTCTGCATCACATTATCTAAAGCTATTACTGGAATAGCAAATAATGATTATTTTTAGTATTAATTTATCTGTTGATTGCTTTAAAAAAAAAATCCCTTTGATATTGTAGTACAACCAAAGGTGATATCTGTAGATGTAAAACAAAGCAGGATATAGACAAATGGTTGATCATCAGAAATATATTTGTTAACAAGTTTGATAATCAACTGATCATTTAAGTAATTTCCTGTCGTCACAGTGTGGACAACTTCTCTCCCTTTTTCTTCCCCCTTTTTTTTTTTTTTTTTTTTTTTTTCACTTCACTCTAAATTGAATTTCTTTGGATTTTGGACTTCTGAACATAGGAGACAAGCTCTGTGAAAGTGTGATGGGCATATTTCATCAGTTTCCAACATGTTATAGAGCAAATTGAACTGGTTTTAAAAGATAGTTGATGACATAAATGACCAGAACAGAATCAGAAGTTGCAGAGCTGCAGCTTCAACCAGCAGCACATTCTCATGCTGTAGAAGTAAATGTTTGTCATTTTTGCTTAATGAGTCACCGAAACAATCGATCATCAACATTGCTGAGGACTAACTTCCTTGGAATTGCTGCGTGGCCTTGTAAGTGAATTTATTCCAGTAATGGTTGAGAAATCAGAACAGTTTAAATGTCAGTACAGAAACACGAACCAGTCAAATAGTCACGTAAAAAGGTTAACATCTTTCCATAGCAGGAGAGGTTTTTTAAATGAAATGCAACACAATCTTTACAAGGAGCAAAGCCATAAATAATATATTTTTTTCATTCATGCATTTCAAGAGCTGGCAGTGTGTTGTTGTTGTTGGCATGTGTGTTATTATTATCATTTTTACTATTATTATTACTGTATACAGGGGTTTCAGCTGGGCAGATGTACACATACCCCGCCCGCTGCTGGAGAAAGAAAAGACGGCTGCACAACACCTCAGATCCCCGCCTGGGCATCTACGGCCTCCAGCTCGGTAAGACCCTGAAGCACCCTCTCCTTAAGCCACCTGCCTGTCACTTCCTGCTCCTCGCAGCTCCTCCTCTCCCTCAGCTGTGTCTCTCTCTCTCTCTCTTTGTCTCCCACCCACCTCCTTTAGCTCATGTGATTACTGGTGATGATCTGGAATAATCTCGCTAAAAGCATATCACTCTGTCTCCGTGCGCTGAGCAGAACAGGCTGCCAGTCATTTTTCAGTGGATGAAATGTGGCTGTGTTCACCCCGGCTGGTAAACTTGTTTTGTGAGAAGTAGAACATGTAATTAGATTTACCACTGCTGGGAGCAGCGAGACAGAGTTCGGCCACTGCAGACAGTATTTAATAAATGTTATTGAATGGAGTTTGGCCTTCTCGGGCTGCCACTTGAAGCAGCTCACTCAAAACATTTAACCTCTCCTCTATATTCTCCCTGTATCGTATTTTCTACTTAGCACCTCCCTTGCTGATTGGTTTAGTCCCTTACTCTCTGGCAACTCTTTCATCTCTCCCTATAAATTGCTGTGTCGTCTGTGTGTGTGTGTTGTGTGGCCGGTGTTCCTGAGCTCAAGTAACTGGTCCACTCTGTGCCCAAGGCTTGCACATACCCACTGGGATGTTACACTATCCTAAGGAATCAACATGACAAAAGACAGAATCTCCTGCAGAAATATTATGTTGCATATTTTGATATTTAGAAGTTTCTATAAAAGACTGTGAGAAATTCCTTGTGTTTTTTAAACAAATCTCCTTCGTCACGATGCTGTAATTTCTGCTTTGCACAGTGGAAGGTCGTTTGGGAAGTTGTAAAAGTAAGAGTGTGCAAGAGAGCCTGGAAAGAGAAAGCAAGATGGAGAGATAGCATATGAACCAAGCCTTTGTTTCCCAAACACATCCCATTGTCGCCTATTGTGTTCCACAGAGCTGGCGCTCGCTAAGACCCCACCACCACCACCACCCTCCTGTCCCTTCCCTTCTCCAACAACAGTGGATTGTATGTGCTGTCTGCCAGCGCCCAACGGAGGGGAAACATACCCTGATTTAACCTGGCGTCTCTTATACAGAGCACGTTGTGCAGCTGGCCAGAGGTGGCCAGGCACAGGGCAGCAGCCAGAATCTGTCTCGCTGCCTCGGCAGGGCTGTCTAACTGACGGTGTGCTAGAGACTGGGGCTGCATGCAGAATCAGCTCCCTGCTGCAGGCTGCTGCTGGCTCTATTTTTAGCCCCCCAGCTCCCATGGGTTGGGAGAGAGGGAGGGACGTGGGGGGTGAGGGGGGGGGTCTGTCTCGTCGCGGAGAGTTGAAAGTCAACGTGTGCAGACACAATGGTGAGGGGCTGCCACCACACGGTGGAGGAGCCCATTTTAGAGAATGCGTGTTGCATCTGCTTCCTCACGCCTACCTCCTCTATCTGCCTCTTACCTGCACAGCCCTCTGTTGCTTCTGCACTTCACGTTCAATATTCTGGAAAAAGTCAGGGGTGGTGGTGGGGGTGGGGGCTTTGAAGTGCAAACATCCACAATGCAACTGGATGATCATGAAGCTCTTTCTTTGGAGATGAGATTTTGTAAATAAGATGTGTGGAATCGACAGACTGTCAAGGCTTTTGTTTGTTCTTCTTTGTCTGCTCAACCTGCTCGCCTCCTACACTGTTTGTTTAGATCTTCAGCTCACTGTAGGAGGAGATATCTGCATGATGTGTTCAGGTTAAAGTGATAAGCCACTTATCTACATTGTACCTCAGAGATTCCTGTGGACAAAGTCAGCCCAGTGCCTGCATGGTGCGGCATTATCGAGGGCTCTCCAATGACAATGCATTCTCTCTCTCTTTCTCTATCTGAGAATGAAAACATATGTCTTTCTCAGTAATAATAGTGCTGTGAAATTAGTGTGATGACACATTCTGTTGGAAGCAGAAAAAAAGATCTATGACAGCTGCTATAAAAACCAAAGGCTCCAGTAATTTGCCACATGCTTTTGTTGGGTCTAGTGTGAGTGGAAGAAAAGTGACCTAATGGAAACATTGCTTATAGAAAGCTTGGAGATTGTAGTGCTTATCGTTCTTGTCACAGTTACCGTGTCTGATGATGATGCAGGAGGAAAAACAACCCATGGTAGAGAATGGTGATGTACTGCAGCTCTGAGATATGGAGATATACAAGTTTCACTGCTTTGATTATTTACCTGTGGAACCTGAAGTGAACAATCAGACGTGTGTTGGCATGCGTTGGTATGAGTTGGTGTTTTTATGATTCATTCCTTTTTTTTTTTCTTACCTGTATTTTTGTCTTTCGTGCAGATGGCGGCCTCATGTCCAAGGACACGTTGCCCACTCAGAGCACCACACTGGAGGCTCTGCTGCGAGGAGAGGGTCTAGACAAGAGGAACAACGCTAAGAACGATGAGGAGAGTCTGCTGGAGATCCAGGTTGGCTCAGTCAGTGTGTGTGTGTTGCCCTGGTTAAGCTTGTCAGCCAAACGTTTAAAATTTAAATGTTCAGTGATATCACTCAAACAATTGGCAGTGAGAGTGAAATGTTGCGCCCCAACCGGTTGTCAAGGCAACTTGCCAAGTTTTTCCAGTTGACCTGCGGGGCTTGTTAGCTGACTGCTGTCTCACTGAGAAGCAGCTAGGGTAAGTGGACTGCTTCAAGTTTGATTTCCCAATCACTTGTGGTAGTAATCATAATGAGTCAAGGCCACATATTGATGTATAATATGAAACTTGATGCTACAATTCAGTTGCTTTATCAATCCAAAAAAATAAAAACCTTGCTGGACAAATCTCCACATCACACATTTCACCAAATAAACATGATAAACATGTGGAAACAACAGGGACATACAGGAAGATGGAGCCTGGATCACTGTTGTCTATCCCAGCTTACAGGGCAAACGGATAACTTCTAAATCCATCCCACTGCCGCTAAACACATTGATTCAATAAAGAACATCATCTGTAAGCATCTTCACATTAAATAGACATTTGTACAGGAAGAGACAGAACATTACAGCCGTCAAAACTAGATTAGGAGGAGAACTAAAAAATAGCTTTTTCTCTCTGTTGTTGCTGCTCAGTGTTTCAGTGAGCTGGGCTTTAATCAGAGCTGAGAAGTGAAATGGTCTTACTGCTGTCTCTCTCTCTCTGTCTCTCTGTCTGTCTCTCTCTCTCTCTCGCTCTCTCTCTCGCTCTCACTCTCTCACTCTGCCTCTCTCTCTCAGAGGGTCCTAGAGGCCGACGCAGCAGAGGACGCTTTCAACGATGACGATGACTACGAAGTGGACACTCCCAGGAGGAGACATCGGGGCAAAGGAAGAGTAAGTGACCAAACGAGCATGGACTTCAGTTGCATAATAACCGAGACACTGCTACAAGTTCAAGAAGATCAACATTGTTTCTTCTTCACCTTCTAAAACTAAACTGACTGATGATGTGATTTTGCTAAGGCTTGGTTTCCCTCTATAGATCAGGTACATATATAATGTGACTTGTCTGTGCATGTTGGAAGGTATAGATTTCACGGCAGTGGCGTCAGTGGTTTATTTTTTATCCTCAGGGTCGGGGTTCAGGCCGTAGGCGGACAGATCTGGATGATGACAAGCCATACGTCTGTGACAGTAAGAACACATACATTCTGAATCATCATATCATACACGCTGCATGTGCACAGTCTGTCATTTTTATGTGTATGGTGGAAAAATCTTCATGTATGTCAGACATGATTGATTATTTCCTGCCGTTGTGAATGAAGAAGGAAACCACTAAGTTCAGCTCCTTAAATGTAATTCAGCAGAACATTGTTTTTAACTTACTTAGTGTTACTAGTAAAAAAAAAAAAAAAAAAAGATCAGTATTGAAGCATTTTTGCTCATTTCTATTCAAAGACTGTCTCTTATGTTGTAAGAAGAGACCCACAGTGTGACTCATCCTCTTCCTCCTCTCCAGTTTTATCCTACATATCAGTAGAATATCCACATATCAAAGGGTTATTCTTTAAAAAAACAACAACAGAGCAGATTGTTGTCCAGTAGTCGCACCAGTGTCAATCAGTCACAGGTTTTACAGATGATGGCACAAGTTGAAAGCAGGTGAACTAGTGTTACTGCGGTCTCAAGTACTCCTGTACATGCAAGTTGAATGTGGAAAATCCAGGTGATGGTGGAGTATTGGATTTTACTCGTGCACTCGCAACTTGTCTCGAACAACACAAACTCACACTGTTGTCTCTTCTTTCCTTTCTCTTTTACAGACAGATACAAACAAAAGCAGAACTCAAAATCTTCAACCTCAGGTACCTTTAACTTGTTGACTGTCTTGGAGCGTAGTGTTTTTTTAATGTTTATTTTGACAGATTGTGGAGAGGTAGTGTTGTAAGTGCTGTGATTATCGATTCAGCCCATATATTATCTTACTTTTCTTGAAGCGTGCCCTTGGTGCTGTGAAACTGAGACATGGTTATTATGTTGTCTGGGTTTCTGTTTTATTTGACTGACTATTGTAATCAGATCTTGAAATGCGTACTGTTTCTTTCCCTTTTGGAGCCAGAAGAATAGTTACCTCTATTAAATGTCATTAGACCTATTTAGTTTCCCTATTTGAAGTGTTGCCTAAATACAAAAACTGGATGTGGTTATTTGTTATGTTGCTCTGTAATTGTAGGGAATCTCCAGTTCACCAGACTGTGGGAAAGTGTTTGACTGGTAGCACAGTGAATTATGTCGATGCCTTTATTCTTAAGACAAGTGTAAAAAAAAAAAAAAAAATTTAAAAAGCATTTAAATATGTTGTTGTTACCAAAATTATTTTTAGATCATGAAAGTCAGCCACAGTAGTGGGATTGAACATCTGCCTACTGTTTGTTGCAGTCTGTGCAAAGCGCTACAGGAACCGCACAGGACTAAGCTACCACTACACCCATTCCCACCTGGCAGAGGAAGAGAGAGCTGGAGAGAGGAACACGGTGGCGACCAGGTCTCCCTCTGCACCACAGACTGACAGACACAGACGTAAGAAGGCTGACTGTTGACGCTTCCTCTAACAAACCCAAAAACCACCATGCCACCATAGAAAGCTGGCACTGATTACCTCAACATATTTAACCCTCTTTGAGTCATTCTGTGATTTTTTTCCATTCATTATTAATAATGTTATTTCTTAAAGATTGTTTTTGGGGCATTACGGTGGCCTTGAGAGTTCAGTGCTCTGCAACACAAGGAAGCATGCAAATACACAGATACATCAGCACATTTTGTTTATTTGCATGTTTCGTGTTTTTTCAAATTTGCAGCTCATGTGTCCATTTGCATACATTTTCTTAAGTTGCACTACACTGAGCTCTTAGGGCACATTTATCTTTAGTAGAAATTTCACAGTGAGCAGTGTTAAGGCAAGCTGTTTTCTTAATGGTGAAGAAACAACATGACATATCAGAGTTATCTTAATTAAGGCAACCATCAAGATTCGGATCATAAATACAGCTGGGAAACTGTGACTTCTTAATAGCTCTCATTTATATCCAACAAAAATAAGTAGCCATATATAGCTGAAAAATCTGCTGTCAAGGTGATTAAACCCAGATTTAATCTACATAGTGTTATATTGTTAGCGCACATTTTTAGCCCTCCGCCCAACCAGTTGTCTTGAATTGACATGTTCCAACTCTACAATCCACCCCACACACTGTGGCACTATGCTAATGAGGACAATCAACCTGATTAGACGCTCAAGGAAGGCCTGCCATCAAAAACAAGTCCAAGTAATCAGGAAATCAACACACACAGCCAGGAGCACAAAAGAAAAAGTAACAGTAACAGACAAAGAATCCACCAAACACAAATCTGTACCTGCACAAATAATTCAATGCATGTTTTTCAGCAAAGAAAGTGAGGTTTCTATTATCAATGTGTAGTTTGTTGTTTACCCCACATCAGCAGGGTGGGAGAAAAGGCTTACTTTGTGTTCATACCAGTCCTTAGAACTTGTTATATGTTTCTTTTTATTTCCTCACAGGTCCAAAAGGTCCAGGTGGGACCAGCATTCCCAACAACTACTGTAACAAATGCCAGGGCTCAAACAAGAAAACGGGTAAATCTGGGTCTCCCTGCTCAGCCTGCCAATGCACAAGTGAGTTTATATACACCAAACTATGATGATCTGGCCTTGTGATATGATTTGATATGACTTAAAGTCCTGTAACCCATCACCTGTTCACTGTCTCTGTTCTGTGTCACAGCTGAGTGTGGAGAAGAGAAGGAAGACGGGACTTTCGCCGGAGCGGAGGAGCTGTTCGGCACCACCTCGGAGAGCGACACTTCCACTTTCCACGGCTTTGAGGACGACGAGCTGGAAGAGCCGGCTACAAACAGCAACGGGATATCCAACCGACACAGATAGAGTGAACCTTTTAGATTTAAAGAGACAATGTTTTTTTTATATGGATTAACCTCTGGCAAAAATTTGCTGCTTCTTTTTTCAATGTTTTTGTTTGCAGAAAGCACAAAGTGATAATTTCAGGACAGAAATGCAAGTGGTATTTTATCTACTGAACCTTGTTGAATAATTTATGAACACTTTTTTTATATATAAATATATATATTAACTTTTAAGGCGATGAACGACTGTCAGTGTTTGTTGACAAGTGACTTGGCCTTCATGCAAAATGGAGGATGTTTTTTGGAGTGTTTTTTTTTTTCTTTTTTTTTTTTTCTTTCCCCCTCTCCCCCTCACTGGAGCAGAAGGAGCATAAACACGATGAACAAAAACACTGGAGAAATTAGAAAATTGAACAAGTGAAGACTTTAAAGGCATGAATGATGCTTTTGGGGGTTGATTGAATGTCATAACAGACCCACACTTAGCTACTGGATCTTTTTTTTTTTTTTTTTTTTTTTTTTTTTTTTGCACCAGTAGTGGCTGTTACTATGAAGGCCTCTTCCTCTGCTCTAACTTTGGATCAGACTTGTTTGAAAATGAAGGAACCAATGAAAGGACTGCCACAGGCCACTGGAGATGTCTGGATGAAGGAGTCTGTATGAATATTATCTTTACAAACGTGGTGGACTTAAAAAAAAAATTAAAAAAAAGGAAGGTAAGCAGCAGTTCTGTCATGACTTTTTGCAGTTCATAGATCAACAGAGAAATGACGATTCAGACTAATGCATCAACTAAGTGTTGTGACAAAATGAGAAACTACTGGAATAGAGTGTCAGTGATGCAGACTAGTGTAAGTTTTCTTATGACTTGATGCATTTATTATTATAATACATTTATTTTATTTACTTACTGGACATGATCTTAACAGCCATTTGATTGGTTGAAGTAAAATTAATTGATGAGAACCCTAATGCATTTTTTGATCCCCTGACTTTTCTGCCAATATAATTTCAGTTTCTCCAGGACCTGCTCTGTGACCAAATCATTGCGAAACTAATGACGTTTCACTTCACGTTCAGTGCTTATTTGCAAATGTTGGCATGCCCTCAAACCAAGTTGATGACCATGACAAATAGTATACAAACTGGATATCAGTATGTTAATATTTATCTCAAAGCTCTGCTGGCCTGAGTAGAGCCCCTACTGGACTCTACTATGTGACTCTACTGTGAGTCTAACCCATGTTGTCTGTGTTATACAGGAGACTCAGCACATTGGCCCAGAGGTGGGGACGACTGGTGAAGAGGAGGATTTAACCCTCAAAAACTGATGAGCCTTCATGTCCCTCCTGACACTCGGGCCTAAAAATAAATAACTGACTGAAACAGATGAATAGACATCCACCACTTCTACAGGCCATGTGGCTTAATTGAAACAACTGCTCCCTTGACGATATATATCGATCCCCTCTGAACATTTGATATGAGTAGATCCAGCTTCATTTCATCCTTTTTTCTGCACTGTGCTGGAGCTCCACCGAACTATGGGAACACTAAAGGCCAGGCCTTTGGACTGTTTTGTGCCCAACGGGTGCATTTGGGGCCCCCGCGGCCCAGCCTGCCCACTCCTGCTCTGTTACTGTGTGTCTGCTGTGTGATCCGATGTGACACTAAGACGTCATTATCCTCATCACTGTGCCAGCCTGCCGCTCTGCACTGGAAAACCAGCTCTGACAGCCATGACCCTCCAACCTGATTGGACCAGTGACCCCTTGACCCCCAGCCATAGAGATGGTGCTCAAATCCACCACTATTACATGCAGACCTCTGGACTACTGTATTAATATTCTGACATGGACACAAAGGTTTTCTGCTTCTGTCCCTCTGTCTGTTTTTTGCTCTATCTCTTCTGCCTCTCTCATCTGTAATGGGCTGCAGTAATTTATCTCTTTTTGTGTTTTTTCTTTCTTTCTTTTTTTTTTTTTTTTTGCATCTTTACTCTGTTGTATAATATTTCTATGTTTTGAACTCTTCAAAGTTAAATTAGTATGACTTCTTGGGTTTGTTCAGACTGTATCAATACCTCTGTCCTGATCAGGTGCACAATAGCCACAACTACTCAGGCATCTTTCATTTCCTCTGCTGTTGATTGTTCAGCCACTCAGCCCTGATTCATGTGATTGTATTCAGTCGGCGAGGAGGGACAATAACGCCACACACGGATCCCGTTACAATCAACTCCCAGGAGGGATTTGGGACGCTGCAGCCTCATGCTATAGGAAAACATCGCAATAACAAGCTTCAGCTTTGTCCAGCCAACGCTCGTTTCATCCGCTTTTAGTCTAAAATCTACGCCCTCAGTAGATTTGGGTGAGACTGACATTCATCTCAGATGCATTTGGGAAAAAAAAATGTTTCCAGTGAGACATAACCCCACTCAGATCCTCACACTTAGTGAAAAATGGAAACTGTAAAATCCAATATTTGTGACATTTCCGTTGAGTGCTTCAGAGGGCCTAATTGCTTTATGACATTTAAAAGGTGCTCAAGTACTGTATCAAAAAGCCTTTTAAGTCCATAGGTTGCACATGCTGTGTAATAGGTCCATGTACTTCCATGTGATTATTCAGTATCGCTGCAGTGTGATAATAGCCGCTCCATTTTTTTGAGGCTAACCATTAATCCTATGTATCTGGTATGATTTGCTCGTGCATTCAAACCAACTTTCTTCACCTCCCTCAGGGACCCTCCACACAGCAGTTTATCTCATCTGGGCAAAACATCTGGATCTGACACCTGTTAACTATCTTGTCGTCTGTTCTTGTATCAGTTACGTGGTGTTTCCACAGTAAAAAAAAAAAAAAAAAAAAGAACTGTGTCTTTTCTCTTCTGAAGTCACACCAGTAAGTGAAAGCATGTATCATCAGTCACAACCTGCTAAATGTTACCTACCGTATACAAACAGGCCAAGTGTGGTGCAGTTCTGAACAAAAGGAGAAGGTCCTAAAATGCAAAAGTCAGTGACGTCTGCTTAAAATAACGTGTCACCAATCATTGAATAGCCTGTATACCTCGTCAAAGACACAGCAATAGGCCCTGGTACTCTCTTGTCAAGCCTGCCGGGGGTGGTGAGGGAGCATCGGGGTGGGAACGGAGCCAAGAGGAGATGAAATGGACATGACTGGTTGTTTGTTTCATCTTCAACTGTAAATACAAGTTGAAATGGAGAGAATGAAGAAGTCTTTGTTTGTTAAACTATTTTTATTGTTCTGAAAAAAAAATAAAGAAAAAAACTGAAAGAACGGATGATGGTGCTCGATGCTGTTTTTCCAGAAAAAGGGGCCACAGATCATCTTCCAAAGCGAGCTGATAAGCTGAAGAACCCAAACTGGATCAATAGGTTGGAGTGACCCTCAGACTTTGTGAGCAGACAGGAGAAGGAAAACAGCTCCAGTTTGTAGTTCAGGCCTCCAGACAGAGGGGCGGGCGGGGGGGGGGGGGGGGGGGGACAAAAAAGGAGCTCCACTCAGGGAGCTCATATTGATCGGTGGGTGCAGGTTGAGAAATCTAAAGTAAGTCTGAAGAAGTGAAATCAGAGCAGCAAAGTCTGTCTGCAGAGAGGGATATTTACTGAATGTTAACTGCAGGTATAAGTCAAAAAAGTGGGAGTCTTTAAAGTGAGTGAAGGGAGCTGACAGGAATAGCTGGGGAGCAGTGAGAGAGCTGAGTGACAAATCGTTTTATCACAGTCCTACACAGCAGCATTTAAACAGGTGCATGAAACCAGATCTCTATAGAGCATATTTACTACTTGAAATAGAGAAACCTTTAAAGGTCAGAATAACAATTACACTGGAACCATCCACCAATTGGCTGTATCGTTTATCCATGCAGAGTCAGTGGGGGTAGAGTCAATCCCAGCTGACACAAGGTAAGGTCAGAGTACACCCCAGACAGGCCATCAATCTATCACAGGGCCGACATATAAAGACTGATAATGCACACACTCAGAGCAGGACAACCCAGAAGGAACAGTGGCTCGGGAATCAAACCCATAACCTTCTTGCTGCAGGGGTTAATGACTTTACCACAATATGGTGACACACATTTAGATAGATACCCTAAATATTAGTCCCTCCCTAGCATGGGTCAAATCATCCAAAATTCAAGGCCCTACATTTCCCATATTGCAAGGCCGCACGACCCTTTTGTTAGAACTCTGGGTATTTGCCACTGCATGCTGTCAGTTTGTAGGTCGAGATGACTACATTGTCACAGGAGACACAATACAGTGTTAATTTAGCTGCTATGAGTTCATTCAGTGCTAGTGTGTTTGCTTCTTAGCCAAGCTAGTGACATAGCTCTTTATGACCATATCATTGTGTCAGTTGTTCCACCACTTTGGTCCAGACAGAAACATTACAACAACTATTGGATGGAGAGCTTTGAAATACGTTGCAGATATGTAATCCTGTGGAACAAGAAACCCCCCAGTTCTTCAAATTAAATTTAAATAATTGAACCAGAAGTGCTAATTAGTGAAAAGCGTCACCATAGAGACATGGAGCAGAGCAAAACACCATAAAGCCAGTGGCACAGAGCAGACAGGTCCAGAGTCTTTATTATTTGGTACCCATGGATAGATAGCAGGTGCTTGAGTGTTTTAGAGTGCCAGTAGTTATTTTGCTGATTGAGAAACTAAAAGCACAAAATGCCCTGAATATGTTACATGCATAGTAATGTGCCCATATCATAATAAAGTGTGCTTTTGGATAATGAAATTTAGCCAGTTTACATCTACAATGCACTCTGTACATAGTGTCATTGTGTTTGTGCTGAGAATAAACATTTGGTACATCGACTCAGGTTAAACATCATCTCTCTCTACCTTATAATCAAGAGGTTATTGGTTTATGATTATAATGATAGTTATTAATATGACCTGTACAGTGCATTGCAACGACTCTAATATAAAAGAATAGATGATTCACTCATTCACACGTAAATAGTCCATCACTGTAGCAGTCACCAGCCTCATGGGGAGCTGTGAGACTGAAATCTCTTAAGTCTGAGCACTTTCTGTCTGCAGAAGAAGGCTGAAGCCACAGTGGAGCAGAGAGGCCTTAATGTTCAGTGTGCACATCGGCGCCCATGACGGGTCAGATATTGTCCCCCAGTTGCATTTCAGGGCTTTGATGTCTGCTCACTGAGGAGTGTTGCTCCACTTCAGGGCTTTTCCCCATCTGTACGCTTGTCTTTGGAGAGTCCAACCATCAAACAGTCCATTATGGTTCAATAACATGCACCATTTTCCCCAAAGTCATTAAAACACATGACACTATTAAACAGAGAGTTGTGGCATACATTTTGCCAAACAATAAAATGGGTAGGTTTCATTCTTTTTCAGAAAACAAAAGATGAGAAAACCATGCAGTACAAAAACAATAAAACATAAATGATCCCATGTCGGGCAGCAGGCCTTGTAATTTCTCCATGATCGGAGAATGACTAGTTTTGACATCATGACGTCCTTCAACATGACATGAACACAACACAACACAGTCTTGTAACACTCTGTTGCTGGTCCTGTGGTTTATCCACCACTAGATGGACCCATGGCACTGGAAACATTGAACACTACACCTATGGTGGGAGCCCGGAAAGCATGTGGACGCTATTTCACACGTGACTGTGCACACTAGAACTAAAGTAAACCTCAAATCACCGTGATTCACACCATCATGTGTTGAAGCAGCTCAGACGTTTCTTCACGCAGACATTTGGAAATTGATTAATTCGACTGTGCAGCCTGAAAATGTTTGGAACTCAAAGCCTGGAAGTTGTTAAAGCAGTGGACCAATTTGCCAACTGGAATAAATTATTCTTCGCCATCAGTCTCATTACAGAGCACTGTTGCAGAGACAGGACATTAATCCTCGACAAAGACGTTTGGATGAAACATGCAACAGTGCAGTGTGGATGCTACATTAAGCCCTTATGCCAGATTTTTGGAATGTAATGAAGCATGAAACATTATACCTTCGAAAATCAATTTTGTAAGATGTCATTAAATACTTAATACAACTTTGTGTAGTTGAAGTTCTGCCAAAACTACGTTCACTATTTAACCGGCATGTCATGTTCTTTAAGAAACACATAGAATAGAAATTCCAAGGTTATAAAAAAGAGGTTGGATATATTTCTAAAAAGAAAAAAAGAAAAGAAAAGAGAGAAGTGGTCTCACGCTTTAATTATTGCTGGCTGCCTTGCGAGTACGGAGACGTATGTAAAATAGATTTGTGTCTGTGTCGATGTGCTTCTTTGACCTTTTTATTTATGCAGGCATGTCTGAGTTAGGACTGGCCCCAGCTGCTTTAGGACAATTACAGCAATTGTCATGTGTTTGTGGCATTAACTTTTTTTTTTAATCAAAGAATATTGTTTTGTTCGATATACAATAAACATGTATATAAAACAAAATGAAAACAATAGAAACTAACCAGCTTAGTCAACAAACAGCCTAACAACCAGTTGGCCAACTAGGTGATGAAAAGAGGGCAGCCCTAGTCTGGATGTGCTTATACTGTATGCTGCATGCCATGTGTTGTGTCGGCTGAGGTTTCCCTTGTCACCATTGTCTTTTCCTCAGTGGTTCCTTGTGGGTCGTTCACCCCACCAGGCCCCAGTGCTGCACTAACAGAACGGCAGCAGTCCTCGGAGCAGCGTCCGAGAGCCTCCGCAGCAGCAGCTCCGTCCAGCCCAGTTCCACTGTCTGTGCCCCTGTCCCGGCCCCTGTGTGGCGGTCACCCCTCCAACAGGGTCTGTCTGTGCCCCTCCAGCACAGGCTGTGTCAGGATGACTGCATCAGGCCTGTCAGGCGCTTTCCCGTCAAAGACTTGCCCTAGAAGGTCAATCAAAACGGAAACACATTACCAGACTGAGATGCTGCACTAGATCGTACTTTATAACATCACACAGCAACAAGGTGATTGTGTTGAAAATGCTAAGCTGCAACCATTCATGTGACTAGCGTGTTATCTTATTCCCACATACACATCCTATTACAGGACTAGAAGCCACAATAGAGTGTAATATGGTTATATCTGCAAAAGCCACTGATAGTGAGCCAGCCAGTGTGGTTTGTGATATGAACAGCCCCAGCTCCAAATGACTTACCACACTGCGGGTGAACTTCTCCAAGGAGGTGCGGCGGCCCTGTTCAGTGTCTGCTGGCTGCTGTTTTGGGAGGGGGGGAAGCAGGGTGAGTGTTTGGGTCAGGAACGGGTGTTGACGAGGGGGGAGTCGGGAGTGATGTTGTTAGTGAGGGGGGGGAGAAAGGCATTGCAAAAATGAGGGCCGAGGACAATGCAGGGGTTGCATTTTTTTTTTTTTTTTTTTTGGTTTAGGAAATGGAGTGGTGTCAGTGACAGGCCAGCAGAAGGAGCAGTGTCCAAACGGGACAGGGCAGAAAGGCTTGCATGAACAGAGGCAGCTGTGATTTGCTGAAAAGCTCCATATTACACAGTAACAGCTAAATGAGTGTTTGCTTAGCTGTGCAAGTCTTAGAAATGACATTGATAAGCTACATGAGGTAAACAATATAACAGAAAACCAACAAAATCACCACCTGCTACAAGGCTGTTATATTATCAACTGCATCCGTCAACCACTGACACACTGCGCTGGTCTGTGTCTATTTATTGTGCGTTGGTTACTGTCTGTAGAATGACTGTTGTTCCTCTCTGTCAGAGCAGTTTGACCTATGATGTCATGTTATTGTTATTGACACCTCTTCGGATCATTTACATTTTCCTTGCACATGCAGTTCAGAGATGTTGCTGCTGAGGTCCCATGATGCTTTCAAAGCACGGAAACTGCAGATTGCCAGGATCTTCCAAAGAACTACAAAATGACTTTCAAGTGATCCACTGTTCCATAATATGTAAGTGTGATCAGATTACCAAAAACTGCAAGCTGTTTGGATTACTCTATTTTCCTTGTGTATAGTATACTATGAAAACATCACCAACTAGTGGTGGAATAAGTATTTAGATCTTTTATTTAGATCTTTTTCTCAAGTAAACTTAGCACCCTTACAATTAAACACACACTCAATAGTAAAAGTTTACATAAATAAGTTTCAGCTTCTAAATGTACTGAAAGTACCAAAAGTAAAAGTATACATTATGCAGAATGGTCCATTTCAGAATAATGTATAATATATAATTCAATTATCATGGTAAATGCAGTTGGTAAAACTGAGGCTAATTTAAATGACATTACTGTATATAATGCCAGGTGGCTTAATATATAATGTGCAAAGTAAAATGGTTCCTCACAAAAATATAGTCAAAGTATTAAAAATGAATAAATGGAAATACTCAAGTAACATCAACGTAGTACTAAAGTACAGCACCTGAGTAAAAGTACTGTACAAGGCACCTCGTCACTAGCATCCCATAATATTGATTCTGTATCAAACTGTTGACTGCACACACACACACATACACACACACAGTAAATGTGAGCCTGGAGCGTCTT
Source organism: Caranx ignobilis (assembly GCA_021432705.1). Taxonomy (NCBI): domain Eukaryota; kingdom Metazoa; phylum Chordata; class Actinopteri; order Carangiformes; family Carangidae; genus Caranx; species Caranx ignobilis. The sequence goes on from MU269985.1 coordinate 10,389,529, forward strand.
TTAAATCATAAAAAGAGGAATCAAATATGAGAAACATAATCGAATTGGCGAAGCTCTTCAAAGAAAGAGGAGGTGACATCGGGGTTAGTGAGTGCAGCTCACCTTCTTTCTGGCTAACAGGAGGTCTTGGTAGATGTTGGATCGCAAAAAGCGTGCATAGCTGTCACTTTTCATTAGCTTGAATATGTGCTCCTGCAAAGAGAAGGAGAAAGTGATGAGTGTGTGTGTTGGCCCGAGTGATGCATGAAGAAAGAGAGGTGTAATGAAATAAAAGGAGGCCTGATTATGATAATGCATTGTATGCCTGTGTGATTGGTGGGGGTGCAACCCGAGCGTGTTGACATGTGCGGCCGAGTCCTGCGAGACAGAGTTGAGTAATGTTCTGCCAGCGGGAGGCGTTTCACGTCACACACCACCAACCCACTTTGAAACCAGAGGAATCCATGGTGAACGGACCCAGCAACCTATTCATGGCATTACTCGCCTCATTAGGCCCTGGCACAAACACACTCCGTCATTCTTCTTCTACCCTCTTTCTCCCTCTCTTTCTATTCCTCCACACTCTCATTCATTCACTTGTGTAACGTGAGTGGGGATGGAAGGGTTTAGTGTTTTTGTGGGTGGATGAGAGAGGAAATAAAGACCGTAGTGTGTGTGTGTGTGTGTGTGTGTGTGTGTGTGTGTGCTGCCATGTCATTTGAATTAAAGCATGGCTGCACTGTATTACTGACACTCGAGGTTTATTGGTTACATCTATGTGCACAGGTGCAGGTGTGTCAATACTGTATGTGTCTGGCCTTGCTCAGCCTTGTGTGAGTGTTGTGTTCATGCACACGTGAACATGCATATCCGCGTGAATCCATCTGTGAGGGAGAAACAACACAGTCCACCTGAGCGTCCTCATAGCTGTAGCGTCCGGGGTCTTTGAGGTTCTGGCTGGTGCGCTCATAGCTGTGAGAGTCCAGGTTGATGGAGCTTGGCGCTCCCTCAGCCAGAAACTCCTGCCAGATCTCCTGCGCCCTGGAGGGCACGTCCTGGAGCGGCCGTCGCTTCAGATCCTGCACTGCTAACCAGAACCTACAACAGTGTCAAATCTAGTCAGTAACAACCTCCCAAATATATACAGTAAATATAAAAGCTGCCTTTTTTGTACTATCTTTACTATCATATTAAATCATGATGCCAGGCAATTAATAAACACATTGCAAATACCTTTCCTATACTTGCAAATATGTAAATAAGTAATTAGTGGTATTAATCTTATATTATTATACATTACTGGTCTACATCTTAAAGCTGAGCTAGGTTTGTGGTAAAGGACAACTATGTGTGTTTAGATGATAAACTGTGTGCATTCAGTTGATCACACATTTTGCATTAAAATCTTAAACTAGTATGTAAACTAGGGTGTCAATTATCAGTGGAGGAAAAGTACATTATTTCCCTGTGAAATGTATTAAGAATGTGGCAAGAAAATACAGTAACAGAAAATAATTAAATGCAAAAAAAGTACAAGTTCTGTCGTGTTTGTTTCCACCATGGTGTGTGGTATTAGTATTATCATAAAGTGCTCTATTATGGAACTGTAGTAAACATTTGTATTATTTTTGCTCCTAATTGTAAATTCAGTCCATTACTGGGTCGAGTGCTCTGCCAAGTGGCATCACTATAGAATGACCTCACTGGAGGCAACTTGTTAGTAGTAGGCCACTTTTGATGTGTACAACTGGTGAAGTGTCCCACATAGTGAACCCCACCATTGTGTTTACAGGGGGAAAACAGTTCATTAAAGGGGAACTATGTCAGTCGTTTTGGTCGCTTTTTTCCTCTACAGAGCTCCCTCTACAGTTTTGGAGTGCATACTTTCACTGTCGGAAAAAGTCAAGGCTAACTCTCCTCCCTCTCCTCTGGGCATGTGCATTTGTTTTCAGTTAAGCTGGCAAGAAGTCAATCTGTGGAGTGATGTCTACTGAGGTGGGTAACATTAACAAGAGATTACGGATTACTGGGCGTGTTTGTGTCATAGTGCCATAAAGCAGTCCATGTTTCTCGTGAGACGAGATCTGGGACACCGGGTCAGCGGCGCTGATCTTGCAGGGTCGTTTTTTGGCCAAGAGAGGTAAGGTGGAAGGGAGAGAGCCTCCATTCTCCCCGTAACAAGTGATTTAACCATCACAATTACTTCGAAGCTGTTTAATTAAGGTGCAAATCTTACATAGTTCCTCTTTAAAAATGTGTGTGAAATGAAATGACCAGTCGAGAGCTGGACGTCTAACCGTAGGTTCTCTGAGCTGAACTCTGACTCCAGGAACTTAAGGAACTGGTCTCGTCCTGCCGGGTCCTTCAGAGCCTCCTCCAGAGAAAAGCCCCATTTCTTCACCCGCTGCTGGCTGGGGTCACGACTGTTCACAATACAACAGATTAGATAAGAGTTCATTTTCCCTCCTGATCTACAGAGAGCAGAGGCTCAAAAGTCAGAGCACAATCAGCCTTTAATCTCATTTGAGATGAAATACAAACAGACAGATCCCTCCTAATTCAGGACAACAAGTTCATCGGCACCGAGACCGCTGCACTGCTCCACCTGACCTCAGTTTTGGTTTGAGGCATTCCCACCCCCCAATGAACCCTCTGTCCACATCCCAACATGTCCTCACCTTGCCTCCAAGTCCCAGAAGGATGTGTCGTCACTGATCCAGGGGTTGGAGGGCTCTGTGGCTGACACAAAGGGGTCGTATTCCATGAACTGCTCTGTGTAGCTCATCAGACTGTCGGCCACTTTGGAAACCTTCATGCAGTGTCTGTCCAGCTGGATGTTCAAGAATGTAATCTGATGGAGAGAGAGAGAGAGAAAAAGAGACTAATGAGGAGGCTAAATAAGGCAGCAGCTCATCAGTCTGCACCCCGACTGCCATTATGATGGATGGGTGTGTCGGGCTGCTGGTAATGACCTAAAGAGAGGACTGTCACACAGTGAGTTACCTCTTTCTGAACATCCTCTTTGGTGGGCTTCCTGGTCGGCTGGGAGCTGATGTGGACGGGACTGGGCTGGCTCTGGCCGTCATCTGGTACTCCATACACTGACTGTAGAGAGCGAGGGGAGAGACATGCTTCGTTTTCATATTGTTGTCATTTTGACCAATCTGGGATCAGACCTCTTTTTTGTAGTTTGATGAATGACAAGTAACAGTAAGACAGTAAGACATATTTTATGTCATTAAAAAAATATTTCGATTTTTGTGGGGTTGTATAGCTCCGTTGGAGGAGCAAGCACCCCATATACAGTGGCTAGAGTCCTCACTGCAGTGGCCCCTGGATCGATTCCACTTGCCATCCCTTTGCTGCATGTTGCTGCTCTCCAACTGTCCTGTCCGTTGAAGGCATAAAAGCCCCCAAATAATAATAATAAACAGCAAAGTATAATGTTGTTTTGGAACTTGACCAATATATTTAATACAAATGTATTTGGTATATATAATAGTGAGAGGTAAATTAAAATGATCACAAATCTTTGCTTTGCTTTCAAGTCAATAAAATGGTTTCTAGTCAATAAAAGTGGTCAGGTGGGTGGGTCAATACTGTGTGGTTTGGATGTATGACCTCAGTGTTTCTAAAGTCCTGTGTGCGACACTAAGTTTGACAAACACCCGCGCTGAGATAATAATATTAAGGTTGGAAAGCCACACTCTGCCTCTGCTCACCTTTTTTACCCTGTGTGGGTTCCTCTCTCTTCGGCACTTGCGGATGTCCATCTCTGTGGTGTTGACACAGCCTGGCTGTGGGAGGCAGCAGGAGACAGGAGTGTGTTTCTGGGTCAGATAACAGTGTTTCTCCAGCATGTATTGTCTGCGCCTGTCCTCCTCACACAATACAGTGCAGTTTTCCTATTCAGCGGTGCCATGTTCCACAAAAGGCTCATGCAAAGTGACTGGCACAAATCTGATTCTGCTACCAGCAACAAATCAGCGTGTAGAGCCGAATCGGCTGTTTTCCGGCTTTAAGTGCTAAAATTGCTGATGCACATAACATCCCTTCTTTTATTTCCTTCTTGTTTTATTCATTTCCATTTTTTTTTTATTTTTTTTTACAGTCGCAGCATTTGACCTCCTTCTCCACTTCGGTTTTAACTCACCACTGGCCGATGGACGTCCCAGAATGCCCTCTCCTGACTGTCCAGGATCTTCCTCTCTGCCTTGTCCTTCTTCCTGTCAATCCTGCCAACAGAGGAAACAGACCACTCATACACAGAGCCCAGGCCTCTGAAACATCCGATCAAACAGCATAAACTCAATAAGTCATGCCTCAGAGTTAAAGCACACACTCTGCATCTGCCACACACACACAGACAGACTCCGAGACCACTGGCTAACCAGACTGGAGAGCAAAAGGCTGAGGAGCATGGGTCCTAAACTGTCTGCTCACTTCACCCAGCCATGACTGGCGCTGCTGCTGGTGCTCTTATGTAACTGACATTTTACCGATTGGGCCTTGCTTGGCATTGTTAACTCCACAGATGTAAGAAGGCCTATTGCTTTCCATATCACCCCCACTCGTATAAAACAGCCGTCATTTGTCAATTCAATTTCTGTGAGCATTTTCTATAGACCAGAGAGGAAAGGTCTTTCCTCACTGGATGACAAGGATGGATGTTGTGCCCACGCCAGCCACCAGATGGGAGTCTTACAAGAGAAAAGTTAGGAGGAGTGTGTGTGTGTGTGTGTGTGTGTTTAAATCCATAGGGGAGCATTTGCTGTATTTAATGCATATGCCCCTCCAGTCAAAACAGAGCAGAACATCAGGGCATTGTTAATGAGAAGAGCACTGGCTCAAAGCCCAACTGACACGTTACACACTGAAACATTTTCTCTTCCTTGGGGAAATAACACTGGAGCATATGTCTCACATACGATCAAAGGTCGGTGTTTGCACCGTGGAAGATAAAAACCTAATTTCACATATCTTGACACATGTCAGTCTACACTGCCTCCTACTCTAAGTTTGCCATGATAATGTAATGCTGACGTCAGAAGGTGACGTGTTTGTGATTCACATGTACACACATGACTCACTTGACTTGAGCCTCGGCTTGCATGAAGATGAACTCCCACTTCCTGGCGAAAGCCCTCTGCAGCCGGGCGAGGTTCTCCTGGAGGAACCAATCAGTCGCAGCATTAGGGCCGAAGGTTATTTGAATCCAAGGCCTTTAGATTATTATTACTGAGACGCTGCGCCATTACTTTGGATTTACTGTTGCTGAGATGAGATGACCTCTGACTAACACATCCCTGAACAAATCACTGAACTGATACTACACAGCTTCCAGCAACACATTACTACTGAATTAATCACTGCAACAGATGTAATTAATAATTATTGTTACAGGAACAGTTTTACATTCTTGATTATACACTGATCCAGAGCAAATGTAAATTGTTAACACTCTCACATATATGCACTGAATATGTAATAGAATATAAATAAGTTACAGCCAGCAGCTAGTTAGCTTAGCTTAGCACAAGGACTAGAGAGAGGTTGAAACAGCTGGTTTGGCTCTGTCCTCAGGCACCTAAAACCAGCAATAAAGCTCACTAATGAACATGCTGTACATTCTTTATTTATGATCCACGTGAAAAACAAATACATGTCATGGTTTTATTAGGGCTATACTTAGCTATTCTTAGTTACTGTAGGTGTAGGAGTTCATGGAGTCATGATGGATTAAACAATCAAGATACAAGCTGTTTATTTGTGAGCAGTGTTTGCTAAGAGGTGGACTTGGTTGGTGAGATTAAATGGACTCATAAAAAGGTATAAAATAATTTTTACATGACTAAAATTCAGTTTCAGTGTCAGTACTTTCGGAAAAGTATAAACTTTTAAAAAGGATTGCGTTCATTCCATGGCTGTGTTCTTCATGTTTATCCGTGATCTAAGACCAACATGGAAAGGTTGCAACTCAAACAACAAACAAACAAAAGTGCAATTCAGCATTGCATGCTAAATTTTGCTTTGTAGAAAAAGCTCTCTAAGCCTCGTCACTGTACACATGTCGAAGCTGCATGTCCTTAACAACAAACATAAACAAGCATCTGTCAAAGATACAGTACATGACCTCATTACAAAGAGAGAAAAAATCCCGAATACCAACTAGCAGGCATGGAACAGTGAGAGCAATGAGGCCTGGAGGTATAAAGTGACCTAAATAGAAGAGAAAGGAAGTCTACTGGACAATAGTTACAGAGTAATTTAAAATATTAAAGTGCAATGGATGGCTATTGTATATCAGTAAGAGATCTGCAGTAAACTAATGCCTCCCTTGACACTGTATTGATGTGCTGATACAATGTTATTGATAGGCTTATAGATACTTTTGTTTACATTTTCAGGCCAGTAAATGACTGCATCATATTCTGTCGAATATGGTTCCTGGAGATTTCGTATAAAAGTCTGTAATATGATAAAGGCTTTTTGCTCAGATGGCCCTGGAGGAGAACATATCAGCTGTTTTGTTCTTTGCCAAAGTGAAGGAAAACAGGAAATTCAGGCTGTCATCATATCATGGTCCACACACAATGATAGAACTGAACCGAGGGCTTTCTGGCAATAAGCAAGGGCAAAATGACAGTGTACTTACAGCTTCGTAGTCAGCCAGCTCAAGCCTGGCTTTATTCTGCATGGTGCGCTTGCACAGGTAAATGGCTGGAGGGGAAAGAGAGTGAGAGACAGACATGAAGAGGGCAATAGAGTTAGAGCACTGGGTCATTTTCTTTGTACATAGAAACGTGTATTTCCAAAGGATGGTGCTCTTTTTTTCCCACTGGGGTCTCAGCTGTGTGAACCATCACTAATGAATGTTACACCGGAGAGGTTGTGTTCTGACATAACCAGCCTGGAGTAAATGCCATGCAGAGTGCTCGAGATGTGGTCATGTCAGTGAGCGTCCCTTTATTTTGTTAAGCTAATCTCATCCCATAGGGTCCTCTCCAGTGAGTGTTCCTCAGGGGGGCAGATACATTACAGGGAATGGCCCTGTGGATCAATACTCATTGAGTGTCAAGAACAGTTCTACAGTGTGAGCTGCGTTTGAGCTCTAGAGGAAAATTAAGAGCTGAAGGCATTATTGAGATCTCACAGGTTGGGAGAAAGAGGCAAAAATTGATAGACAGTGCGTGACTCACCATAGTCTGTGTTCTCAGGCTCCCAACAGTTTGAAGGCCAGAAGTATGGAGACTGATAAAAGCAGAGAGAGACAGAAACAAAACAATTTGGGTCATTTATTTATGTAATCAATGACACCCTCATATACTTCCATGAGAGTCTTAACACATAATAATATTGTCCAAAATGAACACTGGAATCTCACCTCTCCTACCACCCACACTCCCTCTGCACTTGTCTTCCACACAAAGTCAAAAGACGGCTCTTTGTTTGATAATGATCCTTGACGTCCATGTGCTCCACATAACAATCTGGGGAGCAATGGTAGCTATATTCTCCCCATCCATATTTAATTGTCTATTGCAACTGATATTACACATTCACAGTTCATTCCCAGGTCCATTAATAATGGATCACTCACATCTATCATGCATTCTTAATAACAGGGCCGAATTAGAACTTGGTGGTACTCAACCACATATTTCACTTCCATTATTATTCACGATGATAATTAGTCGAAAAGGCAAAAGGCTGATGCTGATGAATGTGCTTGTTTGAGCGCAATGAACAGAAAGGTTAACGTGCCCTCATTCACGATTGTGACTGTAATTTCAGCTCAACTGATCTTTGTGACTTCACATGTGCGCACACACGCACACATCCAGAAAAAATATGTGACAAACAACAGAAGACACATTCATTAAATCTGGGTCATCTACCAGTATAGTATCTATTTTTAGGACGAGGAAGGAAAAATACCCCCCTGTCACTATTCTTTACAGCACAGCTCTGGAGACTGGCCAATACATTTGAAATGCATCACAGACTCTTTTGAGAGGTTTTGATGACGTGGGCCTGTTGCATCACGACAACATCAGAGGAAATATTTTTAGCCGGCGCTGAATGAGCAAGTGTGACACACGCTGCCCTCCCTGCGCAGGCACAATAATGGCTTTTAATCTCGAGCAATAGAGGTGAAGATAAATGCATTCAGAGGTAGATTGAGGGGGAGGAGCGGGTGGGGGGTTGGGGGGGGGTGGCGACAGAGAAAAGTGCAGAGCCAGCGTGCAGCCAGCTCAGTGCTTTCCCATAGGGTGGGGGGTGGGGGTGGGAGGGGGTGACTGCCTACTGTAGCTGGCTGGTCAGATTAGGATTCTAATGGCCCAGTCACCGTAATGAGTCATCGTGGAGCCCATAGCCATCAGTGGGACCTGTCAAAGTTCATGCCAGATCAGATGCAGCCAAGGGGGGGGGGGGACAAAACAAAAAAAACACCCCTCTAACAAGCTGCATGGCTTGTCCATAGGGCCTTTGCTGCGTTCCACCTCCAGCACATACGAAACGTCCAGCAGGGATAGAAAGTATCGACCTTGGTGGGATGAGTAATAGGCTTAGTAAGGATTGCTCTCATAAGCACCACGCAACAAACATATCCCTCTGATAGCAACCGTCATCTAATTATTCTACTGTATATTCCAAGGCTTCCTAACACATATCGCTCACAGGACTCTCCGGTGGTTTCTGTACCTGAAAGCGATAAAGTGTTCCATCGTCTTTAAGTGTCAGTACGTGGTCAGAGATGGGGAAGATGTAGCCATGTGCAGCGACCAGACTCCCGAGGTGGATGGCCTCAGCTTTTGAGAAAGAGCACACAGAGGAAGAAGAGGAGGAGTGTGCTTTGAAATTGCCCTCTTCTTCAATACAGCTCTATTGTGCTTAAATAAAATGGCAGAGTTTGCAGCAGGCATACCTGGATCCTCAATGGAGAGGTTTTTCATCAGCCACTGAACAATGTCGGCCCCTGGTAGTCAGAGAAGGACACTGGTTAGAAGGAGTGTCACAGTTTCACATCTGCAATAAATTCAACAAATGTTCCAATCCATAAACACAAAGTGAGCCTTGAGGATGTGTTTGTGATTTGTCTCTTTTCAAAGCTGTGGGTCAGAGCTGTCAAAGCTGAGGAGGTGTCTAAATATAACATAATGTTAACAGGTTTTCAGCCCCCCCCCCCTCTCTCGCTCTCTTTTTCTCTGCTCCTGGACAGCACAACATCTGGCTCGGCCTTTGAGCTTGACAGAGAAGAAAGAGAGAGAGAGAGAAAGAGAGTGAGGCAGTTGGGCCTGTAGGAGCCATGTGAAAGAGTGACTCAGAAAGAGCCTCTGGGAGAGAGGGAGCAACCCCCTTGTCCAACACTGGTGACTCATTTCATACATAAGCACACACACACACACGGAAGAGTACAGTGTGTATACACACAGAAGATTGCAGACAGAAAAGAAAAGGAGAAAAGTAGCTTTTCTGCGGTTGGACAAGGGCAGCGTCGCACCACAGGCAGTTTCCTCAGTGGCCGGGGTCTTATCAGCAAAGACATCATCTGCCTCCAACTGTAGTAGCAGCAATTTAAATGAGCCCAAAAGGTCATATTTGCTTTACTGATTCTGACGCATCCAATCTCACCAAGCCCACTTGCTGGGTTAAGACAACAATGCGCACACCCACACACACACCCACACACACACACAATTATCAGCAGATCAAATAGGAGAAGTCCTTATTAAGGAGGAAAAACAGGGAACAGTCATACAGACAAATACAGTAAATACAGATGCATACATTTATACACACAAACACTAACCTGATACCACACTGGGAATCTTGGAGAGGAAGCTTTTGACCGTGCGGATGGCTACGCCTCCGGCTTTCTCATCTTGTATTCGTGTTACGATGTCTTCAATCTGTGGGGAGGGAGGTTGGAGGTGTCATCATATTTTCCAACAAGACAACAACTTTTTCTTTAATAACCAAAAATGAACGGCAAATTTTGACAAACAATTGCTGAAAATCAGACAATTACAGGGGTAATTAAAGGGTAGATTTAGGATTAACTTGGGGGTAGCAGAAGTAAACTCTTGCATATCTATCGCCAAAGTTATTGTCATGACAACTTCATTTGATCATCCATCTGACTCAGATTAAAATTAGCATTCCATTTGAGTCATAGTCATGGTCTGCTGGGAAATACAAGTTAAGTAAACACTCTCCTTTTAGCTAACTCTTTAGCAGCTAAATGTTCACCAGCAGGTTGTTAATGTAGTGGCTAAGCTAACACTGGTAAGATAACTAGGGTTGGGTACCGAAGCCCAGTACGAATATGGCACCGGTTCCGACGTAAACGGTAGTGGACAGAATAAAAACAAAAATTTTGGTGCCTCATTTCGGTACCGGACGTGACATGTGTTGCACATGACGTCAGCGCCGCTGCTCAGATTATTGATCAGAAGAAGATCAACAAGATGCTGAAGGGAAAACGGTCGAAGGTCTGGCTTCATTTCACCCGTAAGGATGGAGACTCCGCGATTTGTAATAAATGCCGCAAAACATTTGCGTGCAAGGGTGGTAACATGTCAAATCTGAGGTTTTTAAGTACCGGTTCAAGTACCGTTTAAGCACCATTTAAAAAATACCGAGTAGTAACTGGTATCGGAAAAAACCCAACCGATACCCAATGCTAAAGCTAACATTGGTAAGCTAACCAAAACACTGATGAAACAGAAATACTTCTCCACAGAGCTGAGAGGAACCACAGAGCTGGGTTAATGTTACATCTAAAAACATAACACTGATTCATGCAACTTAAATTCACAAGTGCTGTAATGTAATGTGTACATTTTTCATTCATACATTTATTCTTTTGATTTGTTTGTAAAACCCCATAAGAACATTCAGTTCATTGCTTTTTAATCTGCAGTGCCTTGGATACATCAGCAGGGAGCACCGACTCCAGAAATTTTATGAGACAGCTGGAAATAAATGTAAGAGCCAGTGGACGGCGGATTAGTGATGCTGCAAAGTGACCTCAGGAAAGTACAATTCACATCTACACTTGTCAAGATCAGGGGTGAACCCAGACAGCTGAATTTGAACATATTTGGGGTTTGATAGAGATTTAAAGTGACATTCTGTTCGATGTTTCACTCCACAAAGCTCAGACCTTAAAAACACAATGGCCTTGGGTCGAAGCTTCAAAAGAATTTAACCATTTACTGAAACACCTACACGCAGCCTGCAGTATTGTCGTGGTTCTGAAGCCTCATGTTAGGGCGATTTAGCAGTAAAAAGGGGGGGTTACATCAGGGGCTTTGGACAATTGTAAAAGGCTGTCACAGCTATTCCCCAGAGGCAGAGATAAACATCACACCTCGGATGCAGCCAGAGCCCCAAACACATCACAGTCAGCCACCTAAAATTAGGCACGGCACAGCTCGCCACTCGACCACTACACAGGGGAGAACACATACAGTAAACAAGTGAACATCCAGTCACTCAAGGACATGGACCCACGTGTAAACACTCACGTACAGAAACCCATATACGCTATATAGACTTGTAAACACTTGAACATAAAAAAGTACTCAGCTCAGCTCAGCTCAGGTCAAATATTGATGTGCACAGGCGGTGCTCTGTTGCCTGGTGGAGTCTCACCAGGAATCAATCTGCATCAAAAAAAAAAAAAGAACCAGATTTTGCAAACTTAGCTCTATTATCAGCAGCCAACCATATGCAGTACAGTAGCTGCTAAGGTCCTTGTACTGGCTATTAAATTCTTTATAGCTGCCTAAGCATCTGTCTAGTAAGTGAGCACACTCAGATGTTGGCACACATACACATGCATATGCACGCAGGCACATATCCTGCCACAGTTATGACAAAGCTGATTAGGTGGGTTCAACTCATGGGCTTGACAACACTCCAAATTCAAAGGAGCCTCCTCTGTTTCCTCTCATCCTAAGTAGACTATTATAACATGTTGCCTCCTTATCCCTCCACATTTACAGTTGACTTCCAGTCACGATCACACAGCAGGCACACAGCATCATGCTGTGCTCTATTACATGCCATTCCTCTTTTTCCTCCACTGTTCATTTATCATTTAGCATGGCATATGAGTGAACTCCCTCCACTATGGCAGAGAGACAGACTGGAAAACACTTCACTAAGTGTAATTTCTAAGTTTATGACATTGCAGATGATTATGAGTTGTGCTGTTTTTGGTGATTAATCTTAATCTGATGGACATCTGACAGCATGTGCATCAAGTTACATCCATCAGCAGATCTTTTTTCGTAATTAACGAATGTGTAAATGCATTTGTTTGATATAAAAACTTCGTAAGTACCACACCCTGTCTGTAGTACTCAGCCTACAGAAGAAGAGGACGTAAGCCTTTCAACTCAGATTACAAATATGTACTTTAATCTCTTGTAAAGGCTGTAACAGTTTTCAACGTTTTATGTCAGCAACTGTTTTCAGGGATTAATACACAGTGGGTATATACTGGGTACCTATGGTGAATGTGGGACTGACTCAAAAGATAAACTTGAGCATCTATGTTCACGGATCACTCAGTGAATCAACAATGGAGCTCTGAGGAGGAATAAGCTGCACCGGCAACACTTGTTAGAGGGATTCATTTATTGCTTGTTTTGGCCTTTTCACAGGATTTGTTGGCAGTAAGAAGATACAGAAAATCTCCTGACACATCCTTTGACTAATTTCTGTGCACACCTTCTGCATTGTATATGTCTTTTGTGTTAATGTGCTGGTGGTAATGCTAGGTATTTAAGTGTGTATATGTGAGGTCTCCCTTCCTTACACAGAAAGTATTTGCATTGGGCAAACAATATTCCTACACTGTTCTTGCAAATGTGTGTTTTACCTGTAAAAAAAAAAAAAAAAAAAAAAAAGTTGTGGGATTATTATGCCTCTTTTCATCTTTTTATGTTAACACATGTAATATTCATCCTCAGCTAATTACGCCTTCATCCTGTGATTCTGCATTGCTGTGCAGCTTTAAAGTGATCCCACAAAGTCCCACCAACAAAACTACAGCATGATTTGGAGGGAGAACAGCAAGCAGAGCGTGCAGCGGGCTACGGCACATTTACTCAGCCACCGTTACAATCAACATGTAATCATGCTCTGTGGCAAAGCATTAACTGGATGATTCATACAAGTGCCCCCTAAATCTACAGCAAAATACACAGATGTATATGGATTTAATAACACACATAATGCAGAGCGGAGAGTCGAGAGAGAGCACTGTGTGGCAAGACAATTACCAATCTCTCACCATAAGCTTGGGAGAGTGTCTTGGCATGAATTATTGAACATCCACTATGGAGAATTACTGCCTCAACTCTGTTGATAAATCTCTCTCAGGAGTGCAGCGGAGAGAAAGAAAGAGAGAGCTGCATCTGCCCTCTGCGTTTGTGATCAGAGCCTTGGTATTTCAGGCCTGCTTTTCGCCTACATGTGAGTATAAACAGTCTTACATGAACACAATCGGGTCCACAACAGATTAGCTCCGAAACATCCCAATCTTCCCTTTGAGGACAAACCTTCCAAGCAAAAAACAACAGGGGAAAAGCTTTGAAATCAGCTGCGTTCGATCCAACTCTGAAGGACTCCCCAAATCCCCTGGGACACAACAACATGGAAAGGATTAAGTCCTTTTGTTCTCATGTAATAATGGACCTTGGACTATAGCAGCATAAAAAGAAGGACTCATTATCTCCCTATAGGATGACAGGAGACAAGAAGTGCTTGGAACAACTATAGAAAGTGCATATGGTATCTCATGGATATACAAGCTAATGGTGTTTGCAGCTTGCTCTGAGGGGTTTTTAAGAGCTGAACATTGCTGCTAGCCTGCGATAACAGCACTTTGCCCCGAGCCACCGAGCTCTATAAATGATTATCAGGAGAACACTTGTGTATCTTGCCACCGTATGTTTGCGTTTGCGACACACGTGTGTTCAAAATCGTACCAGTGCTCGACTGTGTATTTGCCTGTGTGCGGTGTGTCCATCTTATCTTTTATAGCTCTGAGGGCAGCGCATGTGGCACAGCACATGTGGGAGGCTAAAGGTTTAGGGAGATTGTGAGGCTGCAGCTACAGGTGATGGAGATGTGGGCTATAGCAAGAAACTGAGCATCTACTCCACATTCGTGAACATTACAGGAAAAGTTTCTGCGCTGAAATGTCTAAAACAAGATGTCGCTACTTCTTGTCAAATGGTTCTGTAATTGGGGCTTAATGGAGTGAAATAAAACTATGTAAATGGGAGCATCAGCGACAAAAATAACCATAAAATAAATGCGAGCCAGTGCTGTTAAGGATGGAAACAATCACTTCTCCTTCTAATTAATACCCTGTGCCCCCTATTTTTTTTTTCCTCCAAAAATGGCCACAGATGAAGCTATTAAAAACTGGCCCAGTCTTCAGAAATGAGACCACTGCCGCTAGAAGATGGATCGGGCAGTAACAGTGCCATTAATGATTCAGCAGTCATCAGCGGGCTCAGACTCACTTGTCATTGTTGAAAGACATTTGGGTCTGTGTGGAAAAACGACCAGTGTCCAGGTGACGGGTGAAAAGATACATTTCTGGCGTGGAGGTAATTATGATGGGTCGCTGGAAGGTGAAGATGAAATAGTGATGAGGCTTTGAAAAGTTCTCAAGTTTGCCAAGTCATCCTCTAACTCTTAAAAAAAAAGCCCTGATGCCTGTGCCAGGGTGTATGTGCTTGACTTGTTTGTCATTAAAAAGGAATTTGGTGTCATATATTTACATTTTTCTCACCTAAATTAAAATAATCATTTCCTCATGAGAAATCTTTCTCTGCTGCAAACCTCAGAGAAAACATGAATACATTTTAACATAGTGACCTTCGACAATAAAAGGAAACACAGTAGTAAATGGTAATGGGTATGACCTTAACAGAAAAATACTGCATATACTCAGTTGGATGATGCAAAGCCATTGTAGTCTTACTACAGAGGTTTAAAGCTCCTTCACAGCATCATCTAAAGTCACATCCACATTTCCACACTCCCTGAAGCTGCCTCCTCTGAATTAAAAAAAAATCTGAGCAGGCAAAACTTTATATATATATATATATATATATATATATATATATAAACAAATTGCCTTCAATTTAAAATAATATCAGTGAAGGGGCCAAAACAAAGAAATAGCTTGTCATTCAGTGGCCCGTAGGGAAGTGTGTGTTTCTTTCAGTAGCACCTCAGAGGTGTCAGCCAGATGGTGAGTACGACTGGACTCAGCACTCTGCAATTCAAGCTTTAAATCCTGAACTTGATGTGTTTGCATTAATACAGCCTATTTTTGGTTTGGAGTATTAACAGAATAGTTGTTATTTCTGTTGCCTCGCAGTATTACTGTACGCCACTCTCTTTGCTTTGCCCCCTAATTTGGCCCTAAGTCAGTTGCTGTGTCAATTAACTTAGGCCTAGACCCACTGTTTTGTTTTGCCTTGCTCGTACAAACTGCTTTTATACACTTGAAATTAATTCATCGCCTCAAAGCGCTCCTAAATTGCACACTCTCTCTTTTTTGCATGTTATTTGGATTGCTGACTGCTGCAGGGTGTCAGAGCCACGTCTGGCCTTAAATTTTTAACTTTGTACCTTCACAGCGTGCGACTGTGTCTGTGGCTGCACTGAGCCTCCACTGGCTCACACAACAGCAGAACCACCTAATGCATTCATGAGAGTGCTGCTGTCATAAGCATTATCTTTTACAGTAAGGCCACTGGGATAGTTACCTGGTCTGCAGCCTTTATTTTGGATTTATATATATATATATATATATACTTCCTTATATATACTTCATGATTTTTTGAATAAACAGGCCACCTCATGTTAATAATAATACAGCAAAATGTGAAATAATTGCACGTACTCTATAGTGTTTATTCAACTCTTGGGAGTCCTGTCCTGGCTGATGACGCACTGGGAAGTAACTTTTCCAAAGTACATAATGTGTCACACCACACTTTTTTTTTTGTGGGTGCCATTTTGACCTCTGTGCCATACTGGGCGCATAATTAAGTGAGTTCCAGCTGGTGTGTGGTGCCCTGGGGAACGAGGTGAGAATAAATCCTGCTGGAGAGACAAGTGACACCCACCCCACCCCACACACACACGTCCCAAAGTTGCTTAGCATGCCAAGTCATGATGAGGGAGCTATGAGAGCTTCTCTGCTGGGTCTGACACACCAGGAAGAGAAAGACAGAAAGACAGAAAGACAGAGAGAGAGACAGAGAGACAGAGAGAGGTAGCTACACAGCAGACTGGAAAAGCCCTGAAAAACCAAGTGCAACGCTTGGAAACTGATGACACTTTGGAAACATGTGAATGAATCACATTTGCACATACTCCATCACACAAACCCTGTTCACCTGCCATGTCTGATATTGCATTTCGGAGAAGCATCGACTTCGTCCTAACGCTTCTGAAAGAGACACATTCAGTGATCCATCTCTTCTCCAAATTGCCATCTCCACAGGAATGCCCTGCAGGGGAAGCCTTTTCTTTCCCGCAATAAACAACTGTTTTCCCATCAGGCCCTGCAGCCTTAACACTCCAGCGAAGCCATTTTGCCTTCTGCCAGTACCTTTCATAATCTGTTTTTCCAGTGATCATTAGTGGCGAGTGCATTGTAAATGCAATAAAGTTAATTGTTTGAATGTGGAGAGGAGGAATCCTATTCACTCATCATTTTGAGAAAATCCTGCTGAAAGTTAAATGAACGCTAGAGCACATCTTTGTATTGTGCTGCCTAATGGGCTCTTCAGGCCTTCTCAAGGATGAGGCAACACATTAAGACTATTAGGCAGCCATCTTAGTTTCCTTTCAGAAAACATGTATATAACCTAATGTAGATGTTCACTATGTTCATCTAATTTTACCAATCAGCTCCTGCAATTAAATCCAAGCGTTCAGTGACATTCCTTCCTCATGTCAGTAATTTAGGCACATACCAGGCATTAACAGCCACTTTAGCCTAAGTGGTCACAACACAATAGAGACCCTGCCCTGACAAAGAGGCCCAGAGGTACACCACTGTACGGAGAGTCCAATTAGCCACTGCTTGATTGCCCACCCAGCTGGATGCTCCTCAGGGGGCGGGGGACATGCAGAAGCGTCAGGCTGTGATGCTGCACGTCACTTTCAACCAATCAAGACCATATGTTGGGACAGAGAGTGTTGATGAGGGTGTTTGTCTCTTGTTTGAGCCAGTTGAGGATCCCTCACCGGTAGGTAGCTGACGTGGATGATGTGTTGTGGAGATTTCGGCAACGGGATGATGGTCACTGTGGGATTGAGCGCGTGTGAGTCAGCTTATATTCTCCATCTCTATGGCAACACAGTGGCAAGAGGAGAGAAGCAATTAAAAGTTTGTCAAATTCAGCTCCAGCACGGGCAACACGCCAGCTTGACTAAATTACAATTACAGATCGAGCTCTTTGGTACGGCAGGGATAATCTTGTTGTCAGTGCTTTCTTTTTAAAGAAAAAAAAAGAGGAATTAACAAGTTCCCTTGATGTTCTTCAATATCAATCAAAAGGAGATGCTTGAAAATCAAAGCATGGCCACAATTCTTGTGGGCAAAATGCAAATGAAACACTGCTAAGCTAAGATGGGCTCCACGCACCACACTGACTCATCAGGTCACCTTTCTGTTGATGAGACTCAAGGAGGACAGAAAAAGATCTCCTCTCTTGTAAATGTCTGTTGTTAGATACTCCACGGGTTGCTAAGGGCTTGAGTGCAGGGAAAACAGGAGTCGGCTACTCCTCTGAATAGATAGCCCACTCTAAAACAAAGTGCCCCGCGCAGATACAGGGGGCCACTTTTAAAAGAGACGCTGTCTGAAATGAAGGACATCAGCAGCGGCCACCCGTTCGACGTTTGCCTGGCTACTTTTATAGGCTGGTGCTGGAGTGTGTGTTTATAACTGTGCTGTTGTTACTGCATGTCAGAAATGAACCGCAGCTACAGCAACACGCCACGAAAGGTCACTTTTATTCCAGTGGGAGAGAGTCACATTACCTGCAGTTCACTCCTCTGCAAGATTCACCTTAAAGAGCTCTCACTGACACCAATTTACATGCAGGGAGGCTGCCTTCACTGCAAACACCTCCAACATCACCTGCATGTTGAGTGCCTGTGGGACTCTGAAGCCTCGTACTCTAATAGGCTCCAGTATCTTTACATCCACCAGTCTGTAATTTGGGAAGAAAAGCAAAGGAAGGGTATTTACATGTGGAGTAACCACAAAACAATAGAGAGGGAATGGTGGGATGCGACAGACTGCACCAGACGGAAAGCATCTGCTGCTATCTGCCTGATCGTCACTTTCAAAGTTCTTTCCCAGAGACGGTTTTATCATCATTTATCAGCCTTTTATTTCCTCGCCCGGCCACGGCTGTCCTTCACTCGCTCGGTAATGAGAGGAATCAAAGTCTTGCCTCTAAGTCACAGCATGTTCACTGTTACACAAGACCCGGGTAAGATGCTAAACTGTGAAAGCGAAAATCAACAATGGTGTGACATGTCAGGTGAGAGGCAGTGGATAACACTGTCTATTTTGAGGGTGCTCACAGTTTAAAGCCCCCTCCGGGAGCCTCAGACTGGGCACAATTCTCCTCGCTGCTGCCAATTTAGGAGCTCAGTGGCCTGTGGAAGCTACTCTTACTCACTATCGCTGTCAGTGTGTGAGAGGTGACATTGAATTCATGTTCAGTTTGAATCTTTTCAACTTTCTTGATCAATATATCTTCATCTTAGCCTCCTATCTGGGGCACTGCACCAGTAATAATATCTACAGGAGATTGGTTTGAGGTGGTAAAAACCTCAGGACCATCTGTCTATCTTTGATGTTGGCATCATCCCCTGACACGCCACTCCTGCCCATCCTATTCCTTGAGGCCTGGTGGTAATTGGGTTAGAGAAAGAGAGCGAGAGAGGAGAGAGGAGGCATCATCAAGCCCAGGTTTGCCTCGGCCCTCGATGGGCCCACAAGCCTGTTCTTGATGTCTGAGACACAGGAGACAGGAAACTCTCTCATCACAGAGTTTAGTCATCTCTGAGGGGAGGAGAGGAGAGGAAAGGAGAGGAAAGGAGAGGAGAGGGGAGGAGAGGAGAGGGGGTGTCTCGATGAAGGATTTGTGCTTCACAAGTCAACAACATAACTCCTTCCTCTCAATATTTACACCAGTCGGAGCTCGTCGTTTCCTCTGGCTGTCTAATCAATGTCTTCCCCGGCTGAACCTTTGATGCGTGATATTTGATAGGCCTGACGCAACCACAAAAGGCATGGAGCCAGCATCTGAGGCAGTTATTTGAGATGACAAGATGTGTTGTCTAGTAACAATAAAATGCAAGTGGTGGGCAGATCCGACCTCTCACATCTGCGCTCAGCTCTATCCATTACAATACACACAGATGGTTCTTTAGCCTGTCATTACTTAACTGTTGAATGGGTAAGGTGCGCGTGTGTATGCGCGAATGCATGTGAGGGGCATATATGCAGACACTTGCAGCCAAATGATGCGTCACTTCTTAATCAGCTTAGCTAACTTCTGATTTAAAGGAATGTTTTTTTTTTCTTCCTGCTTTATATCATGATGCCATAACACCATCTGCTCCTAATTCCTTCCCTCTCCTGGGAAATGTTCTGTTTCAATCCACCGTACATTTCATACCTCAGCTTAAAAATCATACTGGTTCTCAGCTCTGTTTCTCCTGTGCTCCTGCACTCACATGCAATCAGTGAGTAAGAGAGGCCCTTGACCTTTTGAGGTGCATGGATTTCCTGTCTTGGCTAATGGCTACTGGTATAAGAGAGGATTTTTTTTATAGCTCCACTGTGTATCATTAAGCCTCGCAGCCCTCACCCACCCCTTTTTCCACCGATGTGGTCCTACTGTCACCTACACACTGCTGTTACAGCCGACCTGACGTTCTTATTACCTGCAAAGTGCGAGAATGCTGACAGGCTTTTAGGGGCAAGGAGTGTTACTGTGACAACACAGGGACTAAGTGAAAAGGCCTGTTATGAAAGAGAGAGGAGGCGTAGTAGAGTACAGAGGAGGATGGGTGGGAGAGTGGGTGGGCGGGGGGCTTGGCTGCCTCTGGACCCTATCTGGGTAACTCACGCCAAGCCAAACCTCCCGTCAGTGAGCGAGCGGTGCTTTCACAGACAGTTCTGTGTGCAGCGCGGCGCGGCATTAAGATATTTTTTTCTCAGAGCATCATTTTCCCATCTGGTGAGGTGCTATGAAAACAACTCTGTTCTTGCCCGGGTGACAGATTTCCAATGCTGGCAATAAAGTCTTGTTACTTCCAACTCGCAGGTACAGGTAATGAAATTCGCGCAGCTGGGCTGACATGCGGAGGGAGAATCTCATCTCGCGGTGCCACGGGGCAGCAGGCAGCGCCGCACACCTGTAATATGCTTTGCTGAAACCTCGGTCAGCTGAGGGACAACTCCACTTCCTGTTAGAGCCCTGCAGTAGAGATGCCACACCGTCATCCTCTCCCTCACGCACCACTCTTCCTATTATCATCCTGTAATTGTCTCCTAATGAAACTGAATGAGGCCTGAAGTGGCCGGAGGAAGCTCCTAACAATTGCATCACAGGGAGGAAAAAAAAAATGTGTTTAATAAAAGGATGTGTGTCAGCGGTGTGTTACCTGAAAGGCTGACTGACTGACTGACTGACTGAATGATAGAATCAATAGATAGTAAAGCATGAACACTACAATAGGGCTGTTTTATGGCATCATATTCTTACTCACTGTTGATTGATTACCTTTAATGTCAACAGACCACCTTTAGTGTTAGATAATACACTCACTGATAAATCTTTGATCCTTTCTCCTCAGGGGAGCCAAAAAATGAACCATCTATTATGTCTGCAAAGCTGGAATTTGCGACCAAACCATCACACCCCCTTGAATTATTGAACAGGCTTCCTAGAAAGGGACTAGCCATGCTTTGTGATCTAATATCCTCTCAACATATTTCAAAATGAAGTGGAGTGTCCTGTGCATGACAGCTGGCTGTAATTTAGCGAGGGTTTGCGAAGGCGGCTTGCTCCGTCACACCTTCTTTAGGACTTTGCGCATCAGGATTGTCTAGTCATTTCCTGCACAACAGCGACCTTTGAAAGCACTTTTCCTAACAGGGATTAGGATATTCCTATCACAACCTATGAATAAAATATCACACCGAACGAATAACGAAAAGAATTCACGGCACAAGAGAGAGGGGGGGAGAGACAATGGATTCTGACAACCCAAATATTTCTCACCCCGCCAAAGGAGTGCAAAGTTTGCAGATTGTCATCTCCTCCTCTTTTTGAACGGCAGGACACTGATGACCTTGAGATAAAACTCTACAAAGTCTGAGACACTGATGGCAAAAAAGGCACGACCTGTAAGATATAAAGATTGAACATCTGCTAATGCACTTTCTTCTCTATTCAAGTGCATCCATAATTAATGGATCCTGATGTGAACACAAGTTCATGCTCAGAATTTAAACTTTCTTAAAACAGCTGGAGCTTTGTTAACAAAGTGTCCTCTATATGGAACGCAATAAAATAGCTTTTATACCACTGAGGTTGAATGTCATACATTTAAGCTCTAGAAGACGGTGGTTTAGCTAGAAGTATTACATGCAGAAGGATTAAGACCAGTCTGAGCCTTTCTATAAACATGGACACAACTGCACTGTGTGTTTCAGCAATGGGTATTGTGGGGACCAACAATCTGAAATTCAGAAATTATAACACAGATACTCTGGTGACACTTTGTTACATAGACTTTTGGAGACATTGACTTATCTGGTGTCTTCCTGTCAGTTAAATGTGAAAGTTGATATCAGTTTCAAGCGAGCTCACACTTGTTCCAGACGTTTTGTGTGGCAGGCTGAGGAGCTCTCCACCAGGTGAAGAGAGACCTATCAGCAGCGTTAGTGTATTATTTACACGTTTCACCTTCTTAGCAGGGACTAGCTAGCTTCCTGTCTCCCACTGCCTCCCTCATCTAAGGTCTTCACAGTCAGTTAGTGTCAATCATCAGCATCATGTTACAGTCTCTGCATCTGATCAGCTTCATGGGTCACCATGATGTAAATTTACCTTTGTTTTCAAGGAACAGCAAGACCAGTCAAGCACTTGCACCTAGCTGATAATGTTTAGTAAACAGCTACAAAGCCATAGCCTGGCTGCTTGTTGATGTACAGTGACTCGATGTTTGGGTGGAAGGGCCTCTGACATGGAAAGCACCTTTGACTGAACTATTGATACAACAAGTTTTGTTCTTTCGAGGTGGAGTTATCATGAAATTACTATTTTGATGAATAAAAAGTCCAACCACAGGCTGCTTTGTCAGTCATTCCTAAATCATCGCCCCACTGGAAAACTGATCAAATGTCAGCCATGTGGCCTGTCAGACTGAGGTTGGCTGCCAGAACCTAAACCAACAGCAAAAGACCAGCACTTCATCGACCTCTCCTGTGGAAAAAAGAAATCACACACTCATGAATGTACATAAGCTCCTTGCTGCCAGCTGCGCCATGTTAAGGAATAGGCAATAACCATGTTAGTTTCTTCTCATGTTACCACCCCCTTGCTGCGTCGTCACTGCCTTCCTCCCTCACTGGCTGTAGCCCAGTCCGTTCTAATGATTATTGCAAGCTTAAAAGCTTTGCCACTCCCTTTACTACTTTCTATTTGGTTGTTGAAGACCAATTCCCTCTTAAAGCAAATGCAGTGGTGTCAAATTCAACACTGGGTGTATTGGAGTGTCTAAATGAATTAAGCTCATGTTGCCTGACATGTGTAAGTAGCTGAGGAGGAAGGTCCGATCAATTGAGGCTTCCTGCTCTGGTAGAAGATGGTAAGAGGAGTCGCTCACGTATGTTACCTGCACCTGGAATCTGAATGTAAAAATATAAACACAAATGCAGCCAAGCTCAGAAAGACTATAGTCCAGGTTCTGCATTTTCTGCTGCCGAGGTTTTTCACTCACTCAGTCTGATGAAAGTAATCGCGGCTTTGTTATGGATTTGGCCTCTAACGTATGAGTTATTGACAGAACAATTGGAGTGGAAACAGGAGTCGGTGCACAGCAAGGTCTCCCACAAGGACATTTCTATTATTTTCAAGCTGAAGAGGAAGAGAAAAGAAAATCGGCGACCGATTATCTTGCTTACTCACATAATGTCAAGCAGTGCTGGCTCCCGAACATCACACATTCAAGTCTGAAACCTCTCGGCATGCCACAGGACAGATCTGTCATTTCTGACAAATGAGTTGTTTAGACCTTTTATGACTCTGGCTGTGACTGAACCGGACAAACACACAAGGACATTTCAGTCATTTGTCCAATTAATTTTCTAAATGTGGGGTTGAGTTGTAGTGACAGGGCACAGCTTAACTAAGAAATCCCAAGGGGTGATGTTACAGAGTGCGGGTGGTCTGCTGTGAGCCAAGGTTGGGAGGGGATGTGGTTTGGGGGGTGCAGGTCCCGTGATCAGGACTGAAGTAAAATGCACTGATCTCTCCTCCAAGCGCTGGAGAGTCAGACTAGCTGGACAGGGTGATTAACATTTGGGGCTTGGGTGACTCATCCCTGCCTCAGCGCCAACCGAGAGACAATTACACAGAGTCACAACCACTCCGGCAACAGACACTCCATCGTTACCTGTGGTTCAACAGTGCACAGATGACACTCTCTGTCTGTCTCCTGCTCTTCTGAGTCAGACCGTCTATTTTAGGGGGAGCTCATTTCGATCTATCAACCTATCAGATGTGTCTGTAAACAATACGAATGGGACTGTTGGCAGATGGTGCTGCAATTAGAGTACATTAGTAAGGTTTCGCAAAGTGTTGTTGATCAGCATATTTCACTGACAATCTTCATGGCGTGACAAGCTGTACTCTATACTGTATTATGCTCTTTGTCTTTGTCAGAAGTAATTGGCTGCCATTTGAATACTGCATGAGAGGGAGACTAGATTCCTCTGTTATTCTTCATTCTTTGAGAACTTCTTCTAAGCTCATCTAATGAAGCATTCAGAGATTAAAACATGAAATATCTTGTAATCGGGCCACCGTTTTTTCATGAGCAAACCATACTTCATCAGCTCTATTCAGCATATTGAGAACACTCTCATCATCGGCTGGTCTTCCAACTCAGGGACAAAATGTACCACCAAGGGGAAAAAAAGACCGTCAGCAGTGACAAAAACTCCCTTTTCTTTCCTTCTTTGATTAGTATTGTAGTCAGAGTGAAAATGGAACAGGGGGAGGCGTGGAGCATTTCTAGACAAGATCCCCCGAGGTTTGAACAAGTCAGAGTTAAAGTTGCAGCCGAAAATTGAATCTTGAAGATAAAGTTGAGAAAAAGGGAAGAGCCGAGCAAAAGTGATACCAGTGGCACGGGCAGAAAAAGAATATCTGAGAATTTATTCCACTTAACATTAAGAGAGTTTACAGACTCTTGCAAATGTGGAAACTCTGCACTCGGGTCATGGTCTCTGATTATAAGAGCACTGGCAAGTTGTTATTTATCAGGACAAATAAACCCTATTCTCCTTCATCCTTAATGCTCAATCAGCTATTAAATTTTCATCAGCTGAATTGAGTAAAAGCAGACTTACGGCTCATTCTGCACAGCCGCTGCATGCACAAATGATTCCGTTAGCCACTTTAATGACCTACGCTCATCAGCGTTGGATGCTACTGCACCCTTGAAAACTAGATCAGTTCACAAAGTTAATCCATCTCTGTGGCTTAATGATGCAACACCATTGTAAAAAAAAAGAAAAAAAAAGAGAGAGAGAGAGAGAGAGGGCAGAGAAGCTTAACACAATTAGAAAGTTAAAAGACAAGAGGGCAGTTGAGTGCAAACTACAGACAGGAACATGTACCCTACGATCACCCTAATGTCATTATTAGTGTCAGAAATCTATAGAAAGTCAAAGGTCGCCAAATGCAAATCAAATATCGCAAGTACAAGACGTACTGTGAGCAAAATAAGCAGTCAACACCATGACTGAGTATTTCCACCTTGGAAATACTGTGAACTAATGACAGTGTTGGGATCCAGACAGGCAGGGTTTCATCCG
Source organism: Caranx ignobilis (assembly GCA_021432705.1). Classification (NCBI taxonomy): domain Eukaryota; kingdom Metazoa; phylum Chordata; class Actinopteri; order Carangiformes; family Carangidae; genus Caranx; species Caranx ignobilis. Next base: position 10,414,694 of record MU269985.1, read on the forward strand.
TCATATACTTAGAGAACTAGCCTGAAATCAGTCACTCACTCACTCACTCACTCACTCATCATGCCTCATTTATTCCTCACAGTGTTTCAGTGACTTTTACTGTCACTTCACTTTGGTTCAGAATGATTTTCTTTGTGTTGGTGTTTAATGCTTCTGTCTCTTTAAATCCTTATACATCTGGCAGGCACTTTCTGCTTTCAACAGGTACAATGCACGGATGTAATTATCATCACTGTTGCTGTGAATGTATTGTTATAAAAAAATGTGACACAACCATGTGGGACTGTAATGGCTCGTTCTCTTCTTACGTCCCTGTTTGTTTTTTTTCTAATTCGGTGTGTCAGCGCTACCACAGGGCTACAGTTTGCCCAGCGTGTCACTGCTGTCAAACATGTCAGATTGGCACCCAAAGGCACCGCGCACCAGCAGCTTTTAACATCCTAATGTCAGAACAGGTTCCAATAAAACCATTAGTATTTACAGCACATGATGGATGACACAAGAGTTTATTCTTTATCAGCATCATTAACAGCAGCTTAACTGGCCAACAGTTAAAGATCCAGTGTCTAATAATTGCCAAGGTTTATTGGCAAAATCTGAATATACTACCCATGAATATATTTGTAGTGTATTTGTAGTGTATAATCGCCATAAAATACAATTTGTTTGGTTTTCGTAGCCTTATATTTATTCTTTTATATATACATGTAGTAAGGGTCTTGCTTTGAGAGTGTCGCCATCTTGCGACACTCTCCATGTTTGTACGGCAGCCTGAACGTAAAATCCAGCTAGCGCATTTCGCGAGTTTCACGCGTAAAAAAAAACAAACGAAGAAGAACGCGGAAAAAAAGAAGATATCACTTCGCTCCTGAAATACTCCCAGTAGTCCCGGCCATGGAAGACGCCATGTCCTCGGAGGCCACCGTCACTTTGCAGACGGGAGGGGTGGACGGGAGGGGTGGACGCGAGCGAGAAAGTGAGCGCTGCATTCTAGAATCTGAAAGCTATATGTCACCCCCCCCCCCCGACCTTTAATGCTATTGCTATTAACCCAAAGAGAGTAACTGAAGATTCGTATCCTCTCCAAGTCAATTGCTGTAATTGTGTATATATATATATATATATATATATTTCCACTTATACCAATATCATCGACTCTGTGCCTGAGTGTCCTGCAGAGATACTGAGGTTATTCAGAGTAGTAGGAGGTTTTTAAGGCGAACTCCTGCTCTAGTGCAATTCCAAGCAATCTTTTCAGGCTGTGATAAGTGGGAGGCTCAAGCTCCCTATTAACATCACCCTATGCAGGCATAGTCCCAATAAGACGCACAGAGACACTAGCTGCTTTATTAAAAAGGCTCCTTTAAGGGTATATTGTCAGCACTTGTGCAAAGACAGAGGGAGACCAGAGAGGCACTGGCACAGGAAGGACTTTCCTCACTGGAGAAAAGCCTTTTATTTCAGTCACAGTGATTCTCTGTGGATGAGGTGAATAATCCTGTCAACACAGTGCTCAGGCTGCCAAAACACTGTGAATTATTATCCAATTATGATTTGTGTTTCATTGAACTTCCAGGATTTTCACGTATTGGTCCTGCTGCTTTACTGGAAAGAAAAGACAGGCCGGCACATTAAACAGACAGGAGCTGGTTATATAAGAGATAAAGCTTTGCACTGTTACTGTTGTTTTATCTTATTGACCCAACTAGGAAAGCAACCCACACTGGCACTTAGCATACAGGCACAGAGGCTTCAGCGTGACCCTGATGGTTCAGCCCATACCAGCGCCTCAGATAAAGGCTCCCATGGTGCAAGTGGGGACGGTGTTAAAACGGTCATACATGATAAAGCACTGGGAGAATTCGTCCCTACAGCTGTAGAGGTGATATGCAGAGCATTCGGCCAGACCGCACTATCTTAAGTGCACAGAGGATACTGCGAATCGTGGCCCACAGACACCTCAGATGGAGGTTAGTCGTAAAAGAGGAGAGATATTCCCTCCATGGGCCCCAGGGACACTTGAGAGAGAGAAGAGAGTGTGACTCACGGACGGCGGCGAGAAGACAGGCAGGCAAGCTTCCTCCTGACCAGCACAACTGCACCGCCTCAGTCCTCTTCAAACTCAGCCAGCTGTCAGGACCCACCATGGTAGGCGAATGGATGATGTGGGAGTTTGCCATTTGCAGTAATTTCATCTTCTCTTGCCACTCAAGGGAGAGTCAGTGTCTAACCGGCAGCGTGATTGCTGTAATTTTATACATATTTCCAGCATTTCCATATCATCAGCTCTGTAGGAGTGGAGTGAACTCCCTGGAAAATCAGCCTAAACCCAACTCACAGACAGCTTCTGACATGGATGCCGTGAGAGGTTAACGTTGACACTGACAGTAATTACTTCTCCTCCTGCCACTCAGGGTCTGTTAGATTCAACATCTATCCAAGTCTGCAGGAGTGACACAGGTGTGAGAACTTGTCTTAGTCATCACATCTACAGGAGCGAACCTCCGCTATCATCTAACGCAAAACTGTACTGCTCGTGCAAATGCAAATTCAAAGACCTGTCCAACTGACAGAGAGGGAGCATTATGTTTTATTAAGGCATTAAACTATCTTTTCATTGCATCCTTTGTTCTTTTCCCCTCTAGTCCTCCCCTCTTCACATTTAGAAGCGCATACATGGATAAAAATACCAAGTGATGATAAAATGTGCTGGATATGAATAAATGAATGGGTGGGGGGGATATGATGTCCCAGAGGACCAGATATTTTTCCGAAGATGGAATGCTTGAAATGAGCTTCAATTATTAATCAGTAAGAAGCAGAAGAAAGGCTGAAAAAAACGAATAAATGGAGGAGAAAAAAAGGAGAGGAGGAAAGGTCGTAAAAAACAGCAGTGATAACAACAAGGGAACGACTGAGAGAAAAACACTGCAATCAGTCAGAGTGCAGGAGGAAAGAAATCCATCGCTGCCACCAAAGTGTGTTGGGTTTGTCTAACTGGGGGAATCTGATGAAAAAGTTAAGACTCATGACAAGGAGACAGCGAAGCATCTCCTGCACATATAGCTTCTTTATTTCTCCCTGACACACTGTAGTGCTATAAGTCTGCTGGCAAAACGTCAACCCAAAGGGCACACGTCACATCAGAGGGATTCATCTTGCAATTATCATAAATATCTGTACAATGACTCTGCGGCAGAGGTTGTAATATATTTCGGTCTCGGTGGTGGAGTCCCTCGACTTACACCATTAGCACGTACTGGTACAGGTGGAGCTTTTGGAGCACCACATGTTTACGTCCACCTAAGAGCAGAGAAAATGTTGGTATGTATCGAAGTGTAAAATAACACCGCAGCAAGTGACCAACCAAACTACTCTAACTGCGCTAATGGCTCCTAAATCCTGCCTGGATGCCACTATCCAATCAGAGAGTGCAGAACAAACCCTTAACTGTCCCTGGGTAGAAGGACAGGAGTGCTTTGGTCCTTGTGTGTGTGTGTGTCAAAAGCCAGGCAAGCCCCGCACCTTAGCTAAGTCTAAGGCCCTCAAGTCACAGACGGGGGAAAAGGGGAAGACACACACATGCACTCAGGTATGAGAGATGTCAGCTATTAATAGTTTGTGAGCTTTACCTGATCAGAGCAAGTGGGCTCTCTCCTCCTCTTAATTGCATTTCCCTGCACACTAGCACTTCATGGTTTGCGTTACCTTTCTGTGTCTCTTGATGCCAGTCCTATTTATCTACCCACCACCTTCTGTCTGCTACGCATGCCAAGCTCAGCAAGGTAACACAACAACAAAAAAAAAAAAACAGGTAGCCAACAGGGAGTGTATGAGTTCCTATGTCTGTGTTTGGAGTGTGTGTGCAACCTACGTTTGTGTTTTCTCCACAGGTTCTTGAGGCAACAAGACGTCCTGCAGTTATTGGATTGTTTTGCTTGACTTCCTCTTTTTGTGGGAGGAGAGAGAGAGAGAGAGCAAGATAGTGCTGCAGCACCTACAATGCACTGGACAAAGACATCCTCCTCCTGTCGGCAGCACTCAGCCTCTCTAATGGATAAATACATCACATTCACCTTTGTCTAACTGCCTACACGGTTAACTTAATAGATCTGCAACAGATATGGCAATATAAATGAAGGTATTTTAACCCTAACCTTCAGTGTATTTCAAAAAAACAACGCTGCCCACACTTTGAAATATTTTTATCTCTTCACTAGGGCACTTGTAAGATGCTGATGTCTTCCAGCTGACAGGGGCTCAGGCCTTTGGGATGGAGCTGCCAGTGTTTTCCCAGGCGGCTGAGCATATTGGTGGCCATCTGCCTCTCTGTGAGCAGCGCCTTCACGCTGCGCCAAGCTGCCCACCCACTGAGTCCAGAGGCCATGGGCACTCTGCCCTCAAAGACCCAGCACTTCTTTATCATTTGGCCTCTTTGACATCTTTAGATAATGACTGACACTGAGGTGAAATACGAGGTAACACAACATCTGTTTAATTAAATGTCAGGGACTACAGTCAGATCGAAGCCTGCCAAAACACAAATATTACCATCCCTGTACGGAAACATACATTTGCTTATCTAGTTGCGTTGCATCCTCGCTTTTCTTCCTCAAAAGCCTCAAATCAAAAATCACATTTTCAAATCAGGAAGGGCAGAAACGTCCTGTCACTCTCAGAATCATCTGTCTGTTGTCACTGCGTATGACTAAACCATGAAATGATGAATATTCCCTCAGGCAGCATCCTGACAAGGAAAAACTAGCCTCTTAAATGCGTTGCCTCCAGGCATGTGTAGTGTTACATAATGAAGCTACGCTGTGAAATCCATGAAGATACTCAGTATTAGGTGCAACTACAGTAAGTTCTGTCTGCAGTGTGACAGCTTCTTAGAATACATGGAGGATAATGATAATGCTGCATTGCAATAATGGCTGCAGTACCATCCAGAATGGCCACACAAAGCAGCCCCAGATGTATCAGACAAATATTTTTTGACAGGCACGTGACACCAGGGTTAAAAGATGAGTAGTCATTTGTCTCATGTTCTGATTTCTACATTGATTATCATTCCTGGATTCCTGGCAGAGACTTTAAGAGGCTGGATTTGCCCACTGCTAAACCAACGGGTTGAGTATTTACGGTACACGAGTGAATTGTTGCTGGCACTGCACTTCCACTTCTCTTTGTGCTGCCAACTGCTGACGTGTGACAGTCAGCTCATAGCACACAATCCCAGTAAGCATAATTGTCAGGGATTTATCAAGTGTCTGAGCACAAAGGAGGTTCTGACAAGTTTTCCCAGGTGAGCCGCACACTCACCTGGAGGTGTTTAATAAACAGAAGAAGGTTTACGAGAAACTCGCCAAGCACAATGACACATAGTTAACAAGACGCCTAAAAGGGAAATTTTAACAGCACACTGTCTGCAATTATTTCGCATCCTGTCTCAGCCATTTCCCCACTAATATGTTTATCTAGCCATATGAACAGACGATCATTAGCAGCAGGATGAAACAAAAGATTTAGGATAGTGGGATGGGATCTGTCCACCACGGCCTGCTTATAGCTCACTTTTTCTTTTTTTTACCGTAATGGAGACAGCAGGCTTTAACAGTGGATCCTGGGTTTAAATGTGATCAAAAGAAGCTTTTCTTTTTTTTTTCTTTTGAGTGGGCTGTCACACTGTTGGCAGAGAAATAACAAGCTATTCGTCGGTTGAGGAGTAATAACCACCCCCTCATTGGCTGCTCCCAATCCTAACCCTGGAGAATCAGCTACTTCCTCACAGCCGAACATCCACATAATTAGCCACCGATACTGTTCGCCCTCTCCAATCAAACATCAGCTATTGAAAGTGAGGCACCATGGGGACAAGGTAATTACCCCTTGACAGTGAAAGGCCCCTGTCACTGCCCAAACCCTCACTGACGGGATTGAGCTTATTAAAACACTGGATGGAAGAAGTTTGACAGACAAGTGAAGGGTACAAGTGGTAGGAAGAGGGTCCTGAAGGGAGAGAAAGAGTTGAATGTGTTTTGAGACGGTTGAAAGAGAGGCTTACTGACACCGGGTTTGACAGTGAAACCCTGTGTGTGGTGGATACACTGGTCTGCATCAGGCAGACCAACGAGCTGTCAGGGGCCTGTCTACGGGTCATTGCTCCTCAGTGAATATTTCTCCCATCATATAGCTCAGATACTGTACTGTACACAGAGTAAGCCTTGCCTTTCTGTAGACAATCATATTGGGGGAGTCCTCTTCGGCATCGGTGGCGCCCACACCTCCCTGGTCTCTGGTCCCCTCTGCCATTTTCACTCTGGCCTGTCAAAGACACAGATGTACCACATGAACACAGGAGCCAACATCCACCAAAACGGATGACAATTTGATAAACATCACTTGGCGTCATCTATTCCCCCCCCCCGTGAGCCAAAAATTCCTCCAGCCTTTATCGTCATGACATTCAGCTGCCAAAATGTATGCTGCTGTCTGGCAAAAGGAGGCATCTGTCACAATAGGGACAGATAAGAGAGCCCAGGTAGGCTGATGTCAGATGAATATTAACTAAGCTACAAAGTCAAAGCATGAACGTACTACACAGCACTGACTCTCAGCCGGTGCTTGTACCTCATGGGGGATCTCTGCAGTTGCTATGGATCTGCATGGAAGATTGTGGAGTCACTCAACAAACGTCAAGGTCTAGAGGCTATGGGAGTTTTCACACCTGAAAATCTGAACCAAGGTGCTAGCCTAGGCTACATTGTATCCATGTGATGAAGTTTTTATGACATAATTTGACGTCCTGTGTGCTGCGTCTTCCTACACTCAGTTGTCTTGTAAACAGGCCTATTCTTCGTGTATAATTATTTATATACTTATTTTAGGCTGACTAAAACAGTATTGTTCTGTATGTTCAATTGTTAATAAAGCATTAAAAGTAAACAGCACCTAGATGACGTAGTCGTGTCTCCAGAGCTCCCCTCAAATTAGCTAGTTAGCAAAGTTGCGATCCAGGAAAAATGAAGTTCGCATCGTGGCAACGACAACTATGTTGCTGCATTTACACTGTGGCATTGCTGCCACGAGCATCAACACCATGCACATTATACGAGCCTAGTTTTTAACGTCCTCCTAATGCCGAGGCTTTATCGTCGCCGGCAGGAAAGGAGAAGGTCCCTGGCTCCGCGCCGGCAGAGACCAGTGAGGTGTAGTGGATGAGCTAACCACCGGAACTTCCTGTTAAAGCCTCGACATCCGAACCGTCGAGAAAAAAGCTTTACAATGTAAAAATCCGAACCGAGACCCCCTCTTTAGGTCCTGTCTCTGTGAGTTTGGTTTGGATCAAACGGAAAAATAATTTGTCAAAACAGCTCGAGAAAACTATTTAGTCACAGATAAACTAAATGCAACCGGATTGTTAAATGGCTCTAAGCTAAAAGTAACGGGAAGGCCGCATACTACAAGCAACTGCCTTTTGGTTGACTAAAGTAGCCTAAAATCTAAAAGTACATTTTACCAGTTGAAACAGTTTGTACTGAGTGTATTTGTGGATGAATTAATAGATAAACAGATGAAATAGATAGCTAAAGTTAACCTAGTTAATGGATACCAAATGTGTTGTTACTATACCCATCCCATTATACTTGACCATGATAACAGACCAATACGAATATTACTTGAACACATTTGCATGTTTAGGGATTATTTTCCATGTGACACAGCTGTAGGGATACATCTGAAAAAATAAAATAAAAAACTATGTTTGTGCAGTACAGTATGTCAGCTCAGGGGAGCCACGATGGCAGCAATTATGTATAAAGAACAGATGTGTCAACAACACGTAGTGGATGTGGCTGTGATGAGTCATCTTTCTTTAAAAAAAGATGATGTTCATAATGAATGAACTCTCGCATGGTTTAAATGTGGTCAGTGCTGTCTGCCACATTTTGCTTTTTTTTTATTTTCATGTTAAGCGTAAGTAAGTGTTGACTCCATTAACTGATGGTTACCTCTGATCTGTCTGCATGCCCCACATTAACCCCCCACCCCCACCCCCAGGCTTCATACTTTAAGAGCTGCTGTTAAGGGATTTATTTACAACCTCCACACAGTCCTCATCACTTTCTCTAGGCTGTTTCCCCCTCCCTCCTTCTCACTCTCTCAGGAGAATTAATTCTGTTTAACTAAGGATTTCTGTAACCTACACTGACGACTGTGCCTCAGTGAGCCCCCTTAGCCCCATCTACCCTTTGCCATTGAGGGCTCCTGTGTGTTATAAATGGGTTAAATCATTTGTTAGTCCTTTAATCATGTGGAGGAAAGAGGGCGCGAGGGGGGTGGGGGTGGGGGTGGATTACACAGTTCGACACATTCATAATTTTTGGTACTTAAAAAAAAAATACAAAGTGCGAGAGGATAAAGCTGCCAGGAAAAAAAAAATAATCACACGGCTCACTGGGCCTCACTATTCACTCTAACAGCTATTTGTGTTTGAAAATGAACTGTGATAAGCTATTGAGGGGAGAAAGCACAGAGGACACGTGACAGCATTTCACGACAACCACACATGATCAGGCACAATATGAAACAATATGAAACCTTCATACATTAACTGAATTAGTAACACCGCGTCTTGCCAAGGGCTTGCCGCTGGCGAGGGATTTGGAATAGTTGAATTATGTAATTGTAGCCGTGCAATGTTACAAGTTTGCAGATAATGGCTGTGGTGGCGACAGGGAATGTGTGTGTGTGTGTGGGGGGTGGGGGGGGGTAAATTGCTAAAATTCAGCATGGCACCAGCTTGCACAACAGCAGACATGCAAGGTGGGTTTCTCACTATAGTTGAAACACTTAAATCTATTACACCACAGAGCATGGAGATGCGCATGAGTGAATAAGTAATCATCCACTCTCGCCTCACTGTTTGTTATTGCCACCAGAAGTGCGGAGTGCAGCACTCCCCATTGGCTAACACGCCTGTGCTCTTTTTAGAGTCTGAGCACATTAGACAGCTAATCTTTGTGTTCGCCTCAAGGGCCGTATAGAAAGAGAGGCGGTATGGATTGCATAGCACCTGCTTATAGAAAACAATAGTGTGCCAATGTGCTCCCTGTGGACAGGAAGCTGTAATTCTAGAGAACAACTTCCTCCCAATTGAGCTGCTCAAGCATGTAAATCAAAGTCCACAGAGAGTCCACCTGAGATGTTAATAGAAAGTGTGTGTCAAAGTGAAACGGACAGAATACGGACACTGACATCTGCTTGAGGACAAGCCACGGAGCACCAGCATGTATACTGCATGCATGTGTGTCTCTGCACATGCACACACTTCTCACACCCAGGCACACTGCAAATATCAATTTACGGGGAGTCAAACACAAAAGGAGACTGCACACACACATATTCACAGGGCAGAACCCCCCCTGCAATGGCCCAAATAAACAAACCCACAGACGCCCAGTCAACTGAAACAAACTGAATAAACTAGCGAAGAGTTCGCACACACATGCACACACACATGCACACATGCACAAAACAAGCTGTGCTCCAGATACACCCACAACCATATTACGATTGTGAATCCCAAAGCCCCATTCACTCTCAGCAGGCAAGCAAGCCCAGTGCAATGCAACATCTGTGACACCTGACAGTTGCCATTACTGAAGCATTCATTACCTTAGAAACAAAATAATGCCTGGTCCACTCTGCTCCCCCGGTTGGCTCCCCCTTAGCAACAAGCAGCAGGCAGGTTCATGGTATAATTGGCAGAGGGGGATGAAGAAGACAGGGGGATGAAAGCAGTGAAGCAGCGAGAGAAAGAGAGAGAGAGAGAGTGAGTGAGTGAGAGAGAGAGAAGCTGGCCGGTCACTGCAGTATTCCTCTATTCCACCTCCTCCTCTTCCTCCTCCTCCTCCTCCTCCTCCTCCTCCTCTTCTTCTTCTCTCTTCACCAGCCCTGCCTTGCCCCAGCAGTTCAGGAGATCCTCACATGTGTGCACCTCGTTCATCCCCCCTCTCTCTCAGTCTGCATGTGCTCGAGTCTCAGTGAGAGCGAAAGAGTCGAGTGTGTGTGTGTGTGTGTGAGAGAGAGAGAGAGGAGGGAGGGAGGGAGATGCTGTGCAATAGAGAGGGGCAGATCAAGTTGGGAAAGGGGGAGGGATGAAGGAATTAGAGAGAATATAAAGAGGAAAATAGAGGGAGGAGAAAGACAGGCAGAGAGCGAGAGAGAGGGTGTGTGTGTATGTGTGTTTGTGTATGCGAGAGAGAGATAGAAATAGAGAGAGCAGGGGATGCACAATGAAGAGGAAAGGAGGACAGAAGAGAGAGATGCACACTGCAGCAGCGCCCACTGATGCTGAAAATAAGAAACATTTCATTAGAAGGATATTGAAATGCTAATTTAAAAACAAGTTACTGTTACTGAACACACACAGTTGTAGACTACAGATATGTATCCCCGACTCTTTGAGCAAGAAACCTTTAGAGATGATACCAGAGCTTACATGCAAGCGGCTGCTCATTGCTCGCAGGCTGTGATCCAAAGTTTGACCCCCCCCCCAACAACTTATATTTGTATTTCTGCAGCTTATATCTTTTAACATTACCACCAAATTCCATGTGTTGCGCTGGAGGTTGGCAAACATGCTCTCGTGTCCCTGTCTGCAGATATTCCACTCTCGCATGTCTACGTTCTCCTCCTTCCTCTCTCTTCATGGAAACTCTGGAATCATTCAAGCTTAAATGGCAACCCGAACGAATGAACCTTTTTTCCTGCAATAAATGAGATCCCAAAAGCCCCCAAGGAAGATACTCCAGAAATACATGGCATGGCCAATTTGTGAATGCATGCATGCAGAGTGAACACACACACACACACACTCACAGACACATACATACATATGTTGTTGTGCTGACAGAACCAGTTCACCAGTTATCAAAGAAGTATCTTGCTTGCTTCTACTCACAGCGTGTTTCTTCTCTCCTCCAGCAGGGTATCTGAGTGGAGGGTCTTGGCTCTGTGAGACCTCTCTTTTTCATTGCTTCTGGGGAAATACAGATATTCCTCTTGGACAAGAAAGAATAAAACCTTGAATATATATTCTTATTATCAAGCAGAACAGTTGAAAGCCCAGTTCTCGTTCATAAAAGTACAGTACAGTAGTCTGTTTGGGGCGCTGTGTGGCGTGGTGGGTGGAGCAGGTGCCCCGTGTGCGGAGGCTGCAGTTGGCCCCGGTTTGAGTCCCGTGTCAGCGGCCCTTTGCTGTGTGTTGTTCCCAATCTCTGCCTCCCCATTTCCTGTCTCTCTCACACTGTACTATCAAATAAAGCCCAAAAATGTACTTAAAAAAAGAAGTACAAACTGTTCAGTATTTTTCTTCAGGCAAAAGGCAGATTAAAATTTGAACAACTCAACTGTTATCTTTTGTTTATGTATCATATTTAGGTGGCTGAAGCCACAGAAAAAGATGTGTGGTTCGACACAAATTGTATGCAGAGGCAAACACTGGTGTTATTTGAACGTCAATAAAAAGAAAAAATTTGAACAACTCAAAAACGTTGCTCTTGGTAAATGTGGTTACCAAGGGAAACCGAGGTCACACAACTGTGTGAGTGGCGTGCCCAATACAGTGTGAAACCTTTCTTTGGCTCAGAGGGACCGTATGTTATATCCCATTCCTTCCCCCAATAAATGCAGCTCTGCTATGATAACTATACAGCTACCTCTCTATACATATACCATATACAGTAGTTATATGACATAACCACCCCTCCCCCCCGATTACAACAAACCACACACATGACCTGCACTGACTGCAGTGACCTGCAATCAGCAAATTTTCCCATCCCATGAGCTGCTCTGGCATTAAGGAGGGCCATCATTAACAAGGTGACAGGCAGGCAGACAGGGACTTCTCTAATCTGCTTTAAGGGGGGGCAGCCCTGCTATAATCTGCATTAATGCTAAATTATTGAACAGCCTGTTCACAGCCACGCCACGGCCAGAGACCAACACTACATGACCACACACACACGGCACCACTGAGATCCAGCGTGCATGTAAAGCGGTCGAAGAGGCGTGTTGTGTATTCATCAGCAGCACGATCACATGCAGTGAGGCTGATGTTGCATCTGAACATGTGGATGCGCAGCAGAGAGACAGAACAGGTGTGAAATTATTCAAAGGAGAAGTTCACAGTTGTGCTCACTGGCTGTGAAGACCTGATGCAATTGCAGTTTTGGAGATGAGGGACAAAAATCCGCAGTTCATGCTCCGTGCAAAGTTAAAGCTAATGAGGGTCCCACAGTCAGCTGAATAAAGTGGGTGTTTTAGTCAATAGTCTTTATGGTCATGCTAACAGTGTGGCTGTAGCATGCAGTGTTAGACTGCCATGAAATAAGCCACAGGTATCAATTCTAATGTATTTGGTGATCCTGTCAGTATTTAAGTTTGTCCAATAGCCTGCTCTAGTCTCTGCCCACAAGGCCTGGACTGGCTACCTGCCTTCCGCTGCAGCTCATCAAGCAAAGATGGTGAAAACAGAGGAGTGAATTTTGCTCTAAAAAGAATCCACTTGAGACACCCACTCGATTTATCTAACTCAGACTGCTGAAGCCTCAGTAGCTTCACCCTCAGAAATGCATTTCTGCACAGATCTAGGACTGTAGATTTGTCTCCCCTCTCCTCCATTGGAATCACATTACAAAGAGACAAGAGAAAAGAAACACAGCAACCAACACCATAATGTGCATGTGGCTCAGGCACTTTTTCTTTTTTTTTTTTCCTTGAAGAAAAAGTGCTTTAATCTAATAAATATCCACAATAGTTTTGCAGCAATAGGCTGCAGTAATCAAAACTCTGCAAGAAATCACAGTGGAGTCATTTCTTGGAACCATAATTGTCCATGTCTTCACCCTGGCGTCTCCTGGGCTATCCTCATCCATCAATCTGTCCCATCCAAGCTCATCTCTGTCAGGAAGAATGCCTTGTGTAATCATGTCTAAGTGGAAAAACAGCACCACTCTGTTAATCACGATACAACAGCAAGCAGCCACCTCCTGCCAGGCCACTGACAGGTATCCATTTACTCTTGCAGCCACCTCAGATGGCCCCAGTAGTTATATTACTTAACTGTTTCTGTCTTATTTTGTCTCTTTGTCATGTCGATGAGCTCAAGGCTCATCATATCTGCCGCGAAAATGCCACACCAAAAGGCCACTCAACAAGGCAAGGTGTAATTCAACAAAATATCTTTAATAGATATAAACATTTGTACACATCACAGCTCAATGGAAACAGAATCACATGCTCTCACACATGTTAAGAATGGGGGTGCAGGGACGATCTGCTGTGCTAGGGGCCTGGGACTCTTTTCGTCTGAGTCCGGCTCATGGTGTTTGTCCTTGTCTTATTCCCTGTTTATCTTTCATATTGCTCCTGTCACTTTCTGCCATATCCAAGCCAAGTAAAGCAGAAATACATCAAAAATAATCTTAAAAAATAAGAATGAAGGTGCAAATTCTGATGAATATCAAACTCTCCTTATATACAGTTGCACAGTATCTTAGTACAAAAGGAAACAGGTACAATATGAGGCTTAAATAAGGACTTTGTCTGGTCGCGTACAGACCAAATTCAGGTTGGGCTAACAAGCAGATTTACAACACTACAGAAACCTGTAGCTGGAATCTCAGGATTTACACAATATCTTAGTATGTAATCAAATATTGAACAGTACCGATTTAATCAACTGAGAGAGTTAAGGATCAGATTGAGGCCATTTAACATGCTATAGATGGAGGAGAGGATCAATTCCATGTAGCATTTTACATGTTGTCAACACTAGGTGGCACTGCCTGTCAAACCACTGCAGCAGCAAAGGCTGTACATTAAGTGTAAAGACTTAATAAAATAAAATAAGAACAGAATAATAATAAGAAGATTAATTAGTATTTGGATCAAACTCCTACCTTTGTCTGTGGGAACATTTGCTGTGAGTTAAAGATATATCCTAAATAAGAAGGGCTGGTCATTGTAAGTACATGCTGCATTTGGCTGTTTTTGTTAAATTGGCCATCATCTTTGTCATAAATACTCTTTACATACAGCATCATACCAAGGGAAGAGGTGAGAAAATACCTGTTAACATCGTATATTTACAATAATCTGAATAAGTGACATTGAACTGTAAATTTTTATATTTATGGCACCAATATTATTCAGTTTTTACAATATATATTCTTTTCTTTTTTCTCATGACCAGTAGTCCTGGAAAAGCTATACTTGCTTTTAACCCTCTAGATTTGATACACTTGTACAATCTCATTACATAGGCGATACAGACAGGCACTTGACCTTACAGTGTTTACAGTGTGCGATATGCCAAGGGTCTCTATGTCTGTGTCTACCTTCCCATGCTGCCAACATAAAAGCATAGTCTCATCTCATGTAGCTTCTTGTCTTTTGGTTAGTAATGAAAACAAATAATCAGCTCTGTTATCACTGAACGGCCAAAAATGGAGAATATGTAAGCAGCAATTCATTTACAACACATTGTCACTTAATTCTTGGAGTGAAGTGTCAAGCTTTCTCAAGAGGATACGGGGCTATTTCTGCCGTCTCTTGCATGGACTGAACAAATTTTAAATTGCACTGGAGCTTTTTTAATTGGAAATCTGTTCACTTATAATTAGGTTAGCTGGGCAGCTAAATGGGGACAGTAACTATAAATCCCTTTAGGTTAGTTTGAACATCTTGCTCTCTCTGACATGCAGGGATACCAACATTTCATTTGATTGGACACAAATCATCATATCGTGTTAGGAAGGGAGTGCATGCTGATCAGAACTGCTACACCACCGCTCTTTCTCTGTATTCCTCTGTCCTTTCTTGGAACAATTCTTTGTCTTTCACTGTAATTATACCACAGATCCACGAGGCTGAAGGAAGATGGCATGTTGAGTCCATGGTGGCACTGGTTTGTAAAAGCCCAAGAGGAACAATTCATGTTGTGAGTCTTCATTAACAGCTTTTAGATGATCCTTGAAGGACCACGGAGTGTGTGGTAATGAACAACCAAGTTTCAGTTCAGCTTGATTAGTGGTCAAACTCCTAATACAGAGCAGTCAACAGCTGTGTGCATCAGTTCATGTCGATGGTGTTGAAGACCCACTCTGTGAACTTCTTGAGCTTGGCTGAGGCGCTGTAGGACTCCTCCAGGAGACGCTGGTTGTCCTCTCGCAGGTTCTGGATCTGGGCCTGCAGTGACGCCTTGGCATCCTTCTCCTGATCACACATGCACACACACACACAGTCTTAGTGATCTTTAACTAATGAGCTCATGATTACTGATGTAAGCAGTGACCTGACCTGACCTGACCTGTTTCTCATTTTTGTTTATCTCCACACCACAAACGCAAACTGATTACAGATATTAAAATCTGGAACACTGCAACAATAAATAACATGTATGACAGTTTCTTACTCTTAAATGTGAATGTTTGTCAATCATGTTATGCCAAAATTTTATTTGTGATTTTCTTTGATTCATTTTTTGGCAAGCAAATTACATATGGTGATAATTTTAATGGTGTGAATGGCTTAAAACTGTAAATCTGAGGTATAACACACCTTCTTCAGGTCTTCCTGCAGTGCCTTCACCATTGACTCCAGCTGACTGACCTTCCCCATCAGACAGGCTGGAGTCTCTCTGTTAAAAGCGACAAGGACAACAGAGTAAAACACTGGGACAGTGAAGGGAAGCTCTTGATATCTAAACATGTTATCAGTCCTTCTAATGACTACTAATGTTCATTTACACAGATTTGTATATGTGGTCAAAAAGAGCTGAGGGTCACTTAGTGTTCTTATATGCAGTAGAGTCTGATTGGAGGGATAACTGCAGGGTCTACCATGGCACAGAGCAGGACACCAGTGGATTAAAACAAACACTTGGCTAAGGAGATGACCTGAGGCCTCTTACCCTGGCGAGGGTTGTCTGAGTGGGGCTGCCTGAGGCTCAGCCTGCTGGGGGCTGGTGGCTGTTGAATTTTCAGCCATGGAGCTCTCCTCTTGGGCTGCCAGGAAGACCAACCTCTGTTCTGAATAGGAAACAGTTGAAGGGCGTATTATTAGACCTGGAGAGAAGAAATGCAGAGAAACTCTGCCCTCTAATGGCGATTCTCTACCACCGCATTCAGAGAGAAGCAATATCAGTCATTTATCTTCACTTCTGATAATCTTCTAGAGAGGAAGTGGAAACAATGTGTGCTTACCCTCAAATGCCTTGGCAGCATCTACCAGGTGGGCCCAGTCCAGGGGACCATCTGCCCCAGCGTCAGGCAGGGGCATGAGGACAGGGTCCTGCAGCTGCTGCCTCTTCTTCTCCTGCTCCAGCTCCGAGCTCTCTGGGGCTGACAAGTCCCCTGGGAAAGAGAATTGGGAAAGTAAAACACTCTGCACAGCATTCGTATCTGTTCCCCATGACAGAAAAACGGGGAAATGTTGGAACCAAACAGACTGCTACATTAAAAATAGAGATTGTAAATATTTCAGCTTCGAAAGACTGATAATACAAACGTCTGACTGCCAACAAAATATGTATCACTGCTCCTCTGGGAGCGACTGTAAACATTTTATATTTACAATAAGAATATGAGAGTAAAATATTACCCAGGGATTTGTGTGATGCTCGCCGGCTTGGTCCGTGTCGTGTGGTGGGTGAGCGTGGCATGGTGGAGCAGCTGAACAGAAGGTCAGTAGGCGTGTCACGTTGGCCACTGGAGGATGGCTCCCTCTGCCCACTGTAGATACTCTCATCTGACAGAGTTCTCTGGAGGGACCGACGACTGGGCGGCGGGCCAGGAAACAACGGCTGAACACACAAGACAACAAGTGACTTGTAAGAAATTATGCAAATGATATGAAAGAATCGCTTTTAAATAACAACTTGTTATTTATTAAGATCTGAATTGCTCCACTTTGTAATCATATTTGGGCTATTTACTTTACATATTCATTGTTTTGTTTTTTTACACAGAGAAACTGTCCCTGGTCAGGACTCAGTGTACAACATTACTGATCTACAAGCATCAGCACAGACAGTTAGGCCACAGCTCCCCTCGGTACCTTCTCTTCAGTTGTAGTGGGTGGAGGGCTGTCGAGTGTAATGAGCTTCTTCAAGTCTTCCTCTAGGCTGGACTTGGCAGTGTGCCGCTGGGGTGACTGGGACCCCCGCAGATTGGCCCTGAGCTGTGGCTGACCACCGAGAAGACCATCACTCTGGTGTCGTCTGGAGATAAACAGCAAAATCAAAATCAGACAGATGCCTCTTCTATCTGAGTAACACACAGTATTTACAAAAATCAGGAGGCAAAGCAAAGAGAGGCAGCAGAAAAGACATTCCTGTGATTGGATGTAACCCGTTGGGAAAATTTGTGAATGGTGAGTAATGGTAGCTGTTCTATGTCATGCCCGTGACATGACACATAATCACTTAATTGCTTCACCAGACAATCGTGGTTAATTGTGCAGCTGTGCGGTGTGAAAACAGTGGTAGTCATCAACCACAAATAATGTGTTCACCCTTTGACCCAAACAGAAAGACATATGTTGCCTTGAATGAATGAAAAGAAACAAAAGATGTTTTATCACCTCCTGGCAGCCACACAAAATGCCTCAAGACCCAGTCACACCACATGGTGGCAGTGTTGACCACAGCATCGTGAGTCACTGGGGCAAAATGTCACAGGATATTCCCTTTTCCCTGCTCTCCTCCACATCAACACCACAAATGGCAAGATGCGTTTCTATACTGGATGGTTATCCTTTCACAACATTCACTGATGCATGAGACAGAGTTTTTAATTCACAGATGTTTAGTTTGAAAAAAAATCCCTCTTACTTGCGAGTGCTGCCAAAGTCCACAGAGTTGACGGTTCCCCCAGGTTTTCTCCAGCCAATCAGGTACTTTGAGGTGGCCCCTTGACGGGGGTAGAAGCTCTTGGTGCCTGGAGACTGGGAATTATGGGATGTAGGGGACGTGGCTGCAGCACCTGCTTCATCCTGTGGTGACATCGCACTGATGCCCTGACCCATCGGACTCCCTGAGTGGCCAGAACTTAGTGTGCTGGAGACACAACACAGAGAGGCGTCACAGACAGTACTATTAGTTTCGTTTTTATGTTTGATGAAGCATCAAAATCTTTAATTTACCTTTTTCTCCTTGTTCAATTTTTCAAAATAGTTTAGCAGGTATTTCCATAAGCACAACTTTTAACCTCTTGAAACACATTGGTAAACTTGTCCCATCACTACATCCTCCACATCCACAGATATGATCAAGTGATGAATTCATAAATAAATAATAGGGCACAATGTCCTTGTGCTTCATTTCCAGCACCTTTAAACAACATTTCTCCATAGTTTGAAATAAAAGTTAAAACTTTCAGATGTCAAGTTTTGTGTCTGAGTGTGCCCGTGTGTGTGTGTGTGTGTGTGTGTGTATGCTATAAAACAAAGCTTCTAGTGTACAGGTGGAGCAGAGTTATTCCTGTCTGAGTGAAGAAGAAAGGGAGGAAAGCTTCAGCTGATTCAAAAGGAAGTGGGGTTTAGAAGAGGGGGAACGGTGCTGAGCTCACAGTCTGCATTTCTAGGAACTTCAAGCACTGACTTTCTATCATGGATACCGCAAGATGGAGGCACATACAAATGCAAAAGAAAAAAAATCCCAAACACTCACTCACACACACACATGGGACACACACACAGTTGTTCCATTCTTCCTCTCTCCCTTTGTTAATGCCAAACCGCAGAGCTTTGGAGTTTTCCATCCAGTGCGGTACAGGATATATCTAGACTACAATGAATCACTGTCTCTTTAATGAAACATTGATGCAAAGGCAGAAATTCCTCAGCTCCCAACAGAGCTGACACTAACAGAACAGCAGCGCACCTGGAATGGGAGGCGGCATCACTCAGGCTGTAGGAACCGCTATCAGGTACCAGAGGAAAGGCTGATGGGCTCTTCGCTGGGGCTTCACCGCCACCAGTGGCAACGAGGGAGTCTGGCGTTGGAGGCGAGGCGTCGCTTGCCCTCTGGCTGCCTGCTGGGTCGTCCTGCCATGGGATTTTGTCTTTGCCTCTGAAGGCACCAATGGAGGATGCAGTGCTGCTTTGGGTGGCAGTGAAGGAGGTGGCGTCAATGCCGCTGTCAGTGGAGGCGCCCTGAAGGTAGCCATTCAGCTCTAAATCACTCCGCACTCCTGAGCGTGAGCCGACTTCGTACCATTTCTCGTCGCTGTGGGCGGAGCTGGAGGCGTTGCTTGAGAGCGTGTTGCTACTTGACTGGCTTGAAGAATATGGAGCATCCACCTGTCGACAGATATGTAGTCAAGGGATTATTTTCAAACTCTAATGTCTTCCAGTAATTATTCAGGATTCCTCTTCTGTATCACTTGATTGACTTGAAGAGCTCATGATTGCACATGTCACTGTGGTGTTAAAGTAGGTGTTGGAAACATTTTAATGGCTGGCCTCAGCGCTGGGGGGTGTACACAAACTGTAGCTCTCACAAAGGAGGTAATTTCATGTGGTGCTTGTTGATTCCAGCTCACCTTAGAGCTTTTGTTCGGAGACATGTGGCTGCTCTGCTCTGCCGGCTGCAGTCGAGGAATCACCACCTTGGAAACCACAGTGTCTGTAGGAGGCAAAAGCAGATGGGTAATAAGGTCTGTGGAGAACAGATAGAAGGGCATAACAAAAGCCATGTTTTAGATGGAGTTCCTCTTACCTGCACTGGTTTTATCCCCCAGTCTGCTGGCTGCTTCACCCTCTCCAGTTCGGGACCATCCAATACCAGCATTAGAGCACACTTTGATCCCATTAACCCCGTCACCTGCTACCTGTCGCGCAGATGGAACAGGGGACTGGCAGTTGTTGTTATTAAATCTAGAAGGGGAGATGAAGAAGGTCACCGACGTTGCCAGGTAGGGCAGCGAGCCAATCCAGTCTACAGTATGTAACCCCTGTAACAATCAAGGAACAGAAAAACTTACCCATCAGGCATAGACTTTTGCCTCCAGTGGCTGGAGCTCGTTTCCGTATAGGGGAGGCTGGAGGGGGAGTTTGTGTTGTGTAAAGTGCGACCCATCACGATGGAGCAGGCCAGAGCGTAGTTGTCGTTTCCTGGGGAATATCTGTGAGGGCACACATGGATGTCATTAGACAAATACTGGAGCCAGACAGTTTTGAGTTCAGCCAGTTTCATGACAGCACCGTATTTATTTTGTGACCTTTTGGGGTTGAGGGGCCGGCCATCGCTGGACACACTTCGAGGCATCGCGGCAGAGCTGCGGTCACTGAAGTCTGAGGGCGGGGCCTTGATCAGGGTTCCCCCAGTGCCAGCAGTGCGTGTTTGAGGGCTGGATGAGGTGCGTGGCCACTTGGTGTTGTTGTTGGTGGGGCGGAAAGGGAACTTTAGCTCGTAGGGCATACCCTCTTTGTGGTTTTTATAGTCCACCAGTGGCATGTGGTAGATTTCTGAGCAGCCTCTGTTGGCACATGAAGCATTCATAGTCAGAATATTACACTGAAAGCTACAAACTGCTGCTTCAACTGCACTCTCTCTTGCGTCCATAGATCTTCTATGTTCACTCTACCTGCGTGGCGTAGAGTCTTCATGTGGAGGAATGATGACCACCTTCACAGTGACAGAGGTCCGGAGCAGGTCGATCATCTGCTCATGAGACAGAGAGGCCACTGCCACCTTGCAAATCTCCACCAGTCGGCTGCCCTGTCTGAGCCCAGCCTGCCAGGCATAACCGTAGGGCTCCACCTCTGCTACAATGCCCTCAAAATTGACATGAAAGCCCAGCTGGCCCAGAGCATTACGACGCAGGGTCATCTCTGTGGTCTGACTGCCCTTGGTCAACAGCTAGATAAGAGACAGGGGCAGAGGTGCAGAGGTAAGAATCAGAAGGGGAAAAGAAGAAATGCGTGATGAAAAAAATTACAAAATATCAATAGTAAAGAATCTTTCAGAATCTTGTCCAGGTGAAACAAAACACAAGACACAGCTCATGTAACAGTGTCTCTAATACCACACAGGCTGAGGCATATGTTTCAATCACATACCATGACTAAAGTTAGAACTTTAATCTAAAATAGTCAGTACTTCTTTAGACACCCTGTCTCGTCCTTCCCCTTGGCTGTGGGAAGTTAACTGAGAAGTAAATAGTGGTTAGTGAAGCCCAGGAGTGAATCACAACAGGAGGCTGAGCTCCAGTTACCTTCTGTTCTGATGAGAGTCATGACGCCCACAACAAAGGCCTTGGAAAACACTCACTCACATTCCTGCTTTCCAAAGAAAAGCATGTGCCAGCACTAGTAGCACTTACTTCTTATTTTGTGTACCTTTGACGAGAAACGCTCAGTCTTTCAGAGGAGTGATTTAAATGCCGCACAAAAAAAACACTGCGTTACCTACACCATGTCAAAAACCTCAGCAATGATATCATATCAGCAAATGACTATGTATTATGCTTAGCATGACTTGTAATCATAGAGTCAACAAACAGCTGTGGCTTTTTGGTGACTGTATAATTTCAGGCTACGCCCTTATGTTCCTATAATAACATCAGTAATACTTTTTTTCATACGACTATTGTCAGGGTGGTGGACAAAGACCAAAGTGTGCCCTCACTCTGTTGATCATGGCACTCCACAAAGCACTTTCTGTCCCGTTCAGTGACAACAGGGACACATCTGTCGTCACCTTTGCCACCATTTCTGGCTGCTTGATTTAGAAATGAGTGTTTATTATTCTGTTTTAGTCATTGCATTCTGATTTTGATAAGCTTTCCAAATGACTGGATAAAATGTAGGTATGATGAGAAAAGTAAAAACACATTAAAGGGGACCCAAACTAAAAGGACTCGTGTGTTTGTTCATTACAAGCTGTTTGTCAGACACAGGGAGCCTGGCTCAGTGTGACCTCCGAGAGCTTCAGCAGATGGTCTGTGCTAATGAGATGTGTTGTCATAGACAGTAGTGGACCCCACTGACCTCCAATCTTTTGACGACCTCCCCAAAGTCTTCTGTGTTGTTATTGATGGAGCGTAGAGACACACTCTCACCACGCTCATAGTAGATCTTCATGGAGGCGGGGCTCCCCGTTGACCAACCAATCACATCACGTGTTGCACAGTTAAACACGACTGCTTTGGCCTCCTGATCCAATAGGATGATGAAGTCATTGGAAATAGCCAATAGGCACTCGCGTTCAGCACCGGCTACCTGATCTTCAGCATGCACCTGCCAGGTCACCGCCCCCAGACTCCGTAGCTCCGCCCCACTGTATGGACGCACCTTCTCCCTTCGTTTGTGTGCTAGAGAGATGAAGGGGAACTTCCCAGTGGGTTCCACCGGAGTGCTTGTCACATGACGCTCCGCCAAGTCCCGCAAGTACTCCTGCCGTGTGCGTGTTGCCATGGCACCAAACTTATCTGACTTGTGGGCTGCGTTCTCAGCGTTGATGACTTTTGCCAGCAGGAAGTCCCGGAAGACAGTGGACTTGGGGAAGGTCACACCCTTGGGGATTGGTGGGCCGAAGGAGGGAACGTCCTGGGAACGAGTAACAGCCACACTACAGGGGGAGAAGAAGACGGGAAGAGTTTGATGACATTACTGCTGGAATTTGTCTGTGAATTAAAGCGATGTTTTATTCTCTAATAAAATGATACAAAATAAACAAAGAAGATATATGGTTACAAAACACATACCAATAACAGAAATTCAATGTATAAAATATGAAATAACTAAATCATACTGATATATTAAACAGATGTGCATGGTTCTATAACCAGGAACAAGGAAAAAGTCTGATGCTGAAAGGACAGCACATGGGCTCGTAAAAAACCAATAGTGGAGACATCTTTATATGGTTTCCCCAAGGTATTGTTGCCTTTGACCTGTTTCACTTGTGAGCATAAAGGAGGGCGTTAAAATTCCTAAGGGCAAGGCTCTCCTCTTGTTACCCTCTGCTGCTCCTATTGCATTTGCACACAATGACAGTGCTGGAGTTGCATTACTATGCATTAGTTAACAGGTGCAGGTAACGCTGCCTCACACCTGTTGTTCCAGAGAAAATGTCCTCATTTGGAGAAATACAGAAAATTGTTGTTTTTAACATATTGGGATTAGTTCACCATTTGTGAAAAGATGTCTCCTTATAACGGTTTGAGGGTAGTATAGAGGGCATATACATATAATCAGGGCCATATATAATAAAAGCCCATGAACATGTGAAAACGGAAAACTGGCCTTGGATAAGCTGTTGTGACAGTCCTGACAAGTCTCCCTCCAGTCCATTAAACAGATAACACTGCAATCGCCTGTAGCAGAAATGTTGCAAACCATGCCTGACTACACTCGGCATATAAATACTATACATCCAATCATGGGTGACAAGCTAGTTCCCACCACTGACATCCTGCCACTCTCTGCTACATCGTGGTATAGAGAGGCAGTGCTGCGGCTCGAGCTAGCAAGCACAAACAGCCCACTTTTCCCAAACAAAGATCTAGTTATGCAATCTGCCTGGTTGGCCCTGTGTGACTTTGAGGCAGCGGTTGAAAGCAGCAGATTAGCACCCCGCTGGCCCCGGGCCACTTACTCCTCTAATGCTCCGGCCTGGCTCAATATGACCTGAGCATTATCCAAATCTCAGCAGCAGGCAACAACAGGCTATTAATAACTGGATGACTCATCAAATCATAACATAGACTTTATTAATAGAGATTAGAGAAGTAAAGACAGTGCATTACTGAAATAGTCTTATGCAAGATATTAAGAGAGTCATATGAAAAATCAAAACAATCACCCCTTTCAAGCAAGGGTGCATGTGTTTGTTTGCAAATGGGTGACTTGTGATCATCATCAGCTACTCTGCATTGTGTTAACAAAGCCAACACACCACAACACATAGATAATAACATAAACATCTATAACATACCTCCTGGTTTCACCCAAAAAAAATCATCATCTTGATGAGTACTGCTGCAAAATATCTCAAATGTGGGAATCAATGCAAGGCGACAAAAGGATTTACTAGGTCAATGCAAACTCAATTCTCTTCTGTAGCTACAATCCAACACTCAGTATGGAGTGGAAAATCCTTATAGCTGCTCCAGTTCTCTTGTCCCAGAATTGTTTCCAAACCACCAGGGAAAAGCATCCAGGGAAAGACTTGTGACAGTCAGGAGTGAAGTCTTGACATATGGTACCTCGATCCACAGAATATGAGAATAAGCCAAAGTCTGGGAGGCTCTGGGTGGGGTAGCTGGGATTGTCCTCAAGGATTCTGTGTCTCGTACCTCTCCGGTTCATCCACAAGGCAAACCAGGAGAACCAGCATTTCTCCCCTTCTTCATTCTTTTTTCCCAACCAGAAGTTGTACCCTTCAGGCTAAAAGCAAGCTGGAAGACGGCATCCACTACTCAATGGAATGGAGTGGCTGGTCAGAAAAAAGGAGCTTGCCCAGAGTAAAGACGGGCTCAAAATAAATTAGCCCAAATTTGACGTGGGTGTGAGCTGAGAGACAGAAGGCTGGCCTCACCCGTCCGCTCCCAAGGTGGACTCTATGAGCTCTGAGGGACTCTGCTCTCAACAATTCCCCCCGCTCACATGCATGTCCGGGTGAAGAGAGCACTTTGTGTGCATGGCGCTAACTCCTTCAGACCACTCCGGCTCATGCTGCCCAAAGGCAAAGTGGCAGGCTGGGAGAGGATGAGGAGGCGGACAAGAACGGGGGGGGGGCTTGTATTGTGTGAGTGTGTGATGAGCGAGCCTTTGAGTGAATTAGTGTGCCAGGAGAAAAAAAGTGTATGCATGTGTATGTAACTTTGTGCAAGTGAGCATGAGAAAGAGGTAAAAGGAGAAACAGGAGCACGAGAGTGAGAGGAAGCAACTATGTGTGCATAATGTCTGTGTACATGCAGCACAGCAAGTGTGTGTGCATGGTACAGTTGTGATGCACAAGTGTGAACCCGGATCATCACGAGGCCAAGAATCAGCCAGTGGAGGAGAAGAGGAGGAGATCTCCCATCAATTGGACAGCTACTGCAGCGCCAATCGCCTCTGTTTGATCATAATCAGACAAATTTATACTTCTACAGAGATACAGTTGATACAAACACGCACACTCCAGAAACACTGGATGGTGGTCATGTAGCAGGCTTTTATGTTTGACCTATGCCTTGCAGTCAATGCTTTTGTCTTAATGCTAGCTCCCTGCAAGAAAACAACTCTGAGCAGTGTAGAGCTTTTAAGGGAACACTGAGACAGGAAGTTAAAACCTTTGCAAGTGTGTTTGGTCAAACAAACAAACCACACAGCTGATGTGTGTATAAGAAGAAAAAAACATGGTTGTCCTTATATATTTACTGTATGCCTCCAAGCTCTATAGGTTACCTATTACATCCCACTCACCACTACTCACCTGTAGCACGTGTTGTCAGAGCAGGGGTTGTGCACCCGGACGATGATGAAGACATGCTGAAAGTGAGAGCGAATAGCCTTGGGGGTGAAAGGATGAGCACCGGGCTCCTGGAACACGATAGTCACAATGTCGTTCCCGATGTGGCGTTTCCTCAGCAACTGGTAAAACAACATTTTAATTAGAGTTAGTGCAGGAACCTGATTCTGAAAGCAAAGACATGACAGTCATGTGGAGCATTACAAAACATAACATTAAAAATAGAAAAAAAGATTCTTTAAAATGAAAGCTGGATGGTGATCAAATCTGATACTTGCGCTCCAATCCATGTCATGCATTCCTCTATTCTATACACCAGGCATGGGGAACCTATACCACAGGGCCAGTGTGGCTGCAGGTTTTTGTTCCAACCAATCAAGAGCACACAGTTTGACCAGTCAACTATCTGAAGACTGAGGTCAGTTGATTCAATGAGTCAAGTCTGATGTGCTGCTGCTTGGTTGGAAAGAAAACCTGCAGCCACACGGCCCTCTGTGGAATAGGTTTCCCATGCCTGCTATACACCCTTCCTCATGGCTTCCTTCTGCAAGATTTCCATTTCCTGATACAAGGCTAATTGTATAGCACAAAAGCTTGTTCTCTGTCTTTACCTGTTGTTTGTTGTTGGGTGTGTAAGGCAGCAGAGTGGACACATGGAACATGATCTCATAGTCCTTGAATGAAGTGTACAGGGAGTGAGTGCCTGTGGAATCCGCTGCAGGAAAAATAACGATACAGTGTTGAGGCCTGTGGTACAATGACTGCCATCCATCTCTCTCACATGTGTAATCTGTGCTCAGTGCTTTCTCCACGAGACAGGATGCAGTTTCACTCAAACATCTAGAAGATAATGGGTCATTGTGAGCGTGGATAAGATGACAAAACCAATGCTCAATGAACCGTTTAACTCTGTCTAGTGTCACGTGTTTGAATTTTTCTATGACATTACAGTTCTGTGAACAATGGAAAAACAGGCTGAATAAAGAAGAAATACAAACTGTGAAAAGTGAAACCAATTCACAGCAGAGCTACTGTTAAACAGGAGTGGCGTTACATCCACAGTCACCTAAGGTATATTAAAAACACAAAATGTGTGTGTGTTATTTAGAAGAGTGTTTTGGGTTTTTTACTTTTAGTGTCGAGCTGGGCTCTGTACTTGTTGAAGCCCTTCAGTCGAACCTTCTCCCCCAGCAGTTGGAGAAACTCTTCTAGGGCGGGACCAGCCGTCTCGTTGTTATACATCTCCTCCTCTGTGCTCTGGCCCGCTCGGCAGTACATCACCCCCACCTTCACCTGAAAGCTCAGCTAGGGTGCAGCAAACACACAGACATAACAACAGACATATATTTCTTTAACCGATACTTCTTCTCAGCTGAAACTCATTATCATTCCCTCTGTGTACAGATAAAGGGTTTCACATAGTTATGTGCTCTTTTCCTCCTACCCCTTGTTCATCCAGTTTCATCAGCTGCTCAGTGACTTTGGGTGTGTTGAGGGCCAATCTGAGGCAGGACAGATCCAGCTCAGGGAGAAGGTACTCCAGCACATCTTTGATGGGCAGCCCTCGCGTGGTGCCATGCTTAGAGGTGGAAGGCACTGCATCCTCCAGGATTGAACCTCTCAGGGTTGTCAGCTGAGTGAATGGAGACGGGAAGAGGAAGAAGAGATTACAGTCAAGAGAGGCAGAGGACAAAGAATGCAACAAGGAATCCTTGGTGTGCTTTGAACTTTTTCATGGAGATGGAGCACAGTGATAACAAAAGCTGCTGCCCAGATGCCAGGAGAGAATAAATGCAAACCACTGTGGTTTTATAAGTAATAGCAACCTCTTATTTTACCCTTAAAGACATAAAACAACAAGACAATTGTGACTCAAGGCCCAGGGTAAACAGAAACATGGAACTGAGGAAGAAGAGGTGGGAGGGCTTGTCCAAGCATTCTGTGTATA
Organism: Caranx ignobilis; assembly: GCA_021432705.1. Lineage (NCBI taxonomy): Eukaryota > Metazoa > Chordata > Actinopteri > Carangiformes > Carangidae > Caranx > Caranx ignobilis. Next base: position 10,442,173 of record MU269985.1, read on the forward strand.
CAGAGTCTGCATTGTGCTGGGCTCTGGGAGTGAACTCAATCACTCTGCTATCACAAGCAGCTGGAACGGACGGAGACTTTCTCCCCTGCAAGCTTGAGGCTGTGCTGGGCCTGTGTTTACAATGGACCTGTGTTCCCTGTGATGGAAGGTAGGATGGGGGGGGGGTGTCCTGAGGTACTTCAGTCTACAATGTGGGGGTTTAATCACATGCACCTGTCCTGCTTCAGTCCACAACAAACAGCCTCAGGCAGGTGCCTGTTCCCTCCGTCTGGGAATGCGTGTCTTTAGCACCCCTAAACTAACATTCAAAACCCAAACACAGAGCCAACACTGCAACTAAATACAGGAGTCTATTTTTTACTGAGGCACTGGAAGGAGAGGCAAAGCTCTCCACACAGTGGTTTGAGGTTGTTGGGCTCTGACAGGCCTTGGAGGCTGGAAGATGAGTGCACTTCCTGAAATTTCTTCACACATTGCTGATATTGGGAGACAGCTGAATAGCCTGAGGGCTGCTCGCGTGATAAGAAACAAAGACTGAAAGTAGTTTTACCTCGAGCTGGCAAAGTGGAAACTGAGCTACATGTACCTTCTATATGGAGAGGAAGATACAGGTCCAACAAGACAAAAAATACCAACTGAATAACGTAACATTTTCTCATTTTCTACCAAAATTATATCCCAGAGTTGTGAGTGCAAATAGAGGCAAGAAGTAGTAGCAAGAAGTGAGGTGGTGCCATGGTTGAGGCTGGGGTGTTGGCAGGACAGGACACTACGGCTGACCTCGCTGGTTCTGAAGATGAGGCGGTAGTTGTACTGCTGCCCATGCTCCTTGTCATCCTCAAGCTTCTCCCTGCGCAAGCTCACCGCAACTGGACCGAGAGCCTCGTCCATCCCGAAGTAGTTCCAGTGCTCTGAGTTGGAGGGGGAAGAACAGGCACAGTTAAAAAAAAACACATCTGGTCAGACATTTTCAACATCATTATTTTATTTAACACACTTAAAAATACATTTATTGAAAGCAGTTGAATATCTCTTACCTCTAAGGTAGAAGAACTTCCTATAGTAGTAAGCTCCCAGGTCCACATGCTCCACAATGTATTGTTTTCCCTTTTCGCTGAGCGTGCTGGGGCCCTCCTTTGGTCCCTCGAGTACTGCTACTCCAGCATTTGTGCAGTGCGTGCTCACAGATGTTTCATACAAGTTTCCTTCTCCGCTCAAGGCCCCTGAGCCACTGTTACTTGTTCCACCGGGAACAAGCCCATGATACCCCAACCCACCTGCTCCCAACCTGCGCCTTCCATTGCCATCAGAACCAATCTCATTGCGGAAGCAAGGGCAACTCAGCAGCATTTCGTTGCTCTGTTCGTCTCCTGCTTCCAAACTAGGACTGTCCCTAGAACTGAGCTCTTCCTGGCTGCCACTCGGCGAGCTGTAAGGTAGGCTGTGGGTGGACGAGAGAGTGGAGGTAGCCGAGGCTACAGCAGCGGCAGAAGCTCCAGTGGTGGTGTTTTTCCTCTTTCCCGCGGTCTGCCGCAACTGAATAACTTCATTGAGGTCAAGCAACATGCTCTGAACGTCATAATGAGCAAATCCTTTCTGACACACCCAGGGCTTAAGAGGGGGGCCCATGTCCTCTGTCCGGCTGTCCTCTACATCAGACCCCGCCCTGGGAGAGTCCATCTCACCCCGCACGTTCCGAAGTTTGCGGAATATAGACTCACCCCCTGTCTCTGATTTAGTGCGTCTTTTGGGGGGCTTATCTCTGTCCTTAGCCTTGGGAGGTTGGCTGTCTGCATCCTCCTGAAGATCAATGATAGCCTGCTTGGGCCCAACATTCAGCATGTCCTCCAGTTTCTCTGGAGCAGGGCTACGCTGGTCTACTTTGTCCCCTTGATAGCCCTTAAGCATTTCAAAGAAGCTTTCTCCAGATGCTCCATGTTGATCTATTGAAGAGGTGCTGCCGTATTCACGGTGAAGAGGGGACCATTTGGCTCCTGATGCGGGACCCCAGTCCTCTCCACTGTCCCCACTGCCCTCCATCTCACTGATAGTCATATCACTGTTGCTGCGCTGACGGATACGTCTCTGCCGTGGGTTTCTATGTGCAGGTCCTCTATAGTCTCCAGGGGCCAGGTAACGGGTGTCAGGGCTGTAATTGTTAGCCTGGGCTTGGGTGCGATTCTTTAAAGTATTGTGAATGTTACGCAGCATTGAAGAGTCCTGAGGGCTCATGATGGAGCCTAACTTAATGTGACCTTTTCCAGCAGAGGGCACACCAGAATTCTCTGGCTCTGGAGTTGAGTGCCACAGAGGCCCTGCAACGTCTTTCCTCGGGGGCCAGTCTGCCACCCGAGCCCGTACACCCATTTTAGGCACTCCTGTGCTCACAGTGGTATGGACATTGTCTGTGCGGATTGGCACAGCTCCTCCATTGACCACACGAAGGTGGCGGGTATAAAATTCATCAGTGGCTGGGATGGAACCCCCAACGGTGCGCTCCATGGGTGGACGCTTCAGGCTGGTCATAACACCAGTGCCAAAGGCTAAAGGCACTTAGCAGGTAGACATGGCTGCCCCTGGGATGAGATCCTGATCCCTGACTTCATGAGCAGATTGATTGTCTGGATCGACAAGTGGACACACACAGGGACGTGACGGGTCAAACCAACCTCTTCAGCACTCAAGCTTTCATATTGCGCCCCCAACTGCAGCAACAGTGCTACATGACATTTTCCTTACACCCTGGGGAGAAAAGAGAAGTCAATCAGTGCATATATTATCCATATCCTGACATATTTTCTTTACATAAATAAAACTGGAATTTATGGAAAGCTGAGGTGCAGATCTTCAATAATTAAGCTGCTGAGAGATATGATCCATATTAGTGGGAAACCAGACAACTTCATGCCTGATTGGCTTTGATCAGCACCCTGTCAAACAATGGAGAAAGCACAACAGTAAATCTAATTACAATCTCACCTCTGAAGCTAAGAGAGAAAATACCTCCACCTTTTTACTACTGGTAAGAGAACTTATAAAATGTCAAAAGGCAGATGTTTTTTTTTTTTTTCTCTGACGGCTTTTTACGAGCCAGTGAAAAGTCACTGACATGTTCAATTTCAGATAAGGGGACCTACTTTTCAAACCAATTTCAGTATAAAGCATTCAGGAGAAACATGAAAGCTCCGCCAAATTCAAAAAAGGGTTCACAATGTGTGCCATTTTTTTTCTTAAAAGTTTGAGCAGAGTGATTCCTTTGCCCTAATCAGTTAATTTGCCCAAAGAGGACAGTAACGATCAATTTTGCTCTAATAAACCGGTTCAGGACGTGCCAAAACCAAAGCTACATACAAGTGAATCATGTGGATCTATCGATAAACTTCAAGTCTCTTCAGTGGCCACAGCTCCCACTGTCATGACTCTTGGCTTCTGACTTGTCCAATATGTCTCATGTGCCTCTTTAGTAGCCAACATTAGTGAATTGTGATGCAGAGTTGCAGTTTTTGGGATCAAATATCCCAAGCTGCACATCAAAAAGCAAAGAGGCCCTTTGAAATCATCTGAGAAGTGGATGATGATCCTCTGCCTGACAAATCGAGCCAATTTGGCAGTGAGACACTGGGGGAGATTAAGGCTCCACTCTGAGTCAGCCCTGCCTGGCTGTGGCTGTGATCACATTAGCCACAAGCAATCAGTGCACTGTGACGGGCCTACAGCACAGCCACCTTCACACTGCATCACAACATCAGGGCCGATTTTATACAAACAAAGAATAGATACACCTCTTAGCAGTAAGAGGAAATTCACCTTTGTTCTAAACAATAAATGTAATTAAAGTCCGAGGCAGGGAGAGCAGCAGCCGCAGCAGCACAGTGGCAGAATCAGCCGAGAGATGGGTCAAATGTTCACAAGACACTTCAGTGTGTTTGATAACATCAAGATCAATTTATCAGTCACACAATGAGTGCCGGTGTAAAATCTCAAGGCTTTGCAGATGATTCCATTTTTAAAATGCCTAAGGCAAAGTGTACCCAGTCAACCTTTGTTCAAAACACAGAAGAGTTGTTTCTGACAAACTCTAAACCTTATGAAACAGAGACCACCTCTCTTTCCTGTTCTTACCCAACAGTGTGTCAAAATTGCCATTCAATTTGCAATCAAGTGTTGCAACAGTCATCATGGTCAGGATCCTCAGACAATGCATTTATTGGGAAAATGTTACATGTGGAGCCTGATATCCGTGCAGTCTGATATTAAGCCAATCAGAGTGAAATTCTTCACAAAAGACCCTCTAATGAAATGCAAACCCAGGATGTCAAAGCTTCATGGTGACATGATAAGCGCCTTAAACCACAAGGCCACCAACACAAACCCACATCACTTCATGCATCTTTTGAAACAAGATGAAAGAAAATACCCCAACTGTGATCTTCCATTTGTCACACAAGGAATTTTCCCGCTGTACGCTCCTCAAATGAATGGGCATCTAATGTTGGCAGGGGATTTACTGTCTGGGGCAAATTAATAAAAAAGCCTTTAATTAATTAAAAGAGAAAAAAAACACATTCATGTCCTACTAACCACCCTCTTTCTCTGACATGAAGAAGAGTGAAAATAGTCAGGGAATGTAAGTTAAACTAGTGTCGGTCCAGTCCCAGAGTGTTGGGCCTCATTCCCTCACACTGCCGTGTGTCCACAGGGACGGACAGATGAATAGAGGCAACACACACACACACACACACACACACACAGACTTAGGCGCACACATACACACGTCCCAGAAAACAGGCCTCTAATCTCCTCGCTGACGGACATCCAGACAGACGACTGGCTTCATGGTCTTGTCAGATTAAAAGGAGGAGTGTGGCATTGAGACTGAGAGAGTGTGTCTTCTTTACATTTGTGTGGCTGAGAAAGACAGGCTGAGAATGAGAGCGAGGAGAAAACTGGGAGGAAATTCAAATAAAACCCACACAAAAGTGGCATTCCAACCATCCTGACAGTTTTTCCATCCTCAGCAGAATTAATCTGAGCGATTTTTTTTCACAGGTCGAGGGACATGCCCAAACAGCTTGAGCCTGTTGACTAAATGAGGTTAACTTCCTGTAATTGGGGCTCTGACCCCCCCAGCTGGTCTGTAAAAGCTGTTGAGAGATGAGCAAATCGGTGGTACAGACGAAGGGCTGGTGACATCATGGCACACCCCTGAAGAGCTACAATTTGTTTCTCCTGGTTATAAAGGACGAGTCTAGACACAGAGGACTGGATAACATGTCCCCATGAAGATTCAAACTGTGTGTGTGTATGTGTGTGTGAGATAAAGGTGATTCAGACAGCTGCTCTTCCAGGATGTTGCAGGATCTTGTGACCATACACACACACATATTACATGGTATTAATGGCAGTACGACAGACAACAGTCAGTCAGCAGGACAGATGAATCGTGTGATGAATCACACGTGTGAACCGAAGGTCTGACTCTTCCAAATCTGACTCATAAAAATCATAAGAAACCTGAGCAGAGCAAAAGAGGAGGACCTGAGTCATCATTTTAAGACACAGCTCAGGGTGCTATAGACATTCTTAGAGCTGGGGTCTCCTGGCGAGAAATCCCAGTTACTGAGCGGTTTGGCTAACTGGTGTACCAGAAAAAAAGGACACCGTGCTGGAGTTGAAAGACTCTTCGTCCTGTGTCCCCATACATAGAGGGAATGAGGTTTCTCAGTAGACTGGGCAAGTGTTTCCAGAGCTGAGACAAAGGAGCCAAAGGATTGCCCTACAAGCTTGTAATTACTGCGTGCTTGAAAGGGACTATGGGGCTGTTTGGCTGACACCATTGGCTTTCAAACAGGCACCCTACCATTTACCCCAATGGCTCTCACTGTCTCCTAATCTTTCCTGCTCTAAGGGTTGACTGGGCTGTTGGGCAACAGGCACAAAGGTCCCTCTGTGCTGGCTTGGGCAAGACTGGGGCCCCACTCCAGCACGGTGAAGTCTTTGAAAATTGCCTGGCAAGCGGACCTCACTATGGCTGTGTGTCTGAGCCCTGCCAGGAAAACCAGATGAATTAAATGCATGCAGAGCTGGAGGAACAGAGATGAAGCAAACAGCAAACCAGAAACAAGAAGAACACAGAACTAGGAGGGCGAGCACAAGAAAGCAGAAGAATGACTTACAACATAAAGTAGAAATAGTATCTGTGTTGAATGACCATATGACAATCGTATCAGGGTCCTTTTCCTGTTCTGTAATCCCCTGACTCACTGCTGCAACACGCATTAACTGTCAGATGACTGAGATTTCAAGAAGTAACATGGGGAAAAAAAAACATTTCTTACTGGGAGAAGTTTGTGTAAATGACTAAATGACCGCAGATAAACCTCAAACCCTTCCACAATGAGAGAGCTCGCTCTTGAGGGTTGTGCACAGGTCAGCTTGAAGAATTACAGCTTTGGAGGAGAAAAATCTGCAATCGTAGTAAATTCAACTGACTCCTACACAACACAACACATCACTTTCTGTCAGGCCAAGAGTGTTAAGGAGGGAGGGTAAACTAAGGTCTCGACATATCCGCTGAGGTGTATACCTGACACGGCTGCCCATAAGCACAACAGATGCGCTGGAAGTAACAAAGCATCTCCTTCCCTCCTGTCCTTCCATCTGCCCCCCCCCTCCCCTCCATCTCCTCTCCTCTCTTTTTTTAAAAACCTTTTTCTGTCTACTTCCTCTGCCTGGATACGTTCATCTGGCCAGGGACCAGGCACAAACCTGCCCATCTGATTGAGCAAACTTGAGAACCTGACACCTTCAGAGGAAAACAGACAGGCCTGCTGGCAGACAAACGATACTAGCATCATCCAACCGCGAGCTGAGGTCCTGGAATTTCACCAATTTCACTGGAGGAAGTGATGAACGTCTGCGTGAGGCGGGCGAAGAGGAGCGGGGCATGTTGAGGCAGCTTCTTACAGAGGAGTGCAACACTGACTGTTCAAGTGATAATCTGCTATAAAACCCTTTTTTTATGGTGCCTATGCCTGCCGTGACTTTACAGCTACAAGCTTGTCTTTTATCTTTGCAATCAACTTATACTGGGAGCTTTGATCCAAGATGTCAGCTCTGGATGAGGCAGGCTACCACAGTAAAATGCGAAGCGGGCCGACAAATTCATCAGCTGACCACAAGCACACGCAATGCAAACACCACGTGCGGTCGGAGCGCTTAAAAAAAAAAAAGCGGTGGCGGTGTATCGACATTCATCATCGCCATTGTTCTGTGATGTGCTGCTTGCTCTGCCCCAATCTGGGCTTCTCGCTATCACTGCAGCACAGTTCAGTGAGTAATGGGCATAGCTAACCACTGGCAAAGTGAATTTCCCTCACAGCCTTACACAAGGAGACAGCTCTGGAGAAGCACCAGAATATATTCATTGCCATTATCTACAGCAGGGTGTCCTTCATCCTTCCTCTCTTCTTATCCAGAAAGTGCTCTGTGAAGGTTTCGCCTTTTACATGGGCGACGCGGCAGGATAAATAGACACTTGAAACACTTGACACAGTTTATAGTTAGCAATGGTAAACCTGGTCCTACTACCTACTGTCATTATCTGGGTGGGCCACGAGTTTGACAATGAAAGCTTTTGTCCAACTCCTAGAGGGCCAAAAAAAAAAAAAAAAACTAATTGCATTGCTTACAGCTTAGGTGGTCTGCTTGTCCAGATGTAAGAAGAATTACTGCATCTTACACTTTCACTTAACAGCTGCCCTGTCAAAAGAAGAAGATGGAAAAAAAAAAAGTCAACAGTGTTGAACAGGCATGTACTCGATTGATTTAAAGTTTGTAAACCCAGCACTAACATTCTGCTCGGTAGCTTCACAAATTTATGATCCATGCATACATTAAATCTACAGAGGCCAAGCCCGAGTTGGTTGAGCGCCTCATATTTGACGGTGGGATTATTGATGACTTGTCTTTATCGAGGGGGTTCAGATTTAAGGTCGTTGGCTTTTAAAAGCCGTGCGTTATAAAGAGCAATGAAGGGGAAGCAGTGTGCTGCTGCCTGAAGAGGAATGTGAAAAATTCTAATGAGGTGGCTGCCTGGCTGCTGAACTGCAGCAGTCGGGAGCTGAGGTTTAAAAGTGGAAGTCTGCTCCAGGCTGCACTTTCCCTCTCCCTGCCCTTTCTGCTGCCTCTAACCCTAGGACTCCATTAAACAGACAGTGAGGTCCTGATGCACACGGACAGGTACACACAGAGGGGAAGGCTCCGACGCATATGTACGTGACAAAGCAAAATAAAAAACAAAAACACCAAATTCTACCGAGACAAAAAAGAAAACAGCAAATTTGTTGATCTGACTCGTAAGAATAAACTCTGAACTCACGGGACCGTAGCTATTTTTGAATAAGACAGACCAAACTGCTTTCTGCTTTCAAACATCAGAGGCAGCTTAGAGAGATGTTATTTCTGCAATGCCTCTCTCAAACTGAGAGTACTTTTTCCTTGGAAATCTCATTTGCAATGCAAGATATGGCCTCTGTGTTGAGTCCAGTCTGGGCGGCCTATTACAAAATGCTGGATAGTCTCCACAGTCTATGATAAAATAAAACTCACAGTGCATGCAAATAATTACTGAGGGTATGTTTGAAATCCATTTTCAATAGCAAACTTTTAATGACCACCCCTACAACGCCGTAGGTTTAACTCCTGCAGTGGTGCTTTCACCTTAATCAGTAACTAATCAGTGGCAAATTGTACAGGCAGTATTTACAGGTGGGAAGTCAGTGAGGGATCACAATGTTGTTCCCTAACAGCATTAGCTGATTTGGAGCCATCTCACCATAAACCATGAGCTCTTTTCAATCTCAAAGAACTAAGAACTGAGCAACTACTGTATTTAAATACATTCCAGTACAATTCTGTTTTAGTTATAAAGTAGTGTAGCAGCAGTGTTGTGGACATGTGTGATCACTAGTGATCACTAGTGACACCTGTTACACCAATCTGTTATATAGATCCAACATGGATAACTAGTTTCACAGGTCAGAGAGCATTGAGCTCTGGATCGAGATCCAGACCTGTGACCTATAAATTGTTATTTCATGGGTCTGAACTGGTGCAGTATTTCAAACCTGTGCAGCACCGGTCATGTGACGCTACTCAGCCAATCAGCGCGACTCGGCACTGTGAGATGACACGTGGGGCAGTCGGAGAGATTAGAGGCTAAAGTGGGGTATGAAAGGGAAAGAGAAATAAAATGGCACCACTGTTGAGTTGTTAAGGTTGGTTATATAAATGATAAAATAGCTGAGAGTGTTAGAATGTGAAGTGGAGTTAACAAAGAACTACAAAAAGGTTATGTCGAGCTCCACTCACAGGCCTCTTTCACTTTGTTTTTTTTTTTTAAATCATGAACTTGACTTTAAGACCCAGTGTCTTCCAAAGCTTCTTGTTATGTGCTTATTTATGGCGCACCATAAAGATAATAACAGAAAGCTTTAGCACAAGCAGTGGCAGGTTGCCAAAACCTGAAGATAAAGCCCAAAGCTCATCCTGTCAACTGCCACTTCAACAAACTGTCCCGCTTACAGGTGCTTTAGAAGCTCATTTGACATATGGGACACTGCTACTGTGTATAACCATCCACAATGTGTGAGGCCACAGCTTGGATCACATCTTAAGTCATTCATTCCTAATTTTTTTAATTTTTTTTAATTGATATAGTCTTTCATTTAAAACAATCTGAAAAAATGTCCTGGACAACTGCAGCCCAGAAACTCATGCTGTGTGGAAGTGGCATCTTTTAGGTCCATTTCTGGCTATAAATGAATACAGTGTGGGTTTGTTGAACGCTTTGATATATTGTTATTGAACAATGAATAATCTGTGTCCTTCCATGCTGAGTTTCGACATGCCAGGGAAAATCAGCCTGCTGAGGTTCACTGAAAAGGCAAAAATACTTTGATATCACCTGCTGTAATTAACACAGAGGCTTGAGGAGCTCACTATGACAGTCTCACATCGATCCTGCTCCACACAGGAAACATCGTGACAACTTTCTCCACACAGGAACACTCCAAGTCAGAGTACCTTTTTCCCTATATCCTACTGCACCAGGTGAAAAAGATCTGTGATTTATACGGGAATGTCTCGCTGCGACGTGCTGACAGAGAAAGCCTGTGATTTCAAAGCTGAACCCTCGCTCTTTAAAATTCTCTCCTGCCTACCATTTCCACTAGCAGCTCCTATAAGAGCCTGTAAGGTGACTCCCACCTCACATATTTGAATTTCATTACAGTAGGTTTATAGCCTTCATATTTAAATGATTTTATTTCTACTTGAGACACAGTGTTATGCAATACCACTGATTTTCATTTCCGATCCAATATTAATAACCAGGCTGGTATTTGCTGATACCAACAAGATACCAATACTTAAAAAAAACAATAAGGGAAATAATAAATAGTCTATAATCATTTCAAATGAGAAATACAGTAAGACTACTCATTACTCTTTAAGTTGCAGCCCTGATGTTTATATGACTATCTGGAGTGTCTTTTTGATTCATATTTATAAATTCAGCCGGCATATTTATTCAAAGCCATTTAAATCATAGGGCATTCTGTGGCTTTACGAATGAGGGGAACTCCCATTATTCGAACATCAAGACATAAACCAAAGCCCACATGGATATGAATCACTTTCCCACAGTTGCTCATCAAATTTGCCTGTAGACCCACTCTCTCTCTCTCCCTCGCTCTCTCTGTCTGTACCTGGATAACGCCTGCCACTGCCAAAGGACAGACACTCACTGAAGTCGGCCTGACCTTAGCAGCACCTCTCTTCCCCTCTTCTTCGGACCACTGCTGCGCAACCTCATCATATCGTGTCCTGTGATTACATCTCGGGTGTGTGACAAGGCTTGTGGTGTTGCCACAGAAACTCACAGCCTTCCAACAAACATCCCAAACGGTGTCATCGTCATTCTCAGAGCTGAAGAAGTTCCATGCTCGGCTTTTTTTTGCATTCAGCCGTAGTATCAACCAAATATTATTTAGACTGGATCCTGGTTGATGATGAAAGACACATTTACTCAAATTATTAGGTCAAGTTATCGATCTATTAATGTGAGGTCAAGTCATCGATCTATTAATGTGAGAATCAATCCTAGACCAGAAATGTTCGGAATCAGAAGTATTGATATTTCAGTATTAATCTGCACACCACCACTGAGAAACCAGGACTCCAGTGCAATGAGAGCATTTCCCAGCAGTGTGCCGTGTAAAACAGGACAGTGTTGGCTGGGACAGAGAGGTGTTTATAGGGGCACTCGATTTCCTCTGTTACCCCTGCAAAATGTTAACACCTCCCCCCGACTCCCCGCTTAATATCTGAAAAGCAGTGAACCTATTTGTTACAAAACAAATACTCCCTGCTCAGCATGGGGCTGGCACACGCCTCTGTATGTGCTCAAGTGTGTGTGCTGGGAAGAAGCAGTTTCCATCAGTTGAGGATTTAAATAGAAGGGATGTGAGAGTAGCAACAGTATAATTAACAGTGCACATGCAAGGAGGAGGGCTGAGCGAACAGTTTGTGTGTTTGCCGTGTATAATTCGGCCTCACCACGTGCCAGAAGACAGGGATGGGGCTGAGCTGGGGGGCACGCCAAACACTTCCAAGCCTGCTTTTACTTCATTCTCAGATCACAGGCACTCACGAGCAAAACAAATCGGAGTACGCCTGAAGTGCTGTTCAGTCATCTAACGTATCTTGTGTGCACAGATTCATTTTGACTGCTCCACGAGATAGATGTCACATCACCACGGGTAGCAGCGGAGTCAGGAGGCTATGGGACAGTTTGTACAGGGATAAACAGAGAAGGCTCACTGCACGTCAATCAAAACGTCAATTAGATCACAGTATTTTGATAATGCGAATACGGGTGCCCTAGATGAGATGTTTCGCAGTGCACCATCCACCAGTGGCTGCTCGAGGCTGGAGGCATTCCCCGCTGTGTGCATGTGCGCGCCCCTCAGCGAGTAGCCTACTGGTCACTTGCCCAGTGTCGGTCATAGCTGGGCTCAAGCCAATACAGCCATTTACTCCTGTGGTTCATGGCTACTAGCAGTGGAAATGAAATGTAGGCCGTCAATAATATTCCTGAAAATCACCAAGCTTAAAGACAACACATACGAACCTTTGTTGGAACACCAGTCACGTGGCCCAATATTTCCTACTGGAAACAATCCAATCAATGTTCAAATGTTGGTCACTCAATTGGATCAAACTACTTTGGTCATGTGCCACGATTTAATGGAGTTAAATCTTATTTTCTTAGGGGCTTTCCAAATGTCTTGGGTTGGTGAACCTCTGGATCCAGACTGCATCTGGAAGCTTGGACCTTGATACACTTGTGGGCAAGTCTAAAAAAGTGAACGAGTGTGTGTGTGTGTGTGTGTGAGCAGCAAGGTCAGTAGACAGTTAGCCTGACAGATTCTCACAGCAGAGGTGTCAATGTGACAGATGCATGTGATGTTTGGAAGTCATCCACTACTCTGTCCTCTCACATCCTCTGCCTGATTACACAGGTAGCAAACATGCCAAATCATAGAGGACACAGAGGGGGCAGCAATCCTGATTAGACCAGCCAGCGCAATTAAGAATACATTTATTCATTACAAAGCACAAAGCAAATAAAGTGTTTGGGGGGAAATCTGTAGCCTATGTGTCCATGTGGCAGCGGGACCATCAGCTGGAACGCAGACACATTAACTGAATGCTCAGATCAGATAACAGTCTGACAGGAAAAAACAATGAAAACATTTGTCTCAGTCTCTCAAGGAACTTGAACCCCACAACAGGGACTCCATGTGTTGTTGAAGGAGCATTTTAAGAATGAAATACTTTAAGGATGACATGTTGGGCTTCGACTGGGCTGTCTGAACAAGTTGTGGCAAAGTGATGTTATGGAAGAGGAGCAAAAGAGATGTAATGGTTTGCTGAGACAGTTTTAGGAAGGGTCAGGGCCCTGCTGCGCAAACACGAGAAACATGAGCTCCACTGCAGCAGCACCACTGACCACAGGCTCTATCTAAAACGCCCCCCTGAGAACGTAATCAAATCTATCAGGGGACGCTGTACACATCCTTTGGCATTTAAATCGATCAACAGCTGCTTGGGAAACAGATACACCTCTGCGGCAATCAGGACGGAGGACATAAACTAATTTGATTACACAGATGAACAGGGGCAGCCATGGTGGGATGAATTTCAAACGTGCAAGGATTCCCCACAGACTAATATCAGTGACAGGGGAGCGGGAGATTGCTGCTAGGAAACAAGAGGATCCTTCGCTGTGAGAGCAGCAGTCAAAAGGAAAACACGGGCAGAGCGTCCTGGAAGGCCAGAGTCAAGGTGAAATCTTGATTAATATCCCCTCGCATTGGCCAAATCGCTGCTGTGCTGCCACTGGACATTAATTGTTTGCCCTGCGCACAGGATGTACTCCACGATTTTGTAATTAACCCTTTTCAGTTTGCAAGGATGGAGGCATGAAAAATAAGGGCAGGTTCTTGCCAGGTAAGCGTTTTGACGAGGGAGTACAATTGGCTGCAGCGGTGGGGACAAAGGGAAAGCTTCAGTATGAGCTGACATTAGGGGCCATAGAAGTGAAGTGGGTGGGGGGAGGCAGCAGTGAAAGGGCTTATCATACTCAAACTCCCAGGAAAGCTCAGGGGGATTCTCTGCCCTCTCTCTGGAGAGGCCTGGCTGTCCCCTACAGCTTGGAGGGCAGCCTAATTCCCCAAATGAGGACTCAGGTGTGCCTCCCTGTTCAGCATTATTTGTAAGACATGGAAAGCAGTTTCCCCGTGTGTTGTTGTACGTGTGGAAAAGCCCGATGAGGGCCCAGGACCCACAACAACAATGTAGCAAACTTACACACCATTTCCAGTCATTGATTTTGGCAGGTGTCCAGCGTATGGCCCGCTGCACTTTCAGCCCAATTATAAACAGTTGGGCCGCAGAGTTAATCAATTCATACAGAGTCATTTGGACTGTGATAAGTCAGCTAGTGTTGCATAACAGTGGTACCCTGCTAAATCACAGTCTGTGCCAGAAGAATCACAGCGCAAACCTGCATAGTGAGCTCCCTGCTACTGCTGCTGGCGTGCACTGCTCTGCACGTACACTTGCAGCCGACTGTGGTTTTATCGTGATCCCCATGCCAGTTCCATGCAAACCACATCTCATATTAGGCAGCGGGCTTGGGCTGCAGGGTTTTCAATTCTTTTGTTTCCATGAAACACCAGAAAAAACTGCTCAATAGTGTTAAAATACAGAACTGTGAAATGCAAACAAATTAACATGTGCTTTATTAATCAGACAGCTGGCCCAGTAATGCCTCTGTTGTAGTGTCACACACACACACACACACACACACACACACACACACACACTCATACACTTTTCCCTCCAGGCTGGCTATAATCAGGAGTTTGCATTCCCACAAGTCACAGAGGAGGAAAACATGCAAGTTTTGACTGGAGCGCTTCATTTGCATCACAGAGAATGTGTTTCTAACATGTGTGGGATATTTTTAACACCTCACCTTGGTTTGTATGCTTCAATTTTCTGTTGAAAATGAGACAAAGGGTAAAAAAAATTCAGGAAAATTACATAAAACCACCTTGTAAAGAAGCACTGAGCCACTGGTGACTAATCAGTATTCAAGGCAAGTATGAGTACCATGTAAACTTCCATCCTCCCTAGCACTAATGGTAGAGATAACCACGCTGAACTATAAGCATTCAGGATACGAGTGAAACACTAAAACACACTCCCTCGCTTGCGTCAGTTTAACACAGAAAGTAAGGCTGTATGAATATGGTCAGAAAGTTGTGTCTCATGTATTATACAAGCAAATGCCTAACCGCATATTTATAACTCGGCTTTCAGTTTCGTCTGTGTTTCTTCTCTTGCAAAGCTGTAGGCTGGGTATCCAGGAATACATCAATGAATTACACAGGAAACAGGCAGTGAGAGAGGAAAGGCTGGGAAAGCAGCCATGTTTGTTATTAGCCAGCCCTATCTGCCCTTTGCTCCTGGGGCAACATGGAAAAAAGCCTATGGCCTAATTGTCCGACAGTGTGCTGTTTTACACTGTATAATCTAAACATTAAGAGTAATATTGGGTTGTATCTATGCTGTGTGCATAAGGCTGAGGAAATCACACTGCACAACATGGAAATGCCACATGGACATTTTTCCTGCTCACTTCAATCAGTCCACCTGAAACTTCTATTTGTTTAAAAAGTCATTTGAATCCAGCAAAAGCCTTTAGCTCACAGTGCTCTCATTCTTCCCTCTCAGCTTTGCTCAGAGCAAGGCAGGAACTCACAGGGTGGAAATGGATTCCCCTCTTCTGAAGCAGAGGATGTGGAATTTTGGAGCAATAAGAGGTGGGATTTTTTTTTTTTAGTTCCAGCACAGGAAACAAAGCACAACACAACCTCCAGCAACAATGCTTCCACCATTAAAACACAGTTTCTTGCTCAGGTAGTGTTCCACAAAGTTGTGTTTTTAAATGGGGAAACCTCATGCAGTGGTACTGTCATACAAGCATTCCTGTTTTACTACACATCACATGGTAAAAGTCATTCCTGAAAGTAACAACAACAGTTATAAGCATGAGCAGGAATGAGGACAAGCTGAACAGACCTGTCTACGAACTGAGATCTGTTTCGAGCTCAGCCATGACCAAGCCCTCACGCATTCCTGCTTCTCAGATTTCTGTCCACAGGAGGGACAACAGCAGAAACCTCTGTCGGTTTTTTTGTATGTGGAATGATTTTCCACCGCTGCCCACATAGGCTCTGCATGGGGCATGGGCCTGCAACTCTGCTTGATGTTTTGATTCTTCTCTGAGCAGAGTTCTGTAATCTGTTCCAGAGAGAGCGTGCAGGCCATGTAGAGACAGTGTAGCAACCGGCAGACATGTCGAGGCAACACCGAGCATGTCATCGCTGAGTGGCGGAGGAGATACCCTGAAGCAACACATCATCACCAGAATTCCAGATTTCATAATGGAAAGTTTCTTTTTTTTTTCATTCTCACATTCAGTTTTTTTTTTTTTTTTTACGTGGTTGTTTGTCAAACAGTTTGTTTGTTTGTTTTTTCTTCTCCATCTTCCACTCTCTGTCCAATGTCGTACTATTTTCAGCGCCTATGAGGTTTGATGGGAGCAGAAAAGGGGAATTACACAGTGTCTGATCTCTGCATGACTGTGGGTTTTGGTTAAGGGTTGAGAATTGGAAGCAGGATGACACAACCCATTCACAGAGAGGTTGCTTTAGTTCATGGACATACAAGCAACAGACCACCAAACTGAGACCCATCCGTCAATCAGGTGCAGATCCAAGACAACAGCAACACTATGCACCTGCCCTAGATGATGAACTGCCAGTGCCAGTGGAGCCTATAGAATCACAGATAATTACAGTGGCCAAGTTGCCGTGCATTTTTTCAAGGTCAAAAATTCCCCAAACTTTGTGGTTGGACTGGTGGGGGGGGGGGTTGAAAAGAGGGGAATTTTCCTTTGTCTGCTCGCATTTGCTCTGTGACAGCGTGTTGAAAAGGGATTACATCATCACTATTGTAGCTTCCGAGCCCTCTGCTTTCCCCCCATTTGTTGATCTACGATGGACTGTCCGATCCAGACAAAGGAGGAGCATTCCAACAATTTAGCAAGCAGGAAACGCAGAACCACAGTCGCACCTCATTACAGTCAAACTCATCAACCCCCTCAGTCACTGGCGAAAAGACGCTCTCACTGAGAAAAACGCTGGAGGCCATATTATCATCAAGTCATTCGACTTCTGACTATGGGCTGACTAATACGAGTCTGACTGTTTTAAACTGCCTGACCCTCTTCTTTTAGGTTAAAAAATTGATATTTTTCAAGCTGTTATTAAAGGTCATGTCAAAACTCAAGCACATACGACATTTTGGGCTTTGTCACAAATAAGCCTAAAGAAATCAGCCTTGTAGCTGACATTGGCTATGCTGGTACACCAGGAGATGTGGGCCGTATCTCAAGGTCTGTGTAGTCTGTCGTCCGGTCTGTCATCAGTAACAGGCTCTGAGAACTGACAGGGGCACGGACTTCAGAGCAGCCAGTCAGGTGATGCTACACATTCCCAAAAGTTAAGGTTTGAGACATTAAAAATCTGACAGGAATAATCACCAGATGACTGGAAAAAGAAACTGGATAGAAGTTTTTTTACGAATTAAAATCAATTGATCCGCAAAGCACTTTAGACTTGAGAATTAATCATAATAATCTCAATAAATTCATCATATTACATAAACAGTTAATTTCAGCATCTCGGTGATGGCCACTTAGCATAATTGCAGCCCACACATTCCAGAGTGGCAAATTATAAAGCACTACAATACTCCTCTTGTTGTTGCCTTTTATCTTTGCTCAAGCTATTCCCTTTGAGCCAATGCACAAGAGACAACAGAAACATAAGCTCAACTTAGCAACAGGAAGAGTCCCTGTGTGAATGTGTGGGCATGTTAGGAAGACATTACTACAAATGAAGCACACACAACCATTGTTATTGTGAGTGAGTAGTATGATGCAAAAAGTGAAAATAGAAACACTGTCCTTCAGTAACACAACGAGGGGAGGGGTATTTACACCGATAAGAAATGTGAGAAGCAGCGGACTTTTTCCCTAAACAACAGACATGTTTGGAATCTGTTTGTTGATGTGCTTTGATAAGAAAGGCCAAGAAAAATGAAAAAAAAAATAATCTTTGGACAGATCTTGTCAACCTGATGCTTCTCATATAGGTTTCATGCTGCCATGGCTCCAGACTAGTTTTCCCTAAATGAGCTGTTTTCAGGCCCATGCAGGTCTGTCTTATCTTAACCTTGAATGGTATTTCTGTAAACAAAATAAAACACCGCCTCGTTGCTCTGTTGTGACAGATTCAACTGGAATGGGAATACTTTCCCCCCAATAGTGATACAGAGCTTTTATGTTTGGGTTAAATTAATTCTCTATATCAAACCCCACCAGAGAAAGCAAGAAGCAGACCAGAGTGAATATTAGCTACGTTTTAGACCAAGCAAATGAGACAAAGCTGAGATTAGACTCACAATTAAACATGGAAGTGGACCTGTATGATCAGTCATGCCCACCACAGGTCAGCTAAGCCTATCAAGAATGCTAAAAATCCTTGATCCTTGCCCAAAGCTAAACTCCAAAGCTTCCTTTTTTTTCACCTGACTCATGCCAAGCAGTGCTACTGAAGCGTGCACTGTGATTCAGTTAGTGGGGAGCCCAGCATTTTTAATTTCCTACCTGCATACTTGTGCCTGGTTTGTTACAGCTGGTATTTTGTAAATATGAGATACAGTACATGTCTTTGAACTTTGCATGGCTGGCACTGTGCACTGTTTGTAACTATTCAAACAGTCCTCTGTTTGCCATGTAGCCCTGCATTGCCAGATATTTCCTATTCTCTCCTGCTGCCACCACTGTAATGATCTGTACCCTGCCTCTTTCCCCTGAACACATTGGACAATAAGGGAGGTTTTGTGTATAGTCTGCACATTAAGCAGAAATAAAGCACCAAACAGGAGGATCTGAATAGGCATTATCTCTTCACAATGCCAGCTCACTGAACATACCGGGGACCATGACCACTGGCACCCAGAACAGCATATATCATATCACCATGCGACCAGCTTGGTGTAATCTGTTCAAACAGATGTTGATCCAGACAGACTGTAAATAAACCAGAGCTCAAGTCAAGCAGATGTGGCACAAGGAAATCACTTGGTGTCTCAAATCCCTCCTCGTGTGGCAACAACACGGGGTATACCATGCTGAAAAACACTGGTCTATGGGGTACACAAGGAGACATCTATAGATGCCATATGTAGTGATATAGCATGCACGGTGCCACCTGTGAGTCGTCTCTGGGAGCAATGCCCTTGACATATATACAACGACGCAGCGGATACATTTATTTTGACAGCCCCGGTGATAGTCGGGTACAGGCGCTTCTAAACCACCAGCTCTATTAGTTTAGAAAAAAAAAAAAAAAACACTGGCACTGACTGCGCACTGGCTCCACACTGCACCTTCACACAACACAACACAAAGATGTGCTTTGTCCTCACACAGTCGACAGATGTTGTGTGTGGGCACCTTGTACCACGAACAACACCCCGCACATGACTAGCACTATGCTCGCGACTCACCTTTCCTCCTGCCTGCCTCGAGCTTTTGGATGTCACACAATACGAAGCGGGGTTTTCCTCCTTTGCCTTTTCTCGTTTCAACTCGTTAAAAGGTCCTACAAGTCCGTGACACAAACTGCGTGCCTGTCTTCCTTACCTTCGCGGGAGGCGTGCTCGCCTCGCTCCAAACCGAAAATGCCCCGGTGTGTCCCTCCCATAGACTGTATGTAGGTCCCTCCTGAGAGGCAACTTGGAAGTTTGATACAAAGTTGCGGGTTCGCCTTGCTGCGCTATGCAGCTGCTGGAGGGATGAGATCATTCAGGCAGCCTCCCCTCTCTCACTGCCCCGGAGTCTCGCGAGAAGGCGTCATGGGGGGAAAGCAAACGTTACCGTGGCAACAGTGCTCACCTGTAGTGGGTAGACGAGAGACGAGGGAGAAACGAAGAGCTCTCACTCTGTTTGAAAAATACTGATTGAACGCTAGCTAGCAAGCATGAGTGCTCTACTGCGAACTTTTTTTACCAACAAACATTGTTTGTATGCCCCTTTATCTTTATCCATGTTTATGTTTGGTTTCAATCAAAAAGTTTATTGGGCATGTCTATGTTGTTTGAATGTGTCTCTCGCCTCACAACAAGGAAATTTACACACACACACACACACACACACAACCTCTGACCCACTGTTGCAAGCTGAAAATAACAGAAAGCATCTCAATCCAAAGCTGAGTAGTTCTTGTGTGTAGTTGTTTGTTTTATTTAATGGTTTGTCAACTATTTCCCAGTCTTGAACAGAGTGGCTCATCTTAAACATAAACAATCTTTGGGGGGTGTTTTTCTGCAAGCTGTATGCATGTGTATGGGGGAGCAGTGCAGAGAGGGTGGAGGAGAGCCCCTGAAATTCATCCTCCAATATTTGCTCCTTGTATAGACAGTATCAGGAGCCTGGCACTCAAGCCCTGGCCAGCTGGCCTGTGGGAAGCATATTAATCAAATGTCCTCATGTCTCATGACACCACAACCATTTAAATTTGATATGCAAAGATAACGAGCCGAACTACAACCACCACAGCCACTGAAAGTGGAATGAAAACCCATCCTGTATCAGGTGACTGAGTTTCACTGCTGTCACAAATGTACTGGAAGCTCTCTGCCAAATACATTAGGGCAGTGTCTGGCCTGTGTAGCCTGTGGCTGTGACATCATCGGCTGATGTGGATGTGAGCGGATGTGCAGAAAATCCACAGCTAATCTGCAGATCTTGCAAACAATGCATAGTGTGCATAGAGAACTAAAGCTGGATATGAGCTCATTACACAGCAACAAGGTCGATACTCTCCTAAATGCATGATTTAGGACTCATCTTCAGGTGTCACTGTGGTACTAAATAATTCCCATGTACAGAGTACTGGTGTCAGCAGATCCTACTAAGAATTGTAGATTTAGTGAATTAGTGGAGAAAGGAGATCTCAGCAAATAAAGAATGAATCAGCAGGTTGGGTGATGCATAATGCAGGGGAAAGGTCTGTGAGTGTATCTGAGTTATCTTAAAGAGTGTTAAGTGCATAGTGCCAACATGCATAATTACTGCAGATCCTCCCTAGTGTACTTCAAGCCTCACTACTATCCCTTCAGACATGATAACCTGTGTTTTGTCAACCTGCATCATAGGTGCACATGTTTAAGTCAGGTGCCTTCAAGTTTGCAAAGAGTCAAAAAAGAAGAAGGAAAAACCCACCCAATACACCAGTGAGAGAGAAATGTCGTTTTAATGTTTTATTCCAGTGCAAACATTTTGTGAGTGTATGTGTGGTGAATGTTAATTCATGTAAGCACAAGAGAAGTTGTCTGTTTACATGATCAAATCGGTAGCACCATCTGCTGGCCAAACCAGCACAAGACAAAAAACACAAAACAAAAGCACATGCAGGAGGGCATACTCGTTTTTTCTTAGGACACCCACATTTGTTAAATAGTAAAATACTCTGTTTCAATGACAATCAGTTTCCACAAAGTTCGAAAAATATATTGAATTTAATCATCCACTACTGTTAAGCACTTATGAGACCTCAGGTAATATTCCCTCAACTTTTCAGAGTACTACCCTCATTTATTAAGGCTTAAAAGTATGGAGGACATATCAGCTATGACTTTAATACATGAGAAGTCATTAAGGGATGGAGGCTATTCTTAGGTCTTAGTTAATCTCAAGAGTCTTTGAATGTCAGGCTCGATGTCAATGGTGGGGAACTTTTTGCTGTATCTTTTAAAGGGCTCTCCCTCTGGCCCGATGAGGAATTTCTCAAAGTTCCAGGACACATCCGTCCTGCAGATAGGACTCCAAATCAGAAACTTGGGGTCCTGCATGAGGGAGTTGGGGTCATCATCGGGATAGGGGAGTTTGTCTTTCAGATAAGCGAAGACTGGATGTGTGTTTGTTCCGTTGACGTTACACTTCTCAAAGATGGTGAAGTTTGGCTGAAAGCCACTGCCTGGACGCACATGCTGCAGTGAGTTCAGGATCTCACCGTTGGAGCAGTTCTCCTGCGAAACATAGATATTCACTTTCAGGATAACAACATAGTATTTAGTGTAGATGTCAAATGTACTGCACAGCAACAGCATATATGTTTTGGACACAAAGTTTGTGTCCAACCCAGCCACGCATGGGGAGCTAAGTCTCAAGAACCTACCTCCAAAAGTGAACATGTTTTTAAACTGGTCAAATTCAGGGTTCATTGATTACATTGAAATACACATAAAAGGCAACACAAAGAAAGCTCTGCCTATGATATGATTTTGGGAGGTGGTAAACCAATACAGCACGGTTTAACATGAATAATAAAACATTATCTGCACATTTAGCAACTCTTTTGAGATTTCTGTATCAAGACCAGTTAATGCAGGGCACCACTAATCAGCCTTGTGCAATGATACTGTTAAACTGACCTGATATCCAAACTGGTTACAGGGAAAACCCAGGACCACCAGCCGATGGGGGTACTTGCTTTGAAGCAGGTTGAGCTCGCTGAAGTCCCGGGTTGTAGTGCCTCAGAGTGAGGCCACATTCTCTATGAGGACCACCCGTCCCCTGTAGACATTAAAGTCCACTGAGTCTCCCTCCAGCGTGGTGGCCTTCAAGTCATAGAAAGTCTTGGCGATGAACGTCATCTCGACTCCTGTGCTTCCACTCTGGAGGCAGAAGGGATCTCAATGTGTGACAGCACCCAACCGCTTGGCCACCTGACTCACTTGGGGCAGAAGGCTACCTTTCATGGGTGTCAAATAGCTCTGCAGGAAACTGATCTACACATGACACACAACACTCCTTCCAAGTTTCTGATAGACTGATGTAACCGATTGTTCAACCACACAAGTGCATGAAGCAGTTTTCCTTGAATGAGTTACACAAAGACATGTGTTATCCCATTGATCAATATCCATGTCATTGAATCCAACCATCATGTACTTAAGTAGTGTATTATTATTAGTATTATTTAACTTTTCTAATCATCAATAGCATGTATTCGACTATATGTACTGAAATCTAAGTGCTGTACAGGAAAAATTTGCCTGTGTAACAGCATATTTGTATGGTGTCTTTACAATATAGTGTGTATCGGGTTTCTCAGTCATCAAAAATTTAACATGTGATCACCTGTCTTTCACAGCATGTGCTGAAAAATGAATGAATCTACCGTTTGAACTCTCTGTGGACCTAACTACCCTCTCAGTCCACATTTAGTGACTCAGCAAGACACAGATGCCCAATGAATTAGATTTAACTACAAAACTTCAATTTATTTATCCAGAAAACATTGCACATTACTTCATTTTCTTTCCCATCACTCTTGTGTATCAAACATAAAATTACAATAGTGGCTGTGGCACCTCAGAAGAACCTGAAAACATTAAATGGACCAGCAGTGATGATGCTCCAATGCATAACTTCCAGTAAGCCATGTCAGTTACATTCATAAAACAAACTACACATATATATGCAGGATGGTAAATAAACATTTCAGACATGCAACATGCATTCAGAACATGAACATGGCACAACGATGTCCCCCTTGAGGAAATACATCCAACATGTAAATGAATCCATGTCAGCTTGGTTTGAGTTTCAATGTGAGATCACATATTACCAATCTGTAAATATGCTGAACGGATATCCAAAGAAAAATAAAGACCAAAGCAAGCAAAAGATGGGATAAAAGTGAACTGGAGGAGCAGATGTTTAGTGCAAAACTGCTTTGCAGCAATAAAAAAGTGGTGTGCATTCTGGAGCTGCAGTACTCTTCACTGCCTACAGTGCTGCAAAATTGTCCCTCTGCTGGTAGCTGCTGTTAACTACATTCACCACCATGTAAACCTCACTGACTTACAAAAAGTGAAACCAGCAAACCATGCTCCAGTCCAGCAGGTCAAAGTACCTAAGTTGGCAGAGGTGAGCTGAGTCAGATCACCATGGGAAACTCTCTCTGCTAACAGGCACAACTCCTCTGAGCATTGTCGGTATCTTGACTCCCCTTCTCCTCCTCCAAAGCAGCCTTTTCTAGATAATCATCCAGGGATCCTAACAAGCTGTCCACATCTCTCTTGTGAGCCTGCAGCACCAGTTCTGTCACTCGAGTGAATGACTTGAGGAAGGAGGAAGAAAAAC
This sequence comes from Caranx ignobilis, assembly GCA_021432705.1. Classification (NCBI taxonomy): domain Eukaryota; kingdom Metazoa; phylum Chordata; class Actinopteri; order Carangiformes; family Carangidae; genus Caranx; species Caranx ignobilis. The sequence continues at coordinate 10,466,090 of MU269985.1, forward strand.
AAGACATGTAAATGCAGCAGAGGAGAGTCCCCACCACAACTTCTGAACAAAGTCTTGAAGTAACAGCAAATTCCTAGGAGATGTACCATGTGACCTACCTCAGCAATGTTATTGCTGTTAGAAGCGCTGGTTTCAAAGAACTCCATCTCATAGGTTTCTGCTAACTGCAAGATTCAGTGGGATAACACTGTCAAGGACATTTTTATAATTCAGTTTTCTCCAATAAGTAGTACACCACATTGGGACATTGTCTAGTCATCATTTGCTCCCATCTGATTTGATTCCGAGAATCTGACCAGCATTATGAACAACTACCTTTGCATTATAATAGATTGTGTGTTATTTGGTTAGCAGCACACCTCGGTACCTCTTCAGTGTTTGATTGTTAGAACTGTATAATGATTATTACCAAAGGTACCAGTGATGTTTGGGGACTGAGCCAGGATTGTTAGCTGTGCTCATGCCATGGTTCACGATTAGTAGAAGAAACTGTGTTTGCCTCTTTAGGAACATGGATGCTATTTTTTTGTATGCTTTGTTATTAGATCAGTGTAGACAGTTTTCTTATGATTGCTTTTCTGTTTTAGATTAGAAACGAACTCCCTTGTGAGTCTTTTGGTTTCATTCTGGTTTTGATTTCATTTGATCTCATTTTGCATTGATCTCTTCCCTTTGATTTCTTTTTCTGTTGAGCCATTAATTCTCCTCATTATAAGAAGGAGATAAATAATACCAATTACATCTGGATTTTATGTTACTTATTTTTCCCCTAAAACTCTAGCTGGCATGTTACATAATCCAATTTTTGACAACACTCAGGATCACAAAGCACAAAATAAGGCTCCGTCAAACCTTGCTTCCTTGCTCCCTTGTCACCTGCCTCCTGAGCTCCTCGTCAGACTTGTTTCCTACCAAGATCCTCTGCACCTTGTCTGGGGCATACTGCAAAACAACAAGAAAAAGGCAAGACAGGCAGGATGGGGATAAGGGACTTCATCATCTTGTCACTCACGGTAAGCCACTGGATGTGCAACGAGCACTGACACTTCAGGAGGCAGCAATACAAACACTGGGTCGGTGTGAAGGGCAACAGGTGCAGGAGAGTGAAGTGAGAGAGATTATTGCCTTACCTCATCCACATCACTGGCCCACTTGGCTATGTGCTGAAAGGATGGCTCGTTTGTGATGTCGTATACAAAGATGATACCCTGGCAGAGAGAAGGATTAAAGAACCAATACTACAGTGGCACATAAAGGTAAACCGACTCCTTCTAATTGTCTGTATCACCTGTGCCCGCCTGTAGTACTGTTTGGTAATGGTTTGATAGCGCTCCTGACCGGCCGTGTCCCTGCACAGAAGGCAAACACACAAAAAAAAAAATGAGGATCACACAAAATGCTTGTCAGGAAAATACAAATGCAAAAGATATTTCACCCACCATATCTGTACTCGAACCTTGACTCCATCTATTTCTACTGTTTTCATTTTGAAATCGACTCCTGCAAACAGAGAACACAAGGTCAGACTGGTTTCACTTCAGCAACTGAGACAAAATAGTAAAAGAAAATCCGGCTTTGTAGAGTTTTACACAGGCTGTATTGTGTATGTGAGCTATTAATGAGTGTTGTCTCAGAGACACTATTTTACTCTAATGAATAGTATAGCAGCCCGTGAATAGTGTCAACTTCTAAATCATGGTCTCTCAACAAGGGGGAGTGCAACTTGTATCTACTACAGTGTTGTGCTGTCTGCCGGGCGACAGGACAACAGAGCTGAAGAATGTCAGTCACTACTTGTTGGATGCCTATATTTGTAGTATTCAAGGTTTTTAACATGCATCCTAACTAAGCTCCACTACACTGTGTCTGTGTGCAGGGTATTATTTTCAAGAACACTTCAACGTATAATTTTCAGATTTTTAAACAAATTGTGTGGTTGAAAAGAAATGTGAAAAAGAGGAATCACACTTTTGTAGACTCAAGGCCCTCAAGTACCCATTTCCGCTCTCAAGAATCCACACTTATGTTGGTGAGGTGAGCTGCTGGTCCACTGACAATAAAGTACTGAATGACTCCAGACAAGCAGAATTTCTATCAGAGATGTTTCATTGATTTGAATGGAAATGGTAAATGTGGGGATTCTGGTCAGTCTGAAAAAGCATGTATTGTACAGTCATTCTTCAGCTGTGTTCCTTTAATGTTTATGTGTAAAGTTGCTTATGGATTTGTCAGCAGGTAATGTCATCACTGCAGTCACATTTCACAACATTGAGTTTACATCAATAGAGAAATGACTACTTTGGTGTTTCCCCTTTACAACAAAACCAGTGTCTTACTTGCTGCTCCTAAAGCACAGTATAACTAATTCATCAGAATTCTTATGACACAAAGCTTTTTAAGAACATCTTGTTAAACATTAAAATGCACCATACACAGTAATATATGCAGAGCTGTACAGTCAACAGATCCGACTGTTCAGCCTGCATATTACCTGCACCTTATTGGTCCCACAGCCTCAAGGAAGACCCTGCATTTGTGAGACATGGGTGGGTGGGGGGTATGGGTGCTTGTGAAGGGGATGACCAAAGCTGACTGAAGTTGACCAATAATCCCAATGTGGGGGCTCTAAAACCAGGGGGATTTTATATGCACCATGCACATTCTCAAATATCTGGGTAATCCCATATTAAGCCTTCCCACCCTGCAAGCTGACAAACCTTTCACCCTGAAGCAGGCTCCACTCTGAATTACAGCAGTGCGGTCTGTATCCTACCACAGAAGCATGTGCTGACAGTTTTTTCTTTGTTTATGTGACATACTTTACTCTTTTGTGTGAAATAGCCCCAGCACTTTCATCAGCAAAGCCATTAGTCTATCACACCCACCGGGAAAAGAGGCAGCTGTGATATGAAGTAGCCTAATCAGAGTTACTTTCTGTGGAAATAAATACAAGATTAAGAAAAGTAATCTGAGAGCAGAAATAATGTTGTTTTTTTCCAGGGGCCTTCCTTTCCATTGTGCTTGTGAAACACTTCACAAAGCAAAATTCTTCTACATGTTTTATCTTAGCATGAAATCTCTCTTTTTTTTTTTTAAATGTTCATAAGTGGTCTAGTTTTCTGAGTGCTGACGTGTTTTTCAGTCACTTTCCTGGCTGTTATGACCTCAGGCAGTGTATACTAATCCTACCAGCTGAGCAGGCCTTCTTAAAGCAAAAGGGAAACTTGCAGCAAATATGTCCTAATAATTATTCTGTTAAAAACAGTCGAAGCCTTTACACTCATCCTTATAAAATGTGTTGACGCATGTTTATCCGGTCCAACCTGTGGCTGACGCAGATCCCATATGATGATAAGAAGGAAACTTGTTGGATGGCTTACCGATGGTGGAAATATGTGATGGATCAAATTCACCTTCCGTGAACCTTCGCAGCATGCATGTCTTTCCGACCCCCGAGTCTCCGAGCATGAGCAGCCTGAACAAAACGTCGTACTGTTTGGCCATGACTGAAAACTACGACACAACAGAAAACATGACTCTTCCATCAAACTCTTTGGCTCCGTGCTCCCATTCAATGTGTCGCCGCGTGCTGCCTTCACGAGCCGCTTGGAAACGCCGACATCTGAACTTGGAGAGCACACCATCAGGATAACTCACAACGTCAACAAGAAAAAAAACATATTATACAGCTTTTCATGGATTTTTTAATGGGTTATTTTATGGCTTGGAAGCAAAATTAAATGATACAACACAGGCTTCTTGGAGGAATGCAAAAACAGCGATAGGCCTACTTATATTTAATTTATTTTGTCACAAGCGCATCAGATTTATCGTCTGTTTTATCATGGCTGCCATTTTGCCTTACTTACATTGCTCGCTCTATGTCAGCTTGGTTATTTCCCGTTTCAGCTCATAAAGATCGCTGGGATTAATACAATTTCCCACGGCTCCGGAAGGCAGCACACAGCCTGCATCCTTGAGGAGGCTACCTGCTGTAGAGGGAGTGTCAGCCAGGACACATCACACTTTGCTGAGCTAATATTTAAACAGACACCAACAGGTAGGGCAATTGCCAGGTATTTATACCATTAATACCTCAATTCAAATACAATGTGATCTTGTAACGTTTAATGGTTTTATATCATTAATAAATTATCCCTCTAAGTGCTTTAACTCCAGCAGTTTATCTAATTTTATCAAACGAGACTCCATTAAGTAGGATTGGACAATTAATTTATACAAAAACAATCACAGGATCTTATTAAGGAAAAAAAATCACCCAGAATTACCACGTTCACCAAATCTAATCAGTCAAGTTGCAGTTCCCCTGCTGTTCTTAGCATCGACTTATGTTGTTGCAGAACATTACGATGCCACAGCGAAGCTGACCTTTAAGAGTCTGGCCACCTCATTTGTGTTAAACTGAGTTATAATTAGTGTGTAAATTCTTCAGTCACAGTGAGCTTAACCTTTGACCACCAAAATATTACCAGTTCATTCTTGAGGTTAAGTGAGCGTTCCTAAGATGGTGTGTTCAAGAAAATAATAATCCAGAAACATTGAGTTTCCAGCCATGAAAGCGTAAAAACACACTGGATCACAAATACATCCCAAAAGGATAAAATAGTTTTATTTATAGTCTCATAATAAAGGTATGCCTTAACTTGCAAGACAACCATTGGCAGTATGTACAACATACCTGTAATTTCCATGGAATGGAACAAACAAATATCGATTACGCACACACTAATTTACCTCTGCAAGAAGGAGAAAAAGAAAGATTAACGTTCCCAGCACAGGCAAATATTTCGAGGGAAGGCTTTTCTTTTGCAGAGCTGACACCATTTAAGAGTATACAGTGTTATATACTACACACTGACATGGACTTCCATGAACAAAAATAAAGATCACTGCCCTTTAACTGCATTGTGTAACATTCAGTATCCATTAAGGGACGTTTTATACCCACGTTTTATTTAATAATAATAAAAATAGAGGGAAATAAATAGTTGAGCCTGTGAAAAATCCTTTAAAACAACAGGTCAACTTGTTCATCCTCCGGTGTTCTCTGGAAAATCTCAAGCCAAACGTAAGGGAGATCAGACATAAGAATATATAAGGGTAAGAAATCAATTTTGGTGCATCACTATAAATAGAAGGATTCATTTGATTACACAAACATTTTCAAAGACAAAAACTTCAGCCACCTACACTGAAGAAGGAGGGTTGCATCTTGCATAACATACATTTTTTTTCAAAAGCAACTTCACATTCTTTTTCTGGAAAAGTATGAATATTAAAAAGGTAAACTACCCTAATTACCATTTTCTCAAAGGTTGTAAAGTTTGACAACTCCTCCACTGGACTGCAGAGGTTGTTCAAAACAACCAAAAGAAAAAAAGGTCTTTTTTCTGTAGCTTTACTAAAGCTTCATACCTTGTCTTCTCCACATGTGATTATGAATGGTTATAATGAGGTTCAAAAAAGATCAGTCCTTCAAAACTGCAGAGCTGCCTCACTTTGTGGGTCTTAAAAGTTGTTTTGGGGGCCAAAAGAGGAGTGACAGGATACTTGCCAGGTGGAAAAAGAAAGGTAGAAGCGTTTTATACATAATAGCACCTCTCTCACACAGTCTCCACCTCATCTCCTGGACTGGCGTAAGAAGGCAGGACTGAGCGCGGACAGGTAAGAGGAGTCGGGGCTGGTGGGTAAAGAGAGTCTATTTGGAGAGCCGGGGGCAACGCGAGCCTAACTGGGCTCCGCACGCAGCTTCTTTCTGTTGGGCGGCTCATCTGGCTCTGATTCAGAGCTGGAGTCGGAGCCGCCATCAAAGGCGGACACCGCGCTTCCTTTACGGTTTGTGTACAAGCTGCTGTCAGAAGAGTAGTTTGTCTGGAGCTGGGTGTTCCCCTTGGCTTTCTCCAGTGCTCGAACTGCAAGTCAAGTCAAGAGAAAAATACCACAACTCATCACATGCTGCATGTCCCAGCAGAAAGACCATGTCACTCTTTATCAGAAATACAGAAACATTCGTCCACTCACCCTGCTGCTCCAGCAGTGCATTTTGCTTCTTTAGGTCATCAATGTCCTGCTGGTGGGTGTGGTTTTTCCGCCTCATGAACTGGATGTACTCGGTGGCTTTGTCTAGAATCTGTGCTCGGGAAGCCTGTTTAACAGAGTTCTGTCAGCAGAAATTTCAGAGAGCCATGGGCCAACGCTGTAGTGTCTATTTCTACAGGCTCAATATGTTATTCTCTGACTTAACCAGCTGTACCTCAGTGTTATACACGTTAGTCTTTATCCTCACTGAGTGATAGAAAATAACATCTACTCAGGAAGAGTACCTAAGTCCTCTGACGTGGCTGTCCTTTAACTTGAGCATTTTAAGACCTATTGTAGTTGTACTTTCACAAATAAACAGATGACAGATTGAAAAAACACAACATGTCATTAAAGATTAAAGATATTCAGCTTGTGGCCCATAACAGGCTGTGTGTCTACTTGAGGCCCATAATCACAAGTTTAAGAAAATCGGTTCCACCAGAGCAGAGTCTCGTCTTAAACTTCTCACGAGGTTGTTTGGAGAGGGCCATCTCTAAGTTGGGAACCACTGGACTAAACTAGAGTTTACAGACTGTATATGAATTAGTTAGATCTACCTTGAACAACTACAACACCAAATTGCTCTTTTCAAATGATTGTAGTCAGTTATTGTAAAATATGTGACAAAAACAGACCCATTCCAGGGGTTAGCAACCTTTGCCACACATGCTCACATTGACATATTGCAGAACAGTCCATGGTACAAAGGAGGAGCAAAAACAGCTAAACTGTTGAACCATTATCTCATCAACATCATGATTTGTGCTACTGGTTGCATTTTTCACATTTAATAAAATGGTTTACTGACTTATGACAGTAGGGCTACATTTACAAAGATTAAGGTGTCTGAGCTGCAGTAAATACAGATTCCCTGATGACATGGGACAAACTAACAGCGGGTTCACATCTCTGATAAAGTCAGTGAATATTTGGACTTGGAAATTCAGCTGCTTACATAAAAACTTTTTACACAATTGGTAAAATGTGGGTACTGGACAAACAGAGCTGTTACCTGTACCTTCTCCTGCTTTTGCTGACTGTCTTTGGGCCAGCATACAGTTCTCATGAATTATGATTTACACGTGCACGACTAAAACCAATCCCTTGACAAAAGGAAATAAGGACTGGCGGTTTGTTCTGACTGTAGCAGCTGTTTGCTTTCCTGAAGACACGCAGGTTAACTTGGGAGTGTCTCAAGTCTCTTGTCAGCTTACTGACCAGAGGAAGGATGACAGGATGGGATGATCGAATTTAAAATGGTCAATCTATGTTAAATTCTTTTGGGCATATGTGGCATACACTGACGTGGTACACTGATGGGAAACTTACAAGTGGCACATGTTATTGCCTTAAATTTTAAAATGTTGTTAGTAAGACTTGTGGAATGTAGAAACCATATACATTTTCCTCTTACCTTCTCCCCCTGTAATGAAGGCACAGAATCTCGTAAACTGTGGAAGCTGTCTTTAATGTGGTCCCTGCGTTTGCGCTCCAGCGCATTGTGATGTGCTCGCTTGTCTGCCTGTGAAGGAACAGGCAGAAACACAGAGGTTATACTGGCAATTCATGACACATGCCACTTATGCAGGAACCCAGAAAATCAAAACCATGAAGCCACAAGAAATGTTGTTATTTGATGAGAAGAAAACATCAGGTAATCTAAAGATGCAGTAGGAAAATATTGCAGCTTTAAATAGCAAATGAGTAATGGCCTTGTCCTTCACAGGGTGCATGTGTCCATATGGAAATCTCATTTTCTTGACAACATAAAGCAGGAACCCGAGGTGTGTGTATATGGTTTACGATGATCTCATATCTGTTTACAGGATCTCAACTGAATATCTGTTGTTTGCTTTTGGTTGCTTCAAGGGTTGAACCAGCATATCCTGAAAGCCTCCACACGCTGGCCAGTCGTTGTCCTTCACTGGAATTCAATATCAACTCCAAAGCCCATCCTCTCGATGCTGTTTTTAACAGACCACACAGAAGCAAGTGATGCCAGAGAATCTAATCTAATGTTTAATAACTACCCACAAAAATGTGTGCCTCCCTCATGGGAGAGTTTAACCTAGTACAAGGCAACGACGTGGCAACACAAGGAAATAGTCACCATGATCAAAAACATAATATCCCTCAATGTTTCGGGAAATTGCACAATTAATGAACACACACTGCGCTGGGTTGTCAAACTCTGTTATGAAGCTGCAGACATACTTTAAATAATCAATTGCAGACACAGATTTGTGTAGCGTCAGTGTGGGTTGAAAATTTCACACTGGCTGACTTGGGAACTTTCCAGACATGAGGCCTTACGTGGCTGAATGGACCAAATAATCATCTTGCAGTTATCACACACTCATTAGAGCAATTTGCCAGGTCAAATATTAAATGTAATTGTAAATGTAATAACTGCTATTGGTGCTATTTGTTTGTTTGACACATTTAATTAAGATATTGGCGCATTAATGTTCATAAAAATGTGCCAATTATTATAAATATATCAAATCAAGATGTATAATAATATGTGTTCTGCTGAGAAAGGAAACACCAAATGAATTATCCTGCAGCACTGATGTATGCATCCATGTAGGATTAAAAAAGCACAACAATAGATCCATAATCGTTGCATCCAAAGCTAGAGCTGCAGCTTTATCAATCCCTGGCTCTGTGAAATATGTAATCGGGTCAAGGATATGACATAATTTCAAATGCATGTTCAGTTAAACACCCCACAGCATATTCATGAGCTATTACACATACTTAAAAAGAGCTCCAGAGAGCTGCAGGGAAATAACAGACGAAGCTGACAGGTCCATAATCGACAGAACAAAAACAACATGAGCACAGCCTCTCTGGTCTCTGGTGTCTTGTTGGCGTTACAGGCAACTGCACAACAGTGCAGAGCTAATGTGAAGGCAGTGTTTGGCAACACTTCGTTTGAAGGAGGACACCGAGTACTAAACGTACACTCAGTCCTGTTTAGCTATTTAAGCTGTGTGCGTGAAAGCGATTACTGTCCTGGTTGTTATTTAATCCACAAAACTGCATATTAAATAAAAAATATGGAGGGAATATGACATTTTAACCTGCTAGCTGTCCAACAAGTCTGCTAAATATAGCCAGGCTGACGTGAAGGGATTACCCCTTTATCCGTAAAAAGAGACACGAGCTGCATTGTAGTAAAAGTCTCCTTAACACAAAGAAGAAAACCCTCATTAAACCGAAATAACAACTTTAATTTACAAGAGACAGCAGTGTATAAACAGCCACCTCGTCGTTCACCTTTCAGTTGAACTGACCTTGCCTGCAGCAACAGTTTAATGGCTGTTTATTACTGTCGCAACATGGTTTTAATGTGTCTACAGCTTCAGCTTCAACACAGCGCTTTATTAACAAGTGTGCATGACTCCCACTGACTGCAGCAACATGGACGACCTGAAGGAGTCCTGTCAATGTATTAAACAAGTTGGTGTTGTCTTATGCTGAGCTGCTTCATGTGAACACTCAATGTCGAAGAGCTTTAACGCCACAAAACGACGCGACTTCTTCACCAGCTCGACTTTCACGTACAAGTCAACCCTTTAACTCTGCATGGAAATACTCCTTCCTGACCCTGCTAGCTCGAAATGTAGTTAGGCGAGGACCCCCAGCTAGCTCGTTAGCTAGCTCAGTCAGATAGCGTAGGTTGACAGGAATGTTAAAGTTGGCTAACAAACTGGCTAGCTACTTCTTATAGGAAACTCAACCACATACATCGCTGTCGACTTCGATGTCATCGTTTTCGCTCATTCTTCGGTAAAAAAATGGAGTATGACAAAAAGAAAAACAAGCAGCTGTCAAAACAAAGTGCAGCGACAACTGGAGGCAAATAATAACATATAGCACGGAGCTCTGCTACAGCAGAGACATGACGAGCTACGGTCCCCCCTACACGTGATTCGCCTACACATGGACGGGAAAACATACACGGCGCAAGCGCGACGAAACTAGGCATTCTGGGTAATTAAGTCATTTTTATAACACGCAGCCCCGTTCGCCGTGTTACAGTCTCTGGAACTTGAACTACATTTCCCACAAGTCCACAAATTTGGACACGCCCACCACTATATACCGTTATCTCCTTCAAGTTGCAAACACAGCAGCCTCAGTGTTTGCAGCCTGTTCGTATGGAGTGGATCACAATGTTCTCTTTTAATTCAGATATATGAATATATTGATTGCTAGCAAAAATATTTGATGACATTAGCACACAGAAACCAGTGGTGCTCTAAACAGATATAAACATATCTGATGTGACATAAACATACCTTTCATGCAAATATGATTCTGTGACGTTAACGACCAAAGTGCATGGTGCTGAAGTCTGTTGTTTCACTGCAATGTCAGCAGGGTAGTGTGGTACAATAACTAGGCTCTTCTTCCTGCATATGATTATGAGACCAGATGGTGGCCTAGCTCACTTCAGCTGCCCTCCCCCACTCACCATCCATGGCTGCACACTTGCCTCCATAGGACCTTTAAATAGCTGCTGCAGCAAGCTATCACTGCCTATAAACCCACTGCAGCACAACCAGGATGTGATTCAGGACTTTGTCTTAAAAAACATGTGCATTAAAGGACTAACTTCCCTTTTTTTTCTGCTTCTCTAGTTGTGTGTAATGTTTTGACAGATGTAAGTGACAAGGAATGCCTAATTGATGGTCCTCTGTGCTTTTCTGTGTCTTACTCAACATCTGTTTTTTGTTCGCACCCATACATATCGTAACAGCATGTTTTCTTCTTGTCCTTCCTCTGGCTTTTAATTCTGAAAAGGGGTTTATTTCTAGAACAAATCTGCACGATAATCTTGCATTCAGCATTGTTGACTTGACTATTGACTGTTGTTTTTAATCCACCCACCCTCTTCTCAATTCTCCATACTTGTTGTTATAGTTGTGACAGGAATTTCACTGCTCTTTGGAAAACGCTCTTCAGCCCTTTCCCTCCCACCTATCTGCTTTGTCTGTTGTTGTGTAGGTTTCGATCTGAGTTTAACTGAGACTTTGCTGTACATAGTAGAAAATAGTCTACATGGCTCAAGTTCAAAAGATTCTACTGAATATCAAGACATGCACGTGCAAACAGATTTTAAGACAGGGCCCCTTTAACTTTGTCCTAATCTCTGCCGTACTTCAAAAGATTAGGGCAACAACAGTTAGGCCTTGTTTCTCTAGTTTTGTGAGTCGGAAATAAAAGATTCTGGTGTACAAAGCACCTCAGTGGGGCCCCCCTCAGTTTGAAAAGACTGGCAACTCTGCCAGGCAAACTCAGTCCTCTGCCTGGTTGCATAATATTAATAGTCGGTCTGTTCACAAATACCAATGTGTTCAGATGGGATAGATACACAACTGATTACATTCTTTCCACATCATCTAGCCCTCTGATACCAGGCTTTCCCACAGAAGAATTCCAGTAACTGGTCACAAATCTGGATTCACTGGAAGTCTGAGTAGCACATAAACATCAAAACAGTTGGGCAGAGAGTTTAACAGAATGTGTTTTTGAGTTCATGTGTGATGACAACTACCAGACTGTCAACAGCCCATGTGACCTGCAGGGGAGGGCACCAACTCCAAACACAGAGAAAAGGAGTAAGAGGCAAGAAATGTGTGGAGAGACGAATTCACGTATGTGAAGGAGCAGAGTTTGAAGCTGCTGAGGCTCGCCTGAAATGACGGTAAGAACATTACTAGTCAACCTTTAAATATCTTAATATTTACAGGGTAGGACAAGCACCACACTGTCCTTATATCATTACCTGCAGTTATTACAAAGAACATCAGCAGGACGCCTCTTTTAAGTGTGTTTATTAGTTTAGGAATTAGATGTGTGCTTTTCTCAGGAGACTCGATGATTGATATAAAACAATCAAATAATGTGATTGCAGTCTTTTCATTTTATTCATTATTTTCATTATCACATTGTTTTGTTTGGCTTGTTTGGTTTGTTTTGTCTTTATTCTACAAGGAAGTTGTAGATGCTTTAAAAACCCAATCTTTTGTTAAATATAAAGAATGTGGAATAATTAGGTGTGATCTGTTATGTTTTTTCCTCAAAGAAAAAAGTTTAATAGAGGGAGACTGGGGATGATTGTAACACTTTTTGTCTCAACTATAACTTGTGGAGTGTTCATGGTGGGGCTCTCAAATTTTGACACAAAATCCCTTCATTTGTCCACTACAGTTAGCAATGCCTTAAACTTCTCAAACTATATCACAGAATTAATTATTTATTATTATATTATTATTATTATTATTATTATTATTATTATTATTCTTAAGTGTATTTTTGGGGCATTTTTGCCTTTACTGGATAGCATAGTGTAGAGAGACAGGAAATGGGGAGGCAGAGAGAGGGCATAACATGCAGTAAAGGGTGCCCGATGCAGGATTCCAACCGGGGCCAACTACAGCGAGGACTATAGCCTCTGCATATGGGGCGCCTGCTTAACCCACTGCTCCACACAGCACCCCAAGAATTCATTATTTGATTTCAAATACAAGCAGTGCCACTGTTACAACCTACCCCACAACAAGGGTAGGTAGAAACACTAACTAAAAACTGAGACCACACTACAACATATGCACCTATGTAAGTTTATTGTGCATGTTCCAACACTAAGGTATCTTGGTTCAGTTTGAACAAGAAGAACTCCACACTAGTGGTGTGGATCCTAATATCAGGAGAGCTGTCTTCAAGAATATATTCTGATAATACTGATGAATACTGTACATGAATGAATAGAAACCTTCAGCAGGAAGTGACAAGCAGTAAATAATTAATGTAAAACTACAGGAGAGATGGTTGACAACTCATTAAACAACAACCTCTGTCAGCCATTGTTTGAATAGTTGTGCCTGCATGGTGGATAGTTTTTGCTTGTTTTGTCTACATGCAAGGGCAGGGAGGAAGTGGGTATGATATTCATCACATAACTCTAATGTTATCGGTGAAAGTGATACTGTTACAACCATCCCTTTGTTACAACCCCCCAGTCTCCCCTGCAGCACATTGTTTAAAATAACACCCATTCTTCAACTTTATTTGCAAAATCCAGAAATTATTCATGTGGAAACACAGTTCATGTTTTCACGTCACACTTGTTAAGTCACATATAGATTAGTGATCATTGTTTAGTGTTTCAGTTTTTAATGCCCTGTTCACACCCTGAGCCAAAATGAAATACTGGAACAAACAATTCACATGAGGAATATATAGAGCAGATACAAACAAACCAATGTTTCAGTGTAGACTGTGTGATTTGAAACTTTCGCAACGTAAGTGTTCATGCCATATATCATTGTATCCTTTATTAACCACTGCAAGAACTGAAACATTAGTTGTCTCTTTATTGTTTTGTTAAAAGTGAAAGGATTAAATAACACACAAAAGGCAGCTAAAACATTTTGTTGCTCCACACTTTGCCTCTAGGAGCCCACTTCTACATGTGCAGCTCAAGTCTAACCTCTGTGCAGTGTAAAACGACTACACGAGAATCTTAAACAATGAATTTCACACATCGATTTGTTCATCGATTATGTATTTCATTTGTTCTGGACAACAGGTGAAAGCCCGAGGAGAAACTGATCACACAGTATTCATACAAGTGCCACAATGAACGTGACGGAGATCTACAATGAATTTGCCATGTTACAATACAACCTCAGTGGAGGCAACACTTCTGGCAATGGGAGCATGGTACAACTGTACACCCCCTCCCCCTTAAACAACATCATCAACATCTTCACCATCATCACCCTCTTCATCACCATGATATCCCTTGGCTGTATGATGGAGATTTCCAAAATTAAGGCCCATTTCCTCAAGCCAACGGGAGTCGCCATTGCACTGTTGGCCCAGTTTGGCATAATGCCCCTCACTGCTTTCTGTCTAGCCAAAATCCTGCAGATGGATCCCATCAAGGCTGTAACCGTGCTCATATGTGGCTGCTGTCCAGGGGGAACGTTATCAAACATTTTTTCCATGGCCATCAGGGGTGACATGAACCTCAGGTAAACTCTCATTGATTTGTTGATTCCTGCCATGTTGGAAGATTACACATGGTTGCAATAAGCTGCGTCAGCACCGTCATTGCTGTTTCTGTCAATAAGCACAAGTACACAAAACAAAAACAAGAGCCTTGTTTTGCATGTAGCATTTGGGACGTATACCCCAGACATGCTGGTCTAATTTTTGTTCCTCTTCTCTCTGATACCTTTCCAGCATCGTAATGACCACATGCTCCAGCTTTGCAGCCCTGGGTCTGATGCCTTTGCTGCTCTACCTTTATTGTCAGGTTTCACTGGTCTGGAAAAAGCTGTTCCATATGCTGGCATCATGACCGCTCTTGCACTCACCCTGGTGCCTTGTGCCTTTGGCATTGCCATCAATCGCTACAAGCCAAGCTACACGCCAGTGGTCAAGAAAGTGAGACTCCTGAAGTTACATAAACCTCACATAAACACAGCTAATATTTTATATCATCTACTGCTATACTTTTCCTACTGTGATGTCTTCAGAGAAAGATCAGTAGGAACAATGTTGTGTTTACTGGATCTATTCATCACATGGTGTGGGTGTAATTTTGATCCAAATAAATAGGAAGTTATGCACAACAGGAAGGCATAGTCTTATTATTCTAACAAGGAACAGGCTTCCTGACTCCAGATGACGTTTGAAGGCCTTGTGTCTTTGTCTCAGATCCACATATGGAGCCAGTGTACTTAACATGCTTTAACTCTGACTGTCTTTCCTCACAGGTTGGCCTCAGCATCCTGATAATCTCCAGCATCATACTGTGTGTTCTGACTGGCATTGTCACCAAAGACATTATATGGATGGTCTTCAAAGCAGACATTGTGGTGACAGCTGCCCTGATGCCTCTAATTGGTTTATGTTGGGATATGGGATGTCTTTCATATGCAGACTGAATGCGCAGTAAGTGAACACACACTAGATACACCTTCCTTTGAACCAGTCTACACATTATAGCTCATATGTGTGGCTAAGTCCCACTCACTACATACTCAATGTATACAGCAAGGCAAAACACCACATGCTCTACTATTCCTTGCAGCAAAATAAATGTACTTTTGGTTTCACTGAAGTTGCCACACATGCTCAGACAAACAGTCGCCAACACAGAGTTTGTTTGTTTCTGTTTTAAATAGTCTCACCACCATCCACAATAATTTGACTTTTTTTTTTTTTTTTTTTTGGCTGTGAATAAGCCCATTTGTTTTTTTTTGTTGAGAGTACTGTAAACATCACTGATTCCCAGCCTGTTTACCTTATTAGTGTACAAAATGACACTAGTGACCTGTAGTATTGTGTGGGCATGATTTGTCAACAGTTCAGCTAAGGAGCAATATGTACCTGTGGGAATTTGTTTAATACATTACCAGTTTTGTAATGTGACATTTTCAGTAACGGAGTATTTTTCATATTGCACTACAGTGACTTTCAATTCAGTAATGATTTTGAGTACGTCCTCCACAGTTGTATGATGGTAGTTTAATACAGATTTTTAATGAATTGGATCATAAGTAAACAAATGTGTGGGAACAGACCTGGGAAGAAACTCTTGTTACTGTTACTTCAAATCATTCCATCCATTGTAATAAAATTTCAGTATCAAATAAGTATTAATGAACTAATGATGGATGACTCACCTGTTTTTAGATGCAGCAGGACCATCTCCATGGAGACAGGCTGTCAAAACATCCAGCTGTGCTTTGCTGTCCTAAAAGTGACCTTTCCCCCAGAGGTCATTGGAGTCATGTTTCTCTTCCCACTGATTTACATCATATTCCAGTGTACTGAGGCCCTTCTCCTGGTCCTGTGCTTCAGATGTTACCGAAAGCTGAAAACAGCAGCTGAGGGTAAATGTTGCAGCTGCCTACGTGTATGTTTTTGTATAGCGAGACTCAAGTGAGAGGGTCATGCACTTGCTGTTGTTTTGACGTCACACAAAGCAAATGTTAAACAATCATCCTTCTCTTTCTTGCATAGATATGAAGAAAGACCAGAGCGGTGACGTATCAGCAGAGGAGGTGAAACAACAGTTATACCATCATAGATGACAACACTGTGCTAAAAAGGGAAAGGAAGACGAGGCATACTGGGGATATAGCTCTTCCATGTCCTCGCTTTCTCAGCATCAGCTGCTTATTCTTCGCTCTGACCTGTGATGCTGATAAAAATCCTTTGTTAGAGCATGTATAACAGCTAACACTTTAATTATAGTATACACAACACATAGGATTTTCCATGTATATTTTTGTATTCAAAATATTTCTTATACAGTAGGAAATTAGCAATTTTTATCACTGTAATCTTGTAGAACATGTTGATTTGATTTTGGGAATAAATTGTTGATATACTTGCTATTAAGAACTTTCATTAAAATATATCAAACCAATGAGAATGATCCATTTCAGATATGAAAAACATTCTAAGGAAAAGAGAGGACGCAGGCATGTGAACATCTCAAATATTTAATTAAAATGATCGGGATATATACAGAGCAAACTTAACTTAAAACTTTTTACATATATTAAAATAACATCTTCACAAAACAAAAATCCATCGTTCAGTCCAAAAGTAAACTCAATGGACAAAGTGAACACTGACATTACACAACGCTATACACTTAATTTTTTGTGTTGTTCCCAGCCACTTTTACAGTGTCACATATAATGTGCCTGCAGTAGAAATTAAACTGAAGCGGCAAAGTGAAAAAAACAAAACAAAAACAAACTTAGTGTTTTTAGTTCCCAAGAGCTGTGGAAATATCAAAAGAAGCCATGGCTGATCAACAGCATTCTGGACACAAATAAATAAAATACACAGTTTCCGGGTGTGAAACAGGAGTTTCCAAGCAGCCTGAATAAATTAAGATCATATTTTCTGGTGTACACCTTATGTGTATGACAAAGCCACATATAATATCACTAAGCAGTGGAGGCATTTAACTGACATTCATTTTTAAAATTCCTTAATGTACATATTATAGATACCTGTGCATAGAAGTGGAAAGCTAAGGCCTTTGGGGGAAAGGGTATGAATAAGAGAATACATTTGGAGATGTGACACTTTGTAGGGATGAAATGTGCTGAGTGCAGGCCCGAAAAAATAAGCCACTGGAAACATCTGTCCTCAGTCCAAAGAAAAACACAGCAGAGTGATCTCTTGGGTGGACAAGCAGCCTTATACTGTACAGTGACATATGGAATGGTGTGAATCATGATTAATAACATCTTAAATAATGACACGGAATCACAAAAAGACGATGCTGTGAGTGCACATGACTTAGACAACAACCTTGATTACGTGGCCTTCATGCATCTTTTCCAACGTGTCTTCAATAGTGTGGTATGATATGTGGTTAAAGGAAAGTAGTAAACAAGACACTGATGACACTATTAGTTTAGTTTCAAAAATGAGCTTGCAGCTTTTCCCACTCATCTGATATATATCAGTCTTTTTTTTTTCAGCAGCCTTTAAAGACATATTTCTTCAGGCGAGCCCGTTCCTTTCTCTTTTTGTCCTACATTTTCAAACTGAGCTTCAGACATTAGACATACGAACATGATGTAGGAACTCTGATAAAAAATGTAAGCATGTATGTACATGTGAATCCCCTCTCTGTTCTTCTTTGGGATGATTGGAGGAAATGGTCTGAGTGACCCACAGCTTCACTCAGAGCCATTTTAGCTTGGCTGGTCTGTTTTGACAGCTGTATTGACGTTCAAGAGGCATTCCACTCATCAGTACAGGCCAGTATCAACTCTGTTGTTTTGAGTCCAAAGGCTGCAGCATCTTTCAGGCCTCCTTCAGCAGTGGCATATCTGTAGAAGCAGATTAAAAGTAGCATCAGCACTAAGCACTAAGGTTTTAAATAAGTAAAAAGTGTGTACAGAGAAAGTTTTACCATCAGCATAATCCATCTCAGAGTCCAGACACAGCCTGTGGTGGTCGCTGCCTGCAGACGGCCTACTTTGAGAGGATGAAGGAGCTGTAGCACCTGCGGGTTCCAGAGCCCATGAGGAGGATGAGGGTGAGGGTGATGAGGAGGATGAAGATAGTGGCACAGGGTGGACCACAGCCATCTCTGAATGCTGCTGTTTGAGGGAAGAAGGCCTAGAGGGGCCAGCCTCTGGCGCTGTGGCATTCTGACCCTCGGATAGCACTATCTGCACTCGAGACTCTGAGCTAAGTGCTGACGCTGAGGCTCCACCACTGCTCACAGCCTCTTCATATGAGGGCAGGGTCACCTGCACTCCTTCCACCATGATGGACACAGGCTGACCAGAAACACCCTGATCACGTCTGGGTGTGGAGGAGGAGCAGAGGAAAGTTTGCATCTGTCACTTCCAAGCTTACATTGTTTAGTGAAAATAGTCTCTGGTTTCAATTATAAGACGCTGGTAATAAACTGACATGACTTTGAGCAACAACTCACCGATGAAGAGATTTGAGTTTTGGCTGTAGAAGTACAAACAGCACCACGAGGAGCAGGATGAGGGCCACTGAGCTGGCTGTGGATGCTACAATGGACAAAGCGGGCATCCCAAGGGGTAAAGTCTGATCACGGTCTGTGAGACACAAACAACTGACTTGGTTATCTGTACAGAACTTTGTAATCATATATCTAATAATTCAAATATGTCATGTCATCCTTACCTTGCTCCATGAGGCAGCTGAGCTTCATTTGGCTGTCCCATTCCCCATACTGACAGGTAAGGTATTTATAGTCTCCCTTCAGAATATAACCTTCCTCACAGAAATATTCAATCACAGTGCCATGTGAAAGTCTTTGGCATGGTGAGGGGTGGCAGGTGTAGCCCCCATTCTCCGGCTCATATGGCGGCTTGCATACTGTTCATAGAAAGGAAGAAATAAAATGAAAACGTTAGTGTTGCAAGTTTTTTTTTTTTTTTTTTTTAACTAATATGGCAGTGCTAAACTGGTCTGAATCCCAAATTGAAGGATAGTAACTACTTGGTGTCAGTGTTAATTACACATGTGACTGTGCAAACTGACATGTGGAATCTACCAGGACTCCATTCATGGGGATCTTTTATTCAACCCAAAATTTGTAGCAATTAAAACATAACAACATCACAATGAAAGTATGGTCCCTTACCAGCATTCAGCCTGTGTGTAAAGGAGAGATTATTGTGTTTAGGGCTAAAGAACAATATAAAGTCAGTGTTCAGCTTCAGTCTTTAAAGACCCATAATGAGCCAGAAATCTTGTGTCATCAGAGATGTCATTTTAGTGCCAACATTAAAACCTTTACAAAATCAGAGTTTGACTTTACCATCACTACGTATACAGCGGGGAGATTCAGAGGACCAGTGCCCTTGTGCACTACAAGTGAGGATGCTGGGTCCATCTAGCAGGTAACCAGAGTCACAGCTGTACTGCAGTGATGTGCCCACAGGGAACAAGCTCCTGTTGGTTTCTGTTAGATTAGTTGAGCCATGCTGCACCATCGAGGGTCTTATGCAACCTTAAAGAGGACAACATTCAAAAATACCATTAATACGATACAAATAACACACAAATTACTTTATTAATCCCCAAAGAGAAATTCATTTGTATCTAATATATTGAGAATTATAGACTTTTTCATACAAATATGGCTTTGTTGATTCAAGGGTACAAGGTCCATTATAAAACAAAACAAGTTTAACAGATGAGTGAATTGGAAAAAAATGGTAAAAATAAAAATAAGAACGGAGCCCAACATGAAGTCTGTGAGACAAATCAACAGCTGACACTTTTATCTGTGTAATATTTTATCTAATATTTCAAATATCTTGGCAAATCTAGCTTTACCTTGTTTCATGCGGCAGCTGATTGGCATTACGTTGTCCCATTTCCCAAACTGACATGTATGGAATTTATAGTCTCCCTTCAGATCATAACCTTCATCACAGAAATATTGAATTATGGTGCCATGAGAAAATCTTCCACATGGGGAGGGGTGGCATGTGTAGCCCCCGTTCTCCGGCTGATAAGGAGGTTGGCATACTGTCCACACAAAGAAAGAAATACAATAAATATCTGTGGAGTTGCTTTGTTCCCCCGTGTGTAATTATGTCATTAATGAAAAAAAAAAAGTAACTTACAGACGTAAATTAAGAATATGGGCAACTAAATCAAAAATAAAAAGATGATGAAAAATCCCCAAACTGTAAGACACCAAAAAAATACCACCTGTTCAACCAAGGTGCAGTTCATGAAGATACCACATACAGAGATGGATTATGTTGTGTATGTGTATAATGTAATGCAGAGGCACAATGAGAAGATTTGTCTTTACCGTCACTGCGTATACAGTGAGGAGGTTCAGAGGACCAGTCTCCCAGAGTGGTGCAGGTGAGGATGCTGGGTCCGGCTGGCAGGTAACCAGGGTCACAGCTGTACTGTAGTACTGTGCCCACAGGGAACAGGCTCCTGTTGGTGTCTGTCAGATTGGTTGAGCCATGCTGCACCATCGAGGGTCTTATACAACCTTCAAAAGGGACATTTAAAAATACATTTAAAACCAGTACTTTTTCAAAACAAAAAAAATAGCATATTTCAAAATTCTACTACAAAGCACAAAGCACCTGTCATTGCAGATGTATAGATGACAGTTAAAATAGAACAAAAAAACACTAAATTACTAAATGAGCTCAACAAAAATCTGTGTTTTTTAGATGAAACTGTCCCATTTGAATGTTTAAGAGCAGTACATTAAGCTACAAAGAGAGTTTTATGAGGCATTAAATTTTGGCATTGAAGACAAAACCTTAAATGAAAAAGTAAAAGTTTTGAAACACTTGTATTGGAAAAAAAAAAGTTGTATAGATACTGAAATAAGTAACAGCACTGACAAATGGTTTGACTGAGAGATAAAACTCCCTTTACCTGAGTATACAGCCTCCTGCACAGGCCAAAGACATGCACGTTAGAGTGGCCAATTGATGTGTTTGGCTCTGTGTATCATTATGGATAATGAATTAAATTAAAGTTAACTTCTAACAGACATTATGTTCTTTTGGCTGGGTTAGGTTAAAACTTACTGGTGCACAAGGTCTCACATTATATTTTCATTTGCAAACTTTAACGTTACTGTGCTGCAGCATAGACATTCTGAGGACTGACCAACCTTGGCTTGTACAAGTGATCTGCATGGGGCCATCCCACTGCCCATCCTGACAGGTCAGGTAGTTATAGTCTCCATTGAGAACGAAGCCCTCATCACAGAAGAACTCAATCACAGTGCCATGTGAGAACATTCGACAGGGGGAAGGGTGGCAGGTATAGCCCCCATTCTCAGGTTTGGTGAGGGGTAGACATGCTGATGAGGGAAAAATCACAACATGTGAAGACTTGCCCGAAGTATAAAAACTGTTATTAGTTGTGGTTGTTTTAAACTTTATAGGTAGGTGGACAGCATATCTTACCACCACTGCGTATACAGTGAGGAGGTTCAGAGGACCAGCGCCCCAGAGTGGTGCAAGTGAGGATGCTGGGTCCATCTGGCAGGTAACCAGGGTCACAGCTGTACTGCAGTACTGTGCCCACAGGGAACGAGCCCCTGTTGGTTTCTGTGAGGTTTACCCAGCTGTTCTGGACCATGTATGGCCTCACACATCCTGTGAAGAAAAGACATTCTGTGAAACCACCAGACACTGACACAAACAATTGCGAAGATCATACTAGGGCTACCCCAACTACAAAATAAGGGTACTGAACAGTTCCCACAAAATTTATACAGATTTACTGCTTGATTAGCATCTTATTACAACAGCACAGACTGGGTTGTGGGATCAATCATGAAAAGTTTTTCATCTGGAGAGAATGAATGTGTCATACTAGTCTTTTTATGTTATAATTATAATAATGCTGAGTGAAAGTGTGGAATCTTTATGTAAGAGTGGTGAAAAGAGGGAAGGCAAATGAGTCACCAGTCACCATCTTTTGGAAACCAGTCATAAAACATAACAATGCAGTAGTGCAGCCCTGATCTTGCCTACACAATTAAAGCTTAAACCAACTTGGACTGTTACTACTACTACTGATTAAACTTTGAACTTTATCTGGCAATTATTTACAGTTCAGTCAGTTCAGAGGTGATATTTAAACCACTGAGGTACAGTTTGCTCTCTGTTTTGAATATGGTTTAATACTAGACCTAAAAACCAAAAATTAACAGCTGAGTCCATGATTGATTCAACACAGACAACATTAAATTGTATATGTATGTCATGTATGTCATTCATACAGTAGAAAACAAAATAAAATAGTAAAAACGTGTGATAGTTTCAGTACTACACTGTTTCTCAAAATAAACATACTGGTATGAACTGGCACAGATAGAAATCATTGGTCATTTTTATTGGGTTTCCAATTTGTCCCCTGTCATGCAAAAAATCATATTTTTGTTTTTCACAAAAGGACTGTCACTTAGAGAACACACTCATTGCAATGGTAAAACTTGCATCTTACCTGATCCTTGCCCGGTGGACACTACAGTCAGTCCCAGCAGCAAAAAGAAGGACCGTTTAGTGGCTGAGGAGTGGGCCCAAAAGGCTCTTGTTATTGACTCTATCATTCCATTGCACATCTTCCCCCGCAGAGTCAACTCAACCTGGGATGATCAGAAAACCAGGTTATTACAATGGCCTTGTCCATCTGCTGATACCTGCAGGTCGCAGGTACGCTGCAGAGCTTGGGCAGCTGCCAGCGAAATGGGTGGGTGTGTGGGACTGTGATACAATGACAGAACTGAGAAAAAATTGCAGAAACGGTGCTAAAGGTATTCAGCAAGCTAACATCAATGAGGAACGGACACCTGTGTCGTTATTTAAAAATGTCACCAATACATTAGCTACCTGTATCCCAAACATGTAAAAAGAAGCCAGTATTAGTTTTAAGTCGTTCCGTCTCTGCAGCCACACACCCATTTGCACCTTTTCCCTGCTAGCTATAATAGCTCAATTTAATAGCGCTAAAGAGAAGGCCAAAACAATAGACGCTGCACTTTATATATCGAGGGCATAATGCTGATGATAATCCACTAACAGCTGTGCTACCACCTAGAATTACTACCCAACTGCGCACATTACTGAATTTATGTGTTGTGTTAGCTAACTGACATAATAAATATGGTAATATTACCTTGCTAACGCTAGGTAGACATTAAAACGGCTCGTTTGTTAACGTTACCTACCACAAAAACACAGCCTCGAAACCTCCACCCTCGCGTTCTTGCGCTGGTCTTTTATCAACAATACATCGACTACACCGAATACATTTTATTCGATCACGAGTTACTGCAGGAACAACACAAATATGGTTTACGAGCTGAGCGGTACTGCTACAGCTAACCGCTAGCTAGCTCTCTGGTGGCTAACTTGTTACCCGCTACGCTAGCTAGCTGCATCGATTGAAAGATCAGCTGGGTAGCCTCGATTTCGTCCGGTAGCCATAGTAACAAATATATATCTCCATAGAAACAACATCCGGGAGTGTTTGCGTCCATAGTTACCAAACTCTGCGCGGAAAACTGTCGAAAGTTTCTGTCGCCGCCGTGTTTTATTTGGCAAATAGCTGTTTAATAAACAAATGTGCATTTCTTAATGAAACTCACTGGAAGGGAACCACACGATGGAAATTATCAGAGGTAGTTTAGACGACATTTCAAGATCTGCATCGAGTGAGCAAGCAGGTAGCCGTGTGTCCAGCGTGTCATTGCCTCACAGTGATAGAATCTGTCCTACAAGCCCCTTTTCGCTTGTTGTTTTGACCAACGATGCTGCTGATACTCCGGTGAGTCAAGTAACGATGATACATTAGCAGAACTGAACTTGTGTTCGTGAACTCAAAGATGTATAACTTCCAATAACATTTCGTTGTTGTTCCAGAGCAGCTCTGAAGAAACTGCAATCTGCTCTTCAGCCAGTGGTCATTATCAAGGTAGGTGTTGTTAACTTCATTTCATCACGACCCATTATTATAACTGAGTGCGCATTAATAGAATATTTTTGATTTTATTAAGGTCTGCGTTGTGTTAATTTTACAGATGAAGAGAAGGAAAATTCACAACTACAACAAGCCATTGAGGAAATGAGACGACTTGATGACATACTCTCTGCAAAGATAAGCAGGGAACAAGAAGTCAGATGTCAAAGGAAAGAACTTCAAAGAAAACTCTGGAAAGAACTACTGGTAGATATCACATTATCAGTTCATTTGACATGTGTTTTTGACTGAATGAGGTATTCACTCTTATCCCTAAAGCCCTGTTGAGACCTGTATGCTTCTGTCAAGGGCGTGCCAGGTGTGAACTAATGTAGCTACTAAGAGCTGACTACTTGTGTGCGGTTCCCTAAACATGCATGTCAATGCCATGTTTGAACAGGGCCTGATGGTGTGATGTTATACTATGTATTTTTCTGCAGCAGGATAAGCCAGAAGGTCGGTCTGAAAGTGCTCATGAGGCTTTAAACACAAGACTGTTTTTAGCTCTGGAGGCACCCCGTGGTAAGCATACACAACATAACAACATACAGTTTGGCAACACTGTTGAAAATGATTGGACATGTCATTCTGAAACATCCAAAATGTGTTTTTTTATTTTAAAGGGACAGAGGAAGAAGAGGAGGAAGACTTTGTTTCTCTGTTTGAAACTCAGGTTCCTGACAGTAACCGTGATGGACAAAGGCAACATTTTGAACAAAGTGAGTCAATGTAAATCAAACATGAAAAAAACGCAGCACACATATTTTCATGTTTGGTTCATGTGTATGTTCTCAGTTGTACTGCCGACATTGTGCACTTGATGGTGCCATGAGCTCAGGGAACTTGCTGTCATTATTTTTCCACTGCAGACAGCAGTGAGCTAACTCAGATATTACAGCAGTTTTCCAGAGGTGAATGCATAACAAATTACCCACATGTGACTCATGAACAATTTACTGATCAAGTTCCCGTGGGTTTTTATTCTATTGATTAGTGAATAGATGATTACGTCTCCTTCACCAAAACAGCAACCCATGAGGAATTCAAAGCATTTTCCTGGTGAAAGACACTTAGGTTGTTTGCTGCTTGCTGTCATGGGGATTTGAACCTCCTACATTTGTGATAAGGGACAGTCTTCCCACTCAACCTGTAGCATTAGATTAGTTTTTAGAAATTAATTATTCTTCCCCCAGTTTGAAGATTAGTTGGGCAGCTGCTGTCTTTAATTACATGGATCAGATGACAGAATAAGAACTCATGACTGTGAAAATACTGCTGCAGAAACTCAGATTTTTGCTAATGGTTATTATTAAAGTTTACTTACTTTTTCAATATTTACCTTCTGGAATCTAAAGAGTGTCTTTTCTAACAGGTGAAAAGAGTCCAAGCAGCTCCACAGAATCATTTGAGACAGGGGAAGATCAATTTAAAGGCAGCCACTGTGAAGCTTCCAAAGGCAAGAAAAAACAGAAGGACTTTGTCAAGAGAAACTTTGAGGTATGTCAAAGTTCACGTCGGGCCAAATGCAGCGCTGGGGTTTATCGCATGACTTAGAGCCAGTCTCTCCCCTGTTTGTTTTTCCTGTGAGGGAAATATTTGTTTGTAGTTCAAGAAAAAGACCTATTTTGATCTGATCAGGAAAACACAGAAAAGAAAATGCGATGCAAATGATAATTTTCATTGTCTTTCTTTTTTCCTCTCTCCAAATGTTGTGTAATGCAACAGCTAGTAAGTGGTGAAGGGGGCCAAATGCTTTTGACCCAGGCAGAGAAAGAGCGTCTGGCCGAGCTCCTCCGAGAAATAGACGAAGAGGAAGAGGACAGCACCAGAGGCGCAGACAGAGAGGTAGGCTGACATGAAACGCTAACAGGCAACATATGCTGTAGGGCCAGTCCCTCTTTTTTCAGTTTCTTAATACTTCCCTCTCATGTCTACAGGTCTTATGGTGAGCAGGACTGCAGCAGATAATCCCATCCTCTGCTTCCGCTACCTCATATTTACTGTGTTTGAGATATAGTATTTCAGATGTTGAAATGTTGTTTTCAGTGTTTAGTCACAGCCTCTTAAGACAGTCTCTGTCTTCAGTTTCTTTTGTGATCTTATTTGCTGGAATGCATGTCTTTATCTCACATTTGGAACTTTTGAATGGTGTTATTGAAGATATTTTTGAATAAGCCTGCCCCTCTTTGGCCCATAGAATAGCTCACACAAAGTTAACATCGGTCAAATATCCATGTTTTGATGACTGCTTGGCAGCTGAGACAGCCTCTGGGCAGAAGATTTTGACTCCTCGGAATGGTTCTGATGATGAACCAGATGTGAAGTGCCATATGCAGTTCATACGCCACATTTTAAGGATTTATTTTTTTTATAATCATACAATTTCCTCTGTGGTGTTTCTGTGAAATTCAGAAGCCAGGATCTTTCATATAGTCTTACTATAAACTGTGTTGTCTTAGTGAGGGTGTTCAGGCCAGAGAGAATGAGGCCTCCTGTTTTCCTTTGATGGCTCTTCATCCTGTTTCACCTGGAGCAGTAGACCGTTTCACTGTCCTAACTTCAAATGTTTTTATTCTCACTTTTAATTTGCTTTAATAGCCCTTTTGGCAGCTGTGAGGCCGGTTTGAACTGAGATGGGATAAAGTCTGCTGGGGAGAGAGAGGGAACATACTTACCTCTCACATAAGGTTCCATTTAGCCTGACCCCGACAGCTCTGCATCCGTGGGACAGCTTGCCAGCATTTTTTTTTAACATCTTGTTGCTCTATTTATGATGTTTGCCTTGACTTTTAGAACAATACTGGAGTAATTGTGGCGGCAGATACCAAAGTTAGGGGAGTGCAGATGCTCTGGGTTTTTTTATTGGCTAGGAGAAGACTTCCTGTTATTGCAAGGCCTGCTATTATGAATAGCCATAACGGAGCAAGCACATTATTTATGTCACCAGGACTTTGGCAGTGATGTGTCTTCAGTTCTGAGGACTTCACCCAGTTCTTGGCAGATTCCCCCAGGAGACATCAACCACAAGCCGCTGCTCAGTGTTTTGCTCGCACATTTTTTTTTTTTTTTTGATGTTACTGACGCTCATCCTAACAAGCTCCACACATTTGTGTTGTTCTGGTGACCCGAGGCAGTAAATCAGCAGTCAGAATTCGTAGAACATTTTGGTGCAGGAGAGGTGGAGGACTGACATTCACCTCTCATCTGTAGACTCAGGCTGATACTCTATCAAAGGAGGAAGAGTAGCTCTCAACTGGGGGATTTAAGAATAACTGTGTGTCTGTTCTTTTGAAAAATGAACTGACTGATTTTTACTTGAGACATCAATACATTTTAACATTCCTACTTTGATTCCATCTGGACTTTATGTTGCATGTCATACCCCCATCTCTCTCTTCTTGTTTCTTGTCTCTCTTCACTATGGAGTGTCTAGTTTTTGCCAAACCTTATGGAAGACATAGTAATAGTTGTAGGAATTCGATAGGAAGCTCGATACCGCTCTCGTGTTTGTATTGTAAAGCTACCACCTGTAGCCAGTTCAGACTTCTCACTCAGCAAGAAAGGATATCAGTACACTTCTCAAAATGAACCAACAATCCATGTACAGATGGAACTGATTTTATATCAACCAAGTTATCATGACTATACCATCAGTGGCACAGATTCAGAGTAAAACTTTTTTTGTGGGACTGTGTTTTACATCTTGTCTTTGATTTGATTCCATCATTCTGTCCATGACATTTTTATGTTATGTCTGTTTAATAACTTAAATATTTTAAGCAGTGGGACTACTGACTTGCACAAGAAGACAAAGGACAAGCTGCAGGATTTCTGACGTCTGTGACCGAGGCATCCAGCAAAGTCCAAACAAGCTGCTGCTTGTGTTGGTTGTTTGATCAGAGCAGATCTGTACGTTTGAACCCTGAATCAGGATCATAAGAATTTGTAGGCGTTGTTAACTTTTGGCGTTGTGCGGTGCTCCACCTAGTTTATGGGCTCTTCTCTTTTTTGTTTTCTAATGCCAGCTTTCTTCTTATACCTCCTCAGAGGTTACTGGTGTGTTCTTTGTCGACTTCTGCTCTTCTATGGAAAGATAGCCCTGCTACAAGATCTTACATCACCATTGGGCCATGATGAACTCACTACCCACCCACACTGTTTCCCATAGAATATAACAGCAGTCTCACTGGGCCCAACAATCACTGTGAAACAATTGTCAGTTTTGGCTTTTGACCATTGTGTGGGAAGAGGATTGATCAGTTTACCATTTGCCAACCAGAAATGGATTCCAAGTCCCAAAATTTCCCTGTTTTTGACATCACTGTTGCTGAATAAGCAACAGCTGATTATTTATCAGTCCCTAATTTTGGTTACCAGAAAATAAAGCAGACTTTATACCCAGTGGGTAATGACTTATTTCAGTGATGCTTTTCTTCCAGGAGGATATGTGGGCTGTGTCCCTCTTGACGGGCCAAGGTTACACCCCAGAGCCCTCTGACCTGGAACAGCTGATTGACATTGACTCCAAGATGCGCCTTCTACTTCCAGCTGAACAATATCTCTCCGTCCAGAGCTCCTACACAAACTTCAGCGAACTGCAGGTATGTTTTTAACAACGCCATACCAGTGTGTTTTCCCAGAGCGCCATCAGACACCATCCACTTCTGCTCTCAGATGAGGTTATTAGAAGGTCAGCCCAGTAGGGCATAGATGGCAACGTCTTGAAAAATCTTTTGTTACTGATCCTCAGGGAGTTACACCCACATTAGAAAGTGGAGAAAAATATTATTGTGTAAGCTGCTGGAATTTGGAGCTGAGGGTTGCCTCATTTTTCCATCCACATTTCCACAATTCCATAGGAGGGCCATATTATAAAGCCTTTTGTGCGTTATTTCCTGCTAGTAAACCTCATGTGAAACTCTGTCTCAGACTGTTGTTTCATTGTTAATGGGACTCTTTTGAGCATGAGTTGGTCTATGGTTGCATCCATGATTTGTCTACTCTTTGAGTTGCATCTATATATTTAATGAATTTGGAATTAGTTTGTACCGCAACCACAACCCATAATACCCACCCGTTATGTGCTGCACATTTTCTGAGTGATCTGTACATCACTACCACATCAGTGGAGAACCAACTTCACAGATATTTACAACTGTAAAAAATTTCCTTGGTTATGAGGTTGAGTCTGCTCCCAGACGTGAGCTCAGTGACTAATCACAAGACCTTATCTCACTCAGTATTTTAACGCCAGATGGCATGCTCATCATTTGTGTAGCCTATCTGGGGAAAAGTGTTTGATGTTTTTGGAGTCATAAAACCTTTATTATGCAGTTTTGTGAACCTAGGGTGCCATTTTCTACTATCACTACTGGATGTTGGCAAGGAAAAACTACAGTACTTGAATCCCAGTGCTGGAGTAGGACATGATCTGTCATATTGTCTACAATATTTATGTTACTGGTCTGATTATTTCACTTTCTCATAGTAAATACATGTGTTGTTCATCTAATATAATAGAGAAATGGCAATAAAACAAAGCTTAGTGTTTGAAGGATTATCAGTATTTCAACTGTCTTCAGTCAGTGGATCTAGACTGATATATTATCCAGACAGATAGTTTACTGGCTGACACCTATTTGCTGTTCATTCTGATAAGTAAGAGGAAACTGCGCTACAAAAATGCCAAACCAACTTTTCAGGAAAATTATTACCAAATTATCATTTGTCAGATTTGCTGAACTTACAAATGTGTAGCACCTAAAACTAAAATGATCAGACACAGAATAAGTTCAGTTGACTGATGCTATTTTTTATAATTGATTAATAATTTAATGCATTTTTCTGATAAAAATCAGGAGACTTTATTGCATCAAACTTCTTCTTTCAACTGCTGGTCTGAATATTTTTGGATTTCGGACTCCTTGTTGGACAAACCATAATGACCTCATCTTGGGTTCTGGGAAACTGTGATAACAGTGCGATCTATTTCACAGATTAATCGATTTCCCAGAACAAAACTTTGGCAGATAAATCAATAAAGCAAATAATAATGAATTTATCACTATTTATACGAGACACTGCAGCACAGGAGCAGTTTCAGGGTAACGTGCAGAAAGAAAGCCTGGAGAAATGGGAGCATATGATTGAATCTGTTGTCTGGTGAAGACTGACTTAATCTCAAAAACCCAGTTTTCGCTACAAGATTTAGTTGCAATCAGGTCCACTGAGAATTGGTTGAGTTCATCCAGATGTGCACATGATCAATAGTTGAACTTTGGGGAGTGCTCAGATGAATATGGGACTGATTGCCTTTTGAAATTCCCAGATATCGTAAATAAGAATCCAAACTAGTTGTAAAGACTGAACTGCTGAACTGGTGCTATGGGTGAATGAGTGCAACACTGCTATTCCTCAATAATTGTGGCCATTGTGAGATTTTTTTTTTTTGAATAAAGCAGTACACCATTGTGCAAGACACTTTGACGTGACGTGGCGCTGCCTTTTGTCCAACCGTACAAAACTGTGACATTGCTGGACAGCTGGATGTGTTAGTTTGTGTAACCTACTTTCCCTCCCTTCCCACACTTTAATCATCTTGTCGAGTTAAAGGAGTTTTTCAGAAAGTAAAATTCCCCATCATCCATCCATCATCTGCTCCTCATTACTGCTGAAACATCTAATGCAGGCCTGCCTATATGAATTAAACAATGACACAAGACTTTGTCTTGCAACCAACTGGTTGCAGATGATTCATCGTCTGACGGCTAATGGCAAACAATTTTAAATTTACTGTATTCTAATTGTTCATGTTGTAATGGATGGACTGAAATACACCACACCTGTAGGGCTTAAAAAGTAGCTGGTGTTTTAACCTACCTTAATCCCCCCACACTGTTGTGGCATATATTTAAAATATACAGCATGCACAATAAATCTCTCTTAGTCAGACATTCATTCCACATAGTGGGCCATAAATCTTAAAGGTGGTCTTAAAAGTAAATATGCTTTTGTTTTGCAGTTACCTTTCTTCTTGGAAGCAGCTGCAGCAGTCAGGGTTTCTAACAGAAACCATTTGGACAGCAGTTCAGGAACCTGCTTGTTTCGCCTGCTTATTCCAGAGCAGTCTCTAATGTACATAGAAGACATCATCATATCTTTGTTTCAACACCACTGAATCTGTTTTCCCCCTCGATTTAAATAATGGCTTGGATTTGCATGTTTGTCACTGTCTCTTGCGTTCTGGCTACGTCGGATCAATCATCAGTCAAGTTTTACACGGAAGAGGGAGTTATTCACGTCTCCCCACTGAGCACTCTCTCATAAATGATCAGTCAGGGCTTCAGAATCGGTGACTTCAGAACCTGGCGGTATCCTTTCCCAATAAGTCATGATTGATATCCTGAGGAAGACAAGGAGGCCTGCACATTCCTGTGCAGTCAGCCTAGTAGTAGCTGGTTGAGTGATTTGGTCAATTGAGCCTGTAAGGGTGGATGCAGGAGCGCAGCCTGGCACCAGCCGCTATACTGCCACAGAGGAGAGTCAGCCCCCCATCAGAACCTAATTACAGAGCCTGTGGAGGTGAAGGAGTGCCAGCTCCAGAAAAAGAACAAGGCTTCCCCTTTCATTTAGAGAGATTAACACGTGCAGAACGACTTCCTTACATATGACGGTTGCTGTGTACTACATCGAAAGACCAATAACCCATATATTACAGCGGCCAGCTATTTGTAGAAATGCACTTTTATACAAAAATATATGAAAATGTACTTTGTGGGTTTTCACACAGTGACCAACGTCTTAGACAGCGGCCGTCATCTGTGGATTCAGGACTTTTTGCATGTGTGGTGATAAAGCACATATAGCACATATCAGTGCCCTGAGGTCAGCTATTTTTCATTGAAGGTTTTTCGCTTTCTGTCTATATAAGGCAATGCAGTGGCAGGTGCATATTACACTGTAGTGTATTGACTGATAAGGCATAGAAAAATCCATGTCATTTTGCCATTAACCACAGCATCGGTGTTTGTGGAAACATAGTATCACTCGTCACGGTGGCCAGAACGGTGAGTCACGGTGAAAGTCTTGATGGGAAAAAGCGTTCCTTTCCTTGCCTCTGGCTCTTCCTTGATGATTTTTGATGATAGGAAAAAGGTCAGGTAGCCACAAACCCTACTTTAATGATCTGAATTGAATGGAATCAAAACACAACTTTAAACAGTGTTTTCTTTGGACAACTTTAATATTGTGCTTATGACAGCATTGCTCCTCGTGAATTCTTTATTCTTCTCCTGCTTTCTCAGGCTTCAGCTGAAATAGCCTCCCAGTCATTAAAAACATCTGTTGGCACGTAGCATTAATGTACAGTACACCCCTCCTACTGTACCACTGTGTGGTAATGCCTGCACCACCCACAGCCTGAAGCCAGAAGAGGGGATTCTGTCATGAATATTAGCTGCTGTTGGGTATGTGGCGTCATGGGTGTGTAAGTGTTTGTATGTGTGTCTTTCACAGA
The DNA here is from genome assembly GCA_021432705.1 of Caranx ignobilis. Classification (NCBI taxonomy): domain Eukaryota; kingdom Metazoa; phylum Chordata; class Actinopteri; order Carangiformes; family Carangidae; genus Caranx; species Caranx ignobilis. The sequence continues at coordinate 10,498,767 of MU269985.1, forward strand.
TACCGTCCTCTCAAATGTGGCTTTTGTGAAAGTGTGGTGACAATGAAAATTAATGAACGAATGATGGTTTCAAGTCACTGTCCTTCTGTGTTTGTTCACAGCAGATCCCTCCCTTAATCAGCAGGGTTCAGCTCCTTGTGTGTTTGCATAGTAACTCCAGCTGTGTTTTTGTTGTGTATTGGTTGGCTATGTTTTGATGTAAGACCATGAGGTCACTTAGTCACACTGTGTGGTTGCTGATGAGCACCCATGATTTTAACTACAGTGAATGTTAAGTGAGAGAGCAGAGCTTTGGGCAGAAAACGCCCTTTTGACCGACACAATGCGGTCAGCAGACAGTTTGCAAATTTATCTTGTTTCATCCGGTCATATAATTAAACATGTGTGGAAAAGCTTTGGTCACGTTATATTCATTGAAATCTAGGTTAGTTCTTATTTATACATTGTCAAATGAATTACATTTCATTCCATAGTCATAATGCTCATACATGTGGTATAGGTAGTATACATGCTGTATGCATGAATCTGCTCTGACCTCACAAGAAAACCAGAATTGGAAAGTCGAAAGGTAGTAAAACAATGTGTTTCTCATTATTAATGATGACAGCAGGAAGAGAAGAAAGACATTTTATCCTCTGTGCTAAAGAAGAAATTGTCCTGTCTGGAATGTCCATATCCGTACTGAAATATTGAAAATATGCTAATTCACAACAGAAACTCATCACATTGGTCGCCAGCAGTGAACAAATGTGTTCTTACAGTGTATCAGCATGAAAACACCAAACAAAATGTCTCATATCACCTCTGGGGTTTACATATTTTTCTGATGGCTGGACAGCTGCGTGGTGAGAATTTCGATGTCAGGTTTGTCATGTGGTGCTTGGTGTTTTTCACAAGATTAACTTGGCAAAAAAGAATAGCCTCCACACCCTTCCCCACCCTATAATTCCCATGAGATCTAGTTTATTGTCTACTTATAAACGCCTCTCCCACTGGTGTTATCCACAGCAGCACTTGTGTTAAGTGATTTCAAAGGTTTTCCCTTGTCTTGGTTAAGATCTAACTTTTGACTGTTCCACTCATTATGACACCTCATAGTGGATAATTTAGTCACAAAGTCATCTGTTAGCAATAAACTAACCTTAAAATATATGCTAATCTCCCGTCTCCACAGTCCTAGTTAAATACCAGTCAAGTATTTTAGACAAAAAACACTTTTCACAAACCACTTTTCTTTATATTTCAATGCATGGGCAGAGCTCACCATATTTTAAGGTATAATTTGACATTTTGGGAAACATCACTTTCTTTCCAAGCCGAGAAGATCAGTGCCTCTCTAGAGTATCTATCACAGTCAAATGGGTCTGTATAGGTAATTATGCGACCACCAGTTTGCCTAGCTAAGCACAAATGCTGAAAGCTGTGGAGAAAAATAATAAAATACCTAAAATATCTAACTTTGTGCTCAAAGAGAACATGCTGTCAATTGTGTTGTGTTGTCTGCAAAGTCAATAGTAAATCTAACCCAAATTGACAAACCAACAAGGTGATAGGCTGGTCCTCTCCTGTTGAGAAACACTGCCAAAATCAAATCTCTTCTATCATTTCAAGATCTAGAAAAAAAAGTTAGTTTTTTTTTTTTTTTGATTACTGCAACTCACTGTTCATCACCCTTGATTGTTCACCCATAGAGATTTCTATTGGTTTAACATGCAGCTGCCAGACTGCTAACTAATGCAGGTCACATAGATTATGAAAATACTGGCAAATATTGGCAAATCTACACTAGCCATGAAGAATCAATTTAAAAGTTATTTTAATCAACTACAAAGCACTACATGGGCTGGCACTGTTGTACATATACGAATTACTGTGTCCACTGAGGACACTCAGGGAGATCACTGAGGTCTCGGCCTCTTTGCGGTCCCAAAAGAGGCCTTTGCAATCATGGCCCCCACCCTCTGAAGTCACCTTTCCTTAGCAGTAAGAAAAAAAATGATGATTCAGTTTTTAGAAGCTGCTGAAACACTACTTGTTTGTTTTTACTGTGCGGGACCTTGTAACCCTGGATTATAAAGCTTTATTTACAGATTTATGTAAATTCACCAGTAATGATGCAAACTAAACTCATAGCTAGCTCACAGCTGACAGTGGGTGTTTGTATTAACAAACACAGACAGCACAAACAGCCCAGCAGTCAAATTTCTGTCAAGGATGCAAGGCATAAATTTGGAAAAACCTTTTACTTTTTCAGCCCTGTTTATTTGCCTCGTTCGTTCGTCTCACAAAAACTAAACTAACTCACACAGCTTGGCTAGCTGTTATCACGCAAGCTCTTTCAACCATCGCGCTGACCATTCTCACAGCCCTGCATTTCCTCTGGAATTGTAGAAAAAGTACCACAAATTTGTGCCAGACTGTTACCAACTGAAATCTAGGTCAGATATTGTACTTCACAATACACAGCTCACTGTGGGACAAGAAGTACAAAAAGATGCCTGGATGGTTTTTCTCAGCAGATGGTTTTGATAAACATTTAGTATGGTCTGCTTCCTAAGCCCTTTGTTCAAATTTATTTTGTCTCTGTCATTATTTGGCAAACACTAAAATTACCTTATATTAGCAAAGGGAGTGAAGCAAAGTGATGATGGGCGGGGTTGATGGGTGTCTCTTAAACAACGATATAACACTATGAAAGTATCTGCACTGGTTTGGGATTATGAATGTGTTCCCCCCCCACATACCCAAACAGATCAGACATCTTTTGAACTTTGATTGGCCTTTGGATTATTCCAAAGATAGTGAGAACACACAGGTGGCATCGATAGTTTAATCCAATGTCACGCTCAACATGCTTTTTTTGAATGTGGGACACACCAGGAGGTTTTGATTTGTGCATCTGTGATTGCTCCAGACCACCCTCAGCTCTGAAAAAAACACACTATAAAGTCCAGATGACCCATAAGTGAATCCTCTAATACTTCAGGAATGTTTAGCAATCACCAAGTCATCTGCCAGGGATCCAAAGATCTGGTGTAAAAACATAAACTCTAGAGGGGAAAAAGACAGCTCGGATGCAAACAAATATCATATCTTGGACGTTTTTAAGATTGTGATATGGAATCCCTCACATCGTCTCTTACTGAGCAGTAGACTGCTCTGTGGAAGGGGAAGGAGTTGGGGGTGGGGGTGGGGGTTACTGTGGTAAAACTTGTGCAAATCAAGTGGTCCAGAATGAAAACATTTGTTTGCATCACGTTGCTTATCCAAGTGTCAGCGTGCAGGTATATCATGTGTATGGCAGACAGCTGTTCTACGGCACCTTTGCCTCAGACCTTGGCAGATGACTATAGGTCATATCTGGGCAAAATGTCAGTCTCAGAGAAAAAAATGAGAGAAGGACAGAGAGAGAGTGAGAGAGAGAGGCCGTCAAAACTCTCAGCCATAGCTTCCGAACCGCGTACTCCTGAGCTCTCACAGGGAGTGCTCGTGGCAAGGCATGTGGACAGGCTTTGGCAGGTAGCCTGGGTCCACGTGGCACAGCCAGAGTTCCTACTATGCTTCAGACTTGCAGAGAGAGTAGGGAAAGAAAATAGAGGGATCCAGAGAGAGATGGCTGGTGTTGTGAACAACACCAGCCATCTTTGAGTGAGTCATTGTCGCTGGCTGTCTTTGATAATAACAGCTCTGTCTGTCTGCAATGTGTAGCCAAGGGTCATTAACAAAATGTATTGTCCTCAAACACAGAGGAGTATATAGCCCAGTTAGTTGGAATCAATCAGCCTACTTACCGTAAGTCTGTCAGGCGATTAACTGAGTTAACAGTTATCAGATGCATCTTTATTATCGCATGCAAACCAATACACTAGCTATGTTTATGAGCGTATCTTTCAGTTTATGTGGACACAATGCCAAATGTATGATGATGTTATTTTATTGGCTGAAGCTATATAACATACTGCACTGTGCTGTAAAGAAGTGGTCCTTTCAACACAATACAATCCAGTACATCACGACAAAATGCATTGTAGATTTGAATCGAAATGAATTATTGCTGGACTTTTATGGGCCTGTTAAAATGCATTATACTGCTTAACTCAGTGAAGAACAAAAACATGAAGTTTTCATTATTTCCATTGTTTTTTAATGACTCAGTGACTTAATGTGACCAACAGAGTCTTGGCCAGTGAGCTCTTTTGTGGCTACTGCATGCTGAAACAAACTGCTGTCTGAAATGTTGGCTCGTGTCCACATCACATAAGTGTTTTTCAAGAACCTATTAAGTCATTACTTTCCCCTTTGTTTGTTTTTTGTAATTCATTGCATCACGTTTGCAGCAATGACCCAGAGGTCTTTTTTTTCCCCTCCCCTGGCATGTGGCTTCTCCACCTATAGTTTTAGTAAGTTTGAAAAAGGTGCTAAGAACTCTGTTGAAAAGGTTGCATGTTGTATGAATTATATTGTTTGGAGTTTGCAGTAGCTTTTATGAATTTAGTGTTGACACTTGTTTGGATTAGCTGCCTCAGAGCACACTGACCCTGTTTTGCGTGTCTTCAATGTGCAAATGAGGCCATCAAGCTATGTCAGTGTTTTTTAGTCTGGCTTTGAACATTCCTCCTAAACACCTAATGAAAGAGAGAGCACTGGAGGCAATTGGTGGCCTGGCACACAAAAATTAAATAAAACATATTTTTCTGCAGGATGCAAGAGATACTGATACACAATGGTGACCTCATCACTTGTGTTGTTTTCTTGCTGTTTATGAGATACATCTGAGAACGTGACTGCATGAGAGGATCCATCTGTTATATGTTGCAAAGCACAACACAGATGCATCTCACAGTGGAGCAGAGAAGACACTCCAGGCTATGGCTCTCTCTGCTGTCTAATATGATTGTGTGATATGGTTATATGTTCCTTTAATGGGAGCATCAAACTATAGTATTGCTGAATGTTCGGCATCCAAGATTTGGTTTAAATTAATTTGAAGCGATATGTTTGGCATAAATCAATCCCCACCATTTTTCCGATTTCGTCACTCTGGACAACAGCAGGTCATCCATCAACTTCTGCAGCTGTTTCACACTCAGATGCTATGACAACCCCTGAATGGAATGTATTGCTTCTATGTGAAATCATAAAATTGATCACAGGATATCAGTAACTACTTAATGAATGTGAAAGGGTTCCATGCTTGACGGAAGATATGTGGAGCCCATACAAATAATATACTAACAATTGTTTTCAACTGTGTTTGTAATGGCAATTGGCAAATCATTTGGTTTGTCTTTTTGCATATTGTGGGAAAGTAAAATGTGAACTGTGAGGTAAAACAAGGACAACTTCTCTGGAGTTGTCATATCTTGCATGAAATAGCTTTTCTCTGTTTTAATAACATTTATTATGAGTTCAAGGTGCACTTGGCAGTCAGAGTAATACTGCATTCACAATGTTGTAGTTTGGATCCAGTCATGATACAAATCAAGGGACATCAATTTGATAGCTCCTCAACAGGCTGAGATACCTTTCTGTTAAAAATAAATCATATTTGGCATGTTTGTTGTACCTAAAGAAAACAAGTCCAGGTCCTCATGGCCTCCCAGCAGTCGTTTGACCCAGTTAGGTGATGTGATTATTGGAGCTCCTCAACAGTATGTCAAGTGGCTACTCCAAGGAGAGCCAATTACCAGCATTTGGCTGATGCTCAGATAAGCAGAACCCCTGTTTCTTTGCCCTGCTCTGTTTGGAAGTCACTCAGTCTGACCTCCTATTGAGTGAAAGCTATCACACATTCCAGGAGGAGAAGCATAAATGCCATAATGTGTTGGAAGAGTCACCGGAGTCTGCTGAGGTCAAGAAACATAATTCCTTCAGTACTCTCCAACAAGTGAATCATTACTACAATTTCACTGGCGCAAGAAGAAGACTAATATACTGTTAAGCATTGCCAGTGCTTTGGAAATGGATCTGAAGTTGTTGCACTGATTTATTATTATTGCTTAATCAATTATATATTTACAATTACTGTGAACAACGTACAGCTGTTATTTGCCTTTTATGAAACAGAAAATAGCCTCTCAGTCAACCCTATTTAACACTTCTGATCTCATGCAGCTCTCCATTGTCACTTGTCAAGGCAGCTACATGTTCCCATATAATAAAGTTAACTACAAAATGAAATTTTTAAGCTTTAGAAGTGGTAAACCCCTCGTGACATGACTATATTATAGTTGTACTTTTGAATAAACTATGCCTTTCTCTGGCATCATCATCATCAAGACCGAATGCCTGCGAAGAGTGTTCCCATCAACCTCAGCTGCTCTTTGTCTTTACTGCTGATTAGTAAACGTTAACACATGAACATAAACTGTCTGTGCTGGCATTTTGTTGCTGTGGTGAGAGAAACAAAACTTATGATACTGGCGTGTGACAAGCTAGTCATTGTAGCATCTGTGAACCTCTCAGATTTAAGATGTTGGGACTTAATGATGTGAAAGGTAAGCTTAATAACATGACTGGAACTTCCCCTTACTCTCTGAACTTGTAGGGTCCCAAATCAGCCAAAGCGCACTAGTGCAGTAAGAATCTAGTGGAGCATCTATTTCTGCCAAGACCAAACTCTCCTACACTCCACTAGTATCTCCTGTCTGTGAGATCCTGATTATTGTCTGGATCTTCACTAATTCATCTTCAATGAAAGTGATAATAAACACTCTTGGATCTGCCGTTAAACTGGACCAATAATAAAATATAATGGGGTCTGATCTGGCTCATGCCCCATCTGCCCCTGTGTCAAATTTGGTTTTGTACTTTTCACATGATCCCATTGACAAACCAGAACTAAACGTGACATACATCCCAAATGAATTCAGGCTTTGGTCAGTGATAGCTTTATCGTGACTAAAACATGCAGATAATTTTAAAGTTTGGAGGGTATAGTTTTTCCAAAGTAGGGCAGCTGTCGTTTCCAAATTAAATAAACTGTTTCTCCCAAAGATTTGGGCTTTTTTGGAAACATGCATTTAGTGGTGTGAGGATGGTGGTAAAGCTAGACTTTAATTTTTATTTTTCCTGGTTGGAATCCTGTGTTTCTCACTCTGGTGCATGACAGGAGTCTGATCCCGTCGTGGTCCTGGCTTTTGTAGTCTGGATGAGGGAGTCTTAACAGAAGGGCTCTAGTAACGACCACTTAAAAGAGCCTTCAGATAGAAGCTGTCATTATTTCCCTATAGGGAGACAGAGGGTACTACTAGGTGAGGCCACACACACTTCTTGGTGGATTCTTGTTTTTGCCAATATTTGAATATCAAAATCACTCTGGTATCATCTAGTTGCCAAAAAATATGTTCATGCAATGCGTGACAGAAGCTGAGTAGACGTGTTTTGGTTATTAACAAAGGCAGAAACTTGCTTTTTTTCTCAACATACTGGCTGAACTCCCCTCCTATCCTGGGTTTAACTAAGATTACATCCTTAATCATAAATGTGTCATAACAGATTTAGTAACTTAGTGTTTAAATTCATAATTTATGCTGTGTCCAGCTGTCTCCTGTAACCTACCATTTGCCTGTATGCTAGTCCCAACTGAGTTGTCGACATTTTATGAAGTATCCATCAATTTCAACATTATTAGATCATCCTGGCATCCAGACTAACCAACAGAGATGGAGATTTCAACCACATGGCGCTGGACTGACACTCCAAAACAGTCCTGTGGTTGGCAACATCCTCTCAGACCCAACAATTTTTTGACCTAGCTGCTGTTTTTATAGAGTAGTGGAGTATTTTTAGAGGTCAAAGTATGACCCCATCACCGGTCATCCACTGGTCTGTGTCTACAGTATTGTACATGATATTTCCATCCATCCTAAAGAAAGAAATAATACATGGGTATGGGAGGGGTTCCACCAGTTTTACCAGACCTAACCTTTGAAATTCGCCACAATTATGCTTGGTTTTCAGCATCTACTGCTCATCATGCTGCATCTACTGCAGCTATTTCCACATCGTGGCATAGAGTCTCACTATTGGCAAAATACAGTATGTGACAGCCCAAATGGCTGTTTGAATATGTGAGATAAACCCGACATCTTAACGTGAGCCATTTGGTTCTGATGACTTCACTTGGATTGTTCTCTGTCTGTGACCGAGGCCCAGTGAAAGATATCCAACCTGTGGTCAGAAAGACAAGCTTCTCACTTATCAGCTGTCCGCTGATGAATCTCCAGGCGCGACTCTCCTATTTCCTCTTGACCCATTTTCCAAGTTTGCTTTGGATGTAGCTTGTTTTGCATGGTGTCAACCTAGTGTATGTGGATGCCATAAATGTGATTTAGGTTGGACCTCATATACACCGTAGCTTTGTAGCTCTAGCTAAGGTATTTGTCAGGTCTTGTGGTCAGTACCTGAATATACTCGGTACTGGTAAAATGTCAATACACTATGGTGTATGGCAAACATCTATGGGATATTCCACAGTAATGGCATTTTGATAATAAGCTGTGAGTGCAGCTCTGTGAGAGCACCGAAACACGTCCACATGTGAAATGTGTTGTTTGCTCCCCGTGAGAATCACTGATGTCTGTTGTGTGTCAGGGCCATGGCTCAGAGGTTGGTTGGAAGTGCGATGGGGACCCGCAGCCAGGAGAGAAGGTCCTGCAGGATATAAAGGAGAGGAGAGGGCAGGAGAGGCGGCTCCAAGAGATCCAACAGCAGCTGGAGATCCTGGGCCAGAGCCAGGAGATGACTGTGAGTTCAAAGCAGCATAGACACACACACACACACACACACACACACACACACACAAAGCATATGCTCAAATTCACACAGATACTTTATTATAGGCTAGGTTATTACAGTCCTCAGAGCAAGTATCTGTAGACACGTGCATGACAAATTATTACAAGCACAGAGCTCATTCACAGTCATTCACACAGGGGAACAATGAAATCACATGCAATATTTGTGTCTCTGAAGGCCCATATTTTTCCCTTTTCCCCATTTTTCTTCTCTGCATTTGCAACACCAAGACACTCACTTTACAGCTTAGTGTTAGTTCACAGCTGAATGAAAACAGCAGGTTTTTATTTAGAGCTATTTCTGAGTGATTCATTCATTTGTCTACAAAGCTTGATCTGAAGCTAAAGGTGGTTGTTTACTCCACAGATGGTTGTTTACTCTGCTGATAGCTTTTTGTTCTCCTTGATGTTTCATTACTTTTAATGTCCACACTTCACCTTGTTCCCTGGAAACCACTGAGCCCCGTCTGGTTTTAGGAGCCACTGTAGAGTTACAGCCTCAGATCTGTCACTCCCTCCCAAAACCCTGTAGCTAAAGACACAAGACAAGAATGTTACAAGAACAATGGTGAATAGGCCTGATTTCTGCTTTCTCTGACATTTATGACTGTAATTCTGTGTGCAGGGGAAAGAAAAACAGAGATAAATGTATTTTTTTGAATTTGACATTGTTCAAATGGGTGGATTCTCATGATTTGAGCAACAAAGAGAGACATTTGTTTTGTATCAGTGCTGCTGTGGATGGAAGACAAATTCAAATGTATTATCCAGCACATCAGTTCAAACACTACAATATGATGTATACATGACTAATTTAAACATAAAAGATGCCCTTTTGACTCACACACAGTGAAGCAATAAAAGCACTACGTGGCAACCACTCCCTTACATGAAGCTAGGCACCATGTCATGCAAGCCAAACCTATTCCTGGCCTAATTAAGGAGAAACAAATGGAATTTATTTGCTAATTAAGACAAGCTTCGTCTGAGGAAACTGTTCTCTCATTCTGATCACATAACATCAAAACCACCAGTCTCATAACTGCTGGTGCAGCTAGACGCCCTTTATCCATGTGTCACTGTATTTTATATACTGTCACCAAATAACTGAATGCAGCCAGAGAGTGCAATGTAAACAGCATACTGACTGTGTGTTTTCAGACTGCCACCGGGCTTGTTTTGTAGTTAGAGAAGATTTACTTGTACAGAATTTGTGTGGGAGGGCACTGTTAAACAGTTTCACACAGCTCCTCTCGTAAAGTTGATTTGTATAACATCCCTAACTCAAGTGTCTTCTCACAGTATTTTTGCACCTGAAGTGTTTTTTACCAACCACATGGGGTTGTGTGTTGTTGTTGGTTGGATCAGAAGCAAGATAATTAAGAAGGGAACTTTGTGAACAGGATATGTGTTTTTGTTTTGTTGATTTGAGTTTCACAGCTAACAGCTAACATCAATTTCCTATAATTCCAACTCCAATACTACTACTACTACTACTACTACTATATAATAATAATAATAAAAATGACCAAAAAAAAATCTAACTGTAAACTAGAAAACAGTAAAAAAAAAAAAAAAAAAAAAATCTGCAAATTCTCCAAACAGTTCTCTCAAACTGTTTCTTTAAGTACTAGTGTTCATAGCATTTTCAATCTGTGTTTAACTTTAATGGTAATTTTCCTCCTGTAGCATGCATAATAATTGTATTCAATAATAACTTCATCCATTGTTCTCATATTAGACAAAACATGTGGAAGTATTTTAAGCATAAATGATATTAGAGAGTGAATGAAGCTATAACGTAATGGATACTTCAACCACCATGTATGAAAATATACAAAAGATGAAGATAACAAACTGAGATTAGGACAAGAAAGAAAAAAACTGTTCATGAGCTGGAAACGCCATAAAAAAAACCAACCATTCCAGAGAAGGGAGCTGCATAAGAGGTTGACTGCTTGTGAATTTGTTTTAAAGATATGTTTAAACAAAAAATGTTTTATCGAAGTACAGTAATCCCGCAAACTCCCAAGATGGATTAGATATTAAATATTTTTTCTCAGGAATGGGACGTATGACGCTCTCTGTTTAGTCTGGTCTGCTGCTACTGGAGTATAAAACCTATTGTAAAGGTGGAAAGTATTTTATATGTTGTAGGAGTGACTACAGATTCCATGCACCACTTTGGCTTGATTCATTCCAGTGTGTGATGTTAAGGTCATGAGTGTTTGCCTGCAGAGGTACCTGATTTACCTTCTGAACAGATTTATTTAAACAAAAGCAGTGTTAAGACAGATTTGGATCTGACACCAGTCATTTAGTGCATCCTCTCTGCTCAGTCCAAACAAGCCCTCTTCCAGTGAAATTCACAAAAGAGTATGTTCTACCAATTTTGAATGTTTTTTTCTATTATTAGTCTTTGCCTGTACGGTAATGGGTGGGCCTTTCCTTTACAAAGAAATTTGTTGTTATTCTTGCTAAATCATCACATTACTACATCTGTGAATCTCAACTCATACAATTAATCTGGTGCTACTTTTCCTGCAACTTGACTTGGCTGCATCCCAAGATCAACTGCAAAAGGAAGAACTCCCAACATTTGCAGTAAAACAGGATGGCTCTCTTATCAGGCCAGTAGCATCAATCTTACTTTAGCATCCTCTCTTCCATCAAGACTGCTGCCATCAAAGAGGATTTTTTAAAGTTAGACTGAAACCACAGAAGGTTGTTCCAGCATCATATAAAACATAGATTTATACTGTACATGCATGTAAACATAATTCAGCCAGTTGATGTTGACAGTCGTGCAGGGTATTAGGTGAACACATACCTACAATCCTTTCAACACAATGAGGGTCTCCACCCATGGCGGATCAAAGTTGGCCTTAAAGAGGAACTATGCAGGATTTTCAAAGTGATCAGACCCACATAGTTCCCCTTTAGTCTTTACAGGGGTTACTGAGCCTCATATGAAACGGCAACTCAGCAGTTTATGAACTCCTTTTCTGCAGAATACCAGTCAGGTTTGATAGTATTTTCAACATTATCTGACATTCAACAGTGTGATTTTTCGTCTAACCATGATACATTCACAGGAGAAGGAGTAAGTCTTGTGAGTTAGTCTCAGCACTTTAATGGAAGCGCATGGAGTATAATGAATAGAGCTCCTCCCTATTAGTATAACAGGCCCCTGGGTCTATGGCCGATAAAGCTGAGGTATGTGACTGAAGTCAACGACCTTGAAAGCTGAGCAGCTCACGCTCATGGTAAAAACAGCCCTGCAAGCTCTGTGTTCAGGAGGCAACAGTGAGCTGTACATAGGTGGTGGTCCACTGCAGGGCAGATTGCTGCAGGGCTGGAACGCTTTGGCTTTGTCACATTCAACCCCTGCTCAGAAACTGATACCGGACAGTGACCGAGAACCTTCATCTTTCACCAAAGGTCAGGGCTTTGCCCACCCAGACTTTTTTTTTTTTTTGTTGAGACAGGAACTGGACTCCTGTGTCTGGAGGGCAAACAGCACACTGGACTCATCATCATTTTGGTGCTATTGAAATGCACAAGGACAAAAAGTAAAGGCACTGACAAATGATAGGGCACAGACTAATAATGACTACACTGTAAAGAGTTGCTTAACACAACAATGACACAGGTTTTCCCTTACACTTATTTTCTCTGCATATGGTTGGTGTATGGCTACAGGCCAGACTGAGACAGATACAATAAGCCTGCTGGGTCTGGATAGCAGGTGGGAGAGCTAGACATCAGGGAGCAGTATGAGATGTCTGGAGCAGTAATGCCTGCAGTCTGACAATAACCTACAGACATATATATATGTAGAGTGTTTGGAGCGATTTCACTCTTACTTGTTTTTCATGCAGACTCTCTGCCTGTTGAGATGAGACATCAGTGAGGGATGCTCTTCTTTTAGGTTGATCTTGTAGCATGACAATAGATATGGCCACAGCAAAAGTGGTCCTTCTAATGTACAGAATTGCACATTTGTGGAAAAAATAGATAATGACTTAATATATTAGATTGATGAGTGGTCACATAAAGGTTACTTCTTCACTGATGCACTGTTGTGAGCTTGACAGAACACAGTGTTTGCAAAGCAAGGACATCCTTTAAAACATGTTAGCCCAATGTCAGTTTCCCACTGTTATTTCTTCATAGTGTTTAAAAGTTGGTATTCAATGTAATATACACTAGGTGATGGAATACTGTCTTTCCATAAAGCTGTCAAAGGCCCTAACTTTTCCCATTAGGAGTTAAGTACATCTATAGCTCCACTACCTCCAGCTTGTATTTCACATGTTTATGCCAGAGGATGTATGGCTGGGAGCAACTCCAAGATCAGCCTCAAGCTCACACAGCTGCACACTTTCTTTGAATGGGGACTGACTGTTTCTCAAAAGAATGAAAATTTATGTCTTCACATTTTGTGGATAGATACTTTTACTCAAGTCACCAATGTCAGCTTAAAACACTTTGCTTAGCTCTGATAAAAGTTTTATTTTCTCTTGCTCTGTTTGTCCTTTTCCTTGGGGAGTCAATCTCATAGTAATACTATGTTTACACACTTCCAACCAGGCTCAACACGGTTGTTCCTGTCTCAATGATATCCCAGTGGAAGAGGGTTACTCAGCGGAACTATCTCAATCAAATTTATCATATGTTTTCTTTGGCCCAGTTTCCTGTAATTGTGGCACTTTTCTCCTCTGTTTACTGAAATGAATGTACTGTCTACAGTGGGTGGACTGTGATGAGCTAAAGTGGCTGCAGCACTTGAGTTCAGCTTTCACTGTTGAGAGTAGATGGACAGTCAGACAGGAAAATACACATCAGTCACCCACAGAAACCCTTAGCCCTCCTAGTATTAGGGGCACCTGAGGTCAACCACTTTTAAAGAGCCACAGCGTTTTGTCACAGCAGTAAAGGGCACTCTTTCTTTCCTCCATCTCTTTCTTCTCTCCACTCTGTAGAAAAGTTTCACCTTAAGTTCCCATCTCCTAGACGGCTGGTACTGGTTAAAGGCATTTCTGGCCATTAATGCTCCCGCCGGTGGGGCGCTTTTTTTTATTGCCCCATTCATGACCACTGAAACACTGACATGCCTGTAATTGACCAGTGAATTTTTTGTGCCATATGTCTCAAGTTGCAGTAATGGCTCACTTATGTTTGTGCAAATTTATGTTAGAGTTGCCATTCTAAGCAATTTTTTTTCCATGAACACAGTGTCAGTTATAGGTATTAAAACACTGAAACAGAATAACCATGGAATGGCAGCTAAGTGTATCCTAAATGCCTAGAGGCTAAACATGTCATTAGTGTATGTATATGGTCATGTGCATGCATAAAGACACAAGATATGGCCCCCCTTTTACCATTTAGAGGTGAAGGTCACATGGACAGGTGAAGAACCATGTCTTTGCTCCATGCATGTCAAAGTACAAAAACACCAAGTGTTGCAGGGGGCATGATGATTCGCGGCTGGAATGTGTCCGTTGTGTCTGTGGCCTGTGGTAGAAGATGATATGCAGCGTCTGGATAATCACAGGGGTCATAAATGAGTAACATGGCCCAACATGCCATGACCTAAGGGGTGTCATTACGTTCTGGAGGACTTTGAACATGGACAGGATTGTCTAGTAGAGATGTCTGTCAGCAACTGGGATCTGGCAAGAGGCTGGAGAGTTTCAGAGGGTGGTCTGGTCTGAGAAGGAACATAGATGATCGATGAAGAGTATTAGCTTCAGTAAGTGGGGTGGATGAGACACAGGAATGTGATTTTGTCTCAGGCCACTCAGCGGGATGCGGGAAAGAGGTGAAAACAACTTCATGGACATAATATTGTCTCTGTGTTAGAACAGGACGTCTCATATGAGTCACACTGTGGTGAAAGCTGAATTCTCCTGATTCCCAAATTTGAAAGAGGTTATTGATATGTTTGGACTTGGCAGTTATTCAGTATACAAGACAATAAGAGTGATCCTGTTTAATATATGATTTAACTTTTTGCCAAGAATTAGATATCAAGATTTGCAGTTATCTGAATTTAGCAGGAGTGTAAGCATGGAGAAGCAGCCAGCTCTATGAAAAGGTAACAAAATCTTTGTCTGGTACACATAATCTCACTAAATAACACGTTAAATTAGCCATTAGTTAAGTAGTTCACTTAACAAGTGAATAGCGAGGTGATTCTCTCAGAAGGTAATGGAGATTCACTGTGTCCTACAGCATGAATACTCATTTTGCCTCACGACTGCTGGATTTGTAAATAGAAAACTATTTCCTAATAGTCTGGCTATATCACTGTAATAAGGTGATAATTATGTGTTAACAGAATGATTTGTTTCCTCCGATGGGGGAAAATCAATTAATAGTGTTTCAAGCATCTGGATCAGGGGCAGAATTACTGGATGACGTTAGAGCCAGGGACTTTCTGTTAAGCGCACCAGTACACAGGCCATTGCCTACAGAATGAAGATGATGATTACTATTCAACAGCGAGATTTATGGTGTGGCTTTCCTGGACACACTTCAGGTCATATCATGAAAGGTAATGAGCTGATATTACTGGAACAAATTGACTTTTGAGTCACAGCTGTCTAAATAAAGCAGGATGATTGTCATACCAAGATATGGCAACTGTCTAAGATCATTTGTGGATAGGTAAATTAATCGTGTCTGACCTTATTATTAGGAATTAAAAGTTTACACAGCCAAATCAATTGAATTGAGAAATCATGCTCACAGTTGCCAGATAACACGTTGCTTGCATCGACATTCATTTAAATTGTGAAACCCTTCCCTATCCTCATAACCTAGTTTTGAAAGGCTGACTTTCATCCTTGAACCTTCGTGCATTCCCTGAAGGCTGCCTGTGAAGAGTCTGGCTTATCAGTAGAAAAACAATAGTTATGTCCAACTGGATCTGTTTTTTACCCAGGCAGCTTCCAACTGTGCACGGGGGACAAGCACAGCAGTGCAGTTGTTAGGAACTGCCACTGTTATCATAGGTCATGTATTAATATGACATTGTCTGGATTTGCCAAGACTGAGTCTAATATTTGTAATGGGACACATCTAGGGAGGTTGTTTGGAAAACAGCAGCAGTTAAGATGAAAAATCTTCTGTCATCGCTTTATTAATAACACGCACATGTGTCCTTAATACTGCCAGAGGCCTGGATTACCAGAGGTGCACATTATACGAATATGAATACAAATTACTTTATTAATCCCCAAAGGGAAATTCATATGTCTGTCAGCTCATCAACCATTTGCAGAAGAATTATCTGTCTGAGATGATCTGAAATGGTGAGTTTCTGTGTGCATCAGTACATCAGCACGTCCATGCACATAATTGACTTATACTTACATCATACATACATGATGTTTGTGTCTTTCTGTAGGATGATGCTCCAGATCTGACAGAGGAGCAATTACTTTGTCTACTGGATGAATGTGAGCTGACAGAGAGCTGGAGCCAGGACCCTGAGACAACTGACACGACACCACGAGACCCTAAAAATTCACATTGAGCACATCTGTCTGAAGCCCTGCTATCAAAACAATGCATCATCACCAGGATGTCACAATTAGGCAGCTGGGTTGTAAGAAACACATAAATGGATGAAACACATAAATGGATGTAAAATATTTTGATTTATTTAGATATAACCAGCTATATACATAGGACATATACACAGTAATGTGTGTGTATGTGCCGGATTGCTTCCCATTGTTTTTATTTGTGTCTATGTCTCAGCATGAGGAAAAAGAGCAGCAGGGGCACCCTTTGTATTAGGCTAAGCATCATAGATGAGAACAGAAAATTGCTGTCATTAAATCTAACAACAGGGTACAGCAGCCGCAGAATGTTTTACTGCACACATAAACACCAGTCAATGAAATTGTGTCTGTGAGGTGATGCCTGAACACTGTTATGTATTAAAGCTAAACCCTATCTGATGAAATATAGTATGACTCTGTAAGTCACGTGTGGTCAGACATCCAGCATGGCTCTTTATGAGGACAGAGGGATGATGTGTGCTCCAAACATTCCTGCCATTCCTGCCTCTACAGGTGATCTGCTTTAGACTGGGTCAGATTAGTTCGATCTTCTGAAACTGGAGCCCGTGTGGCCTCTTTCGAGATTTATTTTCATTTCAAAAACAGGATTGCCCTGACAAAAGATGACCATCTTTGAGCATTATCCCATTTAGTTTGTTTTGGAGATTTGTGGAAGCTGTTGACATAGTCCTGTTCGCTGCTGCTTGCACAGCGTGAGTAGCTAGTCTGCACCTGGCTGACCTCAGCGCAGAGGTCCTGCCTCGCATCTCTCCTCGCACTGGACACCTACGGGCCTATTCGTCTCACTCCTCACCTCAGCCACACATTCTGACCCTGTCTAACGGACAGGAATTATCTCACATTCCTCTGGACTGAAAACACGTCAGCCAGGTGAGCCCTCCAAGGTCAAACCCTAATGAGAGGCCCACTATTGGTGAAAGCTGCTGCACTATCTGTCCAGGAATCTAAACAGACGCCTCAGCACAAGTCTAAAAGAGCACACGCAATCACTTTTCAGACTGCACTATTATACTATTTCCATACATTTATAATACTTCCATTCATATATTATTGCCCATTTTACAAATACCCGCTGTGTAATCGATGCAACTTCTTTCAGGAGGACAGATATACTGCTCATTTGAGGTAATGGAAACACAGTGAGCTCAGTATGGTAAGAATGAGGTCACTCCTAATGTAAAGAGACCAGCAGCATACTGAGACTGTCTGGGTTTTCTGGCTTTACCCTCACTGGTGCTTTAGATTACAGCTCTTTCTAAATTTGCAGGCTGAATTCTGTTTGCACATGATATGCTCGTGCAGGGTCTTTCAGCATAACAGCAAGCTGCAGACCCAGCCAGGCTAACTCATCTCTTTTGAGGACTTTTATCCAGACGTTGTAATGAAAAGTGGATTTTCAATGCAGTTTCAATGCTTAACATAGGACCACAGCCATAGCTTAAAGTTCACAGCCCCAGAAAATCATGCAAAATTCCTTATGTCTGTCTCTCATGCGGAGGGCTGTCTTTTGAAGGTGTAAAGAGATGCCTGTGTAATGTGTAATCAGATCTGTATGGATGTGCTGTTTAAGTGGCTTATACTTCATGTTGAGTTTTCCTGCTGTTGACTCCCGAGGATACTCCCTTTCTCCAAGGCTTCACTAGACTCAACTAATGGATTCCAGTCGCTTGACAAAGCATGCCTCGGCTCCTTTTGCTATTCTAGGGGGAGGACCTCAATAAGAGTAGATATGAGGTCCAAAAAACACTGAGGAAGTGGCTTAGGTCATGAACAGTCCAACTGACTATTTAACTGTTTGTTTGCTCAAAAAAACAACAATCAACCAAGATATTTTTTTTCTCTAAGTTTTTATTGTTCACTTGACATTACAAAATAACAGGTAGGAGTATAAACAGCACTTTGGGTAGAAACTATAGTACAATGTTTATTGAAAAGCTTCACTAATAATTAAAAATGACACATACAAAAACCAAAATAACAAAGACATCCTCATGTCAGTGTGCAAATAAGTTTTATACAGACAGAAACGCTTCCAATATGAGGCTACGCCTCTAGATAAATTATTTAAATAGCATATATCTACACAAATGAAATAACCTCAACATAAAACAAACATAATAATTTATCAAAAAATGCACAGGAAATACATATAGCACAACATAGTCAAGACAACATTTCTTAAATCCTTTACGTTCCTGTTTGGGCTTCTTTTGCTACAAAAATATCTTATATACAGCATATAAATGATACTTAAGTCTTGCTTTATAAAAAAAAAAAGAAGCCAACCAATTTTTTACTCTGTTGCTAAGAAAAGTGATTCTTGTGTATTGCTGGCCTCAATACAAAAAGAATTAATGAGGTAATATTTGTACATAAAGGGTTTCCTTTGATTTTCCCTTGTCAGAAATGTACACACAAGCTCAGGCACACCAGTCATGCACACTGTGCAGAAGCAGAATATTTGAAGATACTGGAAATGATGCCTATCTTTCACTTTTTTCCCACTGTTTTGGTCCGATGTTATGCTATTACTATGACTTCAGTTAATTGGAGTAGGTTGCTTACAACATTTTAAGATATTAAGATGCAAAGATGAGCGAGATCTAAAGCCTCTATGATGATTAAGTAAATACAAACAGCCATATGTAACATTGGTTAACTAATGACAGGATATAGACTGGCCCTCGCTGTTTATGTCCCTTGTCAGCAAAGAGTAGAGATATTAACATAATAATTTCTAGTAATTACTGTTCCAAAGCAGTGTGCAGCCTGTCTGCTTTGTGGCCCTGTGCTGTCCTGAATTTTGTGCTCTCCTTGTTTCTTCTAGTGCTCTTTCCTGAGAAGACGAATATTTTAGGCCAGCCCTAAGCCTCAGCTAACTACAAGACCTTGTATTATATAGGTCTTCCTGAACGTGGGGTAAGGGGTTATCAAAAGATTTTAAAATCAACATTGACTTGGTTGTCTTCATAACTATGCTTGTTGGGTGGCACTCATGCAAAACACACAAACAACATTCACTCTCTTTGATAGTAACAGTCAGTCCATACTGTCCATGGTCCCTCAACAGTTCCTTCAAGGGGCATATTTACCCCAGCCTAAGAAAGTTCTCCAACTGCTTTCTTCATACTGAAACAAGCATCTTTGAGTCCACAGCAGATGTATATTAATGCTCAAAAGTAGAAAAATAATAAAAACAATAAAAAACACTCTTTGGTCCCTCATCCACAGAGGAATACCGCCAACCGACAGGTGTGCAAAGCAATAAAATGTGGCCCTCTTTCAATGCAGATCAGAGCAACAAGGTGAGAGGGCCGATGTCTTCTGAGCAGAGCTGTGCTCACAATTTGAGTTTGGTGCAGTGGTGCAGAATCATCATTGAACTTTCAATTTGGCTTTAAGTCCTGAGGTCAGTTTACCTCACGCAAGTTCACTTGGCCGTCATTCCTCCAATGTGCATTTCTCAAAGGAAAAAGTCAAAGATATCGATCCAGGTGTCATGTTATGTACTCATACTGTATCTGTAAGAAATGAAGAAGAAAAAAAGTGTTACAGACTGAGTCTAAAGTGATGAAAGTGAAAGTGAATTTTTTTTAATGTCAAACACCACTTCTGTGCTTACCTCTGCATTCATATTTGAGGTCTGAGAAGTAAACCATCTCTTGAGAGAAGACATATAAGCCTAGTCGCCCACCAGCATATGTCTTGTCGTAGATGTTTCCAGAATCAGCCATAATCCTCTTGCCTTCAAACATGACAACTCTACAAAATAAAAGGTAAAACATGAGCTCATTGCCATTTTGAAAAGGCTGCCGATTTGTAATTGAGTGACAGAGCATGTGTATGGGAATTTCAGCTCACCTAATAAGTCCAGTCTTGGGTCTGTGGGTCAGGTGCCATCTGTAAGCAGTGAAGTCCTTCCAGCCAATGTTCTTGGGGTCGTGCCACAGAGTGCGCACCTGAAAACAAAGAGTTGTAAATTAAATTAAAGTGATAAAAGGTCCAACACTGTCATAAATTGAATGTTACATGTCCAACTTAAACCTAATTAATGTGTGCTCACCTGTCCTGGGGTGTCTCCAGTATGCCACAGAGCATTCCTCAGATGCTCGCCAGGGCCGGTGGTGGAGTTGACCACTTTGATTGACAGGCCAGAGTAGCCCTGAGCTCTTGTGGGTGTGTGAGACCAGTAGGTCTGTGTGATCTGTTTCCACATGACTGTGTAGAAGCGTGAGCTGGACTGGTAGCCAAACACAAACCCAGCATAATCATCATCTCTGTCTGTGTTAACATAGAATGTTCCCCTGAAATCCACTGCACCGAACTCATCGAACCCTGAAATGAGAGAGAGAGTTATGGTTACTACCAATACACAAAAATGCAAACACAGCATTTGTAGTAAGATCATCATCTGCATAATACATACCAACAGCAATGCCAGGATCACAGTTGACTGTCTGCACCAACTCCTTGCCCTGATTCCGGACCACCCAGTTGGGGTCAATCTGAGAGGTACCCTTGGGGTCCAAAGGAACCATCTGGAATCTGCGGAAGTCTGTTTCGCTGATGTCAAAGTTCTCTGGACAAACGTCATCAATGTCCAGAACATTGTCTTGATCAAAATCATATTGGCACACATCACCACGACCATCACCTGAGAGGAGAAAATAAATATTTAGATTATAATTGCAGAGAAGAAGCTACTCTCCAAAAGACCATGTCCATTGATTTGTACCCCATTTATCATGCCAAAAGACTGACTCACCATCAGTGTCCACTTGATCAGGGTTAAAGGCCAGTCGACAGTTGTCCTTATCATCGGGAATGCCATCATTGTCATCATCGTGGTCGCAAGCATCGCCCTTGCCATCTTTGTCATGGTCTGCCTGGTTGGCGTTGGGTATGTAGGGGCAGTTGTCCAAGTTGTTCTGGTGACCATCCTCATCAATGTCCTGGTTGTTGTCACATTTGTCTCCTACGAGATCTGAGTCAGAGTCGATCTGCAACAGAAAAGAATTCCTTTACAATGAGATTTTCTCCAAAGACTGACTCTCAAAGAGGACAAAGAGCTTTGCATTGTTCTGCCTTCAAGCTGTCAAGTTGAATCAGTTTGTGGCTTTCATTGTGTCCCATTAAATGCGTATGGGAAGGTGAAAGGTGAAATGTGATGTTACCTGATCAGGGTTGTGCTCCAGAGGGCAGTTGTCACAGTGGTCTCCCACACCATCTCTATCAGTGTCTCTCTGGTCCACATTGTACACATACGGGCAATTGTCATTCTCATTCAGAATACCTGTTGAGAGGAAACATACTCGTTTAGCCTTTACGACTGATTAAACCCTTTTGACAGATTAGCAAAGGTAAGATTTCTTGCAGAGAATTTGGAGATATCTCTTACCATCACCATCGATGTCAACAGCACAGGCATCACCCTCTCCATTGTTGTCAGTATCGGTTTGATCGGTGTTAGCCTCGAACACACAGTTGTCACAGCGGTCACCAACATCATCTCTGTCTGCGTCGTACTGAGCAGGGTTGTATTCTCTTGGGCAGTTGTCCTAAATTGGTAGAAAAATATCAATTTAGTTACTAAAATGGGTCATGACACAAATGAATGTGTACAAGAACAAACGTTTTCTTTCAAAGGCTTTTTTTTCACTTTTTCTGGAATGTGAAATTCCACAGCATGAGAGCTGGTAATTTTTACAGTACCACAGCATTTTTCTTGCCCAACTTTCCAGATCCACACTAAGAATCATGGGCAACAAGCCACCGCCTCAATTCTGGCTTTATGCTGAAATTATATTACACTATTCCTGTGCTACTGGTTTTTCACTTTAGCTCTCTGTTGGAAGCACCCAAACATGGAGACGTCACATTCCTACTGCCCAGAGGAAGGAGGGCTACGGCTGATTGCTATGTCTGGTCTCTGAGGAAAGCACAGCTTGGGGCTAAATAAAACTGCTGTAATGACTCACCCTATCATCGGGGATCCCATCATTGTCATCATCATGGTCACATTCATCACCCAGGCCATCTTTGTCATGATCTTCCTGACCAGAGTTGGGAAGGCTGGGGCAGTTATCCTATGAAGGAACAAAAGAGTGGTTAGGGAAGCAGTCATCACAGTAATGTAGTGCAGATGGATAATAATGGCTTTTCATATTTCTGTCCATGTGGGGTCTGGCTACCTTTTTGCAGTGGTAGGTAGCGTTTTCCACACACAGCAAGTCGGTGTTGGGCCATCCATCCAGGTCACTGTCCTCACCACAGATATGACCGTTTCCTGCATATCCTGGCTTGCACTCACAGCGGAACAAGGACTCAGAGAAGATGCCTAAGTAGATGCAGTTTGCATTTTTATTGCAGTCGTGGCTTCCATCCTGGCAGGGGTTACGGGGTGTGCAAACCTAAAGAAAATGACAGAGGGTTAGAAAACAACCAAGCAGCTAGCCCGCTGACCACAAATACAGTAAAGTAATAACTCAAACCTGTTTTTTAGCTGTTGCCTGTTCCACTCCTCTTCCGAAGGGCTGAGGACCAGAGAAACGTCCGGGGCAAGGAAGACAGTTGTAACCGGGCTGAGTGTTCTCACAACGATGGATTCCATTATGAGTGTGGCAAGCATCAGGAACCTCTTTGCACTCATCAATGTCCTTGCAGATGACGCCATTGCCACGATAGCCAAGTGGACACTTGCCACACTTGAAAGAGCCATCAGGGAAGCTGATGCATTTTGCGCCAGGGAAGCATGGGTTGGACAGACAACCATCTGTGGAGAGAAAGAATTCATACCTTAAAGGGGTGATCTGCTGGGAATGATGGCTCAGCTCTTAGATAGTTTTGAACTTAAATACTTACCAATAGGACAATCTTGTTTGTTGCAAATTTGAGACATAGTGGCATCACCAACACAATCCTTTCCACCATATTTGGGGACAGGGTCAGTGCAGAGACGTTTGCGGTTCTGGATTCCTCCACCACAGGTAACAGTGCAGCTGTCCCATGGTGACCAAGGTCCCCAACCTCCATTGACTATAAAAGTGAATTCAAAAATATTAATTCACCTGAATTTTAATACACCGAGTCATATGTACTTTGGTGGTGAAATTAAACTTACTGGGACAAGGCGACTTCTGGCAGATTTCAGTTTGACGTCCTTCTCCCTGGCAGTCCTTGCCACCCATCTGGGGTGTGGGGGAGTTGCAAAGGCGGATCCGGGTGATGACCCCTTCCCCACAGGTCACAGAGCATGATGACCAAGGAGACCAGTGACTCCAGCCACCATCCTGTTTGACTGTGGGTAACACATAACAAATTAGTTCATCATGCTATCAAACTGAGAATATTTATCATCACAATGGTTGTGTCAAGCATACTGATTAACTTACAGCGTTTGTCACATTCCTGGGGGTAGCAGTCACGGGTCTGGACAGAGGTGCCCTCACAGTTGCTGTTGATGCGATCGCAGGAGCGTCCACGCTGCTGGATGCCACGTCCACAAGTCACTGAACAATGGGTCCATTCAGACCAGGGGGACCATCCATCCTCAGCATAGTCACTCGCTGTGTGTGTGGGGGGGGTATGAAGTTTGATTATCATTACTTCCAGGGGAAGGTATAAAGAAATTAAGGAGATCATAAAAGGTATGAAATTTATACTTACGTGTTCCACAGCGAGGGCAGCACTCTCCATCAGGCACGGTTGCGTTAGCACATGGGATCAGAGGGCAGGAGATTTTGCGACACAAAGTAACAGATTTCTGGAAAAGAACACAATCAAATTAGTACAAGAATAATGACTTACATAAGCAGCTGACTGGACATGGTACAGAAGAAAATACTTTCTCTGCTGGTACTGCTCCAAGACTAATTGCTGTATTTCACAAAGGACTGATCTTTATCAGGGACATGACACTCCTGCTGTGTTGATACAAAACATAATCCTCACTAACGCCAAACTAATTAAACAGTACATGAACAGCCTTCACTAGATGTTGCTCGTGGGGAATATTTCCCATGCTGTTGATAGTAGAGAGGAAGTGTTGATGGCTGTCAGTGGTTACAAAGGGAAGTGCAAACAGAAACACTGTTAGCACTTAATTAGAGCAGGAAGGAAAACAGGACATTCAATGATGTCTATCATCAGCTGAGTCCTGGCCTGTCTAAAGGTTGTATTCAAGCAGGTGACACTTACCTGACAGGTGCACTCAGTGCAGCTGTCCATGGTCCATTCATCTTGGTCCTTGTACTTGATACCGTTGTGGTAGCAGGCTCCACTGTTGAGGCTCTGTATCAGCACCGTGCTCTGCTGGGACTGGGGGAAACAGAGAGGGAGAGAAGGGGGCTGCTCAGGATGGAGGATGGAAAACTTTCACTTTGCCAAAGTTCCAATACAAATGAATCAGCGACTGACACTGTGATTAAGACATTGCTTGACTCTAGTGAAGCAGTGCAAACACAACCGGCAGCCAAACATATTTTGTGTATTCACATGGGTCTCATTAAGAACTTGGCTGGGGACTGCCATTACAGCGACAAGTGGCTACGCACTGTGTATGCGTTAACGGGAAAATGGAGACGGGCGGAAAAGAGGGATCGAAAGATGACAAAGAGCAGACCCTGATGGCACTCGGCACTTACCACTTTCTGGAGGTCATTTGTCAGCTGTTTAACAGTCACACCGAGTCCCTTCAGCTCCTTAAACATGCTGGCGATGTCCTCACAAGAGAAGCCACAGACAGACTGCAGATCTGAGAACAAGGGAGAAGAATCCAATAAATAACCTCAAGACTTAAAGTTTTACAGCTAAGCTTCAGAACAGAGACATGGACTTTTCTCTTTGGGGAGGAGAGGTCTCACCTTTGGCTTTGTGGCCAGTGTAATCAGTCCTAATGGCAGGGCTGGAGCCGTTGACTGGGTTGTCCAGGGTCATGACATCAGTTAAAGTAGCTGCAGGGGGAAAAGAGGAGAGAAGACAAATGAAGTTTTGTTCACCTGAGCACAAGGTGGTAGCCTACTGTCAGTTTTGCATCTGAGTAAGAACCACCAGTTAAATGTAACAGAGAGATTGCATCTGTTTTTCACACTTACCTCCACTCTGGCATCCCTTATTTCTCAGTATAGCATCAAGGGTGGTCCCAAAGACAAAGCGCACATTCTGAAGGACTCCCTGAAGGAAGATCAGTTAAAGTTAGTGATACTTCAAACTCTCACACCTCTGCTTTCTAATGACTTATTATATGAGCATAAATATGGTGCACCTAATATTATTTCTCATCCTCATTCATTTGTTTAGTTTCCATCTGAGGCAATAGGGTCTTACCATAAATCTGTCTTTCCCAGCTCCCTTTGCGATCCTCAGCCTGGCGATGTCCGCCACCTCCGGGGACAGCACCTTTTGGATCGGCACGTCCAGCTCTAACACGTTGATGTCCTCACAGCCGACGTAAAGCTGCACCCGGTCGTCCTGAACGAACAGCGTGATGTTCTTCCAGTGTCCGGTGGCCAAGTCCGCATCCTCGATGGACACTCTCTGCTGATGGTCCATGGTGGAGTAGACCACATCCAGGGTGTTGTTCTTGCCGTTGGAGATGATCTCGAACAAGGGTCCGGATCCGTCGGCCCTCTCAATGGTCAGGAGGCTGCCTCTGGTTTTCTTGAACTGCTTCAGGTTGATCAGGAGGAGGAAGCCCCTCTCGGTCTGGATGGAGTCGAGGAGGTCCCTGAAGGAGCTGTCGGGGACGGGGGGGATCAGGTCTGCATTGAGGACTTTGTATGCAGGGCTGTAGGGATCTGCTCCTTTCACCAGACTCACTCCGTTGTGTCTCTTGTTTACTCGGGCCAGATCGAATAAGTCATACACACTATTATCATCTCGACTCTCTGTGGTGAAAGAAAAGAAAAGACACCGGTCAGTTAATGACAGTGTCCATGCAGATGCAGAAAAACAAAGACACAGGCTGCAGTAGCCTGCACCAGTCAGAACCATCAGACATCAGTCAAGAGGATTTAACTTTCATCAAAGTGGATTATTCACTTCAGCAGGTTTATATGTGATAATCAGGTTTGATGATTTCCATTCTCACCTGCCAGTCGTGCACCTTCACAACTCCAAAGCATCACCAGCAAAAAGATGCCACACAGCATCATCTTGAAATCTCAATCGATCCCTATTACAACCAGAATAACAGAGTTAAACATGAATCTGGTCACAAGTAAATGACAGTTGATGATAAAATACTATGGATAAAGAATAAAGAGGTCTACAAACCTTTAAAATGAAAAAAAAGATGTCCTGTGAAAAGAGATTAAAAAGAAGAGGAAAGTCCTTCCAGGTCAGATTATGTATCCCGTTTCTCTTCCTTCAGCTTCTGCAGAAGATCATCAAACTGGAGTCAGTAGTTGCAAAGTCTCTCTGAGCTCCTGTCCCGGATTTATTCCGATGCTTTCACTTATTCCTCTGACTTGTCCCTCCAGATACTAGTGCTATTTAAACAGTTTAAGGACATTCCTGAGGTCCCATCTGAACCAATGAGATGGCTCCAGGAGAGAGGGACGGACTTGTTTTCTTACCTCACAGCCAGTCACAGTATAATATCCGAGACGCGCGCGCACACACACACACACACGCACGCACACACACAGAAGGAGAGAGGGAGAGGGGAAAAATGCATTCCTGAGCTGAATTTCCATCACCGGACAAATATTTCATACACGCTCCACAGCCAAGACGTGGTCGTTTCCGGTCAAATAAAAGCTTAATTATTGCTCAGATCGTTTTAATTTCATGTGACTGTCACAATCTAAGGACAAACATATAGATTTGATTCATCTTCTTTTTTTCTTTATTCTTTTTTTTTAATGTGAAGTGAGCCAATTAATTTTAGTGGAGCGGTTATACAAAACCAGTCATGAGCGGATTTAAAGGCCATTTAAAACATTAAACTGTATTCCATGGCCTACCGTCAGGTATTAACTCCATATTATATTTATGATAGACAGCAGGGGACTTTGCTTTATTGTGTGTTCTGACATTGCTATTAGTAGTCTGGCCGCTAGGGGACTCATTGAGTTGTGAATGTAAGTGTTAACTGGCCTGGGACAGTGAGTGAAGGGTGATAGTCTCTGAGTTTGTTTCTATCTGTAGCATTTAAAGGAATGCATGAAATCCCAGATTAAGCATATTTGTAAGATTGAACAGTACATATACAATAACTTTGTCTAACTCTGTCTCAGTATCAGGGGTCATTAGGGGTCATCAGTTGATTACACATATGAATTATGGTAATGTTAGATTAAGAGAAGTCAATGAATATAATACATGGCTAATGTGTATTAAGTGGTGGATTCAAATTTTTGCAATCTTCTCTCACTGCTCATTTTTATTTGAACAGATTTTACACCTTGATCCAACAGTGGAAGAAATGCACATATTCTCTTTTTATTAGCCAGTATCAGAACCTCCATTTTAAAATAAGTTAAATTAAAATAATCCTGCATTCACAACCCTGCTCAGGGTAAACATACAGTACAACATTTGACTCATAGTAATATGATATAATGAACATATTATAGTGTGCAGCAATTTACTGATTTGACTAAATGAGGTGGAGGTAACTACTTTGTATACAGTTAAAAAGTTAGGTCCAGTGATTGTCAATGTAGGGGTCGGGCCCATCAAAAGGGTCACAAGTCTAACTTGGATGAAGGAAAAGTTCTGTAAAGTAACAGAGAGGAACTGTATATGATGGAGCACCACTTCAGTGGATGCAGATAGTTATTTTCAACTGTCCATATGTATTTAATAGTCTTTTGAAGAAGACAGGGACTTAAATATTTTGCCTAAATTCTTTCCAAATCATGACATCACCACTAGGATGAAGGTGAAGGTTTATGGCTGAACGTTTAACCTCTGACCTCTTCTCTCTTTCTCTCTCCTCTTTCCCACAAAACCACCAAGAAAAGTCAGAACCTTGTTGACAGAGATTTGTTTCAGCTCAGCCCCGAGAAGCAGAGACACATTTGTTCTTTTTCAGTGTGTAACTGTTTGACTCATGCCAGCGTGCAGATTTGTGGATACAGAGGAAAGTTGTGGAAACAGAGAGGGTGTGTGTGCATGTGTGTGTGCATGTGTATGACAGTGATAAAGCTCTTCTGGACAAACAGCAGAGCAGAGAGGCGCCTACATGCTGTGATGGCTCTAAAATAGATGGGTGTCTAAAAATAGGTCAGATATATGGACAAATGATATAGTACATACCACATACATACCTCAAACATACCACAGGAATGCACTGGATTTTTATGGTCTCTGTGTTTCTGTGACTTGTAGGATTTACAACATGTCCTTCTCACCTTGGTGAAACATAAGCCTGCAGGAAGAGATAAGGACATAATAATGTTTCTCTACTTAAAATGACATTCAAAAGAAGAGTTTCTACAAATCTGGGAAATGGAATGAAGTTGGACTGAGAGTCTCTAGTTTCATGGGAAATCTTTTTTTGTTTTTCTTTTTGAGATATCATGGGCAGGTGTGATGGGGAACAGCTCTGTGGGTGTGACAGTGAGCTCACAGTGTGGGAGGTGCAACTGACATGAGTGGAGATGGAGATGAGGAGACCTGCCAGGCGCGCATTACGCTGAGCCAAAACTACAGCGGAAGCAGGCCCATAGATAGGAAATGTTTACTCTGTGTGTATTCCCTATGGCGTTTCTTTCCAACTCCAACTGGAAGATTACACAGACGCATCAGAGGGTGGGGGAGTTCATTTGAATTTCTCTGCTCTTTTCTGTTCAAGATAAATATTCAAGTCCTTTGTTTTATTTGGTGTTTTACATATTTGGATAGATTGCTGAACAAGCTCAAATGTAAAGAAGAAAAAGAAAAAAAAATCTTGATATTTAAACTTGTGTGTCTCTGAAAAGACCAGTCACATGGCTAAAATGGCTATAGACTTCAGAGATTGTGTTCATCAAATGTCATCACACCAACACTGCTCTACTCGCATAACCTTGGTTTGTACTTGTGGTTTTACAAAACTCCTTCTTCAGAAAACCTTCCTGGAAAAAAGGCTCTTACGTAAGAGATAAGGATGATGGGTCTAACTACAAATGAGAAGTTTATGCACAGCATCAGCTTTTTACTTCTAGCAATTGCATTTAGGCTTCAAAAATCACACAAGTGATATTGATTTATGAAGGTTGTTATGCTAATCACAACATGTTGGCTAAATATAAACTCTTGTTTGTCACAGAGTTTATTTTCTGCAAACCCAATCCAAGCAGGTTGGCCTCCAAAAATTGCATAATTTCTCTGGCTCTCTATAAGCACTGGATAAACATTTCAAACAAGCCACTTTTTATGGTTAGAATGACTAACAATAGTCAGCATAACCACACAGATAAATGAAAAAACCTGGAAACAAGCTGTCGTCCGTAGTAAAGTATTTGTATGAAGTTAAGCTAATCAGCTGCTGGTAATAACTTCACGTAGACGTAAGACACATTTTCTAAACTGTCTCTAAGCGTCAGATGGTCAGACAATCTTAAACCTGCTAAGGTCCAATATTTAGACCAACAGACTGGAGAGATTTGTGACTGGGAACAAGAGAACCCCAAGAGACACCTACGTCCTTTTCTTAATTACACTTGGAGCTTTCAGAGATGATGCTCACGCGCTGTTTCTACAATGTGTATGAGGATAATTCATACACAAAAAAGACTGGCAGTCCAAACAGGCAAAAATGAATAAATAAAAATAAAATAAAATAAAAATCAAAGGACTGACACGGGCAGAGTGAACTCTATGGCAACAGATACAATCTTGAAAACAGTAGTGAGAGCTCCACCTTGCACTGCATTGGAGAGGTGATGAGTCATGGCATGCGTCTGAGCAGGCAGGTGAAGAGATCATATCAAGTCATTGTTGTACTGTGGGCTGAAGGTGGTTGAGGCAGCTATACATGAGAGACCATTGTATTATAACAAGAATAACTATCCACCTTACATGGGCTTGTAGCTGTCAGTAAGGAGTTACTGTGTTTTCTGGGATTGTGTTGATTTTCAGCACTTGTTTATACCATTTGTTGTCTGTATATGTTAAATGAAGTTCATCCAGCCATTGAGCAATGAAGTTCTTAGGAATGAAATAAAACAAATCTTCTCTGGAGTTAGTGGGGAGGACTGCAGCTGCTTTATATCGTGAGTATTGTGGAGTTGTAATGTGCATTATGTCTGTGACAAGTGCAAATTCCATTCAAAAATGATTAAGCCGAAATAATAGAAAATGAGAGAGGATTAAAGGTCATTCTAAATCCTAACATCTGGAAGGTGAATTTGAGCTGTTTTGTGGTCTATTAAAAGTTTGATTTTTTCATTTATTAACCAGACAGTCTCAAACCAACTTGTTTTTTTTCCATTTTAATGCTGTCAGTCAAAATGACCATGACTGCACTGAAAGAACACGCTGATCTGGAACAACATCTGTCAATACACAGTTGATTTGATGCAGCGCACATGTGTTGTTGTATTGACAGGTTGAAACTTTTTCCTGAAAATGGTCGTAATCATAACTCATCCAACACGTTTTCCACTTGTCTCCTTTAGCTGTGGTTTTCAAACTGCAGAATATCTATTTATTTCAAAAAGGGAGGAGATATATGAGAAAGACAAGCACGTAGTAACAACTATTTGAACACATTCTCCATTTGATCTGTAAAAACATGTCCAGGGGGAGCAATCTTGTGCTGATTTATGGGAAAAAAATCTACAACAGCTTGAGAAAAAAAAGTGGAAAGATTTGGTAGGAGGCCTATAAAGCTACTAGTCAGACACAGAACATCATGAGTCACTGATAAACAAGGTGGGAAGCTGCTGGTCAGCTATAACTTTTTATTTTGGGAACAACTGTTGATTCATGTAACTCCACTGAGACATTTAGAGAAGGAGGAGAAAAGAAAGACCAGATCACCATCTTGATATTTACTCTGTGGGTGATTACAGACTATTTTTCTAATAATCTGGGAAACAGTGAATCCTGGGAGAATCATGCTTTTGAAATCGTAATGAACCATCTTATCAGAGAAAAATCGGGAATCAAAAGATATCATCTATGAAGGGAACTGAAGGTCGTGTGTTGCCAGACTAAACTAATTTTTTCAGCTGTTTTTTCTTTGCCACGTGCTGAAACACTAAAATGACTTGGACCCCACTGCTATTGTAAATCACTGATTGTAATCCATGCCTGGCCTCAGAAGGATAAAAAAGGGAAATATGGATATTACCGGTGGCTTTGGAGCTGGCATAGCCAGGCGAAAAATGATGCTCTGTGAAACAGCATTATAAGAACCTGTTCTGTCTGTGGTAAAATCTAATTGTTGAAAGTATTTTCCAATATTTTGCAGTTGTTCTTATCCCCCATAAATCAGTGGTGTCTGATATATATGGTAGACATTTAGCTGCGTTTGCAAAAATGAATCGGATTTCAGTTTTAGGGAATCTGTTTTGCTGCAAGGAACCAGAGAGGGATTAGATCCTGTGGTGGCATTTAGCTAGCTCATCTTTGGATGTATGCATGGAAGAAAATGATTAATTGGTTGCAGTGAGTCCACTCGATTCCGGCAAGTGATGTCAGAGTCTGATTATGTTGGATGGATGCTCTGAAAGCTTGTCTTCTCTTACTGTTTACAGACAGTCACTAAGTCATCCATGCTGCTCCTCGCCGCCAGTTGTACAAGCAAAGAGCGCTGTAGGTTTGGTGAGTGATGGCGGTAAATCCTCGCTGCTGTGCTGTGACGTTTTCGCTGCTAAATGCACACCTTTGACTAATGAGCTGACAGACCACAAGCCACTCAACTGTAACAACTGTACCCAGGAATGTTAAAGGTCTTCTGAAAGAGGCATGAGAGAGTGTTTGGTTTGTGAAAGAACTGAGGCCCATCACACTGAAGTTCCTGATGACCACACAAGTGGATAATGACTTTTGGAAAGCATTTGTAAATGGTTCAACAAAGCACCCGTGTACTACTTTATTTTCAAGAATAAGTCCATCTTAAGACAACACAGAGGCGGTGTATTCTTTGGAGGACTGAAAATTATAGAAAACCTCCGAAAGAGAGAATAAATAGTGAAAATCTGCTGCAGCTGTATTATCAGATTATTTAAAAAAAACCTTGTGGCTATAGTCAATAAGCAATGGGTGATTATCAGCATAGAAAATTTTGCAGCTAATAAATAATTCAGTACTCAAACACTCAGCAGACGTGTAGCAACATTAGCTTTAATTTGGATTTATATTTCTGACCACCCAACGAATCTGAATCTGACATTCACTCTCCTTTAAACTCTGTTTTGGTCTCTACAAACTTCTGTTAAAGATACCAGGAAAACTGTCCCACTTTATTTACCTGCTAACTTTTCTAACTTTTTGCAGTCTTGGCCTGTCTTGGACACAAGCAGGGGGGCTTCAAGGAAAAAGGTTGGGAACCACTGCCATAGAGGACAGTAGGTTATCACAACAATGTTAGCATATCAAATGAATACCAAAATGTCAAAGTATTCCTTCAAAGCACATAACATTATTTTTTAGTATAGGCCTAGTGAAATATGTTTGGAGGTAAATGCCAAGTCCACACAGTCCACATGAACAAGTTCAGCAGCTCTTTCATTGTCTTAAAGAGGAACTATGCAGGATTTTTTGCCTTAACTATGCTACATTTTTACCTTAATTAAACAGCTTTGGAGTAATTGTGATGGTTAGACATGTAACTTGTTACAGGGAGAAGAAGAGCGTCTCTTGGCCAAAACCAACCTTGCAAAATCAGTGCCTCCGCCCTGGTGTCCCAGCTTTTGGCTTGGCAGCACCGCGACACAAACACGCCCTGTAATCTGTAATCTCTTGTTTATGACGGATAAGACTACACAAATATACACATCATAACATCATATATGGTAAATAACATTATCTATCGCTCCATGGATTGCTTTCTCGCTGGCTTCATCGAAAACAAATGCACATGGCCAGGGAAGCTTAGCAAAACAGCGGAAAAATGACCGGATTTGCGTAGTTCCCCTTTAATTGCTTCATATTTCATCAGACAGACTTGAACCCTAACCCACTCAGTTGCATGTTTACTGACATGTTACTCTGTTGTGCTTCATCTGCAGTTGCGTTCAAGAGTTAAGATTTAGGAGTTCTCCAGAAGGTGTCTGGCTCCATTACAGATAGCACCAAACACAAGGTTTCTCTGGAAATAAATTGTGTCACTGACTTACTCTTAGGGAGAATCAACTCTGTTTTAGTTCATGTGAACTGCAGTGGTATTAGCAAGAACAGATCCCCGGCAAACCCTTCATGCAGAGCACCACTGGAGCCTGTCTCTCCCACAATTCCACAGTAGGAAATAGTAGCTTTGTAATCCCTGGCATTGTGTATTGAGTTTCGCAGTACAAAGGAAGAGTTAACAGCACTATTTCATCCTCTCACACATATATGTCCAGTTCGTTTTGCTATGCGACCCTGCTTTTCTTGGCCTCTTTTCCACAAAATTCCACTGATTTTAGGAAGTATGCTCTCACCATGTTGACTCCTGAGGGATATAAAACTCATAGTGTAACCAGCCTTTGGTGAGGACAGCCGGGTGAGGCCTCCATGCAGCCACCCCCTCAGACTTTTAACCCACCATTTACAACCCAGTGCTCTACAGTCTGTGGTACAGTAGGTATGCCACTTTGCATCTTTCCCATGACATCACTGGACTATGATGATGCACAGGGTCTAATTCTGTCAAAATAATTTAATGGAGTTGGATACAAGCCCATAAGGAGCCATGCTGCTCAGTGTTGCTATAATGCTAAACCCTTCCAGTGCTTTTTATTTGGCTCTTTACAAGAGCACTGAACTTAGGCAAACTGAACTGAGACACTCTTGACCTATTTAATCCTTAAATGTAAGCAAACAAATTAGTTAATTACAAGGATTTAAAACAAATCAGTGTGAATAATTTAGAGCCTAACAAGCCTTTGGGCAAATTGGAGGGCAGGATAACAAGGTGTAAAGACATTATTTGCATATTATTGCCTTGTATATCATTTTGTATGACAATGTTAGAAGATACGGTAAACTTGGTGGCAATTATTGGTATCCAATGTAGTGTAACATTTGTCACTGTAGTGTAACATTGATATGGATATGAAGTCATGTTTCAACTATCTGGCAAATGTAAGCCCTTCATCACCTGTCCATGACCTTTTGAAAAAGGCATGTGTCTATTTATGCATACGCTAGTATTAATTTGTGAGACAATAAAGATCAGTAAAGTTACAGGGTGCCAAACTGAAACAATGAGCTGAAGGATGTCAAAATGCTGCACAACCAATGGCAACTGCAGGCTGATAAATGGCTGATTGTTGGTACAAAAATGTTCATTAGTGCAACTTTAATGCTGCTGTAGGTAAAATAAAAGGAGAAACCATGACTGTAATGTTGGTGCAGATCATTTTTATGTTTTTTGTTTTGGTACTAAATTGTCATCTAGCAAAGATATACAACTGTACACACAAATGAACTATAAGTGTAGAAAAGATCAGCATCACAACATTTACATTGGCAGCCACATTCAGTTCCTTGGAGGTATACACACACAAATTCCATTGCTTCATATCAGTGGTAGGGAACCACTTTTCATCCCAGGTGTTAGACTTTACTCACGTGTGCTTGGGAGATAACACGGCGTGAAAATCAAGTTGTGAACATGCTTGGAAAACATCATCGGTCATGTATAGGTTAAACATTCTTTGCTGTTTAGGTGAGAAGATCAGAGACGGTCCCCTGTGGAGACAAGTTTGGGACATGAATCTCCTTCACTTCCCCCTCAGTGCACTGGGGGACCTTTAGAGGTAAATGTATCATTCACATTCCTTTTATGATCTGCGGCACATGACTGACCTACTTTGGTGATAACAGAAAACTAGCTTTACAGAGCTGCTCCAGAGCATATATTTTCATTTTTGACCTAAATAAATAAAACTAAAAGTTTAATGTTGCCAACCCCACCAATTTCTGGTGTGCGCTGCATGAGTCATTCTCTAGATAATCATTATTTGTGTATACTACCTGCTGATTAAAATCTTTTTTATGATGCAAACCCTAGGTTTTCAGACAAAAGCTGTCCTATCTTTGGGATTCCTTACATTCTTGCACATGTTTTTGCTGAGTAGAACCAGGTGGGATTTCAATATTTTCCAGTAGCTTTATTACACAGAATTGCCTTAAGGTATAGGTTACTCTGCCCCAATGAATTCCCAACTCATGCTGCACATGATGAAGTTTGTCTCCCACTGCCTGTCATGACTGGAGACATATAAAACTCACAACCCTTATAGCAGCACATGTTAGGGCATGTGTTTGTATTTTTTTGCTGTTACAGGCATTAAATTGTTTGTAATTTGCATGTGAGGACTGATTGCATGCACTTCTGCAATTCTGTTGCATTTGCTTGGAGTTTTTTCCTATTTTCCATCACTTTTAAGGTCTGCAAATGTACCATGGAGTATTCAATGCTGATTCAAAACAGTTGGCAGTATAGAGCAAGTGTCCACCGTGTTCTGGGATATGAGCCATCTTGAGCCATTCCACTGCTCTTCTCCTGGAAACTAATCAACAGAGTCTGTCAGGGTCACACCGAAAAAGCGAATTAATGGCAGTAGTTTCTTTTATTATCTTCTTTGCGCTTAATAAATACAAGATCCCCCTCTTTTTTTTTTTTTAATTTACTGCAGCTTATGCTGTTTTTTCCAGTCATCGGCGAGACGTCTGCCAAGTCTAACAGGCAAAGTATCAAAGACACCTACTTCAACTCCAAAAGTCTTCCTGTGCTGTGTGGCATGGATTCACACAACATATACAAATGGATTTTTCTCACTAGAAGTGTGTGTGACATGAATTATTGATTCAGAAGATGTCCGGATCTCTCATTTATTCCATTCACATCCAATTTTGTTTTCCATCAGTCATCTACTTGGACAATCCCTCAAATATTCTGGTATTAAACTTGGTAAAGCCAGCACAGTCTCCCAACTTTACTTTAGGCACTGTTGGTGTCTGGGAATGCTGCCTGAGAACGTACAAACACAGATATTGTCTTGTTGTTTTTTTGTTTTGTTTTTTTCCTTTACTCCAGTTGAATCTGTTACCACTGGCCCTGCAACAGTCTCTAATAGCTTGGAGAGCACTGAAAGAAAGTGCTGGCTACTGTTTGTAGTTGCTACATCTTGAAAATCTATCACTGCATTTCCTCAGCGATTCTCCTGCTGTGGCTGCTGCAGAGCTTTTCTGAGATCGGAGAGTGGGCACAACATACAAGATGAGTTATTACAGCTCCATGTAAGGTATCATTAGAGTTTGTCACTGTGAGCCCAGTGTGGTCTACCTTGTTCAACTGAGCAACACTGAAGAGGCTAACTTGCCTGCTGAGCCAAATGATCCCAAATGTTTTAAATGTCGTCCAGCTCACCAAGTTACAATCATGATTACAGCATTGTCTAAAAGCCTGAGCCAATTTGTGCATGATTTACTGTAATACCAGGTTCAACAGTTGAATGATTCACACAGTCACTCAGCCAAACATGGGTCCTGTTCTGCAGCAGCCCCGGAGTCCAAGCTTAGCTCCTGTGTTGTCTCTGTTGCTCCGGAGGGCACTAAAACACAGCACGTCTGATTATTTTTCTTGCAGTTCAACATAAGTGAACCACCGCACTGTGTTTAAAATACACCAGTGCCATAAAATATAGAGCAGAACATGGTTACTGCGTAATCAGTCATGTTAAAATGAAACATGAGGTGTAGCCATGTGCAGCATCCTCATGTCCATAAGCCTCAGAACATGTGCGGATAATTAAGTTATATGTCTTTGATCTGGTTTATTAGATTTCCTTCCTTCACATTTGCCAAAAATATTTATCATGGGTTTTATTTGAAATCCTAAGTTACAATAAATCCATTTAGCAGGGTGAATATTTTCCAGGATTCCTGGCACCACGAACAGGTGCTACCTGTGACCATGACATTGTATTACTCTTAGCCAGTGAAGCAACCTGCAGGATTTTTCTTCTCTGACTGAGCTAAACTCCACATCCGTAAAAGGAGTCTAAACATATGAGTATGACCTGTAGGGCCTAGTTGTTATACATCAATCCAACAGAGATGACTCGTGTAGCTGCTGCAACCTGGGCAACACACATTTTGTGAAAACAGATTAATCCCAAAGTCGAACAAGGTTTTTGCAGGTCCCAGAGCGTTTGTGCATCACTTCCCAGCATTCATAATGTGGGACACGCCAGAACATGCAGATGTTCAGTGGAAGGCTCCGGGCTGTAATTTATGTCGCCATGAACTTAAAATCACTGAGCAACACATTACTATTAAAAAACAAATACATATCTTTTTTTTTTTCAAGTTTCCCTTTGAAAATGCTAAAATAATCACTTTAATCATGTTATTTTACATCTGCAAAATGTTCCTAATCATTATCACAGAGTAGGCTGTTTCTTTTTTCAGAGGTTTGGGAAAATAGATATTTGCATCAAGAGTCATTCTGAATAGTGGAACATGCTGAACATCCACCCAGATTTACTAGAACAAGGAAGAATTTGAAGAATCTCCACCACGTTTCAGGGGCATCGTCCCGCTTAAATGGGCTGACAAAAAAAGAAAAAAATATGGTGACTTCTCAGAAAAGTGGATGAAATATCGGGTCATCACCCTTTAAGAGTGCCGGGAACCCCGTCTTACCCCTCCCCTTGTTCCCTTCTCACTTGGTCATGTCTTTCCATGGTCCACAAATCGGGGGTTCCCTCCAAGGGTGGAGCTATAACTCTTGCTGTCATGTCAGAGCATTTACGGTAAAACTGAAGCAGGCACATGCTACGTCTCTGGGGACCATATTGAGGCTCTGCACATTTTTGTTTTGCCTGGATGTTATGACATGAAGTGAGGGTGGACACCTGCAGTGCAGTGTTGTATCTGCATAAGTCAACGCTATAGCATGAATAGGGTACAGTCAGTGTGCAACCAAGGTCTTTAAACATCAAGTGGAAATGCATGCATCATTTTTATTCCTTATGACACTTTATCAGTTAAGATCTCCATTTGGAGTGCAGC
Source organism: Caranx ignobilis (assembly GCA_021432705.1). Lineage (NCBI taxonomy): Eukaryota > Metazoa > Chordata > Actinopteri > Carangiformes > Carangidae > Caranx > Caranx ignobilis. The sequence goes on from MU269985.1 coordinate 10,537,321, forward strand.
AGTTCCTATAGGAAATCATACAATCTCTGATGAACTGCCAAGAACAAATGTTAGGAAGCATATTTAGCTGTGTAATTTGTTCTGCACATGGGGAACACAATGACCAGTCACCAGACAGCCACATGCAACATTTTCCAACTGGGAGCTTTGGCTGCTTGTACAATATAAACATGAATCCACTTTAAAGTCAGTGAACAAATATGCGAGTTTATTCCAGTGGATGGTGATGAAGGTTGACACTGGACGCGGCAGCAAAGCAGTAAAGGAATCAGTGTAATCCCTGTCTTTATTCTGGTGAAAGGTAACAGTGCTGCTAAACAAAAACACATGTTGGGACACATTCCTGCATTTGACCCATCACTTCCTGCCGGTCTTAAAGGCAGGCTGACTCCTGATTATTCAGGCTTATTATGATATACATTACTGTACCTCTTTAGTTTATGACCCATGTCAGATAACCATGAGTGAGTATGATGTTTGCTGTCTCACTGAAGTCCCTCTCTACTTGTTTTATTCTCTGGTACATTTCCTTGATGCATCTACATGTATCAAATCAATTTCCAAAAGTCTAAAATGAGATTTCTTTGGCAGATGAGTCCAGGCTGAAGAGGAGAAGAGAAAACTCCATTTAGAGCTTTAGCTTTAACAAATAGCAAAAGATGACTAATGTTCCAAGTCAGCAGGAAGGTCAAAGCATCTTTCATCAAACTCCTCTAAATGCTGATGAAGACAAACTGGAGAATCAATCAGAGATTGCTCTGAGCTGCACTGCTGCACTGAAGCCCTTTTGTTTCTCTGACAACTTTTTGCTCAGACAGCACTGATTGGACAAGAAGTGAGCCAGGAAACAACTCAACCCCCATGTCACTTATTCAGGATATTTCCTCTGCAGTGTCAGTTTAATTTTGATATTTGCATCAAAAGACTAAGAGGCTTTCCACACCAAGCACCAGAGCCAACATCACAGATCCAGAGCAAGTGGGAGATAGACGGTACCAAGCTCTGTGTGGCACAGGGAAGCACTGAAGCTGACACTCCTTTCGTGCAACGTTGTGTTTACAGACAGTTGGGCCTGTGAGTATTGGCCCTGAGAGAGTATTTTGTCATCCGCTGAAAGGAGACGTGGCACAAGCCAAGTGAGGCTGCAGATAAACGAGACTTCCTATGACACTGAACAGTTCCTGTGGTGGAGCCAGGCTCAAACTAACCAACACACTCACGTACAGCTCCGCCGCCGCCTCCACCTCCGCTGTGTCTCTTACACTGTGCATTACATGTGATACTTCACTGGAGGTCCTGCACAGTGGGCATGTGCCTTTGGCAATGTGCTGTGTCAGGGAGAGCGGAGAAACAGAAGCTAAGTGTTTTGCTTTCCTCCGTTTGCAGATGCCAAAGTCTCGTGACTGACACTTTCCGGTGGTGCTCTCATTGGGAGGCATAATACAGGGGTGCGCTGCCTGCTGGGCTGCAGCAATGAGCAGCAGCATCCAGTGGAGCCCCTCGCAGGGATATATGTTTTCCAGACCCATCAGGAGGCAGTAACAGAGCCAAGCAAATCTGCTGGTGGGGCTCACATGCCCTGGAGAAAAGCAGCCCCATATTATTTTCACGAGTTTGTTTCCAAATCTACTATATGCTGGGATAAGAATAGCATGATTTATACTGTTTATTAAAGGTTGTAATTAAGGTAAATAGAAGTTTTCCTGAATGGGCGATCACGTCACACACATATAGTAACTGACATCATACTAGATGCTGACTTTAAACAATGAAAACACGCTGAGTGGAAACAGATCAGATTGTGCAAAAATACTTACAATCAACTCTAGTCTCTTTTCTATTTCATTATTGAACCTCATGGAAAAAGTCCATGTCTCCAGTGCAGACTCAGTGTGTCTCCATCCTCACCTCTAGGTCCTGGCACACAAGCACACTGACCATGTTATGCAGAAGTCACATTTATGTATAATGGGAAATGAGCCAGTAATAACAGTGATCCTAATAATGACAACAGAGCCCAATTATTTTCCATTAATCGTTGTAATCTCGTTATGTTTTCATAATATTTGAGTAAATTTTGCCGTCTCAGCTGATGAATCCCAGAAGCCCTATAATTCGAAGTGACCACCTCAGTGCCACTGGGGACTGTTAACCTGATGAATTAATGGACTAAGACAGAGATCTGTGACAGGAGCATGTGTTTACTTTCCAGCCGCTGAAGCTCATTACCTAGTGACTTAACGTCATCATGGTGACAAACTACTGACACAGCAATTCAGCAGGTTGACGGGTGGACACAAGGAGATGACAATCAACATAAGAGCAGGTATGTATTCCCAGGAAACGGCACCAGAGAGAGGAGAGGAGGAAGACATGGTCCTTTTGTGGATTAAGAGCTGTGATGTAATTTGATCTTGGCACTCCAAAAGGTGACGCTGACATTTGAAGTGTCGGAAAACCCAAAACAGATAAAACTCCAAATCCTGCTGCGGCTGCCTCGTCTGAGACTAAAATCAGGCCTCTAGTGTTCGAAACATCAAAAGGATTACGTGGAGCTTCTATAATGATATCTCTGTCATGCCTCAAGTCAAGTTGGAAGGTAGATGCTTAATGGCACATGCATGTTCCACTCTGTGCTTTTTCCAAACAAACCAAGATCATATCGCTCGCAGCTGCAGCAAATCTAGAGGAAGAGAAGGAAGGCCTGACGCTCACGTCATTATTTTAAATGTCAAAAATTTCTCGATGGAATCTCAACAGAGTGGCTCCGATCAATGGATTTGCCTCATGTGGGAAAAGTAGAGTTCAACTTTGGAGCAGTTTGAAAAATGTCATTTCAGTTTCCCCCCTGGGTGCAGAAGTAAATGTTGTTGTTCCTATAGACAATGTTATGTAACTCGCACTTGATGCACATCGACCTCATCTCGAAAAGCTTCTGGTTGAGTCATCAGAGCGAAAGATAAAGTGCTGCATTAGAAAACAGTCAATCCAAATACAAAATCCAAATGCGAGATGTTCCTATATGTAGTTATCAACCTCAACCCCTGTTCTTCGCTGTGAGTTTAAAATTGATTTGCGTACACTGCCAAGAGTGGGTGAAAGCTGAGATGATGTTGGTTATGAGAACATAAACATATGGGTTTCTTACACTCCTTGTATTTAGGAAGGATATAAAGCAATAAAGCTGCATGTCATCAGTCACTCCTCAGGAGTAAGAGGGTTTGTAGACAGTCATATAGTTGCATTTATATATATATATACACATATATACAATCACAAGAACAAAATACCAGGTTAGAGGTTTGAAGTGTTGCATGCAGCCTAGTAGTGTTTACACAGTTTGCTCCAGTGCTGCAGTAGTGTTGTGCCAAAAGCTTCTAGCACTTGCTGAGCTACTGGGCTTCCCTTAATTGTTTGAAAAGGATTTACTTTACATATCACAGATTTTGAATTACTTGCAACTGGTACATGTCTCTAAAACCATGAAAATACAAATGTTGACTTCTTGTAATAAAGCTAATGAGATATGATTTCCTAAGTGTATCGCATGGCATTGTATCGACACCATCTTTGCCAAGAGCGTGCGTTAACAGTGCCTGAACAAACAGACTTTTGAAATGCCCCCCTCTCTTTTGCTCTTAGAAAAGCACCAGCAGTAAAGAGGCTGACATTGAAATCACTCACAGCATTGAGTACAAAGACGAGCCATGACGGCTGAGTGTTTTTAGAGGAGGACAGTTTTTATAGAGCTCCTTCTCCCCCATCTGAAGGATTTATTAGAATCCCCATTTTTCCTCCTGAGGGGCTCTCACGTTTCCCAGCCAGAGCTGCAGCCTCTCCTGTCTGCACAAGCCTACCACTGCTCCAGCTACTGTATACACCTCAGCAACAGAAACAGCCACAACATATGTGTGATGTATGTGCTGAGTGTCTGCTTCTGCTACCAGGGCTGGGAGCTAGGTAAGGATGCACAAGTTATCCTTGTAACATGTTGACCTGTTGTTTAAACTGTTGTGTTTTACTGGTCAGTAAAGTTTGACCTTTATGCTATCACTAATTTTACAGCATCTCAAAAGTAGCACTATTACAACTACTCAATATTTTTGTCTCTTGTGTCCATGCTTTTTGAACAGGTGGACAGTGAAGATTCATTTTGACAGCTGTGGTCTGAGTAACACAGTAACACAGACTCTTCCACTTGGCGCCAACACCTCATCTGTTGCAAACCTCACTGAGTCATCACTGCGTAATGCTGTTTCACTGATTGTAAAAGGAGGTCTGTGTTAAGGTACTCTTATCTGTCTGGCTTCTTTGTTGACCGGTCACACAGCATGCAGTCTGTCTCAGGCTGTGTTGTAGAAAAATGCACGCCAGACGCTGACAGACTCCCTGGGTGCCTCATGGGAGTAGATAATGTGAGGCCTCCCAGTGTGACCCACCATGGAGGCTGGTCTGGCTGGGTCTACACATTGCTGAATTATCTGCACAGGTGCCTTGGAAAAATATGAAATGACTGATCTTATAAGAGAAACTCTTTCTCCTTTTAAAATTCACTCATAGAGCACTTTATAAATCATTGAAATGCCTGAGCTTGGTCCCTCCTCCTTGAAGTCTACCTCAGATCTCACCTCATTTAGAGTTCTGTTGTCTATATTCTTCAACACTGCTCACCTAATTTCTTGCCTATCACCACTATGGCTCATCAGCTAATGAATATGTTTTCATGTTTTCCTTTGTCAAAGCTTGCCTCATCCTGAGCTCTAGCATAGTCTATGGAAGAACTTCTAAAGAAAGTCATCTACTGACTCCTGTTTGCTCACTTGCTCACTAGCTTGCTTGATCACTTGTTTTATCATGAATCATGCATACATCATCATAGATACATACATATACTGTCAATGCTTTAAGGCATTTCTCTTGTGGTATTCTAGAAAGATCTCTTTGTGTTTTACACAAGAAGGTGAGAGAGATATGTTCAAGTGGAAGCATGTTAGCCTGAGTATTCAGTTGAGGGTATCTTAGAATAAACACTGTCAAGTATGTCTAAAAAGAAATACTCAAGCAGCACTCAAGGACACTAGTTGTTGTTTTTGCTTCTTTTGACTCAGGTTTTAGAGATATCACAGGGAGCTTTCATGTCACTCAGAGGAGAAGGGACCGTCACTGGCCATGAGTGTTGTATAAAAATCCTTTTTGTCTAGTGAAGGCAGAATAATACAGTGTCTCTGCTGTGTGTGCAGATCCTGTCCTGCATCCTAGAGGCAGACAGAAATCTCAGCTATCCAGCAGGACGGAGGTCTGATGAAGGCATCATGCTGCAGACAGTTATAAAGGACAAATAAATGTCCCTCACATCCTCGATCAGCACATGAATCACTTCAGCACGTGTTGGTATGACCTCTCAGACAATAACTGTTCTTTTACCCTGCCCCAACTCCACTGTCTGACCAGACCCCTTTCATCACCTAGCAACACATCTGACGGATGTGTGATGTTGGAATTTGCTCACCGGATGGTGGACAAGTTTGACAAGGTCTACTCCGGCAAATAATGCTATGAGGATATGGTTTTAAAACGCAAAGCTATCCACAAAGAATTTGAGCAGTGTTATAATCTGTAAAAAAAAAAAAAATCTCTCGAGTGAGTACAACTGGAAAATGTCATCTTAAAATTCATAGCTTTGATGTCTCAAATTTAGATGGGGCAGTGTTGCTCAGTTTCCATCATAATATTGTTTTAAGCCCATTGAGGGATTGTGGTCGAGAGTGAGTGATATTTTTATGCAATTGCAGAAATATGGGGATGTGATTTTATGTGGTTTTAGTCCTTTAGTTTTCCAAAGTGGGAATTATTGACGTTCTGGACATTCCAGTTCAGATGACGGTAAATGATTGCTGGACAAGCTCCTGCTTAAGTGCCACTCAGGACAGCAATCACAAAATGATGAATTACAAACAGTCCTAGAAATCTTATACTGTGCTGACAGAGAAGATGGGACAGACGGTCTTGACTTCAGCCTTTCAGTAAAGTATACGGCTGGTGATATTATTATTTTTCTCATCGTCTACAAATCCTATAAAAAGACCAAAACCAACAATAGATTAATTTTATTAACATTTACGGCGTCTGTGTCCAATGTCCCGACATAAATGGGAATTTTTCTCCACAAAGTATTAAAAACACGTCAGAGAATTCTGCTGTCACACACACAAACATATTATTTATTCATTATAAACACAGACTGTACTTTATTTTGCGCCAGTCCCATGCTCACTGTCCTCCTGCAGTAAATACTCACTAGATTCTATTAAATGCGTATAAGTCCGCAGGTGAAAGTAGTCCCCCCAAAACACATACAACATTCAGATTTTTCATTGTCAGAAGTTGAGAAGTCAGATAAAACTAGTTAAAGAGCTAATGGACTTTTGGTTTTGGTGTTTTATCCAGGAGCTTTATCCTTTAAAATCTAAAAAAAAAAAAAAAATAGTTGACTTTTGTAAAACACTCTGGCCTGTTGCTGGTTTTCCTACACTGCTCCTGCAGAGGTATGTGAATGCAGCGCAAAGAGCAAATTAACCATCAGCAAAGGGTCAAAACAAATCAGTGTCTTCTCAATTGTCGTCATGGACACTTATGGACCAGTGGAAAGACACTCAGCCAGTATTTGGAGCAGAAAAATGGATATTTAAAATAGGAAAGTCACATAACTTGTTAAGATACATGAAGAGAGCCTGGGTGGCATATCTGGGGCATGACTTGAAAAAATGTTTGAAAACCTATAATTTTGTAAATATCTTTGGTCAAGGCATATGGAAGTCTTGACCACATGTAGTCATTTTCCACTATCATTGCCAAGCGCCACCATATAGCTTTTATAACGTTTTACTCAACACTTCTCAGGCTGTTATGTCAGCTCACTCCTGGCTTCGTCGTGTCTCAATGTCAGAACAGCTTTTATCTGAGCATGAAAACAGAAATGCTGTACATCTTTCTACATTTACAAGCAATTTCACAGGTCAGAAACAAGTAGTTTCCAAGCTGGAAATTCCCACCCTTATGGGAGCTGTCTTTATCTGGAATTCAAATTTTAAAAGTGCTGACACGGCAGCAGTTTTACCGTTCTTCTGCTTTATTTTGAAATGTCTCTCCAGTGGAAATCTTTTCATGTCTGGTGTGCACTTGACTGGCTGCTCATGTTTGTCCAAAAACTAGATTTTTAAAGAAGGAGCTGCACATAGTTTCATACTTGAAACATTTTTTTTTAATTCACTTGAACTACAGCTCAACATGGGAGCGTTGTGTTTGCGACGCATCAGGCCTCCTGGGTGAAAATTCCATGCCGCGACTCCTTCGCCATCTGTGCTGTCCAGTGGAAGCTGCAGCATGCTTCTGGCCTGAGGGACCATCAAGGAGACTGACCCCTTTGATTGAAGGGGATGGCCTAAACACACAAGAGAACTTGACCTGGGAGCGTCAGCTGTCAACTCAAAAATGCTGACACTGCTCCGGGGGGCAAATGTATCTACTGAGAAACAGCATTGTGCTTCTCATCTGTGAAACAGTTTAACGTTGTTGAGGCTGTGTTGGAAGCAGATGAAGGTAGTATTGACTTAAGCAGTTAGACACATACTCACCAAGCTTGTCTACTACTGTAAATCAGAAATTGAGTCCCTGGGCTGAGACTAGTGTGATTTAGTTTGACCACAGGATGATTAAAAACTGCCATTCGTCCACCGGCAGGAAAAATGCAATAATTGGTCTTATCTTTCATAGGCAAATGCAGCAAACATGGGAAAAGCTGAGGAATGTGTAAAAGATTGCCTGGGAAAAGACAAATAAACAGCTAAAGAGCAATTGGCTGCGGTCCCTCTGAAACACCCCAGGAAGGGTCTTTCCAGTCTGACCAGCTCCCCTCCAGGGCAGCTTGACACAGTTCCAAAGTCCAGATGAGAACCAGGGTCAGGCGAGTCCAGACTCTATCACCACATGAACTCTCCAGTCGACGATGGTGAGTTAATGGCAAAAGGCCATTCTGGGTTGATGAGGGGAGGGAATAGTTTCTTGACAGCCGGTACAAAGATAAAGGTGGTAATGGACGGAGTAAAACACACATTACACCAAGGTACACATTAACCATGCTGACTGAAGAACAGAGAAATATGAAGTGCATGGTAAGGTTGCCATAGAAATGACAATTTGAATGAATGCACTGTGTGAACTGACAGATTTCATTTCAAGTTAAGAGCTAAAAACAGCATTTATGTTTATGGTGTTTATCTTCAACAGCTGCATGAGGAATCATCTGAAAGGTTCCTCTGGGTGCTGCCAAAAGGAGACTGATGAGAGACTGAAACAAGGCTGTGGTGCACTGATGTGGTTTGTCAGAAACATCTTTTAATGCTTTAAATGAACATGCTGTACTTCAGATCAGTTTATGTGGAGCAATCAAATTGACCTATCATGCACATTAATCAAAAAAAAAAAAATCATCAGATACCACAGGGGAATCAAACCCTCAGCAAATATGACATACTAATATTTTGAAAAATAATTAGTTTCCCACAATAATGTCCAACAACCTTGACAAAAAATAAGAAATAACATTAGATAATAATTAGAGTTGGCCTGTTTTAAGCCCAAATACCATAACTTCAGATATTTAATGTCTGGGTCCTCTGCAGCTTCCACAGTTTCCTCTCTCAGTCCAAAGATCAAAATTGCACATAGATGTGAATGTGAGTGAGTATGTGTGTGTGTGTGGGGGGGGTGTTCATCTCTATATGTCTCTCTGTGATGAATTGGAGACTGGTTCCAAGGTGTAACCCCATCCCCTTGCCCTGTATCATTTAGGATTTGCTCCAGTCCCCCACAACACCACACAGATAACCTGTACAACCCATGGATGGATGGATGGATGGATTGTTGTGCACTGGTAAGTGCTGCTGCTCCTACACCCTCTATGGTTGTTGAATGAATGTTGCCTCTAATGAATCTATTATAACAGTCCAAAGTGCCTGGTCTGAGGTATCCATATCCACTTTCTCTGTTTTAATGACAGAGTGTTTGTTTGTTTTTTTAACAGCAGTAAACCAATCAGAGTACCATACCCCATTTCCTTTGAAAGCCAGGCGTGCTTGCACCTTGTCACGTCTCCTTACTTTGAACACAGGCCAGGCGGCAGCTGCTGATGTCTGATGCAGATTCTATCAGTTCCTCACAACTTGTCGCCGGCTCATCACAGGACCGCGTCTAGACGAGACATGGTTGTTTCTTTTGATATCAAACGTTCACCGCTGCCAGGTGTTCTTGTAGGACGTCCACTTCTTCCCTTCCACAAGAGAGTTATAATTTGTTCATCGTCTACCACCCAAACAAATGACAGTCCTCTGGTTGCTGCTTTAACAGGGTTAGGGTTAAACATGGTTATGTCTACTGGGGAGGTGTAAACAACAGCAATTAAACAAATCCCACACACTGAAGAGGTACGCCCACGTCGGTCCAGATGTCCAAAACATTTTCGTCATTAGTCAGCATCCTGTGTGTGAATTAGATTCACTATCTCTTTTTGTTTCCATACTACACATCACCACAAGTATTAATACGTAGTGCTGATGCCATTCACATTTATATGTTCAGTGGGCTAACTGGGAAAAGACTGGCAGTCTATAGGTCTAAAACAGCTGGACATGTGGATATATTGAAAGCAGATGTGGCCTGGAATGTCCACCACATGGAAAAGCTGATTGTGCCTATACCTCTACAGTAATAGGGAACATAACAGCCAAAAGTCAACTCACCAGAGCTGAAAAAAGCCTTGTGGAAAGTTGTGGGATTAACACAGTGGGAGCAGCCTCCCGCATTGAGCTCCTCTCTGTGGTTTTGTTCACCTTGTGCCTCTTCTAAGTGCGATTTCTGAACTGAGACAAGGCCCTTTTTTTTGTCTGATCTCCACATTACACACAGTCAGATTATGAGACAGCAAGAATTTACTAGGTTAGGCTTTTCTGCAGTAGTCGTGGTGGGATTACAGCTTCGCAAATGCTATTCCATGTGGTGTCTGTCTGCTCTGCAAATTATCTACAGCGAAAAGAATTTCAGAGCTGCTATGAGCCGTGATTGAACCTCTTTATTCCGATGATATCATTTACTGTAAAGCTGCGTTCATGGCACACTTCTTATATGGTGAGGAAAGCTCCTCTGTTTTTCAATATGAGAACATGGAGACAGTAAGGGTAATAAAGAGAAGTGTAAACTCCTCCTCCTACCACCTACTTACTTTAAGAGGCTAAAAGGTTCCCTTTGGATTCTTGGAAATGTGACAGGACTGTTAGTGAATTAACCTGCATGCTGGATATGACGTAAATACACATATGGAGGGTATGTGTGTCAAGAAATATTTCTGTGTGCCTCTGTCCTAATTTTCTGCTACTAGGGATTTCTCAATCAATCAGCCAATTCAGTGATGTCATGAGGTAGCATGGAATCAGGGTAGCTGTGATCACTGGTATCACTGTGGTGAACCCCCGCAGAGGGACTCCTCCTCTCCAAAACAAATGAATGATGTGACTGAATCCAGTAAAAACACTGAAATGAGCAGTTTGCAAATTAAAAACCACTGTTTCTCCAACACTGGTTTGCAGGCAGGGGAGCTGCTCAGAGCTGCTGGGAACCAAGCAACCGCTAGGACTTTCCCACTTTGATTCTCTGATACTTTACGTCCAGACGTCCATTGATTAAAATCATTCATCCAGGTAATATATACGGTTAAAAATGACTAATTGTATCGTAAAAACTAGATAAAAACTCAGTTTTGACCAACAGACAACCACAAGGCTGACTCATGCGCCATGCCACAGACAGGCGACCAAATAAAATGGACAATTACCCTGACTAAACTCACTCATTTCCCTCAGTTTGAAAATTAGTGGGAGCATTTGGAATAATGTAATTACACAACTAAAAAAAACAAGAGCCTATAACATAGATCTTGTGCAGAAAAGTTGGAGATTATACATCTTAAATAGACTTCTCTTTTAATCTAAGTTCAGAGTGATTCAGATCTCAGTTGCAGTTTCTTCCCTCTAGTGGTGCGAGCTGCACAAACTCCTGCAGGTATTCAACACTGTAAGCACCTTGCCAGGCTCTAAATGGCATTTGCATGTGGCCGTTCAACAGAACATTTTACCTCGGGCTCAGTAGCTCAACGGAGAGGGATATTTATTGTGATTTGAACATGCAATCATGGAAAACTTTCGAGCATACCTCTGCACAAACCTCTCTGTAGACATTAGACAACCAATTTCCTTCTGCTAAATCACTTAGTGCTTCGATAGCTCCACTGCCTTTGTGTTGATCTTGCTCTTGAGACCTGGAGAAAGAGATATCCATACCACAAATGCTGGGTATTGGGCTGTTAATGATTTTGACTTGCATTTGGCCCCAGTGACATGTTAATATTTCCAACACAACTTCCTCTGCAGAGCAGTAAAATTCAGAAAAACTCTCAAATACTCCTACTACGACGATTAACATCTGCGACATTATCATCTTAGATGACACTGCAAAGTGATCTGCTGCCCGCACGGAGAAGAGTGAGCTGTAATCTGCTCAAGAATGTTGTTGAATTAGATCATGTCTTTGTAAGCATCCGGCAGCACGAATGCGGTGAGTCTGAAGGCCTCATTAATAAACATCTGAAGCCTTGTCAATGGCCAGGTCGTCTGACACGTCATGTCTGTGGTTTGCAGATTACTTCACAGTGGTCGCTTGTGAGTTTGCGTGAAGTCACCGTTCGGTCTTGTTCAAACCGTGCTGGCCTGCTGGTTTTTTCATTTCGTGGTTCCAAAAAAGGTTCTTGATAAAAGACACCACACTTGGACTAGTTGTGCGCTGCAACCAAATCAGGGGGATATGGATGGACTGTTCTCCATCTGTTGTCTCAATAATATCACGAGACAAAAGAGAAACACATTTCGATACATGTGAGGCTCCAGATCACAGAGTGATGGCTACTTATCAGTTATTCCACTACTTACTGAGAAAACAACATGTGCTTTGCTGATCAGCTCACTCACAGAGGATTACATGCTGCCTTTTGCCTGGTGCTACGTAAAGCAGAGACATTTTCAGCTAAACTATAACAGACATCAACAATGGTAATGTCATTAACCTCCTGTTACCCTCAACACGTGTGTCTTTAACAATCACATGAATGTGACTGAGGCCGCGCTAATCACTTTTACATAAACAATGAATGAAATCACTACATGTATTGTCAAAGGCGTCTGTCTTATTGACGAATCCTGCAGAGAATCATCACCTCAGTTCTTCATACCCAAGTTTCTCATAGTGCCTCCAAACTTTGTTCAGGGTTTATGCTCTACTTCATTCTCACCAAGTCTGTTTCCAGATGCAATAAGTTCCCAGTAAAAAACCTCTGATAAAAGGATCATTTGCCACCTGCCCATCACTGAATACCAGACAATCAACTCTATACATAACATATATAACATAATTATGCAATAATGTCCGAATACCCCAAATACTGATCAGTTCTGCAGGGGGTACAAAAAATGGGTGTGTAACAAATAATTATAAATGAAATATACCCTAACAAACAATGTGTGGCGTTTGTGTGTAGCCAGTTTTTATAAATTAATAATGCCCACTATTCAGTCCGCGAAGACATACTTCTTCTTGAGCGAGGTCTTGAGTGCAGGCCTGTGGTTTGGCCTTTGGCTCCAAGAGGACGACTGCATTCATTAGATTAACAATGAGAGGAAGAGACGACAGCCATAAACACATCAGAATTTGATCAAATGTTCCAGTCATCAACACGAACGAACGAATTATTCAAAGTCTAGTGAGAAGGCTTCATTGTAAACAGACACAACAGGGGAAGCAAATATGAGTCAACCGCAGAAGCTCAATTATCCTCCTTAATAAGGAGATTTTCCATGGCGTTTTACCATGAAACTGTCCTCAGTTTTATCATGTAAATGCCCTTGGCACACCTCCTCGCTTCAGGAGAGTAGACTCATAATAAATGGCTTCTAAAATTGTTCTAATTAAATGTCTGGAGCAACATATTAAATAAGAATGATTAGATTCTCTGTTGGTAATTTACTGATTAGTAATGGGTGGTTGTAACTGTGGCAAATTGCACTTTTGCAATGCAGAGACAATGAATATGTAAAAGACTTTTACCTATATGTTCTAATGCAAATATGTTTCTATGAATGAAATGATCAAAATGACCAAAAATCTGTGTAAATTTAAAAGCATTGTTGCAGCAGTTTGTTTTTTTCTGATTTAAATGGAAATCTGATTACATCATAAAGTCATCATAAGATCGACATTAGTTGAATTAAAAAAATATATATATCAAAACTTCAGTGTTTTTTTTTTTATTATTACCTGTTTTTTTAAGTTTCTACAAAATGACTTCAAAAGCTTCAAAGACATCACAGCACAATGATGAAAAGTCAAATGTTAATGAATAGCGGACCAGTGAAAAAGCTGTAATATCCTCATATTGCCTAGCGACACAAGCACAACAGCATCTGTATGTGAAAGAGTATATTTTATTAAAATATCCACATTAATCACACAGGCAGGGAGTGAAATAAATACATTTGGTCACCATGCTAAAGCTGATGTTACAATAACGAACCCTGTCTCTGGAGTTTGGCCTCATGTGACACTGAACATGAGCACAAGGAATAAATGAAAACCGTCTATTCACTTCAGAATTTGTAACCTGTCATAGTGGGTTTTTTTGGTGTGTTTTTTTTTTTCTACACATAAAATAAAAGTGTTGTATTACAGGAATAAAAACATCACTGAGGCACATGCTACTCAATACTCCACATGAAATATTGAACTTTCAAAGCCAAAACAAAGTCCGCAATACCTTTTAGAATAACAGTCTATTCAGGGGCAAAATACGTGATCCTCAAAGGATGTGAAAGAAAGTGAATTTTGATACAAATCACAGACACTGATTGACCAACTTCACTTACAAAGACACAGATTGTTTTCCAGGTCAAAAGTAAAAAGCATCATTGAGGTGAATCATTTGAATGATATTCAGAACAATATGTATTCTAAGACAAGAGTAATGACTCTGACTGTGAAGGTGAACACTGCCACCCAAAGGGACAAATGACTCATGCAAAGCCGATCTACATCAAATCATAGCCTGGGGCTGGACTCCACTGATATTAGAGATAACAGAGTCACACAGAAGAACGTTCTCACTGTTGCTCTTTACCACATACCTCAGGGCCTCTGCCATCACTGGATGGACTGACATGGGTTTTGGTATAGACATAATGAATAAAGGATGAATATGAATGACTCAGATGATAGTGATATCTCATCGATAACCCCGCAAATGTGAATATTTGTTCATTTTTACAGCCTACATCTGTGACATTAAGCTGAATTTCTCTAAACTGTAGTCAGGGCATTCCCATTAGTCTTACCTGAGTGTGTGTGTTTAGTGCTAATTAAGAGCAACATGCTAAGACATGTAAAAAAAACAAACAAACAAAACAAAACGATGGTTAGTACAGTAAATATTAAAAAATTTGCGACACCCTAGCATCTTGAATTCGTCATTTTGAGCCTGTTTAGCATTATGTCATTAGCATTTAGCTCATCAGATAGCGGTTAGCATAACTGTAAACTCTTAATCACTTATTCACATGTTTAGCGCCCTCACTTCTTCAATTTAACTCGGACAAGGAAAGAAGGAATGTTTTGATACTTATAAATTGTGTAAAAAATAATTTGGCTTCAGTTTTATTTGCCCGCAAAGAGCACGCTGGCGTTCTGATAACATATCCTCCTTGACATTTATTAGCGCACCACACACCAGGAATTAAAAACCGCAACATCTTTAAAGTCAAGGCGTATCACACCACCAGGATTTATTTTTCCCTAAATGCTCCCTTTATGGAGCTATAATTACAGAATTCTCATTTCCATAAATCCATCGTAAAAATCCACCTAACCTTCCCCGTGAAACGCAAGCTTCGTATTCTGATGAATCAGTGCTGGAGTTGTTACTATTAGTTCGTCAGCTTTTGTGTTGCTCACTGGGATTGCTGCTCACTTTCCTTCACTCAGATATGAGCAGTTTTAAATTTTGCATCATTTCTTGGGTGGCTGAATGGTATAGTCATCTGGACAAATGGAATGAGTGCTGGGGTGTCTGTCTGCTCCTGCGGCTTGTGCATGGAAGCAGGTATGACTAAAATGGTGTCTGTGGCAGGAATGCTGTGGCTAACCACTGCTATGTATGGAGAAAGGCTTCACATAAACACAGTTGCCTTGTTTTAATCCAGCGTCATATAATTCAAACAAGACAGCTTTAATACTGTATATATCATGTCAGGTTTCTCACTGGGCTTTGAGTCAACTGTCTGACTTTCCAAAGGTTACAGACGGACCCCCTCAACTGATTTCACAAACAACCACCTGTCACTCTTTTCAACCCGAAGAGTTCACCCTCAGTGTTTCACTCCTTTGGATTTGATTTTAATTTTCAGAATGATTCAGAAGCTACTCAGTCATCCTTTGTGGAACACTGTGTTAAGCACAGTTTGTGACAACAGCAGCTACCAGGCAAATAGTCTGGGTGAAAATAGTACCACCAGTGTTTAAGGGCCCACTTGAGAGTAGGAGTGAATTACAGCACTTCTCGCTCATTTATCACAGCCCAGGGTTCAAACCCTCAGCTGCGGAGGCTGCTCAGATCGCGGCCAGGATTCTTCTCAAGAAGAAACGTGCTGCCAACAAGAACAGCCGCAGCTGGAGAGGAAAATAAAGCCTCTTTCTTCAACATGAAAATTTGCTGTGTTGACTTGGAATAACATTTTGCTGCATTAATGTCTAAAATGGGCACCTATTTCAGCAGTTCTCCCTTCACACTGAACGTGCAGTGTCACGTCCCACCATGAAAGTTTCACTCAGCTACAGTGAAACCAAAGAACTGGAAAATGCTGGGAAAATGGCTGCAATTATGTTGTAAGTAAGTTATTTACAATGAGGATTCCCACCAAATGAGTACCAACTGGATATGACGGTGTAACATACACTGCATGGTGAATAACACGTGCATTAAAGGCATACAGTGTGTTTTGAATTTGAACATTTTATTTACTCACATAACAATAAGGCGGAGACCAAAGCATATTTCCCACAAGTCTCTGTGGTTCTCCAGATGATGTCCTGTGTGCACCAGAAACATTTTTTGCATGCCAAAAACTTCCTGTTGTGCACAAAAACTCAAAATGTTGCACACAAGATACCTATTAGTGTGTGTGTCTGTGTGTGTGAAGAACTGATTTCTGCTCTGTGGTTGCAGATTCATCAGAAAATGCTGGTAATTAGACAGTGTCTGGTTAACATATGTGTCTGGGAAGCTAGTTGCCCAACTACACCAGAAACTTAAAAAAAAATGCACTAATTGGTATTTTTGCTGCTTGGAGGCAGAGACAATCTGTCAGTGTAAGATCATTTGTCATATCAATACATACAGCTGACATGTAGCAACACTAAGACATGTTTCATTTTAGCTTTGTATTTGGTCTCCACTAACTCCACAGAGAAATATCTGGCTCTTCAGAGGCTGCAGGCTTGTGTTGCCATTTTCTGTTGAGCAGGAAGTGTAGAGCGTGATTTTAGAAAACGATGCATCCATTTTTTTAATTAAGAAAAAAAATACCGATTTTAGCCACTTTTCTCATTTTCTCTAACTTTTTCTCTAACTTCTTTTTCTTCAGTGGAAACTCATTGACCACTCAGCAATAACGATCACATTAACGCTCCAGATGGGGACACCATGAACTTGTGTGAAGTTTTAGTGACTAGACTCGAGACGAATCATTTCCAGTAATCACTAAAATAAAGACAAAAGGCCCGCTCCACTCTCCCTCTCATCAAACATTTGCACTTCCTTTTCCAAATTCCAAAACAGTGACTTGTCCAATAAAAAGATGAAACATGCTCTCAGTGAAACACGCTGTTGTGTAACACTGTATCTTTACCAGGGGAAAAGAATCCGATGCTTACTTTCCATATTTTCTCTGTCGCTTTCATATCATGTGTCCATATCTGGATGGAGTCCTCCAGACATGCAAATGTCAACAGATTGCAAATTATAGAGCAATGGGATCACTGAAAGTTAAGTTCTCTGCCAGTAATGAATAACCAGAATGCCTGAGGGTTTCCGCTATGTTGTAGTTTCAGCTTGGTGTGATTTCTGAAATAAAAAAGTCCATAAAACAATAGCACCTCTTTTGTCATTTAATGACCTCTATAAAATACCATTTTCTTTTTAACCAGAGCACTACTGCTTTTCATTTGAACTATAAAAGTAAGAATTTGTTTGTCTAATCATATTACCGCACATATATGTCATGGAATATACCAGAAGTTTCACAGTAAAGATCAGTGCAGGTCAGTCTGACGTAAACAAGCTGAATCAGATGTACGTCTGTATAAAAAGGTCTACAGTGTACTGTACATAGATGCAGAGGCTAAGTTTGGAGGATTTGCTTTATTTTCTTTCATTGCATAGCAACCATGTTTACTCAGGCCTCTCAACAAAGGGTCCCAGAGGCCGCTTCACACTGGTACAAGAAATCTGTATTCTTTTTGGCTGTGTACTTATATGGCTAACTTGTTGCAGATGTATGATAAGAAATGCAATTTGGGTAGAAAAAAAACAAAACATTTGTAAGACATTTTTCCCCTGCTACTACACAATAAAACATGCAATAAAATCACAAAAATGTAGTGGCATCATCTCTTGTTTCTGGAATCAGCGTCAGTGTTGTTTTTTTGTACCATTTATCATTCAATGACAAATCACTTTGTCAGTCTGGACGTGTTGTTCCATGTGTTGTGTATCAAGCAGGTGCGGACCAAAAAAAAGAAAACAGAAAAATTCCAAACAGGGAGTTTTGTTCATTCTTGGGAAAAAAAACAAAAAAAACAAAACTCTGACTCATGGCGATTTCGGTAAAAGCATCATCAGATAATCAAAAAGCCAAGGTCAGTCCACTGATTCTCCACTGCAGATGTCATGTGTCTGCAGAATGATAACTGGCATCACTGTTCATTTGTACTGTTTCTCTTTTTCCTTGATTTGAGTTACACAACTTACATAATCTCCTTTGGCCAATAATGGAAGCTTGTTTGTTCTTTGCAGGATTAACAAACAGCAGATTTCTGTCTTCTTTGTGTACTGGTGGTACCAGCAGCCATACCAGACATTCCAGCCACCTCCATTGACAAATCCTGTGTGTGTGGCTCACATCCTAATTCCTTAGCATACACAGTTAGTTGTTGCCAAGTCTGTTATGTAATTAAAATCTGCTGTTCCTGAGACTTTTACAGTGCTGTCCCTCTCAGCGGGACACAATACGAGGACAGCGGCGACCATATAAGGGCAAGGCTACTGTGTCATCACAAAATTTCCCATAATCCTCCAGACAGGAATGGTATGTACTTGGGGAAAATGAGGATTTCCACTTTTCAGCTGTCTTTTATCTGTGCTGGCGTGTGCCTGTGTGCTGTTTGGTCCTCTTGTGTTCGTTCTTTCACATTAGTTTCTTTGAGACTAACGTTTTCAGTTGTTTCTGTCTGTGGGATGGCTGACAGCCTGAAATTTGTTTATATTGAGAGCTTTCTTCCAATGCAGTCACAGTTTATGATGTAATAGGATTTTTGCTCACTGAATGCACATTGATTGATTGTTGCTTATAGTTAGTGTTAGAGTTAGTTAGTTATTCATTGTGGTAGCTGGAAGTTTGCTACTGAGACTCCGCAACATTTTATCGTAATGTCTAATAATGATAACGACGGCGTTTCAGAGTAATCTGCCCTAAGTTGTGGGAAGATCTTAATCAGAAACGACAGTCTTACTATTTATTCCAGGCAAACAGTGCAGGGGGGCACCAAAGTCAAGACTATTATGATTTGGATTTATCTTCAAAGATAACCATGCACACACTCCCAGATTCTCTGTGGTGAGGATTTACCACTTTAGAGGCGTGAAGTAAAACATCTGGGACAACATCATCAGATCTAGAAGCCATTTGATACTTTGATACTTTAATATTCAGAAGAGCTTTGGGGGAAGATGCTCTTTTCCCGGATTCAACAGGGCAAGAGCTCTGTGTCATATTTGTGGATGAATTTTTTGTGTGTTTGTGTGTGTGTATGCACTCCGAGGTGTGCCAGAGTTCATGTGTTTGATTGGCTTCAGCTGCTGTGAACAGTGCTTACCCACCACCATGTTTCTTTCAGGCTACCCAACTAGAAAAAGAGTTAAACTGAGTAGCCCGGGCTGTTTCATTCACTGGTGGGACTCGTGAATCTCTTTTTTATGATTTCTTGTTTTCAAATACTTTTGAAGATAGGTTTATAGTGTTTTCATCCAGTCAGAGACCTTTGACATGTCGGAGCAGAGAGAAGCATAGGTGTAATTAATAACGCTGACAGTGACTGCATACCATTTGGATGAACCACCTCCATGTTCCTGGTATTTACATGCTGCGTCACTGGAGGAGCTCACTGGGGCAAAAAAGCCATCACTAACATTGGTTTTCCACTTGCAACAGGTCAAACTGTCTGCCCTGTGTGTCGCTTCATTGTTAGGACATTGTAAACAATTTGAGCTCTTTGGGAAGTCGGCCAGGAAAAAAATCACAGTTTCACAGCATCAGCCAAAGGAGCTGAGACACAGGCTGGTTGAATGTGGAGTAGTTGGTTTTTGGCCACTTTGTCACGTTCTCTGGCGAACAAATGAAGACACATTTATATAGAATCATTGATTGGAGAATCTTCAACTTCATGACACATGTAACTCTAAGCTGCTGTGTTACACACATGTACTGAGTTTAGCAACTTCAAGACAGGTTTTCAAAGCTAAGCTGTACCACTTCTTTTCTCAGCAGTATGTATCTGAAGCCTGAGTGACGGGGCTGTGAACCACCGATCCATCCTCATCTGGCAGGACATGAAATTATTGCTGAAGCCAATATCCAGACACAACACATGCTTGCACATGTAGTTTGTGGAACAAAATAGGAGCAGAGAAGGGGAAAAAAAGAGAAACAAATATTTGGGTTGCTGTCATTTGGCCACAGAGACGGCTGAAACCTACATGCAAAAACCCTTTCACATTCCACTTACCCACACTAATTACTGAAACAACCAAAAAATGAATAGTTCTGTGATGACTTTTTTTCCCCCATCATATCTTGTTTATAAAGCAAATGATTGCATTGCAGCATGATCAAAGCCCAGTGTTGGAGGAAAAGGAAAGGACGGTACAAACTGATATAGCAGATTTAAAATTGTTTGGTGAAGTGTTATGTTGGCCACTCTCTCTGCTGGGAGCTTGATGTGTCTGTTCTTTGTCTGGGCGCGAGTTACTGCTCTGCCATTTCCCTCTCTCCTTCCCTCCTTCTCCCTGCTGAGGTAAAAATGAGTCACTGAGTCAGCAGCAGCTGGTCTCCGTCATCCCCAATATCGCCCAGGATTCCACAGAAGACCAGCTGCCGAATCGTTACTCTCTGACAACATCACTTCCTCTTTGCCCTTTTATAGACATATTCACTGCTGGCATAAAGGCCTGTAATGACAAGATCTACGACGATTAGATCTATGTGAGTCGATCTGTAATTTACGTGTTTTCCTCACTGGCTTCAAATTCAAACGAACCTTGTGTTTTCGACCTGCCGCAAATTCATTTTACTGCCTCCTTTCATTTCCCCAATGGCAGCCAGTGAATGTGTACATCTTAGAGATCAGTGCTGTTTTTCTCTGAGGCCACCTACATCAGCAGGAAACAGGCCCCGACAGCAGGCCAGGGGTTTACAATAACACTCACTCTTCAGAAGCAAAAGCCTCAGTGACTCCTTGAGAACCTCCATGCATTATTTTTACAGTCACTTGGCTTCTCATTAGCTGCTATGTGTTATATTTAGAGCCCCACTTATATTCTTAGTTGACATAAAAAAGCCTATGGAAACACGGGGTCAACATATTCCCCCATCTACATGACTGAAATGACGTTGCAGTTTCAAAATGAAAGGCAATCCATCCAAAGTTTGTCAAGATGTGAGGATAAAAACTAAAAATGTCAGCCTTCCAGTAGCACTAGAGGAAAAGTCAGGGGATCACCAAGTATGATTCACTCTGCGGAGATTGTTTACATCTCTAAGAAATGTCACAGTAATCCATCCAATAGTTCATTTAATATTTCAGTTTGGACCAAAGTGATGGACAGATTTCCTACAGATCTGGCTGCTAGCATGGCTAAAATGAAATAACCTTCACCAGGCAGCTGTAGTGTGTGTGGACAATAAGAATCTGTGATTGGTCCGCTTTGTTTTGGACTTTGGAACGATTTCTCCAGCGAATTCTTGTACTTTCCTTTTCTCCTTTACTGCATAGAGCAAAGATGAAATCATAAAAACAAAACAGAGGAATCCGTTTTTGTCTGAGCTGTTGCGTACGGATGAGTGGCTTCTATTATTCAATGTTTAAACCAAGGTGTTTAGTTTTCCCATTCCAGTGGCTGAAAGGACAGTCAGGTCTCTGTCTCGCTCCATCTCATCTTCCTTCCCGTCTTCCTGTGAGGGGAGGCGTTGTGCCGTGTGCTGCTTATTTGAGGAGTCGCTATGGAATCTGCTGTCCCTTCTGTTTTGACCTTGCAGCCATGATGGTGTAGATGAGAGCTGGATCTGTCACCGCCCACTGACGGCTCACTGTCAGACGGCCCATTGTGCTTGGTGTTTATGCATGGGGCTTTGTGGAAAATACAGCCAGGGTTCTTGGAGACATCATTTCACCTGTTTTGTTTTCCAGGTGCCATAGTGCTGGCCCTACCCGGAGCCCCTCTCCACTTCTTCTTGTACAGTTTATCACTACACCTCATCTGTCCTCAGTTTCTTAAGCAAAAACAAAGCCAGTGGAAAGAACCAAATGTGTTTTACCTTTTGGAGAAAGGGAAGATAAAAATCTCCACATTACGCATTAATTGTTGCTTGGAGCCACTTGTTCGACCTTCCAGCTTCATTGACTTTGGCAAGAGCGAGACGTTTTAGGACTAGAGCACAGGGCACTATTGTTTTTCAGCTCAATAGTGAGTGATGTTGCATGAAGCAAAGACTCTCATTGATCCAAACATTAAGTTTGAGGATGAGTAGCCACAGTTTTTTTCATTCCTGTCCTTAGGGGACAAGGTCTCTAATGAATAAAAGTTTTGCAGCATTAAAACCATTGTTTTATTTTACTGAAAGTGATTAAAATTAAAATCCTTGACTTTCAAACTATGTCTTTGATGGCAACAGAAATATTTGATAGCTCAGTAATTCTGTGTCTCTAATAGTTGACAGTCTGCCCTGAATTCAAATTGCCAACACATGAGAGATCCACAGGAAACAATGTGGCTGTAGTCTAGTCTACAGACCCACTGCTAACTCCTCACTCTCCTAACGCCACTTAAGAGCTATGTTAATTTGCTTCTGTGCACAATGAATAGTTCCTGCTGCAGAGGAGGACATCCTATTGCTTTGCCGCCACAGGAAATACGCAAAGTCATTTTGTCATAGAGATTTGTGATGTCTGCGACTGTTCATCAAAACTGCGCCTGCGAAACAACAAGTGTTGGCAGCAGATCATTTCGAAATGCCACGGGGAGGAATGGAACAAGAAGCGCCAGCTGCAACCAGAGAGTTGTTGCCGTGTGCTCAGACCACAGAACGTATCAGACAGAACGCAACCATGTGTCTCTCTGGCCCTTTAGGACAAACTGTGCAAACAATTCAGCACTCAAATTTGTACAAATTACACAGGGGAAATTCACAGTTTGGAAAGGTGACAGGCTGCACACCTCCAGCTTCTTCAGAAGATACACTGGGCCTGGCTGTCGTGGAGACAACAAAGACTCCAAAAAGTTCAAAGTTCAAGTTTAAAACACACTATGTTATTCCAGTTTCCCACTGGCCAGTGCAGTGTTTATTACTTCAGACTGCTGTGGATGATCTGATGGTGCTTTACTGAATGGGAGCAGCTTAGCTAACAATGCTCATACTGCTAGCAGGAGATTTGTCTATTTCCAGAGGCTTGAATGTTTCTTATTGATCTTTTGCTTGATGGATACGCTTTTTACCTGGTCTGCCTGTCTTGGAAACACAGTTTTTCATCTATTGTTTTGTTCGAGCAGTGACAAAAAGGTCAAAGATTTACAGTGCTCTCCTTAAAACCAGGGACGTGTGAGTGGAGGCAGCACAATGCACCACATACACAACAGGGTTTTTTCATCAAAAAGGTAAATTAGACTATTTCCAAAATGCTGAACTATTAATCAAATGCACAAAGAGATGCGGATTATGTGCCAGAGAAGTATATACAGTGCATCTTATCACAAAAGGACACATCATTCCTTGATTATAAAGTTTACAGAGTGATGCCAGAAACTCTTTCATTGTTACTGTTTGTTTTGTTTTGTTTGGATTTTTGGGGGGTTGGGATTGGAGACCAACCAAGCCCAGGAGAAAGTGTGCTGAGAGTTAATAGCAGGGGCAACAGTCTCCTTGATGTGATTTAATAAAGATGTCCTGATTGATCTCAGATGAAACTCCAAAGCTTCGCCATGCACTGAGTGAATGCTGATTGTTCTCAATTGTAATTGCTCACCCATTAACACAAATTATCACCTAAGTGTAATGTATGACTCCGGTCGGTTAATTGTGTTGAGCTCTCCATTAACAACAGTTACTGATAATCAAGATATTATTGTTGGATGTTGGCTGGCGTTACACAGAGTGGCCTGATGTGGGCTATTACAGATGTTTAAGGGAACTTTTCTGGTTCTTGTGGGATACTGAGGCTGGACACCCCTCCCTGTGTGTGCGCTGCTCTGTGGTGCTTGGCTCCCAAGTCTACATGACACCATGCGTCTGTACACTGGCCAGACGAACTTTCCCTCTCATTTAACTTTGGTGACTACTTTTATTATATTCTTACATTCTGCTGCACAGCTCTGATGAGAAGGTGAAGAAATTAGTTCAAGGCACATGAGGAGAGGAAAAGGAAAGCTTTTTTACAGCATTCTTGGGAGTAAACGTGTCTCACTGGAAACTCTCAGAGCAAACTCTCACTGCATTCTGAGGTCATTTTCTTTTAACTTCATCTCAACTTGGGTCCGTTCTGTCCAGGGGTTCACTTCACACCCCATTTCAGGTGCGCTGCAGTGCCAAGTGCAAAGAGGTCAGTGACTAAGGGAGGCGATAAAGGCTGAGCTGTGGAGCTGATCTTGCATAATCACAGTTAGTGAGTGCTCAATCCAAATTGAGAAGAGCACAAATAAGACCTGAGGGCAGCAGAACAAGCTTCGACATCTGCTGCTCTCCTCCGCTCTTCCCATCTTCTAAGAAAATACGGTTATTGGAAACCCCATAGCTGAAAACACCTTCGCCCCATCATCTGGTCCTCTTTAACACCGGCACAGGGACCCGCCCGCTCAGGCTCGGTGTTTGTGTGATACTTCAGGTCCTGGCAACTTCAGTTTTTTTTTTTTTCATCACTGTTGGAGCAATTTGAAGGAATTTCACTGAGGTTTTTTTTGTCTGCCACCTCATGAAGGAGTCAATTCTTTGCTTTCCAACAGCAACAATCTGCACGTGTTGATTCTCGTCAGAGCTGACAGCGTTGTGCCTGTATCACAGTGATTTAAGACCCATCTTTGATCAGTTTTGATGAGGAGTATATGGTATCAATAAGGGGCAATCGAACATTTCATTTGGAAGAATGCAAATCACTTTCACAGGCATCTGTTTGTCATTTTGCATGTCTGTGCCTGTGAGCTGTTGCTATGTAGACAGGCTGTATACAATCCCTCAGCTGACCATCCGGGGAGTGCATCCAAACTGGCAGTAGGTCAAATGGCGAGTGCAACTCCACAGAGGACAGTGGGAGTGAGAGCAGGGACATGAGGAGGCAGGGAAGAGGACTTGGAGTCACGCAGCACCGAGTGAGTCACGCCTCTATGCAGGGCCGGGTGACTGACCGACTGGTGTTTGGATCTGTCACAGTCGTGGAAAAGCTGGAATCTAAGCCATGATTGGAAAGACACTCCACATGTGTGCACTTGACAGGACTGTGTGCTGATGAGCCCACACACTTGTTAAGTCAAAAGTCACATATGCAAATTTTTACAGACTTATGCAGGCGCACGCACATCAGACAGGTGATTTTCCGAGTGATGATCTTTTTGAAATGTTTTGGCTTCGGTTATGTAAGGGCTTTTTATAATTTGTATTTAATTTTATAAACTTTTATGTGGCCCATGAGGATTTGCGGAGGGGGAAAGAGCAAAATTCAGCTCAGTCAATGATAGTTTACATACCACAGAGCAGACAGATTGTGTGGACGCACAGATGAAAGACAGGAAGCACTAATCCAAAACAAGTGGAATGTCTCACCTTAAGTTTCTGCGATAAAAAAAAGAAAAAAAAAAGATGTGGAGAGGAAAGGAGAGGGCTGGGTTAGATGAAGAAGATAGTGGCTGACATTGTTCATTTCTCCCATCACTTCCTGGAGGTTGGGAAAAATCTGCTCTTAAGGATCTACTGTGTGCATCAGTGTAGATGCGTAACGCTGTCTGCAGAAGTTTTTACTTCGTGCTTCGTCTGATAACTCATGTGCATCCCACATGATATATCCTTGTTGCTTCAAGGCAGCTGTAGAATCAACCTGTCTCTCTTCTCACAATACCCAGATACCCAGAAGAGAAAACAGACATCATATTATTAAACTTCTCTTATGTAGGCATTCTTAAAAAGTGAGGGTCATACTGGTGCAGACTGCTGGGTCTGGGACAAACGCTCATTGACCTTTGAGATAAAGTGAAACAGATTTCCACAAGCATAGGGAAACGGTTTCATCACAATAACCTTTGTGATTTTCTTTTGAAGCCAATTGCACTAACCACAGCAGGAAGGACAGCCAGCATCCCACTCCAAAACTATTTAATCTTGTTCGCTTATAGGCTGGAATGTGGATGATAGCCATGGCTATGCAGACTGGGAAGTCTTAAATCACCAACAGAAGTTTGCTTCTATTCTGCAGACTCATGCTTTCTCCTCTCTGTCCCATTTGTTCAAGTTCTTTCTCTCCATCATGCTTTGGCTTTATATTCTTCTGTTATGCAGAAAACAGTCATGATGTCACTGGCCTTAACCCTGCTGACATACGTATTTTATGATCCACACACAGAGTTTTCTAGCTCATTTTAGGCTCACTGTTTTGGTTTCAGGTCCCACAACTTTACAAGCTCATAACTGTGCATCAGTTAATAAATATTTTGATCAAACACAGGATGAAAAACACAGGTAGTTATCAGATATTTTCAATATTTTAAGCAATTGCTATTATTATTTTCTGATATTAGCACCAAGTGTAATTTGGTCATTGATCCATTAACTCTGTGATATATGGCAGGCACATTTATGTTGAGTGGAAAATAGGAAAATGTCTGAAATGTTTGGTTTCATAACTCTCTACACTGAGACTGTCTGTGGAGCACAGTGAGTGCAGACGATGAGGATCTTCATAGCTTTTGATATTTGGATCCTCTTCTTTGCTTTGGCCTGGTCCACGTTAGAGAGATCAAAACGTAGCAGCTGACCAAGTCTCTATCAGATAAAGAGGCCCAAAGACCTGAGGACATTTCACGCACATGTGGTCTCTTCTGCTGGGTTAAACCCTGGGGAATGAAGGGGCTGAAGATAAGAATCACTCAGAGCAGCACAGCTCAGAACCTGTGAAGTACAGCGCCTGTTACTGAACTATTCCAAGTATTTGTTGGATTTTATCATATAAAACATCCTTGATTGCAACAGTATCATATTTTAATTTACTTGTGATTACTTTAACAAAACATCCGGAAGTTGGTCCTTTAGGACGAAACCACCTCTTCTGATTCTGTTTTTTCTATTCATTGCTGCTCAGCACGTGTTGTGCACGTGTAAGTAGCTTATAGGTTTTGGATAATATATCACCTCAGCAAAACTCTCTCCAGAATATGTGCGATTATATTTAGGATGCAATTCAAACCCACCAATACCTTACAAAAACACAAAGCTAGTTTTAGGACTCTGAGCTGGTCTCTGTCCAGGTGCTAATGCTTAATTGAAATGACGTTGGAGCAAATGGCAGAACACGTTTGAGGTAGCAGGAAAAACACAGCAGGCTGCCATGGGACTGTATATCCTATATTCATGTTGGTTTAGGTTTGGTGGGAGAACAAATATTGAAGTCAGATTTAAAAATGAATCCTGAGCGCCTCTTTTCTCTGGAGCTTACATAAAGAGACGGTGACCACAACATCCCTCCCTCTCTCTGTGCAGCTGTAGGACTCTCTCTCCCTCTCAGCCACAGAACACCAGCCTCACTAGACATCTCGTATGACTCCTGTCAGCATGGTCATTAAGTCTTTCAGTCTGGGTCTGTTTAAACAAGCTCCTCTGGCGGCCAGTGGCCACACAAAACCAATTCCCAGCCACGGGATGATTTGCTTCTCTCTGCCCAAGCTCATGCCTTGGTCCATTTAAGGGGTGGTCAAACATACTTACTGTAAGGTAGAACAAACACTCAATGCCATGTTTCTGTCAGTTTCCTTGGCTTCTTGCAATAGTTCAAAAACTGCATCCACCTGTTGCTGTTATCATCTAAGAAGAGTGTAACATACTGTCAGTGTGTAAATTCACATCCTTTCAGGTCTGCGAGGGGGTGCTTAATAATTTGAGCTAAATACTTACATTACCATTCTACTGCATGAGGTATGATATTTAACCTTCTTGTTAGCAGGTAGCAGTTAGAAACATAAAGTATCACTGAAACTGTGATTACTGGTACAGGCCTTTTTTTTGCAAACCAATACTGCACAAACCAGCTGATGAGGGACAAGAGGCACTGAGGTCTGTACAAAAATCAATACTAATTCTAATCCAATAGCTGCTGAGACATTACAACCAACAAATGTCAATCACATTGTGGTGCTAAATAGGAAATCAAGGGACCAGTAGTGTCTATGAGGTTTATCTTCTGGGGATCACGAATGCCTGCACAAAAGTTTATAGCAACCCAGGATGTTGTTGAGATTTGTCAGTTCGAAGCAGCTGGTCCAACACGTGGCTAACAACCTTTTCTCAATAAACTGTTGCATATTCCTGAACTGAACACTGGAACAGAGCAGGGTATTTTTTTGCACAATAGAAATGCAGTTTCTTGTTCTTTGGTTACATTATAACTCAGCCATGGCAAGCATCACCAAATTTATTTCCTAAATCTAAGCCAGATTGATCCAGATGTTCCAGATATAGAGGAATAAGGTATCCTCACGGGTCTAGACAGGGGACATACCTTTCTGTCTGAGGCCAGTTGTAGCATGTCATCAGGCCAAGGACATCAATGTCCACTAATGACAAATCCAACTGCTTTTGCTGGACAGATTCTCTGAATACTTTGTATTCCATAATGTGAGACATCTGTGTTTTTGTAGCAAGCCAGTCAGTCCTTCCCAATCCAACAAGCTGGTGAGGAGGGAAAAGGTTCTTATTTTCAAGGTACACTGGAGAACTACACAACCCATTCATTTGGATCTTTGAGCTCTCCATAAACATTAAAAACCACCTTACCGTCAGTAAGACACACACACACACACACACAAATCACTGGATACCGTCTCCTCAAGATAATTACCTTTACAGCCTGAAATGTGGCTTTGAGGACAGAGACTGTGCTGCCCTTCATCTGTTTCTATTTTACCCATTGCTTGGTTACAAGCTCTCCTCCGTCCACACACACTCACACTCACGTTCCTGACCCCATTTCGGCCAGAGTGTCAGCCACAACCAGGGGCCTCAGAGCACTCCACAGTGTTTGAGGTCCATCTGACTGTTAACATGCTGCCCTCCAGACTGGGCAAGGTTTCACACTGAACTTGACGTGAGAAAATAGTCTTCTTTGCCAGCCTCAGGTGGATTGCCTTCCTTGACAATGCCATCTTTTTGCTGAGTGTTGACAGATCCATCACTTTTAGCTACCTTGTCTATAATATGGTCAATACCGCTAGAGTTCCAACAGAAGGATCCTGCATCAACTCCTCAAGGGAAACGAGGTGTTGAAATATCGTCTTATGACTAGAGTCAGGTTATGCCCTTGTCATAACATTCTTACAGGGCTAAATGATTTCCTTTGGGCACTGTTGGGATTGCTTACTGCTGGGTGATTGTCATGTCAAATAGTAGCAGCAACCATGTGTTTAAAATGCACAAAAAGATTTGCGGTTTCCAACCCTCTATTTGTTTCCCAATGTGAGGAGTATACACGTGCTGTGAAGGTTGAGAACACTCAAAGAGTCCTTGGGCTCTTTTTGTGACATTTTAAGGGGGTAAGAGTTGAGACTTCTGAGTGCAAAATCCATTATGACTGTTAATCACCTCATTCCTATCTAAATGGTTTTTTAAAAACAGCTTTAAAAGGAGTTCTTGTGTTACCATTCCTGTAAAAAAACTGGACATGTAAACCACTCAGTGACCTTTCCTTTGCTAGGTGTCAGATCTCAAGTGCTGATAAAGCGATGGCTTTGTACCCAGAATGATAAAGGTGAGCCATTCACCTTAACACAGCCTCTGCTCCACAGCTGACAATGGACAAGGATCAATGAGAACATTACATTGTTAGCAAAAGTTCCAACAATGAAAGGCCTGCTATTTGAGGCCAAGTGTGAGACTGTAACAGTAACCAAAGTTAGAGGAGACTGAAAGACTGGCATAAACAACATTTAGGACACAGGATAGGCATAATGAGCCTGGCATTGTTCTCAACAGCATGCTGCATTCTGTGAGAGCGTTTGCATTGCCAGCCTGTGAGAGACAGTTCTGCTGAGCAATTTGTCTAAACCAAGCAGGCATGACGGTGGAGAGCATGTGCAGTAGCTTAAAAAAAAAGAAGAGTTGTACCCCTTGTCTTTCACACAGAGGTGAATGTCTACAGCTTTGGTCTCTGTGGCATTTCTTGACAGGTAGGTTAGGTTAGGTATAACCACAAACACGTCATAGGTGAAGGTGAGGAAGCTCATAACAAGACACAGACAGAAACAGATCCTCTTGCAGTGCATGCCACAATACATAGTCTTGCTCTTTCAGCATAGTGGGGGCATTCATTCTTCACAGTCAGTCACCGGCAAGCACTCTGACGTCATACTGTCGACAGATCAGGATTAGTGAATTTTGTCTCCCCAAACTGTACAGACAGCTGAATGAGAATTCGTGCTTTGGGATTTAACAGACCCTAACACGGACTTCTTGAACCGAGTAACATGCCACAGCTCTGCCCACCAACTGCAGCCGATGTGGTACAGTAGCATAGCCCTGTTGTCGCACGGCTCCAAAGGCCCTTCGAGTGCTGAGGCTCAAAGTTAATGACTTGAATCTCTGCCCCCTGGCACAAAACTAGCACTTCCTGCAGACTGAGAGGAGATCAGGTTGGCCTGCTGTACACTTCAAGAAGAACATTGTATGCAGAACAACGTGACTCGTGTCTCCAGTTCTGCTCAGTGTGGAAGATCAGTTCCTCGAGGAGAAGAGGATGGAGGAGACAAAAAATTAGGGGCTAAACTCTTTCACCATTAAATTGCAGGATGATGATGATGAGCCTAATGCAAACTAGAATTTTTCTTGCTTGGCTAAACAAGAGTAGTTAACTTAATGTCTTCCTGATAAATTGCAGCATTACTAATCTGGATGGATGATTGCAGAAGCAGTGCCACTGATGCTTGCAAGCTCCATTTTGGAGCTGCCTGTTTATGTGCTTGTGGTCAGAATTGCATGGAAAATGTTCCATCTGTAAATAATCATACACACGACATTATATTTAGGGGGTGAAGTCTGAGTCAAACTACAGACTGTTCATTTACATCCCTAATCTTTTTTTTTTTTTTTTTGTCTGAACCATTTCCACAGCTCTGTAAGATTAGCTGAGGTGCTGCTTCATTGACATTTCTGGTAATAAAGGGTATCAAGTGGAACTGGTTTTAAACCAGACATTATTTAACATTCAGACAGATTGAAAAAGTACATATTGTTATTGTTTTGTTTTTTTAAATTTGAAGTTGAGTGATCACTCACTCAAACAATCATTCAATAGTTTATCCATGAGACCACTTTCAGCTAACTGTTTTAACAGTTGCTTTTAGCTACTTGTTTTTACAATTTATCCAAAATCACTGATAGATTTGAACTTCATATTACTTTTGCAAGTGTATGTGATGATTTGTAATGTGTAGCTATTTTTTTTAACCATGCTAAATGTAGCTTAAAGTAGTGTATAATGGTTAAAATAGTGATGATGAATAAAGTAACTGCAGTACTATTTTAACATACTTTGAATCACACCACATGGACTAGCTAGTGCTCAAGTGTTAGGGTAGACTTACATGGATAAATGACCAGATTGCATTGCTTTAGCTGAAGCTAAGGACAACACAGGGGCTAACTGTGGTGAGATTTACTGACAAACACACAGGGTATCCTTGGAGAATCTGTACTTTGGGTTTTACAATGGTAACAACTTACAGTGTGTTTAAGGCAATCTATCAAAACTATGCACATTTTGAGGGCACGTGTCTCCATGTGATACTGATATGATTACACCCCTTCTGCTCTGAGGAGACAGGATGTGTGTTGTGACTTCCTACTGTGGTTTATCAGTGTGGATTTTGAGACTTCACTTTGAATGTTATTCTGACCCAGGCGGCCTGCC
The DNA here is from genome assembly GCA_021432705.1 of Caranx ignobilis. Taxonomy (NCBI): domain Eukaryota; kingdom Metazoa; phylum Chordata; class Actinopteri; order Carangiformes; family Carangidae; genus Caranx; species Caranx ignobilis. The sequence goes on from MU269985.1 coordinate 10,569,172, forward strand.
TCGCATATCTCCAGAAATAATACACCCCTTTTATTAAATGCCCTGTCTGATCTATTTCAGTTTTTCATATGGGAAAATGCATTTTGTGCTTCCCACACAAAACCCTCCTTTAGCGTGACCACTATCATGTTTACCTCAGATTTACCAAGGCAATATGGTATGTTCTCAATGATGCACACACTGTGTTCCCATTGATGCCACACTCTGAAACCCTGTAAGTCGTTGTGGTGTTGATGTTGAGAGAGCAATTAGGGTAAGAATGTGATGTGCCTGAGCAGACTGTGCTTGGCTGTTTGTCTTGGTGGTGGTCTGAGGCTGCTTAATAGTGGCGCTATGGTTCTGGAAGAACACTGAGCTTCTGGATTGATGAAATATCCCTGAGATCCAGCATCTGAGGGCCTTAAATTCATTACACATGTCCCCAGTCTCTACAGTTTAACCATGTGATCAAGCACTGCCCCTTGATCACCCATGGAGAGACATACCACACAGAAGTGCACTCTTGTCTCCTAAGGGAGTTTGTTGTTGAATGCGAGAGCTGCTAGACTCTTGATAATAGATAAATAATGTTGGTAAGCCGCACAGTTTAACTGAATTGAATTTAAAGAGGTCTTGCAGTTGTTTGGTAAAGAGAAAGAGACATCTGCTTCTCCGTCTGGCATGTGGTCTTTAGAGAGTTCATTACTTTTAGGGTTTACTGAGCCATAAGCTTTGGGAGGGATAAATAGCCGTTGATGTGTCATTAGAAATTAGCCTGCTGCAGTGAAGTTATCTGAAGTGGGGAAGCTATGTGGTCATGTCAAGGTCTCTGGTTGTTGGGAAGTCTAACCAGACAGCAGGTCCTGTTTTAGTCAGTCAACAACTGGAAATGAATTCCGATGCAAAATTAGCCCAATATGGACAAATTCAAGTCAAGTGTAGCAAGTCAACCGCTGGGAGCATCAGTGTGCAAAAAGCCGCCAAGGAGACATTGGAGTTGGGTATTTCAGATGAGCAAAATCAATCCGGTTCCGTCTGAGATATGATTTTTCAAAGCCAGTTTTGTTGAAGCAGTCTAACAAATCTGACCTTTGACACGTCCAACCCCTTACGTGAAAGAGATAAATTGTCGCCCTTTATGTCGCCCTGTCAACAGGCAGGAATCAATTTCTGTCAACAAACGGCTTTAACCATAATTCCACAAACCTGCTGTGCCTCTATCACAGGCAGTAATAGGCACATCGTATTTCAGCAATAGGCATGTGATCTGAAGTGACATGTTATTTTCTGTTGCTCCTTTTTCCTGGATTGCGATCAATGTTTTTTTTTGTTCCGAAATCACATGAACAAAATAACAAGGAGTGTGCACATCACGTGACCGGCTCATTATTTAAGGCAAGAACTTTCCATTCCTCCATTTTTGCATCATACATTGTACATAGATGACTAACTGGAAAACAACCAGCTTTTATTAGACTATAAATGTGGTCGCTAACAATTGTAGATAAATTCAGTGTTTCAGTCTGGGCTATAGTCTGGCAACACATACTCTCCCCTGCAGCCCCCCGCTGCTGCTCTATGCAGTCTGCACTCAGCAACACTTCTTTCGTGTCTCTCGCTCAGTGGGAGACGATAATATAGCGAGTACAGCATGAGCAGGTCAGAGGTTAGAAACTCAGTGGTGCAGGACTGTCTCTTCAAAGATACTTTTACAATCATGAGGCCGTGTGTGAGTGGCAGTTAGCAGCGGGTAGGCACACCGAGAGCATGTGAGTGCGAGGTGTGATCACTGTATGCTTGTGTCTTTTTCTTCCACCAGACACCACTGTGCTGTGGGAAGTGCAACAAATCAGTGGTTAGATTCACTGACATGGCTCCTGACGCCTGACTACTTCAGGACTCTGAGCTTCTTATGGATAACATGTTTTGACACATGTTGACTTTGTAAAATCTGTCATAGCTCTGTGTTTTGTTTTGGGGCTTTTTTTGCTTATGTTGGGGCCTGATGTTTTTTTATATTAATTGGATACAAATGTCTGGCAAACCACACACTATATGTTAACTCATGTGTGCAGTGTTAATGAATCGTTGACTTTCTACATCTAGACTATGTTGTGTCAACAAAATTATGCAGGGATAATTACACTCTGGCCCCAACAAGACAGCTTGACTGTTGAAAACACTGATGCATCATGATCTGCACTCTTTCTCTGCCAATACTCATCTGAGGCAGCATGCACTTATTAGGAATTAATACCACCATAGTGGTGAGACTCATGGCACGAACGACACTTCTCTGAAGGGAAGCGCTTGTCTCTCACTCTGCATGTGTCCAAGCCACAAGCATCCCTGAGTTACATAAGAGTCCTGTTTGTGTAGGCGTAGACTTCCATGTGTCTTTTTGTCTCCTGACCGTCAGTCAGATGGACAATGAAATGAGGCTCTAATATCCTGATAGGATTAGCCAGAGGAGAATCTGTCATCTTGATAGAGTGATAGAGGTGCGACCTGATCTCTCTGAGCGTATTTCCAGGATTCTGAGATGAAAAATGTGCTCTGAAGGGAACGCGGCCTGGTGTTTGCCAGACTCATGCTGTCTTTTTCTGCTGTCAATGGATTATTCATGCAGCGAGAAAGGGATTTACATCGAAACTAAAGAAAACTTAAGTTTAACTGCAGTGCAGCTACAGTGACCAAATCCAGACATGGATTAAAAAAAGTGCAATTTATTTAAATTTAAAACAATACTTGATACTCTGTTTACAAAACACTGTTTAGTAAACAGAAACCTAGTTTAATCCTATACATTCACAGTAGATGATCAGAACATACAGTAATCGTCCTCCTATCCTGACTGGATAAAACACATAGGAACATGTCTGAAGTAGGCAGATTTATCAATAATCAGGGAGGAAATTTTGTGTAATTTTTATCAGCACTGTGTAATCAGTGTGGATCTGCAGACAAAAGGGTGCTTGTTCTACGTTCAAAGTGTATTTCCTGAGTTTCCTGAGTTCTCATTTTAGGACGACAGTCTTCAGAACCAGGCAGAGAAGCCATGCTTTTCCTTCACCACCCATATGCTGTCAATCACCTTACCATACTGGAAGACACAAACAGCTTTGTTGTTACTTGAGCAATTCTCTTTGTGCTTAACACCTATCATTTCACCATTACTTTTCTTGTGTGTTTGTGTTCCCACCTGATCATCAGAGACCTGCTCCAAGTAAATATGGGTGGCGTTGACCACTTGCATGCGGGTGTAGCCATAGTCTGTGCTGCGGAAAGCACTCCACTCTTTGGGGTTTGGATTGAACTTGTCAGTCCTCTCTCTGCAGCCCTGCAGAGAAATCAACAGTGAATAAGCTGAATCTGTTCGCGATGGACCTCAAGTCTCTCTAGTACCCTGTCCACAAAACCCTGTGTGACATTTACAGTGCGGTTGTGCCTCGGTGTGAGTCTGGCTGCCTTTCGATATGCTGATGACTAATCCCTCTGTGGCTGGATGACAAAGCATGCCTGCACAGCTCGCTACCACATCAGAAAACACTTAACCGGAGGAACAGCTGGTACTGAACTCCTGTGGCAAACAAGCCGCCGCGCACGCAGGCCTGCGTATAATACATTACATTGTTTTTGTTGATGTTGCTGTCGATTCATGCATTGATTTGTGTGGGAAAACTTTAACAGAGATGCAGTGATGTGAGAACACTTACAGCAGAGCCTGTGATAATATGAACAGGAGCTCTGGGGTTCACATAAGGCTGCTCTTTGCTCCCATTGTATACCTAAAACCAAAAGCATTAAAAAAGTCATTCTCTGATTCAAAACTGAGCAAAAAAAGACACACAGTAAAGAGTGTTATAAATTAGATTATAAAATCACTGACCTTGTCACCAAAGACAGGCCAAAGCCTCTCGTATGTGTGCTCATGCGCCCACAGCTCCAGATCCACTCCTGTGAAAGTGATGACAGTCAGCAACCTTTCATAGAAAAAATAACTGTCCAAACAGCTCACTGAAACAGAGTCAACCATTGTCCCTCAGATCCTCTGCCCATTTAATTTTGAAATTTCTCAGCAATCAACAAAAGCTTAACATCAGAGCAACCCAAACTTTCAATGTTCCACCACAAGTGAAATAATTAAATGCAACAAACAAAAGTCTAAGAAATGTAATACAGGAAAAACATTTGGGAAAGAGAGACCAAAGACCTGCTTTTTTCCTAAAGGATGTTTGGATTGCTCCGCTCACTGCAACTCTTAAGACATAAGTCTGTCTGAGTGTGAAAATTTGTGATCTTAAACACCCATTAGCACCACACAGCTGGTCGTCAAACGGGGTGCATACCATAGTCGTAAAATAGATCCTCTAGACCGGGAGCTGGTGGTTTGGTGTCATTCAGCCCAGTCGCACCTGAGATATAACAGAGAGGAACAACGATGGCATGAGTTGGCATCAGTGTCCGAAACACTACCTGCTACCTGAAACACTACCTGGTAGAGACCCATAGCGCCCATGCCAGTCTACTCTCGAAACACTGCCAAGTGCTGAGAGGAGCTATTCTAACTGGAAACTATTTGGTCAAAATTACAGTGATTATGAGAGCATACCGTACCCAATGTGCTTATGGGTTGTGATGTGGACTGGCCAGCGTGCAACACGCGTGACACATCTGCTACACGGGCCAAATAAAGTGTCAGGGAGTGCAACAGGAAATACAGCTTCCAAATACCTTTATGTGATAGAATAAAATCTTTAACAATATGGACATGCTGTTCTTTGCATCACCAAGGACACAGTGCAAAATAAACAATGAGTCCTTTGTGGATAATTTATGCAATGTTTAAAGGAAATTATGTAATCCCCTAAATTTGCCATAGTAAATTAAATCACATCAGTCCTATTACCAAAATGGTGATAATTATGCTTTGCTAATAAAACATCCACCCTAAGAAACTCTGAGTAGGTTGAGTGGCAAGATCCTCGTTCACTCAGCCCAAGTACGTCTTTTCTTGACTTGTTTTCCATCTTCATCATCTACCTTATATCAATGTAAAATCAGTAACTTTTATTAATATGCGTATTAGGCAAAGATTATGAATAAATAAACTGGATTCTGTGGTTTGCACTTACATGGGAATCAAACCTGGTACAATCATCCTGGTCATCATCAGAGCAGTACATGGGTCTGTGTCCCATGGTGATGATCCATGGTCGCACTGCTCTGTTTTCTGGTTTGTTAGCCTCCTAGATCAGGAGAAGGATATGCAAATGTAAGTGTTTGCCAGACTTAGAAAAGGAAACAGAGGTAATATACATTTTTGTTGAGACAGAAAGGCAAGTACTGTAAGTGGATTTATAATGGAAAAAAATCAAATGGAATAACTTGTTAATATTGCGCTGAAAAGGAAGCTGAGAGAGGCAGAGAACAAGTGTGGGAACAAAAGGAAGTGTTTAGTCATTGTGAATGTGTAATTGCTGTGGTCACTGACCTCCAGGTCCTTCTTCAGCCACTCATACTGCTTGAAGAGGAGCTCCAGGCCGTATTTGAGATAGAAATAAACCTCAGTGGAGAGGGAGATGATGTGTGCTGGCCCCAGGTTCCAGCTGCGGACACACATCATTAAAATCATGCACAGTCTCGACACAGTAGAGGAAGCAAGAGAGCAAGTGTGGCCCTCACTTTGACCTCCGGGTTGTTTGAAAAAGACTCCCAAAATACAGCCATTTGTTGCTGGCATGTTGGTGCTGTCTGCGGATGATTCAATTCACTGGATTAACACACATTTGTGGCTCTCAATCATTTTAACCCGTGTGGGATTTGGGGTGTGCACCTTTAACTTAATGTGAGAAGACATGAAGCAAAAAGATCTTAGAGTACTAGAGTGCTTATATGGGACGTTAAAGGAAAGGCATGTGTTCTGTACATGTGTGCTATATGTTTCCAGTAGCTGCTGGGGGACTTCAGATTGCCTCTCTCTATTGCTCCTCTTGTTCGTAACCGTGCACATGAGCGAAGGGCTCTGAGCCAGCAGGCCTGTCTGCGTCTGGGCCAAGGGACTGAGGAGTGGGCAGCTGGCCTGTGGACTTGCAGGGTATTATCTTACTGTGTGAGAGAAGGAGGTCTGAAATGGGCTATGAGTCACTCAGTCAGATGTATGGCTCCTTTGTGTGGTTCCCTTGTTCCTGAGATAGGAGAGGCAAATAAACTAAGAGAAGAGAGTGCTGCTATGCTCTGCACTCAGTTTCTCTGGGCTGCCCCTTACAGCTCATTAATGCTTAACGCATTACCGCTTGCCTGAAACAGAGCGGGAGGTTTGGTACACTTTCACATGATACTCTCATGGGGCCTCTTCTAGCTTTGTGTGTACAGCTAGCATCCACTCGAATGAAATCCAATGTAATGTTCTTCTACTGACCACAGCTGCTTGTGGTTCTTCTTTCACCTGCTTCAGCCTGTCACATGTCCATCTCAACCAAAGCACCTAATGATGTGTACTTCTCCCTTACCTGTACCAAAGGCTCTCAGTCTGGCCTGGCATGCTGAAGCGATTCCTGTAGTTGGAGAAGTTGCTGTAAACAAACAAGACCATGAGAAAGGTAATTAGACGGGCTGATCATACGGTCGACCTTCTTGAATATCTAACAAACAGCAATTAACGCCACAAACTGCCGCTCTCTCTGACTTTGCGGTGCCTACAGCACAGATCTGCGAGAGCTGCAATCCATTCAAGATGCACTCAGGATAATTCCAAGTTTCACTATACAATGTGACTGCGCTTTTATTTTAAGACCAACCCCTTGAAATAACTGTATTTTATGTCCATGTTCAGCTTTCACTTGGCAGAAAATGCAGGGCGGTATATCATCGCATAAAGATGACCATCAAACTGTGGTGGTGACATCTGCTTCTAACTTCTAAAAAAACGTAGCCATCCTTAGATATTCTGAGAAACCATACACTTTACTGTAGCCAGGCTATCAATGGCTGCCCCTCAAAATTAAAGGCTGTAGAAAAACAGGGACGTAGCCTCTGTGACATCACCCTATATGTTTTTAAAGAAGATGTTTTGAAGTTTAAAATCTTGGTCAGTTACTGAGGCCAGATAATCAAAAATCTGGGTGACGCAGGGGAGCCCTGGGTGGAGTGGCGATGGGATGAGCATGTCGGAGCCACCATGGCTGAGTGTACTACACCTGTCAATCAAGAAAACAAGCTCTTAAATACACCCTACTTAAAACCATGACATCTTGTTGAGAGAAGACTGTAATTTTAGATCCAGCCGCCATTAGAGGAGTCACATTTTAAGGCACTTCCACAGCGGTTTTAACATTGAGTTATGGTGTTTCCTGCTTGATCCAGATATAGTAGGGTGCTTACCTAGATCAATCCACCACTACACTTACTGTATGTTTCATCGCTACCACAATCACCACTGCTAATTTCTAGACACGGACGCATCCTTTAAAAACTGAAAGAGCACAATCATCCATATTAAACCAGTCATGTTAAAATATTACAATGGGTGCACCATGCGTAAAGGGGAAAAAACTCGTTCATGGAAAGCTCTCCTTCACGCCAATCCGCCAGTCTCTTTTCACGGATTTTTAATCGACTCCAGAATGAAAGCAGGAGCCCAGTCTTCTCAACGGGCCATTAACTAAGTGAGGTGATGGGAACGATTGTTTTCTTATCTTACATAAGGATGGAAAAAAAGGGCAATAATCTGGACAGCAGCCAGGGCAGGGTGGGACAGTTCAGGTCCCTCCACTAGCTGGGTTAATGTTGGATTAGGGGTAACAAGAGACCAGAGGGGTCAGAGGTCAAAGGCCAGGAACAGGGACACAAAAGGAGGATCACAGAGACCTTCACCAATGCTGAGTAAGTCTGAACCTAATGAGACCTGAGGTTTCTGTGGACACCTACATCAGATTAAAGGGCTGAAAGCAGTATGATAATCCAGCAAAGGTCAGTTTGTGAGCTGTGACCAGTCAGCAAGGAGCGGCCTGTTTGATTCGATATCTCTTTATGTCCATTTTGACTGTTTTGTTGGAGTGTTTATTAATCTACTGTTACCCCAGATCAACATCTCAATAGTTCATCGCTAATATATTTACATGTTTAATGCCAGTATTAAGGCATTTACATCAATGCATTAATTTCGACTTTGTATACCCTAACTGGAGGACACAATTCATTCAAGTTAAACTGGGGCCACTGGGGTTAGATCAGCTCCTGTGAAAACCAATTAAAGTCTGGAGTTCTTAGTCATAGCACTGAAGCAGGAAAAGCCAGAAAATGGGTTTATACTCCCACCTTGTGGCTAGGAGGGGAACAAACAAAGATCTTAGAGGCATCTGGGAAGGCATTTGTAGTTAGTAGCAATAAACAATCAATTTCCATTTAGTGAAATAATAGACATAGTCTCCCAGAATCCAAACACTGTGATATAACAGGCTTACCCTGAGGAAAAGGATTTTGCCTGTAGAAATGAATTCAACCACAGGCTTTACGTATTTCGTTTTGTGGCTCGGCTGTGGAAAATCTGATCGAGTACAAATATGATAAGTTTATATTTGTGTCATTAAGCTGCACTGTGAGGCTCCAATGTAACATGTGAGTCATCCTCTGTAACCCAAAGCATGCTTGCTTCCACGTGTGTTTGCTTTTCCACTAAAACAAAGTCGAGATAGGAATCTGGTGGATGTCAACTTCAATGTGAAAAGACTGACTCTTAAACTGACCCAACAAGATTTTCCCTCCTCATCAAATCTTCCTTCTCATCATCTGATGAGTTTAATCCAGGCAGTTGGAGGAATTAAAGCCGCCAGCTCTAGTCGTCAAAAGGCATATCACTAACTCCCATCACAGAACATTGTTTCAAACAGTGACAATAACTTCCCAGTTCCCCCGGGGACCTGATGAACCATACATTGTGCTTGGTGAACAAAGACAGTCTTGATTGGGGCCTTAGCATCTTCTGTGGCCCCGCTGTTCTCATATTGCTGGAATGCTGACTGAAAACTTTTGTGGTCAGCAGTTTCAATTGCCTTTTACCCATTAGGTTTTGAGGTTGGAAAGAGAGAGGAACAGAGAAGTATATAGTGAGAGGAGAGCACAACAGACGGTAAGGAAGAAAGGCAGCAGCCAGCCACTGAGAATATTTGGATTCTGAACAACACCGCAGAACAAAACACACATTTAGGTATAGGAGAGGGAGAGAGGAACTGTATTTCTGGTTATGTAATGCAGCGAGCTGGTTCTTGATATCAGTTTCTTATGTCGGGATGCAGTGCCAAGAAAAAGAGACTACTGTTAGCAGCTCCTTAATGAAGACCAGGCAGTAGTCACATTATCCATGGCAAGGCCAGGCGAGGACTGTCTGCGCAGTAAAGCAAGTAAATATTATGGTACAGGATCAGACACCAAGGCTTCTAAAAAGGCATAAACACACAACCAAGTCCCACAGATGTTCCTGGAATTCAACACACAGAAGCTGCTGATCCTCAGGGATGAAAAACATATGAAGGCAGCTGAACGTCTTCCATCATCGTAGTGAAATTCATTGACACTGAACGTGTAATTTACCCTGAAATCTACCAAAAACAAATGACTAACATATGGTAATATATCATGGTATATTTAACAAAATGAATGATAATAGGATACATTTGCAAATCGTATTATTAAAATCATTCATGTCTACGAGAAGCTAGAAGCTGGAGGATATGGCTTGAAAAAAATGCCTCAAGTGCTTCACCAATCATCAAATTAATTGATCGGCTAATGAATTGACTAATAGTTTCTACTTAATTTTCAGACAGTTGAGCCTCTGTGTTGGTCTATGTGTGCTGTTTAGTCCCATCATCCACAAAATTCCCAGACTTATACCGTAAGTAAAAAACACATTCAGTGACGATGAGTCAAAGCGCAGACAGTTCCGACCACCGCAGCCTGACGCTGGGAACTGAAAAACAGATAGCGAGCTGATCATTCCCAGTCAGATAAATGTTTGTTTTGGAGAGGGTTGCCTTGTTTAGATGTTGGTGGTTCCTGATGCTGCTCCAGCCTTTACAGACCAAAATAGTTCCCATCTGTTCTAATGGTACAGTGAGGACTTTTCAGCAGACCAAAGTGTTTTCTAGCGGAAAAACTGCTGACCAGAGAGGGTTTTTTTTTTTTTTTTTTGAAAAGAGAGGGGGGTTGCACGCACCCCTTTAAAATCCAAATTCACACTTAACTTTACACATAAATGCAAACACTGACTAATACAAAGCAGAAAGACAAAATACAGTCAGAAAGCTTTCATTTGACTCACTGACCTTTGAATGTGTCATCGCACTTTCGTATGTGTCTGTGTTCCATCAAGACAGCACAAATATCACAGTGAGAAACAAGGCATCTACTGAGTTCCACTTACTATGCTTCTTCGTGGTTGCCTGGACAGGTCATGTAAGGCACGTAGGCTGCTATGGACTGGATCTGCCTCATGAACTCATCCCCAATCCTGGCATTGTCCTGGAACAATGTCATTCAGCCGTTAAAACATGACGACACAGCTTTTCCCATTGGACAACAATTGTTCCTTCATTTACAGATATTAAGTCAAATTAGCTTTGAGAGGTGACTCAATCCATTTTCCAGAAAAAAATGCAGGAATGTTTCATCAGTCAACCAAACAAACCTCATTAAAACCAGAAGTAACTGTGGTTCGTGGCTGGTTGGATGACTTTTACCTGCCACAGCCATTAATGACCTTTCAGACAAAATTCCCTTTCTCTGCTTTCCTATTTATAATATCATTGAAGCCGCAGGATGTGCTTCTACATTCCAGCTCAAAGTACAGCTTGGTTATTAATTTTTGAGAAGTCTGCTGATTGCATTTAGCATTCTCTCCATATTGAAAAAAGGGCACTAATAATGCAGGAACTCGTTTCAGGAAAAATGATATTAGCAACCAAGACAAGGTTGTGTCCGCTAAATATCAAAGATGACAGCTGGGAGGTTTTCAGATGAGCAAATATGTTATTGGGTCTTAAGATTTGAGGTTTTGAATGGCACTATTTTTATTCATGAAATACTTGGGCGACATGACCCGGACTCTCATCTTTCACCACAGGCTTAAGGCATTTCGCAGTAATGCTAATCATAAGCTGTGTGTCTCAACCACAGCTGAGTGCCTTTATATGCAATAATAATAAACAGTGGTGAGCCTTGGGAAGGGGACAGTGGTGAAAGGTAAAATGGCTTATCTCATCTGTCGTTGTGGAATTAGTGGAATATCAGTGCAGCTTTAAGAGTATAAACTACTGATGAAAGAAATTTGCTGCCTGGGATTTTAACTGAGCTCAGGTATCATCAGAGTTTATGATACAAGAAAGACAGGAGAGTAAAATACCTCATGCATGTCATAGGCAAAGTCCCCTGTAAGACAAAAACAGATAGATATCTTAAAGTTGTATTTTCTCATCAGTTTGCCTTCATTTAAATCATCAGACTGACAGGATCAATTTCTATTTTTGAGGATTTGCTTAATAGCTTCCTTCCAGAGAGTTAGAAGAGAGGAGCATGTACAATTGATTTACAACTAGGACCAGCAGGTAGTGAGATCAGCTTGATATAAAGACCGGGAGCAGCTTGTCTGTCTCTGCCTATAAGTAATTAACTACTGAGCTTTAGAGATGTTGCTAGGCAGAGAACCATGATGGCAGAGTGGTTTCTCCTTAGTCTTCATGTTAAGCCAAAGTAATCACCTGCTGGCAATGGCTTTATATTCAGCATAAAGACATCAACCTTCATAGATAACACTCAGCAAGAAAAGTGATATAGGACAAAAGTTGAAAATATTCCTATAATAAGTGACTAGAACAACAGTTTGCCTCAAAACAAAAGTCTGATCCCACTTTATGAGGCAATCAAAGAATTATATGCTCTCTAAACTTATATAGTGGACATAACAGTGTTTTTACATAGTGTGTCCAACAATCCAACACAAGAAAAATGATGTTGCCCTTTTATTTCCTAGAATGAATCTGAGACTAGGACCAAAAGCTAGAGACCCAGAGATCCACTTTTTTTTTGGCAAACAAATGTTGGCCTATATTCTGTTCAGTTAATGTTTTCAACTGTGAAACTAGCAAGCAAGTGACCAGCATCCAACACATGTACTTATAAGTAAAAATTACAAATGACAAATAGGTGTTATTATGCTAATTACAGCAATTACTATCTTGATAAATGAGCTCTTCATTAGACATCTGAGTGGGATCTGATTTAGCTCACTTGATTTGATTTATGTTAATACAATCTGTTGTGATCTGTGCCAGGTATCTGTGGATGACTAATGGCTTAGGCTCTGGCTGGAAAAGCCATGTCTGTTTCACTGATTGTTCAGTGCGGTAATACGTGTGTAGACTTTACCTATGTGCAGGATGACATCGTACATGCCGAGCTGCGTCTCCTTTTGCAGCCGAGCCAGAGACTGAGGGTTCTCATTGCCCAGGTCACCATACAGAGCAAATCTAGGATTGAAGCTGGGGTTGTCACTCAGAGCTTTGAAGGAGAACACGTCACTCCAGCCTTCATCGCTGCCACAGTGGTACACTGAAATAACATAGGAGAGATATTAATCTTTAGGTGTTATATGGTGAGACTGTCTGACAAAGTGAAATTCAGTCACCCACCATAAACAGCAGCAGGCTTGAGATCTGCGAGAGTGACTCTGTGGATGTACATCTTCCTCTTCTCCTTTCCTGAGTCCACAAACAATGTAGCATTACCTGTGGTGGTCATCTCAAAGAGCCGACCCCCCAGAAGGCCGTACTCCACCTTGCTCTCTGTCTTATTGAAGGTGGTCCAGGTTACTACCATTGAACCTGGAACTCCTGTGTGGGAAGAAAAGTTCCCAATTGTTGAAAATGTGATGTAGATTGATCTGACAGAACTCCTGGATTCATTTACTGATGCATTTGTGAAAGCCAAGAGATGCTGACATTGCACTACAGTAGTACTTTTGATCTCACTGCTGGCAAGATACTGAGTGAAACTGAGGACCAGCCAGGTGTTCAATTCATCAAGACATCAAGTTATTAAATGACTTCCACATGTTTCATCTTCATAGTGAAAGGATAAAAATATATTTCTGCTGCCATGACTGGGTGAATCAAGGTAACGTCAGCTATTTGTACAGCAGTTTAAGCAGTGTCTTTAACCTTCAGAGAATAACACACAGACAGTGCACCTGTAGTATTTATGTGCAGCAGCACACTTCAGCAGAACATGCTGCTGCTGCTGCTGCTGCTGGGGATAAATCAAAATGTGATTCAGCCAGGCCTTCAGCCTTTAATTTGATTTTTATGTCAAGTGAAACTGACCTTTCCGCAAACTCCGGTGAACCACTCAATGGTAAAAACACCAGTGCTTTTAGTCATTATGTTATTGACTGGTCTGCGCAAAATATCTGCGAATCTGCAATCCATATGTACTGGATGCTGGCTTGTATTCACGAGGGGAAAAACAGCATGACTAACTGAAAACACATGAACCCGACACAAACAGATCATGCACTGACCTGGATAGGAGAGGTGCACTTGCTCTGGCTGGGTCCATATGGGAGGAACACTGAGCACCAACAGGGGTGCAAGACTTAACAAGGCACAGACAGCATGAAGAGCCACCATTTTGACACTGCACTGCAGAAACACAACAGGGTTGTTTAAAGTAGCAACACACACCCTGACTATAAAACCAATCTCAATCATATGATTTTTAAAGCTCTCATACGATGGTAAGAAGATTCATATAAAAATGGATAACCACGTTCTTTTTCTTTCAAGCCTTCCAGTAGCTTACCTGAGTTATTGAGAGTTTACTCAGGGCTCCGTGGCAGCGACACACAAACACACACAGACTGTGTTTTGGTCTTTGATGAGAAACTGGACATCAGTCAACCTGCAGTCACCCTGAATGATGAAAGTGCAGAACCAAAACAGCAGAGTCAGCAAGAACGGCTGCACGGAAAGAGATGATGTGTCAATAAAAGCAGCTGATGTTGTTTTTTATTGTGCATTCAGGGAAGTACTTGTGTCAAAGTGAGCTGAAGTGCAGCAGGGGTTAGGCCACAGGCCACAGCTTGCCTCGAATCAGTGAAGTGCTAAGGCAAACAGCTCCAATCATATGCCTCAGTGATCAAGATAAGGACCATTGATAATCACGCATATGCAGGTTTAAAGTGAATCTGGGTGATATTACACATCAGTTATGGTTACTGAAGACGTCAGTGAGATCAGGTGACGGGGAGCATGATTTAAAAAACACCACAGCGCCTCTTTAACGACCAAAAGTGCATCATTAGTGTCTCATAGTCGCTAGAGGGTGCACATAGCACAAACTGCATTATGAATAAGATGCTTTATTCTCTGATATTGGGCGGTTTTAGCTAGGATCGGCTGGGGGTGTCTGTTAGCTAAGCTTGCTAGCAGTCGCATCAAAGAATCCGAGGGACGTTATAGCTCTGTTATCTCTGCTTAGAAAAGGGAAACAAGGTGAGGACGACAGTGACACCACGCAGGAGAGGTCATTTATTTCACGGTATGTTGACAGGTAATGTCACGCAGCCGCACGTTTACTATTTTATAGACAATAGGATGTACCATTGAACCTGCTGTTTTAATTCAGTTACTTGCTAATAGCAGCTAAATTGCAGTAGTTTAAGCTGAACCGCGTCACTCATACACAATAAGTAGCCGTCTATTTCGCCTTTGAACGACACTTAACAGTTTAATGACATGAAATACAGCTTTAGAGAAGGCGATAAAACACTCTCACACCGTTTCTGGCTGGAATAAGTTCGTAAAATGTTAAATGAATAACTTGAAACACTCACAACACAACTCAGCTGTTTGGCTCGGGAAGCAGTTACGGACTACGTCAGTGTGCAGAAGTATAACAATGCCCAGGTGGATTATGGGAAGTTGTGTTTTATTGTGTTTACCCTGGAACGTTGCTGTGTGTTCATTCTCTTCTATTTTGTGTGTGTGTGTGTGTGTGTGTGTGTGTGTGTGCCTATCTTTGTCTGTGTATATAATTAGATATAGCAAAATGTCAAAATTTTGTATTTGATTAAAGCAGCCTCTCTTTCTTTAGGTATTTGTATGATGGACTCCAACAGTGAGGATGGAGACTATCAAAGTCTCGAGCAGACATACCAACATGACACAGCCCAGTACAGAGTGACCTATCCTCGTGGGAGAAACACAAAAGAGGTGACCAGGGTCACTGCTTTTAAAATTCAAATTTTTCCATATACTGGCGTATACTGGTTGACGTGTGTGTTAGCGCCATGATAACTGTATTTTTCTGTTCAGGTGGATTATGATAAAAATGAGGAGTCAAACAAAAAGAGGTACGTCATGCATGCGCTGTCTTTTGTACAGCTATTGCATTATGTTTATGTTATGTATTATGTATATGTTTTTTCATTTCTTTCCTCCCCCTCATTCCCTCTTATCTATGTATGTAGGTATCCAGTGAGTCGCTCTGGCAGCAACCCAGTCAGGGTGAAGCGAGTAGTGTCCTGCAAGAGGAAGACCCATCACCTGATGGTGGCCCGGAGGAAGCAGCTCGGGTCTGGGAGGACTTATGATGCTGCAAACAAAGAGAATGAGATGAACTGCTTACAGGACATACAACAGGACATAATGGACAAGGACCCCTGGGAGTTCCCTTTAAATGTCTACAATAACCACAAGGCTGGTAGAACAGGTTCTGAACAAAGTGACTACTCTACACTCACTGAGGTCAGGAATAATGTCACAGCTCAGACCACATCTCTCCTCCTTTTGTTCTGCTTCTTGTATGAATTTCTATTTCTTCAATATGCATAATCTTACAGAACCAATCCATATTTTTCAGCTCACAAGAGATCATATCACAATGACCGATGTGCTCTTTGGAAGAAATCTCAGACTTAAAGTAGCTTTAACACTGTGGCAGAGAAATGTTGGAGAGCTCCTGACATACTTCCTGAGGTACGTAGTGTTGGCTCCTTGCAAACATGTTTTATGGTGTGTGAGTGATAGGATTTCAAAAGTTACATCACTGTTTCTGTACAGAATCCAGGACACTGGTGTGTTTGTTGATTTTCTGCCCCTGATAAGCAAAAGGTAAGCATTATGTTTTGCAAGAGAGACACACTAACACAGCTTTCAGTGAAGTAAATATAATCTAAATCTAATTCTGCTGACAGCATTGACGAGGACTCTACAAGGATTAGCATTGGCTATTGTGTTGACCTCTTTCCTCTAGTTGAAAAAGTCCTCGCCAATCCATACGAAGAGTGAGTATTTCTGGAGAAATTCAAAACACACATAGAAGGATACACAGGATGTGCAGCAGCAGGATAAATACAGAAATGTAACTCAATGATGGTTGTCATGTATACTTACAGGTATCTTATAGTTGGTTTAAAATGGATTAACTCAGTCTTGAAAAAGTGGTGGGAGGAACTAAATGCAAGCGGCTATAGTGGATCATCTAAACCCCTGTTGGATAAGTAAGTTCTTTGATAATGAGAAAACTGCTTCATTTAAGACAATGTGTTGCACAAATCATCATAATAAATATTTGGATTTTTTTTTTTTTTTACTTTGTACAGGAATTTCCAGGTCTATAATCAGCAGTTACTGGAGCTGTGGCATCAGGAGCCTTCACTGAAATCTGCTCCAGGAGCTGCAGGAGACATGGCAAAGGTCAGTGCTGTATGTATGAATACAGGATAACAGCTATCATTGTTGACTTTGACTGTAGCCTACATGCTGAACAAAAACCTGTTGGTCTGACATCCATAATCTTTTTTCCCCTTAGGTCATTGATTCTTTTCTGTCTCAACTCACCTGATAACAGATCCTTCTCTGGTCACAATGCCTTAAATATTTTTAAAGTATCCTTGGTGGAAACTGTAGGAGCTGCTACTGTATTTTTAGATTGCTCTGTACATTGTCTGCACAGGTTTAATTCAAATACTGAGAATGTGCAATATGAAATTAACTGTGGCAAATTTGATGAGTTGTATTATTATCCAGTTTAAGTTGTGTCGTGGAGGCCTTGATGTAATAAATGCAAGACTCTTGCTTCATCAATATGTTGTTTTAGAGTATCTCATTTAATTGCTCCCAGTGATTATGAATAAAGTTTTGTGTTTTGAATTTTTAAGTTTGTGGTTGTCTTTTTTTCTGAAAAGACACAGCACTGATATGTTTCTGTTAATGAGTGAAACCTCAATGCACACCTTCTGTGAAAGTGTACATTACATGCTGAACTTTAACACAACGCTGTACTTTACCTCAAGCTTCAGTACAGTTTATCAATAGCAGCAGGTTTCAGTTGAATTCATACAGCTTGACATCACCTGGACTTCAGCCTCACTAAGTCTTGAAGTGATTTAAGTGAGCCAGAGATACGGGATTACGTAGCTCATATCTCCCAATTTACATGCAGGTTTATCTCACGTGACACAGATAAGTGGTGGGCTGAGTGTCTGTCATTGTGATGTGAACCTGAGGCTAAAGTCCAGCTGTGATTGGGCAGGAGAGGCAGTGTGAACTCTGAATCTGTACTCAGCAGTCGACAACCGTGTTTGCATGCTAGTGCCCTTCATTCAGTCAGACCACACAAATAACATATCTGTCACCTCTTTCCTGAAGGTAAGCGGACTGATTTTATAGATTTTAAGATGCCTTCAATTTCTTTTCTTTGATACAGTTTTATTGTGTGTCCTGCATTAAGGTCATTGAAATCAACAAGAGGCTCACTGTGCAGCACCATTAACTAAACCTTGTAGGACACAGGAAGGTGAAGGATGAAGAGTTTGAGATGCTGGCTGCCGACAGTGGCCCTGCTGCTGCTGAGTGTGGCCACAGTGAACATGGAGCATCTCAAAGCTGAGAACCTGAACCTGCTCCCTCCAGAGAAGCATCACTTGGTCCTGAACCGTGGAATGAAAGGTATTATTTGTTTGTGTCAACTTTCACTTTCAGTTTGTCTTGTCTTTTTTGCTTTTTGGGACATGAAAAGCACATAACCTGAGGGGGTTTTCAAAGCAGTACAGTGTATTTTTGGTGTGAAAGAGTCCTGTGATTGCTTTGAAATGCTGAATTAACTTTATCTCAGATTTTGGGTGTAGATCTCCTGTGGGTGTAGGTCAAACTCCAGCCTGTAGTTCCAGACAGTTTAGTGACTCATTATGAGGTGATTTGTTTGCCTCAGTAAGACTGTGTCAGACCGTTTTAATACTTTGGCAATTGATCAGGGTTTTATCGTGTTTACCGGGGAGACATTGAGAAACAGTAATGATACAAGTGCAATATTAAATCCCTGCCAATGTGCATTGCTGTTTACCTCAGTGTAGCTTTTGACTCATCCTGAAGACGTAGGTTTAGGAAATGTTATTCACTTTCTTTGCCCAGAGGAAGAAATTCAACTTTATGTTTATTTATCAAACAGAGCTGCCCAGAGACTGTCATGAGATGCTGATGACCTCTTCAGGCCAGGCCAGGGATGGGGTGTATCTGATCCAGCTGGGTGACTCTCCCATTGTGGCCTACTGTGCCATGCAGGAGGGAGGATGGACTGTTGTGCAGCATATCACCGTGAACAGCAGCGTGGACTTTGACCGTACCTGGGATGAGTACAAGCACGGCTTTGGGGATGTCACTGGGGATCACTGGCTTGGGAATGAATACCTCCATCAGCTCACCCGTGGGCCTGGGCGCTACAAACTAGGAGTAAAACTAGTGGACCCGGATGCTATCACCAAGACAGGGGAGTATGACCCCGTTCTGGTGGAGGACGAAGCATCAGCATACAGGCTGAGGCTGGGGTTGTTCCAGGGCACAGCTCTGGACGCTCTGACCCTGGACACAGAAAACTACCTGCATGACAACCAGAAGTTCACCACTAAGGACAGAGACAACGACAACTACTTCCAAAACTGTGCCAAGCTGGAGTTTCAGGGGGTGCCTGGAGGGGGCTGGTGGTATGACGCTTGTGCTGGCGCCAATCTAAATCGCAGGAATGTCATCTACTGGCAAAAGGACTGCAACAAGGAGCGGCTGTGCAAGTACGCATGGATGATGGTGAGACCTACAGACACAGTCAAACTGGTTCAAAGCAGAGACTGCCAGAGGGATGAGCTATAAGGACCTCTTTTTATAGCATTTGTGAAATTGTTAAAGGCTAAGTGATAAATGTTAATGTTTCTCCATTTTTAGGTTCTTTCTCTCTAACAAACACTAGAATGGGTGACAGCAGTAATTGTCCCTTTTTAGCGATCATGCTGGACACTGAATTCACCACATTTTATTCAGGAACGCATGGACATCAACAAATGCATGGATCACAAAATACTGAAAAGAACAACAACAACAAAAAAAAAAAACATCACAAGCTTGAAACACAGTATAAAAATGCATCACGATTTCAGCTCTAGCTTTGTTCCAACATACACCATGTTAATACATGAAGCAAAGCATTGCTGTCATATCCCCGAATTGTAAGTGCAGACTTCTGGTTTATCACAGTTACAAAAAGCTGTTTCATGACATTTATTTTATGACACGTGTAAAATATCCTTTGCATGTCATCATCCATCCAATTCTCACTGAAAGGAACGTTTCACAAAAGAACTGCATTGTTATTATTAATTTTTGCCACAGTACATTACAAGTTTGCCAGAAATACGATGAATGATATGAGGATATGACATTGATTTAGCTACAGTAATTCAGAGAAGACAAACACTGTATTTCAATGCTCAAAGAAAAAAGAAAAGATCCTGAGGATGAAAAGTAATAAACAGGTTATAATAAACAATGTGTGCTCTTAAATCCTCCTCACCATTCTTCATGTAAACACTGACATTGTTTAAGAAGTTTGTCATGTAGTTTGTGTAAAATGACTAGAAAGCCACAGGTTAGACCACTAAGGTTTCATTTGGTGTCATTTAAAAGTTTTATGTTATTCAATTTATGGAAGAAAATGCTGAATGTGTGATGTGAAAACATGAATCTGAATCTGTATTCACTATTACAAATGACAATGGCACATGTGAAAAGGCTTTGATTTATCATCAAGTTACAATCTTGACTTAGCAAGCAGACTCCGACATCAGGACAACACGTATTAGCCCTTGAACATAAAATAGCAACTCCAACATGTGCATCCTCAATACAAACACAATACCTACAATATGTATAAAGCTGTGCATAAAGCTTCATCTTGAGGGGGAAACTGGCAATTTCAAGGTGATTAGACTGGAACAACTTTATTATGGTCTCCAATTATCCAGCAGTGCAGCTTGAATACTTAAAGGACAACGGTGTGTTATAACCAAATGACATTTGTGTATCGATTTTGGGGAAATACTGGTGTGTTTATTACTTTTGAATCTATGTACAGTGTCACTGATTATATCATATTGGAACAATTTTGTAATGCTCTGCTATTTCCATAGTTTGAGCAGTAGGCTAAGTAACGTAGGCTACACTATAGCAGACCTACTGATTAATGAGCAACTTCATAAATTGTACCAGCTTCTTTATATACCATTTTCTGCTTTTCACCTATTATGTAGAGTTCAAGTTCATAAAGCCAAGATTATCAGTACAAACATGATTTACAGCCGTCGTCATACACCATCTTTAAAGAAAATGAAAAAAAAAAAAGAAAGTTCATGTCAGTTTGGAGCTGACCACAGGGTTCTGTCCATACCAGTATAGTTTCTCTTCAATCCGTTTCTTCTTCCACTGGCAGAGTAGGAGCATGCGGAAGGTCTTCTGAAAAGTCTTGTTACACAGGGCATAGCACATGGGATTGACAGTGCTGTTGACATAGCACAGCCAGTAGCCCAGGTGCCAGAGGGAGAGGGGGATGCAGTCTGAGCAGAAGGTGGAAATCAGCACCATGATGTTGTAAGGCGTCCATGTTAGGATGAAGGCCAGCAAGATGGCGCTGAGAGTCTGAGCTGCCTTCCTCTCCTTGATCAACACCATCCTCTTCCTCTTGGTGATCTGGTTCTTCAGTGTGGCGTCAATAGGTTTAGATGTAGACGAGGTGGACGGGGCACTCATGGACTCAGCCGAGGAAAACGTTGATGATGCCATTTTGGTTTCTCCGTTTTTGCTCTGGTGCTCCACGTGGGTGTCTTTGGCCATAGGTTTGAACTTGTAGGACACACACTTGCTGCTCCTCTGAGAGTTGCTTTTCGGTGGCGTCTGGAAGAAGCTGTCCTCGTCATAGCTGCTGAGCTGCTCGCTCTCACTGCCCACCCCACCCTTGCTGGCCTCACAAGCCTGATTCCTGAATGAGGGTTGGAAGCCTCCGGGGGATACAGGCCGCTCCTCATCTTCAGAGGAGGCATAACTATTGAAGGTGGTCAGCTGCCCAGCTTTGGACCACTCATCATTAGTGGTGACTACTGATTTGGCAGCATTACCCCTGCTGGAAGAGGACCAGGAGGCTTGGTTCCTATCATGCGAAGCTGATCTTAGTTTACAGCTAAAACAGGATCTGATAATGGTCTTCTGAGGCTGAGTGACCCCAGAGTCTGTGGCATAGTTAATCCCCTGGAGCTCAGCCAGATCCTTGGTCCTTTTCTCAGTCTCCTTATAGATTCGACAGTAGAGGATTGTCATGACTGACACAGGGATATAAAAGGCTGCAATCGCTGTCCCAAAGGTTATTACTGGCTCGGAGAAAAACTGGATCTGGCATTGCCTCTCAGGAACAGTCCGTTTTCCTACAAAATATTGCCAGCAGAGTATTGGTGGAGCCCACAGAATGAGCGACACCAGCCAGGCTAAACCTATCATAATCCCAGCTCGTTTGGGTGTCCGTTTGGCCCTGTAGGTCAGAGGCCTGGTGATGGAGAAATATCTGTCGAAACTGATCACCAACAGGTTCATGACTGATGCATTACTGGCCACATAGTCAACCGCCAACCACAGGTCACAGGCAAGGTTTCCTAAGGCCCAGTAGCCCATCAGTATGTAAGAGGTATACAGATTCATGGAGAAGACGCCTATGATGAGGTCTGCAGCTGCCAGACTCAGCAGGTAGTAATTGTTCACTGTCTTTAGTTGGCTGTTAACTTTAAAGGAGAGCATCACGAGAACATTCCCCACGATGGTGATGAGACTCACTATAGCTGACACAGTCGCAATGGTGATCACCTCCCAGAGACTGTGTGTCACTAGATGAATATCCATTGTACTGGTATTTACAGTGGTGTTCAGCATGGTCTCTCCTTCCATGGTTTTGTGTTTAATGGCATCCAACCATGGCAAGTGTGCTGTGATTGGTCATCTTCATGAGGATCTTCTGGGGATAAAGCAAAGAAAATCCCATACTTTAGTTCTGCAAGTTCAATTTATGGCCATTAGATGGCATAATTTAAGCACTTCACATCAAAAATAGTCATATTCACAGACAAACAGGCTTGGCATGATTTGCTCTTTAAAAGTAAATGCATGCTATGCAGCTCTTAAAATTAACATTTTAGTGAATTATATGTTTTAAATTCCAAGTTATATATATATAGTCTAATATATATATATATATATATATATATATATATATATATATATATATATATAGATAGATAGATAGATAGATAGATAGATAGATAGACATACTCATTTATTCTTATTGTTTGTCAGTTGTACCGAAAACTTACACATAGTTTCCACAATAAGATCAAGCTCATGTGAATACACCCATATGGAGCAGTTTAGGCAATTTCTGCAACCATCTGTGACACATTTCAAAAATCCAGGTCAATACATAATTATCTCTCCTTGTTCTAAACCTATGCAGTTATAATAATAGTGTATAGACTCAGATCATTAAAATGTTTAGAATTTGGCCCTTTGGTACTGCTGCCTGCTGCTGCTGCTTACCTGAAAGTTTACTTAACCCCAAACAGACTCCATCAGACGGCATTCATCCTGGACTAAATCAATCCACCAATCACAAATGCACTCCACTCACACTACAAATCCATATAGTCATGCCCAAGTCATAGTTCTGTTGACAACAAATCAGCACACCTTTATCTCACTGATCACACCTCCTCTCAGCTTATGACCGAAACCCAAACATGCGGTACATGCGGTACATGCAAACATGCGTGCAGCCAAGAAAAGATGCCAAGTATCTGGTATGGACAAAATGGAAAACTAGGCTAAATATGTGTTTTGTTCTGTTAACACCCTTTTCTGACATCAGAGTACAGTTTTCATGTTTGGTCCACAAAACACTTGGTGTTTTAAATTTTGGCCCCTTGTCTGATGAGTTTGTGCATAACAGCAGCATGTTTTTATGTATCTGCTTTGATTTATGTTTGCTGACAGTTTCCATCTAATTTTTGGACAAAAAAACATATCACTCACTGTGTGGTGATATAATAATACTGAAATACCTTGATGGTCCCGACAGTGCATTCACTGCCAACATCTACAGAGAGTTTCCACTTGTGGGGTCAAAAGAGGAGACTGGGACTGGTTGTGGTATTTTGTTTGACATTTCTGTGTGTCTGTCTTTCAATCAAAATCTAATATAAAAAGAACCTTTTACACACATCTGCTGTGAAATGGTGTATGTGCTAGAGTTCATCCTATCATCTGGGTTATTTGTAACAGTCTCTTTCAGGTAACTTTCTGTCTCCACAGCCAACCAAACAAGAACATCACAGAAGTAGAGATGGTTATAACATTAACATTTCACATTTTTGTTCACCTTGCTAACGTGTTTCCAAAGACCTTTAAAGAAACGGCCCAGCACTGGTGAATGACCTGCATGTCAGAAAAACTCACTTGTCAACACAGAGTTTATGCATTGTTGGTATGAATAAATAAGTCATGTATGAGGCTCTAGTAACAGAGCACAGCACCCGCACTATACCAGTAGAGGGCAGTAAACACTCTCCACATGAGAAAGCTGGTAACCCACATCCACTCTCAACTTGGAGCAGTGGTGTGTGTGCACATTTCATCCCTGGGTGCCGGACTCTACAGTTAATAGTAGTGGGTGAGGGGCAATCTTTGACAACCTGGACTTTTATTTTTGAAATAAGCCCATGGGAAATTTCTATGGTATGATGCCTTTTTCCTTAATGACCTACAAATGCATGACTGTGCCATGTGATTTTGCTCTTGCCTTGAATTTACTGAAGCAGCATCAAGTCCCCCCAGTTTCAGTACACATGCATATATGATTACACCCAGTGGGGAAAACACAGATTTCTACCAATTATGGTATTTGACTGTGAAGTTACAGTGTGTTATACTGTACTGTACTTTGTACCACAGCGTCTGTTGAGCGAATAATGTCATTCCGGTTTTGCAGAAAGGACAGTCCTCTCTAAGGAAACACCTCAGCCAAATGAGCATCTGCATTTCTAGTCATGCCAATTACTCTGCTTAAAATTATGGACTTTTAGCACCATGTTACAGCCCAACATCTGTGTCCTGAGTATGACCTTCCAAACTCTAAAATGATATGGTCAGATTCTCCAGAATCATTACTTCCAATTGATAAAGACCAGTGCACCCACAGAGCATAAATCCACCATCAGGGAGGCACTGACTCAGTGTGGAGCATTGATGAACTCAGGGGCAGATCAACACTGCAGAGAAAATCCTCCATGTGTGAACCAGTCTAATCCTTTGAAACATGGTAACGGAGAACCAAGGGAACCAGTCAATTAATGTATTAATACCTTTGTACTGACCAGGAGTGTAGGTATTAAACAAATAATGTCTTTTTAATAAATGTAATAGTAGGCCTATCAACTTAAAATGCCCAGTGGAAGTTTACTGTATCCTGAGCTCAAGTAAAAGGAAATCTCTCTTGCAGCTGGCGATGCATCATAATTCGAGCAATGTAATGTTTTGAACATGATAAAAACTCTAACAACTTGAGAATGACTTCCTCACTTATTGGCATTCTTTGGACGGTGCCAGATTAGCAGGAGTGCCAGTGGCAGCCTGAGGCCCACACAAATAAAATTCCAGTCACTGCGGGGGTCCTCCTGCAGGACTTGGATTGTCCCTCGTCTTGTTATATAACGGCATTTCGCATCACATCACTCAAATCCCCACATGATTACATTGTTTGCCATAAGGGGTGCCATGAATCTGTCCACAGAACTTCCTGCTATTTACAAATGTAGCATTTTGCTCCTCTTTCTAATTGACTGTTTCTCTTATCTTTGATCATAATGAGGCAAAATGGCTCTCTCCAAACCAAAATATTTTCAATTTTCTCACAAAATCTTCTAACTAACTCAAACCTCAATACCATTTTAGCCTCACTTGTAGGCCATCACCAGCGTTGGTCCAACTGAATATATCGATGATTAATGGATGGACTGTCAACACATGGATGAGATTTTCATGTCACATTCAGAATGAGTTGAAATAATATATTTATAACATGCAATCCTACGTTTTACGTCATGAACTACTGCAATTATCACGGCCAAATACTTGCAAAAGTAGCTAATGACATGTTACCAGCCTCAGCTGTAGGCTATGTTGTGCTTGATTAGCAAATGTTAGCATGCTAACATGCTAAGAAGGTAAACAAGGTAAACATGTCCATCTGCTGCTTGGTTGTCTTCATTAGGCTAGCAGCAGCAGGGAAATCACAATTAAATGTTTTAGGTGTTAGCCATTTGTGAGTGTGTTTAAGCACCAGTGTATGCCTGTGGCTGTAGCCTTACAATGTAATTCTCACTTTAGAATCTTCTGGCTATTTTTACTCTATGGAAGTCTATGGAGTAGCCTATCTGTTAGTTTAAAAGAGTTTTCCCCCTTTTGTTTAATTTTTCATAGCACAAAGTGGATTGGCTTATCCATCCGTGATTATGTTTGATGCACCAAAAAGAATTAATTAATGATGACGGGTGCTGTTTTTGAGAAACAAGGATATTCCTCCTGACTCATTGATGACTGTTGTATTGCTTACAGACATGCATGTGCGCACACGCATGTGCACACACACACAAACATCAGACTTGTTCTGCCTCTTGACCTCAAGAGGCAGAACAAGTCAAGCTTGCTAATAGCTTCTAAATCGAAGGAGGAAGCATTTTAATGGTACACTCAGAGCTCGGAGAGTGGGGTAAACATGGACTCTGCATCACTATAAATACTGAATATGGTCTGCTCTGGCCTGTTTTGGGCCTTTTTATGGATGCAGTTTGGTGTCAGATGTGATGCACAGTGTGGAAGAGCTTTGTGACGCTGTCTGGTCAGAGGAAAAAACAGGGGGGGTTGAAAAACAAAAGACACTGCTGCTGGATTTCTGGTAGCATACAGCCTGCATTTTACATAGTGTTTGAGACTAAAAATATAACACCCAGAAACCCAGAGTGAATCAGTGCAAGACAGTGGTGCACAGAAATCTTCCTGTTATACCAGTGCCAAGAAACCAAGTCTTCCTTATTACATATGCGTCCAAAGATCAGACTGTCCTGTGCAAGCACAGTGTGCATAAATAATGGTCATTGATCCAGTGATTAAGAGTGCCCAGTATGTGTGTGAGGGCATGCTAGGTAACACAAGCCTAGATACTGCCTCCACACTGATTGCAGAGGCGGACATGTTGAACGGCGGCTTCCTGTGGGTCCTATACTGGCACCTGGCCATCACTGCTCCTGTGCTGTAGCTCCATGCACTGGCCCCCACCAGGCCTCCCAGTCATACGTAACCTTTTTCTACACTCTCCTGTGGCTGCAGCACAACTGGTCTGGACAGCAAAAACAAGAAAGTAAAAAAGCATGAGTCTTTGTGTGTGCGTGCGTGTGGCATTTGCAAAAGAAAGGGAAAGAAGATGAAAAAGACCAACAGGAGAAGGAAGGAAGGAAGGGAAGAAGGAAGGAAGGAAGGAAGAAAGAAAGAAAGAAAGAAAGAAAGAAAGAAAGAAAGAAAGAAAGAAAGAAAGAAAGAAAGAAAGAAAACATGAAGCAAAAGAGAGGTGAGTCAACGCTAAGAAGGTAAAGGACACAGTGTGTGTCTGCGAGTTGAGTATGTATGATGTGCAAATCAGCTCACAGCTCTTTGGCACAATGGTTCGTGCATGCTGTACTCAGTCCACTGACCCATGGTTAAGATTCCTGCATACGTGGTGATCTGGAAGAGGTCCCAAGAAATGTTTGAATCATTCTGAGTATCAGGCATCGGATGAGTATTATAAATGTTCACATTAAGAGCCACTCCAAAAATGCACCCTGAAATATTTATGAGTGTTTTAGTGTTGGTTGCCCAAGATAGAATGCAGCCATGCATTACTGACTTAAGAAACATACAAAAAGTCAGGTGTGGGACTAATGCAAAGTGAGTGTTTTATTCATTGCTTTACATATCTCTCCTCCCTGATTCTAAATCAGACTTCAATCTCTGTGCTCTGATGAATGAAGTGATGAATATGATCATTAGATGAATATTATGATCTGCTCATGGACACCACAGTGGTTTTGGCAGCTGCTGAAGGGAAATAAATGATAAACTTGAAGCCTTAAGGAGTTACATTTTATGAGCAACTACCACATTTCATTAATGTCCCATCATTTGGTTAATGATTTGACTACAAACTCATTTATGTGAAGAGCTCTCTAAATATGAGCCTTTGTTGCTGTCAATGCATCTAACTTGACGGTCATCTGTTCACTGTTCATTCATTGCACACCAGTTTTCTGTAGGCTGATTTTAGATTTATCTGAAAAGACAAAGATATTTGTTTGACTAAGCTCAAAATTCAAATGATCATTTTCAGTGAAAGGTGGAAGCATATGCTCAGCGAATGGGGCAGACAAAAACCCTCAGAAACAAGAAAGATACCTATTGCATCTCTTTCAAGCCATCAACTCAGTGTGTCAATATATGGGCAGCTGGACAACTCCCCCCAGAAAAGGCAATTTATTCAAAGACAAACTGCGACCAAAAAAGAGATCACACTGGTTTACAATCAAGCAAACACTGACTGTTCTGTGGCAGCTGTTTCCAGTCTTTCTTCCAAGACTTCCACTACCTTTCTCCATTTATTGTAACACCTCACAAGATCTTGTGGGGACTGGGTGGACTCGTTAAAATCACGCTTCACTGCTTGATCCTCCCTTGTTTTGTCATTTCTACTTAATCAAAAAAAGGGAGGGGAAAGACTTGTGCTCAAGCCTTTGAAGAAAGATAATGATTGTTATTTTGGGTTGAGAGGAACAATATTACATTTCAGTTCATTTCATCCACTGAAATTTCAAATATGTTGAGAAGTCTGAAAGGAGACGGGGGAAGATGAAGGGGAGACAGGGAGTGGGAGAAATAAGATTGTGCTTTATGTTGTCTTCATATTTAACACACATTTCTTCAGGTTACTCAGTGATAACATTTAAGATAAAATGTGCCTGGTGTATAAGTCAATGTATACATCCTGTCTAATTCTGTACACCAAGTCCTCCAGAGGAACAGATGCACACACACCTTTCCAGGAGCACATCTTCTGTTGCTTTCATTAAGGTAAAAGGCTACATTAAAAATACATGCTCAGACCTCTCAGACATGCACTTGAGCACACATGATGCAATTTCCCCTTAAATCCAGGTCATTCCTTTGTGCATTAATAAAAAAATGGGAAATTCAATAGGTCATGGGTCTTTACTGATACAAGTAAGTAAAAAAAAAAAAGACATATACTCACAATTGAGTTTCATCACATGTCACAGTCTGCTGTGTAAGGGCAGATTGGTTCCCCTGGCGGGAGAAAAGTTCATTGTTAATCCCTTTGTTTTGCCCGGGAAGCCTGCAGGTCAAGTGTGGCACGGAGGAACAGGATCACAACACAGTTGGAGAAAGGATTGAGGTGGATGAGAAATCCTGCTGACTTGACCCTCACATGCCAGAGGGGTTCGGGGGGAAAGTGTGAGCAACCAGGCAGAGGAGAAAGAGGACGAAGAGCAGAAGGAGGGTGGACACCAGGAGGCTTCAGTCATCCCCGCTCAAGAGGCGCAGAGCACAGCATCACCTCTCCATCAGTCATCCATAGCAGCCGCTGTGTGTCCAGATGGGAAAAGTATCCTCAAGTTGCAAAGCATCCTTCCTCAGTCATTCATAAATGTGTAGAAGCTCTTCAGGAGCCATAAAGAGAGGACTGGAGAGAAGTTTTCCTCCCAGTCTGAGCTGCGCTGGATGAAGTGTGCTGCCTCTCACTTAAGTTGAGGCAGAATGTCACAGTGAAGCTGCCTGACGCCCGAGCCAAGTCACTGCTACTGCCACACTGATGCTGCTGCTGCCTCTGCTGTTTCATCTACTCTGGCTGACAGACACAGATGTAGCTGACGCTAGCTAGCTGGGAGGAGAAATTCCCATAGGGCTGAATGGTTCATCATGTTTCGGGACAGTGAGCATGCAGCCCTGACCACAGAGTGTGTGTGTGTGTGTGAGAGAGAGCGAGAGAGAGAGAGAGAGAGGAGAGAGAGAAGGGGGGGGGAGTGGCTGGGTGGCTTCAAGGGTTTTCATTTTGGAAGGTGTCAGGGTGGGAGAGACAGTGTGGGAGGGAATATGTGTGGAGGTGTTAGAGAGGGTGGTGTTTAGTCAGACAAGTCGAGTCAAACCCCGTCTTTGAGCGGTTGCATGCTGGTGTCACACAAACCATTAATTACCACCATTGGCTTGTCGTTTGTGTGTCTTTTACTGAGGAGCAAGAAGAGACAGTGACCCTTGTTATCACTGGTGCCGGCTCCCTTAGTGTTTGAATAACACTGAGGGAACATTAAAGCAGTGTGGCTATCAGCAAACCGATCTGCACAGCATAAAACACCACTGCAGCCTTTGTGCTCACATGGGAGAGCACTGACATGGCTGGGCCAGATAAGCAGACAACTGACGTGACAGATGTTTTTTCACCAAGACCTTTGTGTGTGTGTGTGTGAGAGAGAGAGAGTGCGAGTGTGTATGTGTGTATAGAGCGTGTGTGTCATTGTGCTGATTGGGGAATTATTTGCTTGGCAACTGCTCTGGATGGGTGTAAAGTCCTTATATGTTTTAATCTGGATGATGGGGGCTGATCTGTGCCATGAGCTTCCATCAAATCACCAGAGAGACACACTAATAAATCCAGCTGTTTCCAACACAGCATACTGTATTGTAGAATATACTGAAGGTATTTCCACCCCCCCCCCCCCCCCCCCCCCCACACACACACACACACACACACACACACACACACACCCCACCACCACCCTCCATGCAATTTATGGCACAGGCTCATATTCACAAGGTCAGAGGACACAACTGTCTGTTTATCTGATGCTTATTCATTTCAGAGAATTATCAAATCACACTCAATTTCTAAGCTCTGGATATATACGATAAGTGTATTTGCCTTATTGTATAGTCCAATAAAGTGATTTAGCCTGAGCGTTGGGACACCTCCAGGCAACTGAAGGATAAATCTAACATTCGCTTCTATTCCAATTATTGCTAATATTTTACTTTGAAAGGTCACAGGCCAAAAAGCACCAAAGAAGGTTTGATTCATTACTCACAAATTTGCTTGTAAAATACCTGGAATATTAGAAAGTAAAAAGAAATGTCATTTATTGTGTGTTTTTATAGCACCTTTCTAAATTAGATGTCACAAATTATTTCACAATAAAAGAGAAAAGAATTTTTTAAAATATAGACAAAATTATATATGAATGAAATACAAACAGAAAAAGAATAGATAAAATAATCTGGATTTGGTAACCATGCTGATAATGAAATTACTTGTGTGCTCACACACACACACAAAGAAGAAGAAGCTGGTAAGCAGATAACAGACAGACAACACTCCCTCTTCTACTTCAAACTGACATTTGTCATGATGCAGCTCTAACACTGAAATGATTTTGCTACTAGGTCAGACCTATATGCCGATGATATGATCGATTCCTTTCATGAAAATCTCACCACGTTTGTTACCCAGGACACCATTTATATATTTATATACACTATACACCATATACCATACATACAGCCCCCTCCACCTTCTCACTGCCTGACAGGCTGATCTAATGCCATTTCCAGGCAGCTGGCCAAAGGACAGACACCTGGCTCATCATTACCATTGAATTGCTGACCTGCACAAAGTTTATAGGGTAGTCATATTTTTTATGTGATTCACATCCACACATTAACACACGCACACACCAACACACGAAAGCTCTGCTGCACACACCCACAAACATGTTACCTTTCAAGCTCATTCATATGTGTCTTATTGATAAAATCATAAAAATCTATTAGAAGACAGGCTGATGCATAATTAACTTTTTAATTTACTGTGTGATTGAAAATTGGTAATAGATCAATAACTGAAATGAGGCATGTGACCTTTAACAGGAAAAGCCACAAAATAACATTTTTTTCAAAGCATTTTTTTTTTATCACTTTGATTTGATCATCTCTACCTTGTCCTCTGCAGAACCATATTTCTACTAATGATTGCTAATAATAGCAGATGTCAGGAGAGCACCGGAGTCCACTATCATCCAGGCATCCTCCTCTCTGCTCATCTGCATCCTAAAGGCATGTCTGTTTTTCCACAGGTCACTGTCTGAAAGACAAGATGAGGGAGGACATCAACACAGCCGGAGATGGATTGCATCTGTCCACAGTCCACGGGGCTTGCTCATCTCCTGACCCAATTGTGCACCCATATGCTGGGCAAAAAAAAAGATCAGCCTCTGCATGGTGCTATTCTAATATCTTTTCATTTTCTTTTTTTCCCTCCCCCAATCTGAAAGTGCTCTGTGTCTGGAGTTAAAAGCTGCTCCTCAACTGAAACTTAAAGGAGCTTTAACCACTGGTCTGATATTCACTTTGTAGTAGATTTTTTTTTTTTGTATTAGCTAAATTAGAGATTAACTCCCGCCTCTATAAATGATACAGATCAAGCAGAATTACCTTGCTGACACGATCAATGGCTCACTTTGGAGCCCTCTTTAATCTAGTTGATCCCTGGCACACTGTCGCTCCACGCCGCTGAAAAAATCGACTGCTCTGCTGTCCTTCTTTCTTCAAAGCTTTGATGTGCAACAAATGTTTATCTGTTGTCGTGCCTGGCTATTGTTTTTTTTTCCTTCTTCTTCTTCTTCTTCTTCTTCTTCTTCTTCCTCCTCTTCTCTCTCTCCCACCGGCCCCAAGCAACAACCCCTTTTTGACATAATGATTTGCCAATACCTTATACTGTTTCAACGGATTTACAAGTCCCCCTGCTGTGGAGCTCGCTTTTAGAAAAGACTGGTTTGTTTGCAGCTCTCAGATGATCAGATGCACAGGGTTTTGCTGTGTGAAGCAATTTGCTGCACAAAGAAAAACCTTATGATAGCAATGCAATTTTTAAGACAGCTACAAAGCTATTGAACGAAAGCTAAGTTTAGACTCATGAATGACCATAATAGGCGTTTATTGAAATGAGAATAGAAGCAGTATCAATGTCGCTGACGAACAGAGAGCCACCACCTCCTCCACGTTACACCAGCCAGGGTTGGGTGGCACATGAGCTCTCCCTCTCTACAATGCAACTTTAATGTTGTCTCTACAGAGGAGATTAGGTGGTGGGTGGCTCTGATTGAGCCATTATTGTGGACCTGTGGTTTGTGCTCCTTTGTGGACACCCAACACCGACTCTTGAGACACTCCTGCGTCAACAACAATGACCTTGTCTGGACGAGACCTCAGCATGTGTGAGTGTGTTCCTTTGTGTGTGTGTGTGTGCGTGTTACCAAAGGAATAAGAACTACCTCTGTAAACCATTTTGATCAAGCTTTAGATTGCAGCCTTCAAAGTCATTGTGAATATTTATTATGTGATGCAATGTCCCGTCACATCATGGGATCATCACAGTGAAGGAATTAAATCCATAGACTTCATGAGGAGCTATTTGTATCTATTTGTTTAGCTATCTGTCGCTTGCTGGGAGCAGGTGGTGGTGATTGTTGCTTGAGGAGGTCATCGTTGCATTAACAAGACAAGAGAATATAAAACGCCTCTAGTGCATAGCTATCTGGTTACTTCAGTGATAGAGACACTGCTGGAGATAGCTCTTGTTGAATAAAGGAATCTTTATCTGAACATCCCTTTTGGAATAACATTTTTCAAGTGCTGAATTGCTGTATTCCTACTCACAAGCACACCTACCCTTGGTTCTGTCTGACTTGAGAGAAAAGGCTGTTTGAATAAGACGAAGCAGTCAAAATGTTCAAGATAAAATGTGCACTTAAACTGATATTAGCTTTTATCTGTGGGGCGTGTTTTAAAGTGGTTCAATTCGTTTTTGTGAATGGCCCAGTTCACAGCGACACATCACTCAGCACCTGCCCTGGTGCTCCCAGCTGCTTCTCCAAACTGGGATATGAGCTGATGAAAATCTACTGCAAGTAAGACAGTTACTTCACACAGAAACACGTCACACAGCCTGGACTCACAGAAAAAGGAGCTACACTTACTTTACTGCCCTGTGTGTGGAAATTAGATATTGTCTCTTTCTCACATTAATCACAGTGTCATTACATGTAAACTGTAAAATCTTACTATGGCTAAAATATTGGTGTTAATAATGACTTACAATATGGATGGATTCCCATGCAAACCATCTCTAAATCACTCTAAATGCAACGTAAAAAACAAAGCTCCAAACTCTCAGTAAAGATAAGTAATGGTAGCAAGGAATCCAATCTAAGAACCAGAGTGTAATTATTGGCACCCAGTTTCACTGGTACCTCATATATGCAAACAATTACACGGTAATGTAAAGCATTACTGCCATGTTGATCTGCATCAGAGAAATGCAATCTTAAAGCAAATAAAGGGAGAGAAGAGAACGGGGGGGTAATGAAAAATAACTTCCATACAGCACAGGTGAACACACATCTTCACAGTGGCATGTTATCAAAAATAAAACAAGTAAGCGCAGCTGGACTAGAGGTTGTTTCCTATTTTACACCACTGACATCACAGAGTCAACACTGTTCCTGTTTATGCAGGTGTGTGATTTGTGTATGCACTCATGTGCATACTAAGGCACATCCTGCTGTGGACACTGTGTGGACATGTTTTCCAGACTCCCTCCCCATCATGTCATACAGTCACCATCCATCTGAATTACTGGTCACCAAAGGAAAAAAGAAAGGGGGGGGGGGCAAGGCTTCAATGAGTGTGGTCAATGCAGCAGAGTCTTATCAGCCTCAGCCAAATTTCCAGTGTGAAGTGGAAAAGAAAATAAGCACCACTTTTTCTTTAAAGACTGGTAGCCCCTGTCTGACCCCTGAGAGAAAAAGTAGGAGAAAAGAGGGTGAAAATAATTGATAAAGGCTTTTCAATATCTCATGTTGGTCTCTCTGAGTCTGCTGGGCTGTCTGGGCACGGCCCTGCTCTCACATTGCAGGGCTGTCTGTGTCTTTTTAATTACGATAATTTAGGACCACCCACTGAATGCCTCCATCTGCTTCTCTCTGAGGTGAGAGATGGAATAACCCTTAAAAAAATGAAGGTGCGTCATTCAACCTCCTGAGCTGGAGTGAAATAGATTCCCTTTGCTTTACTTACATGCAATGTTAAATCTTGTAAATATAATCATGATATGCTGCGCTACACTATACCATTGTGTTATTTTGCATAATGACCCATATGCATCTTTGTAATTCCAGGGACACCTTTCACCATAACAATGACATACAACAACATGAAGCAGAGCTACACACGACATATTACCAGGCACTGATAATATTAGCATTTGTAGTCAAAGAGGCTCATTTGTTTTAGTAATGATTCCTCCATTTTCTCCTTTATCTCATTCTATGTGTTAATCTTGGATTAACATAAAATTTGTGGAAGGGGAAATAACTAACCCTGTTGTGTCATAAGATTAAAAAATATATATTAATAATAAGGATCTGCCTGTTAGGGCCTCTAAAGTCCAACAATATAACACCTATAAAACCACAACCAGTCGTTTTTATGCTGAAGTCACTGAACAGACCAAACAAGCAAGATGTAAGATGGTAATTACTGAGCTCTGGGTGTGCTCGTCCTCCTTCTCCTTGTATAACTCTATCCAAAAAGGCAAATAAGCACACTGAAGTTAAAAACAGCTTTCCTCGAGCTGATGGTGTATTGCCTCAAGACGCCTCAGCAAAAATAGCCTTCAGCTATGTCATATGGTCCAATTGCTTTTCTGTCCCTATGATCATCACCTCCATGATGCGCAGACAGAAACAGACGACAACAGGACCAGCAGAGGAAAAAAAATAAGTCTGCTCTGAAATTTGATTTGTTGTTATATATATTTTTTTCCAATCTGTGAATCACATAATTCAACACAATCACAATCACAAATAGCCTACACCTTTTAGGTTCTGTTTTAGGGAATTAAGCCTGAAGTCAAATTTGATTTTGCCCTCCTTAAATTAACACCACCGTGTTACCCAAACCTTGCATGTCGACTTCAAAACAAACACATGCTCAAATCAAACACAAATTTGTCTGAAACACTGAAACAGGAGGACACACATCACATCAAAGTGCTTCTCCATTTGCCATGTGTTAGCAAGACAAAGGCTTTTATTCAGCATCAGTTCAGTTGGACAGTCTCTGCTTTCTCATAGATAAAACCTTTTGTTTAAACATTCACCCTACAATTCTGTATGTGGTCCAAAACACATTCTTAGATGCTGCTACAAAATACTGCATCAGCCAATCTGGTGTGTGTTTTTGAAGAACTGATGCAGTCTCCTCAGCCTGTAGCAAATGAGAACAGCTGATGTAAACCACAGGTACACATGAACACACATACACTGTACCTTAATGTGTGTACAGTACCCATTGTTCATGCTAGAGCTGTGTATTGGCACCATTCTGCCAATATGATACATATCCCAAACTGGGATGACACTTATTGTAATATATTGGGATACTGTAAGAAAACAGATATATTGCTTTTTTTCCCAAAAGTTATTTTTAGAAAAGCTCATAAAGAACACACAATGTTAACAAATACAGTTGATTTCTATGCATCAGACTGTGATCATCTAGGCCTGCATTTGTATGTCGTCACAGTTCCTACAACATCCTATATCATAGCAAATACTTTTGGCCTCGATCAGTGGAAAAATCTCAAAAAGTGCATACAGGAGGGATAAGAGGTCAAGGTTGTGGGTTTGATTCCCATGCTGACAGACATCACACCCTGGAAGCTGCGAGGAAATTTTTAATTGAAACCTGCAGTCTGTGTGTTTATTGACTACCTCTTATTGTTAATGGTTGTCTCACATTGTCCCATATAAAAATTGTCCCACATTTGTGTTTTGGGATCTTGTTGCCCTAATAATATATTGTGACATTTTAGTGTATTCATATTTTCTTACATCCCTGGTTCATACAAATAAAATAAACTGGATTTTGGGGTCAGATGTTCTCAGATCCAGGCCCTGGTCCCTGATGCAAAAGCCCATATAAAAATCCCTGGCATGCTTCTCCACACTCGCTCATCGGGAGAATCTGCTCAACTTTAGCACATGAGCAGTGAGTAAAAAAAAATCTGTGATGGCTTTGTGCAACCTGGTGTTATGTTTGAGTCCAAGAGAAACAGGTCAGACAGGGAGAGCGAATGCCATCACAGATGAGTGGTCTTGCTACATTAACCTGTGATTATTCTTATTTCAACACCACAGCTCTGACATAAAAGAGCAATGCTCAGCGGGCCGTCTCTTACCTGTTCACCAGCGCTGACTGGCGGATTTGTGCTGGATGCATTCACAATGGTGACTCAGATGAAGGGCAGGCAGAAAGTGCATGACAAACAGATGTCTCACTGACACCTGAAGGAGAATGTGAAAGTGAAAGTGAAAGTCGGTTTAAAGTTTAAAGTCAAAACATAACTGGATGCGTCATAAACTATTGGGATGTTTTTACCGCCGAGGGATGTGATAGAGATTACATGCAAGTCAGTGCTGTATAGTCACTTTAAAAGATTCTTCATCTGAATATCTACCCACATTCATTTCACATGCTTTTCTCATCTGAATGAGGAATTGTGTTTTCTATATATTTAGCTTTCACGACTTTCACTAGTCCACCCACCACCCACTGACTGCTCACTGGGACCGTCCTTTATACGAAAAAGCTGTACATCACTCACCGTCAGACACACACTGAAAGTAGATGTAAAGCAGAAAACATAAAGAAGCAGATGCAGGTAATGAGATGATCATTACATCGTTCAATGCTCAAATGCAATGGATGATAGGAATACTTAAGGAGGTGATGATTAGTGATGCAGAACTCAAAATGTAAAAAAACAGCATGCTGTGAGTGTCACACACTCACTCTCAGACCCTGATGCTAATGCAAAGCTTTAGGGCATAGGGTTGCGCAAAAATCAATTAAACTTTCATTGTAGAAAGCAGTGGTTGAAAGTTGTGTCAAGCAGCCTGACATAAGTGGGGCAAGACTGCCCTGTGGTTTTGTACTTTGTTAAACTTTATCACAATCTCTTTCTTAACGTCAACCAGAGCTCTTTTGTCATGTAAACCTGAACACAGACACGACCCTGGATGTGAACCCCAGTTTCTGGTGTGACAGTTGTGGTCACGCCATCCACTCCAATCTTCTGTTGACTTCCATCACTAAATGTGTTGATTGAAGCTTCAGATTCCCAGCTCAAACATGAGAGTGGTGTGAGGCCTCTCATCAAGCAGGTAATTTCTCCAAATGTCAAGCAATTTACTTAGAAATTGACATATTGAACAACAAGGGTCATATGTTCAAGCTTCATTTACAATATCCAGTTACAATAATCAAAATACTATTTGCCTTAAAAGATCACCTGTTAAAGGATGAATTATTTGTCTAAATGCAGATATGAGTTTTCTAGATAAACACGGTGAAAGTGGAGAGTGTGGAAAGCATTTTCTGCAACAAATGGATGCCTGCATCTATTTGTGGGAATTGCTTTTTCTTCCTAACCCTATGCACTGTGAGCATAGAACACACCTATATATCAAACCCCAGAGGGAATATATGGAGCAGAACTCACAAGACACATTATTGAGCTATAGATTACACACAAAATGAGGTATGGTGATAAGATGGGGGTTGGGGTGATGGGGAGAGTGATACATGGCACAGCTAGCAACAGTGGAGCAGCAAGCAGCAGGAACAAAATGACCAGTGAGAGCTTGTTAGTTGTCATTATGTTGATTCTAATGTGATTGGGAGGTGTTTAAAATGTGATTGGCAATTAAAAAGCCAACTGATACTGAGAAGCACCATGAGAACTGGTGTGATTCGACATTCATCATTCATCAGTTGTCATTTTCAAACACTGATAATGTGGGTCTCTATGGAGACAAGATATTTTGGGAGGATAAAAGACCTCAGCTTTAATTCGCAGGCCATAACACTTGAACAGATACCTCGCAAGTGCTGCAGGTTTGCTCCTGTTTGTTCCAGCACATCTGTAGCCCATCCATTAGTGCTTTACTGTACTTTGTAGTAATAACATAACAATGTGAAAGCAAGACAATTAACTGCAGTGGACGTTTGAAGCAGTTGGAGTACCTCTGTCAAGAAATGCATCAGTGTAAAAAGTTTTATTTGACATCACTGTGGTGGATTTGAGCCAGGGTTGCTTTATGCTGAGAGTACAGTATTCAGGAAGTTCCAGTTGTTTCAAATGGACTGCCAGATGATTTTAATAAGAGGCTGTTTCACAGTAAAATATGTTTCAGTGTAAGCAAATGCATATCGATCAGTGGAAAAGATCGTCCATTTGCTGAGATCAGTGTGTTGCTGCCATAGCCCACGCTAACAGTGGTTGTACTTACTTCAAACACTGTTCAAATGGGCATTTGGTGCTACTATACATCCAAAGTTAGAGGAGAAAGCCTTGTGGCTGTGGTTGGCTCTTACTTCCCTTATCATCTATCTTGCTGTGATTTTTCTATCGTTTTTTTCTCTGTCAAGCTGCCAGTTCCTCTAATTCAATTCTGGCTACAGTTTCTGGTCTTGTAACCTCAAGTTGTTGTTTTCATCCCTAACTCACAATCTGTCTGTAAAAAACACACTGAAAATAAGTGACATTTACTTTGACTGAAATGTTCAAACCCAAGACACTGACTCAGAGACATTAGCTGTGATGCTAACTGGAAATGATGATTTCAGCACATACTGTAACTCTTATTTGGAACGGCTTCCGGCAGGTGAAGTTTTACAGTAGTGCTATGTCCCAGTCCTGTCTGCTGTTTTGCCACCTATTTGCTGTATTGCTGTCTGTCTGCAGAAGGACCATGGGGGTCCCATGCCTTTGTATAAACTGTTCTGCTGCATTTTCTTTGATAAAGTGTTGCACAAATAATTAACTGCATAACTTTGTGGTTCTTGACTTGTCTTTTTTTGAGATTATACAGAGACAGTATCTTCTTAACACCAACAAGAATATCAGCAGTTTTCAGCCGAATTGAAATGCCAGCATTAAACATGTCCTTGCTAGCCAAGATTTGCTAATTTGTTTGTGCAGGCTGCATGTTCCAACAACAACTACATATCAGTGACACCACCAAATCTGTTGTGTTTATATATAAAATGCTAAAAGGCGTTACAGCTACGTTACTAAAACTGGCAATGTGGTTACAAAAAGCCGCCTATACTATATAATAAGGCAGGTCTGTCATTTTAATTTAGGCTCCTTCTTATTAAACTCAAAGGCAGAAATCCTTAAATGAGGATTTAATCAACTAAATGTCAACTTATTTATCAAGAAAATGAACACAGAATTCACCAGCCACTCAGCTCAGCACGAAGCTGCTGATGAAAATGGCAAGGCATGGACAACTATGACTGTCTACTTAAAAGGCTCAGATCCACCCTCAGGCGCTGCCGTTTCCCCACAGTGCAACACCAGTTTTCTTCAGCAAACCTGTGGAGACAACACAACAGCAAGAGGAAGGAGAAAGGAGAAGTGCGATTCAATTTCAAAAACATATACAAGGCCCACAGGCATTGTAGCATGTGTCTGAATCCTACTGTGTGTTTTGTACACACAGTTTGTAATCACAAAGCTCCAAAAAGGGAACAATATACCTTGGGAAATTTTGAATGCAGCTTAGGTCATGGTGTATCTTTTATTATTCTCTTTACTTACCAGTATAGATGGTTCTGGCAGCCAGAAATGTCCTGCGATCAGGAGACACTGAGATTGATTTAATACTGAGATAGGAGCAGCAGGCAGTGGAACACTTGTGTTGAAAACCCAAACCACAAGCCATAAGGAGACTTATCACTACATATAGTGTTGCCCTGGGGGCCCTTGTCACACTCGCTACTCTTCGCCTCCTGGGCTCAACAGATTGTTGACATTTTTCATGGAAGTAGAGAAGACAACAGTCAAGGTCTAGATTAGTCCTGACAAATCAGGCGGCATGTCTCCAGAAGAGGATTCACGGGACGAGATTTGACCTGTTTAAGGGCAAAACGCCGCAGATCACAAGACATAATGACAAAAGAGAAAATGTCTAAAACAGCATTGTATATTAATCCACTGTGAGTCATCGCCACGAGAACAAAGGAATATGTTTTGTGTTCTGCATGGTGACTCATTCACTTTTTTCCGCCTCCTCTGCTTCTTTCTGTCACTTTTGTTCTCTGTCTTTCTCCCTCGGTCTGTATCTCTGCTCGTGTTCCTTGGAAAGCATTTCATGCCTGAGCATCTGCTTATCGTCATTCATACCTCATTTCCCTCCTCATGGCCTGAGCTCCACAAGCCTTGACTTTTTTTCCAGTGACGAAGGCTTACCTCACTTCAGTGGGGACAGGCTGGATATTCCAACATGCCATTCGTACAGCGTGCATCGTACACACCTGTCACTCAAATACACAGACGGGTGACAGACACATTGACTCTTAAAGCCGTGACTCCTCTTTCCCAGTCTTGTCTGTACACATGCTGTCTGGCTACTGACATTTGCTGTGCAGCGGTGGCAGAGCAGAGCTGTCAGAGCGCATTTCATCTGATTCCTGTCACACTCACGCACCATCAATCCCCCCGTGACTTCATACAGCTCAATGGCAAAAGGCCTGCAGAGGAAGGACAAGAAGAGTAATTATTTAATGGGTCGGGCAGTGACAGTTGAGACTATTTGCTTCATGTTTTAAATGAGCAGCGTGGAACTCCAGCAATGTAACAGGCTGTGTAACTGATTTGATACAAAACAAAAACAAGAGTGAGGTCTTCTTGTCTCTGACTCCAAACCAGCCCATGGTGGTAATGTTTCATCTCATGATTCGGGATCGTGTTTTATGAAGTAGGCTTCTCAAAAGATCCTGTTTTCATAATATTAGTGAAATCAGATTCTTTGGTTCTTCCATGTTTCATTAGTTTTCTTGCATTTTATTGGTTATAAATATGTTCTTATCCATAAAACTCC
This sequence comes from Caranx ignobilis, assembly GCA_021432705.1. NCBI lineage: Eukaryota > Metazoa > Chordata > Actinopteri > Carangiformes > Carangidae > Caranx > Caranx ignobilis. Next base: position 10,610,669 of record MU269985.1, read on the forward strand.
GGAACTCCAGAACTTTGAGAACTAAGTGATCATCATTACTTGCTCTCCACATTACATACATTACCCAAGATATGTCCTTGAGGACAAACATAATATTGGGAAGATTTAATGCTTTGGGATTAGAGAGGAAACCCTGCAGCAAGCTGGACATAGAACAAAGACAGTTGTATGGGATTTCTCAGAGTACAAACAGTTGAGTGTGTGCACAGGTGGGGCGTGGGAAGCATGTCCACACAGTGTGATTTTAGCTTATAGTATGTGGACATATTCACTGCTCGGAAATAAAACATCTTTCATCAACTTTCAAAATGACATCTGGGGGAAGAAGCTCAGCTGGTGAATGGCCAGTGGCTAGGGTTCAAATCTCACCCAGACCTTACTGAATCAAGAAATAACCTGTATGTGGCATCCTTGTGTACCTCTTTTAAATCCACAGGGCTGCCTTCTGTATCTCTGATTAACACAAAATTCTCCAAGATCCAAGTAATCTTATCAATACAGGATTTAATCAGTAGAGATGCACAGTATCACAAAAAGATACTCTTATAAAAATGAATACAGGGAAATTTTCTATTGGGATTACACAGAATCCCAATAGAAAATTCATTCACTGTTAAATTATTATTAGAAACTTTATTCTGTATTTTATTAGTTGATTTTTAAACTGGTCTGAATAGAAATTTCTGGTTTTTGCACATTCAGTTGATCTGCTGTGGACTGAATAAGATATACTTAGGTTACATCAGTAGCCTAATTAAGTGGAAATATACCGTACTGAACACTGCAATTTTTGCCATCATTAGAACTCATGGTTCTTTGTTAAATAAATTGAATCATGTCAGTGCCCCACTGATTCCTAAATTAGATAAAGCCTTAAAATAAAAGCATTACCAATGATTTCAGTATGGTGATAAATGTATTACACTATTTCCTGGGGACTGTGAAAGTCTTTGATTAACTGCACGACAAACCATCTAATAATTGTTGAGGCATTTCAACCTGGACCAACGTGGTGGACCAGCTGAGAGGTCCAAGCCTGAAGCCTCACAGCTGCCGTGGTTCAAAATAGTACAGTGCTTTGGGATACACACCTGTGTTCACAAAGTGTGTTAAGACATCATGGTGGCAGGTTTAACCCACTATCCCCAACATACAAGACACATGGCTGCATCCCCCACCAGAGATCGTATGATCTCTATTCAACTATAGACATTAGAGCCCATCTTTGTTCTCTTATTTCTTCTTAAATATGTGGGAATGATCACATATCTCCAGAAGCAAAACACGCAGCTGCCTTTAGGTGCCAGACAACAGTGCAGCAGCAGCCTTTTGTGTGTCTTTAATATTGTGGCCTTAATGCTATGGTGAAAAGCATGTGTGCAGAGGCTTACTGAAGGCAGTGTGGACGCTTTTGATGTCAGCTTCTTTTGTGTGCAGGCCCTATGGCTTTTAATGAGGCAACCTGCCTCATTATCGGAGCTCTGAGAGGCCCTGACACAGCCACACCGTGGGACTGCCTCCACTCACTGTTCTGCAGCAACAAATTACAGCAGCTTAGCCCCTCACTGGGACTAGAGGCCAACCTAGCTGCCCTTTCTAATGGCACCCGAGGGACACAGAATTGTACATACACATATGTTTGGCCAAAACTACCTTAATGGGCAACTCCTTTGTCAGTCCCATTACAGTGAAACTTTGAGATGCGGGCCATGAATTTAGTAGATTGTCCCATTGATTGAGTGGAAATATTCGGTAAATTGTGACACAAATGGGCAGCAGTTTCTCCTTTCAGCACAGCCTCTGTTGTGACTTTTCTCTCATTCTGTTTGGCAGTAATTTGCCAGCACAGTTAGCTGAAATAAAGGTTCCCCAAGTCATGCCAAGACTGTGGCTGAATTTTAACCTGGGGACAACTTAAAAACAGCACAGCCCAGCAGGGATGGGAATATCATCAGCAGAGTCAAATAATACACCTAACAGTCTGTTAAAGTCAGATTAAGAATATTTCATTATCTGTTCTGCTGTTTTCCTTCATTGGCTTTAATTGACCTTTTTAAATTTGGATGAACTTTAAAATGTAAATACCAGTTTCTTGTTTAAACCTAATTATTTAATCCAAGCTCTTTACAACCGATACCTTCATTAACCCTGCTATTATTTTACTGACCAAGAATGTGTTCAGTTGCAATTGGATTTTTCAAACAAAAGCTTATAATCCATCTCCCAGGTCTCATGTATGGGCTCTTTTTCATTTGCATGAACACAGCATTACAACCAGCAGCTCGATAGAATGAAAATAAAGGATTAAATATATGAATAAAAGAAGGGATGAAATCATTTCCATGTTTATAAGGAAAGTGAAAGGGATTGTGTTAACAATATGAATGTGGTTGTATTTAATGCCTCAGTAACTATAGACTAACATTAAATTTACCTTTACTGGATAATTCAAAAGACTACTCACATAATACTATCTTGTCCTTTCATTTCTCACCACTGCATCTGACACAATTGTTCATAAGAATAAATACTACTTTATTTCTGCTAAATTAGTTAAAAACATGTAATGAACATATTCAACATTTGACAATTCAAATTTTATTAAACAATTACTTAACTTCTAGAGAATTTTAAATGCAATTTTAAAGTTCAATGTCTTATTCTGCATAAAGATTTTGTTTTTGTTTTATTATCAATGCCATCTCAATGTCTTCTTAATGTGTTTCTATTCTTCAATAAGGCACTTTAATTTGCCTTGTGTGATGAATAAATTAACTTGCCTTTGCATGCAGGCTTTGCATTAAAGAAGATGCACTGGCTTCCCCAATGGGAGATGGCGCTAATTCCTATTCCTTTCCTGGCAGTCCAGTTCACTACACAACCGTCTGAAGAATTTCCATGTGATCTGACAACTGACATACATTAGCTTAACCTTGGACTGTGTCCTTCAGGCTGTACCAGTGGTTTTGTACATACATTCACAGATATTTACCCACCAATCGTATATTACACTTTCCAGAACATAACTTATATCTTATCAGGGGATTCATCACAGAGATCTGTAAGTCTGCTTGTTTTGTGAAAGTGTTTTTATGAATAATTGCAGATAGGATGAAACCTCAATGATGGTTTACCAGACACCCATCACTTGAGCATCACCTGCACCTGCATAACTGCAGTAATGTAAAAAGTTAATCATTACAATAACAATGACTTCATCAACACTCTCTTCTTACAACTGCATTGTCATACATTAATCAATAAATTTCACAGCAGTATGAACATGTTTCACAAATGTAGTCATTTCATTCATGGGCACCACAGGACATTTTTTGTTGCACTGTCCCTTCAAAACATGGAGTTAATACAGGTGATTTCCTGTGGGTATCTTGACCCTGATGCAGCTGCAAGTATCTTAAAAACACTTAATTTAATCTATCCTGAATATCACCATTGTTATTTTAATCTACTTCTCCAACCAAGGGCATTCTACTTGTATTTTGTGCATATTTAAACTTACAGAGTTTTAATGAGTGTTCAATTCAATATCTCCAAACTGCAGGTGCGTGTTTGTGCGGGCATGCCTGGACTTGCTGAACTCCCTTCTTCTATACTTAGCACAGGGAATAGTCACTCTGCTTCTTCATGATGAAAATTACTCTACATTAAAATAGTGTTTGTTGCCCAAAGCAGTAGGCAAGGTGCCGAATGCTAATTGGGTGAGATGTCTGTCAGGAGTCCTCAGCAGGCTAATGCCTGTGGGCCATTTACCCTGCACCAACTCTTGGATAAGGTGTTTATTTTGGGCGTACAGCCAGTGCCCATCATGTGGTCCCTCATCCTCCACACAGACAAGCATCCCACCATACAGCAACAAATTACTTCATCCCACATACACAACATTTTTCATGAATTTGGCATTACATTACACAGGTCCTGCTGAATTCCACCATTTGGGTGAACCTTGCTGTTTGATCTGTACCAGTTTGTCTCACCTGTACCTGATGTGGATGTATGAGTCACAAACACTGTTGCTGAATGTGCACTGGCATGCAAGGATGTCTAAATCAGTGAGAAAAGCACACTGGGTCCCTTGTTCATCAGTGAGATCAGCCCATTTCAATATCTCTGAATAATTAATTGATACATATAATGCAAAGTGTACCCTTGATGAGGAGAGAGATGAGAGAGCCACTCTAATGAAAAATAAACACACATGGCCTCTCCAGCTGCTGAGAACTCCTGATGCATCGACTGTGAGAAGTACGGCCTCATACTGCTGGGCCATTGAGCAAATATTAAAAGTGACATCTCTTCAAAAGTTTGAGGGGGAACCAGGGCTAATTCATAAAGTGCACTTTGATGGTTTGAAGTACCGTACTTGTCCTTTTAGGATTCTCAAGCATGAATCTTTAATTTCTATCCTAAATAATGTTCCATGGTTTATTGATGAGATTATCTTTCCTGTGGTGCTGTGTGCTAATTGGTTGAAGATGCACTAAGCCCCGGAGTTGAGCGATAAGAGAATAAAGCTAAGGTAGCACGTTGTGTAACACAGCGCAGGTAGCACTTCAGAGGTCATGCGTGGTGTTGCATGGTTATAAGACTTTGTCAGACATCTCTAGAAGAAGTTGAATGCAAAAATTTCCACAACTACACACACACACACAGCCGGTGCTCTGATCTCAGTGTGTAGAAGTGGTATTCCTCATGTGGTTCAACGAGCAAAAAATAGTCCTTCATGAGTGATGAAGGACAGGTGATATAGTTCCTGTATGTTTTCAAATATGAATAACACACTGACACACATGGTTACCATTGACTCCTTGTTACCTGACCTGGTCAAGGGGAGCTGAGGTCAAAATCAGATGCAGCAGTAACAACCAGAATGGTAGTTATTACAGGTTAAATCAGTGCTAGTGATTTATCATCTGCAGGGATGACTCCCATCTCTAACAATAATTGCAACCTCGTGGTATGAGTCCTGTTACGGTCCCAATGCTTCTTCTGCAATAAATAAAATTTAAAAAAAATAAGAAAAACAAACAAACAAAAACAGATTTCAGAGATTGGCAGAGTGGATTATGCAGCTATGATTCCATTTTAAATCAATAACTTATTGTTCCATTTATCTCGCACCAAGCCAACATACTGTAAAACCCATAACAGATGATACTTGCTTCGGTCTCTGGTGGCAACAGCCTGCATTGTTTTTATGTGCACTATAACCTAAAGCTGTCTAAGATAACAGCCAAGTCTTGGGCACAAAATTTAATAAAGCTGAGTAAAAAAACAACAGTAAATTGGTTTTATAAGCTTGTGTCATGTTGAAATGACCTGTGGAACGCACTTGAGGATTCCACACAGGATCAAATGATATTATTGTATCTGTTTTCCCTTTTCAGTGCTGCCTAGAGCAAAATTACATAAACTCACTCGCTCTTTATTAACCTCAGGGCAGCAAAGAGATATAGAGGCCTGCCATGTGCCATGTGCCATGTGCCGGAGCTGCTCCACTCCGATGTCAGGGTTGCTACAACAGCAGTGGCCTCTCATGACCCAGGTGGTCAAACAACTGTGACTGCTTTACAAAATCATATATGTACACAAATGTGTTTAAAATCTATCATTTACAATAAGATGTCAAAACTGTTGGATGGAACAAAACACATGTCCCATGGTACATTTTTAGAGAAGAAATTGTAAGTGAACATTTATGTAGAGCAAAACTGTGAAAACTGCACTGAGACCACTTGTGGAGAAGCAGACTACAATAAGGAGTGCCCAGCGGTTCTACCAGTCCCATTCAACTGAGGTGCAAACATAATAGTCTCACACAGAAGAAAATGGTGCAATCTGAATTCATGTCCCAATGCTTTTCCACTCATGCATAAAGTATAGGCGACCTCACCATGTGCGTCTGGCCCCCCAGTGACCACAGCACTGAAAGAGAAGGAACAAAAAATCACAAACAAATAAAAAACCCAGGCAAAAGTATAGGAACAAAACTTTAGGCTAAACAGAACAACGAGAAAACACCTTACACACAGGATGACTCAGGCTCAACAACACTCAGGTCAACACATACTGTACTGTTCTCAGATCAATGCTAGAACAGAAGGCAGTCATTACGTATGCAGTGTAAAACGGCTGACGTGTGCATGTTAAGCGATGTCTCATATAACCTGGGCCTGATTAGGGAGTTGGTTGGGGAAGGAGTTGGACCTGGGGCTGAGTTCACTTGCACTTTACATGGTAATGTATTCATCTACTCTATAGGAGCATTGCCCTCCACATTAACACTGCCTGAGCACAGACTCACATAACCCCTGGAGTGACCCCTAACCCTCTGTGCGTGGTTATATTCTTAGTCTGTAACTACCCAAACTTTCTCTGCTCTCTCCGTGAACTGTGCCACCATTATGAGAACAAGCAGTCAAAGGGCAGACGCTTTTATCCAGTGCTATGAACAGGGCTACATCCTATGACAGACAGTCCGCTGGGGCTCCCATTTACCTTCTTCAATACTCCCAGGTTTCAACGCTCCAAATGACACAAGCTGATTCTGGCAAACATCCAAGGAAGAATTAATGGGCTGTGAATTGGAAATCCGAAAGAATAGAAGGAGATCTTGAAAAGCTTCTGAGAGACTTTCCTGCATGTCCTTCCTTGACTCACATTAGCCAGCATCGGTGTCAACCCCATTAAATACACCGCACTGGTAAATACATGTATTATTCATAGATAGGAGGAGCAATTCAAGATTAGATAATGCAATCACTGTCTTCATCGTCATCAGCAGGCATCTGTTTTTGCTTATGTTTTGCAAATCTTCCTTCCAGTATGTAATTGTTATTCTCCGAGTGTGAATCACGTGATGTGATCAAATCATAATTATATTCCTCTTCTGAGTGAGGTCGCATCCTGCTTTGAAAAGATATGTTCAGGAAGCTTTAATGACAACCTGGTGATCGGAAACAAACGGCTAATTACGCCACATGCTTACACTCGTCGACTTCAACCTCCTGCACCATTTCCTTGATTGGAGCTATCCATTTGTTTTCTCTGCCGGGAAGAAAAGAACTTCAACAGGTTACCTCGGGCTTCGCGAACTATCAGGATCCCAACTTTTTCACGGATCCCCGTGTAGCAGAAATTGTCTTTGGTGGCAAACAGCAGATGGAGTTTCTGTGAGGTGAGATTAAAAGTAAGGTGGTGATATCCTCAACATGCTTTAAGCCATCTGTCACCCTCCCTGCCTCACACACATGTTCCTTCTCTCTCATGTTGCATCTAATGAGCTGTGTGATGTTCTATACTTCAGTTGCACTCCAACTGTTCTGTATCCTTCAGGGCACCTATCTTATACTGGAGAATCAATGGGCTTTAGAAAACTGTGGTAGGGTACGGATCAGGACTCAGGACCATAAATGTATGTTTTCAAAGGACATATCCACTGTGTGCGGAGCAGGTAGTGGCATCCAATAGTATCTATTATTTAAAGTGCTGAGTTTTATATTAAATGGACAGACAAAGTTATTGATCTTCTCATATATTCTCAAAATAAAAAGGCTACAATGCATATCTTCATCTATAATTCAACATTGAATTGAGTCATATGTATAGCCTCAAAAGTGACTCTTGCACACCTCTCTCCAATCTCATTCATCCGCTCCAGGTAGGTTTGGCCCGGTGTCAGAGCTGCATCTGTACTTGACCTGTCCCCTGCCGTATCAGCGCAATAGAACACCCTTAGAGTACGAACCAGCCTGTTCAGCTCACTTCAACCCTCGCTCAGCACTGCTCACCTCACATGTCTGTCTGCACTGCTGGCCCAGCAGCTCTCAGTTACTCAACAGTCTGACCTTGGACATGAAACAGATCCTCTGGACAAGAACTTAAGACCTGGTTCTCTACAAAACATCCAAGGACAACCCAGTCCATTAAAACAGATATGATGTTCAGGTGCTTGTGAGGTGCTGGAAAATTACATTTCAGTACAACAAGAAGGTTCGTGGTTTCATTTTCCTGTAGAGCATTGTTTTGGCAGCAGACACTTTCAAAGTGATCTGCATACACATAAGATGCATGTTAGCTCTTGCAGGGTGTCTGTCTAAATCTGTCATAGAGAGATGAATAAAATAGGAGTTGACAGAAGAAGCTCTTTTGTCTCTGAGACAACAGAATGAAGAAATTCCCACCCATGCTGTCCACACCAAAACACAGCAGTGCCTCAGTCCATCATGCATGTCCTAGAAAAACAGACCACTTAAACAACCCAGATCCATTAGTCCAATGGTTTCACAGCTAGAGGAACACTTTAGATGCCGAAGATAGTGTCATTCGAATGGGCTGTGGAAAGGAACATGATCTTCACATAATTAGACTTGGTGTCAAACTGGCTTGAAAGACTCAATGATAGCAACAGATACAGGACTTCTTATTAAAGCTTCCTTGAGGCAGTTCAGGTTTCTTACAACTAAAGTTCGTTCGCAGTTGTCATGATGTCAACCTTAAGCGTTCAGTCCTTTAACTCTCTTTTACTCCTGCCAGTGACTTTTGAAACCCACTCACTGCTAACTCACTTTTTCGCCTTTGTTCTCAATCTCCATCCGTCTTACTCTGTCTCGGTCTCACATAAACACACACACTCACAACCACAGACACACACACTTAAATTCGCACATAAACGTTATTGATGTAGAGTGTGCTTCAGGGAGGAACACATCTGTCAAAGATGCGGATGCCAGTACTGCAGTGTGTGAACTGAGGACAGAGGGTTCTGCCTCCTCAGCTACTGTATTCACACATACACAGACACACACACGCAGCCACACACTCATTTAAAACATTTTCATATATTGCACCATCCTTCTGCTATAATGCTGAATCAGTAAAAATGTATCTATTTTGAGGGAACAGTACATTCCATCTAGAAAGGGTTTTAAAAGACAATGTCCTAAAATCAGCAGTAACCTTTAATAAACATTGTTTTAGCCGTACTTGAATAGAAACAGCACTTTACTGTAGATCATAAAGGGACCAATGATCCCACAGCCAGGCCATTTGAGCTCACAGTTTCAAAACTCTTCTCACACTGGCAACATGTTCAAGGTTCACTGACTAGGTTCTCCTTGACATGCTCTTTATTACATCCTTTCTATTGATGTTCAGTCATTTTATTTATTTAGGCATATTTTCAAAAATTTGTTCAGGTTCCAGCTTCTCATAAGCAAACATGTAATGCTTTTAATGTTTTATATCCTTTCAAAGTAAATATCTTTGTGGACAATTGAACTGAACAAAAGAATAAAAGAAGAAATAATAATACCAATGTAAGGACATTGAACTACTTGTTAACACTATTTCACATTTTGTTCAAATAAATGTAAAGATTTTTTAACATCTGCTTTCTTGTGTGAAAGACAGACCAGAAAAAAAAAAGTATTTGTACAAATAACAGCACGGAAGCGCATATAGCCTACAGTGTTCCAGTCTCTTAAAAGTCATGATCTCCTCTGAGCAACATTAGTGTTGTAAGTACAGTGGAGATCCATCTCCATGACAACTGAAAAAATTCTTTCGATTGTTCGTCGTATTATGGTTGAAAGCAGTGGAAACAGTAAGCAGGCCTTGGGTTGGGTCTGTCTCTCTCATCACAATAGCATTTTCAATGTCTGTATTTTCTTCCATGCTTTCTACAGAGGTAATTGTTCATTGCTAATGACGGTGCAATCATTTCATGCAGACAACACACAAGATTTCCTAAATGACACAGGAGTATGTCATCAATCTTGATGACAATTACGCTGTCAGATGAAGGTAGGTGGCATGCCATCCAACAATGACAGTGAAATTTAGTTGTGCATTAATGGGGCGATTAAGCTTGTTTCATTATCCCACTTTCTCTTTTCTCGACACACCTGGCTCTGCTATTAAGGAGTCGTTTGTTGTGTGATGTTGTTGCACAAAATGTTCAAACAAGTACAAGATGCATCAGTGGCACCATATGTAATGTCTTGTCACCAGTTGGAGGTTTCTCTGCAGGTCGCCAGCTGCAGGTGACAGCCTGGATTGTGACTCAAGCTGCTCTCTTTCTTCTCCAGATCCATGTGTCACTTCACAGCACCATGCACCACGCAGGGCCCGAGATGACAGACCGGATCCAGCTTTCAGCAGTGTTGCATCGGCAAAGTGCGTGTGCGAAAATCATAGAGCGAAGGGAATGCAGGTCAGACATTACAGCAAAGCAAATCATTCATCATCTGTTGTGAGATCATATAGGTATACTCACCGTGGACCAATACCAAAGTAGCCCTCCTCCAGTTTCTGTCTAATAGAAATTTCAAACCAAGTCAAGCATAAGTTATTATTTCTATTGAAATTTTCAAGGCGTATACCTGTCAGGTCTTCCATCTGAGGAGGACAGTGGTGGAATGAAGTGTAAAATATCCCCTGGGTTGTGTCGTTCACTGGCCACATGCTCTGCTCTGTCAGGGCTCTATTGTGGAGCTCAGTCCACTGGAGCAAACCAAGTGTGTGAAGAGCAGTAATAAAGCAGCTGCCCTCTAAATGACCCTTCTCCTTACCTTGCCACGTCTTCTGTCTGAACAGGTAACATAATACAGCTGTGGGGGACTGTGCAGCTGTGACAGTACTTTAACACATGTGGGGTTCAGAGGAGATTTTATACTGTTCAGGTTTTCATTGGTTCATTGTCGAGTTTCACAATTTGAAAATTCTTCAAGTTAGAGTATAACATTGGCAACCTAATATTTCTCTGTTTAAGCTAATGTGGAGCCATGATGTTGGAAACTGGAAGAGACAGATAGCCTGGTTCTGTCCAAAGGTAAAAAAAATATCACAACAACAACAATCATGTCACAACACTTCTCAACAAATAAGAAACATGTTTATTTTTATGCGTTCGCTGCTGTTTAGTTTCCTCCAGCCTCCAGTCTTAAGGCTATGCCAACACCTGTAAAAGTTGTTTCAATTTTTCCATCTAAACAATCATTTTAGATGAATCTGTTTTGTGTGATATCTTGTCTTTGTGTATTTATAATTTCAGCCCGACAAAGGTTTAGTGAGCTAAACAGATAACACATTGCTCTCATTATATGTAAATCTCGTTTAACTGAACTGAAATTGTGTTGCCTCTTTGCCCATAAAATTAACATATTTTATAACCATTATGCTAAAAAGCATAAAAGATAAATATTTTAATATTTCTTAGTTCATGATTACGCATTAGCAGGAATTCTTCCAACAAGCCATTTGGGATGAAAATTAAACCCCTAACTTCATTTTGCTGCCACCAAAACTAACAGGAAATTAGATCTTAATAGGTCTCATGTTGTATGGCCACAGTTATTCGGCTTAATTGCTGCGATTTCATGTTGAGAGTGGCTACTGCAGGTTATTGTGTCAAATTACTGAGAATGATCATATTAGCAGTTTCACACATTATTGTTTCCTGCTGTTGCCATAATGGCCACATAATATGCCAAATAATGCAGAAGCCCATTTGTTAGAGAACAGAATATTAAATTTGAAACTTTAAATTAAATTTCCTCTGATGTTGCTTTTGCTCTTCCCCATACATGCAAAACAATATTTAAGAAATTTTAACTGAACAAACAATGACAGTCACTTCTTCTTACTACACTTAGTGATGAATGTGGCCTCTTAAACTCGAAGCCATTACTCACTGTGTGGAAGAGTAATGACAATGAGTCACTCTTTCATTTTAAAAAAGTTATTTCACTCAGGACCTTAAAAACAAGTCAACATGCCAGAGCTGGTACAGGTGTAAGTTGAGGAGTTGAGGAGCCAGAGTTGCTCTCAGCAGCAGGCTGCAGCACTGTGTGGTGCCTGAGGTGTGGTGACATGATGCGAGCTGACAGGTGGCACCATGGGTAATAAGGACTAAAACTCCCATCATGCAGCCTGCTGAGGCCATGTCCTACCAGTTTGACCATCTAGAAGTTCAAATCTAAGCCACTGCTCATTACTGCACCGTAATTAAAAGCTGCAGGAAGCTTACGGTTATCATATAGCGTTGACATTTTTGGTCAGTCAAATTAACTTGGAATTGAAGCCCAAAGCTGACTCTTATTTTGAAAATATCTGGATGGGCCAGAAAAAGTGAATAATTTAAAGAGTAAGTGTCGTATATTTTTCAAATATCAAACACAGAACCCAAGGATGAGCATAAATATTCACATTTCTTGCATTGATTTCTTTATTTTTTCCATCAAAAGAAATGCACAGATCAGCAAAGCTACTACATACAAATGGCCATACAATAGCAATTGAGTTTTAGTTCTTGTTTGAGGGTGTTCAGTAAATTCTGATGTGTCGTTTTACTCTTCGTACTGTACCTTGAACGTTTGCAGGTATTCTGCATTCAGCAAAAAATAAATCAAACCAATGCTGTTCTTCCATCTTCAAATGAAAAATCTCAGCCACAAACTACGTGTCTGGACAGCTACTTGTTACTGCTCCAGGAAAATTACTGTACTTACATACAATAAAGAAAAAACAAAAGTTTTGCATAGCTTCATTGTAATGTAGATACAGTACAGTAAGGCACTTCATGAAAGAATTTAGGCATTTTTTTTAATCCTACATAATAAACCTTTTTGCCATTTCATTCTAAAACGTCTTCTCAATATGCAAGGACACAACGTCTGAAAACAAAACTTTTCCATATCACATTTTTGCACACTACGTTAATCTACTGAACATCTCTGCTTTTCTTTTGGCATTAAGTCTCAAGTTCAACATTCTCAAAATATTGAAGTTGGGTTCTTGTGCATAATGTGACCGACACATTGTCCCATAACCCCACACAACCCAGTGTTTCTCAGAAAGACAAAAAAATTGTGCAATGATTTGGGGTTATGTGGAGTAAAAGGCAACACGCTGTCAAGAACGAGTCCTATAACTGAAAAAATAAAATAAAACAAAGTAAATCAAAATGTCTGGGTGAGTTACAGGTCATTTCCTCACAGACTGCCATGTGAGGTACCAACGGTGACAAAGGTACGTCTGACATGGGTAGGAGGTGTTTCTCTTATTTTGGATAAAAAGTAGTTTTGTCTCATCTCTCCTCGGGCCAGTCTAAAGCGTTGATGGGATGACTGTGTGGTGCTGTAGTCCAGCAGCTGCACGTGAGACTACATATTCCAGCAGCCCATTTAATATGGATAGAGGTAAAGAGGATGCATCTGCTCTATCCAAGCTGATCTTCATATTGTTTGCGGAAGCAATCCCCAGCTGGGAAGAAATCCCAGCATCGCTCCTGGTACATCTTCCACACATATGACTCCTGCACACACACACGCACACACACACAGGCAAGTAAGTATTAACTCCAAAAAAGTTATTAAAGTTTTGGACATAAACTCATGCATACAAAACATGAGCAGACTCAGGCTGCACAATTTCATATCCAAATTGTAATTTTCAAATTACAGGAGTTCCAAGTTTAATTATAATTTTCATAATGAACACCGACATAACTAGATGCAGGATGTGAAAGTTTAAGCCGGTGGAAATGGTGTGAATGATAATACAATGACAACTGTCATGACAGAAGGGGTTTATGTCACGTTTAATTAGCTGTGGTTAATTAAAGTTAATTCAGTGGAGTTGGTGTGACATCAAAAAAAAAGAGGGTTGATCAAAGACACTTCACTGTTTACTGATGCTCTGTCTCTCTTTGCTGCTCAAACGAACGACGAACAGTGTGGCGAGTTTTTTTATTTTTACATCGATTTCACACATGTAGTATGAATACATACAAGGGCACTTTTACATTTCAGACAGTACATAAAGTTAATACACATATGACAAATGCAGGCCTGTAGTGTAACTAACAGAAAACAATTGAAATTTAAATCCAACCACAATATTACTCATATAGATGAGCTTCTCCAACCCTGTTCCTATTGTTCCACTGTTTGTGATTGAAGCTGAGAGAAAGGTCGTTAGTGCAGCGTTATATCCTACCTGGCCGGTGTGCTCTGTCTCATCCTTGTTGATAAGATACATCAGGAAAAACCTTTAGAAGAAACACAGACCAATGAGACAGAAGAAAAATGTCACAGCAAGCGTTCGCAGCGTCCCGCCTTATCACATTTTCTCCATCTTATCACAGTTAAAACACAGAATCGAGGGAGAGGCTTTACTCAGGCACAGTTTATATCAACAACTCAACATTCACAGGAGATGTCATGTTCTGTGTTACTAGGAAGCTTCGTCATTTCTGAATCCAAACAATCCCATCTGCATCACAGAATCACCTGTTGTTTCCGAAATCAAGTGCAAATGGCAATGGGCCGCTGTATCTCTGTGGGCATCACAGCATGCCAAATCATGATGAATACTGTATGAGAGCACGCTATCACAAACCTATTTTCCAGTAAAGTTCATGGCATTAAATAGTAATGAAGCAACATAATGAGGTCGCTCTCATATCCTCTGGCCAGCTGACTGTGAGCGCAAATGGACTGAGACTTTCTATTGTCACAGGCCTTGTGGAGAAACGCGGCATAAACAGAGACAGCAGGGGAAACTCCGAGAGAGATGGTAAGAGTACCTGAAGGGATGTAGTGTTCTGGATCATTGCAGCTATTAGTGACTTTGGCCCTAATGCTGTGGTGATGTGCTGAAGCCATCAATCACATGGTTAAATTACAGAGAGGAGGCAACACACATTTGGTGACAATAATGATAAATGTATTTGTAGTTGAAGCTTATGTAGGATTATTTAAAGTCAGATACTTACAGGTAGTTGGCCAAATTGTGCTCTTGTAAGGTGTGAGTCTCAAAGCCGTGAGGTGTTGTGTCGAAGTAATCATTACCAATCCCACAAATAAAACATTTGGTCTGAGGGCAGAAAATTGAGAGATTATAGCACATGCTCAGTTTTTTTCTGTGCTTTAGGTTATGACATATGCTAATTAACAGGAGATGCCGCTTTATTTAAAGGGCCACATTTTACACATAAAGGTCAGTAATCGGTATTACTGAGCATGCGAACCATTGTATAATGTCTCTGGAGCTTTCTAAAGTCTGAGAAAATCACCCCACTGATGTCATCAGGGTTATCTAAGCTAAATGAGAGCAGCACACTTGTCTAATCTCCTGAATTTTCCCCAGGATCATCATACTTTAGTTTATTTTTCCTGCAAAATAAGACTCCTTTCACTTCATCTAGACTAAATATTTATTTTCCCCTGTCACTGAAATATCAAAACACTGGACCACATTGCACTCTGACCCTCATTTGGACTGTTGCTTGAAAGACTCTGAAGAGAGGTCTAAACTCAAGAAGCCTGGGAAGGAAAGGAATTCACTTTTCTAACAGTGTTAAAGTTAAATTTTGTGTTGTCCGTAAAATAAGCCAGAGAGATATCATTTTCACTGCTGTATCTTTCAGTTATATGCATAAAAGGTCATGATAAGATTCCCTCCAAAGGAAGTACTTCCTTTGGAGGGCAACAACCCCCACTCCCCCATCCCATCCTCCAATGCTCCTCCCTCTGGACACCCCCTTTTAATCCTCCATGGGTTGACGAGCAGAAAATCTCCTCTCACCTCCATATCCTCTTTGACTTGTTCTTGCTGGTCTCTCAGTTCTCCAAAGGCATCAATGATCAAACCTGCGACCACAAAGGAGCTGCTGTGAGCATATCATATATAATGTATAGTATGGGTGTAATCGAAGCAGCTCTATCTTACACTCCTCACTTCCTAAAAATATAGTAGAGTGTAATACAGATCTACTACTGTGTGCGGATGTGGAGAGCTGCAAAGTGATTAAGTTAAGTTAAATAATCTCATAGTAAAAAGTCAAATTTTGTGCCTCAGCTCACCCTGGATGATGGCCAGGAGGATGACGATGACAAAGAAGAAGAAGGTGATGTCAAAGAGTATGCGGTAAAGCTCGTAAGGGTCACCAGCTGGGTCCTCGATCTCATCCCCAATTCCCCCTCCTGCTCTCACGCCAACGTACATGTGGAATAAGTAGCACTGTGCGAACACAGACAGAGGGTCAGGACACAACTCAGTTTGAGGTTGAATTCAATCAACACATACTTCTTCAAAAATATGCAACTAAGACTTACCGTCATCATGTCATCACACTTCATATCCGGCTCATCCTCGTCCTCGCTCTTGTTGTAGAACTTCCTGAAGAAGTTGAAGGCCACCACAGTGTAGAGATAGACCACAACTGCCAGCAGGCCCACCGTCAGCACCAGCTACAGAGGAAAACACAGACATGAGTCACTTAAGTCTCATTTAAACACAGCTGACACAACGGCAAAGCTCTCACGAGAACCACAACGGGATTGCCTGTGGCAAGAGAAGGGTAGGTTGTGAGGAGGGAAAAGTTCAAGTGGGAAAGTTCAGTTATTTATAATAAATTATGGTGAACTGTAGTCTTTATTTCTACATCTGCAGTGGCTGCTGCATTGATTTCCTCATGAACCTAACCTGCAACAACAGTGGAAGCGGCAGTAAGCTACATTTGGATTGACAGCTCCATTGATCTGCCCACAGGCAGCAGAGTGTGGGAGGAGTGGGAGGTGATTCCTTGTGGCCTTGCCATTTGGGCATATTTCCACCCTTGGAGATTGAGGTGACATTAAATTTTGATTTGTGCCTCTGGTCAGTTGACATGAGATTCCCTGCAAGAACTGAAACAGGATTTAACTGACATACTTTGAACCATTTGAAGTCAAATGGTCCAAAGGATACTCAGGGAATCTAAAGTCTGCCTTTGTGTACTGAACTCATCATCGATTCCTTGACTTGCACCTCTGCTGCAAAGATGCAGCACATACAATATTTACTAGACAACAACTAAGCATCTTTTTAACGTCCATTATCCACTTAACATACTGCACAGGGTCACACAAGCCAGTCATCGGATAGCTGACAAACAGGTTGAGAGAGTTTTTCCCAGGAGCTGACTGACACACACATCAAATAGGATGTGCATGCTAATGCTCTGTATCTGCTCAATGTGTAAATAGATTACAGTTTACAAATAGTACCCACCTGTGGGGCAAAAAGCTTATCAAGGCTTGGCTGGCACAGGCCTGACACTAGTATTACCCAAGATGCCATCAGCTGGGCAAAAACATGGAAAGTGTGGTAAACCTGGCTTGTGGTTGCACATCAGGGAAAACAGAGGCAGTGGTTACAAACCAACCTCAACCACTAACTCTGCAGTGACCCCTGCTGCTTAGAAGAAGGCCTGCATCCTCCCCCTCTCCCTCTCCATCCTCCTCCTTCTCACCTGTTTGCCGTTGTGTGTGACAGAAGAGAGGATGGTGCGGAGGGTCTTGAAGCCCATGGCGATGTCCAACAGATGGGCGGCGAAGAAGAAGTTGTTGTAGTGGCCCAGAATGGACATGGTGGTGTACCATACCAGGTACAGGAAAGACTGGTAAAAAAGAACAAGACGTTTATCAGAATCCATCCGTTCATAACATCATCATCATCAATCTACTCAACCATCCATCCGTCAAATCATGCATTCAGCCATCCATGAAACCGCCAAACAGGACAATTAATCTCCCAAGCTCGAGCTCCAACTTACATTGTCTGTAAACACCACTCCCATTTTCCAGACGTGGTACTTTGTATCGATTGAGCTCAACCTGGCAACACAGACAGGTTGAAATGAGAGGTTCATATTTTCTATCTGACCTCTATTTTTGCCTCAGGCATTTTCCAGCCTGTCTACGCTTTATCAGTCCAATCTCTCACCATGACACCAGTGAAGCCTCCTTAGCGACAGCTTCCTCCGTAGGGATGAAATCCAGGGCACTCTTATCCAGGCCCAGCAGCTCTGCTATCCTCTCTGCTCCATACAAGTCTCCATACTTTTTGATCACCTTCACACAGCAGCAGAGAGAGAGAAACAGAGAGGATGACTGTAAGTGACATCTAGCTCAGATAAGACTTTGCGTCCGTGAGAGATTACACCGAAATGACATAAATAACTTACTTTACGTTTGACAAATTTATCCCAGTAGTTGTTTGGGAAAGAACTGGTGAAAGAAAGGATAATTAAACTTTTGTTCATGCACGATTCTGACTCAGAATTTAATAACTGAGCTGTAGGTGGCTCACGGGGTATTGATGACCAGCCTGTCCCACTGTCCTTTGATGTCATCATCAGACGGCTGCTCGGTGATATAGAGGCCGGCAAACTCCAGCTTCCTTGCTATCTCCTTCTCACGTTTAAACACCACCAGTGGCACCTTTGACACACAGGACATAACGTAGAATGGTATCACAATATGCTTGCATATAGTGCAGGACTGTGTGTATATGCATTTGTTGAAAAATAATAGATAAAAACTAGAAAAAAAAGTCTGTTTCTTGTCAGTGCACCTTCAGGTAATAGTACCCCACTACACACAGGAAAGATATGATAGTGTGCAGTATTGCCAGACAGCGAAGCGTCGGTGCCATGTAGCCTGTGCTCTCCTGCAGAACAAAGTACTCAAGTGCTCCTTCGTCTTCCTCCTCTCCCACGCGACCTCGACCGTTCCAGGGGTCTTCATCATCAGAGTAATCTCCAGTTACCTGAAAGACAGCCAGACATTTTTAAGTCTTCAGCAACGCAAATGCAGCAATCTGTAATCTCCAGACTCTATATGGAGTCTTAATACAAGCTTACTTTGTAGAAGAGCAGGATAAAGTTGATGGCAAAGGCAACAAAAAGTGCCAGAAAGCGAAGGTTGTAGAAGTTTCTGGCCAGGTAGTTCTGTGAAAATATATGGGTTGTAAATTTGCATCTTATTAACAACGTCAAATAATCTTTTTAAGATGGCTGTGAGGGAAATATCTGACCAGCATCTTAGTCTGGTAGACTTCCACGCCGGCGAAGAAGCTGGCCATGAAGGCCTCTGGTGGTTCTTTTCTTTGGCCGAGCCTCTTCTTTGGGGCTTTCTTCTCCTCTGCTGCCAGCTCTAGAGGGGCTTCGTCTTTGGCCTTGTCATGGTCCTTCTTCTCGCCATCTTCTGAGCTGCAACAATAAATTCTGTTTTAGTGACACACTAATAATACCACTGCGAGGTCACAGACACAAACATACATGCAAGAATTAAACTAGAAGAAATAAGTCAGTTTACTCAGTGACTGAAGTTCAAATAACACTGAGACTTGACTTTCTATCATTCCTCATACTTAACATTTCTAATGTTGGCATTGCAGAAAGCAAAACACATTGATATGCTCAGTGGTTAATGATTGAATTACATCAATTCCTCTGAGGATAAACAATGAACACTCACTCTCCTTTCTCTGAATCAGATTTGTAGTCTCCATTTGCAGCCCTCTTCTTTGCAGCCAGCTGTAACAAATGCATTATTTGACCATCAATTACTTTAACAGGTTGTTGCTTATAATAACAAATGCACTTCAAGTAAATTGTCTATTATAATGTTGTAGTGTTTTTAGTGTCTATTAGTTAAGGCATGATTAGGAATGGAGCCATCATCATTCCATTTGATTTAACATCATTACTGACCTGTGCCTTCTTCTGCTTGACAGCACTGGCAATAGATGGAGCGTCCCCCACCACCACCTCAGAGACATCCCCCAACCCAGGCTCAGTCCCGTGCTTTCCCTCCTTCTTGGGCTGGATGTTCATCAACTCAGCCATCAGGTCTGCTTCCGCTGCGTCACCCTGAGCCATCTGTCCCATCTCTGCCAATGCAGACGCTTCACTTGCCTCCAACTTCTCCGTCTCCAACACATCTCCATGGATGCCAAACTGAGTTGGATCTGGCATATTTCCCAAAATATCTGTCACTTTCATATTTCTAGCCCCTTCAACGAGGCCGCCGCCAAACATGGTGGTCCACAGGATATGGAAGAAACCCCAAATGAGGCTGTAGACAAAGTGGAAGAGTCCTGTGATGATCATCCAGAAGAAAGAGAAGAAGCCTCGTACCATCTCCTTCACACTCATCTTCCTGAACTTCCTGTACTGCCGCTTCATGCTCTTGAGAGTCAACACTTGGCGGAAGTGACAAAGGCTTTTTCTCAAAGAGATGCAGGCAATTGTGAAGGCAGAAGAAGACTCCAGCATCAGGTTTTCCTCTTCTGCCTCCTCCTGGTTCTCCACCACACTCTGGTTGTCGTCCTCCTCTTCCTCCGGGCGCTCCAACGGGTCTGGCTCTGAAATTTGTGAAGCCAGCTGCATCTCAAAGATGGTGTCCTCACAGAAGTTGACAAACAGTTCCATCTTCTCGCTCTCTCCGCCTTCATTGACAACATCGAAGATGAACTGCCGCTTTGATTCCTTGACCTGGGGTTTTTCCCACTGGGTGCGACTGGACTCACTGATCTCGAAGTAGACTCTCTCAATGCGCTTGGCTCCACCCATGATCTCAATACGACCCAAAAAAGGCTCAAAGTAGCTGAGAACGCTCTCAGCCAGGTCGAGGAAGGTTGAGAGGCGAGCATCATGAGGCATATGCTCAGAGAGGTTGGTTAGCAGCACAGCTACATTGAAGCCAATGTCCTTGGCAGGTTCGTGGAATCTCTCCACAAACTCCTCGTAGTTGAACATGTCATTCTCGTCGGCCTCAGCACAAGAGAGCAGAAACTCAATCTCAGACTGGGAGTACTGTTTCTGGTTCTCCATGGACTTCTGGAAATCCTTCTTTGAGATAATCCCTTTGCTCTCAGGGTCGTACTCCCTGAAGCTGTCTGAGGTGGTTAAGTCCTTCAACTTGAGGAACATGTCAAAGAATTTCAGGATCATCTC
Organism: Caranx ignobilis; assembly: GCA_021432705.1. Lineage (NCBI taxonomy): Eukaryota > Metazoa > Chordata > Actinopteri > Carangiformes > Carangidae > Caranx > Caranx ignobilis. Next base: position 10,631,472 of record MU269985.1, read on the forward strand.
CACATTGCTTGAAGATTCCACTAAAGTGTCCACCATCTGTTTTCCAATGGTCCCATTGACAACATTACCTGTGAAGTTATGAACAAAGTTTCAGATTCAAAGTCAGAATATGAGTCAACAATCTCCATACAGATTAAACAAAGCTGCTGCTGTAAATATCTGCTTACATCAAGCAAATAAATATTTAATGAAAGCCATAAAACATCTTTGTAATTAAAGTTGCTGCTGCAGCTAATAGTGAGTCATGGAAAAGTCAACCTTCGAGAAGAGAGAGCATCATGACAATCATGTCCTTCTGCAGGTCCAGCAGCTCCTTCAATAATTCAATCTGACTGGAGTCCTGTAAGAAGAGGACAGAAAGAGGAAACCTTGTGAATCACACACTACACTATATCACACAGATTACTGATGGCCTTCCGTTAAGGGCACTGCCACCCTGTGTAATATCTCCGAGCTGCATTTGGAGAGATCAAGGCTGCTGCAGATCTAGGGGACCCACAATGGTGCTGCTGGTGCCCAGAAGGCCCTTGTAGGAGAAATACATCCATCAGCGCCAGGGTTAATGCTATTTTACTGTCTAGGAGCAGATGGCTTGGTCACTCTGACTCATTTAGGGTCTCCATAGAGCCTGTATTTAGCATACCATAAATCTGAGGCCTTCTTTGTTGCCTTCAATTCAGACTCGTCCACCTGTGCTCTCCTTCATCCTGGTTTCTACTGTCAGACCAAGATAAGGTTAGGTGGTTGGATATCATCCCACTCCTGCCTTATTGGGAATGGAGGAAATATCAGAGATGCAATCATATATCATATAGCTGAGTGGAATTACATATGTGATTGTACTGCAGTAGCCCGGGGTTATTCTTTAGCCTGCAGAGACCTCTAGTGGTAACAGATTTTTCAAGGGAGACTTTAGCTGACTAAAACAAAGGTAACTGGTGGGTGAAGGATTCTGATATCTGATCTTTTAGGAAAATACCAACACTTTCACATAAAAATATTGAGTCTTACATTTAAAATTTGACTAAAGAAGGCAGGAAAATGTACATTAGTATCACAGATATACAGAGCTCAGCATGTAAAATATTTATCAATATAATGTGCGTCCTGTGTACATGACTTCATCATTACAGCTGATATATAAATTGGAATAAGTAGTAATATTTCCTTGTAAAGTCTAATAGCAAACTAGAATGTCCACGACTGACAAATACAAAGCAACGCTATTGCTTCAATGTAGACAAATAGTAGATACCTGGGATAACTTCATCTGCATGTTGGCAAAAACATGCAGGAATCCCACCACAGCATCCCACAGCCTGCTGTGAGCGAGACTCTGCTGATTCCCAATGCAGGGACCCTGGAGTAAACAGAAAAGTTTACATATTGAAACTCAGATAATTCACATACTGTCATCAAATATTTTAATTACTGTAGTTCTTCTCTTGCGTTGCGCTGTGATGTCCTACCTGTATATATTCAGTTAAGGAGTTGAAGACCTGCTTGGCCACAGCCAGTGCTTTGGAGAAGTTTCTTTGACCAGCCTCATCAATGACATCTTTACCAGAGTAGTACCAGTAGAAATCACTGATGGATTCCTGATAGAGGAAAATAAATAATAAGACATCAAAGAAGATCAATGAATATATATATATATATATATAAAAAATTATGTCATTATAAATCTTCACTACCCTACCTGGAGCCTTAGCAGATAGTCTACAGTACTAATGATGATGTTGACAGTAGTTGTGTTCCCTGTTTGAGTCCTCAGGAAGTTCTGAAAATCTAAAAGAATAGTTGGTTGCAGAGGAGCACGTTCACAGCTGTGTCATTCAGAGATACAGTGCAGCTCAGGGTAACTGGTGTTTTGAAGAGCATCCACCTACCATTATTGTGGCCCTCACAGAGAAGCTGCAGAAACCTAAACAGATCCTTAGTGAACTCATCATTCTGCAATACCTTGGAACCTGAGGACAGGAAATGAGATTGACTGTTGCTTTCAGCATTGAGGAGGTCAAAGACCCATCATTTTAATGTCAGTACAGGCATCCGAGCTTGCATAGCTTTCACTTCTCATAAAGCTGCTGTCTGGTTGTGAAACAGCAGCAAATTATATGCACTATACTGAAAGTTCAGGAGACAGACAAACAAGGTATAGTGCATCATTTCACAAATGCAAATAAGGTTTAGAACAGGAATGAAACTGAGCTTTGTTGTTAAACACCAGCAAAGCTTTGTTGCTTCTTACAAACAAAGCTTTGGGATATTTATTTCTTAATACACGCTGGTTAGTATCACTAAAATTAAGAAACATAAAAGGTCCCACACAAATGACAAGCACTGACTTTTTATAAAAGAAGACGTGGGGAGGTTTGAGTCAGTTTGAGGCACCTGACCATGGACTGAACAATCTAGTCAGATGTCACAGGAGCATGCATGCGTTCCCTCAGTCCAGGTTATAAAGAAGGTGGCTGTTTTGCATTCAGGGCAAGGGAGGAAGAGCAGGAGGAGGAGGAGGAGGAGGAGGAGGAGGAGGAGGAGAGGGAGGGAGGGATGGGGGGTAGAAGGATTAGGAGGGAATGAGGAAGGAGCTGAACGGAGAGCAATCAAGATGTCAGCATTGCACAGAATGAGTAGAATCTAAACCATGTATTTACCCCGCTCACTCACGTTGACTGCGACCGATGAGATTTTAAAACATGATCAGAAGAAAACAAACAAACAAACAAAACAAAAGCAGACATAAGCAAAGGAGAAGACATTGAGTTTCAATCAGAAGGAGTAGGAACAGGAGAGAGTGATAGCGCTATAGATATATCTTTACATACTCACACTGATTTGCGACATTGACATGCGGTTACAGTTAAACAAAGTCTTACAGTAAGGTCTGCTCACCGGGCAGGTGTTTAGACTACAGGTTAGACAGAGTACCAGACTAACAGTTACCATCACTTATGCCTGAGCTTATGAGGTGAGAATGAGTTGGAATATGCATGAGAAAAACATATTTACGTACTGTATGCAACCCATCAGATTGAATAGAGACCTCTGATCAAGAGTGGACTTTAATGCAGATGCGGTTGTGACTGTGAGCCTTTAAGTGGCAGACAAAGCCAAGACAGGACTTAAACATACAGTAGCACAGGCTGACCTGCGTGACAATGACGCACAACGTGACACACGGGAGACAAAACGTGACATGGAGATGGGCTTGTGTATGTCAACAAATCAAAGAGCAGATGCTTCATCGAGCTAATGCTGCATCATTTGTCCCAAGGCCAATTACAAGGCTGACTACAGAAGATTAATGTCATGAACCTGTATGAGACGCACTGTGTCACAAAGAGTTTTACTTGGAGACGTCATATAATTTAACGCATAAAGCAGCTGAGGTTTGGACCTCGCGCTGTAACAGCGAGTTACTGTGAAGGACGGAAAGCTCTGTTTCATTGTCAGTTTGCAGAGACACTCAGCATGGGGGTTCTCTCTGGTGATACATACTGTAAAATGATACTAATGCACAGATATTGACTTTTTTTTTAAATTCAGCTCCACAATAAGGTCACAAATACACTGTGTATTGCTCTTTGTATCAGCATGATTAAAAGTCTCCTGGCGCAGGACGAATCAATCACTCCAACTGCTGGTAAATCAACAAGCAGGGCAAATAGTCTCAGACTGTTTACCGTGTTTATCCTCCTCACTTACTTGATCCTTCTTCAGTAACCATCCCCAGACCTTCAGCTTTGTTTTGCCTTTCGAACGCATTCAAGTCCAAGACACTGACAGAGATAAAACACAAGGCTATACTCATATGTTGCATTTCTAGATCCTGTTTTTCAGCTATTTATATTTCAAGAGGTCCCCCACCCAAGTCAGAGGAGAAAATATAATAGTTAGAATATGTCAGTGATATTTTGACAACTAGTCTCTAGTGTGGGTTGATGGGTAAATGCTCCATTACCTGCAGGACATCATTAGTCCAGATAAACTTTTGAAAAAGCCAACATCTCTTTTTTCTTTCAGGTAGTCCAGCATTTTCTGCATTGAAACAGAAGAACAGTTAAAGAGGTTGATGCTGTTTATTGCTCATTTGCTGCATGAGGATGGCAACCCACCTGTTGGACCAGTGTGTTTCCCCCATTCAGAATGGAGATGCCCAGTTTAAGGGTGAACGTTACCATGGCAGTGAGTCGACCTGATAAACACAAATCAAACATCATAGTTAGACCAAAGAGAGCCAGCTGTAGGACGACAGATGGACAAGTGAGTCTTCTTGCCTTTGCTGGCACTGATCATCTGGAGCACCATCTCTGCAGCCCCTCGGTCATGAAGCCTGGCTTGCTGATACAGCATCTTTTGCTTTTCCATTTCCTTTTCCTGCAGAAAATGATAATAATAGTTGACACCACTGCTAAGAATGATTTAAAAACAAAACAGCAGCAAGAATTCTGAGAAATCAATAGCACCTCAAATGTTTTCTCTTTCTCTTCCTCGTCCTCCTCTTCTTCCCCTTCAGCACAGCTCTGAAAGAGAAAACAATGTCAAACCTGCTAAATTTTGCTGAGCTGCAAAGATTTTAGTAAAAAGCAATTTATGGAATAAAATACCTTTGCCATCATATCTGCATATGCTATGTACAGGGGATCCTCTTCTAAAGAACTAACAAAAAAGGAAGAAAAATATCCAGAGGTTAAACCTTATATAGCTCACAATCACAATTCATCTTTAAATAGGAAGCAGGTTGATGTGATAGTATTTATAGCCACAGCATTGTATGCACAGTAAGCAACAAAATTGCTGTGTTTCTCTCTTAGCATAAATATGTGGCAATAATTTAGCTTAATGCAGCTCTTTATTAGCTAAGAGGTGAGCCAAACTATTATGTAGCCCAGATGGAGTAAAGCATGCTGGTGCCAGGAGGCCAGGTGTGTAACTGTGAGTGTGTATTTACCTGCATTCAGTCAGAGCGTTGTGGCTGAAATGCAGAATGAGCTGGTGAAGTGGGTCTGGTTGTTTCCTGACCTCCTCCTCCTCCTCTTCCTCCACTTTGGGCTGCGTTTTCTGGACAAAGCCACACAACACTGGAGCTTAGGGCTGTAGCCTCAGCATCAATGATACAAGCGACTGAGTTGAGAAATCTGTACTGTGACACCTAAACAGTAGGTGCAATGATAAGAAACTGTCACCTCGCTGTCAAGAGCTTACCTTCAGAGAATCAGGTGGTGTTGGAAAAAAAATGACAGCGATTGGATCCACTGACAGCATGCACATGCACAAGCATGGACACAGTCACAGGCACAAGCACATACAGTAGATGCATACAGAGGGTGACTCTCTAGGTTTATTCTCTATCATAGATTTCCTCTCATTTTGTCCTTGAGCAAAGATAACTCATCATATGAGACACATTGGAACTAGTTTTTCTTGTGGTGAGGGGGTTGCTTCAAATTAGTGTTTGGCTGGCTGGATCATAAAGTTCTTCATCTGTTAGATCATTAACTTCTTTTGTGATGCCCCGTGGCTCTAATCTCAAATAATGTGACAAAGAAAGAGCTAGAGGAAGATTAGATTTTCAAAAGTTGTACTAATTTAAATTTTATTGTCATTTCTTTATTGAAAAAAAAAAAAAACACCCACTAGCACAGAAGGTTTTGTCGCATTTCAACGAGCACTCATGACAGCCTCTAATTTTAGATGAGATAACTGAATTCAACTTAATTTCATGAAGTCTGTAAGCACTGTCAACCAATCTATGTTCAGTAAATCATAGATTCAAAGTACAAAATGAAGTTGTACAGGAAGCAGATATGGTACATGCTGTACGTCTGCTTTCATTAAAACAAAGTCAAGACACAATTGTCACATTGAAAATTGTGAAAATTTAGGAAAGGCACCACAACTTTCATAAATTTCATCTGTAAGTCAAAGCATCATGACCAGATGCTCTCTTACTGCTCCCAGAGCTGGCTCTGACATCAGCGGTGATGTCATGCTTGCCAAAAATGGGTGTGTCTGAGAGACACATGAAAAAACATTGTATGGATGACTGAGTATGACTCAGTGGTGCACTGTGGGATTGGCACACTGACACAAGTAAAAGGGGGGAGTGGTGGGGCATCCGCTCAGCTCCCCAGCCAACAAGATGGCACTGGGGACAACACAGGTACTTACTGCAAGATCCTGCACTAGCTTCTCCTCAAAAGAGTACTCCTCTGTTTCTATCCATATTCTCTGATAGGCCAGGAGGAAGAGGTTAATAGAGCGATGCCTAAGGAAGGGTGAGAGGAGATTAGCCTGGGTTAGATAGCAACAGAGGGGACAAGTCCCTTCAGGAGAGGAGGTTAATACTGGTTAGTTTAGGGTACTGGCACATCCAGCGGGTCACCATAGAGTAATCTGTCACTTTGATGATAAATACAGAGCTGTGATGAATATGTTCCCTGTTACACTGTTGATCTAGTCATAATTTCTAAAACAAAGTACTCCCCAGCTCTCATCAGCAGGCAGAAATTAATTCAAGGGTGGTTACAGCAGGAGTAGTTTTGCATTTTAGTGAATATAATAATTTACACTCTTAAGAAATCTCACTCGTGTGTGTATGCTAAAGCCAAGGAACAGTTAGCTTAGCCTAGCATGCAGAGTAAAAACAGCTCCTAGAGTCTGCACTGTTTGCAAGTCTGGGCAAACAGGCACAATGTATAGATATGGACCAGCGGAAATACCAGTGTGAAAATCTGAGTGGGAGTTACAATTTGTAGCCTAAACTGTGCCTGGAGGAAAGCAAGCAGTAGTTAAGAGAGGTGTGCAAAGTCAAGTCATCAGATCAGCACTACGTTACCGTCAGCATGGAGAGCAGACTGTCACAGTCTGCGTTCTCATGCATTATCTCCAGCCAAATGTGTCGGTAGGAATTCAGGAAGTAATTATTATTTGTGTGCCTGAGGGGATGAGGTACAATAGAGTGTAACACTGAGGAGAGAACAAAGGCTGAATAGAGAGACAAAAGAGAAAAGATGACATCTGAATGCATGAAACTCAGGAGGAGTCGACATTACCCAGAAGCTTCACATCCATCCCTCAAATAGTACACAATCTCAAAAAAAAAATCAATGGAGACTGCATTGTAAATACTGTCAAATAATTAGTAGCTACAGTGTGTCATATTTCACTGTCAACAACTCTGAATAAATGAGTCATGCTGTCAGGCAGGCGGACGGCATCGTCTGAGCACATACTGAAGATGACCACCCCCAGGTTGGGCCTCATAATTGTTTTCCTGCCTACTGTAGCTCTATGCCTCACTTCCAGTGATTGAGTTACAGAGCAGCAGGGCATGAAATTGCTAGTGTCCCTTTTTTTCCCCTACTCCTTGATAACAGCTGCGGGCCAGACATTCGTCCTACAAACGGAGGAAGCGAAGCTGTGTATTAATGCAGGGTAAAAACCAAGGAAGAGAGAAATGAGAGTCGCGAGTCAGACAGAAGAAAAAGTGTGTGGATGTTATTTGGCCAGAAAACACAGGGGTGATGCCACAGCACCTGGCTACACAATTTCACATCTGCTACACCTACGACAGGGGGCCCTCTGCTACTGTCAAATCTTTGAGTGTGTCATCATGGATTCATTAATATAAGGCTGTCTAGCATAATTTATTAAACGGAGGTCATGTGTGCATGGTGTAGATTGAAAGATACACAGTTATACCTTGGTAGATTATAAAGTGGAGCCATGCGGAAGCAGGCTACAACCGCTCTCTTCCTTTGCTTGGACAGCAACTTCTGCCAAACACATTTTTTGGATCTCAGTGGCTGTTCCACCTAATGGGAGAAGAAGAAGTCATGATTATAAATCAGTGCACTGGGTGTCTTTTTCCACCACACAAAACCAGAGATAAAAAAGAATTACTGCTGAGAACTGAAAACCAGCATTTTCATTATCCCTCCTGTTTTGTATTTTGGTGACTCATCCTGAACCCGACTGTGCCTGCACTGTACGTCTGGTAATAATGTTCCTTCACATTCCCCTTGAGTCTGTCACTGAGCATGATGAATAAATGTTTGATTAAAATAGAACCCAGAGTTTCATTTGCAGCTCATGATGTGCTCAGGAGTCCATAAATGTCTGGGCCTGACCTGCTCCAGGTTGAAGACAGCAGCGGAGATCCTCTGGATACGGTCCACCACCCTGTCAGGGTCTGGAGGCGACTCGATCCTCATCACTATGTCCTTGTACAGGTTAAGCTGCCACCTCACTGCAGGGTCCTCGGACTGGGGGGGATTGTGTCACAAAGGAGGATGTCAAATACCAGCCAACAGCCTATGGAAGCTAGTTACCACTTACTGAGGTTCTGGTGTCAAATTGTTCACCTTTTCTCGAAGATGCAGATTCTGCCGAATGTGATCTTTGACCTCATCATCTGTGTCTTTCTGTTGAATGACAGGAAGCATTAAAATAAATAAATTTGCTTTAATGAACACATATGTAGAGCTTCCATGGTTTGAAGAGCAGATGGTTACATGGTTATTGTTTGAATGTCAGCGTGTGTTCAAGGTCATGTCAAAGTTGTCTCACCAGGAGGTAGCGAGTCTTGGCCAGAGATATGAGCTCCTGATCTCCTGGCGTACACATGTTGAGGCCAATTGGCAGCATCTTCTTCAAAGCAGCCACAATAAGCGAGGTCTGGATAGAGTAGAACTCACCGCGCCTTTTCTTGTGTTTCCTCTCCTGGTCTTGTCCTCCAGACTGAAAAAAAAGTCATATTAATCCCAGACAACTCACAATGGTGAATAACATCAAGCTATAAGGGTTTAATAGCTGGTGTTTTAAGGTAGCACAAACAGTTTTTTCTGGTTTTGGAAAGATTAATGTTGTACTAATGCATGTCTTTTCAACATTTAAACTGATACTTTTGGAGTATTTTATTTCACAGTGGGAGAGCTCACACTGTATTTGAACAAAAGCCAGAGGCACTTGAGGCATTTACTTTTCAACCCAGGCAAAAATCTGTGACCAGACTAGATCTGTGCCACTGAAGCAGGAAGAAGTCTCACACCTCAGCTGAAAAGCAGAACAAGCAGGCTGCCACTGTTAGAACAGCAAGATGTTACCACTGAGGAAGAGACAAGAATGCATTTTTGAGCCAAACTGAAGCAGCTGCCTCAGTGAAAACACTAATTTCCATATAAATGTACACACTATCACACACACAGAGCTTTATCACACATCAACTACAACATAATATAATTTAGCTTGAGGTAACTATTGGCCAAACACACCAGGGTACCACAATCCATCAACTGCAAACACACTGTCGGCATGTGATCACATGGTTTGTTACAGAAGGGCTGAGCGTCATTACTCCAGATGAGATGTGTTCCGCCCCCATGAGGCAATGAGGAATGACCAAAGTTACCATGCCACACATGATGATGAATAGATGCTACAAATAATCAGGTGAGACAATATATATATATATACATATATATATATGTGTGTGTGTATATATGTATATGTATATGTGTGTGTATATATATACACACATGTGTATATATATATATATATATATATATATACACACACACATGTGTGTATATATATATATATCTTTTTTTTTTTTACACTATAAAATACTATATAGCACAGCGGCACAAGCTATTGGCTTTTCTGCTTGGTAACCAGAGCACATAAGTCAATAAGCTGGCAGGTAAACAGCTCATGCACTGCAACACTCTACCTCTTCCTTAGAGGACTGTTCGAGATAGAGAGATAGAGAGATAGAGAGAGAGAGGAGGATAGAAAAGAAGAAGGAATGAGAGAGCAATTAATGGAGGCTCACAATCCTCAAATGGACCGGCACTGCAATGACAACCATTTGTTTGCCTTTAAAACTCTTAAACCAGGCAGACAAGAAAATAAAGTAGCAACCCCTGTAATGTTGACAGGGGCTGAAGGTGGAGCTGGAGAAAGGTTTGTTAATAAAACATGCATGTATGAATTCACTCACACACTTGCACACACTCACATAAGCCATAAGTCAAAATCCATTCTATCATACTCATGTTATTTGTGAAGAAGTTGATGTAGGTTCCAATAAAATAATCTCATATATGACGTGTGTGTGCATGTAGTTCCTCTGAGACTGGCCTTTTACGTATTATAAGCACATATACACAGAAATTAATGTGTCAGCATAGCGGAGAAAATGTTACGCTCCATATTTCTCTACTGAGGTGATAATGTGCTACCTGGTGTGTCTCTGCAAAGCTCCATAATAAGGAAATAAAGTCGACTGTGGTGAGATGTAATGTGAAGACATAAAACCTACCTTAGACATCTTGGTTTTATTATCTCCAGTCAAGAAGGAAAGGTTGTTAATTTCATTTTGAACCACAAAGTTTTGCTCCTCTCGTTTGAAATTCTGATGAAACACACATGTGAAAGGCAGACACTGTAACTGTGCTGTATCAGAAGTCAAAGTAGTAGTTTCTCTTGTTTAATATGTATGAATTGCAGAAAGAACTTACATGTGACTTGCACCAGAGGATAAAAATCTCAGCAACCATTCTAAAGAGCTCATTGGAGTCGGCATCTGGTTCTTTCAGCCACCTGGACCTGCGGTGACAGAGATAGATTAATACATCCCCTGGACTTTTTCTGCAAACACTAACACAAAGTCATCCTCCCCTAAATACACCTTTTAAAAATATTCCATCATCTGCTCCTCAGCAAGCTAACCTGTTGTTGTCCACATAACGGATGAGCATGGGATAAAAGGCGTAGAGGTCCCTGCAGAGTACAGCAAACTCATCCAGGATGAGCAGCTCGGCCTCCTGGGTGTCCCCTTTACTGTCGGCTTTTAACAGCTCCTCCTCAGCCACCACCTTCACCGTCTTCTTCTTCAGCTTCTCCAGTGTGGGCAGGAAGTGACTCTTGAGCAGGTCTGCTCGAGCCTTGCTGATGATGGGCTGCACATACACTGAAGAGTGAAGGAGAGAGAGATAATTCCTTTGATACAGCTGCTGGATGTTAAAATCTGAATGTAGCAGAAAGTTGATGGTATTCCAGGGTTTTTTTCACATAAACAGTAACTGCTTTCCACCTATTAGCAATTCAACCCTGTCAGCTTTTATATTTCCTCAGTTTCATTTACTTAAGTGTGTCTTGAGTTTTTTACCCTCAGTTTTTGCTCACCTGCAATCCTCTTCATCCAGGAGGCTTCATCAATACCCAGGTTGTTGTTAAGGATCTTGAGGATGTTGCCCAGAATAAGGCTGAGGTGTTCTGAGGTGACGGTGGTGCAGCAGACACTGCCGCCGCTGGCCGGCTGGTTCTCAGGCCCCCTCTCCCACCAGTAGGACAGATAGTTACACAGCATGGGCAGCACCACCTCAATAACATGAGGCATCTCTGTGTACCGCGCTCCAGACTCTGCCATGTCATTGATGTCCTTCATCAGGCCATCCAGCCGTGGCATCCCGGGACACATCTCCTCCACTGAGTCTGGTATTCCAAGGACTGAAAACATCACAGAGGGTTTTTATGACACTACAACAATGTGTCATGAAAGTTTATGTTTCTTATTATTATATATTTTATAACTTTATGAAGAGGAAGAGTGTTTTTCAGACTGAATAGCACTGACACAAAGGCAGTGTGCTGAGAGGGGTGTTCTCCATAATAACAACTGTTTGATTTGCCACCTTAGATCACTTCTTATTACAGTGTAAGCTCTTATTTTAGAATAATTACATATGACTCACCGGCTCGTTCTCTGGCACTCTTGGTATTAAAAACAGAGCAGGGGTTATATGTGTTGAGCAATGGCTCCAGGAAGGCCACAGGCATGGCCCCAGCCAGGGTGGCCAGGCACTGGCCCAGAGCTGGCAGCTGTCTGAGGGACACAGAGAGGGTGAGAATTGGTGAGAGCTGCAGTGACCATGAGCCGGTCTGTTCACTGAGATTTTAATGAATCCCAATTGAACATTGAAGTGAGGATACCTTTCTACATAGATGTTTTTTCCAGTGCCCAGTGCATAGAGGCTGGTCAGGATTCGATAGCAGGAGACCTGGACATCATCCACTGCAAAAAACAAACAACTCAATTCTGTGGTGTACTACCATAACCACCACTACGTATTAAAAATATCTAGTCATATTACGTTTTAAAGCAATAACAGATATTTTTAAAAACATAAACACCCAATATCCAGTGTTAAAATGGTAATAAACAAAGCAGATATATAAAATGTTTATACATGTCTTCATTAAATATTGTAAAACACAATGCAGCCTAAGTTACAAAAATAGGCTGAATGGATATTAACTCTGTTAACTCTGAAGCACCGTGAAAACCCTCATTATTATGCTAATGTATATTTATAAGCGGATCCTGTGAAGCACATTTGTGTGTGACATAATGACATGATGTTCCATGGTGTCTGAATGTAGAAAGCATATAATCACTGTATTATAATAAACTCAACATTGACACTTGACTCCAGTTTATTTTATCAGCCTCTCACACAACATGTTTGATCATTCTCAGGCTGTCGGGACTCACGCAGCAGGTCGACTCCAAAGTGGTGCTGAGTGATGTGTTCAAACAGAGCGGTTAAGATGGGGAGCAGAGCTACTGTGGTGTAGTTGATATTCTGCGACACCCCTTTCATCTGAGAGCGGGAGTGAGTGAACTTCCCCAGCTTCAGGTTCTCAAACGTCTTCTCCAGGTCCTCTGCGGCGTTTTCGAAGAACGTCCGCAGCCCCACCCGCACCGTCTCTGAGCCTGACTTCATCACCGTCCTTTTTGAGTGAAAGAGAGCGTGATAAATGACTGAAAACAAATTTGCAGATATGTAAGGACCGGGCTATAATAAACCACTGGCTAGCCCTTGGTATGCAAAGGACAACGCTGTTTACCAAGACTAGGACATGCTCACATATGCAATTACTTCACTCTCGCAGTCTGTGAAGGTTTTAGTCATGAAATATGAGACATGAGTATCAAACCCCCTGCCCTTCCACCATGACAGAAATGATTTATTTAATGAACTAGGTGCATATTAAAATCCAAAGTGAGTTTGCCAACACTGGAGCCTAGAAATACTGTATGACACACTGAAATACCCCAATGCATTAATATGATTAGTCTGCCTATATTCAGCATTTTACAGTTCATAACATTACTGAATGATTTAGCCATTGTTAAGCCTTGATGTGTCCCAGTAGGAAGGTGAAATGAAAGACAAGAGTCTGTGGGCATCAGCTGCAGCTCTACAGAGCAAACAACACACAATAATATGTTGCCGATTTAACCTCATTAGGTGTGAGCTGCATTAACAAACAGTACATTGTCTCTAAAGAACACCATAAGCCTTGGGCAACATGTGCCGCATGAAATTTGTTTTGCTTATTTAAATGCCAGAGGATGCTCTTTCTTAATGCCAGTGCCTCCCACAAGACACTGGACTTATAACAGTTTAAAAGAAGAAGTTCATGACAAATATGCTCATCTTCTGGGCCCAACAGACTCTAATTCATAGCTTTTCACTGGGAAAACGTAATTGGTTTCTCTCATAATAAACATTTATATATAGTCATTGTCAAACTGAGCTTTTCTTTGAACTTTTCATTCCACGTGAAATAGAAATTCAAAAGGTGCCAAGTCCTTTGTCTGCCAAATTGTACACCCACCTGGTGTCCAGAGTGTGTGCCAGGATGTGCAGACAGCTCACCATGGTGGTGGAGTCACTCCCTACAACGCACCATGAAACACAAAAGCAATCAGTGTAATGTGAAGATACATAATGCCACCAATTGTTAAAAACTCTCTTGATCTGAACTAGACCTCTCATGGTGGCATTGCTAACATTATGGCTACACACAGCTCTCAGACAAATGTGCATGTTGAGGGTTTGAAAAAAAATACCAAATAATTAATTAAGTTTTTTTTTTTTTTTTTTTTTTTTTTTTTTTTACAGTTTTAAAGATAAATGCTATGGTATCAAAATATCAATGTGGTGAGGATATGAAAACACTTGTTCACATTCACACTCATATATTCCTGACCAGTCTGTAGTGATCATCTTACCAAAGAGTGAAATCCTATGTCTGACAAGAGCTGCCAGTTTACAAAACAGGCTGGAGGAGTGACGGTTAGAAAAGGGGAGGAAACCAGAAAAGCACAATGAGTAGATTGTTGAAGAGAAGAATTAGGAATTAAGATTTTTAGAGATGAAGATTTTAAGTAAAGAAGGGTAAGGTTTTTATTGTTATGCTGTTATGCTGCTTAATGTCATTTTATGAATGGGTACCTGGTGACCATTTCCTTCTCCTTATTAGAGGCGTAGCCACTGCTGCTCAGGTTCTTGTTGGGGGAGGAGAGGAAGTAGAGAGAGTGGTTTTTGAAGTACTGGTCGATAAGAGGGAGAAGAACCTGAAGGAAAAAAGTGATAATGATGAGACAAAATTATATTAATGGGAAATAACATTTAAGTTATTTATATTTGTACAGTGATTGAATTTGTTTCGTGTCCTCACTTTTGCAAAAAACTTGATTTCTTGCTCATGAGGAGAGCGGTCTGTTTTTCCACTCGCAGCCATGGCCTCTGGATTGAAAACATGAATGTATGTTTAGGAATGGGCAACAACAGCAAAACAACATATGTGTCTTGTAGTCCTGACTTAGATAATATGTCATACCCAGATGGGTGATGAACTCCTGAGCTGAGTCAACATATTTGAGCAGCTTCTTGAGGAACTTATAGGCAAACCTCTTCTCCATGGAGGAAGAATCCTGCTCCAAGTCCTTCAAACCTCTGCAGCACAATAAGATACTGGCTATAAATAACACTTGACTCTCTCTTAATAGCATTTGATAAAAGACTCCATTGACCACTGACACTCTCATAAATAAATGGGGAAGTTAGGAGGTCATGTGAAGTTTCAAAAAGACATAAACATGATAATATATTCGGTGACAGCAGGTGTGTGTGTGTGCTGACCTTGTGATGCTGTAGCCGTTGATTTGTAGGAAGCGAAAAAGGTCCTGGGCCTTCTCTCGATCACGGGCCTTCTCCTTGGCTGTCAGCGTGTCGTAGGGCACCAGCAGAGGGTGTGTTCCCCCACCTGAAAAACACACAGTGTTCAGAGGGAGATGATCAGTCAAGGGTCTCTACTGAGCATATGTGTGAAAGCATATAATGAAATCAAGTGGCTGGACCACTCAGCTGAACCTATTTAGTCAAGACCATCAAGGCAGACACATGCATATGCTACCAGGCACATATAAACTTTACAAGAACTGAGTGGCACTTAACATCCACCCCCCACAAAGCACAGTCTCATCTCCTGTATGACTGTCTATGATTTACTTAATTAGAAAATCACCTCTGCTTCCAAGGTCACTTTTTTTCTTCTTGGCCCAGATGTTATGGTAATTTTCAGCCACCACCTCCACCATCCCCTTAGAGTAGATACAAACAGGACATCTCAGTGAGAAACCCGTTCCGCCCACATTACTCATTCATGATATATGGCTCTTCATCTTGTATTCAGAGAGACTATTCAGCATGAACAAAAAGAAAAGAAAAAGTACAACAGAACAAATGTGCAAATGTGAGGTTGCTCACCTGCAGCTCCCTGGATAGAACCACGTTGCTCATGTCTATTGGGCTCGGATTGAACCCATTTGCCTGAAAACGTTGAAAAAGATGTAGATTTACAGTGAGATACAGTGTGTTATTAGTTATAAATCGACATTCAAGATTTCTGCTTTAATACCATTTGTGAAGGAATTGTTATTCTTGTCTTATTCTGTCTTTAGTCCTTCAGTCAAGCCAAACATAAAGATATTGGCATTGTGTGACACAAATACACACAAACAGGTCGACAGCTCCTTATGGTCAGTGCTCAGAGAAAGATGATGATGTGTCTGTCTGATTAGCTTTTTCTTGACTTTAAAGCAGTGGGTTTAATTCCCTTGTCAAAAGAGATCACACTTGGCCCCCGGTAATTTTCTAGTTTAGTAATATTTCTGCTGTCAGGCAAGTTTTCAATTAATTTTTCCCCTTTCAGGCATCTAAACACATCACAAGAAAGTCCTGAAAGAAAGGTTCACAACAGGTGATAAAATAAATAAATAAATAAATAAATCATGTGATAAAACAGAACTGCTTGTGGTAAAATTCAACAACAACCACGTAAAATACATATGTACTCTGTAATATTGCCAACCTCCATTTTAGTGTTCATCTTGTTAGTCAGATTGTTGATCAACCGAAAATCAACTAATCATGTTGCTTTTACTCTGGTTAAATGCATGATTGCATTAAATGCATGAAACACAAGTGTGTTTCTGTACCACAGCTCCTCGTCCTCTTCAACAATGTGTGAGCATCTCTACTACGGCTCCTTCTCCTCAACATGTGAGCATCTCCACTGCTGCAGCTACTCCCCTTCTCGTCTACAGCTGGGGTGGGTGCCGGCTCTATGGTAAACATCCTGTATAGTGCCGGTACCAAAAATAAAATGCCCGGCTGAACTAAATGACTACAGACCGGTGGCCCTGACTTCGCACATCATGAAAACACTGGAGCGGCTGATCTATGCCTACTGAGGCTTGAGGTCAAAGACAAACTCGATCCCCTGCAGTTTGCATACAAAGAACACGTTGGAGTGAATGATGCAGTGCTCTACATGCTCCACCGTGCCCTCTCTCATCTGGAGGAATCTGGCGCTTATGTAAGAATCATGTTTTTTGATTTTTCAAGTGCATTTAATACCATCCAACCCAAAATACTGAAAAAAAGCTCAAAGAGATGGGAGTGGATCCTTCCTTTTTCTCCTGGATCACAGATTACCTGACAGAAAGGCCACAGTTTGTCAGGTTGGGGAACTGTTTTTCTGGGACATTAACGAGTAGCATGGGGGCTCCACAGGGGACTGGCTTCATTCCTGTTCACACTGTATACAGCAGACTTTAAATACATCTCTGAGTCCTGCCACATCCAGAAATACTCGGATGACACTGCTATTGTGGCATGTATTAGAAATGGACAGGAATCTGAATATAGGGATTTGATAAAAGCCTTCAGTGACTGGAGTCACTATAACTGCCTCATACTGAACATCTCAAAGACAAAGGAAATGATCATTGATTTCCATAGGTCCATGCCCCCTCTTCAGCCCGTGAACACTTGTGGAGTGGATATCGAGGTAGTGACAACCTATAAATATATAGGTATACACCTGGATAACAAGTTGGCCTGGTCCCTTAACACAGATGCACTCTACAAAAAGGGGCAGAGCTGCCTCTTTTTCCTAAGAAAGCTTAGATCTTTAAACATCTGTAGTAAGATGCTGCAGATGTTCTATCAGTCTGTGGTGGCAAGTGTTTTATTTTATGCAGCAGTCTGCTGGGGAGGAAGTTTAGGAAAAAAAGCAGGCAAGGAGGCTGGATAAGCTTGTCAAGAAGGCTGGCTCTGTCATCGGAGTAAAGATGGACTCTCTCGGGGAAGTGGTGGAGAGATACACAATGAGGATGATGGAGGCCATCCTGAACAACATGGATCATCCACTTATAATGCTTTGATTGATCAAAGAAGCAGCGGTGGTGGACAGCTCCTCTCTCTTCACAAGATCTTTTATACCCACAGCCATCAGACTCTTTAATTCTTCTGCAAATGGTAGATGAGCTAATAGACAAATGAATTTCCCCTTGGTGATTAATAAAGTAATTTGTGTTCATATTATCTATAATTAATTATATTTTACATATTACAGATTATTGAAAAAATATTTGGTGATTGATTCGTTAGCTACAAGCTACAAGTGTCCAGTATCTAGATCTCGTGGAGGTTTTTCCATTTTTCAGATGATTTATTTCAAAAGTGAAAATTGACATTGAAAATTTCAAAATAAGAGCCTTCATCTGCAATGCCAAAATAAGAGCATTGATGTGTTGATGTTTGGAACTATAATATTTCATTCTTACACTTTAAAAAAGACATTACATTTAAAGACTTACAGACTTACATTTAAAAAAGACTTTAAGTGATTACACTGTTTGCAGTGTTGTGCTTTTTGTGTATTTTCGTTTTCAGTAGAACAGTAGTACATGTCACATGTCAAACCACAGGATTTTTTTTTTTTAATGTTAAGTCACATGATGCAGCCATCACCGGCTCCAATGATGTCATCACATTCTGATGTCACAGATGATGTCATCACAGGACAGCACAGATGATGTCACAGATGATGTCATCACAGGACATGACATTCTGTCAGAATGTCATGTCCTGTAATATAAAGAATGTTCAAGTGATGCACATATGATGTCATACAGAATGTTCAAAGGATTCCCATGATCTTTAGTACCCTGACCTCAAACACAGACACATCTCTCAGTGGATCCTGACCGTGACCAAGACAAAGTTCGACATTCCTGTTAAGTTACAATCAATGATCAATTGCAATTAGTTAATTACAAGAAATTACGAGTAATTAATAATTACAAGTAATACATTTGAGTAATTAATTAATATACCACAAATTCTGCTACATCTCCAACCGTGCTATACATTCTGTGTTTAGCAATGATGGCAGAACGTGACAACATGTCACCCAAACAAGCACTGCTTGAAAATGAAAACCAGCAACAGGAGCATGCTCCTCAAATGCTGCACAACCTCCAAACCGCCCTGCTCAACTCGCAGATTGAGAACAAAGGGCTGGCTGAGGAAAACGCTGCTCTGAAGCAGCAGATTGAATCCTTGGTGTCAACACACTCTGAGACCAGGACCAGTTTGGAAAACCTGGAAACGGAAATTGAATCTGCCAAGGCCAGGGAAGCTTGGTATCAGGGCAAGCAATGGGATATGGAGCAGTTTATTCATGCAAAGATGTATGAACTCCACTGCTGCAAGGCTGATCTCAATGCCTGCCAGATGAACAGCGACTGGCTCAACAACCAGGTGACTGAAATGACTGCCAGGAAAGAGCAAGCAGAAGCTGAGCTACAAGCTCTGCAGAACACCTGTGAAGAGAAGGACGAAAAGATTCAATCAATGGAGGTCTACTTCGCTGAGTCCCTTGCTCTGTTCAATGAAACCTGGCAGAACGACCAAACAGCCCTGCTCAACTCGCAGATTGAGAACAAAGAGCTGGCTGAGGAAAATGCTGCTCTGAAGCAGCAGATGGAATCCTTGGTGTCAACACACTCTGAGACCACGACCAGTTTGGAAAACCTGGGAATGGAAATTGAATCTGCCAAGGCCAGGGAGGCTTGGTATCAGGGCAAGCAATGGGATATGGAGCAGTTTATTCATGCAAAGATGTATGAACTCCACTGCTGCAAGGCTGATCTCAATGCCTGCCAGATGAACAGCGACTGGCTCAACAACCAGGTGACTGAAATGACTGCCAGGAAAGAGCAAGCAGAAGCTGAGCTACAAGCTCTGCAGAACACCTGTGAAGAGAAGGACGAAAAGATTCAATCAATGGAGGTCTACTTCGCTGAGTCACTTGCTCTATTCAATGAAACCTGGCAGAACGACCAAACAGCCCTGCTCAACTCGCAGATTGAGAACAAAGAGCTGGCTGAGGAAAATGCTGCTCTGAAGCAGCAGATGGAATCCTTGGTGTCAACACACTCTGAGACCACAACCAGTTTGGAAAACCTGGGAATGGAAATTGAATCTGCCAAGGCCAGGGAGGCTTGGTATCAGGGCAAGCAATGGGATATGGAGCAGTTTATTCATGCAAAGATGTATGAACTCCACTGCTGCAAGGCTGATCTCAATGCCTGCCAGATGAACAGCGACTGGCTCAACAACCAGGTGACTGAAATGACTGCCAGGAAAGAACAAGCAGACGCTGAGCTCCAAGCTCTGCAGAACACCTGTGAAGAGAAGGACGAAAAGATTAAATTAATGGAGGTCTACTTCACTGAGTCACTTGCTCTGTTCAATGAAACCTGGCAGAACCAGATAACTGCGAAGGAGGAGAGGGCAGCTGCTGAGCTCCAAGTTCTACAGAAGAGCTGTGCAGAGAAGGATGAAAAGTTCAAAGTGATGGAGGACTTCTTCAATGAGTCACTGGCTCAGACCAATACATCATGGAGGAAGGAGATGATTGCAAAAGAAGGGAAGGCAGCTGCTGAGCTCCAAGCTCTGCAGAAGATCTGTGAAGAGAAGGACGAAAAGTTTAAAGTGATGGAGGACTTCTTCAATGAGTCACTGGCTCAGACCAATACATCATGGAGGAAGGAGATGATTGCAAAAGAAGGGAAGGCAGCTGCTGAGCTCCAAGCTCTGCAGAAGAGCTGTGCAGAGAAGGACGAAAAGTTTAAAGTGATGGAGGACTTCTTCAATGAGTCACTGGCTCAGACCAATACATCATGGAGGAAGGAGATGATGGCAAAAGAAGGGAAGGCAGCTGCTGAGCTCCAAGCTCTGCAGAAGATCTGTGAAGAGAAGGACGAAAAGTTTAAAGTGATGGAGGACTTCTTCAATGAGTCACTGGCTCAGACCAATACATCATGGAGGAAGGAGATGATTGCAAAAGAAGGGAAGGCAGCTGCTGAGCTCCAAGCTCTGCAGAAGATCTGCGAAGAGAAGGACGAAAAGTTTAAAGTGATGGAGGACTTCTTCAATGAGTCACTGGCTCAGACCAATACATCATGGAGGAAGGAGATGATGGCAAAAGAAGGGAAGGCAGCTGCTGAGCTCCAAGCTCTGCAGAAAATCTGTGAGGAGAAAGATGGAAAGATTAAAGTGATGGAGGACTCCTTCACTGAGTCACTGGCTCAGACCAATACATCATGGAGGAAAAACATGATTGCCAAGGAAGAGAAAGCAGCTGCTGAGCTCCAAGCTCTGCAGAAGAGCTGTGACGAGATAGTTAGGCTCATCATGCAAGAGAAGGACAAGGTGATCACCAGTGCCAAACTTGAAAACATTACACTGGTAAAAAAGAACCAGGAGTGCACGCTGGAACTCCAGGACATGAAGACCAACCTCCAGCAATGTAAGGCTGACTGTGCAGCCCATGTCAATGCCCTGCATCAGATGACTACAAAGGAAGAGAAAGCAGTCGCTGAGCTCCAAGCTCTGCAGACGAGCTGTGAGGAGAAGGTTGAGCTCATCATGCAGGAGAGGGACGAGGAGATCACCAGTGCCAAACTTGAAACCATGACATTGGCAAAAAAGAATCTGGAGTGCACCTTCGAACTGGAGAACATGAACACCAAGCTCCAGCAATGCGAGGCTGATTGCGAGGCCAAAGTCAACGCCCTGCAGGAAAGCCTTGCACTGGAGAAAAAAGAGAAAGAAGAGCTGCACCAAAAGAGAATTGACATGGAGGAAAGCTGGCTCAGCAAGGAGAGACACTGGCTGTTACAGACCAGAAGGATGGAGGAGGACATGCAGCGCCTGACCATGGAAAACACTGAGCTTCAGGAAGTGGCCTCCAAAACTGATAAGGAGAAAGCAAAGTTGAAGAAGGAGGAGGAGAAGAGGCTCAAAGAGGAGATGAAGGAGCAGAAGAAGCAGAAGAAGAAAGAAGAGGATATGAGAGAGAAAAACGAGAGGAGGGAGAGGAGAGAAAGAGAAGAGCAAGAGAAGAAAGAAAAAAGGAGAGAGAAAAAAAGGAGAAGTGGGAAAAGAGAGAAAGAAAAGAACAAGAGAGGAAAGAAAAGGAGGAAAGAGAAAAGGACAAGAGGAGGGTGAAGACTGAAAGAAAAGAACAGGAAAGATGGGAGAGAGAACAGAATAAGGAGAGGAGAGAAAAAAAAGAACAAGAGAAAAAAGAAAGGGAAGAGACAAAGAGAAAGAAGGAGAATGGAGGAGTAGAGGAACAACAAGCCTCTCCCCTCAAATCCCCCCTCCCACCTTCTAACCCAACCCCTCCCACCTTCTAATCCCCAAAGATAAAATATATAGATACATTTTTTTACTATTAAAAAAACTAAATATATATATATATATATTTATAAAACTAAATATATATAATATATATTTTTTATAAAACTAAATATATATATATTTATACAAAACTAAATATATATATAATATATTTTATACAAAACTATAACTATATAATATATATTTTTTTATAAAACTAAATATATATATATTTATACAAAACTAAATATATATATTTTTTTAATAAAACTAAATATATATATATATATATTTATACAAAACTAAATATATATATAATATATATTTTATACAAAACTATATATATATATATATATATATATATATATATATATTTATACAAAACTAAATATATATATATATATTATAATATATTTTTATACAAAACTAAATATATAAATTTTTTTTAAATAAAACTACATATATATATTTATACAAAACTAAATATATATATAATATATTTTATACAAAACTATAAATATATAA
Source organism: Caranx ignobilis (assembly GCA_021432705.1). Lineage (NCBI taxonomy): Eukaryota > Metazoa > Chordata > Actinopteri > Carangiformes > Carangidae > Caranx > Caranx ignobilis. The sequence continues at coordinate 10,653,899 of MU269985.1, forward strand.
TATATATTTTTTATAAAACTAAATATATATATATTTATACAAAACTAAATATATATATATATTTTTTTTAATAAAACTAAATATATATATATATATATATATACAAAACTAAATATATATATAATATATATTTTATACAAAACTATATATATATATATATATATATATATTATACAAAACTAAATATATATATATATATTTATAATATATTTTATACAAAACTATAAATATATAATATATATTTTTTATAAACTAAATATATATATATTTATACAAAACTAAATATATATATATATATTTTTTTAAATAAAACTAAATATATATATATATATATATACAAAACTAAATATATGTATATATATATATATATACAAAACTAAATATATATATATATATATATATATTTTTATACAAAACTAAATATATAATATATTTTTTATAAAACTAAATATATATTTATATATTTGTATACAACACCAAATATATATAATATATTTATACAAAACTAAATATATATATATATATATATATATATATATATATATATATATATATTTATAATATATTTTTATACAAAACTAAATATATATATATATATTTTATACAAAACTATAAATATATAATATATATTTTTTATAAAACTCAATATATATATTTATACAAAACTAAATATATATATTTTTTTTTTAAATAAAACTAAAAAAAATATATATATATATATACAAAACTAAATATATATGTAATATATATTTTTATACAAAACAATATATATATATATATATATATATATAATATATATTTTTATACAAAACTAAATATATATAATATATATTTTTATACAAAACTAAATATATATGATATATTTTTTATAAAACTAAATATATATTTATATATTTGTATACAACACCAAATATATATAATATATTTATACAAAACTATATATATATATATAATATATTTTATACAAAACTAAATATATATATATATAATATATTTTATACAAAACTAAATATATATAACTAATATCTTTTATACAAAACTAAATATATATATATAATATATTTTTATACAAAACTAAATATATATATATATATTTTTATACAAAACTAAATATATATAACTAATATATATTATGAAGGAGATGAAGAAGCAGAAGAAGCAAGAAGAGGATGAGAGAGAGAAAAAAAGGAGAAGTGGGAAAAGAGAGAAAGAAAAGGAAAGAGAAGGAAAGAGAAGGAAAGAGAAGGAGGAAAGAGAAAAGGACAAGAGGAGGGTGAAGACTGAAAGAAAAGAACAGGAGAGACGGGAGAGAGAACAGAGTAAAAAGGAGAGGAGAGAAAAAAGAAAGGGAGGAGAGAGGACAGAAAGAGAAAGAAGGAGAATGGAGGAGTAGAGGAACAACAAGCCTCTCCCCTCAAATCCCCCCCCCCCCCCCCCCCCTTCTAACCCAACCCCTCCCACCTTCTAACCCCCAAAGATAAAATATATAGATACATTGTTTTACTATTAAAAAAACTAAACTATATATAATATATATATATATTTTTATACACAACTAAATATATATATAATATATTTTTATACAAAACTAAATATATTATATATATTTTTTATAAAACTAAATATATGTAAAAATATATATTTTTACAAAACTAAATATATACATAAAATATACATATAAAAAAAACTATATATAAAAACAACAACAAAACAACCCTATATTTTTCCTCTCCAGGAACCATCACCTTATCATGGTGGAGAGGTTTGTGTGTCCCTGTGATCCTGACACCTACAGTTGTGTTCAAAATTATTCAACCCCCAGTGCTGTAAAGGGTTTTAGGGAATTCAATGTACATTTGTAATTGTGTTCATAATGAAATCTTACAAGGACTTGTTAATGAACCAAATGCAACTAAAATGACATCAATTGTTTTTGTAATACAGTATAAAATGTCCTTTTTGTGATTTCATTGACACAATTATTCAACCCCTTAAAGGCTACCACTCTTAAGAACAGAGCTTCATTCAAGCGTTTTCAATCAGGTATTGAAAACACCTGTGCATGTCAACAAGCAGCAATCAAGCATAAAGAGCACCAATCAGGCAGATTTAAAATGACTGTGATACTCAGCTCCTTCTAGACATTTACTGGTGTGTTTCCAACATGGTGAAGTCAAGAGAATGGTCCAAGAAGACAAGAGAAGAGGTGATTTCTCTTCACAAGAAAGGACATGGTTATAAAAAGATTGCAAAGATGTTAAACATCCCAAGAGACACCATTGGAAGTATCATTCGCAAATTCAAGGCAAAGGACAGTGGAAACGCTACCTGGTCGTGGCAGAAAGAAGATGCTGACGGCGACTGCTGTGCGCTACCTGAAGCGCAAGGTGGAGAAAAATCCCTGTGTGACTGCTGAAGAACTGAAAAACCATTTGTCAGATGTAGGTACTGAAGTTTCAGCTCAGACAATAAGACGCACACTGCGAAATGAAGGCCTCCATGCCAGAACTCCCAGGCGCACCCCCTGCTGACTCCAAAGAATAAAAAGAGTCGACTCCAGTATGCCAAAAATCACGTGGACAAACCACAAAAGTTTTGGGATCCTGTTCTCTGGAGTGATGAAACAAAATTAGAACTCTTTGGGCCCATGGATCAATGCTATGTCTGGAGGAGGCAGAAAAAGGCCTATGAAGACAAGAACACCTTGCCTACTGTGAAGCATGGTGGGGGGTCAATCATGCTTTGGGGCTGTTTTGCTTCTACAGGTACAGGGAAGCTTCAGCATGTGCAAGGTACCATGACTTCCATTCAGTACCAGAAGATCTTGGATGAAAACGTGATGCAGTCTGTCACAAACCTGCAGCCTGGGAGACGTTGGACCTTTCAACAGGACAATGATCCCAAGCATACCTCCAAATCCACCAGAGCTTGGTTGCAGATGAAGGGCTGGAGCATTCTGGAGTGGCCATCGCAGTCACCGGACTTAAATCCTATTGAAAACCGCTGGTGGGACTTGAAGAAGGCAGTTGCAGCGCACAAGCCCAAGAATTTGACTGAACTGGAGCCTTTTGCCCATGAAGAATGGGCTAAGATACCCGTAGATCGCTGCAAGACACTTGTGTCAAGCTATGCTTCACGTTTGAAAGATGTTGTAACAGGAAAGGGATGTTGTACTAAGTACTAAGAATGAATGTCACTTGGGGGTTGAAAAAATTTGATGATGATGTGAGCACAGAAAAGACGTTTGTGGTTATTTCACCATAAATGTTAAGTTGCATTTGTCTAATTTACAAGTGCCTCTTTGATTTAATTGTGAACAAGATTAATGAAATGAACAAAAAAATGTCAAACTTGCTAAACACTTTATTTCAGTGGGGGTTGAACAATTTTGAACACAACTGTATGTTGTCTGGAGCAATGTGCTCCTGCAGGGTCTCCCATGGCAAACTGGTCTCAGGGGAGGGGCCAGACAAAGAATGGTTCAAGAAGGCCCTATGAGAAAACGAGGCAAAAAGAAGTCACCCTGCCCAGAGGAAGCCCAGGGCCCCTGTCTGTAACCAGGCATGGACAGGGCCCGGGCTGATTGGCAAGTGCCTGGTCAGGCATACAGCCTGAAGAGACTATGTGGTGACCTCCACATCCCGTGGACCCACCACCCATAGGAGAAATCACTGGGGTCGGGTGCACTGCCAGATGGGTGGCAGTGAAGACAAGGGATATACATCCATACATTCATATGAAGTCTTTGTAAAATACAAGTAAATGAAGAAAATGGAATAATATTGTTGTTATTGTTCTCAATTTCACCATTTGAGTAACGCTTGTTCTGGTTATTCTGCACCTATCGACTGACTGTTACACATAGCACTGAGATGTCTATTGTACAGAGTTGAGCCCTAATGACTGGGTAAGAGTATAAGATATTTAGTGTTCACTGTCAGAATTTATTGTGTTGCTTATTCTGTTAAGACCTCTTGTTTATGACATAGAGTTGAATATTGATTATAATTTTAAAGCTGACATTGACAGTGGAAAATGAAAAGGTCACAGACATCTTACTTACAAGGTGAAAGATTTAATGCGGCCAATAAAAGCAAGATGAAGACATACTGTAAACAGTGTGTAACTTTAATATAAATATTGAAGAGAGCAATCATTGGCAGCTTTCATTTTTGTTACTTTTGTGTGCCCCCCCAGATTCACTATTGTTACCCCCTATGCCCCCCACCAGGAAATACTCTGGACCCGCCCCTGATTGGCAACAAAATGACCTTTCCTTGGTAAAGGAAAAGCAAACATGTTATAAAACTTTAACTGCATACAGTAACTGCTGGCATACAAACTGATAGCTGGTGTAAGCCAAGATGAGACCAGTGATTTCCACTCAACTATAAATAATCATCCAGAGTGGAAGTGGAAAATAAACCTAACCGGTGAGAACATATTTACTTACATTCACAATTACCTGTATGATCTGTCTGTCAGTCAGTTTTAACACAATATCACCACATTTTTCTATGAAAATAAATCTAGCCTGGTTTCAAGCTAGGAGAGTTGAAATAGTTAAGGGCTAAAAGTAAATAGTTTAACACTGGGCAGCTAGACCTACTGAACAATGAACAATAGAATACAGTTAAATCTAGTGCAGTAATGAAATTGTTAAAACATCCTATTTCAAATATCAGTGCAAAGTTAACCAGACTGATGTTTACATTGATTCAATTGTCTAAAAATGTTCTGATTGTAATAATACCCTTTTTTATGTAATCAATGGTATTACACCAAATGTTTAATTCCTATTCCTATTATCCCAAATTTTTTTTTCTAATTGTTTGATGATGTTTAAAATACAAAAAAGAAGTGTTGTCTCCTGACTGTAGGCACTAAAATATTGGATAGTGAGTATATCATCATATTTTAGGAGAAACACAGGAGGAATAGATTTGATTTTATGATCATTCATCTCATAACACAAAGTGCATTTTGAACCTTTTACTTGGCATTATCAACAGTCTGGTGTGGTGTAACAGCAATACAATATGATGTTTATCCGAAACATATTTGTACTGTACCTGTGAGGTCTGAGATATCTTTCTCATTTTCTCATTCTCCCTCTGTTGAGACATGCTCTCTCCATCCTTGGTCCGGTCGATGCTCCAGCCCATTGCCAGCATGCTCTTCAGGGACTCTCTAATTGGCCATCTGTAAATCTCCTTCTCCTGAAGCACAGACAGAAATGGGAACAAAGACTGAGTCTGAAAGCTCAAATCTCTGGGTTATCTCTTCCCGAATCTATGACATACTGCACCTTCTCCGTCAGGGCTTTGTAAGTCCTGAGCTGAGGGTGAGTCTTGGCCTTCTCATCAACACTGTCACCATATTTCCATCCCAGCAGCACCTGAGGCACAACCACACAGGGATGTGATAGCAATCCTTGCATTCAAAGTCCCAAAGGACATGATTTATTATTTGAAAGATTAATTAAGCATAACACATTAAGGAGTTGTGGTACATTCAGTTCTTGCTGTTCTCAGCTCTTGTGATTTTGTGTCTGTGACTGATGCAACAAAGCAGTTTAAGTGTTTGGCACAAAGGAGAGCAGGAGCCTTCTACACAGAGGGTAGCACAATTGTTGTCAGCATGCCCAGAGTATCCCTTTCAATTATAACAAAAGGAGGCATCACCAAAGGAAACAGTGCTATGATAATGGAAAAAAGAAAAATATCGAAATATTGATCTAAATTGATTTTTTTCACTTTCATGGGGCAAAAATGCTTTTCAGGTGATTACAGCCGTGTGCTGTATTTCTTCAAGTCTAATACTGCACCATTTAATCCCTATTCACCTTGGTGGAGACTCTTATCTTTGGCCTTACCTTCTCTGCAGACCATTTCTCATGGGAGTGTTCGGCATATTTGTTGGCAAAGTGCTCAAGCTTCTCTGGAAGAGCAATGCTGGAAAAAGAGTGTGTAAAAATCTGTCAGACTATAGAAATGCATGTGACCGTGCCACGTCACGTCCTGTCTAGCTCATCATGATACAATAAGTGAGGCTGTATGCACACAGTATATGTCATTGCCATTAAGCTCCAACATGTCTTACTTAGCAGTGTTGATGGGTTTGGGGTCGAAGTTGCCTTGAGCATCTACAGAAACTGGCTTTTCCACAGTGGTACTAATGGATGCATCCACATAATCAGGTGGCAAAGCTCCAGCTATGGCACTGAGGCAAGGCATGGCCATCTTGAATAGCTCTGGATCATATTTCTGCATGAGGAAACAGAGAACAGTTAATTGCACAATTTATCTCCTGGGTTTTTTTTACAGTATGCTTCTCCAAATTGTATTTTTATTTAACAAACAAAAAGGAACATTTAAGTTGTTCATTTAAAGCTGAGGGTTAAATAAAGCTACACAGCCACTCTAGTCTGTGGATAACAGGGGCCAGTGGAAGAGACGTTAATAAAGAATCACTCTAAAAGCTGAAGAATCTATGTGCTAGAGGCTCTGGATCAATGACGGCTGTCCAGATATTGATGTTTTCAGGCTGGCCCTTTGCACAGCCTCCTTTCGTGAGTGTGCATTTAGAGAGAGGTGCTGAGTCCAGACATCTGCATCACCAACACACCTCAAGATATCTGTGCCAATGACCTCCTTAAATATATGCATGTTAATCAGGACAGCGATGAACTACGTGACTTTTAATTAAAGGTTTATTTGAATCAATATTCAATATTATATTCAATATTTTGAGCCTCATTTTACTCACATAAAACTTAGATTAGATAGATAGATAGACAGACAGACAGATAAATGACACATATTAATGCCTGTTGCTTTACTCAACACAATACAAAGAACCTCAGTACAGTAGAATTAAAACTTAATGTAACTCTCCCCACCCTCTGGGACAGAGAGTCAAACACTCCCCAGAAGATTTTCTTGGTGAGCAGTAGTTCATCCTCAGATGCTGTGCCGTAGCTGCCCCAGCCTGATGGGAGGCAGTAGAACTTCCAGTTCTGTTCATAGTGGTTGGTTAGAAGCTGAAGGACACAAACAGCAAGATTCAGTGAGAAATAAAAATACAAAAAATTAGAGGACAGGATGCTTATTTTCAGTGACAGGCAAGCTGTGTATGTTGTAACAGCACACTGGCACTTTTTTGTTTTGTTTTTATCTGTTAGTTGTATTATTTTATAGTGAAGAATTTTGCAATGCTGTTCTTGAAAGAAGCTATATAAATACTTAAAAAAAAACAGAGTAACTTATCATTTACTAGGCCATGCACACATAAACAGAACCTCAAAGGAAGTCTGTTTACTCACAGTCAGCACAAATGAAATGCACAGGTGTACATGAAAACAAAGACCATGTGTGTCCACCATCTCACAGGCCAGTCACAATCTATTACAACCCCAGTATTTCTCTCCTGTGGCCAGACGGATGGAGTAAAGCAGTGGAGCCAACAAGCCTGTAATCACACAGCCCAATACTTCATCCCCTTGTTTTGATCAACACCACAGGTGTGCTACAACTGTGCACCTGTGTGTGAGAGTGTGTGTGACAGTGTGTGTGTGTGCGTGCGCCTGTGTGTGTGCGTGAGAGACAGAGAGAGAGAGAGAGCACAAGAGGTGAACACCAGTGATATTACATTAGAGGTACACCTGAACTAGGACTTGGTGGAAATAAAGTGTTGTTAGCCCCCCACCAAGGTGACAATCTAATAAACCAAGGTCATAAAGTGTGACCAGGGAGAAACTGCACAAACAAAACAAGGTTAAGTTATGCAGAAAAGAAAAAGAAAAGTAAGCAGCTGATACTGAGGCAGACAGGGAAAAACTAAAGCTGAGGCATGCAGGCAGGGCAACAAGGAATATGAGATAAAGTCAAGATAAGGGGTGGCAAAGGGATTTAAAAGAAAAAGTGAGGAAATTGTTGCCCACCCTGAGAGGCATCTTGCAGTATTCAGTCAGCAAGGGCACATCAAAGACAAGGCGGCGCAGGAGCTGCTGCAGCATGGAGGGACGAAGGTGCCTGCAGAGTAAGGTGAGAGAGATAAGAGCAGTGCTACCCAGGGAAGCTTTTAACCAGAACATCCTCAGTCTCTGACCACTTTTGTCACACTGTCTTAGAAGGACATTTAAGGAAACCAGTAGAATTTAGCAAGAGAGCTGATAAAATGTACTCCTGATTGTAGCTATTCCTGCCAGCTGAGATAACAACACTGTTTTGACGCTTCATCACCGGCTAGAGAAACGTTTGACTCCACTAATGCAGAGTTTGCTGTGCTCCTCACTTGCAGACAGCCAGCAGACACTCCTCTATGGCATCTCTCTGGGCCTTGGTGAGTGAGCGGCCCTTGGAAAGGCGGTAGATGGTGTGGAGAGTGGAGTCCATGAGGCTGGCGTAGTGCTCGGTGCCAGCAAAGAGAGGGGCGCAGCGGGTGAGGAGGGGGAGCATGGCTGAGCCAATGTAGCGGTTCATGGCCAGGGCCGTCTCTGTCGTACACAAACCCTCCTGTGGAAAGAAAGGGTCACAGGTGTAACATGTGACAGTTGGGTTTCTTTAGCTAAGTTTTTTTTTCTATGTAATAGATTAAACTTGCATGTTCTCTGTCAGCAAACACAGCACTGTTTTTCCTCATGTCCAACAAAATAAAACATCACAGTAATATAATAAACAATAATAACATAATTCAAATATTAAATCAATATTTAAAAATCTTATGAAAAGCTTTTTTTGGTCTGATCTCAAAGCTCCATATATTTCAGCTGACAAATGAGAGTGTGGAACAGTCAAATGTATCATATGAAAAAGAGCTTAAACCAAGGAGTAATGAGGAGTTCGTCTTCAATATAAAAGATTGCCCAACATTATGGTCCTGAAGTGTCTTGATGAAGTTCATGCAACAAAGGCCATTCATTTCTTCTCCCCTGTGTTGCTGTCAGCTTCACTCACTGTATCCAGCGAGGTGGCAGCCCTCAGGTCAGGCAGAAAGCCCACTTCGAGCAGGTGAAGCAGAAAGCTCTGGTCCTCAATACCATACACCCTGTCCAGAAACAGGACCATGGGGGCTTTGTGGTCTGGACAAAAGCTGGCTGACATGTCCGGCTCTGTAACTGACCCATCTAAGACAGATTGAGACAGAGAATAGAAGGCACAACGTTTCAACCAGGTAATTCATGCAGGTGTGAAGCAGTGAAACACCCAGAGAACAGTCTACGGTACATAATGGCAAGTCTTTTCTGATTAGGGGAGTCATGTGTATTCATTAAGCAGCCTGCAGCTGCATGTGGATAAGAGTTTTCTGGTGCTGGAGCCACGGCTCGCTGTCCTCGCTCTTGGCCTGCTGACAGAGGCTGTGTGGCAGTGCTCACAGCAGCAAATTTAAGAGGCGAGTCTCGCCATGCTTATGCAGATCAATCAATAGAGCAAGACAGCTCGCTATAGAAATGATCTGGCTTACTCAGAGCTATGGGAGTGTGCTGTAAAGTGTTGTGCTGATTAAAAGGGCATGAGCGGTGAAATGAAATCAATAACCTTCCACATAGCCCTGAATGTGCAGAGTTTCATCGCCATTGTATCCGCAGGTGAGGTGGACATTCTGCTGTAGTATGCAAATGAATATGACATGTCCTCTGATGGAAGGGTGAACGTGTGCTGTATCATTTGTGACCATAAGTTCTTACTGTGAACACTCCAACCCATACCTTTGTTGACGATGGGCATTTTGAGTGGTATGCTGATAATTCCCACAAGGTCTTCAATTGGCACGAGAGAGCGCAAGATGGCACGAATACGCAGAGCTTCACCTTTCCCCTTGTTGATAATCTACAGAGGGGGAAAAAATAAAAGTAGGAAACATCTATACATGAAAAGCAAATTTAAAAACTCACAATTTTGAACAAACGTACATGCAATTCTGGTGCACAACGCCCCAAAAGGTCAATCAGCGCAGAATAGAAGGACATAATGGCATTGCCCATGTGAACCACCTCCTCTTCATCATCACCATCACCAGACCTAACAGGATAAAAAAGAGAACAAAGTAAGGGAAGGAGAGAAACAGGAAAGAGGAGGGACACTTTTGAAGGGCATTATAGCAGATACATAAGGCAACGGGGATGAAGCGCTAATCTCGAGGGTAAGCCCTCAGCATTGATTTGATAAGCTTTGCCTGATCTTCGTGGCTTACACGTCGGAGCAGACTCCCTGGACGGAGCCCGGCAGGTCCAAAGCAGGTGTCTCTGAGATTTTAATGGCTTCCTTCATGGCAGCCAGCAGGCCATTCCCTCCCTCTCCCCTGAGGGCCGGGCCGAAACACTCCGGACGCCGGATGAGCAGCTTCACCACAACGCTGGAGTTCTCCTCCACACTCTCACCTAGAGCGCAAATGATATGAGTGGATGTGAGTAAATACAGCCCAGTAAGGAAATACATAACTAATGTCAGTAGAAACATACAGCACATACACATAATTTAGCTCTAATACACAGCCTCAGGCAAAACTCCAGGTGAATTTTAGCCTCAAGCAACTCAATCAAGGCATCATTTGGGATATTGCAAGGCTCTTCTATATGTATAGAGATTTATAGTTAAGAATAAGCAGAAACAGAGAATAACTGAGGTGAAGCGAAGATTGGAGATGTGACAGCGGTCCTACCATTGACAAACACGGCAAACCGCAAGAAGGAGAGGTATCGTTCTCCTTCAATTGGGTTCCAGCCGATGTCTGGGTAACCTTTAGCCAGAAGCATCGGACAGCTCTGGAGTCCACATCCTGCAAGGTAAGTGACCACCTATAGATGTAGAACATACATAACATAACATGTAGTCAACATACACACAGCTCTAATCCAGTATTCTCAGCTACCCAATTCGACCAAGGGAGTTTTAGCTTTGGCAGTGTCACATGTGTATCCCACAATCCCACAATTTCATGTGACTTTGTACAGTATCAGAAACAACAAAAAAAAAAGTCAAACCTTGTCCAGATCAGGTTCTTCCAGTGCCAGGGCGAGGCCGTTGTTGTCCATCACTGAGGAGGCAGCTACATCTAGAGGAGTGGAGCCCCTCATAGCTGGAGAAGCTGCAATACAAAGCACCACAGGTTTACTTCCTGTTGTAACTTACCTCGTATCTCTACACACCCAGCTTGTGTCTTTCAACAAACTACTGTATGAACAGCAGGGGGTGCTCTTTCCTCCTCTTTCCAAATATCACTAGCAGCTAATCTGCCAACAGCTGGTTGATGCTGGCTGGTTAATGTGATTAAGAAAAACAGTTCATACAGAACTCTGCACCATAAATGGTCCTCTGACCAATGCATTACCTATAACTTTGTAACTGTATCTTCCTGTAATAAGATTTTATTCTTACATTTCATTTTTTTTTCTATATACAGTCACATAACTTGTTGTCACTTGGTTTATGAGTAGAGCGTGTGCATGTGTGTGTCTATGTGTGTGCCTTTATAACTAGAAGCACGTGTGCATCCAAGGGAAACACACTCTCGCATCATTGGGGTGCTCACTGAGACTGTGGCATCGCCATCTTCTGACAGAATGGGAGATGAGTCGTGCGTTTTGCTGGTAGATTCTCAGCGCTCAAACTGACTCACTAATCACACACACACACTGTCTAAGGTGTATGTGTGAGCTCACAGGTGCATAAGTCCTATGATGACAAAAGAGTGTCACCAGGCAAGACTAGATCAGATTAGAGGTGGTTTAAGAGACTGATTGGCCCTTCTCTTCACATATTACAGTTACAATGATGTCCTCTTTTTCTAGCTCATCTTCAACACATTTCACTTCATCCAATAAAATGATGTAGTAGCTCAGCATCAGTAGTAGTAGTCTTTGGACTAATCATCAAACAGCACAACTAATACCAAGACAAAGAGCCCTGTACCTACCTAGACCCACGCTGCTGTTTTCCAGCAGATAACTGAGGTGGTCGAACATGGCCTTCTGGTTCTGACGGCTGATCCGGCAAAAGTAGCAAAGGAAGCGACAACAGCTGGCCACCATCTTGGGGAAGGCGATTTCCTGTAAGGTGGCACAAACAGACTAAGTAGGGTTAAACATCTGACCTGGTGTTTTAAAATAAGAGAAGCAGTTGTAGGAAAATCACAAGCAGGACAGTCTCAAGAATCTATGAACACCGAACACACATATCGTGGACAACCTTCAGGTGGTTTTAGAGAAATTGCTGCTTTGTTGGGGAATACTGAGTTTACTATAATGACTTCCTCCGGGCTTGTTACTAAAAACTCCCACACGTGTGTTTTTTCCTAATTAACGTCAAGGAGGCCTGACACCTTCACACGCTGCCAACCAGTCACATTCTGCCCTCCCTGCCCTCACCTCCAGACTCAGCCTGAGGAGAAAGCCCACCTACTGGGACCACATCTTCATTAATGCACATTTACCCTGCAACCATGCTTCACACACAAATGATGACACAAAAAAAATGGAGGAAAGCACAGCTTTCTATTAATGAATGGCATAATTTCTGGCGAGGTGGTGCTGTGAGCACAGTGGGTGCCTCCGGAAGCAGAGATAAATAAAGAGAGAGATGTTGTTAAACCTGGGATTTGTCTCCTCCAAGTACATTGACCATGACCTCCATGACAGTCTCATGCATGCCCAGTATTCTCATTAGGTTGGGGTGCTGGTAGAAAACCTTGTTGTTCATTATGTCGCTGGAGAGAAAAACGACAGAAACAGAAATATTGAAAATTAAACTCCCTGGAAACAGAACCAAATAGGCATAATAGGAATGGTAAGGATATTAAGAAGAGAAATAAATAAATAGTTTGTTTTGTTTTGCTTTTCAAACAGTGTATCTCTGGGGGAAATCATGAAAAACTGGTCACACATCTTGTGACTTACCCAAGTCCATCAATCATCAGCTTCTCCTCCTCTTTTCCCATGCGGACAGACAGCAGAGATCTGATCTGACCCAGGGAGGCCAGGAGGTTGATGGTGTCCTGTACTGAGGCAGCACTGATGGTGTAGGTCTTCCTCATGGCCCGGAGCAGCTCCCCGATGCTGTCATACTGCCTCCTCAGCAGGCTGAACATCTTACGAACCAGCTCTGGGTCCTGAATGTGACACTCCTGGGCCCAGCTGACCATGGTCTGAGAGATCAGCTCCTTCAGATTGGCTGGAGAGAAAGTCTGTGTTAACCATCATGTCATCATCAGAATCATCATTTAACACGTTTAAAGCAGGACAAGCTGTAAAAACAATAGTAGCATATGATGGTCTCATAATGTCGTTGGGGGGATTTAAACATTCAGCACATTTTGAAAAAATATAAACATTTATTTGTTTATTTGTTGTCATGAATGAGTGGTAATTTAGAGTAACTATATTTTGGTTCCATCATTTTTAGGCTTCTGCAGAAAAATAGTGTAAGGGGGGTCTGTTTCGGGGTTAGTATTATATTTAAGTATCCTCCTACACTGTGCTGCTTTCAGACATCATCAAATTACATTATTATGCTAAACTTATCATGCAGATTAAAACAAAGAGAGCACTGCTGTGTGTGAATATAGGATTACTAATCATGAAGGGGATTGGTTAACATAATGCGGGCTTTTCTAATTTTAAACAATAAGATAAGATTTGCTTTTCAATTGGCAGGGAAAGACTTGCTCTGGCAGTGAAGTGCTCGCTGCATTGTCTCATAATCCTCACTGCGTATCATTGAAACATTAACTGGGGTCACACCAAGCCACAGCAGTCCTCCTTAAGGCACTTCCTCCTTAAGCATACTCACGCAACCATGGAACTCTATGAAGACCTATTTTTAAAAAGGGCCTCCACTTTACAGAGCGGTTCCAGTTTTACACAACCAATGCTTGAGCACTTAAAGAAAGAAAAAAGGTGCGATTCAAAGGCTGCATTCTTAAACTGGCTCAGTGATGCAAATAAGGCCTTGAGCACCAAACAAAAAAAAAAAAAAAAAAAGATAAATACAACTGGTTCAATGTGTTTCACGTGGCTTAAGTTGAGCAAATAGGCATGTGTCAGCTGCCTGAACCCCTCCAGGAGAGGTAATTGTCTGTTTTTATCTGGTGGGAAAGAAAACACAGTTTGCGAGCTCATTCATGTAATTTTCACTGGAGCGGAAAGGAAGCGCTGTTACGTAAGGAATAAGAGAGTGGAAGTGGACGCTGGTGTATTATTAGTTTTGAACAGTGAGATTATTCTGCGTCTGCGGCTGGATGGAGATGTTTGTTTGGACAGCTCGTATGTGGGTTACCCTTAAGGCTTCATTAAAACTTGATCAATAGGGTGTGGGTGAGGGTGTGCGAGCGTATTTGTCTCTGCTCATGGGGGGGTGTGCATACACAAAGGACAGAGAAACATCAATTAAACAACTCAGAACCATAAAAGATGGACCAACTTGCACACAATTGATTTCCTTAAAAGTATTGCAATTAGGTGATTGTGTTTTTTAAGGCCCCTGTCTCTGTACGGCTGATTGGATCTGTTGGTTTTCCAAAGGCTTTTTGACACCAGGTTGTCAATCTGTGTAAGGGTCTGTGTGTGTTGGGGAGCAAACAGAATGTCACCGTCAGCAGTAACAGATCCTGCTGCCGAGAGTTGCGTGGGTGTCAGAGAAAGGGCAGAAGCACCGGCTTGCTCCAAAATGAGAAGCGACATTTCTACCCCTCAGCCAACATGCTTCACAACACCTGACTCTCATTCTATGACTCTATCAAACACACTCACTCGTTCCCAACAACAGCCTGTCTGTTCTGCTCCTGAATACATCCCTCCAGCACTCCCCCACCCCACATTACCAACAAACAAATCTGACCTGTCTTGAGTTACAATGAAAGAAGCCAATGGTTTCCTCACGCTCTCTCACACGCACACACAGCAAGTCACTATGTCTAAGCATTACATGCTCCTGGTGGATTAACCATTCATCAGATGAGGAAAATGACTGTGGCGCTCCTTTTATTTCAACCCCATGAAATAATGGCAAAGACAGCGGTGCCCTCTGTATCTTCAGGGTCTTGCGAGGCAGGATGATGTGACAGGAGGAGGTGAAGTTATAGATGGAGCAACAGCTCAGAATATATCATGTCGTCTTCACTCCAGCCCGACCGCCCGGCTCCTGGCAGATCCTGTCCTTATGTAAGATTTTATTTTGGTTTCCAAAATACATACCAACTGTCACACACACTTGTAACATATTGCACCTGTAAAAGACAATGCATCAAATTCCAAACAAAACAAAACAAATATGATCAATATGATCAAAATGTATAGTGTTTTAGATCAAGCTTTGTTTACATTTACGTTTGCTTGCCAGCCATCTTCCTCCTTTTGCCAGGAGAATGACGTGACACTGACGGTCTGACTGTGCTCATAAGCACACACGTGCATCTAACACATGTAACAAACAAAACAAACATACAAACTGCCTTTGTTTCCCTCTACTCTCTTCAAATACAGGCATAATGGTAAAAAAGGTGGGTGAGTCTACAATCAGAAGATGAGTCAAAGAATCACTTAGCAGAGAATTTGTCAGTGCGAGGGTTTATTCTCACTCTGTTCATCCACTCCCTTCCCTCTCTTTCTTTCTGATGCCTCCAGCTGTGACAGAAGTAGAAGTGATGCTTGTGAACTGCAGCTGCCATCACAAAGCAGTCCTCTGATCAATCAACCCTCACACAACACCCCACGGAGTCTGCCGACGCCACCACCCAAAGCACTCTCAGGAATAAAACCACACACTCCTCTATTTTCATCCCGCCGGTAGTCTTATGTGCTCTACGTCAGGGTCACACCAAATCCCAGCAGAGAGATCGCTTTTCAGTGTCTGCAGTCCGCAACACATACTTCAGCCCCAGTTTATCAGTCCGTGATTTGGCCACTTCTTGTTTCCAGCATGGCTTTCAAGAATAGACGGTGGTGACACGGCGGTAGCAAGATTTCTCAGTAGGATTTAGAGAAGCAATAAAATACATTGGTCACTCTTCATCTAAGCAATAAAATGCAGACACGCATGTCTTGTTTATTTCCTGAACCATGTAATTCTCTGGAAATGTCATATATAAGGAAAAAAAAAAACAATGCCATAAATGACGACATATGCTAATAAATAAAATTCAAAACTTGTGAGTAGCACTTTGAAACAATATGTTGCTTTCTAGTGTATTTTGAAGGCCACCAGAACAAGGTGTGTTTTTAACCAACTGAGTAATAATTTGTAATCAGCGACTTGATTACTAGTCCCTTACACAGTGGTACTGTACTTGAGATAGAAAATTAGACACAACTTGGCCAGCACTGTGGCACCACGGTTATTGTGTGTCGTGATTGAAATGGCTCTTTTTCCTCTGTGTGTGTGTGTGTTTGTGTGCATGTTGCCGGCTGTGTAGTTTTTCCCGTCCATGTACGTCTATGTCTATGGACTTAATCAGGTGAAGGATTTGGTTTTATCAACAGTGTTTTTTTTCTTTCTCTCATCTCTCATCTCCTCTCTCATCTCCCAGAGCGGCTGATGGAAGATCTTCACTCTGGAGCCTCCTCTCCACCAAGCTCCCTATTACCATAATGAAATTGAAAAGAAATTGAAATGGAAATGACTGCCACCCGGTGACTTGGTCCACATGACAGCAGCAGAGAGAGGCAAGACTGAGCCTTACTATTCTCCTCTCCCTCTAAGCGATGAACTAAGGCAGAGAGCTCACGGGGAGAGAGGTGATAGAGGCAGTAAACAAACAAAATGGACTGGGTTTTAAATGGGTGACACAAGTTGAGAGCTTGTGCTTTTGCGGGAAGGGAAAGAAACAAATGCTGTAAAAGCCGTTACAGGAACAGAAAACAACAACTTCAATGTCTTGCTCATGGACATGTTTTTCTGGGGCAAGTTTTGGACATATTGGTCGTGGAGTTTAAGTTTATGACAAGAGACTATTTGCCTCTCCCAAAGATTGACAACTCACTGCTGTTTCAGTTTGTTGTCATGGTCACAAGGCCATGATTACTGGTTTGATGCTTTCTGACTAGAATATGAATTTAGAGAGGAGATTAAATGCAAGTCATTTCGGACCAATTCATAAAAGAGTTTTTCACCCATGTTCAAGGATAATGGCACAGAGGGCGTCAGCGATAATTATCTTGGTGTAATAAAAAACAGATGTGCTCACATGGTGCAGTTTGCTCCTTCTCTGTGGGCTCCTCTGTTTTTTGAGATTGACCTTTGATCTTGTTCACCAGCATTAGAAGGCGACCTTTAATCGATGTATCTTGCTCGTCTTCATCTTCCTCCATAGGGATTCCTACGCAGCACAAACAGATAGACACACAATATACATGGAGCATATTAAAGCAATATCTCTGCCGAGCTTGGCTTCCTGTGGGAATAGCGATGTCAATTGTATAATGCATCGAATGGGATTTAGAGAATCTCCAATTTTGTAGCAAATCATTTTCTTCTTTTATTGTTGTCTACATGGAGTGTGCCATGGCAGGTCGGCACATTACGGCACAGCAGAAACTGCCATTAGATTGGTAGTACCACAGAGGTCTGGGCAGTTCAATTATTTATCAAATCATCACAAGGCATTGAACTATAACTCCTCTGCCAGGTGACAGAGAGATGTAGAGAGGGGAAAAAGAAAGCATTTCTTAGTGCAAGTGCTGGCACAATTCAGCTGATGTTGACACAACTGCAGCTCGAGTGGCAGCAATAAAAATGCACAATTGCTATAAAAGTATGTTCCATATTTTTCTGTCTGAAATCAATTGGAGCAATAGAGGAATAATGTATCATGCAGTATATCATAATGCATCTTTCATGATAAGCATAACCAATAAAACAGCTCATAAAGATTCTGCAAGATCGGCATCTCACCACAATGGAGCTGCAGCTGGTTGTGAAAATCGTAGAGTTCCTCCTGGATGTCCGTCGGACACGGACAGTCCTCGCCCATGCTGAACGTTAGCAGCATGTTGATCTAAAATATGAAAACGTGAAATCAGTCAGCTGTGTAAATATTAACCTGAACATGGTGTGATCTCATTGCAGGATTCACAAGCAGAAATAAAACCAGCTTAAGCAACTGATTCCCCTCAGTGACCAGCACAAGTCATTAAAGTAGCTGTGAAGCTCTCTATCCCCAGCTGTGACCCTAAAGGGATACTGTACTTTCTGTGTGTGTGTGTGCATGCAGTTGACTGTGCACTCTCACTGGAGCGATTACACCACAGACAAGAACGGCAAATTCACCTTCAGGCTTTCTTCAGAGTACACACACACACACACACACACACACACACACACTGAAAGTGTTTTAAGGAACATTCTAAGTAACTACTATCTCTCAGTCTTTAGGCTAAATGATGTTCAGCCCACAAAAACCAAAGTGTAATCTAGAGATAGCGAAAGAAATTAACCATGTATGTGGAAAATTTAAGAAGTGATGTAATGAATTATCGAGTTACATGCACAATTTGAAGCGGTGAGCCTGTAGGCTTTCTTTGTGCTTACTTATTTTCACTGTGAAATTCATTTAGATGATGCAAAGCTCCTCGCTCCAATCACCCTCTGTTTTTAATTTGCACCTTCATCACATGAGCACCCACTAGGTCACATGGCAGATGTGAGTGTCTCAGAATCACAGGAACAGAGGTGCGACCTTAACTGCAAAGATGGTAAAGCTATCACACTGAACAGTGAGTAGGTGGAAAGTGGTGTTACCTTAGATCCCCCAGGCTGGAGCAGCTTATTACACACAGGTGAGTGAGTGATGAGGATCTCATGAGACTGTGCAGATGCCATGACACTTTTGATTTGTGCAGTGTTGTCATTTTAGAATAGATTGGCAGTTTGTAAACCTTGTCAAGCCACAACACACCTTCACAGTGATCCTGTTTACAGGATGGCAAGGATGTATGTAGGAGTGAAGCATCATTAATTAGATAATGAGACCATGCCAAGCGAAAGGACTGGGGGTAAACTGATCTGTGAGTGTATCACCACCCGATTTGAAATAATTTAGGCCTATTCTCAAAAAAATAAAGAAATAAGCCAATAAGCCAACTCGTTTATTTTTTGTGTAGACTTGCAAATAATTAGAAATTAAAATATAACAACAAAGAAATTTGAGCCCTGCACATGCATGGTACATCACACGGATGATTGCAGTTAGAAGAGAGCGCATGCAGACTGTGTTTGATTGACATCTTCCTAAATTTTCCAATTAGTTCTCAATTGGCACCTGCAAAATAGTATAATGTATTTTTTTGATCTGCAAGTAAAATAAGCTGAAATCTGATGTATGTGAAGAAAATGAAATGCAATCTTGTATTACCCTCGTGAAACTCACGTACATCAGTGTTTCCATTATGATTTTTTGTTTACATCCCTCAAAGTGTTAACCGTCACCTCACCTGTTCTTGAGGAGGAGATCTGAACTCTTTGGTCTTCTTTGCCGTCACAGCAGCAGACATATTGAGGGCCAGCATCAACTCATTATAGCGGAACTTCTGGTTAAACTGCAGCTTGGAGACGAAGCTGTCGGAAAACGACACGATGGCCTCGATGCGGTGCTTCAGCTCACAGTCGCAGAAGTAGTGAAGCAGCTCACACATCTGGGGAGCAGACAGGGGGAGGAGACAGCCACATTTGCATCACTGCTGCAAGCCTAGCTGCAGCTGTTACGAGTAAGTCTTTTAGGAATACATACAAACAGCCTTATGGCTTCACATTATCTCATTTATTAAAGAGACATTTTTACCCAAGAGATCATTTGTTCAACACAAAGATGGAGCCGTTTCATGTGTGATTGACTTCTGAATGAGTCCATTACAGTGGAGCAGTTATGGAGCATGTGATTGAGAGCACAGCTGTGTTAGTCTTTAGCCAGTGAATTGGCACTTGTAGATGAAGATGTTCATCGATTTTACATCCTTTGGTGTTTTACCCTCCGTGGTTTATATTAAGGATTAACACATCTAAAGTAATACAAGATCTGCTCATGTGTGTTTGTCATTACTGTACCTGTCGTTTCACAGGCTCAGGCAGCCTCTTCTCCAGCAGACCTTTCATTGGCTGTTTAGCCTCTTTAGCCGCCTCCTCTTCTCCAGCCTCCACCGCCTTCTCCTCTGTCCCCGTAAGTCCTTCTTTGTCTGTGGCCCCTGTGGCTCCCTCCTCATGCGTCTCTCTGAACACATTCGGGTCAATGAGCAGTAAGATCTTATGAACGTCCTCACTCCCTAATACGCCCATAGTCAACAAGGTGCTGATGAGTTTCAGGATTGGCACAAACTGGTACTCCACACCTCCTCCCACAGGATCTCGGATGTGGTGCCCTCCACCTTGAACAGCCTCTGTCAACATTAAAATCGCTTTCTCCTTCAGAGCATCCAGCGGGATTTGGGGACTGTACAGATACTGATCCCGTTTGTTGCTAATGAAACATAGTGGAGCAAAGTTGAGACGCGGTTTGAGGGAGGTGCTGAGCCCCACCCCTGGCGGGA
The DNA here is from genome assembly GCA_021432705.1 of Caranx ignobilis. Lineage (NCBI taxonomy): Eukaryota > Metazoa > Chordata > Actinopteri > Carangiformes > Carangidae > Caranx > Caranx ignobilis. Next base: position 10,674,411 of record MU269985.1, read on the forward strand.
GGTGCTTTTTGGAAGCATTGGAGAAGAGACGGATAGAGCGCGTCTCAGCCGTTACGGGGATGATGAACTCGTCTTTCATCATGAGTCGCGCCTCCTTGGCGGTCTCTAGGTGGATGCTTATCAAGACGTTGTAGAATCCCTCCCGTAACATGCCTGACAGGTACTGGTTGTCAATGGTGTATAAGAGCTGGGACTGGTCAAGGTGACTACAGAGGGCATGGGCCACACGGGTATTGCCCAGAGCGCAAAGAGCACAGTAGAGCTTCAGTGTGTGATAGTGGAACTTCCTCATGTCCTCCTGCTCAGACAGCTCCATGATGTCCACACATCTTTGGAAGGAAAGAGGACAGTGTTTTAAAATATATTTTAATGGCCTTATTTAGTTTATTGAGGCCTGACAGGGCAGTTAAACGGCTCACATTAGCAAACACAGTAGACCTCACCATAGTGGTGCGTCATTAATAATTTCACTTCTTCATAATCTCTTTAATGTCTTTTGATCGATCAATGAATCATAGAACTAATTTAATATCAGAAAATAGGCCATGCTCCAAAAATATTCTCTTTACATTGACAGAAAAACCTTAAAATAGAAAAAAGCTGAGATGTCACTTTTTTACATTTTTATGCGAAATTAATAACAATGATAAACTATTTGTCAAAATTGGAGTTGCAGCTGATCAGCTACTGGCTAAATCATTTCAGCTGTATGTGAGTGCTTCTTTGTACCTGTTCTCCTCAGGTATGTGTACTGCCAACATCTGCAGGGGCTCCACACACTGAACCACCCAGCCATGTCTGTCATTGACCCTGGCTGTTTCCACCTTCAGAAAGGTGTTGGGCATGCGGCTCCACAACACCGCATTAATGGTTTGGACATCTAGACGGGGCGGACACTGTGGCACCGGGTTCTTATGTTCACTCTTAAAGATGGCTGACGAAAGAGGCATGGCATTCTGAAGAGGGCAAACAAATATGGATAGTTGGAGTTATCAAAAAGCTCTGTATACTCATTCATCACACTCAACTCTCCCCACTACTTCCTAATGTGAAAAAGCCATTTTGAGTTATTTGAAGATATTTTGCTGGAGAGACACACTCTGTGAGCCATTGTCATGCCAGTGCTACACACATTATATATACAACAAGGCTGTTGTAGAGGAACCACTGGGGGACTTTACCTTTATTTTAGCCAGCTCAAACTGGAAGAGGTTTGGGCTGGTGGGTCGCACAAACACAGCGGGAAAGAGTTTTGTGTTCGGTTCCACCTGAATCAGAAAAAAAAGAGCATGGAGTTCATGAAAGGTCCAAACAGGAAGCACAACACATGAAGAGCTTGAGCAGCAGCGAGAGAGTATGACTTGTGGAAAGCAGCTTAATGGTGCATCATGAAAACCCTCTACTTATAGAGAGTGTGTGTGTGTGTGTGTGTGTGTGTGTGTGTGTGTGTGTGTGTGTATGCGAATGATCTTTTAAAGCAAGATGACTCAGCACTGGGTGAAGACTTGCAGAATTTCAGTGAGGGGGAACATAAGAAGATTATACCCTCCGAAAGGTTCTTTAAGATTTGGTTCACAGAGAACGACTGAAATTCAACAATACAGACGTCACTGCTCTGTTTGGAAAATATGCAAAGACAGAACATGACTGGTTCTCAAGGTCAACAAAACAAACCGCAGATAGACTGATAGACAGTTGAACAGGTAACGGCTGTAAAAGAACAGATGGCGGAAGGCACAAAATCACAAGCAAGCTTTAAAGTACACCTGCATATTCTACAAGTCCTTACAATGTGACCACAACTGTCACACAGTCTAAAAACTTCCTTCAATTAATTCAAGATATGACAAAGTATTTAAAGGTACTACGAGGAGTTTCAGAAAACAGAAGTGTTTTCACACTATATATGAGCCTCTGCGCGCACGGTCGCAAACTGGTCGCAAATGATCCAGACCGATATGACACTGAAATGAGCGAGCTAGCCAGAGCGAGCTGTGGGAGTTTTGAAAACCGAACCAGAGAACTTTGACCGAACGATGGCCACCGACGAGGTAATTACACAGACAGGTTTTGCTATTAGTAACGTTTTGACAATCTATATTGCGCGTCGTCGGTTGCCATAATCGCTCTGTCTTTCCGAGGAAATGCTGGGCAAGTCGACCATTAATAATAATATCAAAATAACTACAAAGATAAGACAATATATTTGTCAAAAATGGACACATAAACAAGTGTGGGTAATGTAGATTCATCCACATTAATATGAGGCTCTTTTATAACCAAAAGCAAACTCCTCGAGATATCTTGAAGTATCTAATGGAGATCTATTGTGGGATTTTCTTTCAACATGTTCATTCTTACAGTTTACCTGCTGACACAAAAAAAAAACACTTAACTATAACTTTCTGTTGTGTTATTTAGAACTTTCATGTGAGCTATATCTAGTTAAACATTTACCCTGTACACCATACTAATTCACTACCTGGTAGGAAGTGGATATCTCTTTGCCATTGACAGTGAATGTCACCAGGCCGGTAGCCAAGTCGATCAGACAGCCAATCTCCAAGTCCACGTTGCTGCGGCTGGAGGTGTGAGCTGTGCTGGTCACGTCACCACCCCACACCATGTAGCAGTTACTCCTCTTCACACTAGCAGAGTGCAAATATTAGTCAGAGGCATAACACAGTGCCGGTTTGTCCTTGAAGAAAAGTTTACCAGAAACAGTCTCACCTCTCATGGACTCGTCCTCGCTCGTCGCCCAAGGTTACAGTCACCGTTCTGTTTTTGCTGAGGTTGAAATTGTTGCTATAGTAATGGTAGTCGGGGGTAACCCATCCAACCCAAACACCTGCAGGGTCCTGGCCCGCGAAAACTCTCACTGAATGATAGTACTGTAATGACACAGAGCAGAGTTAGCTAATACTGTAAATAACCACTGTAACTACCATGAACTCTGAACTACCATGAGTCAGTACCGTAGTGATGCTGCTGTAGTCCACTCGTCTGCTTTCATCACTGTGCCGCACAGATCTCAATGGATACCTTTTAAGAATTTTCATGTAATTTTATAAATGTCGTCATAAACCACAATTAGTTATTATTTAAAAGAATCATTTTCATCTGCATCAAGCTGTTCGATATCAGTAAAAATACTCTGTGAAATACAATAGCATAAAAAATAGCAGCTCAGAGCTGCTTGCAGTATGTGATCTATTCAGGATTTTGTGGAGGTGATCACCTGTGTTTGACTTTAAGTGTGTCTTCCTCATGCAGCCCATTCATGTCCACAACTGGACAGGACTTGAAGAAGGAGTGGAACTCTACAGGCATGCTGAGACGACAAAACACCATGTCAGCATTACTGTTCTGAGTACCAAATGTCTTATGGGTCACTTTAAGACAAGGAGGGCTGTCAATGGTGCCGTCAATCCTGGTCACCTGAAAACAGTTGAGAAAACCTTAGCTCTGATCAAATCACCAATTTCGTCACTGTCAAGTATTTGTTTGGCTCTGATCTTACTGCGATGTGGTTGTGGTCCTTCGGCACATTGACAAAAGTAGGCAAACGCTTGCTAAACCACATGGTGACCTCTCTGTTCATGTTGACCGCGTAGGGCTCAAACCCTTCTTGAAGGCCGCACATGGTGTAGTACTTGAAGGTGCTAGCGTCTTTCCCCAGATTCATACGACCCACCTGAGCCAGGCCGAGACTACACACCGGAATGAATCCTGAAGGACAGCCAGAGGAAGGGAAGCAGGGAAGAGGAGAGAGAGCAGAAAGCCTCTAAGAACACAGACAGCAGGAGGGGAGGGAAAATCAATCCAGCTTTTGCAAAAAGGCAATTTACAAGTGTCAAGTTAAATAAGGGTGATTTTGTTACAGGGAGCCACTTAATTTTCACTTATGTGCCCAGCATGGTCATTCCAGGTTAATGCCCCCTGCTCTGCATGTGAGGGCTTCATTAAAACATGAGTGGTGGAGATCGAAGACATAAAACCAACAACTCTTTCTCCTTAATCACCTTATCAGTCAGACGTACCCTAACCTTCAGCTTCTGTATCTGCACACATCATAACCACATTTACTGTACAAAAAGTAGAAAGCCACACACACACACACACACACACACACACACACTCTCTCACCATCCTCAGTTTCAAAGTCTGTGAAGCAGAGTTCTGAGCCCTTAGTGGTGATGAGGATCTCTCCATTAAGGGTGAAGATCATGGATTTGTCCTCCATGTTGATCATACAGCCCACCACATCCCCAGCATGCCAGCACCGGCCGAACAAACGGCTGCCCATGTTCAGACAATGGCCCTATGTAGATAAAAACATATTGAAAACAATCAAAATAAATTATCGCATATGCAACACAAAAACTGACTGTTATATTACTTTTTTGAAGCCAATCATTTTAATTTAATCTACTTTGTGAAGTCTCCATCCTGGAGTTCTGAGGTAATTTTGACCAACTGCAGTGTAACGCAATGCAATTAAGATATGTGTGAGGTTAAATTGAATAAAGCTTACCCTGTATCCATCAAAGACGAAAGCAAGCTCATCTGTGCCAAGTTCCACATCTGGCTTACATCCAGGTCTGGCCCAGCCCACTCTCATGTCTCCTCCCGTCACAGTCTCAAATTCAAAGTACCATTTCCCAGTCTTCACAGCGTACGTCCTTTCCACTCTGAAGAAACGGATCTTGTCGATGCTGAGCCGTTCAGCCACTTGTCCTAGAGCGTGGAGAGAATGGTCATGCTGTCAGATTGTAGATTGTAAATGAGGAAACCAATTATGAATGAGTCAAACTCACCGCCTTCCTGGTCTGAAGGCTCAATGTTGTATCCGTAGCCAATCAGGGTGCGGATAGCCTCCCGCAGGCTGTCCCTGTTCGACTTCTTGGTGCGTTCATCCAGCAGAATGTAGGGAACCAGGCGAGGGTTACGCTTACTCTTCAGATCCTGCAGGGGGAGGGGAGGCACTTCAAGACGATTTTATACACCAGACCCCTAACTACCTCTGCGTAGTTTATGAATTGTGACTCAAGGGAGGCTGCTCAGTGGTACAACTGTGTTTTGGTTGTATTTATGGCCACTGGGCTGCTGCTGCTGTCTGGTATAACAGCATTGCCATTACTAAGGCTTCAGCGAAAACATTGTGACAAGAGTTTGGTGTTGTGTTGTGTAGATCTACAAAATATAACGAGATCACAGACCAACATAAGCAAGGTAATGTCAATTATGTTTAAATATTAGATCATACAGATAGTTAAAAACTCAATCAAGTCTTAACATTAACTGTTATATGGGTTCCTTTTCTTTGACAGCAGGTACGAATGGAAACATGTTACACAAACATGACTTAAGTATTTCTATGTGGTATATCAGTAATTTTTCTTCATTTCTTCATCTATATTGATGTAAATTAAGGCCTTTAAGTAAAAAGTATCACCCTCATTTTTCCAATACCAACTACACAAGGACTGTTTAAGATGGTGTCATAAACTTGTTTAGTTTTTAAAATATCTATTTCACACTGAAATGAAAAAATAATGGGGTGAAGCAGTGCAACATTTATCATTTCAGGGAAATGTGTCATATCCAATTTCATGGCAACTGTAGCAACAACACACCAAAAACCTGACTAGCTCCAGTCCCTGCAGTTTTAGCTTTTGTTTGGTCAACAGATGAGAGGGGACACCCTGTACTGAGTACGCTCTGTGTAATATGTTCTGGGGTTTGTTGCCCTTTACTGTAGAGTATCTCACTGTGATTTGAATGATGATTTATCGCTGGGAAATGTCAGACTAAACAAACTGTCTGACATGGGTACTGGTATAGACTGTGTGGGAGGTAAATTAATGAACCATGAGAGGGAAACTGTGCACATTGGAAAAAAAAGAAGCAAAGCTGGAGTCAGAAAACTGAATAAAATAATATAAAGACATTTCCCTCCTTTTTGTTGCAGGAACAAGAAAATATGCTTGTTTCCTTAGCTGTCTTTAATGAAAAGTTTTATTCTTCACCATAAACCAAATAATTGGTTTGGTTTAAACATGCAGCACATGAATACATCAGCATACCTGCTGGATGCCGTAGGTCCATCCCTGTTTGATACGGTCCTTGGCCCACACATTGTGCGCATTCTCTGCCAGTTTGTCCACTAGCAGCTCCTGACCTGGAGTCAGTTTTATGTCAGACAGGTCCAGAGGAGATGGCTTATAGCCATTGGACATCATGTAGCTGTAATACAGGGTAAATCCACCTGGATCAGTTTACCCACCTCTATATTCGGAATAGATCTTTGCAGTAGCTCACACCATATGTTGGCAGTAATATGAGTAAAATAGCAAAAATTAGTAATATAATAATATATCTAAAATGCTTTTATTATGTTGCTGGATATTATCCAATAATCGAGTTTACACACCCTTTGATTTTTACATTTTGTATGTTTTATATGTTTCAACTAATGGTTACAATCTACATGGCTCGGCTGGGCTGCAATTACACAAGATATACATCCAGTAATAAATATAAGCATCCACTCTTACTTCTTGGGGAGTTTTATCTTTTTGAGCAAGTCTTCAGCATTTGGGTTCACATGAACTACACGACAGCCCAGTGCCAGCAGGGTCCTGTGGGGGAAAAAACACAACACCCAGCTCAGACTGTGCTTAATCCACACCTCGACCTTACTTTTCATCTGACAGTACATGTAGATCCAACAGTAGCTGAGTGGTTGGGAGTGTTCAGACTGAACTGTGATAGGTGATATTGTGCATGTCCTAATCTGTCAGGAGAGAAAGGCCATAGAAGACCCAGAGGAAATGTACTGGATGTGAAGTGCTTTTGACAAATTTTCTTCACACCTTGTGAGAGGACAAAGTGACAGTAAAAATGAGTTTGATGTCACTCAGAAACCCATCATCAGAGGAGTCTCCCACTGCTGCAGATCAGGATTAATCACAGCAAACCTCAACGTTTCTCCTTTATCATTTAAAGAGCATTTATGTAAAGCACTTTTAATAGGTCTCACTGGGATTATTATGGGCAGAAGGAAATATTGTTGAGTGCTGACAAGTGGATCAGGATCAGCAGACTACAAGTAAGGCTTGTTCAGTAGCAGCAAAAGAACAGGACAGGAAGATGGGAATATCCTACAAATACAAGGTTTATGCGAGAAATGAGAGATACACACTCAGAGATGGGGGAAGAGAACATCCACATCACATCAAAATGATCTTGTGTGGCATGTGCTACATTATAATTAGTACACACTGAATTGTAATAATGGCCAGGCAGAAACAAATAAGTACATCTGGAAGCATAAATGTTAAATTATAATTACACTCCTGGCAACAACCTCAGTTGAACTATTAGCAAAAAGACTTTACAATGTAGAGTATGGTAGAGACTAGGGTATAGTGTCACACTGAAATTAGATAAGTTGCTTAATTTATTTCAATATTTATGACAAACAGTGCTCACACATAGTAATGTTCATGGTTCTCACATGTAAGAAAAAGCAAAACCTGTGAGTTCAGTCAACCAACCAAAGCGCCCCTTTTGTTGCAACATACAATATATTGTATATCTGTGTTCCATTTGAGCTCACTGACCTATTCTTCACTACAGTTTATATCTACCTCTGATCATGAATGCAACGTTCTTATATAGTTCTCATAAATAACAGTTTAAATCAAACAAAACAACTTGTCTGTAATTAATCTGTCTGCCTCTGTATTTGACTCCTTCCCACACTCTCTTTCTTCTCATCAAACACAAAATAGGCATGCTGGAGAAAATCAATTGACAACACTCAACGTACTTCAGAGTTTCTGTTGACATCTGCAGATTGTAGTTCTTTTCCGTTTCTGGCAGCTTGGAGAAATCCACTAGGCATGGATGCTGCCGCTTATTATCATCCCTTATCTGTGAGAAGAGGAAAAAATCATAAAAACAATATTTCACTTTTACTCTGCAGACCTCAGCAATGTATCTTCAATAGCTCCATACTATGTACAGCATGTAGGAAAGTTTACTATATATATATGCGTATGAAATTCACAGCCTTGTGTCACTGTGAACTAACAAGGAAACGGGAATACAAGGTGCTACTGGTTGCAGTGATAAGACAGTCTACTCTAGTGAACATGTTATGAAAGAGGAACAAGGGAGCATGTTTTCTTGGAGGAGATAGAGAGGTGCACAACTGGAATACCAAGTGAGAGGTGTAATGCCTCTCTTGAGGCTGCACTTTATGGCAAATAATCCCTTGGCAATGCTGCGCAGAGGAGGCGGCATGGCAATGGTGGATGTTTACCAAGAAAACATGCAGGGCTATGTACAGATATGCAGCTGTGTGTGTGTGTGTGTGAGTCCAATGAACACCAGCCAGCTCTTTTGTGAATAGTACAAGAACTCAATGGGAAATCTCTTCTCTGGCAGTTCTTTCTCTTACAGAATTATATTGGTGGAACAAACAACAAATGAAAAAAGGTATTTATATGCAACCAGGACTAAATAACAGACAGTACTTTGTTTGTTCCCTCTGCTGTGGGACATCTACAGTGAATGCTGCTGTAATTTAACAAATTGCACTGAGCACCAAACAAACGTCCACTTTACACCTCAGTACATGCATCTTGGCTGGCTCTTAGATTTTATGACTGTTTGACACATTGTTAGTGCTCTGACCCCCTCATCTTAAATAAAGAAAACTTCTTCATTAAATTTAATGTAGATATTAATGTAGATATTCCCTTTTATTGAACAGATCTCTCACTTAACCGATAGCTTCATGCTAAATTAAGGATTCTGCTGTTGTGCTGGCCAAAGTGAGGGCCTGTATAAAAGCTGGCAGTGTTATTAATAGAGGGAGGATTCTCAAATATATGTTTGTATTATAGACATAAGAGCTGTGTTCCTTGTTGTTTGTGTTGCTCTGTTCCTTTGTGGGCAAAACAGGTCACTTGGCTTTATCCTTTAGCTAATTAATAAACAATAAACCAAGAAAGCCTCAAGTATTTTGTGCACAAATTATTCATATCTTTCAGACAATACAAGATTATACTGAGAAATACAAGACCATTTTTTAGATCCAGGAGACAGTTAGCTTGACTTAGCATAAAAACTGTAAGCGAGTGAAATGACTTGCCTGGCTCTGTACAAGGTAATAAAAAAAAAATCCCACAAACACCTCTGATGCTTACTAATTCACACACTTTGAAAACCACACAAACTGAAACTTCCTGGAGTTTTGTTGACTTTGAACGGAGCCAGGCTCAAGGTTTCCCTCTGCTTAGCTAAGAAAGATAACCATCTCCTGTAGTGCTGTAATTAGTACAGACTGATTGTAGCTGGTCCCAGCTAAGAGACAGCAGACTCTCATCTTGTGTTTTGAATTTTAATGGTGGGGTAACCTTTGGGTTTATGGGCAATTAAGTCTTTAAAGAATCAGTTAGACATCCCACTGGCTTATCTCTCAATAGAGGTAAACCCAGAGGCAGACACTTAGAACACAGGTTTTCCTCTTGGTTTATTGCTGTGCCAAAATTGCCAAAACATCCTGTTCTGCCCTTGAGTGAAACAATACTTTGTATTTCATGACTTACTGTATACTAAAACACAAACACAATGGCTCTGCTACCTATAAACAAACTGGAATGAGGCATCTAAATGAGTGGTATGAAAAGCATCAAAAATGGAAAATGAGCGTTCTTTCCACTTACCCTCTTTTTTGGTGTGAACCGCAAATTATAAAAGAGAAAGCAAGATGATGTACAGGCTTTTGTGATGGTTAAGTTCTAACACTAGTAACGACTAATGCATTTCAAGCTGGTTTTTAAGAAAATGTGTAACTGTGATGTTTATTTCTACAGTGGCTGAGACATCTCAGACAAATGCAATAGCCACAGCGCGACGACAAAAGCCACAACAAAACAGCAAAAGCCACAATATGACAAAAGCCACACAACGGAAGTGAACGAAAACGAATGTCATTATGTTACATTAAAAGAATGAAGGAACAGTAACGTCACTTGCAATGTTCTTGCCTACTTGAAGAGTAAGTGAAATTTGTGCTAGCTAACATTAACTATGATCACTATGTGACTGTCATGCATGGTCCATGTTTTCTGTTGTCTATATAATTACACATGTGTGTAGTGTGTCGTCTAACATTAGATAGCATTATGTTATGCAGGTAGCTGTGCAGTGATGTCAGCATTAACGCTAGCTCTTTTAGCTAAAGTTAGTCGATCAGATGAATGTAACCTAAGTTGTCCTAGTGTTTGGAGATATGGCGATCGTAAGGCTGATTAAGGCTGGATTTTGCCCTTGTCTTGTGGCTTTCACCCCTGTGTTGTGGCTTTTGCATTTGTCTAACACGTCTCGCCCACTGTATATATTTCTCCACAAACATGGCAAAATGCATGGATTATGCTTTTTTTTATATTTTGTTTTGTTTTGTATTTTTATATTTTGGAGTGATGATCTTGTTGTAAGAGGATTATAAAATTAAAGGAACAATCTGCATATTTCTTACCTTGCCGTATGACCAACCCAGCTCAATCTTATTCATGCCCCATAGTTCATGAATGTTCTCAGCCAGCTTGTCCCGAACCTTCTCCAAATGAGGTGGCATCACAATCTGAGGAAATGCGTAAAAAAGCATTCATCTGAATGTAAAAGTTAAACAATAATCAGTTGTCACTGCTATGCTCCACTCCTATCGGCTTACCTGGCTAGTTTCCACAGGTGTGGGGATGAAGGACGCCTGTGACATGACATGGGTGGTGCCTAGCAGATCTCTGACCCCCTCCACATCCCTCTTGTACTCTTTCACCGGCTCCACCCTCATCTTCTCTTTTGGCAGCAAAGCCTCATAACATGGAGCGTAACTTGATGGAGGCAGGAATTTAAAGTCGCCATGTCGACCACCCAGAAGGAAACGCACCCTAAAAAAGATAAAATAGAGGTCATCTGTTGCCTTGTTCTGTTAGACTACACACAAAAAAAGGAAAAAAGGGAATTACTGGTGTGTGTGTGTGTGTGTGCGTAAATATAAATATTATATTCAATTATATTTGATAATCAGACAGCTATTAATAAAAGAACCAGCCAGTGAAAAGAAAACCATGCAGCTAAACATAACTAATTTTCCGCATCTTTATCCACTTCAATCAACTCCAGCCTCTGCTCTAACAGGGACAGGTTTAGCTCTGGGACTGAAAAAAAAACTGTCTTAGGCCATCACAGTGAAGAGACTCTCCTGAGACCACCCAAAATAGATACTCAAGTAGTAGTGATGACGCAACCAGGCCCATTCTGACTGCAGTGCCTCAATTATTTAGGGGTGAAGATGTGCCGCTGTCATTTTCTGGCACGTTCATCTCCAAAGAGATGTTCACCCTGTTCACTGGGTCAGGTTGGAGTACAAGCTTGGAGCTGACACAGCCCTCACTAACGCTGTTATGTGGTAGAACTGTCCATGTGAAACACTAAGCGTTAACTCTCCTAAATCCAAAGACATGGGTGAACATCCAGAAGGAGAAAGGACACTGAGTTCAGCTGTTAGCTAAGTGAGCAAACTGCAGTGTATAATAATGCAAATGGCCATGTTCCATTTTTTGTGAATCTAAGGACAAACCACAGAAAGAAATTTCATTTAAGATGTTAATTAGAATTTGCTAATATCTCTGGCTTAAACATGCCTGTGACTTTGCCTATGACCAGTTGATTTAATGACATTGTTGTCTGTAATTATTACATCTTGGCTTAGACAATTATATAATGAAGTCTAAGTGAGTTAAATAATATATAAATTATAAATTATATAAATGAAATTGTATGTTTAGTTGGGATACTTCCACTATGTAATTCTGGATTACAGCACGTTTAAGTGTGGCATTTCACTCTCAGTAATTACAACAAAGAAGTCCTATTGTTGATACAATATTTAAGTTTCTTATTCATTTGCCTCAGAGTAATTTAAGTTTCTATCTGTTATTGTTTTATGAGGACAGCTGGGTGTTAACGGTTAACAAAAGCAGAATCAGGGGTGTGATGTGAACTCTGAGAGTGGAGCTGAGTAACTGACTGTCATGTAGGCATCAGTTCAATAATACCAATAAGGACTGCAGCACAGGGGAGCTGGAAATAGCAAGGTGGAGGGGAAAAGGACGTGCAGAAAAGAGGAGCAGAATGACACCTGAGCACCATCTTTCACACTTGTGAAGATTTGGCTACAGTGAATGCACTCTGTAAATTATATATACTGTAGGAGAACAATGAAGACATTCAACGTGCCACAGTTTGTAGAACAGAATATGCCTGACTCGTAAGAGGGGAAAGTAATGCATAAATGGAGTCCTCCTCTCTTTCCTTTCCTCATATGAATGAAAACAAAGCCCAAACAGAGAAAGATGAAATAACTTGGAGCACTCACCAGAATGTTTGAATGTTCATCAGCACCTCAGAGGAAACTTATCTTTCCACTGCACAAACTCTATCAGGTATGGTATTACTTTTTGAGAATTCATTTTTCAAGGCAGTATGAAATGAATTCACTCTTTGAGCGCTTGGCATGACCGAATGAAATCACACTAGTCTCTTGGTGTCAAGTGTTTCTGGGTTTCAAAGAGTGAAAGCTGTAAATGCCAAATGCTGCTTTGCTCTACAAAGTAAGAGTCAATCATGGAATCATGGGAAAAACTGCTGGAGCCTGAAATTCCATTTTAAAGTCTTGTCAATCACACTATCTGTAGTCACCATGGCAACAGAGATATGAAGCCAGCATATTTTACCTCTGCCCAATTTGAAGGTCTTGATGATTAATACATTTGGATCAGAATCAGTGGGTGTGTTATACATGCATATGTGGTATATACACATATATATTTGTGATATACAGATATATATAAATGTATGTTTCGGTAGAACAACACAGGAATGACAAACACTCACTTGACCCCTGCAGAAAAGCTGACAACAGGGAAGAAGAAGCCGTCTGTGTTGAAATTTTCAAACATGCCCTGGACAGGCTGTCCATTGATCCTGAAAGAGATGCTGGGTGCTCCCAGGTCCAGACAACAGCTCACTACATCCTCTGAGGTCAGGATGTGCTGGTTCATGGACGCAACCGCCCGCGGAATACGACCTGTTCATGACACACAGACACACATGCGCACACACATACACAAACACACAGTTATGTGAAATATGGCCCAGTGAGTGATGCTGGCACATATCTCATCTTTCACACACAGAAATACACACAGAGGACACATTTGTACACACAGTTACACACAGTCTGGGCAAGAAGATCGCCCCTGCAGGGTAATGATTCTGTCTAGACACAAGCCAGCTATAGCCAGGGTTACCACCCATTTTTTTATTGCATGAGCTTATTATGACCTCAGCTCCACGAACAGAAAAAACAGACTTTTCCTCCTTACACTGACCTGACCAGAGGTGGAGTCCATCAAAACCAAAGGAGTAGAGGTCATCTCCAACTCCATTGCCTCCCCAGCCTTCTCCTCCCCCAGGGTAGGGAGCATATCCTTTTGTGTTGGCCCAACCTACTCTCAGGTGGGATGGCTCACTGGTCACAAAATGGTCCACCTGGTCTATCATCAGCTCATAGTACCACTTCTTATACTGAGCTGAGCCCTCGCTGACCCCCAGAAAGATGTTTGGTCTCATGCTGGTAATGAAGTGAAACATAAAATCATTAGATGTCCCGCAGAGCAATTTCAGATCTTCTCATTTTTATTTGTAACACCTTACTTCTCTTAAAACTAATGGAAAAGCCTGCCTTTAGGATAAAATCATTCAATTTGCTTCAAATAAATTTGGTCCAGGAAGTTCCTGAAAAGTAAAATCTTATAACAAGGCAGACAAAGCAGATTACTTTCTGACACTAATTAGATCTGAGATAAAATCAGAGTTAAATTATCTTTCCCTCACCTAAATATTTCTTCTTATTGTAGAGACTAAAAGTTGAATGTTATTAAGAAATAAGATGAGATTTAAAGTGTGGTTTCACTATACAGTGCGTCATTGTCTGAACCATGATGTCATGGCTGAGAATCTAATTTGCAGACCAGGCTGTGAGGCGTACAGAGACCACACTTGTACTCTTAGACATGTACCTTGTACAATCATCTAATACGAATGGTGAAGGGACAGAATAAAATGGTTAGTGCTCTGGAGGTTGCAAATTCAAATTTAGCCTGGCTGTTACATGAGGGATTTGCATGTCACAAAATAACAAACTACACATTAGTTCTTCCATAGAACTCATCTGCTTTTAAATATTTACACCCAGCACTTCCCAGGTCTAACTGTTGCATAGCTGACTCAAACTAATATATAATATATGGCATGTTAATGAAGGTAAAATGGAATATGAGTGCAGATTTAATCTGACCCAAATGCTGTTAAACAAATATGTAAATTGGGACTTTGACAAAAATAACACAATATTAAAATTGCTAGGTTTTATGCCAATGACATTAAGTTCAGTGAACCAATAACTTCAGTTAAGTTAGCTCTTATTAATCCTACTTAATAAATAACTAACATATTTCCATCTTAATACATAATAAAACCATAAGAAATATATTATCAATTAACCCACTAGAAATTATCACTGGAGTATATTCGAGGTGCTACAATTTTATTCCTTAATAAGTTTTAATTTCACTTGGTAATGTGGTTATTTCTTCAGGTTAGGCTCATCTTCCTTCATTTATCATTGATTTTTTTTTTCAATTCTGATCCTAAATAAGGAAAAAAAAAAAGAGAAAAACTCACAAATCTAAATATCAGAGAACCACAGTGTTTAAAGACTGGTGAATGTTGCGTGTATGGCTTTCTAACCTCTGTACGTCATTGACCAGCTGGGTCTGCAGCAGCAGATCCCGCTTGGGCAGCAAGTGATCACAGATAAGGTTCTGATTGGTTCGCACAGCTACACCATTACACACACACAGCGAACAGAGCACATCCAGAATCTGCAAAAGGAAAGTGGAGACACCAAGGGAGGAAAATGAGCAACAATAACATGAGGAGAGCACAACAACCCCCACCCTCCCTCCCTCCACGATAACTGATTACCCACTGACCAAATTTTCCCTATTAAACTGTGGATATGAATCCATACCTTTCAAGAAATGACTAATTATCATTGTCTCTAATCACTGTCCAGGTTGCTGCTCTAGGGTCAGCCTCTTTTCATGCAACCGCTGCATAATAGCTCTATGATGCTTATTGGGGGCAAAAACATGTCCAATAATATCCCTTTGATGTTAGGTTAACAAAGCCATAGAATTAAATGGGCCGAGGAGCTCAGCCAAGGGTGACAGGCCAAAGCACCTTCGCTTTATCATTGGTCCTTTTCTCCTGCCTCTGTGGCAAAATGATACATTTGAGCTGATTTATGACTCAGCCCGGCTCACTGCCCGCTCGTGATCTCATTTCACTGTTAAGCTGATTGATTCATGATGGGGATGCACTGCAACCAAACCTCCAGGAATCTTCTGTCAAAGACAGAAGTTCAAGAAGTGCATGCTACAGGAGAAGGTAAGCCCAGGTAGCTAAAGAAAAGAGTTGGTGACAAACAGGCCCAAAGGGAACGTTTACAGTAATTAATGTGCATCCAGTGATTTGCTTTGGTTAGCCAAACAAGGAAAGAATTGGAGATGACTGGATGCAAGACAAAGAGACACAATGCACTTTCACTTCCATTTATGTGCTTTCTTGCTTGACTAAAACCTTCATCTTCAGATTGAAGCGAAGCTGAGACCAGCAGCAGGTTACCTTACCTTAAAGACCAGAAACAAGAGGAATCGGCAAGCCTGGCCCTTCTGAAGTTGGCTAACAAAGTCAACCAACCAGCCCCTCTTAAGCTCTAAGCACAAAACTTAAGTGCATGAATGAATATTCTCCATTCAATTAGGCAGTGAACTATATGAGACCCCTGGAGGACACTGGTCCTGATTATGATGTAGTTTGGTTAGCAGATAAACTGTTACATTTGAATAGTTAGATGTTTTCCTGAGGTTACAGCCTTTGTGTTTTCATATACAGCTAAGCTGAATCGCTGCAAGCTACAACTACATATTGACTTTACAGACATGTACTTTGTATAGATCTTCTTGTCTGTCTCTCAGGTAGAAGCAAATCATTTTTTTTTTAATCATTTTATTCTAGATTGCATTTCTGTATTCTCAGTATGTGGTTCCTTTCCACCCACACCATAGATATATTTACTTGATTTACAACTAGGTTCAATACAACCTTCTTCTTGTAGCTCTAACTCATTATACACAAAGATGGAGGCCAGGTCTGTCATTATTTCACATCACAGTGGAGATAGTACCCCACATTAGCACTTGACTGAAGAAGCGCTAGTTGCTGCTTACCTTGTGGTTACGTCCATGCTTGTAGAGCAGCGATATGATGGACTTAATGTGTCCTCTCTGGATGATGTTGAGGGCCTCTGGGCTCTCAATTAGAATGCAGTGCAGAACTTCCAGGATGCCTGCATAACCGCAAATTCATCAATTAGTTAGCACCCGCAGAGAAGACACAACAGAGGACGCTTGTCAAAGAGACACCCACGTAGATCAACAGGGAACACTCAGTGCTGCTGGTACATTCCTTACTATTTGTTTAAAAAGCAGAAGAACCCACATTTTTTAAGGATGCAATGTCACATTTTTACATCTTTTAAGACTAGTGTCCCTGCTGAGGAGAGTTGGGTTGTCACCAAAGGATTTTGATAGCTTTGTGCAGTGTATCTCTCAATGCTGTCTAACTGAAGGCTCAGCGTGTGTGGGAATAATAATGACTGTACCTGAGGAAGACTCAAGTCTCTCCAGCTTGCTCACCAGCCAGTCTAAGTTGTTAGAGAACTGAGTGCAGTTGTTCCTGTTCCCTCGGATTAGCGCAGCTGCATGATAGAAGGGGAAAGTGTGCACGACTCAATATTTTGCAGCAAAGATGACAGTGTCGTTGTTGTCTTCAAAGTTGTCCGATGGAACCCCTTCAGTGCGCTGCCAAATCTCACTCCTTACACAACAGCAAAAACAATGTCACCCAAAGGTGGACACCTTAAATGCACACTCACAGCCAAGGTAAGCAAGAGGTTCTGACACCCTTATACATATTAATTTGGAAGATGCCTCAGATAGAGAGAGGGAGAGCAACAAGGGGAGAAAAGACATAAACACACGCGGACAAACACACCCACATATGTCCTAGAGAAAAAAAAAAAAGAAAAGAAGACAGGGTCACCCAACACAGACAGACGGGGAAGAAAGGAGGGGAGGCATCCCAAATCCACTTAGCGCTGCGCTGGAGCAGGTGTGTGTGGAGGAGGGAATGGGGGAAGAGAGGAACGTGGCTGGAACTCTAATAGGAGCCAGGAGGTGAAATCAGTGTAAATAAGAGTGTGAAGGACACACTTGGAGGGCAGAGGGGCTTCAGTGTGGCTGAATATGAGATAAACTTTACATAAAGGCTAAAACATGACAGGAGGAAAATCACATCTGCTCAACATTCTTCTGCTCATAAATGCACCTTTTATGCCATAACAAATGAAGTGAAGTGGAAACATTCAAGCCAAACATTGTAATCATCAGATACAAGACGTCAGAATTTTCAGACAGAGGACAGCAAAAAAAAAAAAAAAAAAAGGTATGTACATTTTTCTTCCTTCCATGCCAGGTCTTTTTAGTGAGCTATGCCTGTATTTGACAGAGCATATGCTAGCTGCGCAAGGAAGTACAGTGAGTTTGGGAAAGCAGGGTGGATGACATTGGGCTATAGGAAGACACACGTAAAGCAAGGACAAAAGAGAAAACAGCACAGACAGTGATGAGAACTGACATACAATGGTCCAAAAGCCCAAATGTGTGTGGGTATGTGTGTGTTATGGTGTGTGACGACTGATCTTATTGGGCTGATGCCTTGGAAGCACATCACATAAACTGGAAAGCTCTTTTGTATGAAACGGGCCACGTGCCATCAAGTCTTTTCTACAAGAACGAGAGACTGTGTGTGTGAGTATTAGAGATGGGAGGTATTCATTGTGTGTGCACATGTGTGTTGTGTGTCTGTGCGTATTTGTTGGGCTGTTTCACTCCTGGCAGCCTCTGAATTCAATCCTCCACTCCGAGGCGTCTGTAAATGGCCGGTTAAATACCAGGTCAGCACAGTTGTTCGTCACCACTGAGCCACCGCGCTCGCAGCTACTTTATCCTCAGACGACGACTCTCGTCTCTGTGATTGATTACAGTAGGAAAGCGGTGTGTGTACATACTTGTGTGTGTGTCTGTGTGTATGTGTTCGTGAGGTAGAGGAGGTTCTTACCCAGCAGCTCATACAGCAGGTTCAGAATATCTTTCCAGGCTGCTCCGGCCTCAGACCCAGCACACTCCCCAAAGTGGGCCGCACTGTTGTACACGTTCAGACGGTCAATACAGTTGGACACCAGAGTCAGCATGCCCTTGGAAATACACAGTGATTCACCACTGATTGATTATTACATCCACGTACATACACATGAGGGTAAAATAACTATGGAATAAATGCATTTTAAACATTGAAATACATCTGATGTCGATGTCAGGCTATTATTTATGAGAGTGTAGTTTGGCAATATCTTCTTCTGCAGTGTTAAATTAGTTGACCATCCTGAATGCAGCCCTATGGCTCCCTCCTGTCTCATTTGGTGGCCGTGTCATGATGATTTATACCACGGAGAAATATCTATAGTGATCAGATATGCTAAATGGAGAGCATTAAAAAGACAAAATGGAAATTTCAGATGATTTATAATGTCAGGAGAAATCACGAGTCAGCTGTCTGCAGTGACAAATTGACCTTCTGAATATATTAGGGGTGGGACAGAGATGTGCTATTTTGTTGTATTAGTACAGAAAGGCAGGTAAATAACATGAGAGCTAAACGGCTGAAAATTGCATAATTTGCAAATATTAAACTAACCTTGTTTTATGCTAAGGTTTGTAGAAAAAAAACGTACATACATCAATTTAGCTAATTCACATTCATGTTGGCTTGAGGCTATGGTGACACATTGTTGTAGCCTATTAGAGTTAAGAAGAGTTTGAATAGTTGACATCACAGCCCCCCCTCCAGTAAGGCAGCTGACATTTCGTAATTGATGAAAGCAATTTAGGTCTTAGAGGCTTAGCAGAAAGCTTCAGTGCACTTGTGCCAGCCTCAGGAAAACTTATAACACCAAAGCTGCTGACACCTTCAAATGCAATGCCTCCAAATACAAGATGGCATTGAAACACACCTCAAAGAATCAATTGCTTTAGCCTTTCACATACTTTTTTTTTTTCATTTTGCAACTTCGCTGCTGCTCTCGGCTCACTGGTATGTGCAGCCGCTTCAAAGAATCACCTCAGTCACATTTCTGCTGTACTGCAGAACAGCTCATGGTATTACTAATTGATATATCATGGACTGTTGGTTTGCCAAGTCTCCTCAATGGTGAAACTCACTTCCTCTTTGAATAGGTTCTGCCGGTTCTTGAGTGAGCGCAGCTTGATCTGCCTCTCTTCGTGCTCCAGCTCAGCATCAGGGAGCTGGAAATAGGTGATGAGGTCATTGAGAGTTTGGAGCACCTCCTCGACAGGCAGGGCGACCAGTGCCCTGTTCTTAAGGCCCAGACAGTCCAGGTCTCTGGGAGGGGGAGACAGGAAGAGCACAGAAACATCAATATACACAGAAAAGCTCTCACTCAAACATGACGGCTGTCCCCTGCTGACGTTTGTGACGATGTATAGTTTTCCAAATATTCACAATCATCACAAATGCCTCTAACCTCAGGTAAATTCACTCTTGCTGGGAGGCTGAGCCGACTTGAGGAGCAGCTGTGATGACTAATACAATGTTTAGCCCACAGGTTCATCCATGCTGAAATGCTGATTTCCGCTGGCCTGCTAAAAATAGCTGTCGTACACGTGGGAGGGGTGTGGGGAGATGTATGTGTCATAGCCGCAGGGGGGGTGGGGTGGGGGGGGGCTGCCAGACTCTCACATGTTCCCGCCATGAGTGCCCCAGAGCCCAGCCCCTTGGGACAGCGGGCCATTTGATAAAAAAATAAATAAATAAATAAAAGGTACTGGAAGCATCCACTTACGTGCTCCACGGCTCCCTTTTTCCAGAGCTGGCCATGCGTAGCTGTGACGCTGCTTCAGTGTTTGCCATTTGGAAACGCATGACTGGACCACTGAGTGAGCTGTCTGGGGCTTTGGCACCCCACTCAGTCAAAACTCACAGGCCCAGAGCTTAACTCTCTGGTGGGTACATTCACAATCAGGAGGGATGTTACATCAGGAGTGTGAGAGTCTGTCAGGCTTTGAGATGTCTGGTTTTTCTCAGCTTCAGCAGGAATTTGGGGATGAGTTGATGTCGGGAACTTTTTATTATCGTAATCACGTATCACATGTACTAACAATTCTCTACTATCGTCGGTTTGGTGCTTACGTAACTTGTACCAGTGACAGGACACTTTATTACCATAATAAAGCCGCTAAGAACAAATGTGGATAGCAATTTGGCTTAATTGGGCAATTTGTGCGATCACGTCATTGAGTGCGCTGGCGAGGAATTTAGCAGTGAGGGGTTTTTTTTGTTTTTTTTCCACCAACATACCTGATGAATCTGTTGAAGAGCAGGGTGGTGTTGCGGATAATGCGTGCTGCGCGGGACTCTTCATGTTGACAGCGCTGCAGGGTCAACCCATCGTCCATGTGACCTTCAGAATGTAGACACGCCTTGAGACGACATCACAGAGAGGAAAAGAGTGTGAGACACTGATGTGAGACGATGGTGGGAGAAGAGGAAATGGATCAAAAAAGGCGAGAGGAAGCCATTAATGGAGAAAAAAAACCTCCAGTCATTCACAGCCAGCCATGAACCACAATGTCTGGAACACAGGTGCTGACACTACAGGCTATCTGGCTGTGTTTACATGGAGGACACATTGTTACACACACTATCATGCACACACCTCTATCACTTCTCCCACAGTAGCCAAAGGGACAAGGTTTATTTTTAGTCGAGGTAGAGAATCTGAACTAACAGACAATAACCTTAACTCAATCAGCTCATTACCCTGAAAATAATTATCTGCTCCAAGGAATCTCATTTATTAATTCTGTTTGTTTTTGTGTACGCTTTTCAGTTGCAAGCTGAAGACAGAACTGTGTGTGCTTGTGTTTGTCTCTGCTCACTCGTCTCTTGAGGGGACCCAGACGGGCAGATTTGACATCAGGTGCCTGATAGGAGAGCCAGAGTCCCGTGGCCACGTGCATGATGAAGCAGAGCGAGTCCCCATATTTAATCTCCGCCACCCCCATGCCCTCGATGTCCCGCTTGGGGCTCTGCTCCAGCTTCTCCTGCGCAGTGGGAGGAGAAAATGAACATGTCAAAGCTGTCAGCGAGACGCATGAGCACGCTAGTATAATACAAACATGTGCACATAGAGAGGTACCGCATGCAGATTTGTTTTTAATCAAACCACCAACCAAATGTCAACCGCATCTGCTGTTTATGGTTCTATCCATCACAGTTATTGTATTTGTTCTGCCATTAGGATCAGTGCAACTGGTAAATCGACATTAAAAAAGTCCAGTGATAAATGACTTCACTTATATTCCATAATACCTGCTTTAAATCCACATTGGAAGGGTCACTAATAGGCTCACAATCACTGGCCATATCTAGAAACTCCATTACAGAGTATGGCTAAATGGTCGGTTCAGTCAGAGTTGGCAAGATCAGCTAAATTAACCTCTGTGGTGCGGCTTTTATTGGTCCAATAATTCTTGTAATTTTCATTGTCCTTGAAAAAAAAATGGTGATTTTCCAGTCCAAGGGGAGTGGGCGGTTCATTTGTGCGGGTTTAGAGTTCCTTTGTAACGCCTTCTCAGTGGCGCTTAATGAGGAAGTGTGCAGTTGATCCTGTGTGACAAAGGTCACCTTGAGGAACAACAGGGAGTCGAGTGCATGCGTCCTCATGTTTGTGCCCTTCTATCTGTGTGTCCTTGCCTTAGAGACTCTGAAGCAGAAGGCAGTGGCTACGGTGTCGGACTTGTCTCGATCCTGCAGCACCAACCCCCTGTCCTCGGTCAGCGCCAGGTAGTGACCAGTGGTCAGGTGGCGCAGTCTGAAAGGCTGGCCCCAGCGGATGTGGCTCCCACTCCAGCTGTCAAGGTCACACCCATATATTATAATGGAGCAAACATGCAACCATACAAGGAGAATATGTTGTATTTCATAAGCCCTGCAGCCTAATATCTGCTAATTAGTTGATCTAAATGTTGCTGCAGGCTGTTAATTATCTGTCATACCCAGTGGTGGAATAATTAGTAAATAACAAATAATTTGCCTAATCATTTCTCTTTGTTTCTGTTCAGGAAATTCAAAACAAAAGGGTCAAAAAACACAGTAAATGTGACAAAAATCATATTTGACACATGAAGTGAAATGGAAAAGGAAAGGTTCCATGCCTGTGAGGCTGGATCAAAGACCTGAAAGAGACAGGGAGTGGGGAGGAATGAAAGAGAAAGAGGGAGGGAGATCGAGGGAAAAAGAGATGGAGAGGCCACAGTGCAGCATTAAATCATACGTGGAGAGAGAGAGGAAAGGACAAATGGCCGTAGAAAGCAAAAAATAGAAAGCAGGAGCAGCAGACAGCAAGAAAAAGGTGAGATGAAAAAAAGAGAATGATGGAAAATGAAAAACTATAAAACAGGAAGCGAGAGGCAGCAAGAAAGGGAATAGATAACAGATCAGGTGAAACACAGCCCACCTGATTCTGAGTGGCTCCAACCTCCACAAAGACCTGGCCTTGGCGCCGGCTTTTCCCGTCTCATAGTTGACTATCCTGGGGATGCCAGAGAAGCATGAGTGGGAGGTCTGTCTGTGGATGCTTTAAATGTCTAGCCACCACTGATACTGTCAAGGTCATTCATTCTGGCTTAGAAGAACACCACTTGTTTACTCTCATTTGTCACACTGATATTCACTGAAAGGATGTTGAATTCAGACACGCAGACGCACACATACACACTCTGAACCATATTTACTCTGTAGACTACAGCGTCACATCCTTCAAACAGAGACATGTGCGCCCTGATAACTCACAGCTACACTGTCTATCAGTGATAGGGGTGACTGGGACCAAAGATAAAAGAAATCACTCATCATCCCTCTCCTGACAGCTTGGAGTGTGTGATCTGCCCCAGAAAAAACACAAGACCTCTAAAAAGAAAAACATGCTCCTGTTGAATTTCAAGGACAACACTAGGAGAAAAGCCAAAGCTGGAAACCAAAATCAAATCCCGCCCCCATATATGCCATGCCGTGTTCTAAAAATAGACTGTGTGTGTGTGTGTGTGTGTGTGTGTGTGTGTCCTGTGTCTGTAGATGGATGTACTTCTCCCGGCACCTGGCTGAATGTGTATGAGCCTTGCCCACTGTTTTGACCCACTTCAAGTCCAGTGTGCCATTTTCCTGTGGCCTACCTTATCTGTGCTGGCACTAAGCGGCGATACTGGAGATAAAAATAACACAGCTGCCATGTTGACTCCCTGGAGAGCCGAGTGTTACGTTGGTCACGGGGCATTTTTATGAAGCGAGGTGAAAGCTGAGGAACCATGGGTAACTCACAGGTCAGTTAGAGTCTCCTGTGCTGTGCAACAGCAGCTTTGCTTTCACTAACGGGCGACCCCTAATGCTGCAGTTTAATCTTGTTTGTTTAACACTTGCTGCGTTTCACACCTCTGCTGCTCTTCACTCTGGTCTGATCCTGGGATGGTCACTACCTCATCGTGTCCATGGAACAGCCGCATCACATGACCACCCAGCAGGTAGCCTACAGGGAAAGGACGGACATACGATCAAGATATGGTCACTCCAGCCATGTCATTTCCTATTGTGTTGCTACCACCAATGTGAGTACTGCTTGTCTGAGAGATGCAATCTGGAAAGTAGGACTACCTAGGTCACAAAAGTAGGGTGTATATTTATGGAGCACTTTCGCATTTTAGGTGGGTTTCTAAAAGACTCAAGAAGGAAATCCAACTGCGACAAAGTGCTTCCTATATACCCACTGTCAAAGATACAGATACAATTGTTAAAATCTTGTCGTTTCTTATTACATGAATGATACGTTAATTCAAATCTGAGAATATCACGAGAATGTAAAAGTGTGATTGTTTGGGACCTTCCCTTTGGCTAGGTAATAGAAACTTGAAACCATATCAAAAGAGCTTGGTTGTATCACATAATCGAGTTCACAAGATAAGTGGTTATAAAACACCCTGTGAGCAACACTACATCTTCAGAGGCTACAGTGAGTCATTCACAAAAAGTGACGACATTGGCCAGGGCTAGCTGGTTAGCATGCTAACCTAAGCAGGAGAAAAGACGTGATTCGTTGGTGTTGTTCTCCCGTCACTGGACACAGACATTTACAAGTAAAGAACACTTGATGCTGAGCTCACAATGTTTCCTCTAGACTGGTAAGTAAACAGCAGTTTACACAAACAGTAATAAGGAAAAATAGAAAGTTAGAAAACATGGTATTAATAAATAATTTGAAAGCATGGATGTTTTTTTAGAGAAGATAGTGAGTGGAGTCTTTACCTTCCTCTATGTTGCTACCAGAGCAGATTGGATGAACGTTCCACAGAGTTTGCATGAAGGAAGCATCCACCTGGATATTGCCATTGGAGATGGATAGGTGCTGCAGCACAAAAGGAGAGATAGCACGCACTATTTACTAACTTGTGTACATTCATACAAGTGACATTACTTGATATAGCTGCCAAAACTGTTGGAAGACAAAGATGGAAAATTAAAACTGATTTCATGATGAGTTTTTTAATTGTTGATGGAATAAAAGGATCCACCACCATAAACCTTTCATCACACATTTTTTTGCCAAATCTCTTGGATCTGAACATGACATTTAGTTCCTATGGGCAGACCGACACAGGTGATTTAACACGAAAGGGGGTAAACTTTGAGACAACCTGTCATCACTGATCTGACAGAAAATTCAAGTTTACCATTGAGAGTTGAGGGAACCATAAATCTGACAGATGTCTCGAGGGTTTAGGGTTTTATACCAACTGGGGTTGCTGTGATGCTGTGCTGGTGTGTTTTACCTCAATGTTTGTGTGTCACATTCTACCCCACACAAAAACACACATACACACACAGAAATTTTAAGGCAGCTGTGTCCTGATCATCCCTGTGGAGCCCTTGGGTGCTGCCTATCCCCACATAACACTGTGTGGGTGACAGTAGGGACAGAGTACCAGATTGACATTGGTAACTGTCAGGCACTAGTAGTCATCCAGCTGTGCCCCTCCTGCTATCAGGGGGTAAACACCGCCTGGCTGCTATCACCACCTTCACAGATCTTATGGAGCATGTTTTCTGGGGTTTACAGTGAACCTTACTTTGATACTGGCTCAGAAGCCAATTTCTGAGAACAGACCTGTAATAGGGACATGGTTATTATTAATGATGTAGGAATGTCATAAGCATCACAACAGGAGAAGCTGACACTGGCAGCGGTCTAAATAAAATCATAATCCAAACCAGACATTTCCACTGCAGACAATTTTTATGTCATTGTTTGCAGGCTCACAGTCACCCAGAAGGAAAAAGTTGTTGCTTCTTTCCGTTAAGACTCCTGCAGGAGAGAGGTCATGGGGAGAGTGCAGTGTGTGGTAACAGGATTGAGATAATCTGAAATTTTGTCACATCAGGCAAAGCAGACTTGATGCTCTCCCAGTAAGACCTCTACATTATGCAAACACACACACACACTGGCTGCATCAAGGATCGAATGACAAATAATACACTTACAAGGTATCGCTCTGAGGACACGCTGACAAGGATGAGGTCATCACCGATGCGCACTTTCTCTCCTTCTGATCTCTGTTTGGAGGCAGGGTGGATGGTCCACCAACAGGCCTCACCTAATGGTCCACAGAAACACATGCACACATACATGCCATATTCATATTTTAATTTAAATATAATGTTTGTGATAAAACCCCACTGTCCCTGACCAAATGTCCTCTGTAATTACTAATAATGTAATAAGACCATAGCAAGCTGAAATTAGAATTTAGGCTAATGTGGATGCACCATGGCAACAATGCTTTCATGTTGTATTTGGGTGACTGCTCATCCGCTGCGAGGCATGAAATAAATAATAATGCTAATATGAAGTGGATCCTGGTATCAGGACACCCAACAAGACTATCAAATGAGCTGCAGAGATGTAATCAGTTCTGACAAAAGAACCACACTGTATGTCTACAGTGCTCCACAGGGAATATTAACTGAGACGCTGAAAAGACACAGTGAAATTCTATCATGAACAAATAAGGTGCAGGGAGAGAGATAAAGAGAGACAGAGACGGGGTGAAAAAAAGGAGACAGAGAGAGAGGAACAAAGACAGAGATGGACAGAAAGAGACAGAGGCGGCAAGAGTGAAAGAGAAGGAAGGGGACGATAAAAGCAAACTGTACGGGAGCCTCTCTTTTACCTGTTGAGTCCTCCTGCAGGCCGACATCAAAGGACAGCTTATCTGTCTGTGACCTTGATGTCTTCAAACAGGCCAGGTACTGTGGTCGACACACACATCAAACCACATGAGACAGAGCTGTCACACACACAGAGACACTTTGACTTAAATATGACTTAAATTGTTAGTGATATTTAAATCCATCTCCTGCAATACTGAGTCTCTTACCATAGAGCTGAAGGAATGCCGCAGGAGGATGGCGTGTCCATACAGAAGAGTCTTGTGTCCACCACTCTGCGCTGCCTATAGAGATCATTCACACACACACACCAAAGTACACAGACACACACACACACAAATATGTATTTACATGTCAGCTCAGGCTGCTGACAGAACCACCCCAGTGGTCTCCCTCCAACCGATTCAAGCTACGCCCGACCTCTGGCACTGAATGTTGACCTCAGCGAGGACCTCCTCGCCAACGATGATGACCTCAAGCTGGAGGGGTGGGGGGGGGGCACATATCTCCTGGAGAGGGTTTGACACCTCATCTCGCCAATGAAGACATGCAATCTGACTGGCCACAGGAGATGGTGTTTCTGGCTCCTGTATCCCTGAGCGAAACAGGATACGGGGTCATCTTTCCAGCACTCCGACTACAGGAATGTGGGAAGGATGCACAACTACTGTCAGTCTCCGATGCAATGTCAACATTAGCAGGGAATGGCTCCACCACTTACAGTATGGTGTTCGGTTAAAATGCAGGAGGGGATTCAATGATATCTCTACTGGCAGAGATGCAGAGGGAATAAGGGGAAGTTTTTTGTTTTTCCTTCGGCAAGCCACTCCAGTGTTACTCACCTTCCTTATGAGCCTCTAGGAAGCATTAAGGTAAGAAAGAGTGTCATTATTCAGAGGGACCTATTGTTCTCCTGAGCCTTTCTGTCTGACACTGCTCTATTGTAATCTTTAGTACAAACAATTTAACTATTGGGGCACACATGTTTGTCAAAAAATCTTTTTTTGACAAGGATTAGGGGCTTGACTACCAGTTTGTAGGTGTTTTACAACACAACCCATGGCACGAGACCCAGATATAATGGCTGACTCAACGCCAAATAGCCAGGTTTAGCCATAAAAACGTCACATTAAACTGAATCTACAGACACAGCAGGACACTAATGATACGCATCTGTAGATTTTCACAAAATTATAGCCATATATCATCCGAGAGATACATGAATCATGGCAGTGTTTCAACAGAACATCCCACCACCATGCCCTGCCTTTCTTTCATTCTCTCTTTTTTCTCTCTCTCACTCTATCCCCCATCTTGATTGGCTACTGGGACAATAGCCCAGCCTGTGATTTGATGCAGTTGTGTCGTGCAGACTGCAGCACCGGCTTCCAGGCTTCTTCTGTGTTGCTGGCTACTCCTATATGCTGGCTGAGGTGCTGAGCTTAATGCGGCGAGGCACATCCAGCTGCAATCACCACAACCAATAAACCCCAAGTCTCCCGCTCACTTCCTTATCCTGTGGCTGGGCAATGTGTTACACAGATGGCTCATATCAGTGAGGAAAAAGTGGCTTCTACATGTAGAGACACTTTGCTGCAAAAAAAATTCAATATACCTTGAGCAAAACTGTAAACAGTATTACCCGCGACTCACTGAGCCATAAAAGAAAAGACTTGGATCAAAGAGGTGTAAGAGAAGAAAACAGGCTAAGAACTGTATCAGTGATCTAGCTGTTGACCGCAAGTGACATCTTCATAACAATTTAAAGACGTGACATTTAGCAGGACTCAGCCTCCTGGTGTGTGAGCCCTGCAGCAGATTACATGAGTGTGTGGCCACAGTGTTCGGTTTCTTTCAATAAAAGACAGTGGGAAGAGCCACAAGCTGACACCAGGCTGTGAGAAAAAGAGGCTGCAGTGACAGCACAGCAATGAAAACACACCCGGGGTCATGAGAGCAGCTCTTGTTTCATGGATTGACTGATTTGACCAGCAACCCCCCAAATCAAACGGGTCAGCGCATTTTGGATTAAATGACGACAAATTCGCACCGAGAGGTCGGCGGTGGATTGAGCTAAACAGGGGTCGGCGTTTACACTGGTTGTAAGGGTGTTGTCTCCACAGGTCTTCATCTGTGCCTTCCAGCTAAAACAGCCTGTACTACCGATTTGCTCCAGCCACTGTCTATTGATAAGCCCATCTGTTCAAAGACGTATTGATCTCAGAGACTCAGCCGGGACATATTCAACCTCCATTTCCCCTTTAATGGTGCTTCCTCCAGTGACATTTCAGCGCAAGCGAAGAATGATGAATAGGTAGACAATATCGAAAACAGATAAACGAGAGTGGTGAGAATGCACTGAAGTAACACAGTTAAAACGGGCAATCCAAGCTATCTCCGAGTGTCTGGGGGTATTTGCTGAAAAGGCAGAAAAGGAGTGAAACTTTAAGAAAAAAGTATATGATGAGTAAATCTTCCAATGGTACAAAGAAGGTAATCAAACAACATTTAAAGTCCAACAAAAGTCACATTTGTGTTTTTTTCTAATGGAAATGTTTTTTTGGTTGCTCTCAGCCGCTGGAGACACATGTCTGTGTTTGATTGACAGCAGCTGGCAGGCTGAGCTTTGGCAGGGTAAACAAACTGTGCTGTGGCTCATAAGTCATATGGGCAGACACTGTTCTGTTAGTAGTGATGTTGAAGAGTTCAGGCTACACAAATGTCAGGAAATCAGGCTGTGAACACAAAGTCCACTTTTTACCGCCTCCTCCCTGTCTCTTTGGCCTTGGTCTTCATAATGTAAGGGGAAAAACAAATCTGCAATGTGCACTGCAATTTGTAGAAAAGCGAGTCAAGAACAGATTTGTAAACTGTAGTAGAAAAAAAATCATTCCCTTTAATTTAATTTGGATTTTAAATGTGATGTTACAGTTTTAAAGAAGTGCTGAAGCAAGTAGGAAGAGGCTGCACTAAGAGTTAAATATGTCCATTTGAGCTTTAATTTAGCGTTTAATATTTTGATCGCCCATTCTCCCTGCTGAGGCTCAGAATTTCCTGCCTGCTAACTCCCCACAGCGGCAGTGGAACCAATGGTCTTGACTTCCATCATTCTTCCGTACAGATAAGTCCACACATGTGGCCACAAAGCTCCAACACTGACACATCCATTTATCTCACAAGTCAAGTCAATGAATATGATCCTGAGCAACTGAGGCTTTATGGAAATTTTCACCATCATTATCCATGATGTGGCATTAAAGGGTGAACTGGCTAAAACAGGAACGATTCCAAGTCATGCTGGGAGATTTTTTTAAACCACCTCAGAAAACCATGATCATTTACCGTCTCTGCAGAAATCTTGGTCTCAGCTGTTTGCATCATCTCTGTGCGTCTTATACCGTATCCTACGTGGGGGATTGCACAAAACAAATGATGCTGCATTGAACATCCATCTGAATCCCCCCGAGGACAAGACTAATGTTAATCTGACTCTAATCCAGCATTGGTGCCGCTCTAGTTCTCCAGCAGTGGAAGGTGTGTTGTGTGAAAACTGATGTTTGTGCAAAACCTTATTGGGAAGTCTATACCAAACTCTATTTGTCTCTGTCGGCTCAGTAGGAGCTCAGACACGATCTACCCACCCAGTGTTCACAAAGAAATCCATACCATCATTTGTTATTTCAAAGTGTGTTTGCATACACCACAACTTCCAACAATTTGCTGATGTAAAGACAAACATTGGATGGTGATGTGTTACAGTCGACATAGAAGGCCAATGAGGGAAGAACAGGGGAACTAACTGAGGAGAGGTACTGTGACTAATCTATGGTGTCATGCATTAGGGATGAGTGGGGAATGGTATGAGGGATGAACATACCCATCGATCCGGGCCGCGTGTCTATCATGCGGAAGATGGAGATTATACACAGAAAATAGAAGATAAAGATGGGAGAGTTACACATCTGTCACAGCAATGAGAAAGAGAAGGAATCACACTTGCAAGAAGACAAGAGAAACAACATCAGGAGCAGAGAATACAGTGATGAATGAGTGTTGATTACAAATTCAGCCACATAATATTGATCACACGTGCGGATTCCCTTAGATTTCTCTTTTAAATTCTGTATCAATTCTTGAAAAAAAAGGGGCAAATATATTGGCAGCTGTTCTCCTTTGCCAGTGGGGTTTTACAAAGGCAAATATGTAGCTAAATGATGCTCATTTCCTTCCAGGCTTGGTGTTAATCAAATGGGCAAAAGTGGCCACTGCGCATGAGGAAGGGCTGCATTATGTCAGAGCATCCCCTTCATCCTCATTGATATTCATGGGGGCCCAGACCTCTCTGCAACTGAGGTCCCCGGGCCACTGTAGCAGGCCTCTTTTTCCAATTAATCTCTTTATAGTGACTGAACAATACACAATAAACTCCTTTACAACCTCCTCTTTTGAATGTCTAAACACAGTGGTGACATAAAATACATGACTCGGGGATGACTTATGAAGAGTTGAAGTATAGACTGTGTGTGTGTGTGTTAGTATTTGTGTGTCACCATCACTCACCCCTTCACTGTTCTGTCCGCTCTTAGCCAGCATCTCCTGCAGGGCCCGCACTGACAGAGACTGTTCCAGCACAAAGGTGCAGATGCACAGGTCTGGAGGAACATACTGCAACGACAGAAAAGTGGGTCTGGAGTTAAAAATCAACACAGCTGAAAGTTCTCACAGAGGAGTTTTGAAGGCTGCGTTTATCTACAGTGTTACTCTGCGTTATCTTTTGAATAGTTTCAAGCTATTTGAAGTTAATAAAAACACAACTGTCTTCTTTGACTAAATCATAAGCTGGGCTTAAAGAAGACAAGGGAAAAATGCAAGTGTTCTCTTCCTGAGGGCTCAGATCCACAAAAACTTCACAGACATACGAAGGATTCTGTGTATATTTTATGATACATTAAAAATCACTGAAGTCCAATAAACTGTAATTTCTCTTTGTTGCCGTTACATCTGTTACCTGTACAGTAAACAAGAGGCTAATAACTCTATGTCCCTTGTCAAAAGCAACATTTTGCCGTTATCTGGGTTCTATATGGCCAGATAACAGATCACCATGTGGCCAGGCTGGATGACTCACTCTTCTTTCAATCACAAATGACTGCTGGTTGTAACTGCATATTTACAGACATGGGAGTAGAATCTTCTCATTTAGCCACAATGGGAATATTTTGCATTTTGAAGCACAACTCTGACTAGATATAGCCTATGGTCTTACAGCACTGTCTTACTGTCAAGTGAAGCACCATATACAGTACAGTACCTGCTGTACAGCATCAAGTTGATTCAACTGACATCTGAATCAAAACCCCAGACTACCATCATGACGGGAGCTGCCTCAGAAAAGTATCCCAGTCTCCACTGACCCACTACACCTCCTCACTAAGCAAAGCAGCAGCAGTGTGAAGATCACCACAGTAACTTGTCTGTGGAGATTATGATTTAATGGCTTAAGAACTTTTTGCTATATGAGCAGAAATGTCCACATACAGCCAGAAAAATGAAAACCCCTCCCCAAATCTACAGGGATATTCAGATGAGATGCCCAGTCATAAAATCTCTGCTGACTGCTGCATTTTTAACTACACTAGAACCAAGATCGTCTTAATCGAGCGGGTGATTTTCATTACAAGGTACTTTATAAACAGATTAAGTGCTCTTAGGTCAGTCTGCACCCAGATACGACTTGTCCTGGGAAGAGAACACTCAGAAACACTGTGAAGATGCCAACTTGTATCCCAAACCGGGGCAGTGACGGATAGGACAAAAGAGAATAAGGGAAGCTCACTGACAGAATGAGGGGAGCAGGGATGGAGATACTGTGGGGTGCAGCTATAAGATAAATGATACCAACCTAAACACCTGCCCTGGGCTGGCCTCCTTACTGAGTATCTCAACTTCTCCTTAACTGGATCATTCACACAGGTAAATGTAACCCCATTTGCAAACTTAACGTAACACAGTGTCCGTCTGAAGGAATACTAATACGATGCATGAGTGCTTTAATCGAAATGAAGATGATACAACATGCAGTGTGTTGATATGTAACAAGTCTGTTTCCACTGGCACAACTACAGACCCATTCCCAGATGTCACAATACAGACTTCAACTTGAAGGGCTTGTTTTATTTTGAGAGATGCTATGAATTTATTTGAACCCTACCAAATTCACACACTTGTCCAAAAAACACAAATCGCATTACACAAGTAATTTGTTATTTTGGGGAATGTTTCTTGCTTCGTAGTTGCTCTCTTGCCTACAGATAAATGAGAGTTACATTTGTTTTTCTGGCTGCTAAACTTTAATATGCCCTTTGGAAGCTTCAAATTAATGGTCAGATATGAGAGCTGTTTTGACCCTCTCACCTAAATCTATGCAAGAATTTCATTATTTACCAAAATGTGAAACTATTCATACTTGTTGTTCTCTTTCAGTATGTATTACTGAAGCTTCCGGCGCCAGGATGCCTCTTTACTACCCAGCTTTCTCTCTGTCACTGAGGAGAAATCAGAGTAAAAGGCTCTGGTGGGAAGCAATCCACCCCCGCCAGCCCTCATCTCTCTGGGTGACTAACGGCTGACCTTTGCTCTCTCCAGGCACAGGACTGTAACATTTGGCGGGGAGGGGAGCCGCCTTGAAAGAGCAGGGAAGTGAAATGAGGGTGCAGAGGAGCTGGAGGGGATGATGAGTGTCCAGCCCTGTCAGGATGTCCTCGTGCAAGGCAGAGCGGGGAGACAGCTTTACAACAGCTTGTCCATGCCCTGACGATTGGTTTATGACCAATGGTGTGTTGAGAGAGAGCATAGCTGGACGATGGGCAAAGATAGATCACATCTTTATTTCTGTCTCCAGAGACAGGGTCAAAAAGGGTTAAAGCCGACCTCCCCGAGGAGGTGACCTCAACTCCTCCATTCCTTTTCAGCTTAATTGGAAGAGCAGCTCAAACTCTTCAGTGAAGAGATGAAGACAGGAACTAAAACTAAATATTTGCACATCAAATCAGCTGCTTCTAGTTTCTTGATTCACAAACTGTACACACAACAGAGTGAGCCATTATGGCATGTGGGCATCTTACCCTCCAATGGTCATAATATTGAGTCACTGACAGGCGAGAGTTGCCGGTCGTATATCACAATCAACCAGCTTCTCACAGGCTGATTGATGTTGCCATTTAAACTGTGCACACTTTAAATCAACCTTATCCTGTCGTCGGGGCTCCGTGCCCCATTACTAGACTAGTTCACCAAGGTAAGGAGGCATCCTATTCAGTTGTCCGGGCCCACTTCTAAATTGCCATCTTGGGTTTTCTCAGGCACTCTGTCGTTGATCCCGAAGGTGGGGGTGATGCCTTTTCATAAAAACACAGGCAATGAAGACAAAGTGCCAGATTGGGAGAACATCCATCATGCCTGTCAGGTGTAATTACCATTCAATATGGGGTGAAAGCCTCACCTCCCTCCATGCACAGCACACCCCTGCACCCTCCTCCGCCATAGACATATATACAGTACCGATTGTGAGAGCAGTCAGAGGGCAAGAGGAGGATGCTGAAAATGGAGAAACCCCAGGAGTACACGCATCTTTGCTCACATGCACAAACAACTTCCAATGTCCACCATTTGTTCTTCCTCTCTGAGCCTCCTCATGCTGTCCTTCTGTCCCTGAAATGCATCCTTTTATACACACTGCACCTCCCTGGTGTCCTATCTTGAGCAGACAGAAGCTGGTGAAAGGTGAGAGTATCTTGGGATTGTTATGATTCCCCTCCTACAACCAATCATCATTCAGATAATTCTGCCTAATGGCTTCATCAGTTGCCGAGGACAGAAAAAAAAAAGAGTTGAGGATGTGCTTCAGAATCTGGATTAGTTACTCATAAATGCATTAGAGAGTCAGCCCACTGAATACAATGGAAAACAATTAAATGAAAGTCATTAGAACTTTGCATTTATTTGCAAAAACCAGCGAATGTGTGCACAGCTACGACCGTGCTGCTCAGATGCAATAAAGCTGTAGGCAATTACAGCCAACCACGGCACTGTTTATGAAACAATCTATCAAGCGCATGTAGGGGCGTAATTTCAGGGAATTATCATCTGACGGCGGGCCCACTGAGTTGTCCCTGAGCCCTCGGAAGAAAAGCTCATCAAGGAGACCGAGGTGGATGTTGTTCCTGTTTTCATGGTGTGCTGAGCTGCATTTCTGTGCATCTCCGCTCGGCTTCACTGATTGTTTGCTGGACCTATAAGCAAGGAAGAAGTAAATGGATGTTTGGTTTCCATGGAGTCTGCCTCGTCTGCATGAATGCATCCCTTCCATCCACTTCATTATCCTGCAAACTGCTTCATGTGACATTCGTTGGGTATATTAGTCTCTGCATGTGCGTGTGTGTGTGTGAAAATAAAATGGATTAAATAACTGCAGCGAAAACAAACTCCATCAAATGAAGCAGATGACTTTTCATCAACGAGCTGAGTAGATGCATCCCACACCAACGGCATGCATCCCTGTGTTGCACTGAATAAAACAAGTCAACAGTGGAGTCAGCGCGCCTACCTTTGCTTCAGATGTGGGCTCCAGGTAACACAGCCGGTTCCCCAGACCCTCTGCAGCCAGGCAGAACTTGCGATTCTCCTTCTGGATGCAGGCCACGCACTGGAGCACCACTTCATCATCCTGTCAAGACAA
Source organism: Caranx ignobilis (assembly GCA_021432705.1). NCBI lineage: Eukaryota > Metazoa > Chordata > Actinopteri > Carangiformes > Carangidae > Caranx > Caranx ignobilis. The sequence goes on from MU269985.1 coordinate 10,709,767, forward strand.
TACAGACTTCAGTCTTTGCATCAGTGCATGCATGAGTGCAGACACAGCTGAGGGTGTGTGTCCTGTCCTGAGAGGACCCGCGATTCGCCCACATGCTCGTACCCATACAAGTATCACTTGAAATACCATCATTATAGCAGTGAGGAGCTGCTGTGTGGTCCCTACAGCAGTCTCACTCTTACTTTCTTAATGAGGTATTTCAAAATAAGAGACAGAAACTGCAACCACAGCTGCAGAACCACACAAGTTATACACATGTTCAATTTAGAAAATCTTCAGTATCACTGCACAAATGATGAGTTTTTTTTTTTTTTTTTTTTAAACATTTTAAATAAGTTAGTTTGTGACACTGAATCTCCCATTAAAACTTTCACATACCACATGTAATAAACATTTCTGTACTCACACATAAGGAGTTCCTCGTGCAGCTAATTGGGGGATTTTTCCCTACTAAATGTGACATTAAACGCAGACTACCCATGGCTGATCCTCTAGGCTGTTTACTCTTTATATGGTACAAATGAGGTTGAGGCAATTGACTGGAGTGATTCACGTTTTTCAAGGAAAATAATGGCCTAAGTAAATGAATACGTTTATGTATGTAAAAGAGTGGAATTAAATGGGTTTGATGCTGCATTAGCAAACGTGTGAGATTGTATTTGCATATATTTGAGTCTGTACATTCATTATATTTCTAGACAAATTTGTAACAAATGTCTTGCTGGATGTCTGGCATCCAAGCTCGCTAAGGAAGTGGCTTTGAGACAATAGTTTTTCAATAGAAACTCAGTATCAGCAGCATCGTCATCATCCAAAGTATTCGTGAGGGAAGCATTTTACCAGTGATTTTGTTTTTTTTCAAAACTGTGTTTATGTAGAGAAAAAAAAAACATAAATAGGCTGCATTAATAAATAAATGGTTTTAATCTTTAATAGCGATGAGCCAGGAGCATTAGAGCTGCTTTCTGTCTTTTGTGAAGCAAATACATACGTCAGCAAAGGCAGGTGCATTCTTTTGGGGGGCGCAGCAGCCGAAAACAAACATTTGATGCTGCTCTTGTGTAAATGAGTTGATTGTGTTTATAGCGTTGGCCCGGTAAGCGCTGAATTGGACAGTTACTCGTAGCGATAGCAGAGCAAGCGGAAATCTGCTGATATTGGCTGCTATGGGAGGGGAGGGCAGCAGGGAGGGGGGGGGGCTTGAGCACAATAGCCAGCTGCATTATTTAATGTGAGAGGGATTGTGCTTAGAGCACAGTCAAGCAGCAGTAGTAAGAGTAAAGAGCTCCATTACAGTGCAGCATGATGCAAAGAGAGATGCTGCATCTGCATCTATACACAGATTTGAACATTTCTGAGTGTTACATGAAAATCTATATGATAAGCCTCAGTGCACAACACCATTATTTTGTATTGATGCTCATTCATTCCAATGCAGAGCAGGCTGTAAGCCTCGGTCTAATTCAGGGGTGTCCTACATGACATAAAAGGTCTATTTTACGTCATATGATGGCACCTCAAAATACGTTGGAAAAAGCATTTTGACTAAAAACCTCAAAGCAAATGGTTGATACACAGGAAATGTGGAAATGTGAATGTGTGAAACTTTGGTTCCACTTGTGACATATTCAGAAAAATGTGCCAGAAATCAGTGAAACCAGTGTTTTCACATCTTCCTGAATATCTTTTATGGAAAATAGCCTGCAATATAAAAAAGCTTCTTTTTTTTGCATCTTTTATTTCCATGACACACAAAGTCAACCTTCACAATGTAAGCATATGGAGCAGGAAGCAGATGAACTTGAGACAGTACTGACTGCTGGAACTGATTCACTCTCTTCAAAAAGTCTTTAGATAATGTTAACAGTCTTAGATCAACATGAAAATATTATTCAACTGATTTGCAGACTGAAATGAATAGTGCTCTATGGCAAATCAACACTGTGTGTTAGAACATGCAATGAGTCTGAGTGCTGCTGGGTATATGTTTGACTTGGCCCTATAAGGACAGTATCAATCTACGCATCACATACCTGCCTGTCTCAGTGCCAAGACACACAGACACGAGCAGGACGGCACGCACGGACACATACACACACTCACACAAAAGGATCTCTTTAATCAGAGTGGCTAACTCTCATGTCTCTGCCTCGGTCTAGCCCACAATTGGCACTCCCCCCCCACCTCACCCTCACACTGAAGAACAAATAAGTATCTGACATAGTCTCTCTCTCTTTCCCTCTCTTCTTTCCTCTGTCACTGACTTCTCTTTCTCGATTTTCCTCCTAACTCCTCCAGAAGAGTATGCACGGCTACCAATTATTCATAAAGTAAAGCACTAAGTGATCTTTGTCTGGGAGGTCAGAAGAAAAGATGCTTGTCTCAGTGTAGAATGGGTCAGTTTGCACAATGTGAAAAAAACATCAGGCCTCAGGTTATTCTGCTGTATCTATAGAAATGTATCTCTGCATTGTATTTGCATAGCAACAACTGGTCGAGTCAAGTGTGTTTCAAGGGTTTCACGTTAGAAATGGTAAGATTTTAAAAATGATATTGTATCATTCTTCACATAATATTTCTAGAACCCAACCAGCACTATTTCCCAGAGGACAATGGCTGCCATCCCTAAAGCCACAACACTACTAAAAAGGCTACAATACCCTCAGTGAGATTGTGTTGACGAACAGAAGCTGGTGGAAAATAGTCCAAATGTGGGTTTTGCTCTCTGTAGAGCTCAGTAAAGAAAAAAATAACTCATTAAACAGTCTTGAAGAATGTGAAGTGAGCAGAGTCTCCAAGGGCACCTTGAGATTGGATTTGACTGTGTCATAACACTCCCTCTCTCTCACTCTTTGGGCTTTGTTCTGCGTAAATCTGTGTATTTGTCATCCCTACTGTGTATAAGTGTGTGCATGGACTACAACAATAGCATAGAACTCTACCTTACTCCTTTGAGACTTGTGTGAGTAACACTATAGCATATCAATGAGCAGGGCTTTGATGACAGCTCAGCCTCTTTTCTTGGTTTTAACCAATCATAATCTCCTAAAGCACACAGGAGGAGGGGATGATGACACCGGGGGAGATTTTTGCATAGTGACAGGTGGGCATGCCAAAGGTCTCCTTCACAGTGCTGCAGTACATCAGTGTACACATTATGATTGAGATGAGAGACACTCTGTCATGTAAAACACCAAAGCTGAGAGCAAAGTGCTGCCCTAGGGGCCGGACCTCGTAGTGTTGCTGGCTGCCAGGCTCTACCAGGGCCTGCACTTATTCACACAAACAGAATACTACTTCTAAATAAATTATCAATATTGATGATAACAAAGAGTGATTACAGACTTTGGAAGCATGTAATGGGATGTTATGGCTCTTAGAACAATAATCCTGGCATTAAAGTTTTTTTTTTTTTTTTTTAATGTACACTGCTGTATAATTTTGAATCCAACCCTCCAGACAACAAAGATGAGAGGCCCTGGGTTTGTGGAGTGTAACCTGATGTTATTCCGCTCCTCTTAAGCAGCAGAATAAGCAGCAGCAAAATGCTCTCAGGAGGAGTCTAGAGTATCTAAGCCTTTTGGTCTGAGGAGATGTCTGCAGCATTTCAGCAGGTAGTGCAGCGCAGTGCATGCCATCAGCTCGTAGAAACACACTCTTACCACCTTATCATGTGCTGCGCAGGGCTGCAAAGCTTTGGCAATGCATTCTCAAGTACATCCTGAAGGCTCTTCAACAACTACTTCAGAAGCTGGAGTCACAAAATATCTCAGAGTCACAAACAAGCTGGGGCAAGAGAGGACAAGAGCAAAGCACCTCTCCACTGCAGTGAAGTAGAATGCTTCCTGTTTTCAAGCTCTGTAAGCCTGGGTGAGACGGCAACTGAATTGCTCCAGTATTTCATGGGTTGCTCCAATGCCTCCCGAGAGGCTTGTATTGCCATTGCTTGCACTATGTTACACCCAGCGCTCGTGATATTAGCATCGTCTTGCACATGAAATACTCTACCTCAGGTTTAAAGCAAGCACTCTACAGAAAATAACAACAGGCACATGATAAACACTTTGGAGGTGCAGCGTTACAACTCCCAAAGGACAGGAACAACATGGTAATTGGTGTCATCATTATTGTTGCTCCAGTTTAAATGTATAGAACTGATTTTTGGCTTCTGAGATGCCTTGGCATCCAACAGAGCTACAAGACAAGATGCACCTCCTTGAAATATGGTAAATAAAGCTTGCACATGAAGCTTAATTACCAAAACTGCATTCACCCAAACTACCACCCTTCTGTGTACATGCCAAGAAAATGCATTGGTGTGTAAACATCTAAAGGAGTTCATAAAGAAAAGACAATTACACCTCCCGTTAAGGAGAAATTGCCATTGCTAAGTACATCCCATCAAAGTAAAGACGTGTGGTGATAAAATCCAAACTCTGCTCCTGCAGCTGCAGCAGCTCTGTGCTCTTTGAGGTCAGATTTGCTCTGTCTTCTTCATCTTGATCCTGTGCCAAAGATGCTGGTGAATCAACAGCAAATTGATCCGAGGGTGGCACCAAGCAGCCCTCTGGGAGGGGGTTGAAAGGTAGAACACCGCAGGAGAGAGGAGAAGAAAGGAAAGGAAAGGAACGGGCAGCAGATAGAGTAACAACGGAAAAGATCCTGTTCGCAGAGGCAAACAAAGCTAAATGCGCAGCACACAGCACTTGCCTCCACTTGCCTTTGTCCCCATGTGACATCCTTCTACAGTGTACTGGGCAATAACTCTCATCATCACCAGGGGCCTGCTGCCAGTCTCCACTGTACATATAGGCTGGCTCACACACCAAGACTTTGTCCTGGACAGATTGATGCAGCTGGTTGGGCACTGCAGAACAAAATACAGCTGGGCAGCGGTTTCACCCCCTACAAGCACACTCTTCTGTCTTGCCTTTCTCCTCTCACACCCACTCACAAAGTGTAGGTGCAGAGAAAGTCCAGGTGTTTCCCAGGGCTATTAGTAGGCTGTCCACAGCAGTGAGAGGAGAGGAGAGGAGAGGAGAGGAGAGGAGAGGAGAGAGAGGAGAGGAGAGGAGAGGAGAGGAGAGGAGAGGAGAGGGGGCTACACTGCAGTCTATAATGATGCACTATTAAAGCATAGGGAGTTGTTGGCCTAATCATGTATTAATGCCTCATGGTCATGTTAGGTGTACATTACACATATTAAAAATAATGTGTACTGTGCATATTAAACGTATGTCTTTGAAGGGAAGCATCATCATGAATCATCTGAATCTAAAAGGATTTAAGAACTGGCTGCACTATATTTGTCACTTCAGGCCAAATCAAGGTGACTTTTATCAACAGCAGTAACCAGGTTGCAGCTATTTTCAGGAGAAATTGTGTACATGAGGTCAACACCACACTCCTTTCCCGTCATGTTTTTCTGTTCATATCTACCTATCTATCGTACGTCCTGTTTGTATCCACCTGAATTATCAGAATCCAGGAGGATTCAGTCCCCGTAGTCCACTGCACCAGCTCCTCAAAAAACTTCTGTTCAAAAATGGCTTGGCTGCGATGTAAGTGTTTACCTAGTCGAGATCACAAGTGAAACAGGTTAAAATAAACACACTGAGTCTTATGTGATATGTAATTAGTCATTATAAAACATGTGAGCCACCCAGGTGTAAGGTGTAGCTAATTAAAGCAACTGACAAAGCTTAATGAGTTACTTATGGTAATATGAAATATCACTGACACAGCTGGTAAGATTTTAAAGAACATTTCACAGATCAAGCAAATCTACTCTATAACGCTGAGCCGAATTACTAAATAAGATCTGTTAGTTTCATGTAATACACTGCAGGATCACTACTAATGCTGAAACACATATTTTATGTACGTACATTGGAAAGTGTGCTACAGCTTCTGGCGGTAATACACTGGTACATTTAACAGTTTTCTTGAAACACATTTTGTCTAGCGAAGCAAGACATTGCTTGGTAAACAGCAGTTTAGAAAAGGGTTAGGGTTTGATAAGTTGTTATTTACTACACACAGTAAATATGTGTTTGTTACTGTGATGCTTCATTCGATGTGGATGTTAAGGGGTTAAAATAATGGATTTATGTAGCCCTTGTACTGTAATTTAGGCTCAAATCCAGGGAGATTTAACGGCTGAACTGAAACTATTTACATAGCTGTAAAACATCGACCATTTTTCTTTTATGTTGCATCAGTGCAAAACAAGAAGTGGCTGCTCCAGAACATTCTGGTGGAGATCACACATGCTCTTCGCTGACTTACTGCTGGAGTGATTCATAGACATGTAGCTTAATGTGCTGTCTCACTGGTATGACTACAGCAGAAATGGAAAGAGAAAGACAGAAAAAAAAAGTTGAACCAGAGGAGAGAGTGCTTTGTTCCCATGACTCAGTGCTGCTGTGTAAATGGAAGTGCTAATGCTCATCTTGAGGCTGAACATGCTGCCCCAGAGCACAGATAGAACGACAAAACGACAAAATGAGGGGCAGACAAATGGAAAGAAAGACAAACAGAGCTATGGAGAGCTTAAGGACACACACACACACACACACATTAAAATACCGGGGCGGGAGTGACACTATAAATTAATCTCGACATCCGCTAAAATTTCAGCCTCCTTTAAAGGCTTTGCTCAGACTGCTGAGGATGACGGCTTTACAGCTTCTTATTGTACAGTCTCTGTGGCCTTTCCCTGGCACAAAATGCATGCAGCTGCATCCCGGACTGCTATGACATGAATACACCATGTCTGAACCATCATTAAAGACATTTCCCATTTGTACAATATGCGTTCTAGATGTAAAAATTAAAATCTGCAATAACACGCCAGGTAAGTTATGTGCAACATGGACGTTACAGGCCCACATCAACTACAGTTCATGTGTTAGATCTGCTTTAATTTTGTGGCTTTTTTCTTACCAAGAACACAGAAACATGAAAATACCACCAAAGCACTGGAAGATAATCTAATCTGTGGTGGTTCAATAGTCCCATCCATATTTGATCCTCTCAGGATCTTTCTGTGTGTCTAAGTGCGTGAGTATTTGTGTGTCTGTGCATATCATCTGGCACAAACTGTGCTTTAGCCCCAGACTGTCTAATCACTGTAGGCAATCTAATTACCCAATCACCATACACTCTATGCTATACAGCCGTGAACAGCAGCAACCATATGGACTGAGGCAATCCATCTTGGGGATTGGACAGGTATGGTGATCACTGTGAACCAAACAGCTTAGGGTGAAAAATAGCCACAACTTAAATGACACCGAATGTTTGTAGCTGCCGTTAGCTTTGCGATGTAGGGGTATGTAGAGCATTTATAGTATAGAAAAGTCAAAGTACATAAAGAGTGGCGGCAATCTGAGGTGAAAGTTTAAAAAACAAGTGTTACTAATTGATCCCTGCAGGCAGATCAAACCCCCTCCCAGGTTTGGGGGTATTAATCCTGTCTGCATGCAACTGCACTGAAGAAGCAGAGGAGGGAGGCTATAAAGTGTTTCAGTGTGCCTTGTAGCAGTGCTTTGCCTCCCTGGCCGTAGCTTTAATGTGAAAGGCTAAGTAAGCATTTTCATCACCTCCTTGCTTTAGGCCTCCTCTGCCCTGGCTACTGAGCAGAGAAAGGTAAGCAAAGGAATGGAACATCTTTGCAATATTTCCGACTGCTCTGAGACGAGGCACTGCAATTATTAAAGTAGATGATTGGGATGGCACTGCAATTTTTCCACCATGGCAGTGGGGATGCTCAGGGGCAATGTGTGACAGCAGTACAGCTGGGGAGCTGGGGCTTGCAACCGGGAACAAAAGAACAAACTACTTTCCACTCCCTCTGCTTCCTCCCTGTAAAGTAGCCTCATTTACTGAGGGAATTGAGACTTTTCGTGGCAGAAAACAGAGAATGGAAAATAGGCTGCTCCTGTTCCCTGACAAGCAATGCGTTGTATTTTTAGGGGAAGAGTCCTCTTGGAGGTCTAAAGGGAGAGCAGCACTAACCGGTGCATTTGTAAGCATCCTGCCTCCAGGAAGTGAAGCATGAACATTGAGTCACTATTTCATCCATGTAGTGCTACAGAGAAAGACCCATGAGGTGTAGGGATGGAGATTACACTTTGCTTTTAGGTCAGGAAAGTGGAAATGTGACCTAGAATATCAAAGAGAGCAACGACTGCAGATATTTGAGATGGTGCAGCCTGTGCCCTGTCTAACACTGTAAGGAAGTTAACGCAAAATGAAATAAAACTGCAGTTTGTTGTCTACCTGCCATTGTTCTGACATAACAAACGAGCATCTGTGCTCTCTTGATAAGAGTTAGAAGACCTGATTGAAACCACTCTCGTGTTTGTATGTTAAAGAGCTACAGCTAACACATTGTTAGCTCAGCTTAGCACAAACTGGAAATGAAGGAAACAGCTAGCCTTGTTTAATCCATATGAACAAAATGACAGTCAACAACAACAACTTGCAGTTGACGTGAACCAATTCTTAGCGAGGAGCAATCACTTTTTTTACCTTTAGAAAGAGCCTCTGCCTCAAGACTGTATGCTAGGCTATGTTAAAGCAGCTACGAGCAGTAGCTTGTCCCTTATAGGAAAGCAAATCAGTCTTTCTCAAAGCATGGGGAAACAGCCACATGTTAGAAGTAATGCAGAGCTAAGTCATTACAATGAGACAGATCTGCCGCATCGACAGATATCCCACAATTTCAAAGACTCACTGCCCCCAACACCTGACTTCTGCCAAGGAAGACACTGATTTATATTCTAACTCGATTATCCGTTCACACATGAGAAATAAATGTCAGAAATGATGATCTGTTACTTTACAGAATTACACTTATTATCTATATGATGCAATAACTGTGGTCACAGTGTCATCTACTCTGAGATAAAAATATCCATTGTCCTTCTAGGCCTGACCTGACTGAAATTCTTCAGAGCACTGATCCACATGCTTGTGAGCAGAGCTGTGTCGGGCCCCGAGCACAGAGGAGAGTGCTGAGATTGAACTACGGCTGAGAGACCAATGTGTCAAAGTCTATTCGCTCAGGGACTGGTGATGATGCCCAGGTGAAGGGTTGTGGTGGCAAAGCTAAAGCACAGCTGAGATTCAGAGAAAAGGATCACAGAAAAGAAGAGAGGGCAGAAAGAAGCAAAGAAGAGAAAGTGCTGAGGTAGGCTGACTTTGTGACAATTGCTAAATCTAGGGCCATATCAACCCGAGCAACATGCCATGAAAACGGCAGGTGGGAAAAAGAAAGGCTGTGATGGTGAAAAACAGACACCCCTATGTGGGTGCAGGGTTGGAAGACTGTGTCTTGTCGGGCAATTTTTCCTGCATCAAATATCAACCTGTAGTGCTCTGATTTGTCATACATCCCACGAAGAGGCCATTAAGAGCTCACTGAGGTACTTTTGAAGTGTCAGCTTCTCAGCTATACTGCAACAGTAAGACTTCTCTAAGTTAGGGTGGGAGCGCTACTTGGGGCTCAGAAAAACTGAGCGTAGCTGCAAAGATACTCGGCCCAATGGAGGAGTAAAAGAACGCTCCAGCATCTCTTTGTGCGCCCTCATCCAGAGGGTAAGACATAGAGCGAGCTATACAAGCTTCTCCCCCTGAAGAAGCACTGCAGAGTGCCAGGAGCAAGTAGAGAGCTACAAAAAAACATATGTCCTGCTATCAGGGAATGCTCAAATATGTATTTTCAGGCATGTATGTGTGCAGTCTTAAGTATAGCTCTACATGAAACCCCCATGAATTTCCTGCTCTTGCTGCCAGGGCAAGATAATGCATTTCTATACAGTTACATCGTTGACTCTGCAGCAACGGGGCTCAATAAAGAAGCTGATATCGCCTTGTCTGTGCCGGCGTGGTGCAACGCAGTGGTTGTTAAAGGGGAATGAATCTTTTATGGGGTGGGAAACGCCACCCTTGTCAATATCAGATGAAAAGACAGAGAGTTGCCCCCCCCCCCCCCCCCCCAAGGGGAAACATCACTGGAATTTTCACAAGACAACAATTGCAAATGCACCTATGTGTGAAAAACCAACATATTACTCAATTACACACTCTGAGTCGAGTCAGTGAGATCCCTCACTAATGTGCATGTCCCTGGGAGTATCACAGCATAACGATCCAGCATTACATTTTCAGAGGAATGTCAAGGTTTGCTTAAAAACTCGGTAAACTCAGAGAAAAGCACTCAACTTTCTCCCATAAAGTTAGCCTCAACAGTAGCAGATTGCAGCAGTAAACACTACTCTAAATGGCTTATTAGGGGCACAGTGGGAAGACAGAACATTGGATATAATTACGGCAGATACCAGAGTTGCTTTTATGTAGGAGGGAGAATGATTCACAATGCGCAGCAAAAAGTGGTGAGTACTCTGATGGTAAAATATTAAAAACACTGGCGTTGTCTCTGTGGTAACAGGTCTGCTGGTTGGATAGGTAGGGAAATCAAAGACGGCTGTACAGCATGCATTGAGCCAAACCATTTTTTCACTTGCTGAATTTCGTGCCATTGTTGCAACTTATTACAAAAGATGTTTGGTTTGTATTGGGTAAAATGCTGGCAGACACCTTAGAGGGTAGCAACACATGAAAGGATAAAAGATAGAACCACTCTACATAGAGCACTGAAGTGTTTTCTCCCTATTGTTATTCTGCCAGATCTACCTACAGTAAATACACTATTTTTGGCTAAAAGTGAGACAGGAAGATATATATAGCTGTGTCATGTCTGCTGATTAAACAGTATATGTAGCTAGCATCTAGCTATATGTAGCTAGTGCTTCTAACACTCACTTACAGTCTATGCCTTTCTTTTTTACAGTCACAAAAAGGTTAGCATTTTCCCCTTGTCTTTAAGCTAACCTAAGATGACTGTCCCCTGGCTTTAGCTACACACAGTAGGCAAGGGATAGATAAGAGTGGCATTGATAAAGAAAGCAAACAAGGAACAATCCCTTTACTAAGAATTTAGCTGTCAAACCTCTGGCTCATATGAGGTAGAGAAGGGTACACTGCAGAGGCTATCTGCATCCTGCAAGGTGGGGGTAGGTAATGTGATCATGGGATATGACATCGCTCAGAAAACCATGGCATTATTAATCTACACGCACTCAACTGCTCTGAGAAATAACAATGTAAAAGACTGGTAAGAAAGGCTCATACCAGTAGAAATATGTGGATGACACAGATTCTCTACAACCAGTGACTAAGGGACAGCCACAGCTTTGTGTAGTAGTAGAAGCAGAGGATTCAGAGACACAGGCTTTTATGTGTGAGCCAACATAAACTGCCAAGAAGCAATGGCAAAGGAAAGCAGACACAGAAATGAGAGATGAGAAATGGCCCTGCTAGCTATGGAGGAGGCAGAGGCTAACAACGGGCTAACAGTCGCTGGCAGAGGCTGTGTGGCAAGTATACAGTTAGCCTTACAGTGCTGGGTTAGAATTAAACAGGATGGCAAATAAGAGAGGAAAAGAAAATAAAGAACAGAACAAGCAGCAGCGTGAGGATAAAAAGGAGATAACTGACGAGTTTTGGTCAGGTGTTTGTTGAGCATACATCTGACATTTGGAAAACTACCAAAATGGCAATATGATAGTGAACTGTCAATACAGGATATTATATTGTTTTAACTTTCTGGCAGGGAGTACACACACAATGTGTGCAGTTCACTTCAGTAAAATCAGGTCATCACTTCACTCTAACTAGATACACACTATCATGTGAGGGATAAAAGCATTCAAGTTCCTCCCAAAGGTGTCTGGATTTCAATAATATCAATGCAGGCTACAGGAAGAAAAAAACTTTAATGTGCTGAAATTCATCCACTGCATCTGAGATTTCCCACATTATGCAAATCCATATGTGCTGATGAGATTACATTTGTATATGACGGTGTGTGCTTAGTTTTGTTGAGTAATAAAAGCTAATTTACATTTCATTTACCTTTGCTTGTGTTTGACCTTTGTTTAAGGTTTAGGGACTATCCACTGTAATGCAGAAAACATTGTCAAGTCTTGATGTCGGTTCTCACTTTATGTTATAAATTATTTCTCCTTGCCCAGTGTGAGGATTTGCTGCTTGCTGCTGTTTCTTAAAACGAACACCTTTGACATTGGTGGTCTTTATTTGAAGAAACAGTATGTTAATAATTAAAACAAATCACTGTGGCCCTCAACTTCTGAAACATTACACCCAGTACATTATCCTAGTGCATCCTGGAATGAATAGCATGTCAGTGGTGGTGAACAAGCTCAAAGTCCACATTAGCCAGCACTGCCACACACGTCCCCCAGTCTGAAACTGTGGTCAAGTACTTTTGGAGATTTTCAAACAATAAGAAAATAACAACAGCGTCTTCTTTAGGAGGAAGCTGCCTACACTTGCTCATTAAATATTCATGCTCTGAAACATCAGATCAATCAGGCCCGCTTACTGCATGCCACTGACATTACTGAGGAAATTTCTTCATTTGGTGGCACGATCAATATCTCATTACAGCAGCTTTACACTGGGTTGTCTCGAGGCCGGTCTGCTGGCTTCATTCCCTCTACATCACAGGGCCTATCTTATCTGTCCATTCCCATCATGCAAACACTGAGAAACAAGCAACTGCTGAACAACACTTCCGCTTTATACCTAACACCAACTTACTTTTCAGCAAGTTGAGGTAAAAAAAAAAAAAAAGTGTAACAAAGAGGACTGTGAAAGAGTCTCAGGTGAGGCTAATGGGAGGTATGAAGTACAGCCATACTGCAGTAGGAGAGAGAATATGTAATTTATCAATACCATGGTTTATCCATGACCTTACTTTACACTTTTAGTGGGTGAAAAGCAAGTTGTATCAAGTATCAATCTGTCAGATTTCACATTTTCCCAAAGAACACGTCAGAAATAAATCAACTATAAAAAGACAGAAAGATTTCTGCATCCGAGAGCTCATTCAGTGGCAGCTTCTTTACAAAAACTTCTTTACAAAGCTATTTCTAGAGTCAATATCTGTCCTCAAATCTGCACCATTATGCCCAAAATGCTTTTTGGTCACTAATGAAACTGAGCTATTACTTTTTTAATCCAAGCATGAAATGACAGTAGACCTCATCATAATAACATTAAAGCTCCCCTCCTTAGTGTCGAGTAGGATGCAGTAATGTGCCGAACTGAATTCCCATCAGTGGGAATAATTTCATGCTAATCTCTAATAATTATACACAGGGCAAGTGACAGAGTAACAGGAGGAGCCAAATATGAAGCAAGTCATGCATACATTCGGCGCTAAGACCTCGGTATCAACTTAGATATAAGACACGGTACAAAACTACTTTTAAGTGTGTGATGAAGGGTTGGCAAAAACCTGGAAACATGTTCGTCACACTTTCTTCTAAAAGTAATGCAGCTTAACTAAAGATGCTTCCACAAAGTTTTCTAGTAAAAATAATCTATCTATCTGACTGTTCACTGCAGATCAAGGGCACCTTTGGATGCCTGGAGGCCAGCATGGAGCTGTTAGATACAGCTTCCACCCTGCCAGGATCCCTCACATCACCATTTCAAACAGCAACACAGCATACAGACACACATATACCAGCACATGTCAATAACGGGCTAAATCACAGCGCATTGCGATGGATCTGAGGAGCACAGGAGGCAAAGGCAGATTAAATAATGAGGTAAATGTTGAAAGTGGGAAAAAGTGAGAAGTGATATAGGAAATATGATGAAAGCGAAAGAAGAAAAGAGCAATACGGAGCAGACGAGAGCAACGGTAACAAGGGATTGAGAAAGAGAGAGAAACACCCCCAGCAGGGTGTTCACAGAAACATGAGTGGGTGAAGAGGCAGCGAGTTCTGGCACTGATACCCTGAGCACACAGCATAGCCAAAATCATCGCTTTACTGCTTTATGATCCTATGTGTTTTGTACTCATGTGGACCTGCTTGTTTTGGTTGGCTGCATGACTTCTACTGTGTTGCCGCATTGACAGTCATCGCCTGGATGCAAAGTGAGACCGGTGCCTTCACATAAACAAGCCAAGCGCTGCCACTGTGCATTAGTCACAGCCCCAGTCTGGCCTTTTCAAAGTCGCTACTCCCACTCAAACTGCTAATAGATCACCAGAATTTGATATTCGCCTAGCAGGGATCCACACAACAGAGGAGTTGCGCGTGTGTGCTTGCGCGTGGACAATCACATCGCATGCTGTATCATGTTTTCACTAATAAGTGGCCTTCTGTTGAGATGGCTATGTGAATTAAAACAAATAAAGGAAGCATGGGACGAGAACAAAACTTTGTTACTATTCCCCTTTCTTCTTTCTCTGCTCGCTGTCTGCTCTAATGACACAACATGCAGCCGTCAAGCAATTCATTTAGAAAACCACTCTTACATAATGAGCAGCCTGAGCCATGTCACCATAAGCTGATATTTTATTCACTATACAGCTTATTATGAAGCTGCTGTTGCTGTTTCTGCTTGAGCTGGTGCATCAGAGGACACCTCCAACCAGGATAAACAAAGTTCCTATAGAATATGCAGCCTTATTAACCTCTATGCGCGGCCCCCTGCACCCTCTGACATTAAACGGCAGTTTGGGGAAAGATTTTCTCTAAGTCTCCCGGCTCACAATCAGCACCGTTCCTCTTCCTGTAACATCAAATTACCCATGGCTGAGATATCCTCGCTCGTTCCCTCTCTTCCTTCCCTTTCCTCCCACTGAGTTGGGTTTATAGGCAGCAGTCCGGCAGGGGTAATTTCTGCAGCCGCTCCAGGGAAATTACTTCGTGTTGTTAGAGAAAAGGCATTTTGTGAACTGCTTTATCAAGCTCCTTGACTCCAATAACAGGCAACATTTGGACACCAGCACAGAATATAGCCTCTATATATCCTTGCAGGCTGTTCGCTACTAACTGATAAGATGTAAAAGCAAGTTTGAAGCCGGAGGTTGTGTATGCGAGCGTCTGAATGAGCTTCTGTGTGTTCAGTTTGAGCATTTGTTTCTGCTGGACTGACTTCAGGCATGTACTTTAGATAAATGTGTGTCTTTATGCATATGTGTGGGCATGTACAGAGTCGTGTGTGGATCTGTTCTCTTCTCATACACTGAGTAGTTCAGCTGTGCCTTGCTTGGGCTGATGAATAATTTCTGCACTGTGCTCTGCTGTGGCACGTCTGGTGCAGCCTGACTGCACCACACAGCTACAGCTCTGCATTTGCATTCAACACACACACTCAAGCACGCGCCTACACACACACACACACACAGACATAGACACACACTTATGAACACCAAGCTCACACAGTGCGCGCCTCCATCCCAACACCATCCAGCCTGTCAGCTGCTTCCCCGTGTGGAGGGATGCAACAAGCTGCTGAGCCCTTTTTAAAGCTACAGCAGTTTCCTGTTTGTCAGTGCCATCTCACTTCTTCTCCCACTGTTACATCTGGAGGAAAAACATCTTCATTGTAAACCCAACAAATGGGACCAAAGCAGTCAAGCTATAGCAAAAACCACTGATTGCACAACTCTTCTGAAGTTTGTCCATAATAAATGTTGTTTGTGGAGTGGTGGTATTTTTAAGTTCGGCCTCAGAAAAGAGAAGAAGCAGTGCTGAAATGTCAGCTTTTTTTGGAGTGGCAGTCATGCTGATGTGGTGACCTCTATGTGCTGTGGTTGAAAGGTTGGGGGTACTGCAGCAGGAGGAGAAGGGAACCTTCTGAGGGGGAAGGCAGGGACATTTTAAAGATCACTGCCATTCATGGGGATAGGAAAGTCTTTCAGCACAATCTGAATCAGTCACGACACCATCTCATATATTATACTGTATTTCTGAAACCTTAAGGCAGTGTCACAGGCCTACATTGTGTCTTCTTGGATCTCTTTAGAGATCTTTGTGCTGTTAGTTGTTAGGTAAATGGTGGTTACTTTGCTACATGTGTTTTGACCCTGAAGAAACTGAGAAAATCCAACAAAAAATGACTAGATTACTATAATTCACTATGAAACACCTCTGCTCTGTTTGCCTCAAGTACAACTGGCTGTGCATCAGTGAGCAGCTACATAAAAGGGAAAACTCCAAGCAGCAGTTCCAGTGAAATGTGCAACCAAACACCTCCTACTGTCTTGGGGTCTACATGGAAGACCTCCAGCGCCACACTGCTTCATCTATCCTGGACCAGTGTGTATTTTCAGACATGATATCCCTCTCAAAGCGTTTTACCATAGATGAGCTGATCATGCCATCGTCTATCTCTGTCAAGTGTTTTTCAAACACTGCCAGATTATTTCCAGGCATCAACACTCAGCTAAGTGGCAAATATTTTCATTGTGGTGTTGTACCAGCCTGTTTAATCCTAACATGCAGTCTCTCTTTTTCATGAGCATACAGTAGAGTCTGTCACTGGCTACATGTCCAACAAGTAATCTGGTTTGGATGCATCAACAGTGTATTTATTACAAAATACTGTACTCACTTCTTTTGCATAGACCTTTGCTACTGAACAGGAACCCTGGGGCGACTGTCTGGACAGGCAGGCTCCACTGTCAGGCTACCACGTTTGAATATATTACCCAGACTGGTTGCAAACTCCTTTCATCCTCATAGAGATTAAAGTGATGCTGCATGAGCAATTCAACCTTCCATTACCGAGTTATGTAGTTACGTCCGGGTGTCTGTACCTACTGTCACATTGTAGACACAGTTGAAACGGTGCCCATGTAAGTTTTACATGACATGGGAAATAGTGCTGTCAACTTCTTGAGACGGAGACTGCAGAAAAGACAATAGCTGTCAATGAGCGATGCGCAAAACAATAGGGCACGATCACCGCCTCTAAGATCTGCAAGAATACACGGGGTTGTCAAAGGCTGTGAGGATAAAATAGCATCTGAGTGATAGGCAATAATCGACTGTAATGATCACACACATGCGGTGCCACGAAAAAGAGACACATATCTCCACAGCGACCAGAGCAGCGCTTCAAGTGCAAGCGGCAGGAAATGTACTTACAGTCCTGAGGAACTGGATCTCATCCTCTCCTTCTCCACCTTCAGCCATGGCTGCAAAGGAGCCCGTTCAGACTCGGGAAGCCTCCGCTGGCTCCTCTCTCCTATCGATATTAGCATATAGCTAATCCACGGACCGTACGGCGGGACAGACTACCGCAGCATGTGTCACTCAAGTCCCTGTGCTCAAGCCCCGCTCACCGCCCGGAGGAGGAGTGTGTGTCAGCATCGGTGGGCTGGAGCAACTGGGGACGGTGTGGCGAGGAAACAGGGAGAAGCCAAGTCGCGTAGCCAAGATACAGCAGCGGGGTCTTTATCTTCGACGTCACCGGCAGACCTTATTAATACAAGAGTGAAAGCGCGAATATTCAAAAACAAGTGTGTTATATAAGACAAAGAACTGCTCGATAATGGATGGTTCGTAGCTTTTCGTTTCTAGTCTACGGAAAACATCGCATTTCCATAGTGCTGGTCCAGATCAGCACCATGGCCAGCACCCCACTGCACACACGTCCCTGCATCTACTCTGTATTCACTTCACTCCGCTGGTAACTGGTAGCAGTCGAAGGCGAATAACAATGCCAACGTGCCAAGAATAGGTAATAATACAATTCAGTGATCACATGGGGAGAAAAATATAATTCAGCAAAATAAAATAGATTGTCACATTTACTGGTGTTGGAGTTAGATCTTGAACAGATTTCCACTCTGTGGTGTTTGGGACCAACAAATCAGACCTGTCTGTGCTAGTGAACAGATACCTCTGCTCTTACATTTGTGGCTTAGGACAAAATCTTAATATTCAGTTAATCATTTGGTAGCCTATACATCTACTATCCAGTGCAAACGCGTGTGTCAGAGGTTTGCCTTTTAGCTTAGCATTAATTGCCACACATTTCCATAGGGAGAACGTATTATCATCTCTGCAAATCACACTAATCGACATTTCAGGAGTGACTGAGTTGAGGTGTGTTTATGCTTCACTTACACTGAGATTTTATTAATCATGATCATTTTGACTGGATTACGAATAAGTTTTGAAATCAACCTTAATGAATTCAACAGCGATGGCAATGATCGGTGACCTAACCACTGGTTACCCAATGTCACTTCTGATCCAACGCCTGTGCTTAAGGAAGCCTGCCCATCTCCACAGCCACAGTAAATAAAGACAGCTGAGCTCTAATTTTAAAGCAATGCTGTCCTCTAGCGTAGATGTTGTGGCCTGCTTCATGCATTCCTCCTTCATGCCCTCCATTCCTGTTAGCTCCATATCCTTCATCTTAACTACTGTTACTACTGTTTACTGTTTCATTGCTGTGTCAGAATGGGCCTCGTTCTTTTTATTTGCTTAAGTCCGTTAAAAAATAACATTAAAAAATATTTTTAAGCATCTGAGCCACAAACTTGAAATATGAAAGTTAAGTTTATCTGCAAATTTATCCAATACTTATGATTGTAAATTGCACACTACAGTGCTGAAAGTCCTCCATTTATTGCATAGCCTACATTTCCTCATTTGTAAATTGTTGAAATTAATGCAGATTTATGAAGCTCTTAGTTTGTTGCTGTTTTTTTTTTTATAATGGCATTCAAGATAGTAGCAGGCAGCCCGCAGTATTGTGTGGCAATGTCTCGAATGTTTAACATTAAACTGACATTTGAATGAACAACCCCACACGCTAACCGTCACTATACAGGTTTCGTTGCTATAGCAATCGCTAAGTTATCAGCTAATGCTAACCCCAGCTAGCTAGCTGTAATCGCCGATTTCAGCTAGCGAAAAAGCAAGCGTAAACCAAAATGCACATACCGGAGAAAATGAACAGTCGGCTCCTCACTGTTTAGTTTAACCAAACGCTGAACAAGACGGTTTAAAGCAAATAACATGGTAAACCAACTTTGTGGAGCTAAAAACAGAGTAACGAAATCATAAGTCCGACACAACGCTCTGACTTGGATTCGCCAGGATAGACAGGTGTCGAACACTCGTAGCCACGCCCCCAAATTTACTCTGATTTATCGTCTATTTCTTTTAAATTCGACCGCTATTTGAAAAATACACATCCCTTCTGTATGTAACAAAAACAACCGACAACTTCAAAGTAGTGTTTGACACCATAAACTTTGTCAGGAAAACGTTTACTACGGTTTTAATTCAAGTGAAAACTAAGAGCTTCTTCCACAGACTTCAATACCATCAGACTTCTGCAGCTGCTGGTGTCGCCCCCTGATGGTAATTAGATAAAATGCAAGCAAAAAAAACCCTTAAAATTTCCATTCATCTCACTACATTATTCAACTCAAACATTTTTTATTCATTCAGTTGAGATGGTGAGCTTTTCTGTTGAACAATTTCCACATCTAACACTTAAGTACAATTATTGCAAGCAGACATTTCATCCACCTGTGATGTAAATTCAGTATTCCTTCTTCTTAAATTTCTGATCCAAACCAACGCCTGCAAAAACTTTCTGAGCGTCTGTCTGTCATTTTTTAGCATTTAGTGTTAAAAAAAGTGATAGCTACTTTAATGTTCACTGCTTAAACAATGATGTCAACTTTTACTATTTCCGGCTCTTGACTTCCTTGTCAACATATTCCTTGTTGACATATAGCAAATGCAGAAAGCATCAGCCAATGAAGAACAAGCTCATAAATGTAAACATACATTGCCAGTAGCACAAATAGGACAATGAAATTGGGCAATACCCTATAAAGTGTTTTTTGTTGTTGTTGTTGTTGTTGTTGTTGTCTTTGTCATTATTTTTTTCCTATTATACAGCATGGACAATTGTATTACTTGATCCATGGACCACTACTCTCCATGGAGGAAATGAGATGAATAAAGATTTGTAGCTTATTTTGCCACAAGAGGGTAGTGTAGATCTTCATAAGATACTCACCTGATGCACTTCATCTTTTCATTCATTTACTCCTTGCATATAACATCCAACTGTCAATATGTCTGGGTTAGAACTGCAGCCCTTGAATCTGCTCAGTGTGTATGACCCCCTCCACAGCCTTGTGGCTGCAGGTCAAGGACCAAGAGGACACGTACAATATGATATCACAGGGGATCAGAGTCAATCAATAGAAGACAAAGCAACACATGGAGGTGAACAGACACAGCAAGAATGTGCAAAGCAAATGGTAGCCTACATAACCTGAACAGACTGGCCATTCAGTACAGTGACCTGATCAGAACAGAACATGTTGTGTTTTGTTTCATTTTTAATAAGTATTATTAGAATGTGTAATGTAAAATAATAGTATGGTGGACCTGAGGGTGTAACACATGCAACTGGGTAGTTCAGTGGGTAATCCCTGTGATTTGGGATTGGGAGGCTGGGGTTTGAATCCCAGTCAGTCCCCCAGTATTGGACCACCTTAGGGTCAATGGCTGGCTTCCTTGCATTTGGTCTGGGTTTTGTCCCTTGCAACATGGGTTTGCATGTTAAGGACCTGCCAAAAGACACAGCAGGCAACCTGGTGGATGGGGAACCTGCTGCCATCTCTGAAGGAGACAGCAGCTGAGGGCTCAAGACAAGCAGCTGGATAGGTCAGTAATGCATTGACTTGAACAGAAGAAATTTTATTATTGGGCCACGTTAGGCCAGTGGCTGGCTTCCTTGGGTTTGGTCTGGGTTTTTTGTGTGTGTGTGTGTGTGTGTGTGTGTGTGTGTATTTATATATATGTATTTTTTATTTCTGCACTGTAAAGCACTTTGGCTAACTGTGACAGGTCAGGCAGAAATTTTTCCTTTTTTAGTTTTTTTTTTTTTTTAAATCATTTTTTTTATTGCTGAAAAGGAAATAAATGAAACCAAGTTTAACCTGTTGTAACCTCGATGGATCTTCTATCATTCCAGATTGGGCAAAATCCAAGGAACCATTTGCTTCTCTGTTTTATAAACATAGATTTTATAGACTAAACAAACTTCAGCAACATTAAGTAGAAAAAGGAACAACTTTAATGTGCAACTCCCTTTCTGTACTAACAGAATCCATGTAAAAAGAAAAAACAAAAAACAAACATTCATTGTCATCTGATAATCCCATTCCAGCGAGATAATAATCTGTCATACACATAGAAAATACAGCTTCAGCTCTGATTTAATGTTTAAAGTTTAAAGTTTATTTAAAGTTAAAACACAATGTAACAGACATTACATTGTATGTCAGTATTCAAAGAGACTCATACATGCAGAACATATATTTTTGTTTTGTTTTTTATTTTAAGTAGAGTAGAAAGTAGAAAGAAAGAAAAAAAGAAAAAGAAAAAAGGAAAGAAAAGAAAAAGAAAGAAAGAAAGAAAAAGAAAAGAAAAAAGAAAAAAAAAAGAAAGAAAGAAAGAAAGAAAGATTAAGAAGAGGGGGGAAGTGGGGTGGGGTGGAGAGAGGAGGTGGGTGGAGCTGCTGCAGCCCCCTCCACCACCTGATTCTCATCACCTTCATCCTCGTTTTCTTTCCCCGTTTCCTGCTCCACATGGGCCTTTTTCCAAAAGCAGAAGCGTCTCTTCTTCTTCTGCATTTTCAAAAGGAGCTTCTCTAGTTGTTGCTTCTCTGTGTGGAGTGCGAGGTTTTCCAGCTGCAGCCAGTTGTTTTCGTCCTCAAGGTTTCCCTTCTCTATCTGCAGCATGGTCTTGTCTTCTTGCAGGTGTTTGTTCTCCACCTGAAGGACGTTGTTGTTTTCTTGGAGGGTGTTCTTCTCCGTGTCAAGCTTGTTCTTGTCTTCTTGCAGGTTTTTGTTTTCCACCTGAAGGACATTGTTGTTGTCTTGGAGAACTTTCTTATCTGCCTGCAGCACATTGTTGATTTCTTGGAGATTTTGCTTCTCCGACTGAAACCTGTTCTTGTCTTCTTGCAGATGTGTGCGCTCCACCTGCAGAACATTGTTCTTCTCTTGGAGGTTGTTCTTCTCCATGTCGAGTGTGTTGTTGTCTTTTTTGAGTTGGTTGTTCTCCACCTGAAGGACATTGTTGTTGCTGTGGAGATTTTTCTTCTCTTCACACAGCAGATGGTTGACTTTTTGTAGGTGATCTTTCTCAGACTGAAGCCTGTTGTTGTCTTCTTTCAGTTGTTTGTTCTCTGTCTGTAACATGGTGTTGTTTTCTTGGAGGTGTCTCTTCTCTGTGTCCAGCCTGCTGTTTTCTGTCAAGAACTTTTGTCTCTCCACCTCCAACATGTTGGCGGCATCGCGGTTTCGTAACTCTGCCTTCAACTTGTAGGCAGCCTGGTAGTTTTGCATATTCACCTGCAGAGCATTGTTTTCTGCTTGGAGTTTTCTTTTTTCATCCCTCAAGATTTGGTTTGTTGACTCCAGTGTTCGCATCTGATCCTGAAGGACTTGATATTTTTCTAGGTGTTTGTTGAAGTCTTCATTCAGAATTAGCATTTCTCTGTACAGGTTTTTATTCTCAGTTTTTAGGCCTTCGACTTTCCTCACCCAGTCGTCTTTTGTACTACTTGCAAGATCAACCATCCGCTTCGTGTCAAGACTGTCATACTGAGCCTGCATCTCTGTTGGAGTCAGCATGTCCCACAACCTTTTGTTAGCCTTCTTGAGCTCCTGGATCTGAATGTCCTTTGCTTTGATATTCTCTTTCATTTCTTCCAACTGCAGTTCCAGTTGTCTGTTTTGTGGGTCCAGTTCTTTCTTCTGACCCTCTGGGATCATCTTCTTCCAGGTCTCCTTAGTGGGACATGCTTGAGTTTGACGTCTTTCATAGTTTGGAGGCCTTGGAAGGACATATTCTGTAAGTTCTGCCCAAGTGAATTCTTTTCCAGCCATGGCGTAGTTGTAGTCTTATGTTTGAAGAACGATTGCCAAATACTCTGGATCAGTGTGTCTGAGATTCTCAGATAGCAGACTGTATATACCAGTGTTTAAATTTCTGGGTATATAAGTTTTAAAATTCTCTGTGACTTGAAAATAACTTATAACAAATAAATAATAATAAATAATAAATAACGTATTTCGTGACAAAAAAAAACTAATGTTGACGTGATGGAATTGCACTTTGAGACTGAAATACACGGATACCAGCATGTATAAGTCTGGGGCTATATGACATCACATTTTTTTCCTTTGAAGTCAGTTCAAAAGACTGTGACATCACATCTTATGTTGACGTGATGTCCATTTACAGGTTTTGAGAATTCTATATGACATCAGTATGACATCACGTTTTGTGACATCATCACTGTAGAGTCACTTCACTGTAGTGACTCTGTTGGCTCTTCTGTCTTACTGAGCATACTTCCTTGTGCGAACAAAGACTGTCGCCATGACAACAATGCAAACATCAATGGCCTGACAACAGTGTAAATATCAATCACTAAACAAAATAAAGCCTGCTGACGGATAGCACAATCTGAAACTATTATACATGGCTATACACGTGTTATGGATCAACACATGTATAGCTACAAGCTATCATGACAAGGTCAACCAGATTATAACTACTACAGTAAGCTAACGTGCCGACATGCTAACGTTAGCAGCCGGCGCTAGCTTTAGCTGCCTCTTACTTATTACTCCACACAAATGTAACAAATGTAAATGTAGCTGAACGCAAACACGGCTGATCATAAAAATAACCTATAACTCATTTTACAGTTAGTTTTGACCTAACTAACTTTAACCATCCAGAATTAAAATGAAAAAAAAGACCTTTGCTTTTGTTGTTTAATGAAGTCTGATACTGTGGAGATAAGGCACCAACTGAGTGCATTTTCCCGAAATCAATGACATATCAAGTCGCATATAGAGTATATAGAAAATTTGATCAAATACAGTTGTGCTCTGTTTCCCACAACCTGCATCATACTCACACTGCTTTATCACATAAAATGTCAGAAGACTGTAATGGGATGTAATGTATGTAATCAGATATCAACAGCTGAAATCCTAGCATGGGCACATTTTTTGAAATCAAAAACTTTCTGGGATCTGTGTGTGTGTGTGTGTGTGTGGTGTGTGTGTGTGTGTGTGTGTGTGAAAGTCACTCATTAACATAAAGAGTTAACATTAGCTACATAAATAAAACGAAATCGTAGCCAATTTGACGTTATCCTTGTATAAGTGGTTCAGTCGTGACGTGGTTGTCCCCTCCTGCTTCCTCTTTCTGTGCTCTTGAGTTGAAGAATCTGATTGGACGACCGGCCGGTCCGTCATCTTTACGGGCGGTGCTTAAGGAATAACATTACAGCTCCATCTTTGTAGGATTTGACAGAAGCTTTGACCTGGAGCCGAGGAGGACCGAGAGCCCGGGACCGAAGAAGTACAAGCAGGTTCTCACAATGGTTCTCACAGCAGCTTAGAAACTCGCCTCACAAACAAAGACAGAGGGCTTCCATCTTGTCAGACAAGAAGACTATTCCCTCACACGACCCTCAAAGAAAAAAAATGTCCAATTTCAGTGCTCTCCCTGGACTGGTGGCAATCCAGCGGAACTAATGGGACACACGGGCTTAAAATAAATCCTTTTTGGTGAATGACACTGTATCAGAAAGCCTACGTGATAGCGACAGAGAGACACACGGAAGTGCGGACATGGCTGACAGAACTGCTCCCAACTGCCACCTGAGACTGGAGTGGGTGTACGGCTACCGGGGACATCAGTGCCGCAACAACCTGTACTACACCGCCGCCAAGGAGATAGTCTATTTCGTCGCCGGTGTCGGGGTTGTGTACAACACCCGGGAGCACAAGCAGAAATTTTACCTGGGACACAACGATGACATAATCAGGTATGATAATAATAATACACCACACGTTCATGTAGCAGTTAGTTTCAGCACATCGGACAGCCCCGCGGACTCATGGCAGCTGAGCATGAATTGATCCTGTAGTGTTGTCATTGTAGGTGCTGGTGTCACCTTGTGTAAGGTAATATGATATATCCAGGCCCCGCAGGGAGTCAACAGGATCACGAACCTACACAACAGCAGCATCCCCACAGTTTCTAACAGGGCACAGTGTCTTGCTCAAGGACACTCCAGCAGGGCAGATGCATTGAACCAGCTCTCCAGATTGGAGCTCCCTCTCCCTCCCTCGCTCTCTCTCACTACTGAAGATTACTCTGCTGCCACTCCTCATGCTATCTCTCCTAGTGGCAAGGCTGCTGAATTTTTATAACCAGGCTCATCATTAAACCCATATTAATCATTTAACCTATAAAACTGGATGCTGCTCATAATCTTCCACAGGTCAAGTTGATACCTAAACTGGATTTTTCTTTTTATTTGTAACAACATCACGCTGAGCACAAATCCAGTCATCAGAGACTGTGGGCAAAGAAAACATTTGTCTTTTGTGGCTTAAATGTGTTGATAGCTTAATTAATGAAGTCAAGTTGGATATCAGAATTGTTGCGCTCTCATTTTCTGCTGTGTCTAATTGATAACTCATCATTTAGTTTTTCTTTGGTTGCTGGTACAAGACATCAAACAAATCAGCAGCCTACACGTCTCACCTATCCATGACAATGGGAGCAGTAAAGATCAGAAGAACGCAACTGTCCTTGATTGGCTCCTTGGATTGGAAAGTGTTAACTCATCTCAGCACGGCCACACAGACCTGTTCTTTTGATGAAACACAGCAAAGTAACCAGTGTTACATCACACATCTAATGATCCTGCCTTTCAAACTGTTTTCTCAGCATGCTACACAACAACGACCTGTGTCCAACGCTCCAGTGCTCGTGTTGACATGTGTGTGTGGGTTGGCCTGGAGATGACTAACATTATATTCTGTGTCGGTAGTCAGCTGGGCTCCTGCTCCATTATTAATCAGACAATAGAGATACTAACCCTCAGCTGCCCTTTGGGTGAAGTGCCTGACTCTTAGCTGGAGGAGTCACTGACTGAACCATAGTATGATACACCACATGCAAGTGCAAAACTAATGAATTATGCAAAAAACAATGAGCTATAAAACAAATTCATCATCTGTACATCTGCTACATACATCCCCTGTGTTTCTGCCAGTTGGTGTCACATGTTTTCCTGCATACAAGTGTTTCAAAATACATTAAAAGGCTGTTAGTGCTGACACAGACTGGGCAACAGTCATAGGCATAAAAGCCATTTTAAAGTCAGATCTCAGTGGAGTGTTTGTGAAGCTCTTATAAACACTTCTACAGACTTGGAGCTGTAATGGCACCACCAGGAGCAATCCTCAGCAGATTCAGTGCTGAAGAACTGCTGGACTGCTCTCACGTTGCACTAACTCATGTGGAAGAGATGCAGCCCCCTCAGATAACACTGCCATTCAAATCCCTCTCTCTTCTGCCCAAATGTTTATTTTTCTTGGCCTTTCCTGTGTCTTGTTTTTCAGCTATGTTAAAATCTGTGTTTTACTTCATGAGTTAATTGCCGTCCTTGTTTCACACTATTGGTTCTTTTTTTACTTGCCCTGCAGCATCTTTTAACTGGTCTCCCAGTCTGACATGGTGGAGCTAATAGGCAGTTTCTCACATGAATGAAAGGTTGGCCTAGGCTGCCTTTCACTGATTCTTTTTGAGGATTATAAATGCACATACTGTGCGAGGCCATAGCAGAAAAGACTGAGGAGAAATTTAATAGCATGTAAGAAAAACACAGTTCACTCTGAGACATGTTTGTGAAGTGAGTAGACTATTTGCAATTCTTCCCACACATCTGGTGTTTCTCCACACTCCTGTTATTCCTGTACGAAACTCAAAGAACAGATTTCTCCCGTTAAAAGCCTGCAGGTGTTTGTCCCTATAAATGAATCTCTCTTTTTTGCAGTCATGCTGTCACACAGCAAGTGTACATATTACATATTAATGCGTACAAAATGCAAACTTGTATTTTGCAAATACCTCACAAGCTGGTAATGATTGGATTTTTGACTCTACAATCTAAAGACGTCAGCCATTAGATGCTTCATTTTGTGCTGTTGAAATGTTGGTTGATTCATGTTGTTTGTTGCGTTGTGATATTGAGTGAGAGTCAAGGAGAAGGTGTTATGGACACAGGAATAAAAAGCCTGTCTCATATTACAATACCTTGTTAACTTTATGATGGAGCACAGCCAGAGTTATGGATTATAGATGTCAGTCCGAGGCCGGTCTGGTTTCACTCAGCTTTGAAGGATGCCCTGAATATATTTCTGTTCATATTCTGGAAGTATTTCCATTCAGCTCCTGATAAATTATTTTTTCACCCCAGAGTCAGTGTGAAGTTTCATAGTGTAAAATGTGTCAGGATTGCAGGCCAGTGTCTCGCAGCTGTGCTCTGTGAACTGCACGAGCTGATGGTGTGAACTAACTCTGCATAATAATATGCAAGCTGATGTCTGAAACTGACAACCGTGTCGTGAAAAGTCACTCAGTCGTTTGCAAAATGATTTGGTTGCTTTTATTCATTCCATGAACACATAACATTCTATCACCATAATGGCAAGGAAACAGCACGTCATACCAATCACCTCTCCGCTAGGTGACGGTCGGCTTTGCCTCCTTTTGTGCCTCACCTTCGCAAACACTTGCAGGTGCTCTGTGCGGAGTGTCAGAGAGATGCTGAGGTCTCAGGTCTCCATCATCACCGGCAGTAGCTGCCAGGCCACTCATTCTGTGAAAGGCAGCTTGGTCTCTAAAGAGCAGATCTGTCTTCCTCAATTAGGATCCTCCAGAGTTCAGTACAGTTACTTAGCGCTATGGTGTGATTCAGTTGTTGCTGGGATCTGAAAAGTCAATTCGCACAGGTTTTTTTTTTTCTGGTGGTGCACTTATGAATGTTTGATGTAGACGAAGTGAAGGCTGCAAAATATGCAGGTATTGCTCTTATTGGTACTTTACCCTGATGGTGCCAAACCTGGCTTTTAATATAGTTCATTTAGAGCTGTACTGCAATGTATACATCTGTATATGCTGTATTGTGTGAACAGATATAGGTGCTTTCAGGGTTATTTACACTATTGATTAGAAATGTAGGTACAGTGATGATTCATTCATACATATTTTACTAGGATACAATCAGTAAAGGACATAATGCAGCTGGAGCAGTTATATCACTGTTTACATTTATCATTTGTGGAGGAACTCCGGCACACGCTCTTCTCACAATAAGAACATTTATTATGACAGCGTTTCGGTCATAGACCTTTTTCAGGGCATCAAACAGATTGCAAAGGGAGTCTGTCTATTATATAGGCTGGAAGGCCTGCGTGGTCCAATGAGGCTCCACCACATGACCACAAAGGGACGTCTCTCAAAATCGGTGTGCAAAAGATTTCCACATACATTTATCATTTAAAATGTCAAACAATATCCAGCTGCAGTTTCTAAACTGTGAGGATTTCCTGGTTTTAAGGTACAGTAAACTGGAACTATATACAGTATGTAGGGTCTCAGGTAGGTACTATATGTACATGAGCTTTAGACTGGAGGAACAATATGAGCAAACTGTGAACATGTGTCATTGTTTCTTGACATTTCAAAGACCAAGTGATGAACTGACTCGTGTAGGAGATGAGCAGCGGATTAATTAATCATGAAAATGAGCTTGTTTTGATCCCAGACAGTATATGACAGCCAGGCATCGGAGGATATTATATTTTTAGTATTATAAGAAGTATTATTATTTTATTTATCAATAAACCTCTCACTTTTTTTGCACTTTTAAAATGGCTGTAATCTATAAGATGTCGAAATAGTGAGAGATCATCAAAATCTAAAACATAAATGATTTGACTGTTATTTGATTGCTTCGGCAGTAAAATTGAAAGCAAGGCTCACACAACTTTCTTCTCACCCACTGCTTTCTTTCATTTTATCCCCTCTATTTTTAGTTTTAAGCGCCTGGTCCGTGGTTTTTCAGACAGGGTTTGGTTTGGTGAGCAGCTGTATTTAGACTCTTTGTGGGGTCCTGCGTGTATCTTCAGAAATGTGCTAATCCTCTGCCTGCTTTAAATCCACTGTAGGCGAAGTCAGACAAAGGAAACCACTGCTGGAGAATGCTAACTGAAGTTCAGTGAACTCAGGAGCTCGTCGTATCGTGAGGAACTGCCGTCATTCTTGCCCATATGCAACCATGAGTCAGAGATAGATTGTTACACTTACGATTAAGGTGTATTCTTTTCACTTTTTTCTGGCTGAGTCGACCTTCGTCTCCTCCTCCTTGTCTGTATCCGGGCGTCCTCACCGTGTGAAATCAGGTCTCCGGGCTGTTTATTTACCTCGTATCTACATGAAAACAGGCTGTCTAATTGCTGCAGTGTTTTGCTAGTTTTGTCCTACACTTTTTGCCAGATGGAAGGCAGCCGCATCAAACAGCCGCAGCCTATATCAAACAGGAGAGCCGTGGTGATGCACTGCAGGCTAAGTCATTAGCGATGGCATTTAGCAGGCTTTTCAGCTGACAGACATGTAAGTGAAACAGCAATCTTGTTTCAGCTGGCTTAAAGGCCACACTGATTTTACCAAGCTGTAACATAGACACATTTTACTTATTAAAGTCATAATGAAAGTGGTTCCAAATAAGTGCCAGTGCTTCCTACACACACTTTTGATGTGTGTCAAACCAGGCAGATTTGCTGTGCTGTACCTGCTTGTGCCAAGGCAGTTTTCTCTGCTGTGTCTGTCTGCATCTCAAAGTGCTCCAATCATTTTTTCCCTCTTCCTCTGAGTGCTATTATTAGCTGCTTTGCTCTGATTATATAATTCATAAAAAGTCAGATGAGAAATTGTGCCAGGTTGGAGAGAGGTTCTACCAAGAAGGTGGGGAAGAGGATGTGATGGGAGAGAACAAGGTGGGTGGAGGGAGGACAAAGATCGGGCCTGTCACATCCAAACCCACCCTCAGCTTTAAGAGATGTTCCACCGCCGCAGCTTTGTCAAGTCCACGGCGACGGTGGGGATCGAATGCAAATGAAGTGTCACAAGTTGAAAACTCAGGAGGGGAAAGAAAGCGAAAGAAGGCCACGTTTGTCGTGAGTTGCTTTGACTCGGCAGGTTGATGCCGTGCAGCCTGCAAAGCCTCTCTGACCTGCTGTCTCAATACGCGCCAGGATTAGAAATTCTGGAGAGCAGTTGGCAAAACAGGCAGTCTGATTATAATGGAGGGGAGCTCCATCGCAGCATGAAATATATAGGCCAGGGTGAGGCAGGAAGAAGAAATGCCCAGTGAATCACTCAGGCCTGCCTGGAACGTGACTGGCGGCAGTTGAAAGGATGGTCGGAGAACGGGAGGGGGTGGGGGGGTGACAGCTTTGTACAGCAGGCTGTTGCTCAGCTGTAGAGTGGGAAATGCTCATAGGTGGGGGGAGGTACGAGCGCAGAGGGGAGGGGGGGATTATGTAACAGTGTTACAAACATATGCCTGGTGATGCGAGGAAACCCCAGACGAATTAGAAAAGGTGAAGGGGGCTGAGAGCGGTCCAAGGGCTGCTGGGAAAATGAACAAAAGTGGAGAAAAATGAGATTCACCAATCTCTCTCTTTTTTTTTTTTAAATATAAACATACTACATGAACACCCGCAGGCCTGCATGAAGCCAGGCTGCATGTGTGCGTATTTGAGCATGACTGAGTTAATTTAACCATGTCACCTAATCAAGCTGCCCCCCTGCTTCCATACTCAGGCCCATCACTGACTTAATGTGTTCATCTCATCCCAGTGGTTTCTGCCGCCTCTTTGCCCTTAACACACAGACACACACACACACACAAACACACATACACTCACAAGCGTGCAAAAATGGTTAATGCTAACCAGATGTTTTCCCTCCCTTTTCACTCTCTCTCTGTACAGTTTAGCTCTGCATCCGGAGCGTGTGTTGGTGGCCACGGGGCAGGTGGGCAAGGAGCCGTACATCTGTGTGTGGGACTCCTACACTGTGCAGACTGTGTCCATCCTCAAAGATGTGCACACGCACGGCATCGCCTGCTTGGCCTTCGACCTTGAGGGACAGGTACTGTTGAGACCCAATAATAATAAAGTCCTAAGAGTGAGAATATCACAGAGTAAAGTGAGCAGCGGTCTCTCTGTTGAAATCAGCACTGGTTTCAGAGAAGAATATGAACAGAGATGAAGTCCAGCTTGAGCCGCAGCAGTAGCGGCAATCAAAACTCCACTCAAAATGCTGTGGGCTTTTTGCAGCTCGCCTGCTGGGCTGAGTTTCTGAATGACACATCTGTGATTACTCCAGCAGTATTAGCTGGACAGCTGCACCCAGACATGCTCTGCTTGGGAGATTTTAAAGGAAAACAGTCACATAAAATGTTTGTACTAGTGCTTCACAGAAGTCTGCAGCACCTGACAGTGTTGTGGTGAGACCCGGCGTTAAAATACTCAGTGGGACTGTGCACCACATACACACTGTTTGTTAATCAGCAGAACGGTGAAAGAAAAAGCTGCTTTTCAGCCTCTCTTTCCTCTTTATAGCCAGCTCTCTGCAGACCTGCCACCAGTTAGTGTTTACCCATTACAGCCTCCACCTAATAAAAATCAATACTATGCAGAACCATCTCTAGTTTTTCATCTTTGCATGTCTCTCTCTTCCTCCCGCAGGAGCTCCCAGAGCGGAGTTTTACCTCCTGTATTTCGCAGTAAAAGACAGGGAGATGACCCTGTGCTATTTTCCTGCTCGGGTAGAGAGCTGGGGATTTAGATGGAATGTGACAGTGTTTAAAGCCAGAGGAGGCTCCATCGCTTCTCAGTTTAGCAGCTCTGTTTATTCTCCATCTCTCCCTTTCCTTGATCAGAGGGAGTCAGAGCTGAACTAAGGACAATCCAGAGGAATCCCTGTTGCTATTACCCCATCTAGCTATTAAAGCAATACTGAAAAACACACTGATGTCCGGGACATCTCTTGTAGATATTTCAGTAGGAGATGCGCTTGTGGTGTCTGGTACTGAGAATAAAACTCATGACCTTTGTTTTTACTTTATACTAGTTGGTCTTACTCTTCTATCCAGCTGGGGTTCTGGCTGTGTTTTAGATATAGTATCTTTCTACATGGCTGCTTATGTCTCAATTTATATATTTCTGCCCAAAACTCTCATTAACAAAACAGTGTGTGTAGCCAGGCTCCGTGAGGCTGTGCTGTGGCATTGTGCCACGAGCTAAATGCTGCTAACATCCACATGTTGACATGCTCACAGTAACACAACTGTAACACACTGATGTGTAGCTGGTATCATCTTTTACCCTATGACCCATTTTTAATTTGCCATGTTAGCATGCTAACAACAGCTAATTACTCCAGCGCAACACAAAGTCAGGCAGATGGGAATGTCATAAGTTTTACAAGTCTTTATCACGATGCATCGTGGGAACTCTCAATACATACATGGTATGTAGTCAAGCAAAGCAAGTTTCAACCTGAGTATGGTTGATGATCACTACAATTATTGATCATCTAAACACTGTCATATACATCAGATTTTCTGCTGCAATCACATTTGGTAGGAAATGTAATTTGACTGGACTCTTTCTTTTATATCTATTATATTATGCAATATATTTTCTTTATCTATTTTGCAAGTTAAAGATGTATTAGTATTGTAAGTACCAGCAAAATATCTGCCAAAATATCCAAGCTGGAACAATATACACTTGTGCTGGCTACTGCATTAATGAAATTTTTAAATTTGATTTTAGGCAACAAAAGCATTGGTTATCATTGGGGAACTCTGGCCTCTTTGTATGGCTGCCATCCACCTACTGGCAGCTCTACTGTAGTCATCATAATCAAGTTTTGTAGTATGGGAACTTCATTTCTAGGAGACAGGGTTGTTCATCCAGATGAACTCTGCACCAAATTTCACATTATGGCAGAATAGCTGACAGATGAACGAATCACTCCAGCAACATCACAAAAATGACTTGAATATTGAAAATACTTCACCAAAGCACTTTTCAACACATCGTCCTATAGTTTCACTGGATTTCGTCACACAGGACCTTTTTTTTCCTTATCATTAAAACAGAGACTTTTGAATTCCAAGTTAAAACAGTGCCTCACCAGAGACCTTTCTCCGTACCCAAACATTGATTCAGCAGTAGATCAAAGAGGACATCCTCTAACACGTAAAGCAAGCTGCAGAGTAGAGATGGCTTTCCATAAGAGCTGCTCTCTTCTCTTCTGCTCCACTGCTGCTGCTGCTGCTGCCTACTCACTCAGTCAGCTATAGGAGGCTCCTCCAGCAAAAGCAGTCAAATGTGCTCACTGGAAGAGCCAGGGGCTGGACAACTGTTCTGTTCTGCTCTGTGGCCGTTATTAGCCCTTTCATCATAGCCTGCCATGCTACAGTGGAGGTAGCTAAGTTTGTTTTGCAGTGATTAGTGCAACAGAGCAGAGTCTGTTCAATCTGTGATGTGTGTCTCTTTTTCTTTGCTCTCTTTGCAGTGTTTGGTGTCCGTGGGCTTGGACTCTAAAAACACAATCTGTGTGTGGGACTGGAGGAGAGGGAAGGTTCTGGCAGCCGCTCCCGGTCATACAGACAGAGTAAACACTTTCTTCCTCCCCTGTTTCCATCACAAGCTCTGTATCGACTGTCTCAATTAGCTACGAACGTAGGATGGACCGCCTGTCCAGAGGGGACGTAAATAAGTTAGGCCTGATTGATTGTGAGCTTTTCAGAGCCCATCTGAGGGGGAACACAGCTAATGAAAAGGAATTTTAAGAAGATGAAATACAAGCAGCTGTTGACCACACACATTATAACACAACCAGTGCAAGCACATGCATGTTATCCCTTTTTTTAATAACCTCTTTTTGCAGCAAATTCGATCATATGGACGCCATTTGTCATGCTGTTTTGTTTATGTAACAATAAGCCAACATTTAATGCATTGTCTTTTTTCCTCCTTCAGATATTTGACATATCATGGGATTTGTACCAGCCGAGCAAGCTTGTCAGCTGTGGCGTCAAACATATCAAGGTAACGTCATTTTACCCCCATAGATTTCAGGCTTCATTAGCATGAATATCTGAATACATATTATCGTTTTTTTTTTTTGGGGAAGTTTGGAAATGGCTCTGTGACCCTTTCTTCTTTCCCTGCCTTCCCCGCTTTGTCACCATGACCATATCAAAGCCTTAAAATAGATGTATGCAAATTAACTTTATTCCAGAGTCCATGCTTATTAGGCACTTAACATAAGTAGCAGAGGCAATGACTCACAGTCTCTGCTCTCAAACTGAGAGAGCTGCACTGCAGAGAGGGAAATGTTCTCTTTTTATTGGGGGACCATGACTCTGCTACTCACTTCCCCCTCTCACTTCTCCCCTCATTCAGCTCAGAAAAAGAAGCCTCCGCTGTACAGACTGCAGCTGTGCTCGCTCCCCTTCACGGGCCTATCTCTAACACTGCTTTTTCACAGAAGAGTGTTCATAAATCTTCAATGAGTGCATGTAGGGTGTCTTCACCAAGCCCTCCCTCGGGATCTGTAGTAGTGTTCCTTGAGTGGCATGGCCATTAGGAAATCACAAGGAGTTTAGGAAGCTCAGTGTGTTTCCCAAACACTGGGAAAAGAGTGAATCACGCTCTGAGGAGGAAACATGCCCACTGGTCCTGCGAGGGGAAACGTTGCAGCACGTCAAATGGGTTCGATGCAGTCGTGAGGCTTAGCCTACTGGACGTATTCCCCAGTGGTGTAACATCTCACTGATGACTCCCTCCTCTCAATCCAGCTTGACCTGCCTCTTCTTGTAGTAATTCCCACCCTGAACTCTTCCCCCATCGCTGTGGCACAGATACCCCCCTCCAGCCACCACACCCAACCCCCCACCCCCTACCCCCAGTCCCCGCTGAATCCTCTGGTCTTTCTCCTCCTCCTCTCGTTCCCTCCCTCCTGGTTTTCTGATGCCAAGGCAATCCAGCAATTGTCCCACATAATTCCTCAGCCTTCACCCTGCAGACCATGTGACATCTGCTCCCCGGCCCTGTGCTCGCTCAGCGATTATAGCACTCAGAGCATCCAGGAGATTTAGCCCCAGTAATCCACTCACTAGCAGGCTGAGGAAAACACAGCCTCTATGATGAGGACTGGGGTCGCTGGCAAAGGCTGTAGTCCTGACAGGCCTCCTCCTGGCTAATCATATACACATTTGTGTTCGTTTCAGACCACTTAGACCTTAATGTGCTACACACACATATAATCCGTCTACCCGTCATACATCTGCTATCTGACTGTTTACTTATTAATACAATTTAAATGACCAGTGACACTCGTTTTGTCTGATTCTCAACATTTTTGTCAACAAATTAATATTTATTAATCATTATTTGCATTTATTATTGTTTGAATTAGTTAGTCAAAAAGGGATAAACTGAAAAAGTAAACATGACTCGTATCGTGATAATTATCTCAGTATCCATCAGATTTACTGTGTGGACTGTTCTGAACCACAAGTTGTGAAACACTACTCCAGTCCATTTACTATAAATCCTGTGTACGCAATTCACTTTTCATTTTGTCTGTCAGAGGTTTGAATGTATTTTTCCTGTGATTATTGTGGAGCTAAAACTTGAACTTGAAAAGGCACTGTGGTCCTCTAAGGAAGCTCCAAGCCTGACTATCCCGACACATGTTGTGTGCTGTGTGTGTTTATGGATCTTGACTCCACAAACTGCCACGGAGGTGAGCTGGAGTCTGACAACATGTTGGTGGACGACAGCCACTCTTAGGGTACGAGCTTCCGGCCTCGCTGACAGCCAGTCATTTAGATTCCCTTACAGCGAGCTGCCACTGAGCTGACCTCTCTTAGCGGAGCATTTAAGGCTCTGACACCAGTCAAGGTCATCAGGGTTTGACAGAAGGGATATTGTGAGGGAGATAAAGGGGCGAGGGGCGGCTCAGTGCAGCATCTCACGGGTTACAACCTTTCCTGCATTAATAACATTTAAGAGGTTTCCTCAGAGTGATGGCTGAGGTAACCGAGCTAATGACATACCACTAATCCTGGGTTAAGAGAAGCAGCTTCAACCATGTGAGGGGCCGAAGGGGTAATGTGTAAGAAATTAGAGGAAACCACAATGTTTACCAGGTCTTGATCTGAACTCAAAGCAGTTTCATTTTACAGCACATTTCCACCTTTCCACTGTGTCATGACTCTCCCTCTGTGCCTTTCTCCTCTGCGCCTGGCCTCATTATAAACCCTTCCAGCATCCCGTCTCCTCTCAGTAATTCAGCAGCTAAGGGATTAGCGGGCGCCCGCGTCTCACTGCCTTATCAGTTGCGGGCAGGGAGGGCTGTGCAGTCACGCCGCATCCATCCCTGCTGCCCCTGCAACAGGCTGGGCCACAAAACCTCCTCCCACCTTTCTCCCTAACCAATCCGTGCACATACTCCGCACTTGACACACTTCAAGCCACCGACATTCAGTGTGGCTTCCCAGATTACTCCCCTCACCTATGATCTCAGCTTCTTAACCTTCAGCCATGACCCCGCAAGGAAGCTCACACACATGCAAATGCTCGCTCAAGAGTTCAGTCAGGAGCTCAGGATCA
Organism: Caranx ignobilis; assembly: GCA_021432705.1. NCBI lineage: Eukaryota > Metazoa > Chordata > Actinopteri > Carangiformes > Carangidae > Caranx > Caranx ignobilis. Next base: position 10,746,290 of record MU269985.1, read on the forward strand.
GAAAAGTCCTGTTCTGTTGAGGTGCGTACAAGAAGATGTTTGATGGCAGAGCTGTATCTGAGGCTGTGATGTCTGTCTCTGATAATCGATCCCTCCTGCCAGCGCACAGCAGCCCTATCAGTCAGGAGGATAGGTGTTAGTGAGGGTGTGACAGGCTGCTGCTGTCGAGGAGCTCATTTTTTCTGTCTGCAAGTGCCTATCTTCACATTACCACCTACATATTCTGCCTCTTTGAGCCCAATCAGTAAGGTTTAAGGAATCGCTCTCAATATGAACTAATATGAGCTAATGTGGAGGCAAATCCTCCTTTTAGGGAGTGCTCGGAACGGGGCCGTCCCTCTGTCATCTTCCTGCTGCTTACCAGTGATGAGCGTGTCTCAGTTTCACGTGCCGACGGTCTCGTCTCAACATTCGAGATGCCCTCCGTGAGCTTTCTCCCCGTGATCTCATCTCCATGCAGACAGAGCGTCGTCTCTCTTTTCGCTCTCTCCTCCTTCGTTTGATGGATTTAGCCCTCAGACGAGGCCGTGCCCGTGCATCCCAATGACCTTGTTCATAAATAATGAGCCTGCGTGCATGCGTGTGTGTCTGTGTCTGTGCATGTTGATCAGGTGGTTACAGCAACTGACCCCCAGCAAGGGTTCCCAGGATCACATGCAGAGGAGGTGGGGTGGGCGAATTTGAATTTGACTTTGCTTTTTTCAAGGTCTTTGCCTCTCTCCCTCTCTCTCTCTCAGTGTGTGTGCATGTGTGTGTTCAATGAACCATAAATTACTTGATGACATTCATTCTGTTGTATACAAATGATACATAATTGTCCATTTACTCTTTCAGGGGAGGATTACGTGGGGGATTATTAGCCACCATGCTCTCTCACTCTTCTTGTTTGTGTTTGTATTTCAGTTTTGGAGCTTATGCGGTAATGCTCTCACGCCCAAACGTGGTGTTTTTGGTAAAACGGGGGACCTTCAAACCATCCTCTGCCTCGCATGCGCCAAGGACGAGATCACGTATTCAGGTGCCTTGAACGGTGACATCTATGTGTGGAAAGGGATCAACCTAATGAGGACAGTACAAGGAGCTCATGGGGTGAGTTTTCTGCTCCGTGGCTCTGCACCATATTATAGAGGAGAGACAGCAAAAGCGTCTAGTAAACTTAACCAGGGTTGAAGCCATGCATGTTGGCTTCATTTGATTTTGCTCAGTAGAACAGGATCAGCCTTTTGCTCAACAGGATTAAATGATATCTATGGGATCAACAGCTGGGTGAGGGGATGGGCTGATGGGGGAGGGGATAATAACTACAGTACACGTTTATTCCCGATTTTTGTACCACCAAATGCCCCGCTTGGGCTTCAGCAGTGTGCCTCCCAGTGCATACAGCATCTTCAAGACAAATTAGGCCATCAGTCAAGCTTTCCAGTAATAACAAAAGAATATGGCACATCCCGTTACCTAGTTCTGCACTATCTTGAGGCCACAGTAGCAGGTTTGTAATTGTGAAAGCCTTGTTAAACAAATGCCAGGCTGAGCAGCAGCAGCATACCACGGTCTGTATCTGGGGCTGGTTCTGTCGTTGCTCATTTATTGTGTAGATCCTCACTGACAGCCTGTCATTTCCTCCAGTCAGGGATTTTCAGCATGAATGCCTGTGAAGAGGGCTTCGCCACCGGGGGCCGAGACGGCTGCGTCCGGCTGTGGGATCTCAACTTCAAACCAATTACTGTCATTGATCTCAGGGAAACAGATCAAGGATATAAAGGTGATGTCAGATTGTCTCCATCTTTTTTTTTTGCCTTTGATATCTGGACAGGAAAGGTTGCAGGCCAAACTGTGGTCTCCTGAGGCACTGGGAGACTGTATAAAAACCCACAAGAGGAACATATTCTTTTTTGCCATCTCTGTTCTCCTTACTAACATTTTCTTTCTTGTTCTCTATTTTCTCCATCTCCTTTATTTGTAATCTTGGACCTAACAGTAGCTAGAGGTGAAAATAGCCGAGGTGGGTAAAGCCATTGAGGGCGGAGTTAACAACCATGTCAGTCTGTTCGTAACAGTCCCCACATTGTTCTGCTGTCCCTCTTGTTGTTAGTAAGTCCAAGCTCTGTTGCAGATGTCCTGTTCACATATGTAAACAGCACATGCTTCCTCCATCTTATTCTTGCTGTATTTCCCAGAGTTAGCTGCAGATTGGCTTGACAACGTGTGCTGTCATTGTACTTCCTGTTAAAATCTCCGTCCTAGGTAGCTTGCGGATGGCTATTATCACCTCCTGTTGTTATTATCCCTGTCGTGTCTCTTATAATGACTGTACAAGCATCAGCAAACGTCTGTCTGCTCTCATGTTTACGCATGTTTCCTTGTTTGTTCCCTCATGTTGTTTTAATTGTCGCTTAATTTTTACATGCGTGTTTTCCGACAGGACTGTCTGTGCGGAGCGTGTGTTGGAGGGGAGATCACATCCTGGTGGGCACACAAGACAGTGAGATCTTCGAGGTGGTGGTCCACGACCGCAACAAGCCTTTTCTCATCATGCAGGGTCACTGTGAGGGCGAGCTGTGGGCGCTGGCCGTGCACCCCACCAAGCCTCTGGCCATGACAGGAAGTGACGACCGCTCAGTCAGGTGAAGCCTGAGAGTGGCACAGACAGTGGGGGATGCACATATCTGAAATGCTGTCACATTACATTTATTTTGTTAAATTGCAGGAATTTGTACTCACTGAGTGTCAGAGTAAGAGAATGTGAAAGGACAGTTATCATGTCTGGACAGTAATCTTTTTGACTTGGAAAATAATTAGAATTAGAAATACTTAATGGAAGTACATTGATACTATATGAGGGCTCTCAATTTATATATATATATATATATATATATATATATATATATATATATATTTAATCACATTGATTGCACCGTTTTTGTTGAAAATGCAGTCTACCAAGAGGGTGTTTGATAATGTGCTTAACAAATATGCTTGCTTCATGCATATGAAACTTTAACTTTTATATTAACCAAAAGCAATGACGATTATTGACCAGAAACCATCAAAGGCCTCACTGGCACAAAAATTAAATGGAATGAGTGCTAAATGATAACATGATGGCACTGTTTGAGAAGTAGCTGCTGGCAGACATGGATAAGCATAATAGAAGCATTATTAAAAGGAATTTGCGTTATTATCACATTTACTTTGACAGCCCTATTTTTTTTTTTTTTTTTTTTTTGCAATCTTTTGCATCCACAGTTGTAAATCACATCTAACTGTCAGTGTCAGACATAAACCAAATACTCCAGAGGACAGACACCACAAACATCATCCCCTTTTCAATTTGTATTTGCAGACTTTTCTCTTATTGCATCTCTGCCCTGGTTGTCTGAACCTCTGTAATCTCATCATTGCTGCTTCTCCTCTTCATTTATCCCACTCCTCTGTGCCTAAAGGATATGGAGCCTTATAGATCATGCGCTGATAGCTCGCTGTAATATGGAGGAGCCTATCCGCTGTGCCGCTGTGAGCACTGATGGCATTCACCTGGCGCTGGGAATGAAGGATGGCTCTTTCACTGTTCTAAGAGTCAGGTGGGAACACAACACAGAGGGGATAGGGGGACATATTTGATCCTCAGTAGAACCCATAAAATGAAAAAGCTCCGTTCACTCAAAACGCATTTGTCTGTTTCCCTTCAGAGATATGACGGAGGTGGTGCACATCAAGGACAGGAAAGAGGCCATCCATGAGCTGAAGTATTCTCCTGACGGGGCCCATTTGGCTGTCGGCTCCAATGATAACTCGGTGGACATCTATGGTGTGGTGCAGAGGTACAAGAAAGTCGGCGAGTGCATCGGCTCCAACAGCTTCATCACGCACATGGACTGGTCCACGGACAGCAAGTACCTGCAGACCAACAATGGCATCGGCAGGAGGCTTTTCTACAGGATGCCAAGTAAGTCCAAGTCAGGGAGAGGAGTGAGTCATGTATCTAATGTTGCTGCAGAGCTCCATTGTGAGATAAAACCTGTCTGTCCTCTGTTGAGGTGGGAAGGAGGTGACCAACAGGGAAGAGCTGAAGCTGGTACAGTGGGCCTCATGGACATGTGTGTTGGGCCCTGAGGTTAATGGAATATGGCCCAAGTACTCAGATATCAATGACATCAACTCTGTGGATGCCAACTTCAACAATCAAGTCTTAGTAACAGCTGATGACTATGGATTGGTCAAACTTTTACGGTATCCATGTGTAAAGAAAGGTAAAGAAAATATCCGTATATTATAAATTGAAGTACGATCTGATATTATCATCTGCTGTGTCACTGATGTGTTTCCTCTTGATTTTAGGTGCAAAATTTAAAAAGTATTTAGGTCATTCAGCCCACATAACCAACGCTAGATGGTCACATGACTACCAGTGGGTGATTACTATTGGTGGTGCTGATCACTCTGTGTTCCAGTGGAAGTTCGTCCCTGAAAGAAAGTCTAAAGAAGCTCTGCATATAGCACCGCAAGGTGAGATGATACCACTTCTTATATCATTATTTACTGTGATGCTTTGGGGATTTTACCCGCCGATCAATCCATTTAGGAATATTGCACAGGTACATTTTGATGTAGCTTCCTGTGGAGGCCAGTGACTTGCATCACTGATATTACTACACAAAAATCTGTGGCTCTTGCCAACAAGACATTATCAAATTAGGCCAAGTGGTGCACCTTGATGGAAATTTTGATGTCTACTCATATAGCCCAGAACAGAGTGTACAGTAGAGCAGTTTTTCTCAGTGAGAGTTAGATGAGGATGATACCACTTTAACTGCATGTGTGTTATGTATGAAGCTGGAACTAACACTGCTAACACACTCACTATTATTATTGGTCTCAGTCTTAAACTTGTACTGTATCTGTTACTTGAGCAGTAATTGTTGTAAAGTCAGTGCAATAAGAGAATGAATGTGTCACAGTACATTTCTTACTTACCTATAAATGATTGTATAAAGGTGTGTGCACTCATACTGCTCCCACCGGCCTCATGAGCTTGATGTGCTAAACCACTAGAGACAAATCTACTAGATTGTTCCCCGTCCTTCCTGTTCTTTTTTTTTTTTTTCCTTTTTTTCTTAATGAACTATCATTTCTATACAGCTCTACAAAGGAGCGGCCATTGCATTAATTAAGACAAATCCAATAAAAGTAAATGAAGCTTGGAAAGTATAATTGCATTGTCATTCCCAAGTCATATTTCTTCCAGAGGCAGAGTGCAGCTGTGCTTTCTGAAATTAAAGCACATCCTAACTGCCTTTCCTTTTAATTTTCCTAATGGGTCTTGTGAGTAGCCGCCCTTAGCTGCCAGTTCTGCTTATTGCCTTGTCTTGGCACGGCTGCACTGTGCTGCGTCAGCATTTTTATACATTTGTCTTCAGCGATGTCACTGTGAAGCACAACTGCCTGATAAATGGGAGATGTCACAGTATTATTACATGATCGACCCTCACTTCTACTGAAAAGGGGTGGTGTGTGTGTGTGTGTTGTGTGTGTGTGTGTGTGTGTGTGTGTGTGTGTGTGTGTGTGTGTGCAGCAGGATATTTGTCTGATTTAGAGGCAGGGGAGGATTTTACACATGAGCTGTGATGCAACCTTGTTTCCACCCACAGAGACCTTGGCAGACTCTAACAGTGAAGAATCAGACTCTGATCAGTCGGATGTGCCTGAGATGGACTCGGAAATCGAGCAGGAGACGCAGCTCACATATCGACGACAAGTTAGTGACAAAATCAAACGCCCTCCCCATCTGTGAAACATCTTTCTGTGGAAATCTTGTTTAAAAAACAGACACAGAACCTGCTTTTCTATGTGCACCCAGGTGTATAAAGAAGATCTACCTCAGCTCAAAGAGCAGTGCAAAGAGAAGCATCGAGCAACGGCCATGAAGAAGAGAGAGCGAGCTCCGGGGAGCGGGGTGAAGCTACACTTCATCCATGGGTAGGCAGAATCTGTAACATCTCAAGGCCGATACCAGAGATGAATTTGAATTAGCCAAGCCTTTCCAAAATGAAGACATTAAGCCCCTCTTGCTGCCTTCCTCCCTTCAGTCATTCAACATACATCTTTTTGTTTGTTTGTTTTCAGTTATAGAGGCTACGATTGTAGGAGCAACCTGTTCTACACCCAGACTGGGGAGATAGTCTACCACGTAGCTGCCGTTGGGGTTGTGTACAACAGACAACAGAATACACAGCGTTTCTACATGGGCCATGACGACGACATCCTCTGTCTGGCTATCCATCCCCTCAAAGACTTCGTAGCAACAGGCCAAGTAGCTGCTGACACATCTAATATAGGTTTATCAACATCAAAATTCTGTTGTAAAGTAAAAGCGTTAATGTTTTTTGTCTGTCCAGGTTGGCAGAGATTCCTCCATCCACATATGGGACACAGAGATGTTGAAACCCATGTCCGTGCTGAAGGTTTCCACCAGCTCGGAGTCTGCGCTCTGGACTTTTCAGGTAACAAGCTGTTTTCATCTCACCTATCGAGACAGATTCAATATAACATATGTTTTCCATTCAGAAATGCCCCCGGACATCCTGCTTCCATTAGGGAACAAAAAATTTAACACAACACATAAAAAGAAACGGACAAATTCACAAGACACCCAATTTACCGGTAACACTGCTGTCTCTCCGTTGCTGAGGTTTGACAGCTTCAAGGTAGAGCCGTACATCTCGCTTCCCTTAATTGGCCCCAGACAGACACAGAGCGGTGATCTGTATGTCAGTGTCAGTGAATCACCTGCCGTAGATCAAACCCCACCGAGGCTGCTTTCATGTTGCTAACAAGGGCCAAACTTCACTGAGCCAAAGCAGGGCTTGCTCCCTCGGTGCTGCACTGAACACTTTTGGGTTTTTTCCCTCCACAGCGGATGGCAAGCGGCTAGCCTCAGTCGGCCTGGACGACAGTCACACCATCGTGTTGTGGGACTGGAGAAAGGGGGAGAAGATCTCTGCCATGCGGTAAGTACTGTCAGAGCGGCTGCAGGTTGGCCTGTCAGCATGCAGCAGCTGCTGTTCCCACATCTGGACAGCTTTGACAAACCCCCCTGTTAATATTAAAGATGGTTGGAGCGCTCTTAGTTTAAATATGGACATTAATAGATGAGGGTTAAATTGAAGCCACTTTGCTGCACAGGGCCGACAGTATGACTGATGGAGAAGAACAACGAGGGGGAATTACCTTTTAGATTAGAAGGCTGCTCTGCTGCAGCACTTAACCCTGACAGAGACTGAATGGTAACAATGGGATTTTGTGCCATGGCCTCAACTGTAGATTCATAATTAAAGAGAATTACTTACCTAATTACTTAAATTTACATCTTCCATGGGGATATCCTTGTGATTTCTGGGCTGCTTAATGGATCAGATTTTATTTTCAGGGTTAGGGTTATGGTTCTGTGTTTTAAAGAGCTCTACAAATAATATATAAAAGCAAACTAGGTAGAAAAACAGATGGTGAATAGAAGATAACAGGAAGTAACAGGAAGTAGTGGAAGCAGTCAAACACACTTAATCCTGATGGCAGAAACAAATTGGACCATAAAGACTGAGTGTAAGTCTGAAGTTGTATTGCTTGTAGTGCATTAAAATGAAACAAGACTTACTCTGAGCTATATTTGTTCTGAGCACAAGTGTGACCGATTGATTTCCTGTACTGCCCAATGAAACAATGATGCAAATGATTGCTGCTCACACACGATGTGACGATACATGTGACTAGATATGGGGCACACACACACACACACACACACACACACACACCGGTCATGTGTATCTGATCTAAATGGATTACTGTACCAGACCTGGTTTATAATTTTGCTGCATGAGAGGTGTTAATTTGTCCAGAACATAATGCAATGCTCAATTTGCATAATGAATTTCAATTTCATGGCAGATGAAGTTATATAACCTGGACTCCAGAAGGTCCCAGAAGTATCTCACTGGGAAAAAAAACATCTGCATCCAAAAATAGCTTTGCTCTTGCTTTGTTGCTTGATGTTCATATTTAGTATCTACTCCATTGAAACACCCCATGGCTAGTGTGGAGCAGAGCATTGCGGGCTGCTCTCCTGCGTGTTGTGTGTGCCAGGCTCTCGCTGTAGCTCAGGGACAGAGTGGATCAGAGCTGCACTGATCTCCTTTGCAGACCCTGGTGGGCAGTGCAGTGAGGCGGGCAGAGGGAAATGGGGCCTGACAGAGGCTGGCTTGTACGCTGCTGCCGTCTCATCTTCCGCTGGATGTGTGGATGCGAGGCCAAAAGAGGGTGCAGGGTCGGAAAAATGAAGAGGTGGGAGACATAATGAGGAAGAGAGAGGCGAGGAAACAGAGAAACAAAGAGGGAGGAGAGGGGCGTAATGTTTTTCCGGCTTCACTGAGAATGGGACTAATGCGGCAGCACAAAGGGCAACAATTAGAGAACTTTAAGTGTCAGGCACGGTCCACTGCATCAGACAGGACCAGCCACTGGTCCTTAATGTTCAAATTGTGTGAAACAGCAGGCGGAAACAAGGAGACAGTCACAGTATGCTGGATCCTTCCTCTGGTGTGTTTTTTAGAACGTGACAGGCACTTCGTTATTCTTGTAAGTTCAGTACCTGCCTCGTATTCATATGGAAGCTTACAGAACGGATCATTTTGAATGAAAAATGATGCATCAGTGGGATTTAGTCCATAAAATGCACACAGAGTGCCACATTCTTAACGTGTAACTCCTTGTTCTTGAACATCTTTCACAAAATCAACACTTCAGTCCTTTGAGTGTAGTTGTGTCTTTGGGGTGCGTAGATGAGTCAGATGAGTTAGTTCACTGGGACACCTGTTGACTTTTGTTATAATAATATACACTGTCTAGGTGTTGGATTTATTACCTGACTTCAGTTCTATTGATGTGACTCAACAAGGTCCAGAGCCATATTTCTGTACTGTAGCTTTACGTACTTGGCCTTTGAATCGTTACTTACTCCTACCATAGATTCATCCTCTCAGGCATAAGGACTGATGAAACAGAAAAATGTACTATGGGTGCTTCAAAAAATGGACAAATTGGTTTTGTTTGTGTGTATTTTGTAATGAGCAACTTGCTATTCCAGGGGGAGCAAGGACAAGATTTTTGTTGTGAAAATAAACCCCTACCTACCCGACAAGCTCATCACAGCTGGTGTGAAACATATGAAGTTCTGGCATAAAGCTGGTAAGACCCCTGTCTTTTTATTTTTTATTTTTTATGAGCAAGGAGTGACTCTAACAAGCAGAGTTCTGGCTCAGCTGTGACACGTCTCCCTGTGAGCTGACTGTCTGTTCTCCTTGCAGGTGGTGGTCTAATTGGGCGCAAGGGGAACATGGGGAAGACGGAGACTATGATGTGTGCCGTGTACGGCTGGTCAGAGGAGATGGTGTTCTCGGGCACATGCACAGGGGACATTTGCATCTGGAGGGACATGTTCCTGATGAAGACTGTGAAAGCTCACGACGGACCTGTTTTCAGTATGCATGCTCTAGAAAAGGTAAGTCACAAGGGGGAGTCTAACTCACTATCTATCAATCAATCTATCTATTGTAGGTCTACTATGATTCTTTCATGTCGGTATCTAGTGTATTTTTGTACCTGTGACGTGCTAATTGTTAAATGTCCTTGCAGGGATTTGTAACTGGAGGGAAGGATGGTATTGTAGCTCTGTGGGATGACACTTTTGAGAGATGCCTGAAGACCTATGCCATCAAGAGAGCAGTCCTAGCTCCAGGCTCTAAAGGTAAAAAAGGTCACGCTGTCTCTCTCTGTCCTTGAATCAATCTTATGCCTCTGTGGTTCCCCAGACATAATACAACCGTCCGATGCAAATCCATTTAAAACGTTCAATGCTTTTAGCTGAAATGGATATTTCCTCCTGTGTCCTGGTTTAAGTTAAGGCCACTGACTTGTGCTATAACTCATTGATGGTGCAGGGTTGCTGTTGGAAGACAACCCCTCCATACGTGCCATATCTTTGGGCCATGGCCATATCCTGGTGGGGACCAAGAACGGAGAGATCCTGGAGGTGGACAAGAGCGGCCCCATCACTCTGCTGGTCCAGGTAAGATAAAGACAAGAATATCCTGTAAGCTCCTGTCACACATCTACTGTGTAATGTAAGCTTATAGACTGGATTCAACTTGTGCTCATTAGAAAGTAACATTTAAGCGTTTTCTACAGCATATAATGAGCTGAGGTGTGTAAGGTGAGAACCATACTTGGGGATCTAGTTAGCAAAGGCTTGAAAGGTTGAAAATACAATGTCTGGCAGACATCACAGCGAACAACTCGCCCTGTCTGTTTTTGTCAAAGTAAAACTTTGTTCACTAAAGCAGGATTCAAGGCCATGTTGATTGAATTTTTCAGTATTGTGCTTAAATGAAGTGACTGCAGTGCCTGTCAGAGATGTAGAAAAAGACAAGGTGGGATGTCTTTGATTTGTATTGATTTAGAGAAAAGGGATGTACATGTTGTTCTGGAAACAGTCAGCAGTAACAGATGTACATTTATACAATAATTAATATGTTAAAATAAGCAAAATCTATAGTACCAGCACAGCCCTGCGATGTGATTTTCCATTTTACACAGCACCTCAGAATGGCCAAGCAGCCGGCTATAAACTGTGATGAATTACTGCTGCTGAATTTAGTTAAGTGGTCCTGCAGTGACTGCCATCCTCCCCTGATTGTAGGCAGACACATCAAATACTATTGATTGCCCTTTTCAAATGCTTCAAATGCACAAGCATTTTCTGATGGACGGGATTCACTGATGAGAGCCAAAGATTGTAAAAGGCTAACCCGTGAAAAAGTTACAATATACCTATGTATTATTCATACCAATACCTGTGAAGCAGGAAGAGGAGAGTTAGGGGGCAGCTGCTGATGATGTCAGAAAGGAGAAACAAAGATTATGCAGATGTTGCTGAAACAACAAGTGGGAAACATAATGATTCCTATATTCTGAAGAGACAACTCAGACTCTTTTTTTTTTTTTTTTGTCTGGTTCTGCTCGAGGTTTCTGCCTCACCATGTGCTTGTCCTTGGTCGGATCTGTTGGGTCCTGTAAATACTGCTAGAGGCAGTCTACCTTCTCTTTGTGTACAGTGCCATGTTGCTAATTGGCTCTATACAAAGAAAATTGGCTTGACTTGTTGACTTGACTCGCTCCTAAAATTTTAAGTTAGGGGCCACTGTGCTCCTCCAGACTAACAAAAGTTAGTCGCAAAAGTTAGTCTGGAGCCCTGCCCCTAGCGCCCCTCAAGTGAGCTCCAGCCCCAACTTTGAAAACTGCAGCAATAAAGATTAATATTATAGGCAAAAGGCAAATATCGATGTCTTCATTATATTTTCCTTTGCCACCTTAAAGTACGTTGCCCAACTATGAGTGAATCTTTATGCTGTTTTATGTGCCCACAGGGCCACATGGAGGGTGAGGTGTGGGGCCTGGCCACTCATCCCCATCTCCCTCTCTGTGCCACTGTCAGCGATGACAAGACCCTGCGCATATGGGACCTCTCACCCAGTCACTGCATGCTGGCTGTACGTAAGCTCAGGAAAGGTGAGTCATTGCTTCAACGTGAACATATGATTATACTTTCTTTTTCCGCTTGGCTGCCAGCCTGACAAGAAGTGCACCGGCCCCAGGCCTTTAAAAAACACCTTGTCCTCCACAGGCGGCCGGTGCTGCTGCTTCTCTCCTGATGGCAAAGCCTTGGCGGTGGGCCTGAACGACGGCAGCTTCCTTATTGTGAACGCAGACACCCTGGAGGACCTGGTGTCCTTCCACCATCGCAAGGATATCATATCTGATATCAGATTTTCTCCAGGTCTGTACTTTACCTCCGCATTTCCTCACCGGTACAAAACTTCCTCCAAATCTGACCTGTGAAGCAAATAAGCCTCTAAAACCTCCGTGCCCTTCAAAAGCTTTATGTAGGATGCTGTGCAAAAGTTCTGCAGGTATACATACTTCCCTCCTGCTGTAAGTTGGGGAGATATAGCTGCAGGCCTGACCCAAATTAATGGCTTTCTGTAATAAGGCCAGACAGAGAGACAGCAAGAGAGGAATGAGAAACAGTGGGGGAGGACAAAGTGAGAACAAGAAACTAAACTCTCTTTCGCCAGGACACTTAACCTTAATCCACGGTGCAAGTGATCGTGTTTCACAACCCAACACCCGTGAACCCCTGAGAGCCTACATCTAAGACTTGAAGTCATTGTATTGTGTTAATGCTAGGCAGGAAACTGGTATTAGTGTGGTTTAAATACTGAAACTCCTTTAAAGCAGCTACTCTGGATTGGAATTTGTTTCAGACTTAGTGCTGTGATGCTGCCTGGTGTGTCTAGTTTGTATTAGCTGCTTATCCAAAGCATTTTCTTTGTTTTCCATGCCAGTTGAGTTCCCATATTTAGGCTGTAGTGCACCAGTGCTAACATGCAAAACGAGAGTGCTGCTGTTTATGGTGCAGTCAGATCATAGAGTGGCATTATCAGTGTCGCCTGTAGTTGTTCTTACCTAAATAATGAGCGATACACACATAGAAACCACAACCAGGAAACCCATCCAGGATTCATGTACTACGAACAGGTCCCACCTGCCACAAGAGAAACTAACGGTTGATAAATTTTTGCAAAATCTCCAAAAGTTAGGATAATTGAAAACTGTCATGTGCTGGTTCCACCAGGGATTACCACAAACAGCAGGATCCATCTTCTGGGTATCAGGTACAACATTCCTTCTGTCCATCCAGAGTTGTTTAGATACTTCTGTCTGGATCAAAGTGGCAGACCCACCAAACCACCAACCAACTGGCAGACAGTGACATGGCTTGTTGTTTATCTTCTTGGTTAAAAAATCCTCAGTCCCGTTGATCCCAGGTTTAGATTATTTATGTGGATGCTGATACGAGGACTCCTCTCTCTTTTGTTGGCCCAGGTGCTGGGAAGTATCTGGCAGTGGCATCAGGAGACACTTTTGTGGATATTTACAACGTAATGAGCAGCAAAAGAGTGGGAGTCTGCAAAGGATGCCTCAACTACATCACCCATCTGGACTGGGACAAGAGAGGTGAGCGTGCTTCTCTAAATACTATTATCTAAGAACATCTTTGCAAATTTAATACTTAAGAGCCAATTATGCTTTCAAAATGTCTCACTTAAAAAACACCACGCACCTCTGGGCTCTTTCACACACAGGAAAACTACTTCAAGTCAACACAGGTGCTAAAGAGCAGTTTTTTTTCGAAGCGCCTCGCGGCAAGAGGCAGACCATCCCGGCTACAGAGGTAAGCAGGGAGAAAAGACAACAGGAGCAGCCGTGGTTATGTCGCTGTTGGCCCACATTTTCCCCTTGGGATCAGAGGAGGCTCGGGGAAGGGCAGTGAAGCATTAACACGGCCCACTTTTCACCAGTATCGTTCTAATTTTGGCAGTGGAAGTGGGATAGTGTTTAGGGCCCCTTTTAATACAGTGAGACATTCAGGCACCTTGCACAGCACACAGGGGAGGGGCGGGTGAGGGAAATAAGCGTCAGAGATGATAGATGCTGCCGGGTCTAGCCTCGGTGGCGCCTCAGATATCTATCTATTACATTTGCTCCTTCGTCCCACCTCATCGAGACACGTTCACTCTCTCGTGCACGTGATCACGCGATCATCATTAATGGGCTAAGGCTGCGATCTGCTCTCATCTCTGTTTTATCTCCTATGGATTTGCAGCCGTTTGACATTTTAATGTGGTGATCTCTGCAGTCGGCCTGGAGTCTATGAGAACCTCAGTGTCCTCACGCTTTCACACTTTTAATTAGGTGAAAACAGGTTTTTATCAGTGGCCATGACTCAATAGAGATCTCTGGAAAATGCTCTTCTGCTTTCTTTCATAGAGTTAGAGGAGAGTGATAGGTGTCAGGTTATGCATGTAGGGAAGAGCAGGAAGCACATGATGCCATCCTTCTCCACATGTCTGTGTTTGAAGGGTTAGAAATAAGAAAAAAAAGCTTAATTTTGTTTACCAAGGCTGAACTTTTTATTCTACAGCTTCTACAGTCAGTGAGTCATTTCTGTAAATGTGGGACAATACGAGGTCACATCAAAGTGTAAATCAAGTATTCCAATATTTGATCACATGAAATGTGACTGAATAGTGTTTGATCAGGAGGATCTGTACTCTGACTCTAATAATGAGGCTGTGTTCTTGGTCCACCTCTGCTTCGTTATGATATTTGATACCTTTCCTGTGAAGCGCTGTGTTATCTGCTATGTAAACACATCTTTACGGATGTGGCTCAGGTGGAGAAGATCGACTGGAGCACCTGGACATGCGTCCTGGGGACGTCTGTTGAAGGCATCTGGCCCGTGATCAATGAGGTGACGGACGTGACCGCCGCCTGCCTTAGTAACGACAGGAAGGTGCTGGCAACAGGAGATGATCTGGGATACGTCAAGCTCTTCAGATATCCCGTCAAGGTGAGCCATGATGCACCATCTTTGTCTGTTGTGGTTTGAAGATCTCAGGTTTAAGGTTTATGCAAATGTTATGTTAATTTCTGTGTTAACGTCACAAGTGTTACATAAATGCTCACCCTCTGCCACAGGGGAAGTATGCAAAGTTCAAACGCTATGTGGCCCACAGCGCACACGTTACCAATGTGCGATGGACCCATGACGACAGCCTCTTGGTGACGGTGGGTGGGGGTGACACATGCCTCATGATCTGGGCCCATGAGCCCGAGGGCCACCGGGAATTCAAACAGTGCGATAGCGAGGAGTCAGACATCGAGAGCGAGGATGACGGAGGTGAGAGACGACCTTCTTTTCAGGTTTTTATGAGGCAAACGCTTCTGTTACCGCATCAAAAAACCTCTGTATCATTCCCATCTTTCACCAGGTTATGACAGCGATGTTACGAGAGAGAATGAGATCAACTACACCATCAAGGCCTTATCCACCAACATGCGACCCATGACTGGTGTGAAACCCCACTTACAGCTGAAAGAGCCCTCTGTAGATGAAAGGTATTTTAAATGAAGCGGTGGAGAGGATTTGCAGATGCTCAGACAGATGCTCCTGAGCAGTCACAGAAGAACCTTTAGGTGTCATATTATAAATAATAGGACCTCTGCATCCACATGAAGCCAGTCCTGTCTTCTTCAGTCAACATATCTTTTCTTTTCCTGCGTGTAACTCTGTCCCTGCCCTTGGAAGTAACTCAGCCTTCTCTGCTTTTCCTCTTTCCTTTCATGGCTGTCCATCTGTCATTATCCTGCTTCGTTCTTTAATTCCACTTGAAGACAAGGGGTGGTCAGGTAAGCTCTATGTGTGTTGATTTTGCACAGATACAACATCAGGGAGTAACATGTGTAACTGTAAACAAAAGGTTGGCTCATCTGACAGGACATTAGAGACCATATATGGCACGCTGCTGTTAGGGTGTGAATCACCAGAGGCCCAATGATGCAATATTATCACAATACTTAAGCCATGATACATTATTATTATGATTGAAAACATTTGACAATACCCTGAGGTATATGGTACTACAATACCATATTGTGACACATTGCCATGTATTACCTTTTTTCAACTACACATGAGCTACACTGAAAAATGTGATTGTCAAGCAGTTGTAAGGATACTCTATATTATAGATCTAAGATAAGATAAGACTTTTTATTGATCCCACGCATGGGAAATTTACTTGTTACAGCAGCGGATGAAAACAACAAAAGGTAAAAAAAAAATCAATAAAATAAAATATAAAAAGAGACATTCTTTACAGTTTTTTACAAATTATTTAGGGAAGTATATGCAGCTTTGTACAAAATATTATGAATAGTATATCGAGTGTTGCTTGTACAAAGGCTGAAAAATATTTCACAGTTTTGGTGTCAGCTCAGTTCAGTTTAATTGCCAGTGACTCCAGGGAAACGACTCCATTAACATGGATCAAGTTTCAATTTCATACATCGAATCAGAGTGAATCTTAGAGGTGTAGGCCTACACATCCTCCTTTATTGTCTTTCAAGGAGGTATTGATTGTATGACTGGTAGTAAACGCTCTTTCAGGCTTTATCCGATTCCCCATCACTACAGCATGAGTGAAATAATGTCACAGGCCTCAGGTGCCTCAGGTTTATTGATTGGTTTATTGATGTCTTCCGGTTTTGTTCTTCCTGCATCTTCTGAGCAGTAGTTGTCATAGAAATGGACTTTGATTGTCATGGTTACACAACGGTCCCAACTCATGTGTTTTATGTCCCCAGTGGCTGTGGTGTTGTGTTACGTGTGTCCAGCAGGCAGCAGTGAACGCTGCAGGAAACCTTTGTTCTAATTGTTGCTTTCTCTTTGTCATTGCTGCGATGAAGAGGGTCGAGGTAAGTCTCTTATTCATATTCTCTCTCCACTATCAGTTTTTCTGTCCTTATTTGGACATTTGTAAATCTTTGTAGTCTTGACATCCCTGTTATAGACACTTGAGAGTGTCACACTGACTTGACTGTAAACCAAGATCATCGTGTTTACAGTACAGGTCTATACAGTCTTTGAATTATTAATTGTTTTCTGCACCATACACACACTTACTCATTACAGGCATGATATTTTTTTTCCAGAGGGAGAGAGAGCCGTCACTTCTCTGACTTTATGAATGTGAAGGACTTCAAAACTTTATTGTCTTGTTGTCCATCTTATTGTTTATCAACCACAACACACACAACTGTATAATTCTGAGATGTTTAATATTATGGATAGGCTTTGAATCTTGACTGACAGTTTGGAGATGAAAAGCAGCAAGGACTGATTGGTTGTGATATTTCCTATTTACTGTCACTTATAGTCAATACATTTTTTTTACCCTTTTTTTCTTTTATAACTTTCACCTTCTATTGATATTACCCATGTTGTTCAGAATTGTGATATACAGACCCTGTACACACCTTTAAAGCAAAAGTTCTTGACATTTGAAAAAAATATTTATTTCATCCCAACTTGTTGATTCAGGGAGAAAAATGTTCATAATGAATTTTACTGAATCTTGAGATAAAAGTTACCTTTTGTCTGGATGTGTTCAGATACTCATTGAGTATTTTACAGGACAGTGCTGATAGTAAACAGCGTGATTTTGTCATTATTATCATGGTCATCATTATAATCATCATTATGATAAGCAGTTCCTCAGCCGCCCTCTCATCCCAGCTGTCTGTTCCAGGCCTCCTGTCAGCAGGGCACTGCCTCAGCCAGAGAAGCTGCAGACCAACAATGTCGGCAAAAAGAAGAGACCAATCGAGGTGAGGTGGACTTGAAATGCTTAGCAACACACAACGAAACTAATAGATACAGATGGAGTATTTTATGTAAACAGAAGGGAGATTCTAATGGGATTATTTCAGCTGAAGACGCCCTCTGTCCAGACGGCCTCTCAGGGGACTCTGATGATTCTGTAATCGAATAATGACGTCTGCTTCAGCCACCAGCTGGCTCTAAACATCTTAGTTGTCATGGCATTGACCTTTCCGACTTTCTGCCCGCTCGTTTTCTGACTCTCCTGCAGGACCTGGTGTTGGACTTGGTATTTGGTTACCGTGGCAATGACTGCCGCAACAACGTGCACTACCTGAACGAGGGGGCGGACATCATCTACCACACGGCCTCAGTTGGCATCGTGCTCAACTTGACAACCTGTAAGTAGACATGGTGGGGGGCAGTCTAGACGACACACACAACACTGTTACCACCTGGCAAGTAAACACAACATGTATGTATTTTATCTTGTGTGTGTGTGTGTGTCTTTGTCGGATATGGTTTCCTTTCAGCCTGCCAAAGTTTCTATGTTGAACACAGCGATGACATTCTGTGCCTGACAATCAATCAACATCCCAAATTCCCCAACGTGGTGGCAACTGGCCAAGTAGGTATGTTTGTGAGAAGTCGACCTCCTCTGTCACCAGCCGCCTTGTTTTTCTCCCCTACGTCCTGTGTTGTTGGGATTATTACATATGACTGACAGGCGCACACCTCCCACCAGCGTATCTGCACTTTTAAATAACCTGTGAGAAGAATAGTCATCATTTGCATACAGGGATAGTTGTGGGGTTGTCACTGTGTGCTGCGTTTTTTGTTTTGTACAAACGGTTCACAAAGGGATAACAACAGGACAGAGGAATTTACTGACAACTTAAAGTCAGAAAATTATTGTGAATCCTGCCAATTAATCAGATTTTCTTTAATTTCAGGTGATACAGGTGACATGTCAGGTAAGGACACAAGATGAATCCTTGTTTAGAATGAGCCAATGAAAATGAATGGTGATGAAGGAAATGTCTTTAAGTTACTGCCATCTAGTGGTCACATGATTTGATACATGTCTTTTCCCACATAAACTTGCTCAATTTTAAGTTGTAGATCAGGTCCAAAAAAATAGAATTGAAAAGCTAAACTACGGCCGTGCCATTTGCATGACATGAGAGACACATTAAAGCAACCAGGAAAAATTAAATACAATCAGCTCTCTTCCTCTTTTTCCCTCCTCAGCCACATCTCCATCTATTCATGTGTGGGACGCCATGACAAAGCAGACGCTGTCGGTGCTACGCTGTTTCCACTCGGGTGGGGTTTGTTCAGTCAGCTTCAGTGCCACAGGAAAACTCCTGCTGTCTGTGGGCCTAGACCCTGAACACACTGTCACCATCTGGAAGTGGCAGGAAGGTAAATACATTAAAATCATCCATCGATCGAGGGAGGGGATTAGAGAAGCTTTTACTGCACTTTGCTTTGTTTCATAGGTGCCAAAGTGGCCAGCAGGATGGGTCACACCCAGAGGATCTTTGTGGCCGAGTTTCGACCAGACTCGGACACACACTTTGTCTCTGTGGGGATCAAACACGTGCGTTTCTGGACGTTAGCAGGTCGAGCTCTGCTTAGCAAGAAGGGTGTGCTGAGCTCCATTGAGGACGCGCGAATGCAGACGATGCTGTCTGTAGCATTTGGAGCTGTAAGTGATTTCCAACCATTGTAAACCACATTATTCAAATATCTCATTGATCCAGTTTTCAATATTTAAAAGTGTTTCATCTTCTTATTACAAATTACTTTTTACCTCATCATTTGAATGTGCTAATGGTTAAAGGTCATCAGATCCTAAACTGTCTGCTTCACTGTGCTGTCGATTGTTCTTGCATTGCTCGCTCTGCTCTCTTAGGCCACTAGATTAGTGCAGATTTGTTTTCTTTTCAGAATAACTTGACATTTACAGGTACCATAAGTGGGGATGTGTGTGTGTGGAAGGAACACATTCTAGTAAGAATAGTGGCCAAAGCTCATACGGGCCCTGTGTTCACCATGTACACCACACTGAGAGACGGCCTCATCGTCACCGGGGGCAAAGAAAGACCGTGAGTGCTGCTCTGTGGTACTATCATATCTGATCAGTTAGCTCTGCTGAAGGAAAAGTCAGGTTTAGGTGATTCCTTTGATTTGCCATTTTCAGTTATTGACCTTTTTCATTTTGACTTGTCATAGTAGGAAGAGCTCAGGTTTTTGTGTATGCACTTACCATACACAAATAAATGTTAATAGTATTTAAATATGTTTTTGAAATAATGTATTGCTTTATTTCTGAAGAAGCTGTAGTTTTCCTCAGACAATTGATTGACAGAACACTGAATGTTTTCCTCCACAGGTCAAAGGAGGGAGGAGCTCTGAAGCTCTGGGACCAGGAGCTGAAACGCTGCAGAGCCTTTCGATTAGAAACTGGACAAATCATAGACTGCGTTCGCTCTGTGTGCAGAGGAAAGGTATTTAAAATGCTGCACAATCAATCAGTTTCTCTGCTCTCATTTTCAACAGAGTCTTTTCAACAAAACTTTTTGTTTGCTCTGTGCTGTGTCAGGGTAAAATCCTCGTGGGGACCAGAAACGCGGAGATCATCGAAGTAGGGGAGAAGAACGCAGCGTGCAACATCCTGGTAAACGGACACATGGACGGACCAATCTGGGGCTTGGGAACGCATCCTTCCAGGGACGTGTTCCTGTCTGCAGCAGAGGACGGCACTGTCCGTCTGTGGGACATTCCAGAGAAGGTCAGCCATGTTGTCTCCAAGCTCGCAACCACTCCAGTCTGATGACAAAAGTATCAGCACATATTCACAGTTCATTTCTACGTATAGTGGAAATTTTAAGATGGTTTGCATTGCCTTGTGGGAAAACAGAAGATGCTGAATAAGGTGAACCTGGGCCACCCGGCGCACACCATCAGCTACAGCCCTGAGGGAGACATGGTGGCCATCGGCATGAAGAATGGCGAGTTCATCATCCTGCTGGTCACCTCCCTCAAAATCTGGGGCAAGAAAAGAGACCGGCGCTCTCCCATCCAGGATATTAGGTACTGATAATAGAGCAGTGCAGCACATATATCAGGGGAAAGTAATATATTGAACCAGAACTCACATTTTATGAAATAAGTGGGTCTACATTTATGAGGGATATTACTTTGAGTTGTCACCCATCAAATTCAAATGTCAGCCTTCAGTTCAAAAATTCAAAAGCTTTATTGTCCCAGTTGAAAGATGCCAGCATAGCACAGATAGAAGCCCAAAACTCAAGAAAGCTCCTGTATTTAATTTGTAGCTAATAGTCATCATATTGGCCCAGTACACAGTGTCCAGTTGGGCTACATACTGTATAAAACCCTGTCAAAACACACATTATCTGTTGAGGCAAACACCAGTGAGTCCTCCAGAAAAGGTGCTCTCACAGCCAGCTGAGCCCATAAATCAGCCCAGCTCTAATCCTGTTCGGGTTGGAGTTGAAATGTTGCTGAGGATCAGGACACATAATATGGCTCAACCTCTAAACATGTATGAAAACTGTACTGTCACTCTGAGAATGCTTTTTTATTTGTTTCTGTCTGATTTATCTATTCAAAGCATATATTCAATTTTAAATGTTAAGATATTAAATACACAGCAAAAAAACTAACAGAGACATAATCAACAAAAACTGTCAAATCCTTGTCTGTAACTTTGTATCTTTGCATGTCTCCCTCACAGGTTCAGTCCAAATTCACGTTACCTGGCTGTTGGCTCCACTGAGTGCGCGGTCGACTTCTATGACCTGACGCTCGGCCCACAGCTGAATCGCATCAACTGCTGCAGGGACATCCCCAGCTTCGTGATGCAGATGGACTTCTCTGCCGACAGCACTTACGTTCAGGTACGGCCACATCAGGTGCTTCACGGTGAGAGGTCGCGGCAGTTTTCAACTCTAACCTCTTCTTGGCCTCTCGACTCAGATATCCACAGGTGCTTATAAACGACTGGTGTACGAGGTGCCGTCTGGGAAGCAGGTCACAGAGCAGTCCCACATCGACAGGATTACCTGGGCCAGCTGGACGAGGTGAGACACACATCAGTATTACATAATATGTTAGGAAAGGTAATGATGAAGTGTTGAGTGCCAAATGTGATGCGCTCTCTCTCTCTCTGTCCAGCGTCCTTGGGGATGAGGTGGTGGGGATCTGGTCCCGTAACACCGACAAAGCAGACGTCACCTGTGCCTGTGTGTCCCACTCAGGCCTTAATATTGTGACAGGCGACGACTTTGGGATGGTAAAGCTGTTTGACTTTCCATGTCCAGAGAAGTTTGTGAGTATGACTTCTTCACATTATTTGTACTGTTTTCAATGTTGTTTAATACATTAGGCCAGCGTGTGATGTGTTTCTCCGATGAAAACATCACAGAATCATTTTAAATGTGAAATTTTACACTTCTCTGAGCTGGGCCACTGCACCCTCCAGTGGTGGAATAAAGCACTAACCCTATAAACAACATGATGGTGTTTTTTCTCCTAATATAAACTGATCAGCATTATTTAAAAGATGAAAATCTTAATATTTTTCAATGTGTGATCTACATTGTTACATTGTGAGAAAATAGTATTGTTTAAATTGTGTGATGACTTTCAGATTTTCCACTGGAACTGTCACTTTACCTGAAATGTTTTGTACACTTTAATGTACTTTAAATGCACCTGTGCTGTAAAACAATAAAAGCGTTAATGGTAGCTGTTGAATGATGTGAATACCCTCTGTTTTTAGGCCAAACACAAACGCTTTCTGGGTCATTCTGCTCACTTGACAAACGTACGTTTCACAAATGGAGATCGTTTTGTTGTCAGTGCCGGTGGAGACGACAGAAGGTACGACTGAGTATCCACATTAAAACTTGGGTTTACAAATGATGTGACAATCAAATATTAAATGGTGTGACCTCGTCTTTTTATCTTGTCTCTAGCCTCTTTGTGTGGAGGTGTGTTCATGCCCCTCACTGAGGATCACACATGGACCTGGTCCTGCCTCAGAAAGCCCAGGTGTCTCCCAGCACGGCTCTCCAGAGAAAAAGAAACAGCTAAAAGATGCATCTCAAGAAAAAAAAAGGAGGAAGACAAACCTGGCAGCCTGTAAATGAGGGAAAAGCGGTAATTAGAATTACTGCCTCAGAAACTAGGTGCATGCATATGTGCAAGGCTCATCTTCATCATAGCATCAGTCCCGATTGTGAACACAGGTGGTGGGCGAACAGCCCTGCTCTCACTGCATCACATCATCTCTCTAACACAGTATGTGCATATCATATCATTTCAGTGATGGATCATATTTTTAGAATGAGTGAATATGTGTACGTGTCCCAAATGGCAGTTTTTGCCACTTGGCAGGCCTCTGAAATCATGTTACTGACAATGCCATTTTTTAAAAACATGTAGCAAACTGAATTAGCCTTAATCTGAGTGTTCAATTTATGAGGGTTTGGATTCTTTTTGTATTCTGTTTGTTTTACTTTTTGGATCATGTAGTCATTAGTTTGTTCTATTTTTACTGGTAATTCCAAATCCTGTGGCCTTCCTCCTGAATGTAACATCCACTGTTATGTTCTGGATGTCAGCATGCCAAAGCATACTATGCACTGTACACCTGACCTGGTCACTGTGTTACCCTGATGGTTCATTTATGGTTTGTTCATGTGGTTGTGTTGTTGACTGGTTGACCTCAGACCTCCCTCAGCAGTGTTCCCCTCATGACATGTTACTGTGTGCGTACTCGTTTGAGGATCTGTTTGTGGTTAGTGGGTGTGCATGGCTTACTGGATGACAATCTGTCCCAACCAAACTCCTCAGAAAACAAAAACAACAGTTGTGTAAATTGATGTTTCAATGCACTTTTATGCAGTTCTTTCGGTCACTTCTCAGTGTGCTGCTACTGTATGATGTATTATTGTTGCATTTTCATGAATATGAACGGTGTGACTTTTTTCAACAGTAAGTTAATGTTTTGTGTAATCAGATATATTGCTTAAATGGAATGTTTTATCAGAGAAAATATGAAAAGTGCAAAACATTTTGCTCCTTGTATTAAGACTAACTATGAAAAAATGTTGCTGCATATTTTGATTTACATTACACCAGTGTAAATATCATTTGTAGATATTCTTTTTGTATATTTTTTGTGAGATGTTTCTTAAATTCCACTTTAATAAAAAAGGCAACCATGGACTTGAGCTGTGAGTGAGATGTGTTCTAACCAATATAATGATTCATAATGCTGAGGAACCAATGTAACAACACCAGCAGTGCTCAAACTAACCTTTTATCAATTATCAATAAATAGAAATATTTCCTTGCTGCTCTTTCATGATTCTGTGTGAGGACATGATTCATGTGAATTCTACTGAAATTACACAACCTCCATTCATGATAACTTTGGACATCCACTAGTTTTCGTATCACAAATAGAAGACTGAACAGAAGAACATCTGATATCCACTCAATTTTATTTGAGAAGACAGGAATATAACATAGCTTAGCTCTTCATATTCATTGATGTAGCCTATATACATATTTTACATACAAAGGCAAATCTAAGCAGTGAATGGTCCAACACTTCTATTGAGCCTTTGTTTCATTCGGAGTCATGACAAATTGCAGGTGCATACTGTGAATGTCACTGCCTTCGATCACCGTCACTGCTGCTCAAACAGTTCAAGTCATTTCATTTCACACTCAAAAAAAGTGCAAGATTATCTACCAGTTTTACTGTTGACACAAAATGTAGTAATTTGCAGACTGAATTAGGAATTCAAAATACCTCATTTTTAGATATAGCATAATACCCTGAGTTAACAGTTTATCAGGTACACATTTACTGTTAAAGATGGTCCAATATTAAAGCATTGCAATAAAATCTACCTTCAGTTTTTGTTGAAACAGTATCAGAAAGGTGTTGATTCATCAATGTGGTAAATGGTTGTAATATCCTAGGCTGAAATGTTTCTAATAATCTCCTGTATTTTGTACATGTGCACCTGATAAATTGGTAAATCGTAGTATTAAGTGATATTAATGCAGGTACCAGGGAAGCAGGGTCATAGTTTGACAGAGAAGGAGCTGCCACAGGAGCAGCCATGATCAGCTTGAGGATTCTTCAGCACTAGGAAAGTGGAGCGGATCAGTTCCTTGCTGAAGTCCACTGTGGCTCCTTTCACAAACTCCAGGCTGTCCTGGTCCACGATGATGCCCACCCCTCCCTTCTCAAACACTCTAAGGAACAGAGACAACAAAAGAGATTTAGTAAAGATGCAAGGTGGCTAAGACTTACAAACTAGATTAGCCGCAGTTTACCTGTCATCCTCGTTCCTGTTGCTATCGACAGAAAATTTATACTGGAACCCGGAGCAGCCTCCTCCCTCCACATGTATTCTCAGGTATTCACCCTTCTCCATGATCTCCCCTAGTCTCTGGATTACAGGGAGGGCATGAGCACAATGAATGAGGTGCAACACACAAAAATTACAACACACCTTCAAACATCTGTTGAAAAATGACTGGTGAGTAAATTACACTTTGGATATGACAATCATGTTACAACAAGTCAAAATGATCATGTATTTTCCTTCAACACAGCACACACCAAATGACAACTGGAGACATCTGTCCGGTTGCTTTGATGAGTCAAAGACAGGTTATCAGTGTAGTGGCACCACAGAGGCATTTTGATCTGTGATTCAGGTGTTCAGTGATTTGCACACTATTGCTCACTCGTGGGCCCTGAGCCTTTCATCACCTACAATATTAATGTCGATAAAGCCAGTACAGCCACTGTGTGTGGAAGTCTTTAGTTTCTTCAAGGGCATTTTTGTGTCTAAGACACATTACACAAGAAGTGTTTCCCTGACCCACCTAATCAGAGGCCTTGGTGATGTGTCAACATAGTCTTACTACAGCTACTCCACTGTCAACATTGGCCCTGACTGTAGATCTATGCTTTATATTAGTCCATCCCCAAAAAGTAAGATTATTCAATCGTCCTTATCTGCTCACCTTCACACATGAGTCAGTCAGATGGACTTTATCTTCGGATGAACCTGACGCCGTTGGTTTCTCCTGGGCTGAAGCGCTATTAAAGCGCTGGAATACGGCTGTGGTGTTTGGGGGCAGCCGGTGCAACTGCTGGTTCACACCGGGGTTGTTCACAAGAGCAGACGCCCTGCAAAACATAAACACGTTTAGATAATATCGTGCGAAAGCAGGACTCGTAGTGTTACTGGCCTTAGTGGTAGTTTATTGCCTAACGGTTGCGGTACAGGCTAGCTAGCTAACCATCTACCAAAACTACAGAGATTATTGTCCCAAAAACAGTGCTTAAAGGTTTAGATTTTGATGAGGGACTTTTCTTATAATGTATAAGATGTTCAGAAATTAGCGTTACCTTGCTAGTGTCAACAATTTTGACTTTGACGCAGATATCATTGCTCCTCTCACGAATGACATCTTCCATAACAAATGTGGGTAAGCTCCACCCTCCTCAGATGACGAAAACAATGTCGGAACTCCCATTGGCTGAAATCCTGTCTGTAAAAATAGATACGCCTATGGTCGTGGAATACGGCCAGTTGATTCGTCAGCTCACCTGCCAACCATTAAGCATTTTAGACGAAACCCGTCAGATGTATTTCAGGTTAAGTCACCGTTGCTTTGTCTGCCAGGCACAGGTTTACCATGCTTTATGTCGCCCCAACAGCAACCACTCATTAAAACTGTTCGTTTTGTTAACGCTTATACAACATTTGTTTCGTGTAGTGCTTGGAGTTCTCAACTGGCCACTTACCGGATAGGAGACCGGTGCTTTAAACTGAGGCCGTTTCCTGACAGTCCTTGATTCGGGGTGACAAAAACATCGCGTTTTAAGTCATAGGCGTTACTTCAATCTCGTGATACGAGGAAATAAAAACTGGAGGGTTATTAGCATTTTCACTCTGGACGCTGACACAGTCGCATCAAAGGTACAGGTTTGTTACTTCAAAAGAACTTATGCCTCTTTGTCTGTTTTGTTTTGGAGACTCGTGGTGTTTGTGTTGTGTTAACTATTCGTTCAGGTTGTTGAAGAGTATGTGATCCTCGCTGAGGTAAACTTAATCACTGCGTTTCGCGAGATGTGGGGAAACAGACAAGGAGTCATATGATTCATCAGTTTCTGCTGACCGCTCGAAGCCAAAGTGGACTGATAAGTTTGCCTAACATTGCGTCAATGAACGTTTCTTCATTTTTAGGGTCACGATAAAAGAAAGAAAGAGCCATGGATGTCCGGACTGCTTTCATCGTCGCACTCAGCCTGATAGGATTCACCTGTGCGGTGCCAGTGAAGTACATAGACTGTGGTAAGTTTCACCCCAAGTTTCTTACTGCTCCAAATTAATGAATTTGTTCCGTGTGTATATAAATGGGACTCATTTAAAAGATAAATACGTAGATAAGATATGTAGACTGACCCTACTTTCTGTAACTTTAAAATCAGCAAAACAGACCATAGTCGTGTCTTCACACAACAATGTCAGTTGATGAAACAGAAAATTTTTACACTGGGGAATAATAAAATGGCCTTAATTGTAAGAACTGATCAATTTCCTTTTTATTTCTCTTGACACATATTTCAGTATTAATTTGCACTTCTCACATCATTGTGATGGGTTCAGAACACAGTGTACTCATGTGCATATATTAGCAGTAGTGTATATTTAGTGTCCTGAGTGGTCAAAAGTCACACTTTTGTGGAAATAAATACCCACTGGTGCATTGTGCATATTTTCCTCTATACTCATACAGGAAATAATACAGCTGACAAGACAAGTACTCATGACAAGAAAACTGATCATTTGCCCATTTGCCCCTTTTATTTTATCTTTTTAAAAACAGACTGTTCTCTTGTGGGTTTTTTTTTTTTTCTTCTTCAGGCTCCACTTCTGGCAAAGTGGCCATGGTGGACATTAGCCCTTGTCCCACTCAGCCATGCCAGCTACACAAAGGCCAGTCATACAGCGTCAATGTGACATTCAACAGCGGTGGGTGGACTCTGTCTCTCTAGATGTCTTCCAGGAGTCACAGCATTAAGTGCTTTTGGTTGTTGTTGTTGTTGTTGTTGTTGTTGTTGTTTAAAAAGCCTTTTGATCTCATGTTTTATCTTGTAGGTGTGGTGAGCCAGACAAGCAAAGCAGTGGTTCATGGTATCATTGCTGGAGTTCCTGTCCCCTTCCCCATCCCCATCGAAGATGGCTGCAAGTCTGGGATCCAGTGCCCCATCCAGAAGCAGCAGAGTTACCACTATATTAACTCTCTACCTGTGAAGTCTGAGTATCCATCAGTAAGTACACGAGACACTGGCAACAGTAATTTGTAGAAAGGGTTTTTCTTTAATAATTAGGAGTCTGCAAACGGCTTTTGTTGCTCCAGTTAAATATACCAATAATAATTTCCTATTCCTATGCCTCTTGAAATTAAAGCTGCAGCATGGTAGGTGTCAAATGATCCTGTGACAAACAAAGCTGTATTTACAGTCTTAGAATATCATGTATCAGAAGATAACTTTTTAATGTGGTTTGATTTTTGATAAAGAAGATATAAGCGGTTGTTTTTGTTTTTGTTTTTTTAGTGACAACATTGGATTAAAATACATAAAGTACATAAGTATCAGTTCTGCAATATTTTGTGTATAGTGTATATTTATGAGAAGACCAATGCAATACTACAAATCAAACCTATGAAATGGTAAAAAGTGCTTTCCTGTAATTTGAATTAAAAACAATGCAAATGTATGTAATGTTTTTTTGTCAGCTCTGATGCTTGTTCTTTGTTCCTAAATTGTGTGTCTTGCTTGAATGGTATTCATGTCATCAGACCAGACTCTATAAATATGTTGCACGCCTGGTTTACTGACAACTTCTTTTCTGCCTATAGATAAAGCTGGTTGTGGAGTGGGAACTGAGAGACGACAACAAACAAGACTTGTTCTGCATCAGGTTCCCAGTTCAGATTGTGAGCTAAGTTGGCAACAATACCTCAGACAAACGTGTATTATTATAATTCTTTTTTTAAAAAGGGATTCAGCTTTGAGTAAAAAAAAAAAAAGACGAATGTTAATGATTCTAGTTAAAGATCTCATTTTATCCATTCATCAAATTGATTTTAAGATGCATGTGTTTCACTAGATTGCAAGACTATTGCCTCTCACACACAGACATCTTACTGAAACAAACCGGTTGATTTTTTTGCTGTGATCTACCTAATGATTGATTTGTAGAGATGAAATGATGCGGGTTAATGTTTGTGTGAATGGTTCTGGCTCACATTCCACCTCAATGCAAATGTCTTGGCTTACTGGCTGCTGTGTAGTCAGAAAAGGTATACACTGTACTTTTTTCTTTACTTCAACTTTTGTAATTTCTTACTGACCTTGTGCTGCCATATGAAAAGTAAATTCTAATAAAGAAATCTAATGTGTACCCAAGTTGCACTATATAACTCTTACTGTTGATCAAGCATCATTTTAGTAGTTGTTTAAGCAAAAGGACCATCACAGCTGTCATTAGCTTTTGTTTTATAGCAGTCAGTCACTTGTTGATGTACTGAGAACAAAGTCTGCTCAGTCTAGCACTGCAGCACCTGTTAGTGGTTAAGGTTTTTGAATGAACAACAAAACCTTAAAATCATCCACACTACTGGGAGAATAAAAGAAGCCTTGACATACTTCTGAGATTTTATTGGTCTGAGCAAAGGCCAGCAGCAAGGATATAACAGTTATGTATGCAAAGAGAACGAGTTCTACTAAAGTGTGTTTTGTAAGACTGACATGGAATCTTAACCAGGTAACACATACAATAAACCAACAACTCAAAGCAGCTCCAGAGGTCCTTCCTGAGCAGAGGCAAATACTGTTTGGGACATAACTACAACAAAAACCATACACAGAAACCTCCACAGGGATATCTATAGTCTGGAATGCAAGCTTGAGATGCAATGCACTGTGCAGTACGGAGGGGAAAACTAATATCCAAATACAATTAACTTAATACAGTGTCAGTTGACAAGATAATTAGGACCTTTTGTTTCTGACTTATTTGTGTGAAATAACAGCCCCACTAAATAGATTGATTTTTTTTTGTACTTTTCTAACCAAAAGTCAGTTTTTAAGGCAATATGAGTTACACAGAGAGAGTACAGCTTTGGCTCTTTCACTGAGACTCCTGCTGAATGAACAAGTATGAGTATGTTTGAGCAGATATCAGTCATCAGGTCACAGCTTTTAGTGCAAGCAGGGCGGAGAGGGAAACTGAATTACTATCAATGCGACTTGCTGCTTCTTTCTCAGATCATTTTCAGTACAAAAGGTGCAGAAATCTTTAACAATGTTCAGTTACGAATTTGTAACATGAAAACTGGAAGATCTTTTCCACAGTTTAAAGTCAACAACACAAATGTTGCAACACATCCCACACAGCCAAGCCAATCCCCAGCAGTCACTGAATTGAAGTATCAAACATGGAGTCAATCAATGATATGAAACTCGGGACAAAGCAATGTTGATAGGGCAGCGTACCCCTTATTGTAGTGGTAGCTAGGCAGGTGGACGTCACATGATAGGCTATAATATTTGACCAAACTTGGTTATCGTTGGCTCATAGCCAAATACACCCACATTGTCAGCCCCTGTTTAGCAGCCCCTGATGCTAAAGCAGCATCTTGGTCCCTTTTTTCATTTCTATCGTCCGTTTTGCTTCAGCCTCTCCAGCCGCTGGAGCAAAGCATTCCCAAAGGCTTCTCTGTATCCCGGACTAAGCGTGTCCAGAAGTGAGTAAACAGTCTCATGATACTGGTTGCTCAGATCCTCATCCACTTGATCAAAAGCATGGCCCACCACCTGTTACGGTAGAAACAAGTGTGTTATTGTCAGGGTTTGTATGATTTGAGGTCTTTGAAGTGCAAGAGATGAGGAACAAAACAAGAAACCACCGTGTTCGATGTGTCTTACCCTCAGTCCTGCCTCGGTGAGCTCCAGACAATACCGATTTCCCTCTCTTGTTTCCACATTTATGTAGGCCACATCCAATGCACTGTTGAGACTTTGTGACACGTGCATTTCTGTGACGGCGAAGAGAACATCGTTGACCACTGCTTCTGCCTCCAATCTCATGTCCTTGACGTCGCCAAGCTCAACACAGTCCTCATCAAATGAAGAGACAATGGGCTCCTCGGGCTGGCAGTCTATCTCCATCCCCTGTGACAGAACATCAACATTACAACATCCACATTTTACTGACATTTTATGACAAAATGATTTTAAAAAGAGTTCTCCATCCAACTGAGTACATTTAAGTAACCCTGTAGATAACCAGGAGCGTCAGGACGAGCTGTTCTTCACTGTCATGACAACATGTTCACCTGTTAACTATTATCTATACTGAGATGGCAGTGCATCAAAAGAACGTCTTTTAAACTACAACTGCAGCCTCTGGTCATAGATGCTGAAAAAAGTATATTCACGAGAGTCAGCAGCTTTGCTCCTTTGTACGGCTTGACTCAGCTGCGGCTCCTGATCATAAAATAACAGAGTACAAGATCATGTGTCTGAAACAGAAGTGAAACATCCGCCTGTCCTCTGAAACATTTCTGGACTATTTTAAGGGCCAACACCCTTCTCTGATGTTGGTTGTATGAGAAAAGGTTAAACCACTTTTAGAGGAACTCAACCACCATGTTGAACTTCTGTATTTTATTAATTCAATGTATTTTTTCAGATGTTTGAATTAAAATGGAATTACACAAGTGAGGAGGAGATAAATGGATATTTCCAAACAAATTATTTAACTTTAGGACACTGTATTTCCTGCTTCATTTTCATCAGGTCGTGGACAACCCAGATTAACCCCAAGTTAACTCCACTTGAACCCTAATTCACTGAAGCTTGCCCATTCAAATTGTCTGAATCTGTTGGACAAATTGAAACAAACAACATGGAGTTTGCAGAAATTTAGAGGGGTTGTTAAATTTTCTACTCCCTGAATATAATAAACAGCTTAATAAAAACTCCAACGACCGTTCTATTTCTTCACACCTACTATCTGTGCTCTGGTGCATTTGTTAAACATGTTGAAACTTGCCATGTCCCACTTACAAGGTCAAGGTGCATTACGTTGAGCATTCTTGTCTGAGCTTTTCCCTCCATGTCAGCTGTAACCTGCTGCCTTCCATCTGGCTTCGTCATCATTCATTATGTTGCCTGGATGCCTCTATTGGCAATGAGCCTTCATTCAGAAGCATTATTTCAACTGTATGTCAAACAGTGCCAAGCTGACAAGATCACCACAAGATCCCACTATCGTGGCCATTACCGTGCATTTAATTAGAGAAGGCAGACAAGAAAATTAATTTAAAGAGATTCATTTATTATGTGTATGCTGTTAAATGGTTTCTTCTTGTGGCTATTTGCCAGGTCTGAAGTTTACATCACTGAGCTCTTAATGTTATTTTGGCTAACCATCAAATCTAAAGTTAAAGAGATGGACCTACTGGTACATGCACATCCAGTCGGTTCTGGTTCATAAATATGCTTCATATTTTAAAAAATGTCGATATGTTTTGTGTGTATAATATTCATTTGTAAAATTACTTGCAATTAGCTAGTTATTTATGTATGTATGTATTAATTATGTAATAAAGGAAGAAAATACAATTGTATTGTAATAGGACTATTATGTAGCATTGCATGACTTTGAAATCAACGTTGTGCTAAAGTGCTTGAACAGCTTTACTGGATTATTTTTCCATCATGGGCAGAAGAGCATATGTATCATCACATACAGGCCAGTTATTAACGTTGCTGTGACTTAAATTTTTATTTTATGAACATCACAGCGACATCTTGAGGACTCTTGGCAACCCTCTTGTTAGCTAGCTGAAGCAAACCAAGTCTGGTTACTCTCATTACATACATCATAGTTAGTGCTGAATGAATGTATGAGTTTCATGCAAATATTATATAATCATATACTTATCAAGACTGACTCTATGTAGCTAACTTTGTTGGCAAACATGTGCTGGATTGAGGGTAAACTATAGGAGAACTAACAGCTAAGTCACAGCTCTGTTCAACGGTAGCAAAATATTCGACCAGTCTGTAAGCAAAAACGTCTACATCACTTTGTTTACGTTATAAAATTCATATAACATAATATGCACTGAGGTAATGTCATTTGAGCAGAGTATGAGGCCGAAATTATTTCTGACTGAACTGCGTTCATTTTTCTTACCTCCTCGCTGGTTGTATTCTTCCGGCTTGTGGAAGCTTCCAGCCCACCACGGACTGTATGTACAAGGTGTAGACTAATGAGCGTCACTTACCGTTGTAGCTTAGATGGTTGTGTATTGGCTGTTTGCAGGTGATAAATAGAGAGCCAGGGTGAAAAAAATAATAATAACGCAGTATGCCTTCGGTTTCCGGTTTATATCACCTGTGTCTTAATAACTATCTAAAATAAATCTTGACCCAATGGGGACTACACAGTTCCGCTGCGTAGTGACATCATTGTCTGATCCCTAGCCGGAGCGTGTAGGCTTAGTCGGTGCGGAGTCATGAAAGTGTTTGTAAACAAGTCAGACAGAAGGTAACTTAAGAGCTGCATTAACATCTTCAGCTGTGTTCACTAACTTGTGCATGTTGGCATATCTAACTGGCATATATACGCAAATTGTTTTGTCAATGTGCCTCTGTCGTGTGTTGGAAGATAACTTGGTAAATGTCGGCATTTAGGTTAGCTAGCTAACTAGCGAGCATGTACCGTCTCACCCTTAGCCGACTGTTAGCCGGCTGTGCTAATATGTCTTCACTCTGCCGACAGCTATAGAGCTCGCTAGCTTCACTGTTGCTAGCCGGCTAATTAGCTTGTTGGCATGCCTTTGTCTAGCCAACAGTCAGAGCGCAGCTCCCGTCTCCTAACTACGATGACAGTTCTGGTTTAGTAAACACAGCTAAGGGTAGCGGATGACTAGCAAGATTATGGCATGCTAACAGCTATTTCGCAAGCACGTATAGCTAGTTTGTACTGGCTCTCGAATGAGGGCAAACGTGCAGTGAGAATAACACTTGACAGTGTATACTGGAGTGTTTCATAACGCCACTCAGGGGATATTTATACCTGTCTTTCATATCAGAACGCAGTAATGGTGCTTGTTGTTTTCGGCTGTCCTGTAAACATGTGTTGAGTCTCATGCTGTGTCAAGTGTCAAGTTACAAAGGGGACACCATATGTGTGTGTTTTCTGTAGGCGCAGCAAACTGGAGTCGGACCAATTCCCACAAGCATCCCTGAGTGTCAACACATCCTCGAAAGTGTCCCTAACCTTGGGATATGAAGGATGTTTGAACTCACAGTCTCTTGACCTCTTTAAGTCGACAGGATGACACAACTGTAACACCAGTGATTAATTCATAGCTGTTTGAGTAGCTATAGCATTCCAGCTGCAGAGCCTCAAGATCTCTTTCATTGCTTGTCTACTGTGCACCTGTTGAGTTAAAATGCCTTGGCCCTTTTCGGAGTCCATCAAGAAGCGGGCCTGCCGATACCTCTTGCATAGGTACCTTGGTAACTTTCTGCAGGAGAAGCTGAGCTTGGATCAGCTCAGCTTAGACCTCTATCAAGGCACTGGATCTCTCGCCCAAGTGCCACTGGATAAATGGGTATGTGCATTATCTTTGAAGCAAAAACCAAAGCAGATTAATATATTCGATTTAAATAGTACATGTACATGAACTAAGAGAAGCAATGTGTCTTGTTCCACAGTCTCTTAATGAGCTCCTAGAGACAGCAGATGCCCCTTTTGAAGTGACTGCAGGGTTCATCCAGACAATTTCTCTAACTGTCCCATGGGCAGCCCTCCTGCAGGAGAACTGTGCCCTAGAGGTCAAGGGCTTAGAGATGGTGCTCAGGCCAAGACCAAGAGTGGGTAAGGCAACTGCAGCACTATCTGTGAAAAGATGGTTGAAAACATCTGTTGTCATTATGTCACTCATAAACAAGTTGGCAATTGGTCATACTAGAGGGCAAATTAATGTGTCACCACTGGCTGTTTTTCCAGCATCTGGCACTGAGCCCATGTACTGGTCCAGTTTCATGACGAGCAGCATGCAGCTTGCCAAAGAATGTCTGAGTCAGAAACTCACTGATGACATGGGAGAGAGCTTTCAGCCTTTTGAGGGATTGGAGAAGTTTGCAGAAACGATAGAGACAGGTAAAATGATCATAATGTTAAGCAACATTTTATTTGAACTAGCTCTATTTTGCTAGCATTGCAAAA
Source organism: Caranx ignobilis (assembly GCA_021432705.1). Lineage (NCBI taxonomy): Eukaryota > Metazoa > Chordata > Actinopteri > Carangiformes > Carangidae > Caranx > Caranx ignobilis. Next base: position 10,781,012 of record MU269985.1, read on the forward strand.
ACTGATCTTTTGATTTTTTTTTCTTGCAGTTCTGAGAAGGGTCAAAGTGACATTTTTAGACACCATTCTCAGAGTCGAACACATTCCAGAAAATTCTAAAACTGGAATTGCTCTTGAGATACGAATCAACAAGTAAGTTTGTAGAGCCAGCAGGATAGGTTGACTTTCCATATTATTAGAAACAGTTGCAACACTTGATAATTGAATCCAGGTAAAAGTCACAATATATCATATATTAATTTCCCAACTTAAAACTAGAATTATAGTAAAGTAGCAAATGGAAGGGTGCAGATTAGAGGAAGCATGAAAGATGGCATTATGATTTGGAAGTTACAAAGGATATGCAACTAAGTATATGAAAGATGTCCCCAGTACATGGTATACATACAGTGTAAGGTAAATTAGTTTCTGATCAATCAGTCTTCATTATCATACTGTAGGGTCTTGCCAAGCTATTTGTGCTTTGTGGTTACTTTCAGGATTGTTTACTGCGATGAAACAGGCGAGGAGAGTTCAAGTGTGAATGTGCATCAGCCAACTACATTCGCCCATAAAAACCTGCAGATGGAGGGCATCACCATATTTTGGGATGAATTTTCAGATGTGTCTCGAGCTGGATTTAAGTCTTCACCCACTCCAACGGTCGGTGTAGTGAGTCTTTGGCATTTTGAAATTGTATTTGAAGTTGTATCTATAAACCTTTTTAAACATGCATCTCTTTTTATAGGAAACTGAGCCAAAGCTGTCTCCTAGCTGGAATCCCAAAATAATATGCGAGCCTCATCCCCAGTTCACAGAGCCTGTATCCTCTACAACACCCTTTGAACCTGTTCAGGTTGGGAGCCTCGGGGGTAGAATTGAGTTGTCCCTCACTCTGAAAAATAACCTAGCTATGCCTGGAGCAAAGGTAATTCAAAGTATGAAAATATTATAAAAATGTCCCTGATCATAAGGTGTACCATGTATTATATAATTGAAATAATCAATAATTAGGCTGTCTGACATCCTTCGCTTTTTCAGTTGGATGTTGCTGGACACATTGATACACTGATTTTCCTGCTGTCCCCACGGCAAGTTCATCTTCTTCTGGACTTGTTTGGAGCTTTCTCTGGTGGAGGTGAGTATAAGTCTGTTGATGTGTGATGCTTTGGTCAAATTAGGGTAAAAATGTCCCCATATTAGTTATTTAGATATGGAGCAAATAGAGGATTTTTTTTTGCTCTTTATGTGAAGGTGCACGGGAATGGGCTAAGGATAGAAAGAGTCGACCCATACAGCAGGAAGATGAGTATCGGCTCCATATGGAACTGAACCGTTGTCTGAAGAAGGACACTTCTGTGCCAGGAACAGACCCTGACCTCTTTGACAGCCAGACCACCAGAACTGTGTCAAGTCGAGGTTGGACTCCAAACACTCAAACCCCGTATTTTCTTACAATTCAGATTGTTGTAGTTGCTTCTGTCTAATCTAAACTGTCCCTGTCATGTTCATTTTTTGCTTGCCGATGTAGATGATGTGTTCTTCTCAATGGCGGACATGGACATGTCTCATAGTCTGTCATCTCTGCCTCCTCTGGGTGAACCACCTACTGTTGACTTGGATTTGTCTCTTAATAGCAACTACTCTGCCTCCCCAGGGGAATCCCCCTCAGGAAACGCAACAGTAAGTTCTGAATCATAGAGACTAAAAAATAATGTAATAATGACAGCGATCTTGTGACCTGATTACTTGGTTACAAAACAAGGAGGTTTTTAAATGTTTATTATGATCGCACGTGTTGCAGTGTTTTTGTTGACAATATCCCAGATGAACTCGAACATCATATCTGTGTTTGCAGGCGCTGTGGGATGATTACATGGATGTGCCACGTCAACGAGAAAAGCACGCTAATGAAACACCCCACCAGTCACGAGATTCACAACTCCCTCAAAAATTATTGAGGCAGACATGTATGTACCACAATATAACAGTATATTTTTAAATAATATGTACAAGTGATTCCTTCATACCAGTCCCTCTGTAGCCATGTGTACACGACAGAGAAATACATTGCCATGTTTTCATTTCAACCAAAGATTACATCAGCTTATCTCCCTGACTACCTCCCCCTCTTTGGTTCAAGGTGTGCTAATCAGTGGTTGCAGCTGATAAAGTGTTTCTTTGTTGAAAAGCAACAACTGTTGGAGCTCTGAACGAGTGAAAATGAAGTTGTAAATCTGTGATGTATATCTGACATTGTTGTATTTCAGCCCATCCTTCCAAAACCCACGGCGACGAGTCGAGGCCAGAGCTGGTGTTAAGGCTGACACTGAGCAGCCTGGCCGTGTCTGTCCTCCACATCGACCCGCTGCCACCACCAGATGCTGCTCCCAGTCCTCTTGGCCCCATGGCTGCTCATTTCTTCAGCATGGTGGGCCCGGGCCAGCTCACACCAGCTGCTTTCCTTCAGTCTCGGACAGTGTTTAATCAGGCCTGTCCCCATGACCACCTGAGGTACACTTTTATTTTCCACTAATTGCTGTCGTGAAAGGTTGTATTTGTTGTCTTGTGTGCTGTAGGGAAGGGTAATGATCTAATTGTGTAAATATTTGTCTGAACTTCGTCTGCAGGTTTGTGGGTCAGGGTCTGAAGATAAACTATGAGCACTGTCAGGGATCCAGCTTACGGACTTTTAGCACCGATGTCTCCCTGAACCAGATGGAATTTCTGGAGTGTCTCTTCCCATCTGAGACCGTCATTGGTGGCTCCCAAAGAGGCATTCAGTACACTGAGGTTAGGGTTTCAAGCCTGAGCTAAACACAGCTTTAGTTGGTTAACTACTGCATATATACGTGTACTCAGTTGCAGCTGGCATGGCATTTGGAGGGTTTCTCACTAGTGTCTCTGTCACACCTCAGCTCCTGACATTTGACACCACAGCCAGTGCTGATGCTCCGCTCACCACCTGCCTTCACCTGCTTTACAAACAGGCTGAGCGCAGGGGCCCTCAGGTAACAGCATTTGTTAGTCCAATATGGAACGACAACACCAGCACCTAATGCACAAAAAGGTATTTTTTTTCTGTGGCGTTGCTGTCTGGATTCCACTCAGTCAGCCCTTTGCTTCTCTGAGCAGGGTGGCCAGGTTCGTCTCAGCACCATTCCCAGGAAAGCTGAGATCCAGGTGGAGCTGGGTCCAGTGCACTCTGAGTTGGACATCAGCATCGTAGACCGTCTCAACTCACTGCTGCAGCCTCAGAAACTGGCCACCACAGAGATGATGGCCTCACATATGTATACATCCTATAATAAACATGTCAGCTTGGTAAGGTTCATCCAGTAATTATTAATTTAAGATTAAAGGAATTTCTCTATTATTATTATTATTCTCTATTATTACTATTTATACCTCAAACATAAAATATAACATCACAGTTGTTATTATCATCACTACAGTATTTATCTGCTCTACAACATTGTATATAAAATATATCTTTGTGTTTCTGCACAGCACAAGGCCTTTACAGAGGTTTTCCTTGATGACACCCACACTCCAACCAACTGTCACATATCACTGACTATCAGTGCTCCGGTGCTGGGCCTTGCAGTCCGATTCCCCATCCCTGACCTGCGCTCAGATCAGGAGAGGGGGCCTTGGTTCAAGAAGTCCCTGCAGAAGGAAGTGCTCTACCTGGAATTCGAAGACCTGGAAGTAAAAACAGAGTTCATGGGTGGAAGTTCTCCTGACCAAACCAAGATGGAGCTCACTTTCAGGGACCTTATTGGTATGTGGTCCAAACTGCACGTGAAGGAGTTTTTTTTTTTCACATAAGGAGCTGCTTTTAAACTAACTGCTAACTTTTTCTTCTGTATTTCAACAGGGAAGTTCCAGGAGGAGCCAGATCAGCCAGCTGCCCGGTTCCTCAGAGTGTCCCACACCATGGATGGAGACATGACAACATCTGAAAGTGTTAAGTTTGACTGGCCAAGGTAAGTTCATCCAATCACCCTCAAACCAACCTGTCCATTCAGAGGAACTTTTCAGTTATGTTGATTTTCTCTGATTAGGGTTGTACTGAAGATGAACCCCACTGCAGTCCACTCCATCCTTGAGCGTGTGACAGCTGAAGATGATGAGGGGGCTGAAGATCATTCCCTTGAAGAAGAAGAGGAGGAAGGGGCTGCTCATTCACTGAAGGATGTGTGTGACTTTGGGAAACCAGAGCCATCACCCTTTTCCTCTCGAAGGGTTATGTATGAAAATGAGGAGGTGGGTCATAGCTGGAGGACCACATTCATGATAGATGTTAAATAGTAGCCAACTACTGATTACATTATTACATTTCTTTGCACTGAAAATCAGCATTGTTTCCTATTAAAACATTAGAGCTTAAAAGAAATACTAAACGTATTGACTTAAGAATTTTCCAGGTATATAAACACCACTTGATTTTTCATAAAGGTTTGCTCTTTTTAGACAATTTGTCAAATTCCGAATCCTCCCAATTTGGACCCAGGGTGTTAAAAACACATTATCCACTTGGTAAGAGAAAGGGGCTCATTTGATAACCAACAGAAACTGTACTGCCTTCTATTTCAAAAAATTTCTTCTTAAATTTGCTTAATTGAAGAATTGTGGTTTCAATATTGATGATGGCTTCAGTTCAAAGCAGGTGGCCTTCATGCAGGTGCAGGAATTTGCATTCAGGAGCGTGACTATCCTCAAGTTCATGTATTAAAATGTATGGCAGAGGCATCATTATGCAAAAAAGCAACACAAGCACTGCTTTGCATTCCTGACTTGTTTACAGAGCATGCGGTGATGAGCCCATGTTTCTAATTTTTCATCTATATTTTTACTCCAGTTGGTTATTCCTGGTGATGTGGCTGAGATGACGGAGTTCCAGGAGAAAACCATGAACAACTCTCGCTTCATCCTTGAGTTGTGTTTCCCCAATGTGCAATTAGCACTACCCAGCAAGGCATTTTATGAAAAATTACACAACAGGTACAGATCTTAAAAAGCAGCATGGCAATAAAAATACTGCAAAGCAATTGGTAAATATGTATAATTAATAAAGTCTGGGTTGTGTGGTAGGCCACTAAAGCAATTGATGGTTTTCTTGCTGTATAAATGTTTCAAAGTTACTGAAAATTATCAGATAATTAGTTGATGAAGCATTTACCTCCCAGGATTTAATCTATACTGTGACTATCATGATTCAAGATATTTAATCTCCACCTTTTCCACACCTAAAATAATGTCTATAATGTTTTAGGATAAACAATGACCTGCTGCTGTGGGAGCCCACCGCTCCATCTCCAGTGGAGACTGTTGAGAGCATGCCATATGGAGTTGGCCTCTCAGTCGCCAGTCAGTTGATCAACACTTATTCCAAGGACAGCTTCAGCCAGTTTCGCTCTACTGGACCTGAGGGTGAAGCAGCAAAAACATTTTAACCTCATTTTCCAGATTTTAGGTTTTTTACCCGAGTTTATTTTAAAATGCCCTGCAGCTTTCGTCACTTCAGACGTGCTTTGTGTTGTGCTTTCAGAGGACACCAGTGGCTCAGAGGAAGAGAACATGCACTACTACTCTCCTGCCTCTGACCTGGGCCTCAGGTCACGCAAAAAGAAAAAACCCAAAGCTCAAAGCAAGAACTCCCAGAGTCTGTTCTCTGTCATCCTCAGTGTCAATCACGGCCTGGTGGCTCTTCAGACTAATGCCAAGGTAATCACAGTCTTTTCAAAATAACTAACTGTTCTCACAGGTTTATTTTGGTATCCCTTACAGCTTCTTTAACACACAGTGGGGTTGACTTTCCACCTTTTTTTTAATAGAAGGAAGATAAAACTGTACTGAAAAACAAGCATGGCGAGTTCTGGCTGGAGGTAAAAAACACTGTGCTCTTCAGTGTAACGCAGTATGAAGGCTTTAAAGACCAACACTACGTCTGCTTTCACACCAGCAGCATTTGCATGTATCACCAAGGTAAACCCCCATCTATTACTCTTATGTTGTTGTGAATATGTGATATAATTTGATAATGTGATGTAAAAATATACAGAATCATCCTCCACTGTCTCTACATCTCTGTTGTTATGTCATCGTAGCTGTTCTCTTCCCTGATGTCCCACTCTGTCAATCTTCTTAGGACTCATGGATGGGGGCACCTCTGTCTCAGACATCAAGTTGCCTTGCAGGACACATCCCCATTGGCTAGAGCCAACTATCTACCAATCGGAGACATCTCCTGAGAGATCCTCTACTCCCTCAGAGGGCATTGGTCTGGAGGCCCGCAGCATGGTGTCTGTCGCTGTCAAGATCTCATCACAGAATGCAGAACGCAATGTCAAGGTAGAACACTCAGATAAACCTAACGGGTGGCTCCACATCATCATATGTCTATTTCTTTTTTGCGTATAGAATGGTTTGTGTATGACTTTTTATTTTATAAAGTGGCCTCAGGATCACATGTTACGTAAGAGCATTGTATCTGTATGTTTTTTAGAGACCAGAAGCAAATATTAGGGAATAACTGGGAAAAATAATTTAAATAATATATTTTATAATTTTGTGCCACAAAACTTTTGTCTTTAATTTGTTAGAAATGTAGTGTAATGAGTGTCTTAGTACTATCTGCATTGGCTGTCATTACTATATAGTCCAGCTCAGACTCTTTCATGGCCATGTTTGCCCTGCAGAGGGGGCTATAGTCAAAATGGATGTATTTTCCACACTGCAATCTAAACCTTGACCCTGCCATATAAGTTCAGAGTAAATAACTGGCGTTTTATAAATGAGGCCCATTGAGTTCTCAGCGCCACGCCATAGTAGAAAAATAATAGTCAGCTAAGTCAACATTTTTATGCTGGAAATCACCAGACATGATTATTGAACCATACCCACACAGTGCCACTTGTCTTAATATATATTTTACACATCAGCACATTCAATCAAGCAGCAACTGGTGTTTAACATTTATAAGTCAGCTTGCTGTTAGTTTGCTGCTGACTGTGCTGATGTGTGTTAATGTAGGAATTCCTGGTTGCTGTTGGAGTGAGAGGAGCCACGCTACAGCACAGGGTTGTCCCTCCCAGCCTGGGTTGGTACGACCAGGTAAGGCAAAATAGGGCCTCCATTTCACTACCTGTTATTTTACAATCACACAAAATGTTCACATATCACTTGAGGGAAATATCATGCAATAAATTCAGACATTTGTAATCTTATTGCCAATTTATGTGCAACAGATTGTTGACTTTCTGAATGTTTCTGATGAGCCTGTGTTGGGTTACGCCCCTCCTACATCTGTCACCACCCTGCATTTACACCTATGGAGCTGCTCTCTAGACTACAGGTAAAGAACACCTCACAACTCAGACTCGTTTGAAAGTTATGTGTCATTCTTGGATTACTTCTTATGCGTTATGTGCTTTACTCTTGGCAGGCCCCTTTACCTGCCACTCAGGTCACTCCTGATTGTGGAGACTTTCAGCATCTCCAGTAGTGTCTCTTTAGATCACTCTTCTTCAACACTCAGGTAATAAACAGTCTACAGCTTCTGGTTTTGTCACTGGTATGAACCTGAGAGATGCAGCTGTGATCAAGCAATAGAATAGAAACATTTGTCTTTTCTTAGTAGAACATGTTGTTTCAGGATCATTTTGGATGAAGCTGCTCTGTTCCTCTCAGACAAGAGTAATGCAGTCTCGGTTAATCTGGCACGTGGTGAGTACATTCAATTTTGAATGTACTGTTTATGCTGAAGTGTTTGAAATGCAGCTTTTACCAAGGTTTCTTTTGTTTTGTTTTTTTTGTCACAGACTATGTCCAAGTAGTTGACATGGGGACACTGGAGCTTAGGATTACAGCTGTCAAACCTGGAGTGGACGGAAAGTTGGTAAGAGTCCTCTCTGTCTGAATGCTTTTGACATTTTTAGAGTTTTTTTTTTTTTTTTTTTTTTTTTTGCAGGAACAAAGATCATATATTTCTTCAAACTTCTTCGTTGTCTCTTTGCATGACAGTCAGAGCCAAGATTTGAGTTGCGATGTTCCAGTGATGTCATTCACATTAGAACGTGTTCGGACTCCTGTGCCGCACTTATGAACCTTATCCAGTACGTAGCCAGCTATGGTGACCTACTGCCCCCTGCAGAACCTGAGGCCAAGCACAGCACCACCACACAAAGAGCCAAGGTTAGCAGTGACACCATCCCCCAAGTCAGTGATATAGAGTTATAATACAGTTTCAAAATCTTACTAGTCATACATGCTTAATCTAAGCGTGATTGTTTGGACAGGCGGAGTTTCCTAGCCGGCCCACATCTCAAGCCCCCCTGCTTGCTGAGACTGAGCAGCAGATGTTGCAGGATCTGATGAGTGAAGCCATGGAGGAAACTGACGGGCAGCATACAACAGGACCGCAGCAGAATGGTGAGGAGTTTGTTTAGAGAGCATTTAAGTCATAAATTAAGTCATGTAACTGTACTTCATCAGAGTTTATAAAATTTCACATCTGCAGGTGCACATGAGGAGAGGAATCACGACCATGACCCACCTCGCTCAGACCTCTTCCTGTTCCCAGATGAGAGCGGCAATTTTAACCAAGACTCAAGCCCCACTTACCCCATGCTTCACTCTCCTCTTATCACCCCTGTTCCTAACCTAGCCCAAGAGACGGATGACTTTTGTATCCTGGAAACACCTGGTTCCAGAGGGGAGGTTGGGATATACTCATTCACTGAGCTTTGGCTTTGTATCACTATTGTAGAACTTGTCTTGCCTCACTGTAACAAATATATGTTTCAGGATCGTGACCAGGAGCCAGTTGTAAAGCAGCTTACTTCAGAGCCAGTGCAAATCAAAGACGATCACTTCAGTCAGCCTCTGGATGGGAGTGATTCCAGTCGTGGAGCCATGAACTTTCCCATCCCAGAGGTGCGCTACCTCATCAAAGAGATCTCTGTCATCTGGCATCTTTATGGTGGGAAAGACTTTGGGAGTGCAACTTTCACAGCGTCTCCTGTGAGAAGCCGCAGGTGAGTCATGCCATGTGCTGTTAAGTTGCGCAGAGAATGTGCTGAAAAGGAGACAGTGTTTTTCATTTTTTTCCTGTTATCTCCTTCACAGCTCTACACCTCACAGCTCCCCCTCTCAAACTCCAGTCCGACAGGCCAGGGCCTCAGGCCGGGCAGGAGGTGGAAAGGGAAGGAACCCTGATGTCCTAATGGAAATCCAGCTCAGCAAGGTAAGGTTAATTATGACTTGATTAGGGTACATTGAGTCAGATCATATAAATGTCTTGGGGTTTTTATTTACAGTTGAACACTTTTTCTTTTACCTCAGGTGAGATTTCAGCATGAGGTCTACCCACAGGCTCAGGGGGCCTCTGGGTCAGCAGTCGACCAGCCAGTGTCCCGACAGGTGTTTGTGGTGCAGGACTTGGAGATCAGAGACAGACTGGCTACTTCACAGATGAACAAGTTCCTCTACTTGTACTCTAGCAAAGAAATGCCCCGCAAAGCCCACTCTAACATGGTGAGAAAGCAACAAACTAAGATTAACTCAGTGTTAAGTGTTGACCTGGTTTAACTTCTTGTTTGCTTTTGCTCATAGTTGACAGTTAAGGCACTGCACATGTGTCCAGAGTCAGGCCAGGCTCCTCAGGAGTGCTGTCTGCGTGTTTCCCTGATGCCTCTTCGTCTTAATATTGATCAGGTACAAGAATTGATACAGATTGATTTTCCTTTAAAGACATGGCAAACTCAGTTTCCCCAGTGAGCATGACAGCTTTGTTTTTTGTTTGAAGGATGCACTATTCTTCTTGAAAGACTTCTTTACTAGTCTTGCCACTGAAGTGGAGTTTTTCTCACCGCCTGCTCAAGAAGGTGAGAAAACTGATTAATCACAAAAGCCACCTTTGTCATGAACCTAATTTTCAGCTCAAAGCACCTGATGATGTTTTGTTTCACAGCTGTCTGTGTCGCTACAAAGAAAACATCTGCCCCGGAAATCTCCTGCAGCTTCTCCAAACACGCTGGCAGCAGCCAGGACCCAGCTCCGATCATCTCAGTGCCCACTCAAAGACGTTTGAGCCACAACGGTTTCTCCACATCAGGCAGGGAAGAAGTTACTGATGAAGCGTCTGCTCCTCCTTTCACAGACCAGCCAATTTTCTTTAGGTCAGTGATTTAAAAGAACTAAACCTCTTGTATATGGAGGACAAAGAATGTCATAATAGGTATTAAAAACAATCTAATTGTAAAGAGAATTCAGAAGTTAACTACTGATTCATGTGTAGATTCTTCAGATTTAAAAATGATTTACTAAAATAACAGAACTCGCATGATTAAAATAAATGATTACTTGGATTCCATCTTCAATTGCCTTTAATGGTCAGTCAGTCAGTCACAGAGCTTGTTAAGTGCCATGGTCAATTCTGTTGTCTGGTTTTACCATAAAGTACAAGTATTTTTTGATGAATTACAAGTGGATTCATAAAATATATTTAATTTTACCATTTTCTATATTTAATGCCTATTCAAATATGAAAATAAGGAAACTCCATTCATGGAGGAAATAATGAATTGTTTTTCTGTATTTTGTCACGTTTCCTCTTCCTAACAACAGGGAGTTTCGATTTACCTCTGAGGTTCCCATTCGTTTGGATTATCATGGGAAACATGTTTCAATGGAGCAGGTTTGTGGTTTAAGTGTATTTTGCATTAATTCCACATTATGTTATTGGTGCTTTGTGAATAAGAAAATGACTGCTTTGCTTCAGGGAACATTTGCAGGCATCATTATTGGGTTGACACAGCTGAATTGTTCAGAGTTGAAGCTGAGACGGTTGTGCTACAGACAAGGGTATGTTTATCCCAGTCATATATCATGTGAGGATTTGTTGTTTACTGTCTGCCAATGTCTTTCACATACCACAACATATGATGTATCAAACATTAAGTGACCATTCAGAAAGAGCAAACTGTTGAAACTTGTCTTTCAGATTGTTAGGTGTGGATAAACTTTTTTCCTACGCAATAAACGAGTGGCTTAATGACATAAAGAAGAACCAGCTTCCAGGTCTGCTGGGTGGTGTGGGACCCATTCACTCACTGGTACAGCTTGGTGAGTACAACATAAGTTTTCAACTCAATCATGTTTTGTATTTTTAGATTCATTTATATTTCAGAATGTAAAATTATTGGTATTAATATATGAGAAAAGCAAAACAGTAAAACCAGTGAGACTGAGCTTCTGATGAATATTTTGTCCAGTTCAGGGATTCAGGGACTTGGTCTGGCTCCCGATTGAGCAGTACAGGAAAGACGGACGGATAGTCCGCGGGTTTCAGCGTGGCACTGCTTCCTTTGGAACCTCGACTGCTATGGCTGCTCTGGAGCTCACCAACAGGATGGTGCGGACTATACAGGTAAATTGTCTTGTCAGCTGTCACTAAAATGTCTGTATTTGTCAGCACTGCCTCTGTGAAGCATCAAGTTCACAGCTTTGTCTTATTTTTAGGCAGCAGCTGAGACAGCATATGACATGGTGTCTCCAGTGCCTGATGAGAGAGACACAAAGAGGATAAAACGGTTCTCCCATTACGGGCTGGCCCATCAGCCTGTGGACCTGAGAGAAGGTGTTGCCAAAGCCTATACTGTGGTAAAAGAGGTAAATAGGCTCACATCAATATTTCCACTGCAGTGATATTAATGGGAATAAAATATCTATGTATATAATCATATGGTGTGATTACAGGGGATCACAGACACTGCACTGACCATCTATGACACGGCCACCCGGGAGCACGAGCAGCGTGGAATGACAGGGGCAGTGGGTGGAGTCCTCCGCCAACTGCCGCCAGCTGTGGTCAAACCGCTCATCATGGCCACTGAGGCCACCTCCAATGTTTTGGGTGGAATGAGGAATCAGATTCACCCCGATGCCCGTCAGGAGGAGTCGCAGAAATGGAGACAGGGCGAGGAGTAATTCTTGTTGCCATACGGTAGCTGAAGCCATGACTGTGCAGAAGCAAAAGAGCTGATTAATGTGCTGGAGACTTTCACCCAAGCATTTTTTTGAAGAGGAACATCTCAGCTGTGCATTACAGCCCTGATGTAAATAGAAATTCTGCTCATCTTGTGGCAATTTGAGCTACTGTGATTCAGCTTGTGTCAGCTTTCCAGTTCCCTCACAGTGCCTTCATGGTTATCAGCATAGTCCAACTGTGTGTCTGGTCAAAGGGATGAGGAATGATGAATTGTAGAGCCACATATCATCATCTATATGTGGAATTTGCTCTGTTGTAGAATAGATGATGGCATTTTAAATATAAAATAATGAAGAAATACGCTGTTGTCTTATGAGGTGCAAACATTTGCTTCATTCTCAAACAGCTGTTTACAAGTTGTGTGGTTACATTCGCTTATCCTACCTGGTGTTGAAGAACACTAATGTTATAGGTGTAATGACCCTTAATTTATATAACATGTACTGTATGTGGGCGTTTGTTATTTACTGTAAATACTCCTAATGTGTAACATTTCATGCAAATACAAGAGCACTAATATAGAAACTGAATGTGTTACAGCTGTGTAAAGTTCTGTAATCAGCACTTTTAAGTGACTTGAAGGGTTATTTACCCAAAATAATGACGAATGGGAGGATTGCCCAAATTTATTATGAAGTTTCACTATTTTATTTTGAGCTGTGATCAATGTGTCATTTCCACAAAAGCTGCTGTCCTGGAAAGCTGCTTTTAAAAACAGTTTCAAATCTTTTTTGTTTTTTGCCCCCCCCCCGGCCATTCAGCCACTCACATTTTCAAATTGTAGATAGATACTTGTATAAGGAATTGCATCAACTCAAATTCTTCAAGCAAAGTCTTAATATCCTGCTCAATGGATTTATTTTTTCTAAGTGTATGTTTGAATATTGGTTCTTGGTGTGATATGTTGTGTTGCAGATATTTGATTTGCTCATTTTCTTGTTTCTGTGGAAAGAACATTTCTTGTACATATGTGTACAGCTGATCCTTGAATTTGTATTAAAAGCATGAAAGGGAATTAAAATGGTTCAAGTCACCACAATGGAGTGTGGTTCAGTGCTGTAACTTCACAGCCATCTTTTATAGGGGATTTTTGAAGATCCAAAATTTCCAATTGGATGGATTTCATGTTTAGGTTTAAAAAAAAATCATTCTGAAAACATTTTGATACACAGCGGCTAACTTATGCTTTTATTCTGAAAACCCGCGTTTGCCACGAGTAGTATTTTGAAATATGACCCATTAAATCGGAAGCTACTTGTGTTGTTATGGCAACAGAACAACGAAACAGTACTTTACTGTTTAGTGCTGTAAGTAGGCTACATCTTGTCGACTTTCTCTCAGTATAGGCTCTGCAAGGCGATGGAGGACGTGGCTGCGAATTTGAAGAGTTTTTCTTTTGAGGCCGGACTCACGGAAGATGAAACGAAGTTACTTTACCTCCGTGCACGCGCGGCTGAACTCACTTTTTGTGGGTGCGCGCACGCTCTTTACCTGTGCAAACTCGTTCACACACTAAGGTAATTTATCCGTAACTGTACAGCAACTTATAAGTAGAGTTTATGGCAGTGATTGAACTTATTTTAACTGATGCAGGTCTCTCATCAGAGGTCAAAGGTCACATAGTGACTCAGTGGCATCAGGGGGAGACAGTGACCTCTGTGTGGGGATACTTGGGCTGGGTCACATGGGAAAACAGCTGCTCCGCTCCATCCTGGAAATGACTGGTATCAAACTATCCCATATTAAAGTATCCACTAGAAGACCAGAGTGTGCAGGTACATTATAAATGGCTGAATCAAGGCTTTTTCAGTTGTTAATGCAACCCACTAATTTAACCCTTGTGGCTTATGTTGTCTAATAAATCGATACTTGATCACTGATGTTTTCTCTTCTTTGAGTATTAATTTCATCTATTGTTATCACAAAATCCTAATAATCCTAATGCTTATCAAAAAAAGGAGGAAGCTATCACCACTAATGCAAACACATGCTCAGTTTCATGTTCATAACCAGGAAATATTCATGGGTTAAATATTAAACTGGACTTTATTTAATTAATCTACACCACTGAAAATGTAATTTACATAATAACAATTCTGAGATACTTGTGTTTGTTTTGCTGCCTTTGTGTCACAGCTGAAATTGTCCAAACTGGGGTGGAGTGCTTCTTTGACAATCGCAGACTGGCAGCCTGGGCAGACATTCTGTTCCTCTGCTGTCTGCCCTCTCACCTCCCCAAAGTCTGTGCTGACCTCCACTCTCACCTGTCAAAACACTGCCTGGTGTACAGCTTCACCTCTGCTGTGCCTGCCACCAGGTATGAAGTCACACTGGTAGAAACATACAACTGACACTTTTTGGGGGGAGGGGTGGAGGGTTGTTTTGCAGATAGTCATTGAATTTCTGTTTCAGATTAGCTGAACTTCTTGGACACAGCTTCATTGTAAAACCACAGTATGTCTTCGTGGGTGGTGACACTACAGATGTGTGGCTCTCCTGCACTGATCTGTCCACAGCTTTGAGAGATCCTTGGCTGATCGAGGCATCGTGTCCTCTTACAATGAGCGGTATGTCATGCTGAATGACATGCTGTCAAACTTGAATTTATATAACATGTGAAGAACATGTATTAATTAACCTGTGTTCTTGTATAGGTGCCATCACTTTGGGTCTGACCTGGGTGTGTGCTGTGTTGTATAGCTTGCTGAATATCTGCACCTCTGCTGGTCTGCCATCCAGAGGTGCCCTCTCTTTGATCAACAGCCTCTTCAAGGATAAATGGACACTCACTGTGCAATTAAATGCACATAGTTTCATCAGTTCATCTTACGTGTCCTCTCTTCCTGGGGATGAGTGAGTACAATAGTGTGTAGCCTAGTGTAGCCTAAAGGATGCAGTGCTGCTTGTGTTTGCCTCTGCCAGGATACTGTTACTGCAGTGATAAAGCTCTAAACTTCGCTGTGGTGCAGTGTGGTGCAAAGAAAAGAAGAAACTATTACATAAGGAGGAGAAACAAAACCCTTATTTAAATTACTCTTGTGTTTATCTTTGTCTCCCTCAAAGGTCTTTTCCATGGATTTCTCTCACTGATGCCCAGACAAAGGAGACACCCCTGCTGAAGTTCCTATCAAGCAATAAATCTATGCAGCAGTGCATCTCTGTGGCATACAAATCACTGCTGCAAACATCAGTATCATCACACATTTAGATCTATTAAAGATGTGCAGAGCAGCAGCAGTGGCAAGTTTGAAGACTGTAATCTGAATAAATTGACTTCACAATGTATTTCTGTTTTTCATATATAAACAATGTGGTACACGTGTATTATTCTGTAGGTATATTGTCTTATATTGTGTAAATTCATCATAAATACAGATTTTGATGAAAAAATGTCATCATGCTGTTATATCAGCTTCTCTGTAAATGAAAGACGTCTGTCTCTCTCCTCACAGATATTTGCTTTCATAATCATTAATATAAATTCATATGCTGTGGATCAGAGTTGAGCAACAGCTCTCGGAGAGAAGCACTGGGTGGTTTTACAGCACATCTCTGCCGCCTCACATTCGACTACTTTCGTCAACCCTCGAGCAGTGTTGTTTACGTTAGGCGGGAAAAAAATACATTGGGCGGGGGGATAAAATTTGGGCTGCTTTGGTCGACAATTGGCGGGTTTTTAATATTGTGAAAACACACACACACAAACCTCTCGTTTCTCTCTCTTTTAAAAATAAAAAATGAATTTGGATTTGGCAACTAAACCGTGACGTCAGTTCAGCAGACAGCAAATGCACTGAAGCCGCGCTAAATTTGAAGTGAGTGGCCCAGAGAAGTTCGCATCATGCCGAAGTGGGGAAAATACAAAAAATCCTACAGGAAGGAGTCGGAGGCCGACCCTGAACTTAAATCCTGGATCGCGCCTGTCCAAGGAGACCACTCTAAAGCGCGATGCAAGTATTGTAATACAGAAATAAGAGCACAGCTTAACGATTTGAAAGAACATGGCTCCACAAAAAAACACAAGTCTTGGCAAGGATGACAGAGGTTCATTTTGCAATTTGTCTATCCTTGGTTGATTTACCACGCTGGTTGAAATTTTCCAAAAACCTATTAATCTATAATTTATTTTTATTATTTTTTTTATTATTATTATTATTATTTATTTATTTATTTCAGATACCAAGCTCTGAATACGTTTTCTATTGAATGTATTGTGATTTTACGGGTTTAAATGGCGTCTGGCAACTTCGTGGTTTGGGCGGGTTCTTATTGGATTGGGCGGGTTCTAAACTGTGATTGGGCTGGCAACTGCCAATCTGACCTGGCAACACTGCCCTCGAGAAAATACGGAAGTCTGAAAATCTCGCCTGTGTTTTTTCCTGTCAAGCAGCAGCAGCACCGTGGAGGGACCCGTCACATGATTGCAGTGATATGGAGGAGTCCTCTCTCCTCACCACCTGAAATAGATTAAAGTCAAACTGCGTCGAGTTGTTCGATCACCAGCGTTGCATCGTGGTAAGATAAGTTTGTGGTGAGCGTGGCAGCAGCTCCGGCTGCACTTTTTACTGCTTGTTAACAAGCTAACGTTGGCTAACCAGCTAGCCAGCTGCAAGCTAATGTCAGTTTGCCATGATGGAGCAAGTTAAGAAACACATAAACACACAACTCCTTTTTACGGCTTCAGGTGTTAGTTCACAAGCCTGTGCTGTTGTTAACACGGTGTATTGGTGGCAAACAGCGGGTTGTTTGATAAGACTAAAGCGCGTTTGCAGGCTGGCCGTGGTGTTGTCATCCCCTTCCCTCCCAGTGGTTGGACGGGGCGGGGTTTGATCTTTCAGCCACGCAGGCTGACTGAGGTGTTTGCGTTGTCTTTACAGCCATGGAGAGATTAGATGCTACATCAGAGCTCCAGTCACGGCTGTCATCCCTCTCCTTCTCCTCTTTTCCCGGAATAACATCCAAACACTGCGACAACAGACCGCTGGACAGGTAACCTGTTGCTGGACGGAGAATTTCTGCTGTTAATGCCAGGACTGATTTGTAATCCTATGTAGGTTTATTGTATTTTAATGTTATCACCTTATAAATAGCCTACTGACATTTCTTTTGATATTGTTCTTTTGTTTTCAGGCTGCAGAACACAGATCTTTCACAGAGTTTTGCCACATCTGATAATCAGGGTAATATGGATGAAACTAAGGAGGATTCAGGGCAGCGTTCAGAGGTAGTTAATGTTTAAGTGTGTTGGAGAACCTGTCACTGAGTGGCAATAAACAAGATCTTATACAAATTTTCTACTATAATGTTTCTCATCTATGTGCATTTGAGGGTAATGAAGAGGCCCCTGCTGAGGCGGCCTCAGGGGATTCAGTCAAGGAGAACAACAGTGCTGAGAGCTGTCAGCTCTCCTCTGAGATGAAAGGTGAGGACCTGCTGAGTGTGCTATCATGACTGCTGCTTTGTTTTATCTGTGGTTTTAATTCATGGGTTTCACAGACCAGTTACAAATATGTTCATAGTGTAGGGGATGGGCTAAGTGTGATAAATAAATAGCTGTGATGCTCTTTGTGACCACTCTGCCATTTTTTCCTCCCGATGGCAGCCCAGATGCCGCCCCTGAAACCTCCAAATACATGGACATCTGCTGCACTGAAGGAGCTCAAGGCAAAGCTGCGACTGGAGAAGGACAGCGTGGTGACAGTGTACCGGGGCGACATCATGACAGTGCACGTGCCCACTGTCCCCGAGGCCAAAAAAGTGTGCTGGGAGTTCGCTACAGATGGTTATGACATTGGCTTTGGAATCTATTTTGACTGGACTCCTGTCACCAACCGGTCTATCACAGTGCACATCAGTGAGTCAAGTGATGATGAAGATGAAGAGGAGGAGCTGGAAGGTTAGTGTGATGATGTCTATGAAAAATATATCAGTTACTGTGTCTTTATAAAACACACGCCTGTTGTGTGTGTTTCTGTTGTGTTTTTTCCTGCAGCCGGGACAGGCGGTGTGTTGACTTTGTGGTTTATACGATTTCTCTTTCAGGGCCAATCCCAAACGGAGATGTGGAGAAGGGCTCCAAAAGCCAAGCCAACTCAAACTTGGTTGAAATCTTACCTGTATATCGTCAAGACAGTCACTTGTCTGTCTTCGGGGGCAGCCATGATTTTCCAGGTGATGGCACTTACCTGCTTAAGTTTGACAACTCCTACTCACTATGGCGAAATAAAACTCTTTACTACAGGGTTTATTACAGTGCCTGAGATGTCAGTCTATTAAGAATGTTATTCTTAATAACAATGAATTATTTTTGATTCCATATTTTGGGGGAGGGGGGGATTGAGTTATAATATAAAAATTAAATATAGGCATATCTATTTTTATCACTACGAGCTTGTGTCGCCACATGTTGAATTCACGTATTGTCAGGTAGTTTTGAATGCAGCATTTGCTCCAATGTCTTGCTGATATAGATTTGAGGAAGCCTTGCATAGGTGCCATGTTCCCATGTATGCACTGTGCTATTTGGTCAAGTGCCCATCATAAAACGTATATTGTCTTCTGCCGTAAGATTTCTATGGTAGCAGTGATCAGGGAACACCTGCGGAGAATACACTTCACAAGGCCAGGTGCTTAATCAGAGAGGAGGTTTTCTGTTGCTTGTGTGTATGCGTGCACTTTCTATGATTATGATTGTTCTGTTGCTTTCTTGTTGTCACTTGTATTTATCCTCCTGCTTCTTAGTGTAACTTATTTTTAATCTGTGCTAAATCAAATCATGTGATACTGAAGAATACATTTATGAAATGCAACCTCTGTGCACAGACATGCCCTCTGTCATAGTTGTGTGTTGGTAAAAGATTTTTTTGAATGTACTTAAGCAAGTGGTAGCAGTTTTTTTCAGAGTGTGCTTTTTATGACACAATTAAAAGCCATCCCTTATCACATAAAGCTTGTATTATGTAATATAGATTCAATATTTACATTTGCTCCCACCCCACCCGCCCCTTTACTTTGCTGTTTCAGAAGTAGGGAGCAGTTCTAATGTTTAATCTAAATGTATTTTGTCCACAGCAAGTCTATGTAAGTGAAAGTCAGTGTGTTTGTTTTTGAAAATCCACTGTGTGTCAGGCATACTTTGGATTTGGTTTTGTTGAAGAGCTCCATCCTGTTTTTAAAATCAGTGCTTCTACCATGTTCACTTGTGCGCATGTTTCCAAAGATGTCAGATCTGGCTGCTAACACCATACTCAATGTAAAAGCAACAGGTTTAGCCTCCCATGTTTGCTGTACTGTACCTTTACTGTAAGTTATGTTCATATTTGTTCCTGAAATTTATATTCCAAAATAAAGAGAAGATTGTCTAGTTATTCTTGTGATTAATTCGCATAAAAAACACTTTAAACAGTCAGTAGTTTGAGAAGATAAAACAGCACCATGATTAATTTGAAAAATGTCATAAAGGCTGCTGGTGTGTGCAGTGTGTCACTTCATAAGAGTCTCACTGCAGTTCCAGGATTAGAAAGTGCTTCAGGATGGTCCCTTGTGTTTCCATTAAATTGTGGCAGTAGGGGATTGATGTCATTGTTGCAGAAGGGCTGATGAAACCAGGTTTTATTTTCAGCTCTCCCCAAAGGCCAGTCAGAATGCAGAGTTACAACGCATGCCACTCACGTTGCACTGGATTTCTAAGAAGCAGTAAGATTGGCATATTCTTAAATTGTTCTCATTTGAACATTTTTTTTCTCTGAGTAATGTTGTGTTTAAGTTATAAATTCTCATTTCAACTTTAATGATGACTGAGAAATATGCATATCTATCTATCTATCTATCTATCTATCTAAGTGTAACTGAATACATCAATGAAGAACTGACTAATCTCTTTACAGAACTGCATGCCTTTTCTTCTCCAGTTCAAGTTAGACTTTTATCCATTTCATGACTTTTTAATTATTTTTCCAAACATTACAACAAAGTAGCATATTTCCAGATATAGCTGTGGTTTTCCAATAGGCAAAGATAAAAGTTAAATTATGCTGAAAAAAATCTGAACAGTGTGTAGAAGTAAACTTGTTGCTTGTGTGGTGTTGGCAGCTTTTTGTTTGCGTTTGCCTCCATGTGCACGCGGACTCCTACACGTTCCAATTAACCCCGCTGTGGTGCAGGTGTGCGTTTTTACAGCGACCTCGCGCTCGGCGCAGCCAATCAGAGGCTTTTTCCAGACGCTCCATGTTGTACCAATTTCTCGGGATTTCATACCCCGACGTCTCTGCCAGAGGAGTCACCTACGACTCTGCCGCACCATGGGGAGGCTGAATTTTTATGTCCTGTGGTCTCTGCGTGACGCTCCACGCCAGTTTATCAGGTAGGCTATGCCTTTTTTTAGAATCCTTTTTTCCCCGAAACACAGCCGTTCAAACACGGTGACCGGGTCTTAATCTTTTGGCAGCAAGTCGAACCGACGGTGCTTCCAAGTCCACATCCCGCTGCCTTTGCCCAAACAGCTGGTCATCTTCGGCCTTGGACAGTGGCCAGGCGGTGACACAACTATCTCAGTAGAGGTCCTGGTCAGTGCAGAGGTGCAGTCCCAGAAAATTGGGACTCTGTCATCTCTTACAAGGTATGTGAGGAAAAGCACAAATTACTTGCCACAAAACAAAGGAATAACTTAAAACAGCATTTGTGAACTCATATGTGCGCTCAGGTGCCTGACATGGGAAGGTGACTGGAACATAGACATCATCACAGTGGCAGCAGAGAGAGGCAGGAGAGGAGTATATGGCAAGATAGTGCTCACAGTATGTGGAGAGGTATGAGTTCCCAGTAAATGGACTGCCCCTGCCACCTGCCAAGCTTTACATTATGAAAACAAACATAACACCCAAACCTTGCACTGCAGCTCATAAATCTGATCACAGTACGTATCAGTATTGGTTATACTGTTTGTTTTCATGCAATGATTTGTGACCAGACACAGGACAAAGGTGGCGTCTTCAGCAGTACTCCTCTGGTTCAGAGGAAATGTCTGTTCCCAGAGCAGCACAATGCAACTGATCTTGGCAGCACAGTGTTGCATGAAAGTGCTGCAAACGAAACGGTAAGATAACGAGGGCTGAAATAGTTTTGGAGTTCTCTGTGCTTTTGTTTCAAATGGTCTTCATTGTCCTGTCTTGCAGATGACTCCCAACACCTCACACTTAGGTGATAGCGTTTGCTTTGGTGAGATCCAAGTGAATAAAATCGACACCAGTGATTCCACTGTGGGAAATAAACCAACAGTTTGGTCCAGGGTAAGGGGCATGCTGGGAAAATATAACATTTATGTCTACATATGGCATATGTAATTGAGTGTGTGTCTGATTCAGGAGAAGACACCTAGACCGACAGTTATCAATAAGAGAGACCACCTGACATGGAGCTCTGAGGACATAGACAGTCTCACTGAGGACATAGACCAGGCTTCAACCCCAAAGAAAAAGAGGCTGTCCAGGATGAACAGTCAAGAGGAAATGATGGTGCAGATAAAGAATGAGAACAGAGAAGGTCAGGGGCAAAAACATTAAACCCATCTTTTAGTCACATCTGTATACACAAAATGGGTCTTGACCAAAGATCTGGATTTAGTTTCAGCGTGTCCATCTGCTCGCTGGAGCCACACGATGTGTCTGAGCGACCCTGTCACAGCCATCCTTATTGGAGGGGAGACGGCAGATCACAACAACTGCAAAGACTCCCTGTGGAAGCTTGAGTTAGGTCGGTGGAAATTGCTGAATTATTTGTTTGGCCATGTATCATCATCATTGATGGCCTATATAGCATGTCACATCAAGAGAATTCAGAAGGACACACAAAATACCAGTTTACACTGAATGCATTCCCACTAGTTTTTGTCATATATGGTTACCTGACCTTTTCCCAGACAGCGACTTCTGGTTCCCCATGAACTCCTCTGTGTCTGAACCTGTACCACTGTGTGCTCGAGGACACTCTGCCACCTTTGACCCAGAGTCCAAGTCGGTCTTTGTTTACGGTGGCCTGAGGGAGGGTCAGCGCTACAGCGAGCTGTACATCCTCAACACCCTGACCTGGAAGTGGAAGCTTGTCACTGTGGGTTTGTTGCAGGTTTACCAATATATCATAGTTTTTTTTTTTATTCTTATTAAACACACAAATATATATTTTTTTATTTATTTTTGATTTAACCCCTGTAGGCAAAAGGGAGTATTCCAACTTTGGCGTATCACTCTGCAGTGTTTTATAAGAAAGAGCTGTTTGTGTTTGGCGGTGTCCAGCCGGGCCTCTCCTCTGGGGATAAATCCTGCAGTAATGCTTTGTACATCTTCAACCCAGAGTTTGAACTCTGGTACCAGCCCATTGTGGAGGGAGAAAGACCTCTACCTCGGTTTGGGTCAGTGCCCTTTTGAAAATGGCTACAGTAAATTTATTATAACTTTGCTGTTGCTGTAAGAACTTGTCTTTGTCTCTTTGTATTGAACAGACATTCAGCCACACTTCTCTCACAGAGCCTGGTAATATTTGGCGGCCGGAAGACTGTGACCTACCTCAATGATCTCCATGTTCTGGATCTTGGTAAGCAACAGTTTCCTTGGCTGCGCTGGGTGGTAATTTTTAAAGTACTTTTTGGGCTTTTATGCATTTAATTGATAGGATGGTCAGAGTGAGACAAGAAATGGGGAGACAGAGAGGGGGAATGACACACAGTGAAGAGAGATTCGAACCGGGCTGCAATGAGGAATATAGCCTCTGTATATAGGGTGCCTCCTCAACCCAGCGAGCTATACAACGGCCCAGGGTGTTGGTAAATTTTGTGTCCATCTTTACACCAACATTTATTTTTTCTCTCCTTAATGCGTGAAGGATTCATGGAGTACACAGCTGTGAAGTGTGGGAACATGCCACCATTGCCTCGAGGGTGAGTGCAGAGCTAATCAACCTTGAGAAATGTCATTGATGTGCCCATCTGGTTTCAGTATTTTTATGTCTTGGCCAAAAAAACATTTGAATTTAACAACTTTTAACACCAAATACCATCTTTCACTCTCTAGTGACAGGTTATACCATCACCCAACATTGTTTCAGTTATTTTTTTTCTGGCTAAACATGAAAGTAAGTGATTAGCAGACTAGTTGTAGAAGAATAATGGTTTAAATAAATCCCTCTCCAGGTTTCATGCGGCACTCCCAGTTTCAGACAACAGGATTTTAATCAGTGGGGGGTGCAGTGCAATTGGGGCCCTGCAAGATGTACATATCTTCAGCACTGGTGAGTATTGATCCTATGACTCTTATGTCATTTCTGCCAAACTGATCATTTCAATCCATGTAAATGAAGTACTGTATCAGTATAATCCAATTTGGTCCAGAATTGTTCAATGAAGTTGGCGTTTGGCAAATGAAATTTAATTTTGAGTCATCCTGTGTCACCTGTGTGCGTTTCATACAGTGAGTCCTCCTGTCTTTATTTCTCCTCAGATACCAACATGTGGAGTTCAGTGGCGTCTCCTGTGCTTTGCTCCAAACCTCGTGCCGGACACAGCATGATAAGTTTGGGCTGCTCCTTCCTAACAGAGACTCAGAAACATGAGCAGGGTGGAAATGTCAAAGTCTGCTGCACGTTACTGGTGTTCGGTGGGTCAGACTGCTCTGGTACCTTCTACAACGACACAGTCAGGTGCACAGTGGAGGTTCCTGGTGACAAGTGATGGAGTCTTCTTCTAATGGAAGATGGCGCTGTGATCTAGTATGTCCAAGTTTATATGTCTTTAAAGTTATTTTTCCATTTGCTGTCTCTCTTTAGATGTAATATAATTGTAGTATGTATTTGACGACTTAGACTGCAGCTTAATTTTTTATTTTTTTATTTTCAATAGCAGTCCATGCTTCCAGCATACTGACAGTATGCTGCAAGCGTTGAGCACTTTGCATAACAAATATCTGATCTGCGTGGTTTACACATGACTTCATGTCCTTTACATCTTCCCCATGTATCAGTACAGTATAAATTTGACAGTCAAGTTCCAGACTAGACTGGGCAAAATGGATAAAAGTCTTTTCTTTTTTTTCAGAAATACTAATAAATATTTTAAACTCCAAGTCTCCATACTCCTTGAAGAAACTTGAAATAACATCACTGAAATTAGGTTGTTTTCAAAGAGTTTTATTTAAGAATGTATAAAGTGGTATTTCTGTGGATCAGCTGCTCGGTTACTCTATGTACGCAGATCAGCAGGTGTGTCTGGTTGACAAGACGGGTGGCTCACTTTGAAAGCCTCAATCTCGAGTAAGGTTTGATTTAACCTTTTGATAGTTGGATACTGCTCGACATCCACTTTGAACCTGTGGAGATTAAAGACATGGAGGGGTCATTCTTTCTTTTTATATGATTTTAAAGGGGATTTAAAGTTCAGCAGGGCTTTAAACATACAGGTTACATCATTTAAACGGAGGGGTGATGTATATAAACTCAAGCATGAAATATCATAACATTCATGTTTCTTTTCATGTTCATTGTGAATTTACCTCTCTGCATTGTAGACTTGAGGGACCAAACAGATGTCCGCCATGGATATCTAAAACAAATGAAATAGGTCAAATGAAAAGTGTCTGCTGTGTTGGGTGCCACACACAATGTTATGCTTAGATATAACTAGGCTCTTACCTCATCACCTACACAGTACTTCCCTGCGGTTTGCTTTAAAATGGGCTCCAAAGCTAGAACAGAAAAGAATATCATGAGTAACTTTGTCAAAAGAGGAACTTGTAGAATATGTTATAAAGATGAGCTTCCACCAACCCTGGAAACCACGGTCAATGAAGTGCTGAGCCCACTGCACCTTCTCTGCTCCAATTTTCTGTATTACATACAAATTCTGAAAAACATCCAGGGTCAAATTGATATTATTTGTTTAGTTAAACCATGTTGTGCCATCTGGTGATTATATTATTTCATGGCTGAACCCACTCACTTGCAGAGGCTGTATCCCAGAGGCAATGAGATCACTTATCATCCGAACCTGGGCACGTTTCATTGGGTTGGCTGGAAGGAGGCGAGGTCCCGGCCTGGTCTCATCAATGTACTGGATCACTGCCAACTGTGTGTGCAGAAACATCAGTGTTACAGCTGCTTGCATCAGGTACAGTGTCAGGATAAGGCGGGTGAAGAGTTCAGGGACTCACTGACTGAGAGAGGGTGATGCCATCCATTTCCACTGCAGGCACTTGTTGCATGGGGTTTAATGTTTTGTACTGTTCAGTCAGCTGTGCACACAGAGAGCTTTTGTGAGACTGATACATTTAGTTCGAACTTGGACTTGAATTGCTGATGTAATGTCATTTCACCATGTACAGAAAATGCTACCATACACTACTAAGATGTATATCATGCCATAGATTTGTATGTCATAGATGCATCAGTGTGGACTGTGAATCAGTATATTGTACCTGCTGACCTCCATCTTTGATTAGATTGACTGGTGTCTGGTCGTATTCGATACCTTTAAGAGCAAAAGCTGGTGCAAAAAGAGTGAATAATATTATCTTAACATCAAAATGATCTAAACACAAGCAGAGGCAAACAAATGCTATGGCATCACTTACCAATGCGAACCCTCCAGGAGCAGGAGCTTCTGAAGTATCCATGAAGAACAGGCTGTAACAGAAAGCCACAAGAAAACACTCAGTCCATTTGGAAACACAGCACACTTCCCCCTGACTATAGCCTAACTTTTCATGTGTCTGCTGCTTCACCTTGGTTTGTGTTGCCATGTCTTTGCCTCTAGTTTTCACACACTTGGACTATTGCAGTCACTTTTTCTACAAAGTTGACCACATCCTCATCATCCTCCAGCAGCCAATGGGATGTGCCCCCAGAATCCCCTCCTACCTACTCTTTGGTCCATGACTAAGCAATAATTGGGGTTTCATATGGTTCACATTAGCGACCTGCAGCACACACACACACACACACACACACACAGAGCAAACAGCTAACAGTGTTATTACAGTACCTTGGCGAGGCAAACTAAGGACAAGTGCATTGTTGTGGTTGTGATAACGTCAGCACTTTTATTTTTAGAATTAGTCCTAAAAATAAAAGTGTGTCCTGCCCATTTCACGGCAAAGTCCTACTTGTTGTCCTTGTAGTCCAAAGCAGTCTCATGTAGACACAGCTAAGCTAAAATACAACTCTTAAAGCCTGGACTCTCGGATACATTTGCAGAACGCTCTCTTGGTCACAGTTCAGCTCCTGGTTGCATAACTTCCTGTCTCTATGTATGGAAGACGGCCAAATTGCTTTATCCAATCGATAGTCGACTTTTTACAGTCAAGGCGGGATCATGTAAAATCCTCACTAGGGATTGGCTAGCGCGCCTTACCGGAAGACCAATCAGACTGCGATAATTTGGGGAGTGCGAAAGCGCAGCAAATAGCAGGCCGAGGATTTGTCCAGAGCCCGCCCACAGGTGATACATCTCCCTGAGGTGGAAAGCTGAATGCTGTCTTCTGCTGGCCACCGTCCTACTTGCGGAGTTGGCCAAATCAAGTCGGCCCAGCACATTAAAACATTTCCACCATGGCGTCAACAGCATTAAGATCAGTGCTAAGGACAAAGGTAAGATCTGAAGGTTTTAAAACCTTAATAACCTAAAGTCGCAAATGACGCAGGCAGGTTTGACAGCTGACATTGTTTACAAAGTACCACGGGTCATGTGCTGCAGGATTTAGCTGCTCTGGTTTGATTTGCATTACAAAGATGAGACTGACTGTGTTTCCTCAATTCACTGGACATTTGATGCATATTATGTGCATTGATTGTTTCAGTCCATTCCACTCTGCTTGACTTTGTCCCCCCCAGACCCCTTCATAACTCACACTGTAGTTGCTGATTAATCTTGTAGGCCTTCAAGCTGCAACTGGAGCAAACTGGTTGTGTGCATTTAAATGTTCTACAAAATAAATAAACCAAGATTTTCAATATATTATATGGATCATATTTATTTCATTTGAAGATTTCAGACTCTCTGCTGTTTCTTCCTTAGGTCCCACTTAAAGTTGGCCGCATGTGCTACTCCTCCTCTGTGGTGAGTTGAAACAGGTCACTCTTAATTGTCACTCTGCTGTCACTGTTTACATCAAATGTCGTGGGTTGGGTGCCGATATTACATAATGTGTCTCCTCACAGCCCACCACCAAGCTATTCATCGATGGCAAGTTTGTTGAATCCAAGACTTCAGAGTGGCTGGATATTCACAATCCTGTAAGTACTCTTTTTAGGGCCACCATATATACAGTACATAGTCAGGTTTAGGTACATCTTAGATAATACTATACACTGACTTGGCTGATGACAACAAAGCCTGCAAAGTTGTCTGACCTGTTACATAAATGATTGAGTCTCCAAAACTAGTTTCTGTGGTTGAACATCTTACCGTAGCCTTTAGGAGAAATGTCAGTGTAAAATTTGTGGTTTGCATTGTAGTCTTTTCAGGTTCAACATGTTCCACAGGATTAAAAAAAAAAAGTTTTCTGTGACATGTCAACTAACTCAAAAAATGACAAAGTATCTGTCAATGGGGATCTTTAACCTTAGCAACACTCATTTTATCATAATGTTACAGTCATAAATGTGCTCAGGGAGGAAATCTGTTATTTGCCTTTGATAAACTCTGTCTGAACTACATATTTATGAAAGCCTACATATCTCAGTTACACATTTGCATGGACACACCTGTTACTTAACTTTTACTGTCCTAAAATGCCTGCCTGATTTGTGAAGTTGTAAATTGATGCTGGTGGCATCCTATTTCTTTTTCCTCTTCTCTGCAGGCAACCAATGAAGTGATTTCCCGTGTACCCAAAGCCACTCAGGAGGAGATGTTGGCCGCAGTGGACTCGTGCTCCCGAGCCTTTCACTCATGGTCAGAGACCTCCATCTTGGCTCGGCAGCAGGTCTTTCTCCGCTATCAGCAACTTATCAAGGACAACATTGTAAGTCAAAGGGTCAGAGAGTGTAAGGTGCAACTGAAAGCCACACTTTCTTTCTTAGCACTGTCCAAATTCATTTTTATTGGTTTATATTTTACACTTGTCCCATGTTACATTGGAGCCTGCTGTTTACTTTCAAAGTGTATTGTTTCAATTTATATTGAACCTGAAGTTGATAACAGAGGACGGCGTCTGCATTGCAGAAAGAACTTGCTAAGGCCATCACGGTGGAACAGGGAAAGACCCTCGCAGATGCAGAGGGGGATGTGTTCAGAGGATTGCGTAAGTTTCAGTTGCTCACACACACGCACACACAGACACCTTTACAAAGGGCAGTAAATAGGTAAATGTTTGCATGTAATGTAGACTCTTTCTTTGTGGTTGGGAGAATGGTTAATGAGTTATGCTAGTTATGTATCTGGATAAACTGGAACAAAGGGCAGGTTACGTCACGAGCCCTTGAATGATCACCACTGATTAGCACAGCAGTACAATCACTGCCTTGTGGAGAATCTCATTTTGTCATTTAGTCACGCTTTTATTCTGAATATAAACATGATTATGTTTGACAGATCCACTAAAACCTAAATTAGGTTGTGGGTTGCACTCTGTGTTTTTCCTCTGCAGAGGTTGTGGAGCACGCCTGCAGCATCACCTCTCTGATGCTGGGTGAAACACTCCCCTCCATCACCAAGGACATGGACACCTACACCTACCGCCTGCCCCTCGGGGTGTGTGCAGGCATCGCACCCTTCAACTTCCCAGCTATGATCCCTCTGTGGATGTTCCCCATGGGTATGGTTTGTGGCAACACCTACCTGCTGAAGCCGTCAGAGCGAGTGCCAGCCTGTGCCATGCTGCTGGCCAAGATGCTGCAGGATGCTGGGGCTCCAGACGGGACGCTCAACATCATCCACGGCCAACATGCTGGTAAGAGCTGGCCTCTGTGACCTCTGGCCAGAGACTGGCAGTAGTGTGTGGGATAGTAGTGTATTTAGACACATGTCCGAAGTTAGCAATTAACTGACAATTAATCTTTTCATAGACAGATGGACAATACATATCATATAATAAATGAGAGGAGTTAAAGTACTAATCAAGAAACAGTTTAGTGATGGATCTGTCAAAAAAAGAGGAATAATGCCCTTTTGCAACAGGATTCCTCCTAAACATATCATGAAAGAGGAAGTCCATGTCAGCATCAATGAACATTAGAATTTTAGTTGTTTGGTTCATAACTCAGAACTACAGAACAGACAGTAATCACTAACAATGGCAACTGATTTTTTTTTATTTTTCATTTTTTTGGGTTAATTGCATGATATTCCGTGTCATACATGTGTCACACAGTGTTTGCTTGTTTTTGTTTTTTTTGTTTTTCCGCCACAGCTGTGAATTTCATCTGTGACCATCCAGCCATCAAGGCCATCAGCTTTGTTGGCTCAAATCAAGCTGGGGAATATATTTATGAGAGGGGCTCTAAAAATGGCAAGAGGGTCCAGTCGAACATGGTGAGTATCAAATGATAATGTGACACCAGTTTAATGCCAGGCTGAAGATGTCCAGCAGGTGGCAGCATTGGCCAATAGATTGGCCAAACAGAAACTCCATCTGTGCATCACTGGACCTGTGAATTATAAATGTTCCATCTGTTTATTTTTATTTGTGTCCAGCAGTAGTTTGTGTCACATGGATTTAAATATGGAAGGTTACTACGTGAAATTTGTAGCGTGCGTATTTACTACTCCCTGATATTATGTTCTCATTTGTGACTAAACCGCCTGTTGCTGTAATGTGGAGATCAAACTGCAGAAGCCTAACCACTCCTCATGTACTGTAGGGAGCCAAGAACCATGGTGTGGTGATGCCTGATGCCAATAAGGAGAACACTCTGAACCAGCTCGTGGGCGCAGCGTTTGGGGCAGCAGGACAGCGCTGCATGGCCTTGTCCACAGCCATCCTGGTAGGCGAGGCCCGGAACTGGCTGCCGGAGCTAGTGGAGCGCTCCAAGGCTCTGCGCGTGAATGCAGGTACCGTGCCCCATCACCTCACCCCACCCTTCACCTCTGTCTCTCCTGAGCCCCCCCTCCTGAGCCCCCCTATTCTCCCTCGGGCCTTTTGGTTTAGTCATCTCAGGGGCCACCCACGCCGCCATAACCACACCTCCTTTTGGCCTGTTGTAACTTCACATTGGGAGTCAGCTGGGAGAGAGGGCTTGTTGAGTCAGCCATGCTGCAAATTTGTGGCCAGATCTGCGGCCTAGACGTAAATAGCGGTTCAGAACATCAAATCCTTTAGAGAAAGGAAACTGGTGTGGGGTAAAATAGAGAATGATTCTCCCTCTTTGCTAATTTGTGCTGTACACAGGAAACCCAAAAGTATCCATTTTTGAGGGAGTGCCTCAGGGTGCCCCTCATCCTGGCTTTTGCGCTTGTGGCAAAACAAGCGTTTGAATGTCTCTGCCCTTGATGTTGCTGCACATCATGTGACTGCCACAGTGTGTAACCTTATAGCTTGTTGTTTCTGGGGCCCCGCTTAGGAGACCAGCCTGGTGCAGATGTGGGGCCTCTGATCTCTCCCCAGGCCAAGGAGAGAGTCTGCAGTTTGATCCAGAGCGGCGTGAACGAGGGAGCCAAGCTGCTCCTCGATGGACGAAATGTGAAAGTGAAGGGTTACGAGAATGGCAACTTTGTGGCTCCCACAATCATTGGCGGCGTCACAGTATGTGGGGTTTTGTATATTTATATGCACGAGAATATTTTCACATCAGTGTTGCATAAGAAAGAAACAAAACTGCCAACAAGTGTTCACCTTTGTCCTCTTACAGCCTCAGATGAAGTGCTACACTGAGGAGATCTTCGGGCCTGTGTTGGTTGTTCTGGAGGCAGACACTCTGGATGATGCCATCAGCATGATTAACGGGAACCCCTATGGCAACGGTACAGCTATCTTCACCACAAATGGCGCCACTGCACGCAAATTCACTCACGAGGTGGACGTGGGCCAGGTGAGTGGCTGCAGTCTCCCCCAAATGTGTTCCTCTGTTTTGGGAGAAAGGAGACATTCACATCCCTCTGTCATGTCTATGCAGCATCTGTAGCAGGCAGCACATCACGTTTCTGTATGAAAACCTTAACACTCTAAAAACACCAATTATTTTCCATGTCAAGTATAGCCTTGTTTGCCCCTGACCTAAAATACACACACTCTGCAGCCCCCTTCCCCTGCAGTCAAGACTACAAATAGCTACAGCAAATATGTGTGTTGTGTGAAAACAGGGGGACATGGAAACATTTTTACGGGTAGTATTCGAGGAGGGGGAATCTTAAATTAATCTCGAAAGGGATTCCTAGGATCCTGTTCAACGTTAAAGCGTAAATATGGCTAGCTTTTTTCCCTGTTTGTTTGCCTCTGGAGCCTAGTTATGCCCTATGTTTGCTGTTCACATGTCGGGGAATGCTGTGCAGGCCATGTGCTATACTCCTCTCCAAACCTCGATGCAACAAACATCTACTTTTCTTTTTTTTCCTCCCCCCGCACCTTCACCAAAAGGCCTTAGTGCGTCCAAACTTACTCTCGCTGTTTCAAACACTCTAAACCGACCACGCCATGCCTCTGTTGCCTTCATAACAAAATGTTTTATTTAGTTCTTTTCCTTCCCTTTCATGAAAACCGTGCTATGCTTTCAAAACTGCAAAAATAAGCCACAGGTTTAGCTGTGTTTATTACGTTCATGTAAGCTTGTTTTTTAAACAGGGTAGATGTACCACATCTCTCATCAGCCACATCTTACTCATGCTAGCAATTTGGGATTCCGGGGAATCGCTCTACAAAACTTACACTTATGGAAATGAAAGGGATGATACGTTTTTTTTTTTTCTTCTGCAGGTTGGAGT
This sequence comes from Caranx ignobilis, assembly GCA_021432705.1. Classification (NCBI taxonomy): domain Eukaryota; kingdom Metazoa; phylum Chordata; class Actinopteri; order Carangiformes; family Carangidae; genus Caranx; species Caranx ignobilis. Next base: position 10,812,943 of record MU269985.1, read on the forward strand.
CAATGTCCCCATCCCTGTCCCACTGCCAATGTTCTCCTTCACTGGTTCACGAGGCTCCTTCAGAGGGGACATGAACTTCTATGGAAAACAAGTAAGTACTGCACAGGAAGCAGAAACCTAACAATCTCAGTTTTGATGTAAATATCACAATTTATCTCTCTCTCCAGGGCATCCAGTTCTACACACAGATCAAAACTGTAACTTCCCAATGGAAAGCTGAAGATGCCACCTTGAAGAGTCCTGCAGTTACCATGCCTACCATGGGACGCTAAATACTCCATACAAAGGCTACTGTTCAGTCCGATAAACCAGAACACCTTAATAACATGTGCACAAAACAGACCTATGTTCACTGTGAATAGTTCATAAATGCTTAATACTCCCCCTTTGGAAGGATTTATTTTAGATGTGTGTGTGTGTATATATAGATACTCTTCTATAAAACCACTATGGCCAAGATTTTAACAATGCAAAAGATCTGTACAAATTAGACAATGTTTGTATGGATCCATGTCACTTCCTCAAATGCAGTGTTGTCAAGTTTGTTGCAGTGTTTTCTTCCACTGAGCTCTTGTTTATCATCTGGGACATATTTTGGTGTCAGCACTGTGTAGTGATATGTTTTGAACTGAGTAAAATGATCCTTTATATGGGTCATGTATTCAAATAAGCTTCATGTATGAGAGAAGGAACTTGAAAGCCATACATACACGCATAATATGATATTTATGATAAGCACAAACAAACATCAGTGCACATGACTGACACTGTGTGGGAAGCCCACAGAGCAGAGGCAAACCAGAGTGTGATGTGCAATGCAGAGGCCACACAGAGGTCAAGTGTTGTGTACATCCGGCAGGCTGTTTGGGTTCGAGGGCAGAATGGACTCAGGCGCCTGGGTGATGAAGGTGGCCGGGGAGAGCTCCTCTCTAATTCTGGAAGACAGTATTCATTATGCAACACTAAAATGCGGTCGTCTTGATAAATCACACGTGGGCATTCGTCTTCTCGCAGCCAATGCTTTCTCTGCTAAACATGGAATGCGGGACCAGTAAATCTGCACAGGCTTCGTAATTGCAAGGGTGAGGTACGACTTTTATTCTAGTGCATTCCTTCAGTGTCTTACCCGGCAGCATCACTGTCAGTGGAGCTCTTCTTCTCAGAGGAGGCAGTCAAAGCCAGCTGGTGGCTGACTTTCCTATCAGGACAAAGTAGAGTTGCAGTTAAATACAAACACATCCGCAGTGAAAAGCCATGTTTTAGCAGAACACAGTTGTCTATTCACTCAGGCCTACAGTCTGTCTTGGAAAAGGGTTACTCTGGGTCAACACGATGCACATGGACTTGGATGCTGGTAGCTGACTCCGGTCTCCAAATGTTCTGTGTGTGCCCGCTGAACTAGGTGCCAGACCACTGTTGACATGAATATACATCTCATCTTGCCTACTATACCCCCATACATCCAGATCCCCTGCGTACTCCCTTCTGAAAATCATGTTACCAGCTGCTCTTTGACCACAAGTGTTCAAAGAACAAAATAAACTGCTAGTGCACGTGAAGAGGGGCCAATAGGCTGAAAGCAAATCGACGTGACCAGATGTTTGTTTCCAAGCACACGACTCTGCGGCTGGGCCTATTTTTACTATTGTGCCCAGACTCTTTCTTCATTCTTTTTAAGCAGCTGGATGGAAAAGAAAATTGGTTGAAGCCTAACTGATGTTTTATGGTATCCTCTTCTGCTGAGAAAATGGCTGTTTAAAACATTAAAAAGAGGGAGGAGTCACCAGAGGTTCAGCCTGAACTACTGCTCGGTGTCCCCAACTTTGTTCTTTAGAGTTAATTGATGCAAAAGTTTAAGTTCATTTAAGGGGATTGTTAATGGATTTAATGTATTGCCATGGAAGTCAATGAGTGAGGAACAAGCAACCAGTCCAAGTCAAACATAAACAATCGTTGGAGAGTTTTATTACCTTTCCCTCTGTCCATTCATTTTAGCAAACAGAAGCCTGAGCACTTGTTCCCTCTGCTCCCAAGTCAGATCTGAGATTTCAACTTTGCTGCCTGGTTGATGTGTCCTACAAAAACAGGATGATGGAATCAATCAGCCTCTGCTCTTGCAGAAATCAATTTACACATACAGGCTGTAAGAAGATGAACCTGGAGTGCTGATGTTCAGCTGACTTGGCACTAATAAACATGGAATTAAAAATATCACAAAAACATACAGTTGTCATGGAAGTGATGGGAGCTGGACCTACCACGTTGCAGCTGCCTCCATGTCTGAATAGACAGAGTTGGTACTGTGGGAGCTTTTGTGGAAGGTGCGGATGGGTGGAAATTTGAGCTTTCCTGTCGTGGCTTCTTTCAGCCTGCTGTGATAAGCTTGTAGCGCCTCCTTTTTGTATTTCAGCCTGCTCGCTATGATCTCCTGCTTCACCTGAGCCAGTGACTCATGGAAGAACTGCTCCAGCTCCGTGCGCTGCTCCACAATGTTGCCCGCTAGCCGCTTGATGTGTCCTAGTTCTCTCTCTCGCATGGTGAGCACCTTCTGCAGCTTCTCCAGCTCTACCTGACTGGCCTGGCTTCTGACCAGCAACTCCTCTTTCTCCTTCTTTTCATCTTGCTTAGGTGCCTCAGCCTTTTGCTCCAGGGCCTGCTCCAGGGCCTGCTCCAGGGAAACTATCTTGGCTCTGAGTTTAGATAGCTCACTCTTTTGGGCCTCAATCTGAGCTGCATTCTTCTTTACCATCAACTCAAAGGTGTTCTGGATGAGCGGAGAGAAGAGCACAGTGGTAAAATGGATGACCCCCCACCTAGCTAACTTTGGAAAATCCTTTCGTTTTCATGCCAGAGGTAGATGTAGAACAGATAATGATCTGTGTGCTAGCCTGTGCTGCTGAGTGAGCGGCCAAAGTGTCAACAGGGAGGGTTTACTCCCTTGATTGACTGTCATCATCATTGGTAAGATTAATGTGCCCGATATTTATTTATCTTGAAGAATCAGCGCCAGAAACCTGTGAAGGAGAAGCCACTGAATTTGAACCCATACACCAGTGGAAACTCACCACAACCACTGACCACTGAGAGGCTGGGTAGTAGTCAGGAGGTGGGGGGTAGGAGTAGGACCACAAGGAAAATACACAAGGTCAGCACAAGTAAACAACACAAGGGAAAAACCACCTGAAATATATTCTGGACAGATCTGACAAGTGTTTCATAACTGAAATGATTGAAAATGACTTTATGGAGATGAATGCTCCCTGTCCAAGTTGTGCTGCTGTCTAATAGTAACGCTGCTGTTTGCTGTCCTATGGTTCAAACATACCTTATCCAGTGCCAACGAGGCGTTTTCCTTTACCAGTGAGGCTGACAATTTCTGCAGGTCCTCTGCTTCCTTTATGTGATATTTCAGTGCTTCATTGAGACGGACGTTCTCCTTGAACACAGAGCGTGAGGCATCGTCCAACTGCCTAAATAGTTTACAGAACAAACAAATGAGCCACTGTGAAATTTGTCTCTAATTATGAACATGCCATTATAAATCTTAATTTTGCGCCTGACAGCATTTGTACACAGGTCGGTTTTATTTTAACCTGCACAGAGTGTCCCAAGTACAGTAAAACAAATGCTGTATGTAATATTTTAAGACTGTTTATTATTCAGTGTAGTAATGGCTTTTAATGTGAGGGGACCATGTTGAGCGTATTGCACGTTTTCACTCTCAGTTCCTTGGTTCTTTACGCAGGAGCCTGAATTAACTGAGCCACTGTGCTACAGTTCCACAACCTAAGCATTTTCAAAAGAAAATCAATTACTGACACTAAGACGAAAGCGACAGGACCACACCAGTATCAATGTTGATGTTTTATGAGTTGTACAAAAATAACTAAACATAGCAGAGGTGAAATATACATCCCATGGCCTCAAAAGTAATAAACTATGGCCTTCCACACACCCTTCTCCTCTCCTCCCTTCAGGACACTCTGGGACGGCTGAGGATGTGATCATTGGCTTAGGTGATGTACACTATAATGGACATGACAAACCGGTGCGGTCAGGAAAATAACATTAGTTCTAGTTATATATATTTATACATATACATAGTTATATGAGTAAATTATTTTTTCTTTTCTCCCTGAGCACATCAAAGTGCAGTTTAAAGAATAAAATTAGATCGTGAAGACACAGTGGAAACACACTCACACAACTGCTTCATTGTGGGCCTTGCTCACCACCAGAGCTATCTTTCGCTCAGCTTCCTTCTCCAGGCGAGCCTGCAGGGATTTTTATAAAAGTAATTCACTGTTCCATCGGAGCAGATCTATGTCACAACAATTTCACCACGTCCTCTGTCATCATCTTATCACAACCGTATGGGTGTGACTGGGATCATTTTAGATACCTTTTCTTTGAAGAACTTGTATTCCATTTTGTTTAGGTTTTCCCTGTGCTCCTTTTCAGCAAAATCCATGCTTTGTTTTATCTGCAGAATAAAAAAGTCATGGATACCGGTAGCATTTGAACTCCTGGACAAAAAGCATGACCGTGGTTCTATAGGCATACTCACCTCACTGAGCTCCTGCTCCATTTGGGCTTTCTTCTTCTGAAACACCTTAATTTTCATCATTCCGTCCTGGATCATGTCAAAGTCGCTGGATTTCTTTCTGAACAGTTCTTTCATCTCGTTGATTTGAAGTGTGTAATCTTCAACCTGTTGAAACCAACCTTATAATTAGAAGCACAAAATGAAACACATTCCACATATTAAATGCAGACCAAGATTGTAAAAATGTATCCACTAATCTATATAATAGAGCTGCTGCAAAGTTCCCATAAGTGCAGCTTGTATCAGTTTCAGGAAAGAGGATTTTTGTCCCAAAGTTCAAATTGGCCACACTTCTTTGCAAACCAACTTTAGGCACAGATCAGTCGGCCTGAATACCTCAAGATGCTACTGTGAAGAAGCTACTCTGAGCAAAAATGTGACAAAGTGACCAAAGTCATGAGAAACTAGCAAAACATGCACCCACAAACATGCACATGATGACTAAATGAGAGGTTATCAACCATCTGATTACAACTCTGGCCCTAATCGTTATTCTTCAGATATCTCTGTATACGTTCATCTACATCAGTGCTCCTCTCTGCACTATTTACACAAGTTGGGTTTGCATCATATGAAATTTTCACTCTCTGTGGTTTATCGAATCATGAGCTTAAAAATATATCCACCCGTTTTAAGTCAACAATGATTAGTGATGCACGCTTGTCCTCTTGCTGTGAAGTAACTGCTTTGGGAAGTTTTTTTTATAGAGCGGAGATTTGGATCACTAAATATCTCAACACTAAAGAGTTTCATCATGCCTCTCCTTAGACAAAAGCCAGGCCATTTACGTTCTCTCTGATGGAGTAGTTTCCATTAGCTAAGTCCATTTTCAAGATGAACTATTTTATCACCTCAAAATGAGAAACATGTCTTGAATTCACATCTTTAGAGTCAACCACAGGACAGTATTTTTCCCCCTAAGTGGTCATATGTGACAGTTCATGTCATACATGTCTAAAATTGGGGTGTTTCAAGTTGGTCCAGACCATGCCTCTTATTCCTTCATCAGACACTTATTGGACTCTGTTTTACCAGCATGAAGTAAGAGCTGGAAGATTGAAAACAGCTGCTAGCAACAAAAAAAAAAAGAAAGAAAGAAAAGCACATGATTTTTTTTGTACAGTCAAGATTCTTGGATTTTGTCATTCTAGTTTGATAGCTTGATCTTTAGGGACCAATAGCAGAGGTGAGGGCAGGAGTCACAATAAGAGCATTTGGTGTATGTTATGTAACTATGACTGGTTTTTCAGAGAGAAGCTCTGTGTGACATGTGAGGTATGGTGAACACAGCAGGATCAGCAGTGCCACTGCCTGTTCCCGACCGAGCTCTTTTAAATTATGTTTTTTTTTCTGTGGCCACTGACATGGATTAAAATAACGTTAGACCATGTAACTCGGAATGTGAGGGTTTGTTTTTTTTGTTTTATGGTGGCTTTGTTTGGTTGTTGTTTTCTTACATAATAAATGTCAACATAATTACACACAGGACAGCTGTTAAAACACAGCGCAGCACATTTTTGAGATGCTACAGGTTGCACTCAGTAAATCACACTATAGCCTAGTGTTGTACTCTGGTTGTATTTTACTATGAACACGCTAGCTTGTGCATGTTTTGTGGACCGACGTTGCTTTCCTTTTCTTGTGGCTGTGTTTTAAATGAACTCACCAGTTTGTTTTGCTTCTCACGTGCGAGCGCCTCTTGAATTTGCAGGCTTTTCTGTAGCATATTGATCTGTTAAAATAAGTGGCAGCTTGTTAAAACAGACAAGACCGACCAGGCCTGTCAGTCTGTGGTCATTCACACACCCCTCTCTGACCTTCTCCTCTTTGGCTGCGGCCTGTCTCTTTAGAAACCCGGTCACATCGATGGTGTCCTTCTCCGAGCGGTACAGCTGAGTGGTGAGCTCCTCGTTCACGCGCGCCAACTTCCGGCATGACTCCCGGTATTGCACGAGCGACTGGTCGGTGACCTGTAACCTCAGCTCCCACAATGCAGCGTTCGCTTTGGCTTTCTCGATGTCGGACTCTTTGTCCAGTTTGGACTCCAGCTTGCCGTCTTTTTTGCCTTTCCTGGGGTCAACCGTGTGACATTAGTTTGGACGTCAGGGCAAGAAAACAAAAGAGAGAACAAATGTAGGCACTCACCCAGCCTTCGCCCTCTTCACCTTGCTCACTTTCTTCTTCGGCATCACTGCTACTTTGACCGCCTGAAGTACGACAAAGAACAAGTCTATGCTGCCACAAGGAGACGGAGGTGCACGGTAATTTCTTAAAGTTGGCAAACTGTAACACTGACAGCTAGCTACTCTGCTGTCAGTGTTTGTGTAGTGCTGTTTCCATAGTAACAGTTCATATTGTTACTAAGGACAGGTCACATTTCTCTGGCGTAGGTGTAGGACATATGGCTACCTACTGTATATTTAATACACACAGCGCTCTAGGATAATGTCCTAACATTTTGTCAGTTATGTCTGATATACATCTTAATATGTGTAAACAACAACAACAACAACAACAACAACAACAACCTATTACTTAGAACGCTGTTTAATTTGCTGAACATGGCCGACAGCATTGAAACCTCCTCCACTTCCCTGTCATTGCTCCAGGCACCATCCAGCAGGCCTAGTCTAGAGCTAAAGTGATTGGTTGAATATTTCATCAGTCAAATCAGCAGTTACTTTAATTAATGCTGAGTTAAAATGAAACGCATTTTGGCTAATGTACTATTATGTAACATTAAAAAAAATGCATGGTGTGGCTAACAGTTCACTCAAGGTGCGTTCACCTGAATTTAGAGCTGTCCACCAGTCAGTCTCTAAGTCTGGGAGTTAGTGACCAGTCAGATAATATTAATGTGCAAGTTCACACTGCTGTATTTGTAGTATTGATATAGTAGTGTAGATGGATATTGGGAATAATTGTGCATTGTCTCTTAACAAACTGATAAACTCTATGCGAAGAGTGATGTCATTTTTGAATAATAATGATAAACCAGATAATTATGATTTAAAAATAAATAAATAAATAAATATTGACGTAAAAAGGATATTTTGCTGATCAGTGATTTTGTGGTATCACTAATGTTTTGACCACAATGAGTTTACTTCAAATGCACAACAGCACAGGTGTTGCCTATAACATTAACAAAGCCTTCACAACTCTAGCACCCTGAATCTAGAGCAGCTAAATTGAATTCAGGTGCTGTTAGCTCTATTATTTACACTTGCTCATTTCTTATACTGATATCTTCATCATCGTATACATAGTGAAAAGCTTAAACATACTAAACCGCACATCTGCCCCTTATATTCAAAATGTACCTTTCTTCAGTCTTGGAAAATATCAGAAAATTATACAAGGTGAGGTCCAACCAAGAGTCCAAACCATCATATATTAAACTTATGTCAGTTTCAACCCTAATAACTGTGACAACATTTTAGACAAGATCACATGTTGACGGTTTCTTTTCTATCTGTTGGCTAATTGATTAATTGACTCAGAATACTATTAACATTCAGAATACTGTTGGGCTGGAATTCAAGCTTCTCTCACTCAGTAGACTATTGTCACCAGCTTCATGCAACTGTTTTCATTTTCCTCATTGACATTCATTTTTATATCATTACATTTACACATTTGACAGATAGTTTTATCGAAAGTAAGTCACAAGGGAGGGACATCACTAAAGCTTTAGTGGCTGGTGGCTATTGCTTCTTTTAACGCTTGGTGGCAGTTTTGTGTTATAATTGATAAACAAATGACTGTGACAAATTATAAGACGCAGATGTCTGTTCATGCTCAACAACCTCTGGACTGACACAGAACGGCTGTATTTGTCACTTGTCTTGTAATTACAGCCTTCTCATGCTGGGCTCTATCAAACGGGATCTGTTTGCACATGATCTCCTCCCACATGATGACATGAGATACATTTGGCTCTTGTCTGCAGTATTGTCCATGTTGTCCTGAAAAGAACTATGTGTTACTTGCTGCCATGCCCACAGTTGTTTTCTGCTGTAGTTATGGGAAAACCACTAAGATCAACGTAAATGCACTTGGCTTACATCCTCGAAGAAGCTCATCCAACCGAAACAATGTAAAGTTAGCTCAGGTCGTGATTCAAGCTCCAAAACCACTAAATTCTACCCATCATCATGTTCAGCTTTCTGCAGGAGCCCGGCCATGTAGATTGTTCGTCAAACGAAAACGTAGATATTGCAAAAGTGTTGGGTGTAGCTACTGTAAACTGAATCATATAGGGTCGCTCTCTGCACTGGCATCACGAACAGAGTTTGAAGACTAAATTTAAAGGTAATTACTATGACAGTGAGGAGAGAAAACTGAAATAACCCTGAGCTTTTCAAAGCTGTCATTATCACTGGAATTGTAATGACAAGGTTTGGGTCTCTTCAATGGACTTTTTGGGGTAGGACACCCACAAACATGGCATTCCTGAGGGTAACATTGCAGCATATTAATGATATATTGGACAGTGTAGATTACAAAGCTGGGGTCCCTTTTCATGCTTTACGGTTTCAGTTAACTTGAAACAAAATACCAAACCTTGTCTTGAAACTACTTCTTGTTCAAGACATTGTGCTTGTAATGTGCTGTGTCATGTTGTACACGGACAGGTTACGTACAATTTAAATGGTCGAAGTACATATTCTTATATCATTGATACAAGAGACGTAGCCTGTAGGTTTTTAGTGAGTTAGTTTGTTGTATGTTCTTAGTGAATATTCACAATGTGCGAAAGGGTCAACTGAAACTTTACTTGCAGTTGCCATTGCATCATGTTATGATGTCAGAATAAAGTAGGTGTGAGTTGAAAACATGATTCATGCACCAAATGCCCATATTGCATGCAGCTGTCAAAAGCAATACCTGTATTAATTGCTACATTAACCTCAGCTTTGCATGTCTCTGGACAGGACCAGCAAGAAATTAGGCAACCAACAACAATTTCAAATTGAACACACACTGCAGACGAACCTTGTCTCCCTTAAAATTTCTTGTTGGACATTTTTTATTCAGATTTTATTAGTCACATTATCACACTGTTAACATGTAACCAAGACATGTATGGGCACTAGTCAGTGAGAGGTCCTGCACATGTACGCTTTGATAGGGGATAAACGACCATTCTGGTGAGCCACAGGATTGAAAAAAGTAGCCACAGTATTTTGAAAAAAGGAAGGAGGAAAGAAAGTCCAATATTTTTAGTCCAAATTACAGTGTTGGAACAGTGCTTTGCACAGTCGAGTGTCCTGGGAGTGGAGTGGCATGGTGGGTGGACGCTGGTGCCAAGCCCCACCCTCCTCACATTGTCCTCTCTGTGGACTTCCTGCACTTTCTTGTGCCTGTCTGCAAGACCTCTGTCCTCCTCGTACCTTCCTGGACGGGCAGACCGTCAGCTCGCTTTCAGCCTCCGTTGCCTCCTGCACGAGATGAAACGGTCTCATGTGAGCTCATGTCAAGTCAAGGTTGGGACGGGGTCAGTTCCCCAGGGATGCCTGAATTGCTAGACTACTAGCGCCTCCTGTTTCAGATCTCTGTCGTCTTTCTGTTGATACAAAGTGGGTGAAAAATATCACAGCCCAGTACAAATCTCAGTTCATGTAAGGTCTCTGACTTGATGTGCCTCCGTCCTCCGCTGCCGGCGAATGTCTCTGCATCCTGCAGTTAAAGCCAGTAACTCTGAACATGACATGAGAAAGCATTAACTGATACATTACAGCATTGGTTTATGATGCCGTGCCAACCACCCACCTAAAGCAGAGAAGCAGCCACTCATGCTTTTCATGCATTCTCTCGTGAAACGTGCCTTGCTGCCCAAATATTTTTCCCTTGGAAAGCCTGTGGTTAACACAGGGATGAGTGGGAGTGAGATGATTGCTAACATTCTTTTAACTTTTATGCCAGCTGGAGTGCAGGTCACATTTGCATTTTTTAAGGTTGGTGAAACTGCTGCAGTGGATTTAATGCTGTGATTATTGCAGGATCATGAAGAGGAGGTTGAGAGGATTTTTATTATACCCGCACCATTCATTCAAACTACTGAACATGAGTTGTTCGTGGAGATGCTCTCCTTTATGAGGCCCAGGACCGAACGCCGTTTGAGTTTCTTTCTGTGATATTGAAAGACGAGCACCAGCGACTGTTCGCCAGCACCACAAAGGGTCCGTTCCATCTGAAGAAGCTGGAAAACTGTAATATTCAAGTTGCCACGTATAAAGCTGCAGTTATTAATTTCAAAACTCTACAAACTGTGCCTTTGTAACAGCTGAGAAGAAACTTACATGACTCCTAATTTAAACAGTGGCCAAATCTGAGCACTTGTCAAGTTGTGAAAAAGTGGCAGAGTGAAGGAATCTCTGAGTCAGATTACTATACAAGTCTTAAATACACTCATAAAAAGTATTTTAAGACCCTTTCTTTTGAATTTGTTCACTGTGGACCATTCATAGCCATTCATTTTGACTTCTTCATAAACCCCATTCTCCTTTCCTACGGGGATTTTTTTGGCTTCAGGGCAACCAGTAAAGATGAGGAGGGGAAAAAACATAGCCAAAAATAATTCTCCTCCTCCTCTTAAAAAAAAAGAAGAAAAAAAAAAGATGGGAAAAGCTGCTGGTAGGCAGGTAGTCCGTCTCCAGCTCAGCTCACAGGAGGGGGGACTCCTGATGGAGTTGGGATGGACCGTCACAGGATTGGTGGATGGCTGCTGTCGGTGTGGCCCTATGCCAAGCCCTTATGTCTTTATATACTGTAAACAGATGACCGGACAGTCCTGAGTGTGCATCGCATCCACTCTACCTCTCTCCATCCCCGCAGGGCCTCTCTCAGACTCTCACTCCAGCATCCACCGGGCTTCTTCTCCTCCTCAGCTCTGCTTCTGTTTTAAACTCCAGCTGTCCCCTCTCTCTGCCTGTGATAACGATGGCCACTCCGAGCCTGCTCCTCACTTTGTCCGTTTGGCTTCTGGCAGGGAGCCTCGTAACGGAGGCAACTTACTACCGGCACCACCGCTACATCCCCCATTTCTACCGCTACCGGGAGCACTCCGCCAACACGGAGAACCTCCTTCCTGAGATCTCCAACCCGGTGCGTGAACCCTCGCAGCCCGGCGTGCCGACCTACCCCGAGATCCCCGAAGTCTTCCACCCGGCGCCCGAGGTCATCCCCCCGATACCCGAGGCTTTCCACCCGGTGCCCGAAGTCGTGCATCCTGCACCTGAGCCGTACCACCCACCTGAGGTGTACCAGCCGGTCCCCGAAGCGTCATCACCCGTCAACACCAGTCGTGTTTTCCATGGGATCATGTTTGACGCCGGGAGCACAGGCACCCGGATCCACATCTATAAATTCATCCAGAAAGACCCTGGTGAGTGCACCGCTCTCCCTCTCTCTCTCCCTCTCTCTCTGTGTCTCTCCCCCTCCTTCCCTGCCACTGTAAACCAATTGCAGGGCTCTGCACATGCAGCTGGCTCCCACTCTGTCTGCCTGCTGTTAGGTCATTCACTGTGTGGTGTAAGGACAAGCATGCACTGGCAAAGTTCATGGGCAGTACAGTTTCTAAAAGCAGCCAAGGTGGACATTTAATTTCCCTGTCTGACTCAACTGAGTAAAACTGAAGCAGGATGTAGGTGAAGGGCTGCAGGCTAAATATCATGTGGTGCAAAACAAAAAGAAAAAAAAAACTATGCAATTACATATACTGAAGTTTGTGTTTGTATATTCCCAGATGTTATACTGTTACTTCTCTGGTTTATGATGTGTCTATACTGACTTCTGTCTGTAGTTGAGCTGCCAGTTCTGGACAATGAAATGTACCATGCAGTGAAGCCTGGACTGTCTGCTTACAAGGACAACCCTGAGGAGGTATGTGTGCACGTTTACACCATCCCTTGTTATGAATTATCAGGTATATTAGGGAGTTGTTCGCTGTCTGCAAACCACTGGGATTTTCTTTGGGTTGGGCTTATGTGATGTAAACACATCGTAATTACAAAAATACCTCCTGCTGGTGCCATCACCACTGCCCACTCCCGTCTGCTGTATTCACTTCAACAAGACGTTAATACGTGTTTGTTTGGTTTTGAAATCCCTGTCTCTCTCTGTTTTCTGATTGGTCACGTATGTTAATGCTGCCGTCTGTCCCTGGTTTTCACCTCCTCTGCAGGGTGGCAACACCATACGACAGCTGCTGAAGATTGCCAAGAAGACGGTCCCAGAGGAAGACTGGAGGAGGACCCCGGTGGTCCTGAAGGCCACGGCGGGTCTGCGTCTGCTGCCCGAAGACAAGGCCAGTGCTCTTCTGAAGGAGGTGAGGCACGTTTTCTCTCTGCCCTCAGACAGTTTGGCGCAGACACCACCCGTCCCGCCAAGGAACGGGGATGAGAAACCACTAAGTGCTTACAAGTGTCACAGAAAAAAAGAGAAGGCAGCGATTCTGCCCGTTCGGTGGCTATCATGTTGCAAAAAAACAGCTGTTGTGGGGTTGTGTGGAGTAACCATATTTGTCATTTAAAGTATTAAATCCAGGCTTGTGTTCCAGCCATGCTTGTGGCTGAGTTATCTGTCATTCTAACACAGACCAGTTTGACTGCCACAGTCTAGAGCAGATGATCCAGCTGTGTAGTTTATTATTGTGATTGTTTCAAGACGCTGGTGGTAGTAAAATCAAATGAAATGATGCTTAATGTTTTCTACAGGTCCGAGAGGTATTTGACGAGTCCCCTTTCTTTGTGCCAAACAACAGTGTTTCCCTGATGAACGGAACAAATGAAGGTAGGTGATCTGTTATTGTCCTGTTAGATATTTGTGCCGTACACAGAGCACTGAGATATTGTCTGTCTGGCCAGGTGTTTTTACTGCCTCATTCACTGAAGATGTATCAAACAGTGCTGCTCTCATAATTCTTTTTACAAGAGGTCTGTTACTACCTCATTGAGACAAATAAATATACCAGTGTGAGTCGCTGTCCCACGCCCAATAATTTAGTGTGATCCTCCACATCGCTTATTAAGACACCCTCACTATGTTGTGTTTCATCATAACTGTGTGCCATTCATTATCCGCACTTTATGAGTGCAATAACTTGACATCTGAGACAATTGTAATTACCTGGGCTGGTCTGCAGTCCTACATGTTAGACCAACAGTAGTGCTTTATTATCAGCTTAATGAAGGAGAACATGACTTCAGTTTGTTTATGTGAACCTGACTATGTCTGAATGGGAAACTGTAGCACAGGCCAGTTGTAATCGTTTCTCGGGTTTTTGCTAATGTAGACATTTTCACCCATGTGCTGTTTTAGGAGTCCTTGCCTGGGTCACAGTGAACTTCCTTACAGGTAAGACATTGCTTGTGTTTTGCTATGGTAGTGTTAGTGGTTAGGAGGCTCATATCTGAGGCTGCAGTGTACACAGAGGTCCGGCAGTGAAAGACTCTTGTCTCCTGTCTGAGGTTATGAGCTTGAATCACTGGCCACACTCAGGTTGCAAAAACAAGCAATATTCCCTCACATTTTTTCACACAGTCATGGCACCATCACATTTATTTTAAACATCAACAACCTTAAGCTTCCAAACCAATATTGTATTTGCCCTCTGGTTGGGCACAACATAATCTGTATGCGTGCATCCACCCAACACCAGAGGCTGTCACAGAAATACATTATAGCTAACACTCAAGACACAAGACCACACAGTATTGTACTGTTTGTTGCTCTGATGATTAAATCTTATCATATCATAAGCCCTTCATCCAGTGTGATGAGTTTAACCTTGTGCTTATTTGCTGTAGGTCACTTGTACTCCAACACAAGGAGGACAGTGGGGATCCTGGATTTGGGTGGAGGATCTACACAAATCACATTCCTTCCTAAATCAAAGGTAAATTATTTGATATGGTTATTTCTCAATATTCAAAGATGTATAACACACAACTTAACGTATGTTGTTCATCCAACAGAAAACAGTTCAGACTGCACCCTCCAGTTACATTGCTAGATTCCACCTGTTTAACCAAACATACCAGCTCTACACACACAGGTAAATAACAAAGATGCTACATTCTCTGTGGTTGTGTTTTGCTCATGGACATTAAGTTATTATTATTTTGTAGAGTAAAACACGATTGTTGATCTAGAAACTCACCATAATTGTGTGTCACCATCACGTAGTTACCTTGGAAATGGACTGTATGCGGCTCGACTGGCAACTCTTGGGCACTAGGAGCTGATGGTAGAGTATCTACAACCTTTTTCCAATTTCCCACTGGCACTCATTCTTTCTTAAATGTTGGAAGATGGGAAACAGTTGTTTGTTTTCCCAGGTCTGGATTGGAAAGTCTTCACTAGTTCCTGCCTTCCGAAAAAATTCAGAGAGGATGTGACTTTTGGAGGAACCACCTACAAAGTTAGCGGGATTCCAGACGGTAAGATAAAAGCACTTTGAGGTTTTGATTGACTTCCCAGTGCCTTGGAAACAACCATCAGTGCATTCCTTTCTTTTCTCTGGAGCACAATAGAGTACAGTATGATACAGCCTCACATGAGAACATTTATCCGCTGAAGTTCCTGTAACCTTGGCGCCAAACGCATGTTTTGTCATACTCTCTCTCTCTGTTTTCCCTCTTGAACAATTATACTGCAGTCAACCTTGTATTTAAACGAAAAGAAAACTGTCAGTTAACTTCACAAATAAGGCAGTCACTCCCATACCACAGTCAAGTAGCCAAAAGATGCTGGGCTTGTCCCTGAGTTGTTATTTTTTTTGTGTAACGAGCGGCTTGATCTGGACCGCTCACAATTATGTGGTAAAAATAGACAGCGCTAACTGCCGCTCTTGTCAGCACATGGTTTTGCCGGTACAACTGCCGGCACAGCTATGCCAATCATGGGACTGTGTGAAATTTGTCCCTCTGGGGCTTCCCTTGGTGAGCCCCCAGCTTCAACATGTGGCTGACCTCACCACCGAAGCTCCAGACTCTTCTGATTTCATGCCACCCATCGCTGCCTCCATGCACATTACATGGCTGTTTACGCCACACATTTCAACATTTAGTTTAATTATTCTGTTACAAAACCATATTTCCTGCCTTGTGTTTCTTCAGGCTATGCAGGCTACAAGCTGTGCTACTATGAGGTGATGAAGGTAATCAAAGGAATAGTGCACCAGCCGTATGAAGTGAAGGGCAGCAGCATCTTCTACGCTTTCTCCTACTACTTCGACAGAGCTGTGGAGTCTGGCCTCATCGGTGAGTGGGCCCAGACCAAAGAGTCACCTTCGAGTACCATTATCTCTCATGTTAAGTATCATCTTTTGCACAAAGTAGGTATTCAAATTACATGTTTGTTTTTTTTCCTGCACACAGATGGTAGTCGTGGTGGTGCGATTGAAGTTAGGGACTTTAAGAAGAGAGCCAAGGAAGGTAAGAGTTACATGTTATCTTCTCTAGGCTTAGATAAACTTGTGTATGAAACCAACAATCTTGCAAGTTATATATATCAGCCAACCACCAAATTCATGCAAAACAGTCCATGCT
This sequence comes from Caranx ignobilis, assembly GCA_021432705.1. Taxonomy (NCBI): domain Eukaryota; kingdom Metazoa; phylum Chordata; class Actinopteri; order Carangiformes; family Carangidae; genus Caranx; species Caranx ignobilis. The sequence goes on from MU269985.1 coordinate 10,829,104, forward strand.
CTAAACAGCAAAAGCACTGGCTTGTTTTTGCCCAAAAGCACTCAATGGTACAATGGCGCCAAATTGGCACCGCTTATGCTGTCAAAAAAGAATTTATTACAACAGTAAAGTGTAACCGATTATTTGCTAAAATGTGTTATGGAGGCAGATTGTAAGATAAATGTAGTTTATTATCAAGTAAATGTATGTCAACATCACTATAAAAGGTTTTAGTACGTTTAACTGATACACACCATGCTTATCGGTTCGGGTTTGTGACACTTGTAATGTCCGTGTCGAAGCAGATTTATAGCGAGAAGGAATGAGCTGGTGTGTTATATAAAGCTGTTTGTGTTGTGAGAACACTGTCACAAGTCTGGCTCAGGCCTGGCTGGCAGCTGAGCTGAAGATGTCTGTCTGGCCCAGGCAGGAGGGCACCTGACAGCCACACAACACCTGGGGGCTGACACATGCTGAACCAAATGCACACACATACACTGTGTACTAGGCAGCGCCACCCACCCGCAGCCTTGTGCTGACCCTCAGCCATCCTCCTCACACCTCCCTGTTTATTCAGCCAAACAAAACAGAAAGGTCACCTTTTAATCATGTAGCACAGGGGTTAGAAAAGCTACTCTTGTGTTGATACATGGAATGTGACTCTATTACATGATGCAACAAATGCTTTTTCAGATGCACGTGAAACCTGTGCTAATGTCATGTCTGAAACCTGTGGCTTTTTGTTTTTGCAGTGTGCAACAAAATGACCAAATACCGTGCTATCAGCCCGTTCCTCTGCATGGATATGACATATATCACTTGTCTGCTAAAGGAGGGCTTTGGCTTCAAGGACAACACTGTGCTGCAGGTGAGCAAATCAGAGCCAGGTTACTGTGGGCAGTGGATGTGGTAGAAACACACAATGTGAAAAGCTGCATGACAAAACCTTCACATTCTTGCTATGCAGTATTTCACAAGATTACAACAATTTTCGATCTGCATGACAGTAGGCGGTGGAAATTGTTTGCTCCTTTGTGGTTTTGATGGAATTCCTCCTCTGGCTCTGTTCAACAGCTCGCCAAGAAGGTGAACAACGTGGAGACAAGCTGGGCCCTGGGGGCAACCTTTGACTACTTCAGAAACCTCAACATCCACTAAGGACAGCTTGCTGTCGCTGCAGCCGGCACTGAGAGGGACAGTCTGCCACTGTGAGGCATCCCTTCCTCCATCCACCCGTCCGATCAGCCCGTCCCCTCACAGACACACCCGGTCCCACCACCATGCTCCCTCACCCACCGTGCCCCTCCTCTTTCCCTCGACCTCAGCACCCTGCGAACACTCCAAGAACTGTTGAAAAAGAAATCACTATATTTTTATAAGGCCAGCTATTTCTACTGTATGTTGAGCCCATAACTGGTGGGCTGACTTTATTTTTGTAAAACGTTTACATTTTTGATCCTTATGGGTGTCTGATCTGAAGTGTCTTTCTCACCTACCTGTTAAGTGTGTAGAGGGGAATTTAGAAGCAATACAACCAGTCATGGTATTTTGGTGCTTACTGTGGTCCTGGTGTGCACTGTACAGTGCAGTGGAAAACCTTTAACTTTAACTTCTTTTTAAGTCTAGCAGTAAATATCATACAGGACCCTAATTCATTTGCCCCTAGCCTGTGACAAGTTACATCGTTGGATCTCGAGCAGATGAAACCCACACCGCTTCTTTTCTTCAACTTTGCACATAACACTTTATTTGCAGATATTGTAGCTAAGACGTGATCAGATGCTTCGATGTTGACTAGAGAGTTGTACATATTCATCACTAATGTTAGATTCATCATGACTCAGGGGGGCAGAGAGAGAGAGCACTGTGGGGAGATGCCTCTCACAGACAGTGTTGTACAGCTTTTACAAGTATGAGGTTAATGCCTGTATTTTTCAAGTTTGGCCATTATTGTTTGTTTTGTCTAGAGTGGAAAAGACCTTATCAAGCAAAGCTAAATTGCAGGGGCCTCAGGTCTGAACTGTATATTAGACCAGCAAAAGAAAACCCTCTCATCAAGGGAAGATTTTGCATCCAACAACATAATTTACAGCCGTTAAATGCAACAAAAATGTAAACAGAAATTATGTTTAAAAAAAAAAAAAAAAAAAGTTTAACACTAATTATTCCTTCACTTGATGCTGGTTGCTCAAAAACATTAGAAATATTGAATTCTCTTTGTAATTTTTCTTGTGAACTGTACAAATATTTAATTACTGAAAGTTTTATCTAAAGTAGAGTATTTTAATTATCCTCATCAAATATTAACTCTTGGACTTTCTGTGTAGCTACTCTCTAAGCCATGCCTTTGCTGTCTTTTCAGTATTCAACATGTTCAATAACTACTGCTGTATATATATAATGTAAACTTATATTAGTGAATTACTTTGACAGGAACGACTTCTACATTGCGGAAACTTTATGCTGCACAGTTGCTCAGAAATGCCTCTATGTTCATCAGTATGGATAGCCTGATGATTGACAATATGTAAATTGTTTTTATTAAATCCAGTTGAATAAGAGTTTACTATACATGTATGTTTTAATAAAACATCAAAATGTGAACTGTGTATTGATCCGCTTTTTATGATCAACACTTTCTTTTTCATCATCTTTAAACACAGTTCATAAAGTGATTCATGACTGTAGAATCTATAGCTTCCTTCATGTGAGACTGAAGTGCTTCACTGATCGTGGGTGATATGTTACAATATGCCCTGGACAGCTACACAGTAGTGTGCTATTTGTTTAAGTGAATTTATACACCAAACCGCACAAAAAAAATCACAATAGAGTAAAATAAATCTTTATTATATTAGGTTTTTTTACAGTCACATTTTTCTCGCAATCACTGGAGATCCATCGACGACCACCCCATAATGAATCCATCACTTGCTTGCAAATGCGATGATCTGCTCCTGCAGAGACAAAAAGAGAGATCAGCTCAAACACATTGTAACCTTTGAATCATGCTTACTAAAGGCCTGTTACAAATGAGCCGTACAGCAGACCTCAATATAAGACCTGTAAAACCACACATCACATCATTTATTAGATGCGAAAAGAATAGAACAGAATGGAAAAGACGTCACGTTCAACTTTGCGCCTCCATAGTGAAATGCCTTTACAACCGGTTACAGTTGTGTTGGTCTGAATCACTTAGTAGGGAATAAAGCCCTTTCACATGAGTGGTCGGTAATAAAAGGGGTGTGAAAACACAAGCCAACACCGCTGTCCGCTGCCCCAGGGCCAGCCCTGCACCCCACCCACACACTTTTGGTAACACTAAATTTGGGGCTAAACTTAGATGCCATAGTAGTAGGTTCAGAACCCTGGAAATTATAGACACCGCTAAAGTAAAGCTCCGTGTAATCAGAAAAGAGGGTGGAGGGTGAATACAGAGAGGAGGCGGGGCTTAGGTTTGACAGGTGGTGGATATTATCTGAGCGATGTCCAGGTTCGCTGGGACGCACAGGAGCTCATGTCTGGAGGTAGATGCTAGTAGACGGGGAGCTTACTTTCAGTGCTGGGAGCATGTTGGTGGCCTGCAGACCCAAGGTGCGTAGGAGAACCACAGGAACGGAGTTAGTGGAGTAGAGGCGTTTCATGAGGTCAATGGCAGCCATCATGGGCAGATTGTGCCGCTGGCGCTCGGTTTCATACTCTAAAAGATGTTGCATTGCTCCTGCACAAACAAACAAAAACTCAGGGTTAAAACTGAGGGCACAGTTTAAATCCGTGTATGTCAGTCATATGTTTTCTACATTAAGTCACAGCGCTATTTTGACTTCAGAACATTCAACAGACGGAAAAATAAACACAATATCTCATAACAGGATTTCCATTTTTATGAAAAGCAACTTACATACAGTTCCTGGCAGAACAGGCAGAAAAACATCAAATAAATGTTGCCGGAAAAGCTGATGCTTTTTATAATTCACATCAACAGCATGCATTTCAGCAGGGGTTATGGAAAAGAGCTTAGGGGGAAACCACTACACTATAGTTGCAGAGCTTGCTTCTGTTTAGAGTTCACACTGACCCAGGTCCTTCCCGTTAAAGGCCGCCTGGCTAAGGAGCTGTGTGAGGCAAGCCACATCCCCAAAGCCTAGGTTGGCTCCCTGACCCGCCAAAGGATGGACACGATGGGCTGCATCCCTGTAAAGACAAACATATCCTCCACTATCCAAACACACACAGTGTACGACAGGCTATTTTTTATGCACACTGTAAAAACAAGAGGTCATTCCCTTACACGTGAAGGAGGGGATGTAAAAAATGAACAATTAACAGCACAAATGTGTTCACCTCATGTGCAGAATATAACTTTATGTAAACTATCTTACCCAATCAGTGCCACCCGGTGTCTTATGTACTCTGATGCGTGGCCCATGCCCAGTGGGAACATGACCCTAGTCTTTGGGCCGATTCCAGCCACACTTGGAGGGAGCTGTCGAGGTGAACCTGCGGACGGCATGATGGTCGACAGGGCGCCACGGAACAGAGAGCCAGCCGTCTCCATCAGCTCTGACTGGTTCTCATTATTCCACTGTCAGTACACGCACAGGCAGGGACAGAGACAGTCACAGAGAATGAGAAATGGCCAGAAGAGAGAGAAAACAGACATTATGCCTTTTGAGTGGACAAAGAAATTAGCTGACATAGGAGCAAAGCTGAACTCCAGGCCAGAGAAAGTGCTTTTTTTCCCCTCCCTAACTAACTGGTTTGGCAGGGCTTCGGGAGCTGGGCTAATTAAAAGAAGATGCCGGCCAGGCTATGCAGTTGAATTAGCTCTGTTTGAAAAACATTCCATGCAGTAATGGTCGACACTGGGAGACCACAGGTTTAATTAGCAAACCAGGCCTGAAACCAAACGTGACTCAACCGTGCTGACCCCGTCCATCAGCAGGCCCAGTAAAAATAGCCAGCTTGGGAAAAAGGAGTTTCTCCAAACATAAAAAAAAAATGGATAGGTATATCATTTTCAGAGTGAAATATTAGTATTGTATAAAGTGTGGCCAAAACAATTACAGTATTGTTTGTGTGAGTCACTGGAAAGAGTTCAACACGTGCGTAAGTCTATGGAGAACCCCCACCACAAAACAGTACACGGCTCACAAATACAGACATGTTGCACAAAAACGTTGCCTGGTGACAGATGTGGAATCTGACACGACGGCAGCTGTTTATCACGACGGTCAGACTTACGAAGGCAGAGTTGATGGCGTCGACAAAGCTCTCCTCATCCAGCTCCAGCAGCTCCTCGGCGAGCCGGTGGCTGGTGGACCACACCAGAGAGCTCTCTGTGTCCGACAGCTGCGGAGCACAGAGTGTGGATGCTGAAACTTCATCAAATGCTTATGTGACAACCAGATACATTGCAGCTAACAACCACTGCAGTAAATGATGTTGATATATTACCGGTAACATAGCAATGGGTCCTGTTGGGAGGAACCTCTGCCATGCGACATTGTTCTCCGTGGGCTGTCCAAGGCATAAATTAAATCAAATTAAATATTATACTTAAATTGTTTGCTGTTGTATGGCTATATTTTGGTTACATATATTGCACATAAAACTATTTATAATAAAGGCCACTGCTGGGAGGGTTTACTGTTGTCTGCATGCTGACAGAGGTGACATTAAAATAACTATAATAATAAAAACAATGAGTAAATTAAGTCAGTAACAGACAATAATGTTTGCTTCAATATTCCTGTGCAGTAAATATACATTATAAAATTAAGTATTAAGCATTACACTGTATGCCTGTGTTAAATGTGATACTCACTTCTGAGAGGTGTAGCACAGCGACAACAGCAGACTGGTCATAATTCCACTTGACTGTAGGAATCCCTAGTTCCCTCCTCACCATTGAGTTTGGTCCATCAGCACCAATCTGAAAAACAGATGAAAAAAAGGAAAATGGTAAAAAATGAAAAAGTAGAAGGAGAGAAGGGACGAGCACAGACGGAGTCAAACTGACCAGCAGCTTTGTCTGAAGAGTCTCTCCGTTCGCCAGCGTGACCTGGACCCATGGGATGGAGTCTGCGACGTGGTGGGGCATGGGCCACCTATACTTCACCACCTTGGACCTGTACTTCACTTGCACATTATCTGACAAGCACAAAGACATAGAAGCGGTTCAATGCAAAGAAAACAAAGCAGCGATCCTTCACATAAAATGGCAACTGCTGTGACTCTTTCACAACAAAAGATCAATCTTCGGTCTGTGTATGTATCATCAATCTAAATCAGTGCTTTGCCACTTTTTCCTTCAAAAAAAAAATGAGAGGATGGTTTGCCTGCAGCTAAAACAGTGGAAGATCTATAAACCACCTCATAAAACACTACTGGTTTTCCTCCCTGGCACATGGTAGCTGCCGAAGTTCACATCTGACAATCTTCTTAATGGTCTTGGCCTGCCACATTGCACTGACTAATAGTGTTTATCTACAAGCACACCACGCCACAGTTTCACACACGCTGCCAGCTTGTTGGATTTTGCTCGAAAACTGCTCATCTTCCCAAAAATATCGGCAGCTGGTCATCCTGAAACATGAAAGGATCCCGAGTTGCGCTGGCTCTCGCCGAGTTGGAACCAGACCCATCCGCAGAATGGCTACTGGTTCCTGAACACTGATGTCAAATATGGGTTTTCAGTGATTGGAGAGCAGGGTTACATTGAAAACAGCTGGTACAGAAGCATACTACTTAATGTAGTGCATCTTGAGCATAACAACACCACGAGAGGAAAGAGAAGGAGAGAGAGAGAGAAGTGGACAAATGGGAGGCACATGAGGCAAGAAACGTGCTGTAACCACACATCCGTTGTTTTGTGCAAAATGTTGAAAACTGTTTATAAATATGCCACTTTAACTGTCAAGAGTTCAGTTTTATTTGAGAATCTCACAAAAAAAAGTCACTAATGTCTGACAGCAACTCAGCACTCGACGTTGTCAGAGCCTTGGTGTCTTAGGAGGTGGCGAAAGCTCGGGAGCACATGGCAACTTTAAATAGGTCACTGGACCACTTCACGTGTCCTCAGAAGATGCCGGGGATCAGCAGTTCCCAAAATGTGAGGTTTTTATTAAAAAACGACAGGAAAAACACAAATGGCTCCAAGAGCTTAACTTGTCTTTAAAAACAGTCACCGGGAGAGAGAGTACAAATAAACAAGACCTGGGGAATAGGATGGAATAAATGTGGTGACATTAACTGCCAGACTCAGCATCCATTAAGCAGATGGAACAGGAATCAAGAGGTCTCACTGAGCTACTGCTGCTGCTGCTGCTGCTGCTGTGTGGGGGTTCATGTTTTAATCATAAATGCTGCGCTTACCAGACAGACAGTCCAGCTGTTTAGTGAGTGCTGCCACAACGATGTCATTCTCCACTATGTAGGCCATCTCATCCTGCAGGTTGTCCTTATCGAACGTGATCAGGGCGTCTGAGCAGGCATCCCAAACCTAAATGAGAGACCCGTTACGCCTGTGGTCTTCAAGTCTATCCTTTAATGCATCCTCTTTCCATATATATAGATGGGCAGCAAAGCGTCGCTTCATTGAGCTAAACACATCAAAGTTGTTAGTTGCTGTCGGAGGTTGGCACAGCCTTCATTTGTCAAACCCAGAGTGATGAGGGTCACCAGCACCCCTCTGCTGATTTCAGCTTAATGGAGCTCTCTGAGGCCGGGAGCCAAATGACATTTTGTGATGTGGATTTACACAAGAAATTTTTTGGAAACACAAATAACAAATGACACGTTTGTGAACATTACAGAGTAAGTCAATATTTATCCGCAACCAAAAGCGGAAGAATGAGATATAGTTTTTGGCTACTGTAATTCCAGCCTTGGAAGCACTGTTTGAGTTTAACATGAAGGGGGTGAAAAGTGTTTGTACAAGGTTAATCCTCTCCTGAGTTGTAGCTATGGTGACAGAACCCATCATTGTGCAGTAATATGCTGCTGCTCTACTTTTTCCCAACTTGCCATAAAGTAGGGGGATATACCTTACAGAAAACCACTAATGGCAGTGGGTTTGCAACTTGTGATAAGTGGTTGGGGAGAAAGATTTACTGAGACCAGCCCAAAAATTGTTTTGGTTTTGTTTAACGCAGGGTGAATGATGCAGCTAAGGGGAAGAATGAGTTGCTACTTTCTGTGTGAGAACTAAAAAATATACTTCCTCGCAACTTTATAGAGAAAAATCTGCACAAAATGAGGCCTTCATGGCAAATGCTCGGTTTGCCTCCTGTTTCGAATCTAAACCCTCAATGCCTACTGCACATTTAACATGCAAGTGTATTTTACTGCGTGGAAAGAATGTTATTTAGAGCTGACCTGCAGTACATACTTTCCAGTGCTATGGCTACAATGTATATGACTGAGATGCAACGGGCAAACAAGCCAAAACAGTGGTAGGATAGCGAAGGTATAATGGGAGAGGTACACTGCCATAATCACTGTAAAACGCTGCATGATGACATCTTAGGCCCAGAGAGAAACCCTGTGGTCGCGTGTTTGGTACGCAGAGACCACATCTTACATGAGGGACTGAGCCTGCACCCACAGCCGTAAAGCCGGTTCACGTTGCAGCAAACAACCACTCTCCTAATCTTTCATCTTCTCCCCGTTGTTCACATGAATCTTCATAATTAGAAGATGTGGGGCATGAGTACCAATTTGAAAATGTCAAAAATGATTTATTCTTCATAGAGAAAAATGGCTTTAATAAATAAGACTTGGATGTTCAGAGAGCGATGCAGTTCTCTGAACAACCCTGGGGATGGACTTTTTTTTTTAAACTATACCTTATGTTTTTAGGCTTTCAGTGTGCCACAGAGCCGGCATAGCTACTGAAAGGCATAAATTTTACAAAGGAATGAACAAAATGCATGTTACATGAAACCACTGTTTGCCATTTTAATGTGAACAATTACATACCATATACATGATTATATGATACTGTATTGTGTTGCTTGTTCATTACGCTGAATGACTGAGTAGAAGCTGAGTGTCACAGATTTTTCTCTCCACAAATTGTATGGTGCTATGATTGATGGATGACAGAAATACATACTGTATGCCAGTAAATTAGAAAGTCTGGAGGACATGCAGAAAAAATCAAGTTGGGTAACGGAGAGATTCTGGGATGCTGTTCAGTGCTGCAGAAGGCTGCAGATTTTATTTTCTTTTGTCTTGAAATAACACTTTTCTGAACTTTTGACTTGGCTGCACAGCAGTACATTCTGTACTGTACTTTGCAAATAAAAAAAAGCAAAAGCAATAAAACATAAGAGCACAGAAGGTTAACATACCTGCATTCTTTTATAGGGCTTGCACCTCATCTCTGTGATGTGCGCCCACGCTCCAATACCTGTATGTGCAAACACATCAAAAACAATTACAACTACTAATTCAATGCAACTGTGCACAACAGTGTATTACACATAATCCTTACTATGTTTTAAGTGAAAGTATGTCAAATAAAGAAAGGTATGATTAAAGGTAAAGGTGACAGAGAAAGGTACCCTCTTCACTGCCATGAAATAATGCATATTATGAAATGGTGCTATAAGAATAAAATTAAACTGAATTGAACTGAATTCAAGACATCAAAAAAAAAAACATAAATTCTGTTAATCATATTTTTCAGAATGAAAAAAGACAAATGTGCAAATGGAAAGTGCATTAGATCAAGTCTGAGTTGGACAGGGCTGATTTTGTCTGCACTGTGACCAACAGTCAGGTGTGAATCTAGTGATGTCAATGTGGTTTCCACTGTTCAGGAGAATGACTCAAAACCCACCCATTAATAAAACATTTATAAATGTTTAAAGGAGGGAATAAAGTTGTGGTAAACCTGACTATTGACTCACTATTGACTATCATGTGATGAGATTACACTGAAACGCAAAATATTACAACTTTAGCCTACACTATTCAGTTGGAGATCTGAATTATTTATACAATAAGATGATAAACTTCTGGACCACTGCAATATTTCTGATCAGATTAAGGGGATAGCACTGTTAGACAGTTAATAGTTCAAAATATTTCAACAGTATTTCAGCAGTATTTATTTCAGGTGTTTACGCAAAACTTTATAGTCTCTGTGTCTCACTTTAAAGATTATAATTATCTGAAAATATTATCATAGTGTACTGGGCCCACTGCAGAGATGCTGTAATTGTTACTGTCCATGCTTTCATCCCTGAACTGTTCAGATAACCACATGCTGTGCTTGATGTTATTTTAGGACATGAGGCAGGATAAATGTGGATGGACTTAAGTATTTAACTATCAAAGTAATTGCACCTAATGATTGTTGTCTGCATAATTCTATGCAATAACAAAACACAGAGGTCTGAATTGATATTCATATTCAGCTATTTCTCATGTATTTTAGACCTGAGACAGTAATTTAGGATAAAGAATATGTTTCACAGACAAGTCTCTCAATCTGAGCTAAAGTTACTCTACCTGGAATCCCTGACTGTCCCTTTCTCTCTCTTTGTCTGGCTTCCTGATTTTATAATCCTGAGAGAAATACCTTGAAATACAAAATTGGGCTGTGGAAAAACTTAACTACCACCACCTAACCACCTCAACTATGAAATAATTATGTCAAGAGAAATGTCAGCTGACCGGGTGAAGAGGTGAAGAGGAAAAACTGAGGTCAGTTATGATCCTTGCTAAGCCTGGGTGACTGGACAGTGTCTGATCCCTAGCTTACCTTGTGGGAGTCATTCACTAGTCTGGCACCACAAGCTTCCCCCAGGAAGGGAGCTAATCACCATATAAATAACTTTTTGTTTTTTTCCTGTCAGTGCAAACACAACAAAATCTGCTGTTTCTTGGTGTTACACTGTTAAAGGGGATACTGTACCACTGAGGAGTGTGGCAGAGCCTGGACTGATGGAGCTGACTCTGGTACTGTAGGTGTCTGGGACCTTGTCCATCACTTTCTTGTTGCCTGCTTCAAGCAGCAGGATCTTCTTACCCTCCAGGTTGGGGTCCATACCTGTTCATAGTTGAATGTGTGAAAGAAATCACAGCACATATATTAGAATGAGTATAAACAATTATACCAGAGCAGACTGATCTATTAGAATCTTGTGGTACTGACGTCTGTGTTTATATTTAGGCATTTTGCACCATCTCTCCTCTTACATAACACCATGAAATTAAATTTTAATCAATTGCAGGATAACAATGGCAAGTTTTATGCAGCTCTACATAGATAAAGCAGGTTTCAGTGAATGAAAACAGCACTACTTTACACTGACCTGTAACACTGCCTTTTGTTTTCACGTGAACAAGTTAATAATAGCTACCTAACACATTAAAAGGTGGTGACTGAGCACTCTGAGGGCATCACTCACCCAGGGAACATGCCATTGCAGATCCAACCATCCCTCCCCCGGATATAATAACATCATAAACGTCTTTCTTGTCAGAATCGTCCCCATGCTCTGCACACACTAATCCTCTTCTGATGATATTTACAGCAGATACATGTTTGTCTGTTATAAAACACCGGCCAAGTCCGTTACAGGCCAGCGCCGCCCTTGAGAGCTTGTGCATTGTTCAGTCGTCACCCTGTCTTCATAAGAGACAAGCCGCGAATCAAAAAGGTGAAAGCAGTCCAACTCCGACGTCTGGATACTTTCATATGACAACCAGACAGTTGATTCCCCTTGAATGTGTCCTAATAAGAGCAGCTGTGTAATCCTGCCATGTTGTGTTGACAAGCGCTCCTGAGGAAGTACTTCCGGTTTCCCGTCCAATCACAGAAGACGTCCGTCACAGCCAGCGCTGCCGGTTCTGTCCACCGACAGTGCTAATGCTACCAAAACGGACGGATGAGTGCAAGTGGAGAAGACTTGCTTTATTTCAAGTGTTATATTAACTCTCTGTCTACTTTATATCAACAACAGAGAGCTTAAGTTTACGCTAAAAGCTGAACTGCATCTCCTCAGCGACGAGTTTGGACGCCGCTTCGACAGAGAAATACTACTTCCTGAAACTCGTTTTTTTCCAGGTTGGAGGATCATTCCTGCTTTTAAGTTGAATTTCGTCGCTATAACATGCTTTTAAGAGGGATAGAATGGATAGCGTGTTTATATAAAATCATAGATGTAGATTCATATTGAAATTGTATCTTAATTAGCCTTAAATACGTGTCAGTAAATCTACATCACGCACTGTTGTAGGCGCAGATGTCTGGTTACCATAGTAACCCCTTTACACAGACAAGAGTGGAGGTTAAGTTTGAAGTGTGCAACTTTTTCAGTCAGTGGCGTAGCATGATATATCGTTAAAACACTATTTAATGTGATGAAGTTTTTGACCACTCATTGATAGTATAGTATACAGATGCTCCAGTAAAAATAACAATAGCTCGCTCATGACTCTTCCAGTGATGACACACAGTGTCGGTTCAGCTTTTAACCTCACCAGAGGTAGTACCAGGTATCCCTAGTGGAAAAAAAAAGTGGAGTCAAGTCAAGTCGAGCCGAAAAAGAGCCAATAGTGTACACACAGTGTATTGTGTACGTAAACCAGAGGCAGAAGTTTAGATTTTGCATTATGTTTCATTTCAGAATATTTACATTGTTAGGTCGAAATTGCATATTGCAGCTGGTACAGATGGGTCTGACTTTATGATTCTATCAGTATGAAAGTAAGACTAGCGTCTGCACTTCAGTGGCCTTTTGATTATTGTATGTGAAATCATTACACTGCTGATACTAATGCATCAGTGTTTTGTTCTGGAATAGATAACTTAAACATAAAATGGAAACACTGTAAAGTAAAATGCAAGCACTTCAGCACTGTGCTAAGGCACCCTACCCGAACAAACATCACATTTTCTATTATAGTAACATAAGTAACATAGTTTAAAGCAGGGAGCAAAGCATTTATGACTTTTGTTAATGCTTTACTTTACTCTCCTTGTTTTTGTTTTTTTTTTGTCAGACAAACATGTCAAAGGTGGAGGCCTTGCTGGAAGATGGACTCAGATCAGAGTTGATGCTTAAGCAGCAGCTGAAGACCCTGAGTGAGACCCTCAGCCAGCAGCTGCAGGAGGCAGAGAAGAGACAGACAGAGGAGTTGGAGAGGAGGATTCATCAGAACAATCTCCTGTCAACAGATACACAACAAAAGTCTAGTGATGAAAACGAAGTGAACTGTCAGACCAAGTGGGTATTCTCTACTGTCTTTTATGTTTTGTTTTGGCTATGACACCCCCATTTTACATTACAAGAACATTTTACAATTTTTTTTCAGTCATGTACGAACCAGGTGGTCCATCTCCACATCTGGCCTTACCTCTGACAAAGAGACATCTCATCATCCTAGACGGTCAGAGAGGCCCAACTCATCTTCTGTAGCCTTGGTATCTTCAACAAACTGGAGGCATTGCTCTGTCAGGACTTCCCCATTGACTCCAACCAAAACACATCTATGTGAACAGGCGGCATCACTTAAAACAACACAGATGAGCAAAGAGGAGGAGGCCGAGGCTGAATGTCAGAAGAAATTTAGTGCTGTCCCAGTCCCCAGCTATGTCAGCCAGCCCCTCTATCAGAAGGTGATGGAGCTGAGAGAGAAGGAGAGAAAGCAGGGTCATGAGCAGAGGAAGAACTTCTTACTCTCCATACAGAAACCATTCAGCTTCCAGGAGAGAGAAAAAGAGAAAAGGGAGAGGCTGATAACTACGTTAAACCAAGTCTCACAGGTTCAAAAAAACAAGATTCCTACTCTAAGAAAACATAAAGTAGAAAAGGGCGCACTAGATTCTGATTTAAAAGGTGGGTTGATTGATTTGTTTTTCTCCAAATGGGATGAAGCTGGCTAGTGGAGTGTATGGTACCATAGACTGCCGGTTTAGGATGTTACAGGCCAGTGTTCCCCCACTTTTTCTGCCTGGGAAATTGCATTTCTAATCAGATTGTTCCATTTTCTATGATTTAAAATTCATCTAAATGAATTCCTAATGGAAATAATTGTTAATTACAGCCCTATATTAAATCCATTTGTTTTTCAGACTTTAAATATTTCCTGAATTAATTGCCTGTAACTAATTAACTCGAACCAAACTCTTAATACATCTAACTGAAACCATTTCATATTGAATACATATATAAAATGCTTCTACTGCACTTAACGTGGTGGCATGACTACAGCTTCTGCCTTATCTGACTGTGATTCTGCACAGACCAGGAGGAGGTGTGCAGACCAGCGCAACAGGAGAATTTCACTGCATCCTGCAGCCCGAAAATTCGCACTGCTGAGCGCACCAGAAAAGAAAAGCTCGATTTCCTGGACAAGAAGCCAAGCTTCCAGCCCAAAATCATCCATCAGGCCCCTGACTTCAGCAGGCTGCACAAGGCCTTGCAGACAGAGGCTCTGAGAAAAACACAGAATAAAGGAGTGACAAAGTGTCAGCCCTTCTACCTCAGGACATCAGCTCTCCCAGCGAGGCAAAGCAGGATGAGCCCAGAAAACACAGGGGTAAACACTTTCATCTCCTCAGATGTTTTGTTTGCTTTGTTCAATTGTTTCATTGGGGTTTTTTTTTAGTTGCTTTTAGTCTTTACAATGCAGCTCAATGTAATTACTTCTCAGAGTATCACATCAGTAAACATCAAGGACAATGTCTGTGGTCATGAGACAGTTTTTCTTAAGGAGTTACATAAGATGAAGAGATCCAGGTCCAGATGGGTTCACGTTGAAGTTCTCAATCACAACTTCAGAAGTTCTCTGTTTGATGGATGGTTCAGGACACATCGATCCACCGCTTATCAAGTCAATACCCATCCATTTTTTAAGGTGGGCTGGAAACCATTAAACGTGTTCAAAAAGGTCTGTGGCAGTTATTGTTGCACTAAATGCACAGAAACTGGCCCAGGGACAGATGATTACCCTGCAGCGATTGTATAATGGTCCCTTGTGTATTCCCTCAACACCCAGAAGTGTTTATATCATCAAATGTGACAAAGAGATTTGAGCAGGTTGCATTTATTTTTGTTTTTTATGCCTGGGAGCAGTTTGTTTGATGATAAAAGATTTATAGTATGGTTTTTGTTTTCTATGTCCTGTGTGTATTTTTTAGGTGGCTCTGACCACTTCCGTCAGATGTGGAAGTTATTTAAGATTTGTACACAAGGCCACCAACAAAGACAGAGCGTTCCCTTCTCCCTCTATGTCACACTTTTTCTACCTTGTGATTTATGAATTTTAACCCAAGCTCCACTTCTGCAGTACTTGGTATACTTTAGAAACATGTATTTCTTCACTCATTTCCCTCAAATAGCAATATATTTATGAGCTTAATCACGTATTTCCCATCAACAGTCCCATTCATTCAGTGGAATTTATCATCATAGAGTAAGATTAATTATAACGAATTAAGTCAGAATATCTATGATTGAAACTTGAAGTTTCAAGTGGTAAGATGAACTTTGTAATCAGTGAAAGTTTTTCTCCACAAACCCATATGTTTTGTCTACTGGTTGAAGAAATTTCTAACTTAGTTTAATTCATGCAAAATGAAGTCAACCAATACAAATTCTTTTGATTTCAGCAAGGAAAAATGTTTTTTTTTCTCTCTTTAACAGGAGCCAACAATAAGTCCACTCAGTAGAAGCAAGTCACTTGGGGCCTTAACGTCTCTGTCCACGGACACACTCCCCTTGTACATCACAGATTCTGTGAGGAAACGCTGCATGGCCATCAGGTAAACTGGAAGTTTAGTTCCTTTAGGAGTTTTTCTATTCAAAATGTCTGCACACTAATATTTGGATCTACTCATTTTACTTTTACAGAAAGTCAATGGAGATGAGGGATAGTAAGAACCAAGAGAGTGCAGACTGGTTGAGGAAGTACCAGATGAGGTCCCAGGCCATGAAGAAGACAGTTGCCCTCCATGCAAAGCTGCTGGACCCACACAGCAGCTTGAAGGAGGTGAATAATGAGAAACTAAAGCTCCATATGTGAGTACTGGTCAAAAGACACAATTCATTGCAGTGTTTTTCAGCCTTTGTGACTCACATCACAACAACCACACACACTTGCCACAGCAGCTCAAAATATAATCTTCTGTTTTATGAAGGGCGGCTGACCGACAAAGGACAAGAGAATACATGAAGGAGTTACGGAACATGAAAGCACGAGTCAGTGAACGACCTTACTTGTTCGAACAGGTGAAACAGGTAAGTGACACAAGGCTTGTGCATTGCATCGTACTGTAAAGCGACATGCAACTCCAGTGGGAGTAACTTTGGGTTTTAACTGGCAGAGAAATGCAAAGGCTCAAGCAGAGCAGACATACAGGGAAAAGCTGAGGAAAGCTGGGTGTAAGGAGCAATTTGTTGAAGAAAATGGAGCAACAAGTGAAGGAACATCAGTCTCGTCTAGATCCGAGGACGATGCAGACGTGAATAACCACAGCAATGAAACTAACGTTCATAGCAGGTATGCAGAGTGAGAATTTTTAGCAAGTTTTGTTCATCCACTATGTAATCCCACTGTGTCCGGTAAAATTATGAATAGCACTGCTTCTGCAGAGCCAAGGACTTCATGTGGTTTGGTCATATTACATTACATAATTTTCTGAGTTCACCCTGCTGTCTTTCTGCGAAGAAAAGACAAATAACTGCAGCCAAGTAAAAGTTGGATGTAATTACAATATAGCCGTTTTCTAACCCAACATGTCTGATTTAGGGAAGAAAATGTAGACGACGGGGAGAAAATTGAAGATGTGGAAGAGGAGAGCGTGAAGTCCAAAGGGGAAGAAATGCCATGATCAAAAAGGTTCAGGCGGCACAGAGTTTTTTGTGGCCTCTCCACCAGAAAACAACACTGTCCTCAGAAATGATTCATGTCACGGCTAACTATCCGCACCAAACATTTGATAGTTTAAGATGTGCAAACCATAAATTATGAAATTACAAAACATCTGGATTTTGCAGTCTCAAACGTTAGGGATTACAACTGGAAGAAAATAAAACTTTATAGAACTGTATACGTTTATATGTAATTAATATTTTTATATGCTTTGAGTTTAACACTCTCACATGTATACAGATCTGTGTAACATTTCAAGCAGATTAAACTGGAAATAAAAAGGCTACTTTTGGTTTTACGACAACAATTGTGCAGAGGAATATGAAGACTGTAATTTCAGGGATGATGAGCACTTGGTAACCAGAATAAACAGTTCAAAAACAAAATTAGGACACCAGCTGGAAGTCTGACATTGATTTGATTTATTTTAACCAGCTTGAGGTTTTGATAGCCATATAAAATGAATTATACTTATGCAGTGAGATATTGTACCTGCTACTGTTCTTAGATGTATTTTATTTAGTTTACTTAAAAATCAAATAAACATTTTACTGTAATTGGGCAGAGCCTGTGAGGACACCAGGCGTCTGACATGTGCCTTTCTCTGACATGCCTGGGTTAAATCTTCCAGTTATTCCTACTGCCACTCTGCCACCTAAATAAACAGCCCTCACTGCGCCTCTGCATCCACACAGACTGGTTCAGAGGTCGAGTCTGGGCCCACAGACCCACATCAAATGCTCGTGTTGTTCCGCCTTCACTGTTTGCTCATCCTCAGGCAGTTGAAAGATCATTTTAACTTACAAACCACATGGGAATGTCTGAATAAGTAAATAATCATAATCAAAAAGTCATCATGGCGACCAGTACATACCATATGGTTACTTTTTGTAGGCTAGTGGGTCACATGTTTAAGCTGCTGAAGTCATGAGCTCAGCGTTAAATATCAGTTGAAATCACACAGCCATCCTTTTTTAAATAACTCTACTGCCGTCTTATGTTTAAAATGTACCATGCAGATAAATGCCCTCAATATTACCAACAATTATGATCCATTTTTTGCTTCCAGACTGCTTTTCATGCAGAGAAATGCTGACTGTCACTGTCTTCAATTTGGCTGCCAGGGTGCTCATTAAATATGATTAATTTTGCATAATTACAAAGATAGGAAAATTTGATTGAAATGTTGTCACGTGGTTCTTACAGATGCAATAAATTGTCCCTTCCTTGAGATCTCAAACATCACATGACAAAGCTTCAAGGGCTTCATCCTGTCAGGTTGTCATGGGAACCATGTATCACTCCCCTCTCTGCTTTATAGTCCCTCAGGAGAACACTGTGCACCTCTGATTCCCCGGTGCACGGCTGAAAACAAAACCAATCTCGCCCAACCTGTTAGATAATATCCAAGCGGGAGCCTGCATTTGTGAAATGCGTGAGGAAGCAGACGCCTGTGGCATCTCTTTAAACAAACTGTGGAGCGTTGCGGATGTGTGTGGAGGCTGAGAAAGGGAACAAACACATCTCATTTAGATTAATGAGAGGCCATGCTCTTGGCCACCAAATGTTATGATCACGCTGTTTGAGGAGTGGCTCTACTTACTGGATGAACAATATAATTTCACCAAGGTGGTGTGTTCAGGTCTCTTATTATTCCAGCCGCTGTACAATATTAAAATTCCCACACATTTAATTCTGTAAATGCACGGTTTGCAAATGTAGGCAGTCAAGGGCACACCCTAGAAGAGATGATATAGGCCTCAGATGGACTTTACCTGTGTTAAAACATCAGCAATTTCACCATATGAATTGCTTAGGCTGCTTATTTTGTCAGGTTGTTCATTTTAATCCCTTGTTTATTTGAATTCGCGTGAAAGTGCAAAGGCCAAGTATTTACATAAGTGCAGTTTATGTTGTGAGTGGAGAGTTGTGTGCACGTTGAGTCCCTGTGTGCTTCAGTCCTCGGTTCACCTGCAGGAGGAGCTGTGGCTCGCTGCAGCCTCTCTGGAGCAGAAGAGAGAGATCCCTCTTTTTCTCCTTCAGTGGCATGAATAATATCCCCAGTGCTGGAGAGAGAGCATATCAAGAGGCAAACGGGAAGGGGAGAGAGATAGCAGCCAGTTTGACAGATAAGAGCGTGGCAGAACTTGTCTCCCTGACTGCACCGTGGGCCGGGGGAAAAGGGAGAGCAAGTGCACCAGAGTGTCAGGCAAGGCTACTGCCTGCACACACTCAAACACACTCACACACACACACATACACACACACACACAGACCCCTCAGCTTGGCTTCACCAGAAGAAGTTCAGAGAGAAGACTGACCTCAAGAAGGTACAGTATGTGTGTGCGTCTGTAGCCTAGAAATCATACCGTTGTCCCCCCTGAAACATACTGTGTTGCACTCACTTGATGCTCCACTTTGTTTTCCAGGTGGGTTGGCCGAAGTTTCGTGTGCGGATTCACTCCAGTATTATGGCTTTCCTCAAACTGAGGCTTCTTGTCCTGTAGAGGAGTTGTGTGTTTCCCCTCTGGAAGAACTTGTCTCGTGTTACCAGCCTGAGGGAGGATGGAGAAGCTGTCGGGGAAGGACAAGGAGCTGATAAGAGGCAGCTGGGAGAGTCTGGGCAAGAACAAAGTTCCTCATGGTGTCATCATGTTTTCCAGGTAACGTCGCACACATTTAGCACGACGCAAACAGAATACGACAGTAAAGTGACTTGTTGGAGAAGATTTGAGGTTGAGGTTGTTATTCTGTACAGTTATCTCCTCATTTACATGCATTATAACACTTAGTACATGAGCAATAGCGATAATGTTTTCTGTGTTGTTGCTTTATAATTGTGGTGTTACAATATGTAACACAGGTGTACAGAGAGAATCATGACAGATCCTTCATTGCACACTTGCACCGTGCAGGCACCGGAGGCTTGACTTGTTGCTTGGCGACAGACTGCAATAATCCACAATTTACTTTGAGACAGCTGCCGATAAATCAGACTCTAGCAGGAGAGATTTGTAGATGTATGATTAACAGATTGATTTTGTGTCCGTGTGCAGTGTTTGGCAACCCATGCCCTGTGTATACACCTATAGAACAGTGTGGTATTTGTCTGTGGTAGACTGTTTGAGCTGGACCCTACGCTGCTCAGCCTTTTCCACTACAGTACAAACTGTGGCTCCACACAAGACTGCCTCTCCAGCCCCGAGTTCCTGGAACATGTCACCAAGGTGAGCATCGTCCACCGCAGTTACTGCCGCAAGTATACACACATTTGAAGACATAGGGTTTTTTTTTCTTATGCACACTTTGCTTGTGTATCTGTGTGTGTGTGTGTGTTTTGTTTTTAGGTGATGCTTGTGATTGATGCAGCGGTCAGCCACCTGGACGACCTTCACACCTTGGAGGACTTTCTCCTCAACCTTGGGAGGAAGCATCAGGCAGTGGGAGTCAACACACAGTCATTTGCTGTAGGACCAATATCTTACACCACAACTCTAAAAAAAAAAAAGAAAAAAAGAAGCAATTTCACAAGTGATGAGCTGAGTAAAGAATATTTTATTCTGTTTGTTTGTTTCTGCAGGTGGTGGGAGAGTCTCTTCTCTACATGCTGCAGTGCAGTCTGGGCCAGGCCTACACGGCACCGCTGCGTCAAGCCTGGCTCAACATGTACAGCATCGTGGTAGCAGCCATGAGCCGAGGGTGGGCCAAGAACGGCGAGGACAAGGCCGACTGAGGTGCGCAGCGGGAGCTGCTGAGCAGTTGCTGTCAAATCACTCAACATGGTTGCCATGGAATAAGGTTGTGTAACTTGCAGCATTGTGGCTTTGGCTGCTGTACATTTGCTCTGTGAGTGGGGTCGCATAGCGTAGCGATTGTATGGTGTGGTTACACTTTACAATTGGATCGACTAATCACAGAGTTCATTTTCTTTGCTGTGGATATTTTAGCTACCAGATGATGCTGTGAGGATCTGAGCCACTCTGGTTTGGTTTATCTGAGTTTGGATCTGTAATCTGAGCTCCTCACACTGAGAAAAAGGAAAACTGTTTTGTCTCTTTGTACATAATGGCTTTGATATATATAATATATATATGTATATACATATATATATATATACTCAAACGATACCAGTGACTGTAGTGGTCTTTGTGATGTATCTTAAAAGAGTTGCACAATTGTGAAACAATAGATATTACATTTAGGCATCACACACTGCTCAAACTGTGATGGTTACTGTGGCCAGCGCGGCAGCTCTCTATCATACTGGAGCACAGTGATACTTTACAATACACATTCAGACCTTTGGGACAAAGCAATGTGACCTTAAAGAAAGAAAATCCCATCACCTTAATCACAATCATTAATATGTTGTTGTTTTTTATTATTATTAATATTGCACATCACAACACCTCCGTCTGTGTGTGACTTTGTCAAACATCAAACATTCAACCTACTGATGATAAGCAAAGCAAATTTTGAAAAATGATCTCCAATAGCTAATGACAAGAACTGTTACACTCTCTGATAGCTTTCTCCAGTGATCTATGACTGTTAAAAAGGCGTCCGAGTGCACCTTTCTCCACATGGTGTGTGATGCTCTCCCCTGTAGAGGTTGTGACTATTTCAATAGGCTCCAGCTGACTGTTAAACTCTCACTACTAGACTGTTATGTGACCTTACGAGCTTAAAAGTAAAAAGGCACCTAGAAGGAATTTTAACATCATTGTTCATTGCTCTCAGTTTCAACTCATTGTTAGAGCAAAAAGTAGTTTTGTTGTGCTCTAGTCGCTTCTGACCGTGATGATTATTTACCGTGTTGTTGTGGCTACTAACGTAGTATTACCTCGGCTTTAGAGGTGAAGATAAGCAGAGTGGCCTGTGTTGCTCCAGCACAGAGCGTCTACCTGGATTTGTTTTGGATTGTGAAACAGCGGCTAACTTAATGATGACGATTACCTTCACAGTTTATCAACTGAAAACCAATAATGCAGAGATACTGTGTGGTTACACCATCCAGAGTGTGCTGCGTATGATTACTGCTGCCATGACACTGTATGTATCATCCTCAGCTGTTATTTACATTCATGATCATGATGCCAAGTAACTTAGCAACAGTGCGCCAAGTATTAGATAATAACACCATACAACTGTAAATCCAAGCTGCTGATATGTGGTTATTATCGCTTTAGTCTGAGTTTACATTTACAAAGTTTATTTTTATATTCTGAATTGTTATGTAAATGTTTATTTAATAAGCATTGATTTTTGTTTTCAGATGTGATGTATATATTATCCAGAGCTATAACCTTGTGTTCATTTCCTGTTAATGGGCCCAATACAAGATAACTAAAAGGCAAATTTGCTATTGTTAAACAGGTTTAATCTATTCAATATAATAGAAATATTATCAACTTTTAAATGTGCAATCCTCACAGATAATTATAAAAGTTTTCTGTTGAACTATTGTATCCCTCTATAGCCTCTTCAGTCTGTACTTTCCAGCCCACAGGTGTAATGTTTGTTAACTGTCTGTGTAGGTGGTGTATTATTTATAGTGTTTCTTTTCTTAGTATCAGTACACAGCCCTATGCAGGTTGTTGCTCTCCATGTCTCTACTTTTCACTCTACCTGACATTAGGTCTCTTTAGCAGGCATGACCGACAACTGGCATGTTATCCCATTAACATCCAGCTCTGTACATATTGGGTGTGTTTCTGTCTACCTCATTCATTATTATCAGCTGCTACTGAACAGCGATAACTTCACCTAGTTATCCTTCAACCAAAAAAAAAGTAAAAATAAAAAAAAAAAAGAAAAGAAAGAAAAATGCACATAATTGTTGAAAAACAAGCACGCACTCTTTGTAAACTGGAATCCATCCTACACTTTAAAGGAAAACATGTTGTGTGCTTACTGGAGACTAAATAAAGTGATCTTCTGTGGATATTTTACTGCTAAATGAGGTCAGTGTGTTTTCCTCTTGCTCTCAGATTGTTTGTCACAGACGTGATGATGGTTACAACACAACAGTCAGCGTTTGAAATCAATCACACGATGCCTGATTTCCTTCCCACTGACAGCCCATCTCCTAGTGTTACATAAGATCCAAGCTCCGAATGGCTCATCGCCCTTGGCTACAGAGACGAGGGCGACTTCAGGCACATCAGCCCACTTACTCATGCAACTGCACAATGTCACATCACGGTTGTTTACAGAATTTCACAAAATTGTCAATTCTGCTTTTAAAATGTGGATTGCTGTTTTTACTTTCCTCCAAAGTGTAAAAATCGTACACCTATATGCATGTGTTGCTGCGTGAAACACCAGTTTGCATGTATGTGTGTAGGTGAAGCCATAGTAATGAGGGAAATGGAGAAGGGAGGGTAGTTGTGATGAGTTATCTTAATACACAGGGCTCATTTCTCCCTTCTACAATTTGCTTCTATCATTGTAAAAGTCACATCCATGAGCTGGCTGTCTGTTCTGCTGTTGGAGCAGTTGCTGACATGGCCTTAATCTGTCTCCCTGCACTGCCAACAGTATCCTCACCCTCTCTGTCCCGCTAAGAGTCTGCTGTATTTATGTTGGATCCATGCTCCATGTCTCGCTCCAGCCTAGAGAACACTGAGCCAGACCTGTCTGGTCACTGGGCTTCATGGAGGCTCTGGCTTGACCTTCTCTCAGGTCACCAATGGTTAGACTGGAGCAAAAAAAAAAAAAAAAAAAATCCAGTAAGCTGTGAGCTAAAATACAGTGTTTATTTCTCTTGTGGTAATTAATTAATCAGTCCCTGTAGTTCGGCAGTCTTACCTTGTTGTGTACGAGGATTTGCTCTGAAGGCTGTCGTCTGGAGCGGAGTCTGTGAGAAAAGACAACACACATTATTTTTAGAAAGTCTGCAATGTGTTTTGGAATGAAGGGGGTATTCAACGTTGTCATAGCAACTGTTAAGTGATGGTCCAGAGTCGTACATGTGTGTATGTGTGTGTGCGTGTTTGCGCGCATGTGTTTGGTTTTCGATGAAGAGGGGAGGAAAGCAAGGCACTGCTCGATCACTCAGTCATCCTAAATCATGCTGTGGAGTGGACAGAGAGTGCGGGTGCAGGATCAGGCTAATAAGGTTTGCTCTGATAGGTCTGGAGGAGCTGCAGCCTGCAACATGAGCCTGCCAGGCAACAACCACAACAACAGTGGGAAAGAGCAGTGTGTGTGTCTGTGTGTGTGTGTCTGTCTGTCTGTCAGCAGCTGCAAACATATAGCACAATCAGATAAAGGATGAGGCTGGTGTTTGTCATATATCATCTGACTGTAAACAAATCCCATGAAGAGACTGAGATGGTGTGTATGTCAGTTTCTCTCTGCTTTCTGAATCCCATATCCTGTTTGTGATGGTTAATACTGCAGGTATAAAAATATTGTTTCATTCAGAAAAGGCTGAGTAAATTCCCTAAAACATTTGTGTGCTGTCGATTTTAAACAAATGTTACTCCAACAAGAGTAAATAGTTTATTTGGTTGGTGTTTCAGCTGTGGGTAAATACATCGTAGAACATTTTTATGTGGCTGGTGTGGCTTTTTTAAAAATAAATAAATAAATAAAAAAAGACGACAGTGGAGGTCAGAGGAATGAGATATATCAGACTTTAGCTACACAGACAAAAGTCAATTAGGATCAATTCATTTTGGGGTATTTTTTTCACTGGTCTTATCCCTTAATGGAGTGTGTAAGAGGATCAGCTGAAGCAAAGAAATCTGGTGAATTCTTCAAGGACACATTTATCACAGTGTGAGTTTGAACAGGGTATCCAATTAAACCCTCTGACAGTTGATTTTCTATGGTTATTTCCTTGTTCAGCTGCGACTCCAGAAATACGACAGGTTAAGTGCTACATTAGGTAACTGTTCTTGACACAGTCAGATTTAATGGAGGACGGCGATTTATATCATACTGTACGTGAGACCTTCTCAGTTTGGGTAATCCCCACATGAGACACGTCCCATCAAATTGATTAAACAATGTCAGCACATTCTTCAGACTGAAAGATAGAGAAAGATTGTGTGATACGTTTGAAAGCTAGACCTGCTTGTTTCCAAGGCCAAGAGCCCACTGTCTCTCAGTGGGCTCCTGGCCTGTCTCTCAGCCTCTCAGAACATCCTGCTATTGACAGCCACTGAAAGCCTTTGTGTTAAGATTGTTTGTGTCAACAGCTTTTCCAGGGTTATGGATGAACCTTGAATCTCAATGCCCTGCTAAGACTTATATATAAATGTTGGAAAAATGCACGATACTCTGGGGCAGATTCCATACTAATCAGCTAGTCTACTACTTTGAGCTTCTATATTATGTAAATATTAAACAAGACCAAGTTATTAAACTGTATTTGCATGCTGAAACTAAGCCACATGGGAGTGACAATATGGTTGCTGCAGGAGGCAGAGACATTTTCTATTCTAGGCATCTGGGCAGGAGAAAGGCGAGCGGCGGGTCACGTACCCAGAGGAATTCACCTTTCAATGAGAAGCTGGCTCTCAGCAGTTGCCACGGGTGACAGGGGAAATGTCAGGGACCTTTCTCTCTTCTTTCGTAACTCTTGGTAATGAAGCAGCATTGTATATAATGACGCTCAATGGCATACTTTTGGGTTTTTCCTCCACCCTCACGATCCCTTTTTGAAAAGAAACTTGTGCACCACTTTGTTGGAACAGTATCTTCAACTGGCACTATGGTATTACCACTTTCCAATGTGGTTTGGACAAAAGCAGATGCTCATGCAATTAATTGCACCATCCACCCACTGATGTGGTTTCAGGGGCCCATGAGGTCTATAGTATGTACTGAGGCTTGTCCTGAGCCTAGTTTGTATGCACACACACTCAGCTAACATGCACCTGCATTCATTATCCAACTCTCCCCTGCTCTTTTAGGTGGAAGCGTCTGCTTTGTGGTTGTCTGGGGAAAGACGGTCTGATCAGAGGAACCACTGTAGTATGACACCTTGAGAAATGTGTTTGCTCTTGTCATGTGTTCGATGACAAGATATCACTCAGCAGCCAGTTTGCTAGGCTTAATGCAAAGCCTGAAAACAGAGGACAGACTGCCTGGCTCTGTCTGATTGTAAAACAAATCCATGTAGCAGCACCTCTAATGCTCATGTGTCAGGCTTCATCTCACTAGTTTGTGTATTAAATCCTAACTGCAAAAAAAAAAAAAACCCAAAAACTGAGCTTTTTCATTTAATCATGTTAGTTGGGTGGCTGTTTCCCTCAGCCACATGCTCTAGATTCACATTAGTCTGAATGAGTGTTATTGATGCCGTCATCAGTCCTTTGACATGGGAGCAAATAACTGAACTTGAACCACTAATTAAAATTGTCAGTTTTAGTGTTTAGGTATTTACTAATGCTAAAAAAAAATCTACACATTTCCTGAAGGCATGCTGTGCACATTACACTACTACTTACCACATGAAGTCTGACTCAGTGCCTCTCAGAAGCCTTTCATCATAGACCACAGTAGAGGAGAGTAATGAGGAGGTCATGGCACAAGATGAGTGGATTGAGCTGAATTAATTTTAATCTCAGATCACAGCACTTCACTTTTGACAGATGAAGACTCGTTAGCCTGACAGATGAATCTCAAAGGCAGACTATCCATTGACCTCAGCCTTCTTGGCGATAATACAACCCACATTTACAGCAGGCTCAAGTTTGAAAATCATGTATGAGACACACATTTCGTAACCAAGCGCAGAAAGGAATCGACACGTCTGGAAAGCTAATGTATCTACCCAGTATATGAACAGACATGACAGGATACAATAAAACTAGT
Organism: Caranx ignobilis; assembly: GCA_021432705.1. Classification (NCBI taxonomy): domain Eukaryota; kingdom Metazoa; phylum Chordata; class Actinopteri; order Carangiformes; family Carangidae; genus Caranx; species Caranx ignobilis. Next base: position 10,855,807 of record MU269985.1, read on the forward strand.
TAAGCCTGAAAATGGACAATCCTTTCCTTGCATGGCTGTTTGAGCTAAGAATATCCTAATAAGTTTTACTTTGTATTTTTCAAAGGAAAGCACGTTTAATGATCTGTGAAACAAGCTTCTGGAAGAGAAACCCACAGGAGATGCTCTTTGATGTTTTTTTTGTTTTTTTTTCCAAATAGATTTTACTTCATGATTCTGTGCACTGACCACTTCAGACCCTCTCTGCAGCCAGCTTTCATCTGTTTTACACAGCATGAGGAACTAGAATTAGATTTCTTGTAAAATGGAGCAATACATTTCATTTTATGAAATAATATGCCGTTAATTTTATGAAAGCACAACTGAAAAAAAAAGTTTGAAAACTTCAAATCACAAGCATGTGAATTTTTTTTATGATTAAAGTTAGAAGATTAAAGTTCTGTCTCAGACAGAACATAAAATGGACTTAAATCCATTCAGCAGTTCTGAGAAACAACTGATGTGAACTGATCAACAACAGGAACTGTCACTGTTAGTCAAACTTGTTGAGAGACGTTAAGACAAACAGCTTTCAAAGCTGAAAAAGAGCTGCATCATACAAAGGTCTATAAGGTCAGAGAAAGCAGCAGCTGGGAACTGATTGAAATCAACAAGGCCACGATACAAAACATCTTAAAAAGCAACAACTGCTGTGACATAAAGTAACGGTAACTTAGCTTCGTGTTAAGCTTAAGTTGGAAACAGTATTTGCTTGTTCCAGGGCTTTCAACCACATCACGCTGTCTTCATCATCAGATGGCGAGTTGTACATGTACTATTATACCGAGAAACTTTCATACATGTTACTGTAAAACTAGATTTGTGGGTCATTCTTGAAAGCTCAAGAAAAAGTCAGTAAGTGGAGCTTTAATGGAGACTCTTCTCAATAAGTTCACGAGTAAACGATTAATGTCCCAAAAGTGCCGAAAACAGTGTAAAGTTTGAACTAGTGTTTCTACTGTTCCTGTGACAACAGAGCAAACTCATCTGCTGATGAAGACCATGCGACATGATCGAAAGTTATTTAAGAGAAGGTAGAAAGCTGATCTTGTGTTAGGACTGTTTTGTTAATGTCTCAGTGGAAGGAGGTCACTGCTGAACTAACCTGTTAGTGAGCATGAAATCACTGCTCTGGGTTGTTGTTGAGTTTTTGTGTTTGTTTTTGTGTTGTCATGACTTGGTTGTTTACCTGCTCTTTAGTTTAGTCCATGCAGCATATTTCAGGCCATGCTGGATTGTCACACAAAAGGGAGTTTTTCTTCAAGGCACAGCAAGAGACATGAAAAACAAACAACAATCTGGTATACATTCAGATTGATGAGAAAAAAAAACTTTCATAAAAATAATCCTAAAATACAAAACTTGCAGTCATACATCAAATCAATGGGACAAACGTGGTAAACTTGAGTTAAGGATACAAATGCATACCTCATTTTTACAACATAGCTGACATGCAGTGGACTGTGACTGAAATCATGGTGTAGAGTGGCGTTTGAATGTTGCAGAGTTTTAGCACAGAAACATTTGGACGCTTAACAAATGAAAGTGAATTAAACCACTAAACTGAACTGTCTGAATTTTTGTTTTCAGTGTTTTTGAAACTAAACATAGTGGCATTAGTGATAGCATTCAAAGCTCACATAATTAATGACAATTAATGAATTGTTCTAAAAATTTCCCTTGTTGTCTTGTAGTCTCCATGACATACTTTCAAAATGTTGTAAATCCAGGATGTACTTAATGTGCTAATTTCAGAGTCTCTGGTTCACTTTCTTGCTAAGAGTTGAATGAGAAGATTGATAGGCCTACCCCTCTGCTTTCTGTTCAGGACAAAGCAAACTAGCTCACAGCTACCTTGCAGAATAAGCTACTATCTTAACTTGGCTTCTTATAATTTACAATAACAAAAGACATAGTAACTTCCCAGAGTCTCTGCTTGGGAAATCTACAAGGTTGCTGTGCCTTGCCAGGAAATAGTCCTGACCTTGACTCTGGTCAAACTCTCTCCCTCTTTTTCCAGGCTAAGCTAAGGTAAGCTAAGCTAAAATACACTAAGCTAAGCAAAGCTAAGTGGCTGCTGGTAATCTCCACATTTATCTCTCAGCAAGAAAACAAATGAGTGTATTTCCCCAAATGTTCAATTATTCATTTAGAATAAAGTGTGCATCACATACACAGACAAAACAGCATAATTAGGGAATAGTCTGATTAAAATGAGACAGCTCTGCAAATCCTTGACCAGTCTCCAGTGGCCCCCGCTCCCGACCCAAAACACAATATCAATGACACCAAAAATACTGTAGCAAAAATAGCAACCTTGAATTGATAATAGTTACAAGCTTCAGGTACAGTCAAGCTGCTTGTGCCTCTGAGGAGAGAGTGTACATGTATTACAGTACATCTCTGAGTTACATTCGGCCCTCCGTCTGTCTGCTCTCTCGCTGCAGATGGCTTCACAACTAGCTGCCCTCACCCTCAGCCTCCCCGCGCTCTGCTGCCGGGGAACCAGATATCACCCAGTGCCCAGACCACTCTGTCAGTCTGCCGGGGCAAGCCTGCTCACACCACCCACTCTGATGGGAACTTTCACCTCCGCTCATGTCCAAGTGGCACCACAAAGATGGAGTATCTCTGATAGATAACCAAAGGCAATTCCACCCTAGTCAATTACTTTTCACCTTTTTAACTTGCAAATGAAGCCACAGAAGAAGATGGTATCCCTGTGATGGAGCATCCAATAGTTCAACTAAAATCATCTGTACATTTAAGTTGTTCTATTAAGTTTGACGCGTGGTTCATGTCCGTCTATACATTTATATTGATGTTTATATGGATTCTGCTCCTGTATTCTCAAACTCCTTCAGGCTCTTCATCCTTTCTAACAAACCATGTCTAATCTCGGGGTTTGAGGCAGCTAAGTTGGAGTCTGAGGTCAGTGGCGAAAATGCAGCATTGCAGCATTTAGCAATCTGTGTTCCCCAGGTGAAGGACACGTGGAAATCAGCTTGCAGGATTTGGTGTTACTGGTAGCCCACAGGGCTATCCATGAGCGGGCTGGAGCAATAAGGGTCTGGGGGGTCTTGGAGCTCAGTCTCATGGGTCTGGGCATGATCTTCCTCACCCTCCTCCTCCTCCTCTACCGCGTTGTGGCTTGAACCCTGGGAGCTCGCCATGGCGCCGTAGCTGTGGTGGGCTGGGGAGGGCATCGGAGTCAAAGCCAGCTCTGGCTCCAGCAGCACGGACGCCACAAAGAGCTGAGGAAGCCAGATTGACATACAGTTTATGATCGTGTCACACAGTAAATCATTCAGTTCATGGGGAGTGCGTGAGATGGGAGCATGGTTATAAATACGGGTTTGTTTTACAAACATAAGATGGAGAATATCCTTGCACCAAGTTAAGATGTTTTAATGGCATTACCGGCTTATAAAAGATAAATATGGTACTGTACATTGGAGGGAGTGGTTGATGTTACAGTGCTCCTGTCTGCATCAGTGAATGTCCCCTCTGCCGGCTGATCAGACATCTGAAACACAGACATACACACCATTCACTGAATATCACTGGATCTTCATATAAACCTGATGTCTCTTAAGTGTTGCAGAGCTGCTCACCTGGTAGCTCATCGACTTGTCTGGTTGCTTCCTAAGGCACAAGCGGAAGAGGGAAAAGGCAATACAGCAGAGCAGGGACACTAAGGTGAAGAGGGTGATGGGATGCACTGGACCTTTAATAACGAGTGAAACAATTTTTAAAAACTCTTAATGCGTAACAGTTATAGAAACCCTATAAGGACAGAAATGACAGTGATAAAGTACCTAATTTGAGCACAGAGAAGAAGAGCAGCCAGAACATGCAGAGGAGGGGAGCGATGATGACTTGGCTGATGGCTGCTTTGTGAATCCGCTGGTTGAGTTTGGTGGGAACGTATGCATAGTAGATGTTGTATCGGTCAACCAAGTGCTTCAGGATCACATAGAGCAGACCTAGAGGAGAACAGTAAAACACACACACTGACTGATGAGTGTCATAAAAGAGAGGGGAAATCAACCACAGTGGTCAGGCAGGAAGAGCAAATACTTGATAATAACAAATACAGTATTGTACTGTTCACTATATACTAACTACAATTACACCAGACCACCTATAGGGCCTTCCATTTCAGGTGATATTGTGTCTTTACTGTAATTAATTTGCACATTTCAATGTGATTGTTGGACTGTTTAACTTGACCTTGAACTCTCATAAAGAAGACATGAAAACCAATGGGAGACTATTTCTGGGCCCAGTGTGACGTTTTATTTTAAAAAAAGACATGAAAATGTTGTTTCATTCTTGCAAATTAATATTTTGTACTTTGACCCTTAAATCCACACCTGTGTTTGTTCTGTGTGGTTCCATTCAATGAGGTTTTAACTAAACCAGAGAGATTATTTGCCTGAGCTCTGCTACAGAGCACTGTTTCTGAGAATTTAAAGATAATATATATACACAGGAAACTACACAGGTGACAAACATGGAGCAGTGAGGTATGAGCCTATTTGGACCGATGATCGGGCTGCATTAGTAAATAAAAGCTCGGTGAGCTCTGGGCAGAGACAGGAGCAGAGTGGGCGTCTGGCTCGCAACTCACTGTGTCTGGGTGTCTGGGACTACAGCAGCAAATTCACACAGTCTGCATTGGACTGGCAGGCAGTAGAGGAAAGTGAGGTTAGAGTATGAGGAGAGACAGCACAGGCACACATGAAATAGAGAGAAAACAGGGAGAGAAGGAAGAGGTAGATGAGGTTAGAGAAGGGCGACAGCGTCTCGCTCACCGAAGGGCGTAATGATGGGACATGTGATGCTGTAGGTCATGCTGACTGCGAAGATACACATGGTCCAGGCGTACTCCAGGCCAAACTGGAACTCGTAGGCCTGGCTCTGTGGACACAAACACAATGATGGTTTTTCAAAATTTTAAAATCCATGCTCACATAAAAAAAAAAAACGCAGATGAGAGGGTTCACCAACCCTTTTGACATGAATCCGCTCAGCCTGGGACTTTGCAAAGCAGAGGCGGAGGGCGTACACTGTCAGCGCCGGGATACGGAGCAGTTCCATGGACGTGCCAATCAGACTGGATGTGATCACGTAGTTTACAAAGAATGCACCATTGTCAGGGAGAAACACACACCTGCACCAAAAAAAACCAATGTTGAGCGTTGGGCTGTAGTGGAAACGAAATTTTAAGATTCCAAGAATTAAAAAAAAAAACTTACTGAAATTTGACATTCTTCTCATCCAAAAAGTTGACATCAAAGAGCCAGGTGAAGAACAGGTCCAGGCTACAGACAGAATAAAATATGAAAGGGTTTGTAGATGAAAAAAGAAGTGAAAAATTAAAGTGTGAAATATCTGAAGTGCTGCATAACAGTAAGAATAAAATCTGAGGTTATATGTTTGTGAGACTGTGGATTTACTGCAAGTGTACCTGGACAGACCAAGTGAGGGCAGGATGATGACCATGAAGACCAGCAGTAAAAAGCACTTGTGCATCGTTACCTGGTTCTCACCAGATCTGAAACATTAAATGACAAACATAAGATCATAAGGACTTATGGATCACTGTGTAATCCATATCCACCTCTAAACACACACCTATACCATTCCCCTCTACATAATAAATGCAGTTATGTGAAATAATGTAATGCAAAGTCAGCCGACTGTTGGGTTCATTAGCATGAACAACGCTTTTCACTCCAGTAAACAGTTGATTTGCATTCGGTCCCTCGCACATCACGCCTGCACAACACGTTTGTGGGGGTGGTTATGTAAAGACAGGGCGCTCATAGGTGCTGCATGAGGTTGTCTCCCTATGCATGGTTGTTCTGCTCCTCCTCCTACTAGTAGTCACCATGCAGCGCTCCTCTGCGCATGGCGACTACTGTGCATATCATTATCCTCACATGGAGATCTCTATGACAACCTGCCCAGAATAACAGTGCAGGGAGAGTGACAGAGAGAAGGAGAGGAGAGAGAGGGGAGAGAGTAATAAAGAGCAAGAGGGTGAAAGAGAAGGAAAATAATTGAGATGAAAAAAAAAAAGAAATGCAGAGAGTTCATAGGAAGACAGGCTGCTTCATATGAAGAGTCCATTTGAAGGAGTAAAGGACGGGCATCTCCATTTCAGAGGAGAGCAGTGTTCGATGGCTGGTGAGTACCTGGTCCAGTGGGACTCAAAGAAGGCTGAGTAGTAGACGATGAAGGGCAGGAGCACTGAAAACGCCCACAGCAGGAGGGTGGGGAAGAACTGGGTAATGACAGGGCTCTGTATTGGAAAGCAAAAAAAAAAAAGCTAATTAATGACACAGAAGTGGGTCACAACTAAGCACTGAGGTCACAGAGTTTTAAATTGATCTCAAACTATGACCCGCAAACTCTCCACAGGTTTGGTGACGTTGAACTTGTCCATGGTGTTGACGATGATGGCGGGAGTGGTGAGGAAGAAGAGCAGCAGGAAGAGGAGGATGTTGAGGAGGACGCAGCGGAGCCACCAGCGAGATCCACACACTGACAGGTTTTCCCTGGTGACAGGAGAAATAATGAGCCTCAGTTCACAATCATCCAGCAGGACAGACGGGACACTTAACGCACCCCCAACACACACACACCCACACACACACATCCGACACGCCTGCACTGCATATATTGACATAAGAAAGAAAGAAACAGCCAGCTCAGTAGTGTCCTCTATGTGACTTGGTGGTTGTGTTTCCACTGCACTGGGTTGGAGAGCAGGTTGGGAACAACAGTTTTAATGAAGGAACTAAAGTCCCTGTTCAAACCCTGCAGCCTGCCACTGCTCCAGTAGTCGAGTTAGTGCAAAAACACACTTTGCAACAAACACACTACACCCAATCAAGCGTGAAGCACAAACAGTGAAAGCTACCATCTCTTTGGTTAATCTCCCATACATATGCATCACTCATTTGTTACATAATCTCACTGGGACTGCTGCATTTGCTTTCCAAGATGAGAACACATGCATTGTGGCTAATCCAACCACGGCTAGGGAACGAGCTTTACATGGTGTTTGAGATCTGCTGAACACAAGCAGCAAACATACTGATACATCTTGAATGTTGTGCTCAGCGAAAAAGAAATAGGAAGAGTAGCACTAATACCAAAGCTGAGACGCATAATACATGCAGAAATGAGATCCATGATTATGAGCTAACTTTGCACAGAAGTTCACAGAACTTTATTAGTATCTGAAGAGATCACATGTCTGACGCTTAATGAAAAGGGAAATGTGTCTAAATGATGCATGAGATGGATATTACACCCTTTGTCTCCCTGAGGTTCCTCTCATGAAGACATGATGGAGGTCATAGGTTAATATAATGCTTGTTTTATAGGTGGGAATGTGACTGGGGACAGGTTACAGATCCCTGTGTGCATGAACAGGCTGAATGGGAATATTTCCTGTTTTAATGGCCAATAGTGGCACAATTCAAGAAGAATACTGGAACTGGAATCTGAGTTTTAAAAAGTACCAAATGAAAACTGTGATTTCCAGTGATCTGAAGGTACTGACCAGATGATGTCACTGGGAGCCGGTGCATAGCTGACCCCCCATTTGTGAGACTGCACCACAGTGGTGATGCTGGACTGCTGGGGTCGGCGACGGCAGCGCACGCTACCGTAGTCCTTCACGATCCTGGAGGACAAAACAAAAACGAGGATAAAGACAAACACGCTGCTGAAATGTGCATCAACGCTCAGTCTCACGCCTTCTTTTATGCCCCTCCATAATTTTAAGGGTGCTCCCTGCTGAGAAAAAGGGTTTATGTGATGAGAGGATCTGACGGACCTAAACCTCAGCGTTGTGATGTTGTTTACTCACACAGCAGTCATCCTCTCATCACGGAAAGTCACAAAAGCAATGCCTAGCCTCTTCATGGAGATGCGGTTCTTCTCGGCGTTAAACTCGTCTGTGCGTTTTTCCTCTAACTCACTGTAGTACTGCTCTGCATCCACCTGCAGAAAAAAAGTTACAGCACACATTACTCATTGCATTTTTTTTCACTCTCAGAGATCCTCCAGACATGCAATGGCAGGATGTGTTGTTACCACATTTAACTACATTTGGATTGCAGTGCCATCCAGTGGTGACATCTTTTCTGTGCAGCCCAACCATGCTGCAACTCTACAAGGAAAGCCATGTGCAAATCCCAGTAATACTGACATAATCTACCTTTTCAAAGCCACAGATGTCACAGCAGAATATCTGGGCACATGGATGAGTCTTGATCATGATCTTCCCCTCCTTTTGAGATTTGGTGGCAAAATACAGTCTTCCTTTCATCGCTTTACGCCTGCAAAATTACAACATCCTTATACAAAGGCTTCAGGCTGATCACTAAACTGTACTGTTTTCAGATCTGCAGCAGTTACTGTAGTTTACCTCTCCAGGTCCAGCCTCATCAGCTTGTGGACATCAAAGCAGAAACGGATGTCAGTGACAGTGCAGCTGGGGTAGGCCTCACTGGTGAATGGAGCAGAAGAAGTTAATCATTAAAAATATGAAGAAAAAATTAACCAGGTCTTCCTAAGGACAGGAAGGAAGTGTAACAAATTTGACAAAAAAAAGAGAAGTAGCAGTAAACAGGTACTGGAAATGTTTGGTGATGAGTCCTGGGTCAGAGATCTCTCTGGGTATGGAGGTAATCATCAGTGTCCTGGCTACCTGCAAGACATAGGGCAACCACAATGAGTAGTTGTGGACTGCAAAAAACAATCTACCTTATCAAGTGGTTTGGAATCAAATGGGTATTAGGTGAAATTACCGCCTCCAGAACTGCTGGCATGGCTCTGTAAAAATATAATTTTCTAAGTAAAGGTTTGATTGTGTTGGAAAAAAATTGAAATATTTCCAAAACAAAACCTAAAAACAGAGACACGGGCTTGATAAGATGGACGTTTTTACTTCCAGGCCTCGATATGTGAATATAGTGTCATGGCGGTGACAGACCTTCTCGTCTTCCCTGTACTCCAGCCGTATGGAGTGGTGAGCCATGCACAGCAACGTGAGGATGAAGTAAACCAGAGCAAAGATGCTGTGGAGCCACAGAAAACTGTCCCTGTCACACACAAAAAAACAGACACTGTGGGTCAAACATGTGTCTCTGTGATATGTCATGAGATTTAACGTCACTGCGCAGTGTTAGACTCACTTTGCACTAACATTAGCCAGTGTTGTTCTTCCAAAGTTTTCAGGGCTGTCCCCTGTAGAGATAATGAAACATGACAGAGAGTGAGACATTTTTAAATTTTAGATGACTTTAAGGGGGACCCCCTCTCTCACCCCACCCTTCCCCCTTTACCTCTTTTGTCTGGGGGGTGAGGCAACAATGAAGCAATGTCACTTGCTCCTTCCAACTTAATGAAACCTCACACAAAAGTCAAAGCGTCATGCTCGTGCCTGACTCTAACAGCTGTTTTAATTTTGGCACACCCTTTGTTTGCCGTTTCCATGGCAGCCTGTCAACGGGTGTTGGTTCATTTAATGATGAGGGTGACACACTGGTCCATAAGATGTCAGCCAGCAGTAATAAAAAAAGGCTTCTGCGGACAGCCCAGCTCCTTGTAGACCCCATAATGGCTCCTGCCTTCATCCCGCTGCTGCATAAAAAGCACACAACTGCCAAAACGCATTTCTGTTGCTATTTAGCAGCTGGTTTTTGTTCACCATCCCACCCCTGACACCTACATGTGTATGTCGAGAGGAAATGAAGCACTTTCTATTCCTACAATCTGACTCGGGGAAGCACTTGATGAGTTGCCACTGGTATGCTAGCAACTCCTATTAAATGAAGTGCAGCCCCTGTGTAGCTATGAATTAATGTGTTGAGTAAAATAAAAGTAGTTTTACTCTGTGATATTGTTTCATGGTTTCAGTTTTGATCGTATTTTTTTTTCTACCTCAGTTCTACCACAGGTTATTTTAAGATGAAATTTCTGTGTATTTAACCAGTGTGTCCTTTGGTGAGTAAATGTGTGTGATTGTCTCTGTGTGGCCTGGCCTCTCTCCCTGCGAGGTGCCTCTCCTGAGGTTAAGGGTATCCCTCAGCTGTTCAGACACACGGCTAGCTGGACACAACCTATGAGGACCAAAATACCCAAGAGGTTCCCGGAAAAGTTGACCGGCAGGATCACAGCCAAAGACAGCAAGCAGACGACTGTCATGAGCAGGATGATGTGGCGCTGGAAGGACAGGTATGTGACCGCGTCGATGCCGCATTTGCTTCGGATCTCCTCATCTCTGCAGATGGAGAAAAGAGAGAGTCTTTCAGATCCTTCAATGACAAACACCCCAAACTGTTTTCACAGCAGACAAAAAATAAAGACCTGTTAAATTGTTCTAGAGGTGTCAGTGATGACATCTCCACATGTGCAGATGTAATAAAGCAATTTTAACCAAACATATACATACAGCCCCATCTGTTGCTTGGACACACGGGGCCCACAGCTTGTACTCCATCATGAGTAAAATTGTGGCACCACTTTTTGATGCTAGAGGTTGTGGTTACCAGACGGGAGGTTTTGAAAAACCCAATGTCATAAAATAGAACAAAAAAAATGAAAAGAAAAAAGCATGAAAAAAAGAAGAAATGAGGTGTACACCGGTCTCATGGCAGCCCACACATTGCGAACTTGCAGGGTGGGTTTGGTTTGCACTTTTCCCAGGGATCCCAGGGTGAGCCACTGGCACGAGAGCTAAAAACAGGAGCACGCAAACTCCACCATAATGCCGTGGAAACTATGGACAGCGTGGAAATCGGCTTTTTTACGGGGCTTAAATGTGTTGTGTGCAGTCAGACTTGAGCAAAGTGCAAATATGCAACTGGAAACCGTGGCACCAGCGGTCGCATGAGCCCAGACTCGTTTGTTTTTGCTGCTAAATGAGATATAACACGAGAGTTTACATTTGAGAGTGACCTCAGCTTTGAAGACCGAGGGCCAATAAAAGGATGGAAGCTAAGATGAGAGGAGGGTAAAATAATTACAAGGGCAACTGCTTTGTGTACTTACTTCATATGGTAAAGAGATGAGAGCCACGAGCAGAACCCCTGGAGGGGGAGGAGAATCATAAATCACACAATGTATCGGGTATTAAAGATAAAAAATGACATACATATTCAAGTCTGAGCACACCACATCTGTCTGCTTGCATGCATCCGTTATTTGCATAGTAATAAGATCTGCAGTGACATGGAGATGGAGGTTTAATAGGTCTAGCCTGGAGCAGTAACCACTTTACTGCAGCCTCAGCTTTTGTGTAGGCACAGGGCGATGACTCCAGTCTGAGTCTTTGTCTTACACCGTTGTAAACATGTGGAGAGTGACCTCAGTCTATCACACAGGTGTCATGGTGTCACATATTCCAGCTGAGTCATGACTCAAACTTTCCTCTCACAACAGTTGACGCAGACGAGTGGGGCTCCTAATAAAACACAGCACGCAGCATCTTTAGAAATCAATATGTTGCTGAAGAACTAACTGAAACACCTTGTTATAATGACTCAAAATTAATATTATTATTCTAGTCTCCACCATAATTCAGTTCAGTGATTTATTGTGCCCTGTGGAGTTTATAAGCAGGTCCCTTTATTGTTTATACGTGTTTTACCAGCATGTGCATAAGAAGCATGGGGCTGACATAGCATTGCATCACTGCCCGGGGGGGGGGGGCACATGTAAAATATCAACTTTAACGTTGTCTATTGTATAATCTCAGAGCTATTAAATGAACTTTGCCCCACTATAAAACCTAAATAAAGACTATTTGTGGTTAAACCTAGTGCTGTGGTTAAATGACAGCGTACTACGGATCCTGGCTTCATTTGCTTGTGCACATGATCATTGTATGTGCTGAGCTGCAGTAAAAGGGAGACACAATGGAATATTTTCCATTCTGTGGTATGGACTTGTTTGGTTTATCTCTTTCTGCACCTGAGCCAAAATGGTGGCAGGGTGACTGAGCTGGTGGCTGTTCCTGCAGGAGGGGGGCAGAGCACTGAATGGAAATTGTGACAATGTCTAAATATTATCACAGCTCTTCCTCTGGAGACAAAACTAAACATACAGAGGGGATTTTTTTTTTTACCATCACAGTGGTGGCATTGTTTAGCAGCACTAGTTCTAGTTAATTATACCCAGCAGCTTCAAATGAAACATTAAAAATAAATATTCAATCTGAAAGCTGCGCTAACTGAAGTTTGAATGACGTGTGATGATGTGTGAGTGAAGAGTTTCCTATTTACACACCCAGCAGATAAGAGGCTCAGTCCTATACTCACTCTGCTTTTAACTCTGCTCTTGTTTCCACTATTTTAGTTTTCAATATTTGTCTCTTTGAGAGTGACATGGTTTTGCAGTGGTGACGCCTCTCCACATGAAGGTTCAAGGTTCGATTCCTTTCTGTGTGGAGTTGGCATGCTCTCCCTGTGTATGCGTGGACTCTCTCCAGCTTCCTCCAACAGCCCAGAGACATGCACATTAGGTTAACAGGTGACTCTAAATTGCCCATAGGTGTCAATATGAGCATGTTGACCTGTGATAGACTGATGACCTCATACACTGGTGACCACATACACTGTAAACAGGCAAAGTTTCAAAACTTTTGACAAGACTTTGCAAATATTTTACAAGGTAAGAAATGCTTTAGACCTTCAGGATGCATAAAATATATTTTGCAGAGAGGGAAACCAAATATCAGTCTTTGTTTATGGTGAGCTTTATAGGGTCTCTTTAATGGATCTGAGAGGGCTACTGAGGAGTTCCTTTGTGCTTTTAAAAACTGATGAAAAACTCTTAAACTCATAACTCACCATGTCCTTGGTCTCAGAGTCAGAGGGGCTGGACTCTGACGGCGACTTCTCTTTCTCACTTGGTTCTCCATAAAACAGGGATGTGAGACTGACGTGGGTGGAAAATAAACAGAAAGAAACAGCAGGATCATCACACTGACTGTGGCCTGACACGACCTTATCAGTGCATCCAGTATTGAAGTGTAAGGGATCTCATAACGTAACTGCTGCAGACAGTCCCCGTATAGTACCAGTCTGCAATCCGCACCGGTGCGCATGAAGACATATTAAAACACATACAATATGTTCAAATCTAATAAAGACAGAGTGATGATTGAATTTGTGGATATTTCTCTGTGGGCTGTGGCACTGACAGTTCCACAGCGCGTCAAATTAAGCAGTATAATTGAATTAGTACAAGAAAGAACTGCTTGGCAAAACACACAGATGCTGCTTGCCCTCGGGTGTGATGAACCCGCCATCGGTCAGGCAGAACTAATCAAGCCCTCACTCCCACAGAGAGGGGAGTCAGGTCAGGCAGGATGAAACCACTGCAGACTCATTTCAGAAACTCTGAGCCAGGTATTTCAAATACCAGTCGATCAACAAGAAAGTAAAAACAGTTGATTAATTATTAAGAGGTCTGGTCACGTTCTTTACTTTTAATTCTGTTGACAAATTACATAAAATGCCCCAATCAGTCACTAGCTACTGAGAAAATACCTTGTTTGTTTTGGTCTGTTGTTAGTTCCAGCTTTTTAGTATAATATTTCTCTGTTTTATACAATCATAATGAAACATTTTGTGATTTTGGACTACTGTTCAGACAAAACATAAACATAAAGATGTCAGCTGAGACATAAAATGCTGTAAAGATTACAAAATAATAACTAGGAGCAGCTCTTAGAGAGGAGTGATGAGATCTCTCCATCTAGACCACTGTATGTTTATATATATATATACTGTACATGTGTACGTGTGGCTTAGGTCCAGATTCAGTGTGAACATATAGAGGATATTGATCAGACCAACAACAACAGACGACTATAACAGATGCTTGCTCTCTGTGCAGTACCACTTATACTCAGCAGAGGGAGCTGGAGGCTGCAGCATCAAGACTCAGGAGTGGTTCCACTGAGACTTACATTACTCCATCTTAATTGTTGACATGGCTCACAAGCAGGGGAGTGCATCCCGCTCCTCAGTGTGAGACAAAGAAGTGGAGGATTTACCTGTCATTCTCCATGAGCAGAGCCAGGCGGCCATAGTCCCATGCAGCCTTCCTCAGACAGGAGAAGATGAGCAACAGGAACTGGAAGATAAAAACAAGAAGATGAATGCAGATCTCCAGGGAATCTGATTCACACACACACACACGCCCTATGTCCTCATCTGTTCTAGGTTTTAGCATCAACCACACCCTTTCCACACCGCTGAGGCCGGTTTCTGCATTCTCATGAAGACCTTCCTGATAGTTGTCAGGTTTAAAAAGCAGCAGTAATAATGTGCCATCTTCTTTCTTAAGAGTAGTATGTGGTTGTCTTGGAAACTGCCAGTGACAGGTCAGCATAGACCCTGGGAACACATGCTGCGCACTAATAATGAATGAATGTGGTCAATGGCAAGAATAAACCTCAATAGCCTCCATTCTGCCACAAATGGAGAGCAAACTGCACATCGCAATGAAGTTTAAAAACCCTATTCAACCACATATTATGATACATAATGGTGGATTCATGCTGAACAGCCCTGGTTCAAAATCTAAGAGCGTAACAGGAACATGAGAGATGAATGTTGACAAATGCAAATGGAGCAAAAGTGCTGATGAATGTTTGATTTTTACTTATGGTGTTTAATCATTTGTGCATTTGTGTGAGAGGACATTTGGTTAAGTGGACGGGGATGACAGCCATGTTAATAGGAAGAAAGCTCCCATGAATGTTGAATGATTCATTCTTCAGTGATCCAAAGCCATGCATAGACAATCACAGCAACCTTGACTCAGGCTTGAAGCTGAATAATGAGCTTGTGTTCCAGCAGACAGGACCCAAACTCCTTTAAATAAGCATCTCCCCTTCCATTATCCCGCCGTTTCCTCACTGTCCGTCTCCTCCCTGTTGTTTTGTTTTATTTGGTCTTGATGCGTGGGCTCTCCTCAAGTCCCACAGATGATTTATTCTGTATGATGATGGAATTGATGCAGAGGCGTGCTCCCGTCACCTGGGGGGGAAGCGTGCTTTGACTCATGCTTGTCATTAAGAGACAGCGCTCAACCATCTTACGTTGTCTTGACAACCAGGCAGCAATAAAATGAGCCAATTAAAACGTAGAGGTGGCAGATTGAGAGCGATATCAGTGCAGAGATCAAGTCTGACAAGGCCTGACAGTGGAACTGAGCTGGATGACAGCTGAAAGTGGAAGCCTATTATTATCTGGAGACAGATATGCAACTGTTTGTAAACACGGTATGAAACAATGCAGAAAGAAATCTGAAAGCTAAGACATGTAGCTTTTGCGCAAATTAACATCATCAGCGACATGCAGAGAATAATGTGTTTGCATTCATCTGTTCTCATGTAGATCATTATGAAGCCCAGAAGCCCAGATGAGCAGATGAAGGCAAATGAAAAGCTCCACAGTGACACAGCTCTGGCAGCATGAATTTCCTCAGGGGTTACTTCAGTCTAAAGATACTTTTTTGAGTTTTCCTTCAAAGAGCACATTAGGTTAAGGCCGTTAAGACCAATTGTGTAACATTTACTTCAGTTCATTCCACACAAAACTCCAGGATTTAGTGAAGTCCACTTGGGTGGACTGTAAAAACAAAATGTAGACAGTTCTTAAGGTTAGTAAGGACCCAGCGAAAGGTTGAAATCCAGACTGTATGCTATGCTAAGCAAAGCTAAGGCATTAGTAGGGGGTGTGTAACCCTTCGAAACTATATTAAAGTTTGCAAAATATGTTGTGTTCTGTTTTTCTGCACAGCCCACCTTATTACCCTAAGGACACAGCAATTCAATAAAATGCCCAAACAATAAAAACACAAAATATGTAAGTAGGTAAATTGATGAAATAAGAAACAGCAATTGCATTTTTCATCACAAAAATAATTTAAATTTGCATCTTTTTAGGAATTTAATCATTTATTTATTCATATTGTCCTTCATAGACAGTACTGCCCCAACATGTGTGTGTATGTGTGTGTGTGTGTGTTGACGTGTTTCCAATACGCAGTGTGTCAGAACTCATGTCACACCTTCACGAATGATGTCCAGCATCACTAACCCCCCGGATGCTGCTGTTGTACTTCATTATCATCAAGAGCAGAGTGAGGTGCTGGAGACAGGATGCTACCCCGACCATGTACCACCTTTTGTTGTCTGTTTGTATCGGGGCTCTTCATAATGGTGTTGGCAGTTTGGAAGCTGCACAAATACACAAAGAGCTGGTCTGGAGATCAGAAGATGGGCCCGAGCCCCAAGATAAGACAGTGAATGTGGTTTTAGAGATGTAGACCTGATGGCTGATGATTACAGATGGCTGGATGTTTAAATCATTTTTAAATATTTTTCTGACAATTGGTGATTTTAAGCTTTGAAATGATTCAGGTTCTTATTCAGTGTTCAGTGATTAAAGCAGTATTTCTTGGTTGTGAATCGCCAGCTAGACGTTATATTACAGCACCATTAGGTTTGGTACAGTGGCCCTGAGAGCTCAATGCACTGCAGCTACACACAATCAATAAAATTATGAGCAGATTAATCAATATTTTTGAAGGTGGGTCTGTAGGAGAGGGAGGATATCATAACATTCTGAGAGCTGTTTCAGATGTAAATGTACAGCTGGATGTCAGTAGACCATGGCTTTTCTGGAGCTATTTTCTACTTTTGTTATTATTATTGTGTGGGTGTGAGTCTGTACCATCCACAGCACCACATTGATGGCGAGGACCGTCGGCACCCCTCCAAATGGCAGGCCCTGGAGGACGCTGCTGCGGGAGTGGGAGCGGTAGCATCTCTCAGCCGTGCTGTTCTCTTCTCCAAAGGAATCCAGGAGGCCCAGAGCGCTGAGCTCCATGGTGCTCCCCTCCGCTGCAGGGGGAGCTCTGACCACAAACAGCTCAGAGTAGGACATCAGCACTGGACCATACCTAAAGAAAGAGAAAAGACAGAGACAATTAGGATAGATAAAGGTGGCTTTATTTCCAACTTTGCGCACCACACCTGTTGAACCTGCAGCTGTGGACACTGGTTTGTGAAGTGTCCTCACACTGAGCTGTGCAACAAGTGACAATATGGGATAACTCTAAATCTGTTGAGTAGCCACTCAGCCTGTATAGCGACAATGTTTGTGACTGGTAAGAGTGAGGTGATGACAGTAACTGCTGAAATTGAGGCATAATGGTCTGTGTTTCTTTTGAACATTGTTGTGACTCATTTTTCACCAGAAGTGTCTGTCATTCACTCTAAGTGCAATTATGATACCATTTGCAAGGACTGGTTTAATGACCACCACGCTCCATTAGCAGCCATTGATCTGTGTCTGTGTTTCTTTATCTGACAACTGGAAATGGAAATGTCACATAAAAGCAAACAATCTAATTGTAGACTCTTTAAAAAGCTTTAATATGGAGCAGTAAAATGCTAACATGTCAATTTAGCCATGAAGGCAAGAATATAATATAATCTGTTGTGAGACATCATTCACGAGTAGCAGTGTGAACCATTTGGTTACTTCTACATTTCAGTGGTAAACCAATCCTTTTGTTCATATTTGGATCCAGACTGTTGGTGGTTTGCAGTTGTGACGACCCTCTGTGTATTTCTGTGAGCCATGCACAGGGTAGAATCATTCACACTCCCCTGAGTCTGAACCATCTGTCCTCCAACAGCACACAGTCTCCCTGCTCTCAATCAATACAAGCGTGGCTCTCAGCTGCTCTGCTCATGTACGCTCCTCGCTGAACAAACAGTCAGAGAAAATGGAGCAGCAACATCCAAGCGCTGACAAAGCTTTGCATCAATACTGCCAATTCACCTGAGTGAAAGATATCCGTTATTGGCTTTCATGGCAACATTACTTCTAGCCATGTATGCTGGGACAGTGACAGCACGGGGGTGCTCTGTAGTAAACACAGCGTTTGCTCTGCAGCAGTGAATGGCAGCCAAAACTGCATCACAGCCCTCTGCTGTCCAACTCTCACTGGAGCTGTGAGGTAACATGAGAATTAAATTAGATGTGAGAAAGCGAAGAGAGGAAGCTACAGGCCTCCAGTCCAAAACGAACCTCGGTGAGATTTATCACTGCGCCAATGATGTCACTTCTTGTGAAGCTCCATAACAGTTGTATCAAGCATTTTCCAATCGGTGCTTGTTGTGCAACAGAAGCCACAGCAGGACATCTTGTGTAGGATGCAAGCTGATCAATGGCAGTGCTGCTGGACCGTTCTACATCACTCTGTCAGAGGGGTCTGGTGAAGAACAGAGGTATAAAAATACAACCCAGTGATCTTGTAGCAGCTCCTTCTGCACCACTATGGTGTTTCTCTTAGTTGTGAGAGTTTACAGTTCACAGTCAATACCCAGATACTGTACAGATACACAGCATCTGAGCCTCCCTGTGGAGATGGCTGGGGATTCCTTGAGGATGGATCACAGGGCAAATCCATAACACACACACACACACACGGTTCCACAGACGCTGGTGTACTATATCTCAGGCTTGCTCTCTCTGCTGATAATGAATGGAAACATCAATATGGACGAAAGGATTATTTTACTGCCAAAAATGGATAAACAACCACCACAGCTGGCTTACAGCACAAGGAAACAACAGGAAATTCACTGAAAATTTAAACTCGTAGCTCTTCATTTGTAGATTTGGTGAAGGTTTGTGTCAAAAATTGCCATTTTTAGAGAAACATTACCAGACAAATTGATGGACAAAATCATTTATGAAGTTCTGTGATCAATAGAAAAACAAATCATCCACAGTGTCCAAACACTTTCTTCAGGGAAAATGCATTGTCTGATATAAATAGCCACAGTAAAAACAAACAAACAAACAAACAAACCAATAAAACCTGTAAACAATTCACAGTGCCTGTTTTTATATCCCTGAGATGAGCTTATGGCAGCAAACAAATCAAAGAGCAGCTGTGTCAACTGTGCAACAGGAGCTAAATCAAACAGAGACGATGCCCCATTATCAAAGAAAAACACGACTAACTAGCTGTAAACTGGAACGACACAGACAAACTTTGACATGCAGAGGCTTACACAGACCTTTATCGGCTCATTGAGCTGTTTATCTTCTTGCATCTGACGAGTCATTCAGCTCCAATGCTGCAGATGTCAACAGTAAAACTCCTTCTCCTCCACCTCCAGAGCAGAGCAGGATGCTAAAGGATACAGGCTGAGTGTGGTGTGGTTTCACACAACATTTGGACAAACGTCACTGCATGACTCAGCACTTTGACTATGAGACTCCATGGATTTTCTCCTTCTATCTCATCCCTCATGTATACACACTAAAACACGCTCACTCACATCCCATGGTATCCATTTCTTCTCCAGTTTATTCAAGTCTTTCTAATCCTGCCCCTCTGCTCATTCCTCTCCGGCTCATCCCTGAGTCAAGCCTCCGAGCCAACACAGCAGATTACAAACTGATGTTTGGCTTGGGAAGCAGCATTGTGCCTCCCACTGGCAGCCTGAGTGAAATCTCTCCTCTGTGCTCTGTTCTTGATCACAGATGCTGACGGCAGAGTAGGGGCCGTGCACTGGTGAGGACATATAGGCCTACCTGAGTTTGAGTCAGAGAAGCAGAAGAAAAAACAGCTAGCTCAGGTCAGCTAATCTACTCATTGCACCAGAAAACAGCTGAGGTATCTGACTGTGTGTATGTGAGAGAGAGAGAGAGAGAGAGAGAGAGAGAGAGAGAGAGAGAGAGAGAGAGAGAGAGAGAGGATATCATGCCTGGGGTGATTTAGACAAAAGAATTAAATTCTGCGATAGATTGCAATAAACCCAGATTCAATCCAGATATCTGTCATCACTCCTCATGTACCATTTTGATTAAATTACCTTTGTCGTAGATGTAACATGGGTTTTTTCAAGAGCGGTGACACGACAAAATCATGTTTTGGTCCAAAATAGTGTCTGCAGCCAAGCTACAGAGCCCATGTGCTGAGCTAAATAAAGCTAGCATGACAAGAAGGACTGACAACAGAAAGAGGGTAATGGCCTAGTGGTAATATTTAGCAGGTCTAAAGTTTCATCATCTTCAAAATGTCAAATGTCAACCTACAGTAATGGTTGTCAGGAGATCTCTGCACAACATTTTGTTCCTCTGGACCATCTTCTGGTTGAGATATTTCACAGGGTATGCTGAAAATTTGATGCACTCCTGGCTCTACATGAAATGTCAGAGAATCACCCAGGTCAATAGTTTTCATCCTCTTGGTACCTTGGAAACCTGGCCCGAATTTTCCACTGTTTCATGGTTGTCAAACTACAGTATGCCACTAAAAACCAAAAATGCTAAGCAATTATTGTAGTAACTGGAGATCCTTCAGTGCACAGTGATAGACTGATGCTTCATTCTCTGAACTCTGACCCCCACAGAACAGAGATAGGTATGCTATATGCTACGCTATAGAATTTCAGCTTTGACTAATATGTACATGATCAATATGAACCCCTGGACGTTGTCTTTGGAAAAAACAATCCTCCTCACAGCTGCAAAACTACATCACCTGGTGTAGATGTACAAACAATAAAGGGCCTTCATATGGCAGATTTCCTGTTTAGGACAACATAACCATGCAAACGTAGACCTCACCACTGATGCAAACATTAACAAGCTCTTTGTCAAGAAGCGGCCGTCATAAAAAACAGCTATAACAGGAAACATCTTCACACTGTTCCCATTTGAAACATCTTTCAAATGGGTTGGATCCTCATTCGCTGCTGCACTAAAGCCTGATCAACACCATAAAGCATTTGGACAGCACTGAAAGAGTTTCTCCTCCCATCGTCAAAGTTTCAGTTTCAGGACTGAGATAAATTACATTACCTGCATGAGGGAATGAGAGATGGTGGTGTTTTGCCAAAGAAATGAGCCATAAATAATATGTGAACTTCAAACCTTTGCACCTCATCAACTGCCAGTCACTGTGAGATAAAAGACTACCCCCAAGGACGACTTGCAATCATCATAAATAAAAGAATAATGGCTTCAGAGCTGCCACCATCTTCCTCAGTGCAGCTTTGTTAAACATGCACTTCTTCCTGTCACTGATGTGTTTGTATTGGCAAAGACTGTTCGCACTGTATGAGACAGCAATGTCTGCAATGGACGGGACAGAGTTGACATTTCCCCTGTCTTTGGCTTCATCACAAAGGCCCCAAGCTGGTAAAATATGTATGAGTAATTTTTAGCTGTGCTCTGCCTATTCATCCAAAACAGACATCCCTGTTATTGAAATTCTGGTGTTTAAAGAGTAACCTGTAGAAATAATCCTCCCACAACTGACTGAAAGATAATGCAAACAATTCTTGGTTTAAAGAATGTCATCTATAAACCTGCATCATGTTGTTTCATGGCCACATATGTGCAACAGAATAGTGAACTGATATTTCATATCATCACTATATAAAGTTGATATGGTGAATGTTAAAATAACTGACTTTTTACATGCATTTTTGTCCCCACCAACGCCTGAGGGAAATATCTGTCGCTTTAGTTTCCTATGTGCTCACTAGTGAGCTGTGAACTTTATCTGTGTGCTGTTGCTGCAAGGGAAGGCAGCGTACACTAGGTAATCATAATGACTGTCAGAGCTTTGGGTTGAAAACAGCTGCCCGTTGTGACAGGACCTCTCTGGGCCAGATCCTCATGCTAAAAAGTTGCTCCATGTACCTGAGGGGAAATGCATGCATGCATGCTGGTTCTCTGTGTGTCTGCTCTTTCGTATTACACAGAGTGGTTTTATCCATCTTTAATGTTTAAATATTGATCAGTGCAGATTAAAAGTGACTGATCTTCCATATAGCAATTAGTATATAATTGACAAAGCATTACTTATTCTCTGTGAATGTCAATAACTGTGTTGGTTAGTTTCTAGTTTTAACACATTGTCACACACTCACGGCTGTCAATTTGACATAAAAAAAATACTTTTCTCAGACAGACTCACCTGCAGTTGAACTCTGCTGAAAATCAAAACTGAATGAAACTGAGTGAAACCTCTTTTATGGCTGTTAATGCAGCTGATTTTCATTCAGTGTTTGCAGCAACATAACCCTGACTGTTAAATCTTTTTATATATACTTCTATTATTTTGTCAGCCTCCTGTTGTTTCCCATTAACATTACAACAGAAAACCTGTGGTGTTTTTTGAACACTTCCTAATCTTGTAGGTCACAGATAAACCCTCTAATAATCCACATGGACCAGAGACTGAATAATGGTTTAATGAAGTCTTATCAAAGCAGAGTTCAAATACAACTGCAGTCAGAGTTGACAGCACATTTGCAGAATCACAAGAGGCTTGTAATGAGACTTTTTCAGCCTCCAAATGCTCATATTCAATGCATGCAGGGTTAGAAGTGTCTGGAGACCTAACAGGGGTTGTTGAACATCTCATTCTTGAACAATGGATATTAATATGCTGTTGTAACAGCCTCCACTGGTCTGAAAAAGCTTCTGAAGACCCATGAAAATCAGTCAATTTGTGGACAAGGGCATCTACATATTTCTGAACATGTCTACTGTGTAGCTATTTTGTGACATTTTAATGGGGATGCTGTGTGTGAATGCATCTTCTTCTCAACTCCACAGGACCTACAGGCCTCTGCTGTGATGCCACTGGTTGAAGGGAGGTGTGTGGAGGGGCAGACCTAGCCTGAGGGGGGAGGAAAGGGGAAGCGGAGGTTTTCAGTGCAATCTGCTCACCACCTGCTCAGTGCAGAAGAAGGGAGGAGGCTCCGTTCTTTTCATATCTCTCTCTCCATCACATCATACACAAACACAGATCATTGAGGTGTGTCTGCTCAGAGCACACAGCTAATGCGGCCCAGACCTCCCCCAGCCCCCCCACCCCCACCCTCTTCTCTCTCAGAAGGCTGAATGAGCCATAACCTGCCTGGAGCACGGGCTACACACACACACCTGCTCGCTGTCTGGCTGCACATGCTCAGTAGATTCCCAGGAGAGCACCCTGTGTCTCCCCTGCTGCTGCCGTGTGAACCGAGCCCGTCCCTCATTAGGACCCACCTGGTTTCAGTGATGGCTCAAGTCTAACATGTAACACTGGGATGACACTGAACCAGTTCAATAATCAGAGAGGCCTATGTGATCTGTGTTTTCACTGCATCCCCCGAGCTTCTGGAAGATTCCACCCACGGCTTCTTACACTGTAAAACGCTGCTGGAGCTGATCCTAAAAATGGGCCCGAGAGAAAAACCTGAGTCTCAGAGTTAAAATGATCTTCACCCCCACATCGACCACAAAATGCAACCACAGTTCATCAGAACAGAGTCCTGCAGAGAAACCTCCTCTCTCTAAAGCATCAAAACCATTTTCTGCAGTGAAATGTCACACAACATGTCTCAGCAATAGTTTTCAGCGTCACTTTTGCTACCTGGCTATTTGTATCTATGATATCCATATTTTTACTTAAAAGATTAAAAAGGACAATATTACAGGTTTTATTTGTTCTGATCAAAAATTGCATTTATATAGCACTATAGATCTCGATCCCAGTCAGAACGTCAGGTCAGTTTAGCAGCTAATGTACAATGTGCTGTGTGTCTTTTCATCAGCGCTGCTTTGACGTCTGTTAGTTATGCTCCCTCTTAAAGCCACACAATTGCCAGGCTCATTCCAAAGCATATTATATATTCCCTGCTTTAAATTTAAAGGCCGTAACTGTGCCATCTATTCATTTGTTGTCAGATTTATATCGCAGTTGTGAGGCAATGCAGTTGCCAGCAGGGATGGCTGGTATTGTTATCAAGAAAGTCCCAACATCTGAGCAGCAGCTTTTACAATGCAGGAGGTAACCAAAGTATATTCTATTCTTTTTGCTTTCCACATGTCGTGAGGATTTTTTTTTGGAAAAATTCAGATTCTGCAGCATCAAGAAATGTCATACTCAAGAAATATCACATACAGCAGAGATAAATCTAAAAACATGTGCTACACAAAATCATAAAAGACTCAACAAGTCACTAAATTGATCCAGTGTCAGATTGATGCAGATCAATTTCCTGTCATGAGAGTTTGAGTAACTGATTAATTGTTTGAACAGTAATGTGAAGTATGTCATTTACAGTTAATTCTGACCCTCGCCCTCGGCAAAACCATGATCAAAAATAACTGAGTGTCAAGATGAAACCAGCTCATATCACAACGTCTGATGTAACTGCAGGAGCTCCTTAGCATCAGACAGATCCTCCAGTCCACAGCACACATACAAAGGGCACAGTCAGTATGAAATGTGTATATCTGAATATCAAATGCTCCTTATTGATATAGTAAGCAAGATCGTAGCAGTGTGGGCTTCGGTGGTGAGGATCTGTGCACAATATCAGTGACAGTGCTGCATGGCTGAGATGGACCCCTGTGGAATAACAGGGAAGTTTACAACAGGAATCTCAAATAGTAGCGAGCGTCCTCACCACCAAAGCCATAAAAGAACAAAGGCGGGTTTATGATACAGAGTGATGGTGGTTAAAAGGCAGGTGGGATAGAAATGGAGGTTTCACAGCTGACCATGCTAACACTGTAAATCCTGATTCATTCATGACATCCAATCAAAAGGCAGGTGGACAACAGTGTGGACTGCATCAACAGTTTAGATGCACTGAAACATACTACCTGCCTCAATATCAGTTTTCCACCAAAAACTGCACCTTTAAGTCAAGCGAGTGGTGGGATTTACAGTGTAGAGTGTAGCTGCTGTCTTGCACTGATATTCTGTTTGTGTTCGATCATCTCACTGGAGCCTTCCAGTGTTTTGTGACATTTTGATTCATCCCCTGCAGCCTGTGACATGTGGCTGCGGAGATGAGTCACAGAAATACATCTCACATATGATACAATCTTTGATGTATCACACACACAATATCATCATCATCACTAACAAAGAGGATAGGAGAAAGAGTGCACTGGTAGGAGCTAGCCTTGCGCTACACGGTGTTGTGTGCAATCTGTCAACAGGATGGGCTGATCCTCAGTCTATGCTAAACAGGTTGTGGTTCCACCTGTCTTTGTTTGTTGATTTGTTTGTTTATCTGTCACCAGGGTTACTGATGTGCTCCAAACTTGTTGGATGGATGGGGCATAGGCCAGGGAGGGAGGACCGTTCAGTGTTGGTACAGATCTAGTTAAAGGGGTGATTCCAAGTTTGTCAGGAAATAATGTATGGATTTCGCAAAATCTGATATATTTACCGTATATTATTATTATCGGCATCTATACATTTGTGGATAATGCAGAAAATACTGAATTTGTAGTTTAGTAATTAACAGCCCATGTGGTACCAGCAGAATGTAGGAAGGTTTACATCAGTATTTCATGTAGCATATGACAAATTATATATTTTTGCTTCTAATGCTTTGATATGTTTGAGTGTGTCAGAGCATTGTGGGTTATGCTAATAGCAGTACAGGATGTTTTTTGATTTTGAATGAGTTTGACTGTTCACATATTTAATTGGATTAGACGTAAAAACATCCATGTCTGGTTTCTGTCTCTGCAAATGACCTCTTGAATTTCCAGACACTACAATACGCAGCCACAAACACTGACACTGCAGGAAATGTCGTGTACCATGATCAATGATTTTGTCCATTGCTCCTTCCCTCATATAGATATATACTCACAGTGCTGATATGTTGTTTAAAGCTAAGGTTCAAGCTCATCACAATAAGACTCTTATGTGACAGAAAGTTATTGAAGGTTGAGATTTAATGTAATTCAAATCTTTTTCAGGAAAAAAAGTCACAATCAAAGCTCCTCCTGTCTTCATGTTTACTATTCCTGGAGCCTCGGTGCTGTAGGCACTGTTCTGTCTCTTTCACTCCCTCCATGAGAAGCAGAGAGGATTACGTGATTATTCGATGCTTTGCAGCATAAGAGGAAGTGATAACTCACAAATCTACAAAGGATCTTCATACACCTACTTTACTGTTTGATGGTTGTGTTCGTCCGGACCTGTGTCCACCTAGAAAAGAAAAACAGCCAGCCACATAAAATAGATCCATGAACAGAGGCTTGTGTTTGCTTATGAATTTCTGAGAAGCCTAACTCATGTTCAGCAGCTGTTGGATGTTGTACAAGCCAGCTCTCTACTGCAAGCTCCTTTTTCAATCTCAGCTTAGAGTCTCCTGAAATATTAATGCGTGTGTGATACTTGAAGATGACCAGCATTCATTCGCTCCCTTTTCTTGGGAGACCTACTGAGTGTGCACTCCTCCTGGAGCTGTCGCAGATTAAAATTTAAGGTGGTAGACCGCTGAAAAGCTTTTGATTGGACCTTTGCCTCAGGAGTGAAAAAAACAAGGTGAACCTGAACCACACTACTGAAAAAATGAGTCAAACTCCAAACTGCAGATAGAAGAAGAGTAAAGCTACAAACTCTTTACAGGGACCAGTTCCAGTGCCAGCCTGATGGCGATTGTAGAGAGAGTTAAAAGCTATGACTCTCATGTAAATAGAGATGTTCATTAAAATAATTAGAGGTCTTCAAGAGCCTAATATCTCTATTTATGGAAGGTCCATAAACAGGAGCCTGCAACCAAATGGAGCTGCTCTCTCATGAACAACACTAATTGCCAATATCATTATCCCTGATCCTCAGATCTGACACAGCCATAGAAGAGGGCTCTCTGCCTTCACATTAAAATTCAACTCAGTACCTAAATATCACTTTCCATTACAAAACCTGTCTCCAAATCACAGTCCCACCATAAATCTGGCATTTTCAAAGGCCACTTGCTTTCTTCATAGTCAGGTGCAAATGGCAGAAGTCATGAGTTCATTCAACATGACTGTAATATCAAAAAGTGCCAATTCATCCGGTACACAAGCAGCTATAGGAGCTCAGTTCGCCTCAGGAAAATCATCTGAAGCAGCATTAAAAAAACAAACAAACCTGCATTTCTGTGCTAAAGCCTACAGCAGAATTAACATGGATTCAACAGGTCAAACTACTGGACCAACACAAGTCTTTGTGTCTGCACAACCCCAACACACTGAGCAGCAGAAGCAGCAGCAGACGACAGCAGAGTGGAGGCAGCATGGCCACAGCATGAAGGGAAAAGCCCCACAGACTCCAGTGTTTACCTCTGATCACAGTGAACTGATCAGTAAAAGCCCTCAGCTCAGCCCCCTGACACCACGAGGAACAATAGGTGCTCCACTGACAGTAAGGGCTGTACCTGTTTGGGGGTGGAAAGATCTGACACGTTGCCAGAAACATCCTCATCTTCACCGGCCAGTAAAACAACACAGCGCCGCTTCAGCGCGGAGCTGAAGGAAGCTGAAGGTGTGACTACATCTTACATCTGTTTTTATTGAAAGAAAAGCTGGTTCTCGAGCCAAGTGAGCGATATTTAGCGACTGTGCTCCCCCAGCTCGTGCTACTGCAGCACTCACAACAGTCTGCACACCCGCCTCCCTCCAGCTCTGTAACTTGATGAAAACGATTGCGCCACAAAAAGCGTCAATAAACCACCTTTAAATCACTAAATATCCATATGGGACTTATTTATTTATTTAAAAAAACAAAACACGTCGCTCACCTCGAGAGGCGTCCTGATCGCTGGCGTCTGGTGGTGATGGAGATGCTACTGTTTTTTTTTTTTTTTTTTTTAACCCAATACCAAGAAACAAGAGAAACTCCCACCTACTCAGGGACCGTATGACAATTAAACACCTGCCACAATGGTAGGCTGCTTAGGGAGCGTCAAGAGGTGTTGACAGGAATATTTTGACCATGTTTATGATTTTATAATGTGTGAATAAATAAGGTCATAGGTACAATAGTGTGATCAACTAGGCTGCAGAGGGTTAAGTCACTTATTTGCGGATTAAATGATTGAGGCGATGAGGAAACAGGATATAGGCGAAGTGTGGACTTGGAACATAATAATGAATGTGACAGCAGTCAGACAGGAGAGGTGTAATGACTGAGGATGCATTGCCACCTACAGGAAAACTGTCTCTCTTGCAAACGTCTGTTTATTTAATTTTATTTACTCGACACAGTGTTTATTTCATAAAACTTTACCATATACATTTATTTCACATTAAAATATTGAGCAGACTTTCTACATCTATTTAGCATCTGCACATTACATTATGTTTTTAGTCAAATTTAGACTTTCCATTACTCAATTAAAACTATATACACACAGACACACACACGCATATATGTATGTATGTATATATATACTGTATATATATATATATATATATATATATATATATATATATATATATATATATATATATATGTATATATATATAAAGGACAGTGCCCTGCTCATTCATAAAGGTGAAATCACATTTCTTCTTCTTCTTTTTTTCTTCCAAATCTTTAAAAAGAAGAAGAAGAAGAAGAAGAAGAAGAAAAGAGCAATCTTTCATCAGACACTACATTTCCACACACCCTGGCTGGTTATGTGCTGTTATTATCTACTAGTCTATATGGACGTGTTCTGCCTTAAAAGGTGATGTTCTCCCATATTAAATACGTTACAGAAATATTAAAAAGGAAAGAAAACAGACGCATCCAGACCAACAGGCGGCGGTAGACAAAGGAGCAGGCACCATTTTAATGAAAAAAGACGTCAATGGGATTGAACAACACCTTCGTCTTTGCGTTTGAATGAACGTGCTGAGCTCCGTGGTGCTGAAAGGACAGCTCCTCTGCTCCTCTGCTCCTGTGCTCCCTGACACCTGCAGGTAGGTGGGAAGCCCCGGACACGGTGAGCACCCTATTTCTAATATTACATAATAATTTCAACTGCGTCGTCAAGGAAATGAAATGATTGGCGCCTTCAGCTGCACCGGTCTGATCTGATTTGAAGGAGAGGAGATCGAGCATCCCTAGATGGGAACAGAAAATGCTCTCTGTCATCTGGGGTATATGCAGTGGAGCTTCCCAGTGTTTTCATGCGGAAGACCCCGTTTAAGAGCATCAAGACCCAGTTTTGTGTTCACTGTGCGGTTCTCTCTGTGTGTTGGTACGTAGTGTAGGTTAGCAGATGCCATGTAAAAAGGCTGGGATATTCTTGGTATTCTCAGTGGCCCCTGAGAATCCCCAGACCTACATTTGCTCAGAAATGAGTTTTTCCTCAGAGCAGACCTACACAGAAGGAACAGCCAGGGCATACAATATTTATAAACTTATAGGACATTACATGACTTTGAATAATACTGAACTGGTTGTTAAGATTGGAAAGGAACAAGAAATCTAAAGGTGATATGTCAGAGCCATGACATAGAGACAACTGTTAACTGTATGTAACTATTAACAACTGTGTCATACTGACCTCTACATCACTGCTGTGTCTTCTTCACTCTCATGCAGACATGTTCACCAGGATGTTAAAGTTGAGACTTCTCAACGCTGTGGCACCTGCGTACTTCTTCACAGCCACAGCGGTCACCTTCATTTTGCATTTCTGCTTCTTCATCCCAACAATATTCCCAAACGTGGACACGTCACCAAGGGTGTCTACAACTCTCCACACAGTTGTTTTCCTCTTCCTGATGTTCAATGCATTGGGAAATTACATAATGACTATCAAATATCCTGCTGAAAGTGCCAATGAGACTGTGGTTCCAGTGTGCTCGCCACACTGCTCAGACAAAGTGGACGCCCACTACCTCCTGAATGGACGTCACTTCTGCAAACTGTGCAAGAAGGTGATTCTGAAGAGGGATCACCACTGCTTCTTCACCGGGAACTGCATCGGCAACAAAAACATGCGCTACTTCATCATGTTCTGCATCTACACATCATGCACATGTTTGTACTCTTTGGTTCTCGGCGTGGCCTTTCTAACAGTGGAGTACTCCATCTCCTTCGAGAACCCACTGACCTTCCTCACTCTTCTCCCCCTCTCCACCGGCTACTTCTTCATGGGTGAGTTGCTGGTGTATTTCCACTTTAAGCTGATCATTTGAGGTACATGGTTTTCTGAGAAATTCACATCCACCACTCTCGATCTCTTCTCACAGGAACTATCTCAGGCCTGCAGCTGTTCGTGGTGCTGATGCTGTACGTGTGGCTGGGCATCGGCCTGGTCTGTGCAGGCTTCTGCTGCCAGCAGGTCCTGCTGGTGGCACGGGGACAGACCTGGTGTCAGATGCAGAGGGGGCAGCTAATGGAGAACCGCAGCCCCTGGAGAACCAACCTCAAGGATGTTTTCGGTACCCGCTGGATCCTCGGCCTTATCCTGCCTGTGCAGACAGTGGGGATGTGCTCTGATGACACAGATGCACACAAACAAGACTGAGTGATAACCACAGGTCATATCAATAGCTCCCAATAGCTCGCACAAGTTGTAGAAAATGCTTTCTGGGGATCCATGTGGTGATTGACTTTAAAAGCAAAATGGATGCTTTATGACTTCTAAAGTAGTCATGAAATAGTTAGCTGTTAGTATACATTCCTTTAAGGACAGGAGCCATATAAGCAATGTGAAACTTTTGACTAAGTGCATAGTGTAAGTTTATCATTCTAAGTAGCTTTTTACAAGGCAATATTAAGACAAATTAATTGATTGTTTTTGAGATGCAAACGTTTTACATGCATTTCTAGCTACATGCTTACATTACACAGATAGCTCTGCGTAGGTGCATGCATTCACAGCTTTGCAAACTTGTATTATGCTTTTGATTTGACCGCCATGTGGCAGCGCTCTGAGATTATCAGTCAAATTACGTAACATCGCTCTTCCAGACTTCTTTGTAGGATACTACAATGTAACATTCAGGAAAATTAGTTTTTACAACAATAATTCACTTTGACGCTAAGGGCTAGCAGACAGAGAAAACTACAGTGTCTATAGCATCAACTGCCAGGCTTGACACCACTGTTTAGACAATACAATACAATACAATACAATACACTGCTACATGTTGATGTTTTCTACTCAAAAGAAAGTGACTCACTCAGTCAGACAGTTGGATGAAGGTACAGTAATCTGCTCCTTCATAAGAACGGGTGAATGAGGGAAAAGTGAAAATGATTACCATATTATTATCCAGGGTATTATTCACAATGTGCCATAAGATTGTGTCTTACATGCTTATTGATAACCCCAAAGATGAGGTTATAATGCTAATGATAGGGCCTTCTCTATAAGAATAGTATGGACTTTTCACTGTTATGCTGCGGCTAGAGCTACTGACGTATTCAACATTGTGTCAAAGATGATTTGGATTTCAATAAGTATACTTTTTAGAGCTATTTTGTCTATTCCTGTTATACCAATAAAAGTATTCATACCACAAGCAGCCGCTTTTTGTTTTTCATGGAGGAAAATGCAATCAATGACAGAGAGTAAGCAGTCCTCAAACAGAAATGTTTTATGAGAGTTCATCATCAGTCAAAGGGATTAAAAGTGATACAGAAAGCACGTTTCACAATAACAGGAAAAAACAATATCTGTAAAGTAATTCAAGATTTTTGTCACTTTTCTTTTCCTCTTTTAAAACCAAGACTGACTTGTTACGGATACTTGTCATGATTAGAAAAAACAATAGTTGACCTCATGATTAAAACTGAAGCGTTTGTAACTTAATGTTTCTTTAGGATTATCTGTTCACTGCAACTCTGACTGAATAATGTCGCCACAGCTAACGTTTGTTTTACACTTTCAGAAAAGAACGTGAACTCTTTGGGGACCTTTAAATACATTCAACTTTCTTCCACATGAAGCTCACAAAGAAGAAGAAATCAAAGCTGCTCAAGTGCTGATATGAAATATAAACATAAACATATTCAAAAAGGCACAGGCATCCAGTTAAACATTTATATTCACATTATTCTATCAAGACCGAATGCTCAGAGAAATAAGTCATAACATTTTGTCTAAAAATGTCAGTAATTCTGAACCTAAAGTGCAAGAATTCGTAATAGAAAGTAAATGAGAATATTATTTAGCTGTCATTTCTGTCCTAAAGGTTCGATTAACACTACATCATATTAAGCTTAGAACTGCAGGAAGAATGACCAGCAACATATACAAAGTCAAGACAGGTATTAGCTACAGCACTTCACTTGCTACAGTTTAAGATTTTGCACACGTTCCTTTGTCTTTAAAGGTATCTTGAGAAAAAGAGTTTATTTCACCAGTGAACTGGGAAACTTGTTATAATGTGCTTCTTAGTTTGTTTATATTATTCAAACAGCTTTAAACTTGGTTGAAAACGATATTAAAAATAAATAATATTGACACTATTTAACGACTTTATATTAAAAAAAACAAAACGATACGCTTAATTGTGAGCGACCCACTTCTGGACACAGACAATATCTCTCCATTCAGTCACATAACTATACAATATATTAACAAAGGGAATAGAAAAAAACCCTCAACGACTCAAGATGCAGGCCAATAGAGAGAGAATGCAGGGCACATTAATCCTTACTGGGTTTTCTGTTTTATCTAAAAAGTAAAAATGATGCTTATGTTTCCTCCCTAGAAATCAGGCATATTCTGTATGAATTAACCCCATGTGTCCTCACATGTGCTGTAAGGAATGCATTTATGCAATTAGAGTTTGACATATAGAAGGCATAGCCCTATTGCAAGTGATACTTGCTATTTTGAAACAGCAGAGGCAAGAAAATTTCTTATAGGCAAGGGTTTACATGAAAACATGCTTCCTAACTCCCACGTGACAATGGTGGTGTGTCGTGCTGTTTGGAGCTTAGACCAGCGATCCTGAATGTTTTTGTCTCCTCTATCTGCAAATGTAAGATGATTTGTACCTCCATCCTCCTGCAAAAGCATGAAAGCATAACGCTTTAGTTCTGTAACTGCTGGGTTAGTTATAACGCTTTATGCTGCGCTTACTATTTCACAATGAGAAAGCTATTTCCTGTAAAGATTTGCTATATTTTCTTAACTCATTAAATCATCTTCTGTTCCCCTGATTGAGAACTGCTGGTCACATGCACCCATACTTCAAGCCAGGACTCTCTGAGCTTTAGCCCCCCACTGTTCATTGTCCACATCCTGCAGAGAGAGCTGGAGCTTAGTCCAGAGCTGTGGGTCTCTGCTGCTCAGAGCCTCCAGCAGCAGAGCAGTTTGCTCTTGGAGCTGCTGCAGCTGGCCCTGGGTGTGCTTATTCTCCTTGATCAGCTGCTTTGTGCGCATGGTGATTCCCAGCAAACCAGACTTGCTGAGAATATTGTAGGTATTGCTGAAACGTTTCAGTTTGTTATTGTCCATTAAGAGGGCGTCCTGGTATTTGTCGGTATGGAGACTGTCACTGTCCTCCTCTGTCCTGAATTCATCTGTGCAGGGGGGCAGGGAGCTGGCTCCTGCCAGCGAGAACAGAGAGTTATCAATGAGCTGCTCCTGACTCTCCACTGCCTGTGCCTGGATGTTTGATGCTTCAGGGATGGAGACGGGTTTGACTGGAGTCTGCAATGCTGGCTGTGGGCTCGGGAAGCTGTAGGGCCTGTGGCTGTGGTGGTGCCTCCTCTGTCGCTGGTCATACCCTGATGTTGAGTGCCCTCTCACCCTGGAGGATCCTGCCTTCTTCGTGTGCGCGTCTGTGGGGTGAGGGGCGATTCTGGGGTACGACTTGAGGATGGGCATGTAGCTTTTTGATTGTCGAGTGTTTTCAGAGCAAGACTTTGGAGAACTGCTGCTGCCATTTGAAACCATTGGTTGGAGAAGAACCACCTGTGATTGAGGCACCATTTCCAAGGGCGAAGGAAAACCCCACTGTTTTTCTGCTGGGGCAATTGAAGATGCCTCAGGAGGAAAAATATTTATTAAAATATTACACTATAATACAATACATAATGTAGTATATACATGGATCATATACAAACCAAAATAACACTCAAAACAAAGTGCATTGCACATAAAAATAACATGCAAACTACAATGACCATAAAGACTTAACACTCTCTCTCTATGACCATGAGAGAAAAGCCTGACTCAAAAAATTCAGTTGCCACAACAAGTCAGTTTTGTCTTAGAAAATGAGAGAAAAATCTCTACACAAGGTAAGTTAACAGTCTGCTGGAAAAAAAAAAAATCGCAAATACCAGAGATTTAAAATAATCATTAGGCTGTGGTGGAGAAGTTTGTGTATCAATAAAATCTATAGATTTAGTTAAATAATTATGACCTAAAAAGCATGTGACTTAAATGTCCACTGGAGTTTCCACTCTACTGAAGATATAGATGATGGCAGCAGATGAAAACAAAACATAGTACAAAGATAAATGCCATATTTCCATGATGATTTTTTCACTGTATGAGGTTTGATCAATATTCCTTTAACGGCATCATCTTGTTTCATCCTCCTCTTCTACAGTTGTTCGTTTTCACTAACCAGTTACTAACATTCACATAATGACAGTGGCTGAAAATATACATGAAGTCACAGTCTTTTCATACATTTCATGCACAAGGTTTGAATAGAGAAACATGTATTAAGAGAGCAGAGCCAAACAAGCTGAACAGAATCCTCTAGGAGTAATGAAACAAACAACTCTGGGCAGAACATACACTGCTGTATTTACCTGGTTTAGAACAAAGTTGTTCATGATGATCATTGGAGACAGCCCAGCGTATGAGCCTCCCATCAGAGCCACCTGTGGACCACTCGGGTCCTGGCCAAAGATGGATCCAGCCCTCCCTGCATCTTCAGAGTCAGTCAGGTCGACTGTACTTAAGTACTCTGAGCTGGCATCTGAGGAGGAGAAGACAAGCATATGGGTCTCCTCATGTTTAAAAGTGACAGGCTGCCCTCTCTTTTGTGCACTGTAACTGAGAAGAATCGAAGCTCCATGAAAACAGTAGCAGATGCAGATAAGCACCTCTAGAGCAACTTGAAAAGGATACCATCAACCCGATGAGGTGGATTAGACCAAATCCAGGTCTGTCCTCATGGTACAAATAAAGGTCATCAGAAAAACTGCCCCAATAGAGAATAGCCTACATAGAGAATGTGACCTAGATCCCCAGATTTGATTAGACTTGACCCTGTTTATAACTCCACTGTAATTTTTCTAATCAAGGAACACTAATGACTACACTTAAACCATTTCACACCATGTGCAACATCCTCAATTCCACCATGGGGGACTCCAAAAACACAAAAAGAGAAAACATCTATATAGAAATAAGACACTCCAGTGTTTATGTTTGTGAAGCAAAATTACTGAATCAAACCTGAAAAGCCTGAATCTCTCTCCAGGTCAGGCTTGGATGTTCCAAGGAGTGTTGCCCTGGTGAACGCCGGTGTCCTGTGTCTGTCGGGTCTGCTAAAATTGCTCATCGTCACCCTAGTCTGTTCTGGAAAAATGGAGAGTTAAAGGATGAAAATCAAAACAGTAAGCCTGGATTTTCTGATGGACAAAGTGAAACTGAAAAAGTAAAGAGTCCCAGTCAACTTGTAACTACAGTTTGGCTTGTTTGTGGTTTGGATTATCGTCATTTGTCATTTTGATATCTCAAAGGAAGGGTAATTAAGGAATGACTGAATTATTACTATTTAATCTGTATTTATATACATTGTCTACAATGAAGTGATGGGTCAGTAGGTCAGTGTTATCTCCATGATCACTCAACTTTTTTTTTTTTTTTTTTTTTACCAAATGACCAGAAAATCAAAGTCAGGTATAATCAAACATGTGAAAATATAACAAGCTGCTATTAATATTTATGTTCTTCCATAAAATACTCATGATCATATTAAAATTGTTAAATCTTTTGTGTTACCTTACCAGCACGTTACATTTATAGCATGTGCTATGTGCAAAACATTACATAAACACAATTAAAGAAGAAGAAATGCTAATGATTACAACGAATTAGCTAAGGTTCAGTTTTGTAAAGTCAAAAACTTGCAATATTATTTCAATATGATCATTTATCAATCGCATGTTGGTGTTTACAGGCCTGTCACTCCCACACAATTAGCCTGTATAATTACATAGTCCTTAGCTAATCTAATAGATGCTTTTCGCCATTCCCTGACAAAATATATGTAACGTCTGATATCTGGTATGTACGAAAAGACTATAAGTTAACAATAAATATTATTAGCTGGGAGTCTGAACTCTCCAGTGTATCATGCAGCCAGCGGTTGTTGTTGCTTACACAAGCAACTTTGTCAACTGACGTTAACAGTTAAAAACTTGACAAACACTGGTTAATTTGAACTTGTCAAGACGACTAAGCTGTTTCAAATAAAAACATGCCAATTCATGAAATGCATCGTTAATAACAGTGACGCTTACTGTTGTCTGCACCCACGAAATCTGTCTGTGTTTACTGCCCTGCCCCTGCCCTGCTGGCTGTTAGCTGAGTTAGCTAGGATAGCGCTATCTACCCTAGCTCTAGCTTATCAGTCAGCTCATCACTGTGCTAACGTTAGCATATTCGGCTGTTGGTATTATTTTATAGTCCTTACCAATGCGTCGTTTCCTTGAAAACATGTATCCGTTTATACTGGCATCCAAGGTTATGGTTTCCTTACCGTTACACTCGTCTCCTGTTAAGCTAACGTTAGCAACGCCTTATCAGGATCAACAACAATGTAATTCCTCAGTCGTGTCTTACAGGTAACCGCAGTTCTCCTGTGAAACTTTCATAGATTTCCTCTCATTTTGCAATTAATAAAGGATGTTACAGTCCTAATCTGCAAAAAGTATCTAATTTTTTAACGTATTCCTTTGTTTTTTAACACAATGCCTCGGTGGGGTTGGTTATAAACCAGTGTTCGTATGCCTCGGCAGGGTGGAGCAAAGGGGGTCGTGGGGACCTTTAAGTCAATAAGAAGGGCATAATTACAGAATTAAACGTGACTGGGCGAAGGCGTTGCCAGGGAAACGGGTCTAATCCAGATGATGAGACGACAGAAGCGCTTGGTTTTGAAGTGTGTGCGGCCCCTGCAGGTTTATATGGCTCTTCAACCTCGACATTTGGGCTAAAACAGACAAACAAAACAAAGCAAACAAATAAACAAACAAAAAACCCAATAGAGAGTTATTGTCTGTGAAAATTATACAATATTAACAGTTAAATGTATAGAATAATATCAGTATACTTATTTGTAGGGTTGCTGTTGGAATAAAATAAATCACACAAGACAAGCTGACAACCATAACAATTTAATTACCAAATAAATATTTAAATGAATTAAAATGCTAAAATAGTAGAAATGTTGCTTTTTACATTTTCATAGAGTTTTTCTTCGTGTAGTACATGGGGGAAAAAAAAAATTAAAAAAATCAAAGGACATGATTTTATGTAACTACTTCAGTTGATCCCTTCCTCACTGCAGTGTTTCCATAAACAGACACAGGAAGACACCTGTGGTGTGGGCGTGCATGACTCATGTGTCAGGGTCCACACAAACAGAAATATTTTTTTTTATGTAACTGCGGAAACCTTGTGACCACTTTAAACAAAATAATAACAACTGTAATCAATATTCTTCAGTGAGCATCAATATCAAATCAGGGCTGCAATAGAGTACTGATTATTGATCTGCCCTGTGCAGCCTAGTGCACACTTGCTGGTGGGAATTATAATAAACTGATTCCAAAAAGTTGAGGTTTTAGTTTATTTGTAAAACAGCTACAGTTACTACTCTATCCTGCCCAACAAAACAAGCAATAAAAGGGAGTTTTCAAAGACCAATTTGGATAATAACAATTTGACAATTTCATATATTTATATATATATATATAATCTTCTGTGGACGGCTTGAACTTTTAATGAGTGTGAACTGGCAATAAAACACTTCGAGCTCATGTCTGGTCACATGGTGCTATGGAGGGGCAGTGAGATTGATACTTTATAAGACTGATGAATTGCCTATAAGCTGATGGCATGATTGCTTGTGATTTACAACCCCTCTTTGTCTCATCTTATTTGTATATTTGACCTAAAATTTCTTTCTCATAGAGCCATGTTGAACACATTTTTTCATAAACACTAGAGGGAGACATTTCATTACTGTGTGGACAAAGCATCTGCACACTTGTTCCATATTGCTTTGACAAGCCAAGAACTCTCGGGTAATAATTTGAACAAGACTGACAAACGTTTAACAGGCTGCTGGTCCATATATATTCAGCTGTATCAATAAATATAGATTTTAAACATAACCACCTTTAAATACCACAGAAGTCGACAAATTATAATAACTGATACAGTAATAGCAAGTATAAAAGAAAAGGCATCAGTCTGTTTGACTCTACATTGCACTGGCTCCCAGGGATATCCACTGTATCTGGTGTGTAACAGCAGTGTTTCCACCAGTTTAATAAAAAAAAAAAAACACACTTCCTGTTGAACCTTGTCATTACAAACGCTCTGCCCATCAGCAGGAGGGCATGTCAGCAGTACAACCCAGCTTTCTGAGTCTTTGGCCGCAGACGCAGCTCTGATAGATGAGTGGAGGGGACTCCTGATGCTGTCACTGGGCTGGAAATAAATAATGAGCCACACTGCAACAGGGGGTTGGGTCACCACTGCAGTTACCTGCGAGGGATCTGGCACCTAAAGGACAAAAAAACATGGATTCCATTTTTAATATTGTTAATTAATAGTTGGGAATGTATCTGAACTCCATCTCCCAAGACTGGGCCATCACCTGTCGCATTCTTTCGCTTTCTGTCGCTCCTTTCTCTTCCTTCCTTTTCCTCTTTGTCTTTTCCTACAGCCAGAATGAAAACAACACTGAGCCTCTGTTCACTCAGATGGAAAGTGGTTCTTTTCAACAAACTGATGATAGACACAGTTGACTCATGTTCTTACCTTTCAACCTTCACAGCTGGTTTCCTGACTCTGAGGAACAAATGTTTTGATAAATTAGAGAGATTATCCAGGTGCAGTATTACTTATCATTGCAAGTATTTTCCAACCCTGTTCCCTAGAAATGGCATTTATGCCATGACATTCCTAGCACTTTTTTTGTAAAGTTAGGAAAATATTGTGATTTCAGATAAGGTCTATTGAAGCTTTGTATATCCACTGACGTTTTCAGTATTTTTGTCTAAGATATTTCCTTTTTGTTGTCCAAGTATAAGAAACATTATCATGTGTTAGGAAGAAGTGAAATGCGTTGTCAGTGAAGTTGTGGCGTACATTTTGCATCTTGGCAGATAGGTGTATGAGAAACGTCCTTATTATGTTTAAAGAAAATTACTGTTTAAAGAAAACTCTGCAGCATTTCTTATTATTTTACTACACTAGTAGAACTGGTATTTGCAATTGTATGAGTATTTCATATCACAAATTATGATTAAATGATTGTTTTCTTACCTACATTCACATGTCTGGTGCTCCACAAAAGTCATCTCAACATATTCCTGACCCGGTTCTGATGGCCTGATTTTTAACAGCTGAGGGATAAAATGAGGTCAGATTATCAACAGAAGCAAATACAGTAGGTACAGTAACAGCAGGTGCTCTAAGCCCCGACCCTTTTCATACCTGCATGGTGACATTCGTTGTGTGTGTGGGATGACACTCCAGGTTTTCGTCCCCACAGCAACCTGCACACCTCACCAGCGGCACACAGGAGGGGCTGTAGATGTGCTCCACCTCTGACGGGTACTCCTGCACCACCTCCACAAGCTTCTCAATGGTTCGGCAGAAGCTGCGGCCCCACACTTCTTGAAACATTAACACTGCGAATGAGAATTTAGAGGTTGAGAATGGGTCAGTTTGGAATAATTACCACATATCTGCCTTTCTATGTTACTGCCACAGTGCAAAGTGCAACTGACAACTTATCTGAGTTTTTGGAGGTGGATGTGTTTGTGAAGCTTAATTAGAATTGCCAGGGAAAAAAACAAACAAGCAAACTCCTCTGTTAATGATATTGTCACACAAACAGTATCAGTGGCTATCTCAGTGATCCACAATGCCATGCTCATAGCATGTATGCAGAAACCTAAAACCACTTGCAATACGCCACTGTGTATCCTGTTATCATTATAAGTAAAAATGTTTGTATAATGTACAGTATGCTTTCCTGTGGGAGTATATGTGTGAAAGTGTCCCAGTTGCACAGACTGTGTGGGAGGAATAGAGACGACTACGGCCGAACAAACATAGAGGGAAGAGAAAACAAACACTGGAAACATGGCCATGAACAGAACCCTGCTGGAGCTGGAGCTGAGCTACCCCGCAGGCACCTCTGGGACTGAACTGACCCCTGAGGTCACTGAATGGAGCCTGACACCACAACAGCTGTTTATAAAAGCAGACAGGCTGGGAGGGGACTGCTGGGGAAGCATCTACGGTAGGGAGATGAGGCCATGAACTGTAATGTTGTACAGCGCAAAGGGCCAGTTCACTGGCCAGTTACTGCTCCTTGGGCTGAATGTGCGTCTGCTACATGTCCTCTTAAACTTTTCTGGCTGCAAATTCTGCAAGTCTGTAAGAAAGAAGTTATTTCACTTTATGCAGCATTAATTTATAGTGATGTGAGGCAGAAAGAAGATACTAGGAGAGAAGGTTTCACATCTGAGTAATCCCTGCTAGTCTAGACATATCCTGTTATTCTAAATCCAGATCGAATTCATTGACAAATGCACATGCCCCATTTGTGAGCTTAGTCATTTATATTCGTCAAATTGCATGTGAAAGCACCTCTGTGTGACGGTACTTTGTCAGGACTGGAATCAGTGAGCTATTTTCCCAAAGTAATCCTTTTTAATTCTCTTGCCATAAAATGTTTTAACAACCATTTGAGCGATAAAGCAAGCAGACATTCCTACCTTCAGTTGTGTTGGTTATGCTCACAAAAGGTAGACTCTGCAGAAGACACAAAAATAATCCAAATTACTGAGTGAACAGAGAAAAAACAAACATGTAAAAACTGAGGCGGAACAAAAACCTTCATCCACACTTTTCAAATTTAAACATGAAAAACATA
Organism: Caranx ignobilis; assembly: GCA_021432705.1. NCBI lineage: Eukaryota > Metazoa > Chordata > Actinopteri > Carangiformes > Carangidae > Caranx > Caranx ignobilis. The sequence continues at coordinate 10,896,846 of MU269985.1, forward strand.
AAATTTCCTTTATATGTAAATAGCATGCAGTGTCTTTGTCCTCTAGTGGTGGAAGCTGGAACTACATCGATGACCACGCAGCTTTTTTTCCTGCTCTGCAGAGGAAATCTCTTCCTGACAAGCAGCGGATCCTGTCCCTCATATATATATCACGTTCATCTGTGTGCCCAACTGTTTAGGTTCAAAACCTGTTTCCTGTGGTGTAAGATTCAGCTCTCTATTTATTTTCCCATTGATGGTTTCCTCCTCCGTCTTGATTTTTTCCCATCATCCCATGATAAACAGAGTGCATTTCTCATTCGCCTGGGAAAACACAAAACCTCTAGTTGACTCCATCTCAGGAAGGGAAATCTACATTTTAACAAAATACCCTCCAGCGGACAGAGCAGGACAGGCGGCAGACAACCTGCTTCCGCAATCCCTCCTCATCACTGGTGTTACATATCAGTGTCTCTGCCACACACACACACACATACACAGAAACACATGCACACCTGGAGAAATTTATAATCTAACACTGCCTGTGTACAAAGTGATTGTAACATTATCTGAAAGTCTTGAGGCAAAACCTGTCATACGATAGAAAATCAGACAGACAAGGACTTTCCTTAATGATGGAAGTTCAGACTGTCGTTTTTTACACCATCTGTCCGCTGCTAAATTGCGTCCACTTCCTGTTATGTACCAAAATTAGTTTGAGAGTGAGGATAGGATCTGTCAGCGCAGTGCTATACTCAGCCATTTTTTTTCTCTCCCAAACAATGTGATTAAAGAGGAATGTCCTGCTTTGATGATGATGATGCATTCACACTCACACAAACATTTCGGAGGTTCCTGTAAAACTGTCACTGTGTGTCAGGCAGGTCTGTGTATTTGGGTGCTATCTGTCCTCTCTGCACCAGAACATAGCGTAACACAGACCTTCCTATCAATAGATACAAGAGCTTCCAGTCAGCCACTTAGGCTCAGTCCTCCCTGTGTTAGGGGAACTGTTGAGGCCCCCCCCCCCCCCCCCCCCGACACACACACACACACACACACACTTTTTTTTTTTTTTTTTAAAGTGGCTGGTCATCTGGCCAAAGTGTACAGCTGTTCTGACAGCACAGTTTTACTACAGAGTGGCATTCACTGAACTGTGCTGGTTTTACAGCAGCACCGCAGGATATAAGCTCCTCTTGCAGAATATTCTTAATGCACAGCATGGGAAAGTCACAGTTCAGTTTCAGTTATTTTTAAAAGTCACTTCCACTCTCTGGGGCATCGATTATTATTTTTTCATCCTTTGCTGCAATGCCAGGTTGATAAAATAAATCCTTTTCCAGTGTTAATTGGCATATGATCTGCTCCCTCTCTTCACGTCTATGGGTGTTCATGAGACTGCCTCACATCACAAGGGCTTTTTGGCTCTGGCCTCGGGGTTTGCCGTTAAGAATGTGGTGAGGTGGGGAGGATTTTCTGACCTTGGTCACGGGTTAAGCCTTGACATGGCAAGGAAGCATCTTTGGCAACCTCCTGTGGTTGAGAACAGAAGAGTGAGCTGGCTGCAAGACGCTGCCAGATTATAACAGGCTGCATGAGGATCCTCACGTAGTCATTCTTCCCTCCTTACAGCATTAACTCTTTGATTATTGATGACTGGGAGTTAATTCAGCTCTGACAGAGAAGGAAAACCACTTTGCATCACTATGTGTATAAACTTGTCCAATAAACCCCACCAGCAGGATCACTTACTGCACAGTCCTCTCATGGTTTCACTTCACTTTAAAGGTTTCACTTCATTCCCCGGTGACCCCTTTCAGGAAGTTTTTCCTTGTCCTCTGTGAGCGTCCATCATTGCCATGTGTCATTTTCATTTATTGTTTTCATCATGGCGGTGTGAAAACCTTTGTGACTAACTGTGATTAAGGGCTATGTAAATAAACTTGACTTCACTTGACCTGACTATAAATTCTTTTAGTCTTGACAAATGAAATACCTCCACTCTGTGTCCCCTGCACTATATGTACAACATCTGTAGCGTGGGGGAGAGATCTTTTTACAAGGCTACATTTCCTAATACTGACTAAACACAACAACAACAACAACAACAGCAACAAGACAAAGTGTTACCATTTACACAGAAGGAAACACATCTCCACTGCACTGAGGTTGCAAAGACAAGCAAGCGAAACAGACAAACAAAAAACAACATATCTTGCTGTGGATGTTTGACTAAACATCTAGAGAGTGAAAAGCAGAGGTGGAGTGACTAGAGTGGAATAAAGCCTTATTTGGTAACAATGACTGTGTAAAGAAAACTATGATCTGAAATAATAGGAACATTGTTAGAAACATTCTTGTCTGAGATTCTCCTACATGATTGCGTCACATCATTTGTCGGCTGCGCATTCATGCTCTACCACATCCCACTCATGTTCTACTGGTTTCAGATTTAGTGACTAATGAGGCCAGACTATGTGTTATGTTCATGAAACCAGTTTGAAGCGACTATTGCTTTATGACCTGCTGCATCATCAGTCTGGAAGTAGCTGTTAGAAGATGATTCATATTGCGGCCATAAACGGGTGCACATGGTCAGCAATAATATTCAAAAAGGCTGTAATATTCAAACCATGATTTAATAGTACTGAGGGGTACAAAATGTGCCAAGAATATATTCCCTCCACACCATTATACCAGCACCACCAGCACCACCAGCTTTGACCGTTAACACGTTGGGTTTGTAGATTCATGCTGTTGATGCCAAATTCTGACCCCACCATCTGTGTGCTACAGCAGAAAACCAGATTCATGACACTATTGAGACTTCTTGAGGCCGAGCTGTTTTTTTCCAGTCTTCAACTGTCCAGTTTTGGTGAGACTGTGCCCACTCACAGCCTCAAATTTCTCTTCTTGGCTGACAGAAGTGGAACCTGACGTGATCTTCTGCTGTTGTGCGCGGCCCATGCACCTCAAGGTTTCGACGTGTTGCGCATTATGGGATGCTTTTCTGCTCCCCACAGCTGTAAAGAGCGGTTATATAAGTTCCTGTAGCATTTCTGTCAGCTCCGACCAGTCTGGCCTTTCTCCTCTGACCTCTCTCATCAACAAGGCGTTTCCGTCCGCAGAGCTGCAGCTCATTGGTTCCATTTAGTTTTTTGTACCATTCTGAGTAAAAAACTCTAGAGACCGTTGTTTGTGAATATTCCAGGACATCAGCAGTTTCAGAAACACTCAAAGCAACCCAACTGGCACCAGCAATCATGTCATGTTCAAATCTGATATTTGACGTGAACTGAAGCCGAGGAAGTTCTCCGTGAATACGCATTTACATTGAAAATACTGTATAGGTTGTAATAGGAAGGAACTGGGGGTTATTGTACTTTGGAGTTAACAGGATTGATGCCCACAGATGCTCATATTGTATTGTTTTCTTTTTCAGTAAACTGCTACATACATATTTCATAGTACTGCATAAAGCAAATGCTCATCTTATGTTCCACTGACCAAAGATGGTACAACTCATTACTCAGCAACAGCTTGAAAAAAAGGCACAAGTCATGAAATGAAAGACAGCAACATTTAGTGTGACTGGCACTTGGTCATTTCATTTGATAAATGATTTCAATAAGTAATCTCTTAGCAAAACTGTGATTGATTAATTGTGTAATCTTCTCAGCACTACTGTTGGGCCAGAAGACTCCTGTCTAAAAGTCATTCTCATTGGATTATTAGCATGTTGGATATGTAATGAGAGTCATGATCCCTGTGGCCTCTCTGGTCTCTGTCCCATAGTTGTACAAGTTGTTTTTCTTCTTCAAACAGCTGCTTCTCAGAAAAGTTTTTCTAAGCAGCGCAGTGAATCTGTGCTGCCCCTGACCAGACTGGTTTGCAGAGCATGAGTTGCAGTTAGTTGGAGCAAGTGAGGTTAGAGTCAAACATCTGTAGCAGTTACAGCGGTGCTGAAACTGCGGCATTATGGGTCATCACGCTTGACTGCAAAGCTGCTTTGAAAAAAAAAAGAAAAAAAAAGAAGTCTTATGTTTCTGAAGCCTCCAGCGTAAGTTTGTAAGCTGCTAGCTGAGAGTTTTGCTCCGTCTTCTGGGTCAGATCAGAGGACCTGTTGTGTCCCTGGGCTCCTGCTGTCAGGCCACAGAGGCCCCGGGCCCCTTTGCTCTCCACTCCCACACAGCTGAACTGCGTCATCTTTAACCTCCTTGCTTAACTCCATCTGTCAGAGGAAGGCCAGTGTGCGTAGGGAGCAAAAATAAAACATGATGGGGACCCAGGATAATGGTCATAAAAAGTTTTTCAACTTTGAGGGTCAAGCAGGGGGGAGGGAGGGGGATGGGCAATTCAACAGCAGGTACCATGGTCAGTTGCCAAAAAGATCTGGACAGGAGCCAGGGTGTATACTCCACTGTGTAAAGCGCTACAAATCAGATGCATGCGGGTTTCTCTGACAGTTTACACTAAATAGATGAGACTCCTTCTCCTGGGTGACTGGGCAGGAAAATGATGCAAAACTGGACTAATTCATTGACGTTTCAAAACACAGACTGTACAGTAAATGGTGAGCCATACCTGTCTTTTTTCAGAGTAAGCTGAATAAAAAGGAACTTGAAGAATCCTGTTTATCATCATGAAGTAATCTCTTTTAATTCTGCAGGGTACAATATGCTGACATAACAAGAGTCAGCTTCTCATCAATGTGTTATTGACGTACTCAGAGTGATGACTAGTACTAATAAAAGCTCATCATCCACAATAGGTTGGAGAAATTCGATGAGCTACACTTCACAGAAAGAAAAGATTGACATGCTGGTTCGTGCCCCTTGTGGTTGACAGTGCCAACAGATTTCATTTATGCTCTTCAAAACTTCAGCAGAGCCAAGTCTGTGAAGAGTGCCAGTATCAATATCACAATGTACTTGTATTTCCCCAGGCAGGGATTTGCACGCACCAGAGTCAACAGCATACTATGGTTTCCACTTTGGAAAAAAATAAACCTTTCTACAACAACTTAACCATATTTGGTTTAGCATAGTTACCTAAAATCTTTCAGCTACGTGTGTACTATGGAGTGTATTTCACTATTTTACAAGTGTATTATAAGTTCAGCCCAGTGATTGAACTTGGCCGACTGCAGGTTCACATTAGACAGTGAAAACTGTCAACAGTCTGACTACTAACAGAAAACTGATAGAATGCTAATATCAGTTTAAGATGTCAGAGTTTAGGTTTGCTGGGTTTCATTTTAAGCAGAAGTGGCTGGACTGAGATTTGGCTCCTCAATTTCTCTCAACTCTGGCAAACAATGATCCCTAGCTACTGGGCATAAGGCCATTATTTACAATGCTTTCTGCAAAAGTTCAAACTTAACCTTATTCGGTGAGGATTACAGTGGATAAACAATTTTTGGATGAGATGCAAGCTTGCGGCTCTTGAACTGAGTTTGATGATTGCGCATTTGAATGTTATGGAAAGGTTCAGCAGAGAACAATGATAGAAATAAAAGTCAAGGCTAGGTCTGGCTGTAAACTGGCCAGTGAAGCACCTGGAAACATGCAGGCCAGCCAGAGAGGGCATTATCCTGGTTTTGACTAGAGCTTGACACTGAACATGGGACCACACAGGACAGGGAGCACCAGAGCAGAGAGAGTGAACACAAACACAGAGACAGCTAGACGAGTGAGAAACAGAGCTACCTCCTTGCCTCGCTGATCTCCCTCATCCATCCTTTATCGAGAGCCAGATTCCACATCATCAACACCATGACCGCGACATTAATTCTCAGAGCTCTCACGGGGGCCGGCAGGTCACTGTATCTATTCTCCACTGCTACAAAAGAAAGACGGGCTCTGTTTTGTATACACAGAGGGGTGAAACTGCAAATGACAGCGGTGCCATTACAGGTCTGACAGTAACCAGCTGGGTCTCTAGGGTGGTCAGGTCAGAGCCTGTGATCACAGAGCGATGCCAAAACACCAGCAAACTTCAACAGGGTATGCGGTAGATGTGCCACAACAATTTCTCTAGTAAACCGGGTGAATGGAGCCTTTGAGAGCCACAGTTATGAGTATGTAGCATACTGTCTTGGCAGGTTGCAGGTACTTCCTGGAGTCCCTGCTGGTTGACTGGCCTCATAGTGACAACAAGACTCCAGGAAATGACTGGGCCTCGGGTTAGATAAGGTGTAGCCAGGAACCTTACAGACTGTTAAATGAAAACTTAGAGGGCAGCCTCCCTGTGATTCAAGCCTATATGCTAAGCCAACATATGCTAACCATCTCCTGGCTTGAGCTCAGACATAAGAGTGGTGTTGCTAGTCCTATCAGCATCTCAATAAGAAAGTGAATAAAAGTATTTCCGAACATGTGAATGTAAGATTGCTCCACTCCAATAATGATCAAGATAAAGATAATTATCCCCTTTAATGAACAGTTTTATCCTTGACAATAAGCTTGGTTACAAACTATCATGTTTTCTTTTAAGTAGTACAAAAACAGGGGGGAGGTAAAGGTCCATATAAATGTTGATTTAGATAAACACCATTTCCTCTGTATAAGTCTATTAATGTATGCACAAATGTCCCCCCAAAGACACACACACACACACACCCACTGTATAAACCGTTCACCCCGTCCACAAACATACACACACACACGACACAGGTCTTGAGATAAGGTTGACCATTGGTAATTGTGGTCTCTATTACAGTAAACGCTGTTCTCCCTGTGTAAACCACAGTAAATTACATCCAGATGGGAGATTAAAGCTCGCTGAGTAGACGGCTGCCCCGAGCAACGCTACTCCTCCTCCTCCTCCTCCTCCACGGGAGGAAGGAGAAATCCATATTTCCTGATTGAGATTGAGACTCTCCCCTGGGCCGGGACATTACAACTCCAGGGAAATACCACAACAATGCAAATAAAAGCCCTATCAGTCAGCAGGTCACTACCGCCCACTGCATGGCAGACATCTGATCTAGTGAAGATGTTCAAGTAAATGAGAGAGGAAGAGACCCAGAGGGGAGCTGGAAACTTGCCGTATTCATTTTGATTATTGACAAGTTGAACTGCACCCTGACAAAAACTGAAACCCACATGTGGTGTTTTCTGTTGCTGTCGTGTTTTTCAGAAACTCTCTGATTATGAACCCTTATTGCAACAGTTGGAAATATGAAGTCATACCATCTCCACTTACTAAATATGAACAACGCACTATGAGCACAAACATGGACACATATGTGCACATGCAGATGGTTAGAGTTTAGTCTTGTTTTGCTGCTGTGATGATGTGAAGGAAACACCTGCATACTGTCACATCCTCACAACACAGATACGAGAGCAGAAGGTAAGACTCACTGGCTCCTTTTTTTCTTTTCTTTTCTTTGTTTGCTTTACTGGTGATGAGTTCAAGAAAAATGAGTTGTGAAATAAGATTTTCCCATATTTGGTTTCTGTGGTTTCATTCAAAGAAAATGCTGTATTTTAAAAGAGACATCAACAAAGACTTTCATAATCTCATACCAAAGAGGCTTATGATTCTCATACTTCGCTGATTTCTTAATATAATCGACATTTCTCTCTCTCTCTTTCTTTTTTTTTTTTTTTTTGAGGATTTGAGCTGAATTCTCAGTACTGAAGCATCTCCAGCACCAGTTAGTCACTGTTTCGTCTTGGGAACAGTGACTAACATTAGTCAGGTTTGGTTGTGTAAATGGAAGATTTCATCTGTTTTCATATACAAATGACATTAAATACCATATGTTATAAGGTGGGGGAAGTTGTGAAATGGGCAGGAGGCAACAGGTACAGCAGTAATTGGCAACACTCCCTGAATCTGTAGGATGCAGTGCAGACAGGATCTGAGAAGTGATAGTCATACTACTGTGGCTTAAACACACACACACACACACAAACACACACACAAAGGAAGTACCAATAATACATCAAACAGGAAAATGGAGAGTGTCAAGGAATGTGAGCGAAAAAGCTGGTGGATGGCAGTTATGTCATATTCTCCAGCAGACAGCCTGGCGATCGGGTGACAGAGAGGCCACCATTGTTCGGACGGGAAAGCCAGGTGCTTCCACCCACAGTCAAGAACCACACTGTATATACATAGGACCTGGAGGGTTTCATGAGAATGGATCCTAAATGCACTCATGGAAGATTATTTTGAATTGGATTCTATCTGCTGCATTGATTTTGGATTTGGCAACAACATTTAGCAACAATGATCTATTGCGAAACATTACTAACTAAATGACACCTAATTACCCTGGTATTTAATGTTGTCATTTGTTATGAATCGTTTGCATATTCAGCTGAACTCCTCACTCTCATCAAACACATGCCTGTACTCGACGACTTCACTTGCAATAATATAATTTCCACTATTCCTCCCAAACTATAACAGCAGTGGCTGCTGGCCCAGCGCTGTGTCTCGCACACTACTGCCAGCTCAGTAAAACAAGATTAAAGCAGCAGCGGTCATGTCTCATTTTTACAATGCTACAACTGCAGCCACGGCTAACATACAGTTCACCAGGGGGGCCCATATTAGGCTCTAAGACCCCCAAAAAGGACAAGACACATACTATTATTACTATTATCATTATCAATAATAATTATTACAACCACAAGTCTGTATGAAGATGCAGTGATGAAACAATGTCCGGCAACTATAATTAACATCTATGTCATTTCAGCGAGCATATTTAAAGAGAGAGCATTTCCACACACACACGCACACACACACACACAAACACACACACTGGACTCAACTCTGCTCTAAATCCTTGGTAGTAAAGCGGAACCATGAAGAAGTTAAACTAAACCCCACCCTCTCTTGGCTGCTCCACGTTTCATAGCAGACATGAATGACTGTATGAGTCATGAGGCTGCTGTGGCAGATCCAGCTGTAACAGTGATGAAGAATCATCATTCACTGTCATTTAGTGGCACATACTCATGGGTAGATGATCGAAAAGAAAGACATTTAGAAATAGCATTGCCAACCGCATGGCCAATGTTTGCTTTTTCCACTCGGGTATTCCAGTCTGACAGTTTACTGTGGGAGCTGGCACAGACAGACATCCAGCAGAACGCTCTCATTTTGTCACTGTGTGCAGAAAAGAGCTGCTAGTGTCAGTGTCACTTGTTTGCTTAAAATGTGAAATATTTAGTTCCTCAAACATACTCGAGGATATAAAACCACAAGATCCTTATTTGTAGTGAAGGAGCAAAATAGAGCAATCTTTCCTTTTTCAGATGATCCTTCAACAAAAACAACAATAACAACAACAAGAAAGAACATTAATGGCAATGGAGGGGTCAGAGAAGGTCCCAGACCTCAGAAATAACAAGCTCAGCTCATCATAGATCATCAGCATGACAGAGTGGACGCTGACTCTCTGAAATGACCCGTTTACATTTGCTGTCAGTCTTCATGGCAGCGGGAGGCCATTCAGACCACTACATTTTGAGGGCCCTGGATTTTGTCACTCCTGTTTTGACTAAGCAGGCCATGAGCTGATTATGAGGATTAGTGGAGATGTGGTGATCCCATGCTTCTCCCACTCACCCTCAACTCAGCAACAGCTGCAGAGTCTCCAGTTAGACAATCTGGTGGGACATGAAGCTTTTTTTTCCAAACTTGAGAGCCCGCCTGAGTCTGCTAATATCTCCGGCCTGGAAAAAGGTGAAACTGCTGCAGCGTTACTTTTGGTCTGTGACAGTTAACAGTGAATGGATGCAGGGCTGGCCTGGCTCTGCATTAAACATGAGGAGCCATCAGAGACAGCTGCCAGCTCTCAGCCACCTTGGGAGGAAATCAGAGACTGAATGGGTTCAAGAGCCCTGGCGTTAGTTGGCACGAGTCCTGCTGTCCGAGCCACATCCTCTTACAAGTGTCTCTGCGGCGTGACACAGGGCCTTTGAAAGAGGCCTCACTCCAGTTTCAGCTCTGCCCTGTTTTGGCATATTTTCATTAAAAGTCTAAAAGGCAATGCCAGGCAACAGAGAATAGAACTGCTTTGTACAAACGCACTGTCGCCTGACAGCGATATGACCAGCCTGAAATGAAGCTTCAAAAGAGTTCTCTCTCTCTCTCTCTCTCTCTCACACACACACACACACACACACACACACACACTGCATGGTCATCTTCATTGTCCTGATATCCCACCCTGCCTGTATCATGCAGATAAAAGAAAGACAGAAAACCTGTTGCATTCAAAGGATTCTAGACTAACTCTTCTTTTCACCTGTGGCACCTGTAAACGCCTTTTTAAGACATTACAATGCAAGAATGATAGGCCTAATACAGATCACAGAACATCCTTTGTGGAGTTTCTGACTCAAATAGAAATCAGAGCATTTTCTTGATGGAAATCTACACTGGGACCAGGAAGAAGAGACAAACTCCCATCCTGAAGGAGTGAACGTAATCCACATCTGTGAGACTGGCCTTTAACGCACGATGCGGCTGTAATTATGAGCTTAGTAAAAAAAAAAACGGTGAGTCACTTTGCAGCGCGAGCTCCACAGGGAGAGTGATGCAGTTTGTCACGTTCCGTCTTATGAATGGAGCGAGCAGGATGGCGCCCATTCAGAGACGGCGTGGAGGTGCCAAAGCGCGAGGGATCGTCGGCTGGTAACAGTGTGACTCGGGCACATTGGGACCCACACAAAACTACTGACATGTCTGACAGTAAGCACGTTTTATTACCCCAACCACGGAGGAGCCACAGTATCTAAGCAGAGATGAAAGCTCGCTGTTGCAGGAGTCGTTCCTACCTGTGCAGGTGAGAGCAGCAGATAAAGCGCCACCGCAGTCTCGAGGACAAAACCGAGTTTCATTTCGCGATGTGTGCGGAGAGGGAGAGGCGGGGCGGCGGCTCCCGGTGCTCACAATAAAACAATCCAACAAAAGAGTCCCAAAATACTCATAAAGAAAAGATGCTGACTGAGAATTTCCAAGTCATCGGCTCCCGGTCCTGGTGTAAATGCTCTGAGTCACGTAGCTCCTCTGCCGCGTGTAACCTGATGAAGTAGATGGTGCTTAGTAATGAATAAGGTCCCAGAGGCGGACAGGCTGAGGTGCTGGGACAATAAAACAATACTTCCAGGGGAAAAAAAGAAAAGAAAGAAGCAACTTTGTTGTTATATTCACATTCAAAATCAAGTGAATCGAAATAGTTCTGTGTCCAATAATGTCCAGTTTTTGCCAAAACTAAAGAAAAAAAAGAAGTAGTAGAAGAAGAAGAAGCGCACTTTGGTTCAGTTCAGAAATCTTCAAGTGTTGATCCTCCGCTGACAAAATAAAAGCGCCACAAAGTTGCACCGATCAGTCTCAGTTTTCACTCCTGCTCCGGCTCCACTCGGCAGAAACACACACACACACACTTGCCTCTAATTGCCCCACACTACCTTTTCACAAGCTGGCCATTTAAATCTCCTCCCCTTCTGTGTCCTCCTCTCTGCTCCGCTTCATCTGTCCTCACACAACTCACACAGAGCCTTTTGACACTGCTGCTGGTGCTTTATTTCTGATTTCTAGACTACACACACAAACATACACACACACACAGTGCAGGTGATTTACACTGCACAGAACTTCTGAGGACTCTGTGTGAGAGCTCCTCAGGAACATAAACATTTAGAGATCATTCCAGTGCTGACATGGATGGTGTGCTCACTGCTGGCCCGTGCAGGCTCCAGGACACAAGAGATTTTCCTCTGAGGCTTTTGGTGTTTAGTCAAAGTTTGCACAGCCAGAAAGGGGGGAGATTCCATTACTGTTGACACATTGAGTTAATCTGCAGCGAGGGACTTCTGTGTTTGCAGGAACCCAGAAACAAGATGGATTCCTGGTGGGGGCTTCCACACATTCCTCCAGGAGTGTGGGGTTTCTAAACATCTCAGAGACTTTGAGCAGAAGAAGTAAGCCGTCTACCACCCATTACTATCCAGCCGTCCCTGGCCGGAGCATCAGTAAGCGCAGACAGCCCGGACGATGAAAGACATTTCCTCTAATTACACTGGGCAATATCACAGTAGTCTTTACCTAAATTGTATCTCTACACTGCAGTGATGGATGCTCTTCAAAAGTCAGACAGAGTGAAAGCAAAGCAAACTGTGATTCTTCAAGGAATTGGACTCCACAATTATTTTTGTTTTAGTCCTGTCCTTAGTGAGCTGTCATTGTCTGGATGGTGAACATTTTCCCTTACAGCCATATAAATCTTTTCCCACTAACTATCTAATTATCCATCTTATTGCTGAAATATTGCTTGTGCAGATGAACAAGAGACGGCTCACAAACTGCCCCCCCCCTTCCTAAATGGTGAGATTAATACCTCCACTTTTAGAAAAGGGTTATGTAAGGCTATAATGATGTAGTGCGAGTCAGTTTCATGTTTTGTCTAAAAGTTATTTTAAATGGATGACTTGAGGATCATTGCTCTCTCCTCCCTGCCGCAGCTGCCACACAGGCTGGTTTGTGTGTTCAGCAGACAGAAGCAGACTCTTAGCGCCGTCTCGCCATCTGCTCAGTGATCTATCTGTGTTTTTAAAGGTGCACCAGCTGATAGGGGCCTAATAAGATCACAGATTGTTTACACTATAAATATAATCCGACAGAACAAACAAACTAGGCCTGAGTGATATTGTGCTCCAGGGGAGATGGATCTCTCTGCTGTCTACTTTGAGGCCCTCATTGCTTTTTTTTTTTTTTTTTTTTACTGAAACAGCAAAGCTTGATGGTGTTAAACATGTGTCTTGTCTTGATCAGTGTCAAACAATGTGACTGGAGATGGAAGGCCGGTGCCTCTGTACTGGAGCTTGGATATTCATCTCTTTAAAGATGTATACTGATGAGACAATCTACATTTAAATCTGCGGTTTTCTGCCTAATGTACAGATGGACTCACAATGTACTCATTAATATTCAAAATGTTTGAAAGCTTCCACTGATGGACCAAAATGTCAGCTAGGCCTCTCTCTGATTAGGTTTAGTGATAAGGCTTTGTGACTGAAAGGAGGTCAGCTGGTCGAAATAATAAGCCCTTACAGTCTGCAGGGTGTCTTGATGTTGTGAGGACCAAATGGGTGGCTCTCTGGAACTGGAGTGCCAAAGTAAGCACATTTCCTTATTCCGTTGACCCCTCATTTTCCCAGATTGCTGCGTAAAAGGTAAACAGATGAACAACATTAATGATGTCCATTCATCATTGTTGGGGGCGACTTCAGTTTCCTCCACAGTGGGGCCTTGAAGGGGAAGGTAGAGAGCCAGAGAGCCCCTTACTTTGAAGGATCTCATTAACAATAGTTAGAACCCCTCAGGGAGAAGAAGTCGGCCACAGTGCCACCGTAATTTGTGCAGATTAATTCATCCTTGGAAGTATCTTACGGTGTGGTCCAAAAACTTTGAAAAATGATGAATTTTAAACAGGCAAACCAAAACAATTTTGAAAAAAATGTCCAAAATGGAAGGGGTAAACTGAAGAAGAGCATTCTGGGAGATGATGTAATATGATTTTTCTCATGTTCAACCACCTGGACAGCAGACCCAAACAGGATATGGCAATATTTAACACCCAGACCCCTTTTTTCCTGCCACTAATTAGCTGTGACAAACCATGAATCCTGTCCTCCCACACCAACTGTATCATTATGAAGCAAACTATATCTGAAATAAGTGGTAAATAGGAAATGCTCCAGCCATGAGTAAAAAGCTCCTTAGCGTTACCTAAGGTGATTAGCATTATATCACAACAAGTTCTTTCATGTAAAACATGTCAAATCCTGTTTACACTTCCCTGCACCATTGACATATTTATGTCTGGCATATTTTCCCAAGGTTGTCAGGTGTCATCCTGTTTTCATGCTCAGTCTGTTGTTCATATGTGAGCATTGTTTTGTTTTGTAGGAAGCAAGACAACATGTTAGGAGACAATTGGAAGTTATTTTAGCCTGGAGGTGCCATGAATCAGTCACTGCAGAAATCTCCAGATACTATTTAACCTCATGCAGCTGCGTCTGGGACATCACAATGTCAGCTGGCCGTGTTAACTACAGGCTAAATGAGCATTTAATTCTTGATGTCACAAAAAATATGGCTCAATTTATCATGTTTGATTTGAGGAGCAATTACAGCAAACTATAGGGTGTTCAGTGTTGAACAATAACGTACAGGGGGAGCAGTTCAAAAGGAAAACACTGGATACTTTGACATTTTGGGAAACGTTCCTCTGTTTCCTAGATTTAGATGAGAAGATGAGAAGGTTGATATTGACCCTTTTGTCTGAGGAGCTACATGCAGAGCCAAGAAATGGTTAGCGTAGCCTAACAAAAACAAATACTACGACTAACTTGGCTGTGTCTAAAGTTAAAGAAGTTAAAGAAATATTCCCTCAACTTTTTCTAAAACCACAAGGTGGTGCAGTGGTTGGCACTGTCGCCTAATGTCTAGATGCCAGCATGGGTTGCCCGGGTTCTGTCCAGGTTCACCCACTTCTCCTGCATGGCACATTTAATTCACTGGCAGCTCTAAAGTGCCCATAGGTGTGAATGTGAATGTGAGTGATTGACTGGCATCCTGTCCAGGGTATTGGCTGCCCTCAGCCAACACAAGCTGAGACTGACTCCTATAGGCTACAGCCAGTGGGTGGATGTTTCTGTGAACATTAATGTATTAAATGTGTTAATTTCTTTAACAACTGGATTAGAGTCTCTTTCTATTAAATTACATTTCATCCTGCGCACACAACATAATGTAGACCTTTAATTAATACAAAGGCTGATTCAATTAACAGACGTTTGTTGAGAATTTCTGCATCTGTTTATGATTGGGTGGCCCCTGCTGACTGTGAACCAGGGAACCTGGTGCAGCAGCAGCAGCAGCAGCAGCAGCAGCAGCAGCAGCAGCAGCTCAGAGAGGAAACTGACTATTTGTCTAAAATAAAATTTCTTCACCTCCACGAGCTGTGAGGACACAGTCTTGTGGTCGGTAATACAGAGAGAAGGAAAACAGCACTGAGAGTGAGTTATTGCGGCTTGTGTCACCACCAGTTAAAAAAGCTGTTAGCTTTATTAATGAAGGGCGAGCGGTGCAATCTGTGCGGAAGTGGCCCTGCAGTCACAGAGCAGGTTATAACTCAGGCCTGTGGTGATACTCTAAACTCCATTAAGAGGTCCCACATGTGGAGCACATTCGAGTTCATGGGTTGACTCCGTTGGTGGTGGTGATTCAGCCTGGGCCATTAAACAGATAAATGAGATGTTTCTAACATCTTTCTCGCACTAAAACATTCTCTTCAAATAATAACCAGCTATTTGTGCTTGATGTAAACATAATGTAAGAGCCAGCAGGTGTACTCAGATTACTCAGTAAACATGCTTCCTTATGATCCAACAGGATCCTTTCATTCAGCCCTCTGACATGTTATTAAATGAAATAAAGGAGGCTGAGGCTAATGGAATACTTATAATAGAAAATGTTGTACTGAGATTGATTGGCAATGAGATTAGATTTATTCCTTGAGTAGGAGACCCTTATGTAAACACAAATTCAATCAGGCAGCCAGATTTACTGGACTGCAGTCGCACTTGAGTGCTGGTGTTTATTTTTTCAGTGTACAGACAGATTTCTTTTAAAAACCTCAAATTAGTTTGTCCTCCCTCGGGGGCTTTGTGTAGGATTTTTAAAAAGGTTTTCTCAATAAACACACACATCAGCCACATTCACAAATCTGGGCAAACTGACAGTAGCTGTGTAACTCTGGGGCAATTAGTGTAAGGATGGCATTAAAAGTAAAGCTTTTATAAGCTCTAGTAAGTTGTACACAAACATGTTGTAATACTTGACTTTGTAATGGTGTTGCTTATAATTACAATATAATCTCATTCAGCCTCTGCAGCTTTTATTGCTTTTTAGAACAATAGATGGCCATTTGGGGAAATTAGTGTGTTTGCTTCTAAGAGAGAATTAGATGAGTAGATGGATATCACTCTCATGGCAACAGCAGAAGATGGCAGTAGGTTACCTTTGTGTGAGTTATTTCTATTGGAGGCCATTGTTGCTTTCAGTCATAGTTGTCTTCATAACCCAAGAGGTTACAGTACTTCCTCTGTGCAGCTACTTCTTCAGGACAGAGTGGAGGCTGCAGTGAGTCACTATGAGAAAGTGGGGAAACAAAATCCATTTAATCGGAACAATAACCACAACATAAAAAACAAAACAAACAAAAAAAATAACACTTAAAAACTAACACATGCTTGAATACAGAAGAAAATGATCAGTGGGACAGATATGTCAGTGGAATGCTTGATCTTTGAAACATCAACACAACCACTGAGAAAGCTGGAGTGACTCACCTCTTACTAATACTTCCAACAAACCCACGGACACTCGTATTTAACGTCAGTGACTTTGAGGTTTTGTGTCGAAATGACCAATTCACTGTCAGAATAGGTGCCCCGAGAGGAAAATTACAAAAGTAGGCCATGGCCTGAGCAAGTGTTAGGTGAAGTTCCTCTGTGCACAAGTGTTTACACAAACTGCAGCCAAGCAAAATTGTGCGCTGAGATTTATTTTTGTGGAGAGAAATACATTTACTCAAATAACTATAGCTTGTAGAACAAGGAACAAGGAAATGGGAGCAGAGTGAGGAGGAGATTGGTGGAGGTCAAAGAGCTAGGGAAAGTTAATAACTTGAAATAATAAATAATACAGCGGACTGATGGGAATTTGGCTGCAGTGCCATTTATTATCATGAGTAGATTTAAAAAAAAAGACTGAGCTGAATGCTTGGTGGCTACTGTGCACTTGCTGGGACAGGAGATTTCCTTACTCAAGACAATGTGAATGTTTGTTGTTTTACTCCTGCGATCAAGTGTCTGGTTCTGGTCTTGAAAGTGTCGCTGCCAGGGAGATGGTGGAGACAACCAATCCCAGATGGCGCTGTGCCCAGAGGGGACAGATAAATGAGGACCACCAGAGTGGATAAAACGCCCAGACAGTGACACTGGGTCTGCAGGATGGACGTGCGTTATACTAACTAAGTTGAAGCAAATGCAGCGGATAAAAGGCAGATTGACCTGAACATCTTGAATGAGATTCTCGCTCGGCTCAGTAACAAAAAAAAAAAAAAACACCCGCGGTCCTCTGTGACAAAAATCATTCTGACTTCCCATTTGTAAAGGAAACACTTTCAATGACACTGGCTGAAGTTTAATTTTCCATTACCCTAAAAAAGAAAATAAGCAAATAAATACACAAGCTCCAGGATGGTGAGGCTGGGGTTGTGAGAAAGGAGGAGCCCGTCTGCCCTGCGGTTAGAACCAATTCTTTTCTTGCTCTGTAGTTTCTGATTTCATCTGCACTGCACAGGAAAAACCCTCAGCTAATCCAAACACATCCCTCAAATATGTGGAAATAATTGAAGACAATTACATAAAATAGGATATGAAATATTATTTTCCTCTGACTGAAGTTTATTGATTTTAAGTATGGCGACTTCCTATATGTTCAGATAGAAGCTGATCACTCATTACACTGATCTGCAGCTCTTCATAGCTCTTACTTTAAACCATAAGACCTTTCAATTCTCTTATTACATTTGCAGAGATTTCACTAATCCAGCGTACTTATCCAAAGGATCTGTAGTGGAGCCAAGACTTCTTTCTTTAGAAACCAACTGTGAGGTCCTTCCAATATCCATCTCTGATGAAGACCAGGACATCCATCCTGTTTGTAAGGCTGTGACATCCCAGAAATATCGAGTGTGATTAAAGGCATGATTGCTTTCAGACCATACAAACCTGCTTTACCGTTGGCGAATGCTTTTTATCTCCTCTGTGATCGGCTCGGAGGGAATGATTGAAAACCGGTGCTTGACGAAAAGATCAACAAAGATCAGAACGTGGGTGCTAGGGCACAGATCTGAAAGAGTTTTTTTGGGGGGAGGGGGTTGGGTGGGTTTGGAAGGCGTTGTGATAAGCTTTGAACCACAGTGGAAGGAGCTGGTGTTGAATAAACGCAGACCATGAGCTGACTCCCCCACACCCTGAGCTGTGAACAAGTGAAGCTGTGCAGTGCTGATCAGGGGAAAATAAACAGAGCACCACCCCCTGGCATCGTGGTAACTGGAGGAATGACTGCAGGAGGGTGAAGCCTATCATGTGACCGGTCCACCCGTATTACTTTCGGTTTTGTTTTTGACAGAATAAAAGAATATTACAATTTCCCCACCATATGAGATGAGTTTTATGTGGTGCCAGAGACACAGGTATATCTCATATGTTTTTGTGTGGCTTGTTGGAGGTGTGTCACTACGATGCGAGAAGAGGGTCACTCACTCAAATGAGTTGCTCTGGATTAAAGCCAACGAGGCCTGAGGGAGCCTGCTTACAAATGGTGAGCCTCGGAGGAGCCAGCGTGCTCTGTCTGGGGGACTCCATCCTAATCTACAGGATCAGGGGAATTTTCCCATCGAGATGAGAAGCAGATGTCTCTCTTTTTCTGTCTCGCTCTCGTGCTGTTGCACCGACTCCGTTTCTGTGTCCTTCCCTCGTTGGAGCAAACCTGGCCCTTCGTCCCCCCAGGGACTGGGGAGGAACATGAGCACCATGGGAAGGGTGGCTGTCCCTGAGCCCAATCACATGATGAAGGAGTCTTTTTTGTGGGAGGCACTGTCTTTAGGTACAGAGCTGTGAGCACATGGAGTCGGTCCAAGAGCTCCCAACTTTCTCATGGAAAAACACAAACAAGGCGACTTGATAGAAACGTCATGTTCTGGAGATTCCCACTTAAGATGGACAAGTGCTGGTTAGCTGGCTCTTCTAGGTGGAATCAAGCTTAACTGTTTCGTTCCCAGACTTGATCTTGTTTGTGACCCCTGACTACATGGCAGGAAGAGGAATCCTGAAGATCAGACCTCTTCTCATCATTGCCTCTGGAGCTGGTACTAAATCTTCTCTGGCTTAGCCTTGTGCACCTGCAGCTCCCCTGAGCCCTGCTCTGACATCCCTCGAGTCCAACCCCTTGGCTCCTGAGGCTCAGTTCTGACGTGCGTGCTCTGGCTCACAGCATAAACAGACAGAAACAAACTTTGGGCCAGTCACCGGCTGTTTGGTCTGTAAACAGATCAGCAAGAGGAGGAACAGGAGCTCCCACTGGAGATGAGACTGACTCACTATCCTAAGGTGGGAGAGCAGAAGGACAAGATATAAGGCTTACACCAAGGCATGTTAAATGTCCATGCTGCCATACCATCATCCAAGATAAGGTTTTTGGTATGAGACTGTTTACGCAGCTAGGATTGAATTAGAAAGATCATCCCTCAACCAAAGTGCCAAGGTTGAAGCCTCCAGTTTAAAAATTCGCTCCTGAAACGTCCTTGAGTAAAACTCGAAATCTCCATGAACCACTATGATGCTGTGATGCCCGAGCCTGTGGCCTGACTTTGTGCATGATTTCATTTAACGTGTTAACTGAACTGATTTTACAAATGAAATCTGATAAACAATACTTCAATTGATGTAACTTGTGGAGCCACATTGCTAAGATAACACACCCAGCTATGATGAAAGTGTTGGCTGTAGAGATGATACATCTGGTAAATCTGGTTGTGCTGTTTTGAATCTGACAATGTTTCATGAGTGTGATGCTCAGCTGGCACTTGAGTGCCCTCTGAATGGATAGAAAACGATCATCACATGAGCCAAAATGATTTGGTAAAATCCTACAAGGGCACTTTAGGACAACGGTCAAAATTTGCAGCAGAACATCAGGGAACATCTGGACTGCCTAAATAGTATAATATATAAATAGTTTAATGTTATAATGTTTAATGTTATAATGACATGTTTGCAACCCTTATCACTATCTGCACATGAGGAAAGTCTTCTTGTTTACATTATATCAAACTGCTTGTAAATACACCACAGCTATCTTCATGATAACGCTTAGTCATTCAAAACCATTTCAAAATGCACATTTAAAATCTCTTGTATACAGTTTTATCTCAGTGCAGTGCAAAGTGACAACATGTTGATGCCAATTAGAAATGAAACCAATCAAATTTAGAAGAGTCTGGACTGTAAGCCTCACTATGCTGTCATGAGCAAAGTACTATGTAGTATGCACATCTGAAGCTGGAGCCCGAGTCATGGTTGAAGGTTACTGAGGAAGATTACTGAGTCTGGCAGTGTTAATAAGGCTGTGTTTACATTCTGTGGCTCAGTGTTTAAGCAGACCTGAATGACCTGGGATTAAAAGGGGGCTAGTAGTGGCTTGATGGCAGACACCCACACTCACTCACTCACTCACACACACACACACACACACACACACACACACACACACACACAGATGACAAACTGGTGCCGATGTGGGTTTGAACGCCAGTATCCAGGAAGTATGGAGTGCTTTCATATCAGCAAGATAGCAAGTGGTATGCATGTTCGTATCATCCACTGAGCTGCTACCTCATTAATTAGATTTATCAACTCTGTCTAAATCCCCAAAGGATGTGGACAGGAAGATAAACTGCATCATACTATTTAAAAAACACACTTTCCATATAAACTACATAATTAAACTTAGCATACACTGAATGCCACATTACCTCATCTGACAGCTGATAGAGAGAGTAAGAGACTGCCAAACCAACAAAATGCTGAGGTTTCAGACTGTAGTTGGAGGATGTCAGGGATTGTTTTGATTCTTTTTGGGAGTGTTTTTTAAATAGCACATTAAGTACTATTACAAACTGGGTGGGTCATGGAGTGAGTTTTCAGAAAGGGTAAGTGACAGATTAGGACTTTTTTCTTCAGATAAGACAGCACCTCCTGAAAGATGATATTAACCATATGTAGTCAGGAGGATTTCATGATTCTTCAGTCACCTCTTATTCAACAAATAATAACCTGTCATGTTAAGAATCTGACATGAAAAGAGTTTGACAATCATCCGGTGTCTCTGTCCCTGTGATCAGAGAGGAATCACAGCCTTTTCTTTACACCTGATCCTGTTTTCTCTCAACATACAAAGGCAGGCACTTAGTATTGAACTCATCTATCATTTTTGACATATTTTGAAACCGAACAATTGCCACTCAGCTCTAATGTTCCACTGTCTAAGCTCCTGAGTCTCTCCATTTGCACTCCACTACACCTGGCTTTAAAGAAACACCAGCCCACAGGCACCTGCGGAGCCAGCGTGCCGCAGATGGAGAGATTAATCACACAGTGGATGGAGCGATGCTGGTGATTTATGGGAAACTGTGACAGTGTGGTCATAACACACACAGAAATGTATATGCGGGAGGGCCTGGGGACTAAATGGTACAGCAGGAAACTAAATGGGCCATTATTTGGAATTCAATGCTAGGATTCAAACCAAAGGGGGTTCCCCTGTCTGGTAACAAGGGGAACTGAGGGGAAGGAGCAGTCCCACATCTGCCGCCTTTGATGGTGTAGTTACAAGTGATTCCCCCCTCCCTCCCTCTCGGGCCTCCTCCCTGTGGTTTTCCTCATCTTCTTATTATTCCTGCCTCTTGCTGAGAGGACATATTCCCACACTGTGACCAGGGAGAATCTGGGTCCTTTCTGTTGTGACTTGTGTCCACTTTAGCCACAGAGATACCCAGCAGCTTTATGGCTCTGTCGGGGGGCGAGGTTAGAGGGGTCCCACCCCCACTCCCAACCCCCCACCCCTGGCCCAGTTCTCTACAGTCCTCCAAATAACAGATAATCTCTGACAAATGGATTCTGGCAAGTGGGTTTTACAACATGCTCACGTGATACCAGCAATTATACTGGTGCCCCACCGCTCCCGCCTCCCTTTCCCTTGCCCCATCCTCTGCTCCCTGCGTCCCCTGAGAGGGCCCTTATCAATGTGAAGAAGTCACTGAAGGAAATGCCAACTTAAGTTGAGGAGCCTGCACACTGCTGTTCATCTTCTGTCTACAGTGACAAGGGATTTGCAGCAGGGAAGGGGGGTGTATGCGGGGGGCAGCGAGTCTCATAACTATTAGACAGGGTGCCTTGTGGCACTCCGGATGGTGTGCTATACAAGATCTGTATTGTGCATTCTGCTGGGTCCAGGATTAGATTACAGGCCTAAGAGAAGTGGACTGGTACAGAGCATAGAGCAACAGGATCAGGCTGAGCACGCAAGCATGGGAAATGCGCTCATGAATCGACAGACCTTTTTACTCTGGGCAGGAAACACAAATCTGCAGATGTTGAACAGCTGGGAGACATCAGAAACTACAGCATGGGAAATAAGTGCTCATGAAATATATTATACAGTTCACGCTGCTGAGTTTTACATGTAATAGCCTGTGATGTTTTACATTTAATAGCATGTGAATGGAGATGGAATTGATCTCTGCAGTGCCTGTTTCTGAGAAGTTGCGTTTTTTTTCTCACGTGCTCACTCTAAACTTCAAAAAGGCACAAACAACAGTCGAGAGCTGCATATTTATCTCCTGCTGTGGAAATGACAAGGAAGCTGAGGAAAGTGGAGCAGGGGGAAGAGATGAGAGCACGTTGTAATTTCAAAGATGCACAGCAGATATGAGCTAAAATACTACAGTCATTGTCCAGTCCAAAGCAGATGGTATCTGAGATGATGTGATACTTTGCGAGCCAAGAGCGCGTCTCCTGAGAAATAGGAAATAAGAAGTGAAAAACCTCAAATTAACGAGAAATGTCAAGTCCCATGATCTGGCTCACAGGAGGACAAGATGTTATGCAATTTGGCGTTTGATTTGGCCAGTTTTCCGCCATCACTTTGTGTGGGCATGTCTATTTACCTTATGAGAAGTGATTTACCTTTAATGAGAAACAGAAAATGGAAACATCTGCTCCAGTGTGCTATGCACTGTCCTGGAGATTTCAGATTTAGATGCAGCAAACATAGAAAACACTGTAAGATAGGTAAATATAACTTAAGTGCCAGCGTGTGAGGCAGTGATATTGTTTTTTGTGTTTTTATTTGGTTGAAATGTGTGGAAACACTTAAATGACATCTATAATTCTCATAAAAGCCAAAGCTATCATTTAACGAGCATCTGTCTAAAGCACATGACCTCAGTAGTACAGATTTTTAAAGCCTTTGAAAGCAAGCAGCTGTGAAGTCACGAAAACTTAACTGTGGCTTATCAGATCAGTGCTGCATTTTTCTCAACACATTTTCAAACACTTGCAATAAAAATCATATATTAGCTCTTAGTGAAAGATGAAAAAATGAGTTGGCAGGGACAGCAGGCATTTGAGGTTCAGAAGTTCACAAACTGTGTTGTGGTATTCAACAAGTGGGGGAAATGAATGAAATGCAATTAAAGGTGCTATTTGTAAACTTGTTTGTCTGCTATTGCAACATACCCTGTGTTCACATTAACGGTCATTTACTCACCAGTCTGCGAGAAATGTTCCCATGGCCATAGACTTCATCTTCAAAGGTCTCCAGTCTCCAGTGGTGGAAAGCAAAGCCAGTGTCAATTCTTGTCTCTGTTAAAGCTTTTCTTCCTCTGAAGTTAGCATGCTAACCAGGTAGCCCAGGTGTCATCACTTTCTTCCTGTCTGCCTCTTATAAATACTCTTGTACTATAAGGACAAAAGAGCAACAAGCAAAAGACATGTTGTGTAAAAACATATATATATATATATATATATGAAAACAACTCAACATTTTAAAGGCAAATCTAAATGATCTTGCTAAAATCAATATAATGTAAAGAAACTGAGAGCTAAAAATGTGAACATTTCAAATCTGATACATGAAATGTGATGTGCTGCATTTACAGAAAAACCTAAAATGAGTGTCCTGTGTGTCAAAGTCAAGGGAGAGGTAAAATACATACACTTTCATGACACTCACCATTCATGGGAGTTGGGAGTTATCAGTAATGCAGAATTGACAAAAAGAAAAATGTAGTTGTGATATAATAAGTCCACATGGAGATTTGTTGGACATACATTTGGTGAATATTTTGATATGTGATATGAACATGTATATAAAAATCCAAATGCAGCACACTTAAATCACCATATGACATTTGAGAAGTTGTGCTATCAAAGATAATTGCAGCATCAATTGATCGCAAATTACAGTATCTTATAACTTAAGTATGTCTTAGTTCCTTGCACAAACTTGAATATACCGTATATTATGTTCAGTTGTCCCAGTCTGTCACAAGCAATATTGATCATTTTGAACTACTGATCAGTATTTTCCATATGTAGCATGTTTTAAAGACATGCTGGTTCTCGCTCACTGACTACATAAACTGGGTTTTTGGACTCAGCTCTGTTCTGTGAGACCTGGCAATCACTGTAGCATCTGAAATGACCCCTAATCTCAGTTCCCAGAAAGTTGTTGGGAAACGCCATCTTGCCGTGCAGTTGGAGCACCCTGACTCCCTCACCCATTAAAATCTGTTTTTCATTAGGTGCCAGTGCGATAACTTTTGGCATGCGTAAGGAAGTCTGGTCAAATCACAGTGAACACTGACACTGCAGGCTGAGGAGTGAGAAGTGGCAGTGCTTTCAACTGCTGAGACGAGTCATGAGACCTCTGGATATGCATGTCAGATAAAGTTCATCTGCCCTTGAATATAAGGTCATGGGGTTCATTGCCTAGTTAATTAAGTTGAATTGAACTGTCAGCTAGTAAATAGCCGCAAATACTTGAGATAAAAGGGGAATTTTACACTTTAATCTGTGATACAATATGGCTAAGGCGGAGTCTAACTGAACACCAGGATTTTTACCTCAAATCCAATATTCACTTCCATGTTTTATGCATCCTCTGTACCCTGTCTTTATAACAGTGAAAGCAACTCTCATCCCATTTTATGAAACCAAAAGTAAAAGCTTTAAATCTAAATCCCCCAAGGGAGGTATAATAGGCTAAAATCTTTAGCCAGTTCTTTGGTCCTCTCTGTCTTACAGCGTGTATACTATTGTGTATTAAGTTGTTTCAAAGGAATGTTGACCTTTACTTGTTTGTTTTAATATTGTATAATACATATGACACCTCAACCATCTGATAACGACAGCATAAAATTCAACAGATTCAAGAGAACTTGCTGTTACACTATTATTGCACATGTGATGGTAAAAAAACAGTTGTGAATGGTCTAATCACGACTAATCAGGACAAAGCTGTTTGACTGCAGAGCAGAGCATTTATCCACACTGTGAGTATTCAGCAGGATCTCTGCACACCACTGTGTATGTCTAATTTAGCCCAATTATATGTTGATGAAGTAATATATAGTATATAATTGTAACATACAGGCTTGTTAAAATGTTATGAATGTTTTAAAATATCAAATATTTGCAACAAAATGGCACATATTCACTCTCACAAACACTGATGCACACTGAAAGAAGTGGTTTTTCGTCAAAATCACTTGTGATTTTAAACAGTTTTTCTTGGATTCTGAACAAAACAATGGATAATAATCCAACTTAAGAGAGAAAAACAAGATAATTTATTGCCAATTTTCATTTCCCTGATGTTATTCTGTACTTCTCAAGTGATGAGGGTGTTGCCTTTCTAATAAAAAATGCAGAAATGAGAAAATACTTGAATTGAATCTTTATAGGAGACAGCATCTATTTAGAAATCCTGAATGGCTGCAGTGGGATCTGTTGTCAGTGAGCACCAGTTTTAATGGGAAGCTGTAAATGACTCTTGTGTCCCTCTAGAGGCAGTTATCTGATTTCCTGAAATGAAAAAATTTAACATACATAGAAAACATGAGACTAAATGTCATCTATATAAGATAAGCAGAGTTGAGCCAATAAAAATATGTATATGAATAATGAATTTCATTGTACAAACAGCCTATCTAGACTATCTACTGTATGTAGAAGAGAGGCCAGTTGGGAGGAACATCCAACAGGTCCCTCTGCAGCGAACATCCTGGATTCTGTGAAAATAAGTGAAACCAACATTAGGTCACTTCTGCAGCCCATATCCCTCTGCAAAAACTGAGACATTTTCCCTAAAAATCCTCCTGTGTGTATCTGTGCCCTCTATGTCTGCCATCTGCAGCATCTCAGTAGCCACTGTGCCTCTGGGAACCATCCTGGATCTGTAATTAGCAAGTCGACCAGAGGGTGGCACTCTGGTAACAGCTGTAAAATGATGGCAAACTACATAATATGTTGTAACAGCAAGGCTGGATAAATATAGTGCCAACAGATACTCACACTGTGGCACCAGGATGTGTATAAAAACTGACAGTAAGAGACACTTCCACAATCGATAATTAAAAAAAAAAATTGATCTTGATACTCAATATATTCAGCTTTAATCAGTTTCTTAATTGATCTAATTAATCCAAAGTAGGAAAGCTTATGTAAAAACACCTGCTTTCTGCTTCTGTGTTATGGTTTCTTTTGTGTAATATCTGCATTTACAAGACATTATAATGTAATATGAATTTAAGCACCAGAACGAGGTGATGATTTCAGTGATTTCAGTGGGTGCTAAGTATTACACACACACACACACACACACACACACAGAGTAACCTGCAGGGTATTAATAAACCTCATATATAATATTGTCATACAGTAATAACAAAAAAATGTCTCCGGTGCTTGAGATTCAGTAGTGTGAAAAGAGGCTATTATTCATTAAGGTTAATGTGATGACACATGGTAATGGCTGCATTTACTCAGAGTCCACTTAAAAGTTTAATGTTGACATGTTCGTGCTAAATGAAGGCTGGAGAGAGAACAAGTTGTGTTGGAGATTCTAGCTGCAGTCACAATCTATCTGCGTTCACACCATATTCATTTTGAATTTCTAACATTTCCTGTGATTGAGATTTTTTGTAAAGATTTGTAGTAAATCTCCCAAATAGCAAGTACAGGTTAGTGAGTTCGTTTACATGGTGACTGATTGTGCAGTCTTGTTAGTTTTGAGGAAACAATGCACGTAGCCGAAACAAATGATCAATCACCAATAACCCCATCTCTCCAGCCTTTATTGGTTAGCTGCTGACTGCACAGCAGGTGCATGGGACCATTTCCTGTTTCAGAAAACCCCTTAGGAGCTATCAGCAGGCATTGATTCTCTATAAACGACTCTCTGCTGAGACAGTGACCATGAGTGAGAGCAAGTGTGACCCTGCGCCAAAACACTGATGAAGTAAATCATTAAATCAAATTGTGCCAGTGAGGAAGAAATTGGCTATATATACCATGACACAGCTAACATGAAACAGCTAACATGGTTCTGTCCACAGGTAAGAGAATCTACAGCGCACTGAAATACCTTTACCATTATATTTACTGTATGGATTTGAGAGTGTTATCAATCTTATTTCACACACAACTATTTCTTTAACCCGCTGTGTGGCACCAGAAATATTTAATAAGAGTGTGGAAGCACATGAGCTGAGTATGAACTACTGTACCATAACAGCCTCATTTGTGTCACTTGAGCTCATAGGGCCTATTAAGGCAAAAAGGTCTGCACCAGACCCTCACTCTAGTTGTTTGCTACTAAAACGACAAAACCGTTTTGTGTCATTATTTAGGTAGTGTTTGCTGACTAGCACTTCCTGACAACACTTATTCCCTTGTTCAGTCACTCTGTCTGTGTGCGTAAGGAACCATAATGAAACTACAGTTTAGTGAATGAAACTGGACTCACACTAATGGCTGGAGCTAAGATTAATTTAGAGCAACACAGGTTCTGAGCCACTAGGCCGTGCGCTCTGCCACACGTCTCAACCACCTCGTCTTGGGGACCAGCCACAAGAGACAAGGACTGGAACAATGGCAGCCTCCCACACTATTCTTCATTAAAGCACAAATGACAGTGACTGGTGCAGAGGTCTCTGTGGAGAATTTCCAACTCTCTTTATAGAACTCCCAGTCAATACACATCTCGACCTTGAATTCCCAGTGTCGGCGTGCCTGTCTTGCATTGGAGTTCAACAGATTTGACTCTGAGAATTGACCCTCCTGGCTGATACCACCACCCCATCCCCATCCTCTATTAGATCGTACTTAATGAGCTGTGAGGAGAGTAGCTTTAGGCTGAGGGTTCAATGGGACCATTAATCAGCCTGCGGAGCAGAAGAGAGACCATTTCTGCCATCAATGGTAACTGAGTCGATGAAGGTGCAGTACGCTGTTAGCACCACAAAATCAAAAGCTAACCATCCATTGGCAAGACAGCGAGGTCAGCCGTGGTTCAATGAGTGCTGCGTATTGGATAGAGGTTCAAGTCCTGATTGATTGTCAGTTGAGCTACCACAGCTCATCTGTTTCTTGAGCTGGTGTCCCACTGAACCTGATTGTATACGACCTAGGAACCTGGATTTTCCTTTGCAGAGATGTTCATGGCTGCCTGATTTATTCTCACAACTTTGTTGGTGACCTTACTTTTCCTCTGGTGCAGTCATGAAGTTGCTAGTGGTCTATTAATTTCAAAAAATTTGGTTTGTGACCAAATACCTACAAAACTAATGACATTCCTACCAGTGTCAGATTTACTGGTAATTTGCAAAATGTTGGCATAGTAACATGAAATAAAGACAATAAAAATGTTGAACATCAGATGTCAAACATAACCTCAGGACTGTAGTCAGACGTAGGAAAGGCAATACGTTTAGCATTTTTTAAATTAAATAGCTACTGTTGCCAAAAATCATTAGAGCTTCAAGCTTCACAGACCAATCATATATCACCCTACAGATCAATTATACTCCACTTATATGAACAACTTTTGTAAAAAAAAAAAAAAAATCCCATCAACCGCTAAACATTTCATTATCTTATAACAAATGCCAACTTGATGGGTTATGAGATTTCCATGAGCATTAAACATAACAGCCTCATTCGAGTGGTGCCAGATATTTTTTTGTCATATGTCAAAATAGCTCAGCAGAGACCTGTAGTATGTCCAACCATGTGTCTGTCAGTATCCCAACAAATATCTCTAGATGCAATTTGTTGAACAGAATTTGTTACAATAAACGTCCTGGAGTGATTTACATTCATAGCGGGTGACAGTGAGACAGACCTTTAGCTAATATGGATGTGAACATTACTCACAATCCCATCTGGTCAATCAGGCTAAATGTTTGTCCCCGCTGTTGTCGTCCAGCCTTTACTCCTCAGCCCCCTTACACTAAAGGTCTAATCCATCATCCTGACTGCAGTGAGGAGGGATGGAGCACGTAGAGGAGCTACACAGAGGGATTTAACTTTGTTACCTCCAGGGGCCATAAATCTCCAGCAGAGGCCTCCCCGATCCTGCAGGTGAGATCAAGCCGAACTGCCCCCAGGGGTGCCCCGCCTGCTTCCACTTTGATGAAATGAAAACAGAAACACTGTGTATCATGTTAAAATGATTAAACACATGACGTTGCATGACAGACACAGCGGCAAAGACTCTTGTGTTTCTAGGTTTTCATTAGGATATGTCAGAGATAAACAATGCCATCACAGAACAAAATTTTCTCAACTTCTTCTTGATAAACAATGTGCCTTAATGGACCGAATCCCTTTCAAACATTTTATTTGCCTTTCTGCCTTGTTAATGCTGAATGGCTCTCTGGTGTCTATTATCTTCATCTCACAGACAGCATCTCCAAATACATCTAAATAGACTCTTGAATTTCAGTCTCTGTCACAGGCTTGGATATAAAATACACCAATACAGAAAGTATACTGTATAAGTACAAATGAGTAAAACATTACAATAAAAAGCATTCCATCAATACACATATTCCTTACTGACAACCTCCTACTGATGGGATGGAGACTCCCACTTTTGTATTAAAAGTAATTTGGTTTAGTAAATTGATTGTTTCTTTAACAGTATTGTCTGAGGTCAAAGGTTAAGTGACTTCTCATGTACAAGCCACAAGTTTAAGATATGTTGCAGGCTATATGATTTCCATTTTGCTGACAGTGACACTTGTCAGACAACATTAAATCATGCTGTACCTTCTGTACAACCTGAGCACCTATGGACCTATGGAGAAGAGCAGACACCTAGACTGTTGCTTATGAAATTTTCATGTGCAAAATCATATCTGGTTCAAGGACAATATGAGGGACTTAAGTCTGTAGTGTTACTGCTTATATACTGTGTTTAACTACCTCCCTATAAAACCGTGTTCAAGAGGCATGAATCATGGCCGGGTGGCCAGTTGGCATGACAGAGAGGCTTTGCTCTGTGGATCGTCTATTTTTAAAAATGCGGTCTGGTCATTGTATATTTTATTCATATGTGGACTGGCATCCACAAAAGAGAGCAAGCCGACTTGTTAGCCAATTCCCTCCTTGAGGCAAATTAACTTTTGTTGCTGAAGAGAGAGGAGGAGGAGGAGGAGGAGAGGAGGAGGAGGAGGAGGAGGAGGAGGAGGAGGAGGAGGAAATCCTATAGGTCGTTCAATGCACTGTGAGACTCCACAAGCAGGTGACTGTGTTTTATTTTGCTTGGAGACAACAAAGAAAGGTCATATGAGGCTTCAAGGGACATTATGATATTTAATCTTGAGCACAGCCACAATAGATAAAGAGAGAAAGCAAGATTAACATTCACTGTTGTTAGCAAGAGTATGGCCTCTATTGTAAGAGGACAAATATCACATTTTTCTCTGGCATGATCACACATTCATTGCCTAAAAATGTGATTATTCATACTGTAAATCAGCTCTAATAGGATTATTTCTTCTTCATTGTTCTCACTTTCCTCTCTCTCTGTAATTAAAGCCATACATTACCTCAGAGACCTGCTGATCAAAGTTATTAAATATTTACCAAGCTTTCAAACGTGACCTTTGCAGGCCAACGCACCATGAAGACACAGTTGCGCTCACTATATTCAAATGACAACCCCTTCTTCTGCCGAACAGGCCTCTCTCTCTCTCTCTCTCTCTCTCTCTCTCTCTCTCTCTCTCTCTCTCTCTCTCTGCTGCATGAGCCAGGTTATCTTTAGTGCACATTGAATATTTATACAGCAGGTGGCAGGGGAGTCGGTCACTGATCTGTAAGGTGACTTGCTGGGCCTCGATGGGGGGTGCTGGTGTGCTGGGGTTGGACTGGGATGAAGTCACATGGGACATATTGTCTCCTCTGTGTCCTTCTATTCCACTTAGGCAGAGGATTGTGTTTTATGGTTGGATGCCTACCATGAGCACTGAAGACAAGAGTCAACGAGCTATTACAGTCAGGCAGTTATGGTCAAACTAATCTCCTAACACTCACTCACTTCACAGACGAAGCACTGCTATGTAGTGGCAGAAAATCTCTTGTCGTGCCACAGGTAAAACAAACAAACAAAGACGGCGAAAAAGAAATGTTTAAGGATCTAATGAATAATTGGCATTTTCAAATGGGGCCCTCTGAATTTTTCTTCTGAAGCAGAAGAAGAAGAGGCGAAGATGAGACAATTGTCATGCACAGAGGATTCTTGTCTGGGGATACTCTGAATGCTAATCATGTTGTCTGAGACTGAAGCCAAACTCATTCCATCCATGCCGCTGGGGGACAATTAGATGATATTAAATAGGATGCGAGGATCTTCCTGTCATGATAGCTTTCAAGATATTGCTCAGAGGATTCAATGGTTTCAATAGAAATTAGTCGGCAATGACACTTAAACACACTACAATCCAGTAAATGTGTATTTAAAGCCAGAACTTACACTGACACAGCTCAAGCATAAATTGGTTTCTTAATGTGGGTTGTGGCTACAGAGACTTTTAATGAGCCCTCTGCTGTCAGAGAGCAATTTTCTATCGGAGCCGAGTTCTTTTTTAACGCATTGCATCTGATGGAAAAATATAACTTTGACAAATACCTCAGACATGAAAGAGAGCAACCAATGCATAATCATCGAGTGTTGTGCTGTTTGCGCTATGAACTATGCAGGACTGTAGAGCAGTGCAACAAAAGTAAGAGAGAGAAGAAAAGTTTCTCTGGAGTGTAGCTGCGCAGGCTTGCAAGACAGGGTCCAATAATAAATTAGCAATTCTCAAAAGGCGTGGAGAAAGTTTCTGGGCATTGGCATTTCATTGTTGTAGCCACAAAGCTGTCCCTGAACTGAATGTGTGAGATAAGTGCTTTGGAGCACAAACAAACTGAAACAAAAGAACATGAGGTGGAGATTGGTTTAGTAAGTAAGAGAGGGGGAGGAAGCACTTCTGGCGTCCAAGGGCATCATAAACCCCAGCATGTGTCTGCACAACAATGCCAACAGGGGCGCAAATTCTCCACACACTGGGAATCGATTTAACACAGAGAGTGGAGGACTTGGAAAGAGGCGTATCGGGGAGACACTGCAATAGTGCATCTTGTGTTATTGGATTTGGAGCCCAGTTTTCTGATTTTTTTTTTTCTGCAGCAACTGCAAGCTGGGGGATCCAGTCGAGGCGAGCTTCCCCGAGCCAGCACAAGAACCTGCAGCCAGCTGAGGAAAAGAGATTGTTCTGGGTTTTACCTTCAGAAAAAAAATCATGTCATTATAAGTACTAACCCTTATATGGTATGCCATAAAGTAATGTGCTCCAACTTCATAATCTGTAAGTTATTATACTCAAAGGAAAACAGTGCTGAAAATAGAAGTAACACTTGTGGCCCATTTCAGATGTAGAAGGGAGTCAATAGCTGTGAACTAGTGCATGAGAGAAACCTGTGTTTCTCAAAGAGCACATACATATTTTATTGTGAACAACAAATGGAGGCATCACTGAGAGGTCCGGCATTAGTCCACAGATATCAGAGCATGAGAGCGGACACTGAAAATGCTGTCTTAAAAAGTGTTCTTTGGGTGCTTCAGGTTAACACTCATCTCATCCCTGCAGGTAGTCGTGTTTGGTTCATCTGTCCTCAGAATAGACATAGATGTGCACAGTGTTTTTTTTTTTTTTTTTTTTTTTTTGGGACAGATTATCTTTCATTGATTGTGAAAGGAAATAAAAGTAGGACTACCTCAGACAGAAGCTTATTTTAGATGAAGGAAGATCACTTCAAAAGGAATCAAATATCACGATCTAATTCGAATATTACAGGAATATCACAGTGAAGGTCACTTTAAAGTCAAAGAACCTCAGAGTGTTCAGCACTATGACAGGAAAAGCATACAAGACAGAAGATAGGCCTAACCACTTGGCTGTGTCAGGAAAAAACAAAAGGGGGTAAAAATGGCATCAGGTGACTCATTATTAATTAAAACCCACAGAGGCATTAATATCATAAAAAGGTATTAAGAGAACCCACATGTGTTGTCAAATGCAATGCTTTAAGGGGCTTATGTTTATGGAGGCTGTAATGATGTTGGCTCCTCTGCTGCTCCCCACAGCCAGCTCCCTGTTTGATTGAATACAATAAGAAGCATGTGGTAGTAGTGACACGCCCCCTAGTGTCTCATGTCTGCCAGGTTACTGGAGTTTGATAACCTTGCTCTGCGTCTGGGAGCATCACTGAAGGAATGTGAATGAGGATTTGGATGTCCGCCTCCTGCCTGCTAATTGTTGATGCAGCCCCGAGGGTCTCTCGCGTGGTGGTGATCAGGGCTCGTCCCCGGTCTCTTCTCATCTCTGCCCGCTCGGACCTAAAATGATGAGCACCGAGAGTGTTTTGGAGAGTGGAGAGCAGCCTTGCATCCGGCTGGAGCCCCTGAAGAACACACACTTGCCGGGCAAGACGACGCCGACCGGTGGCAGCAGCCGCGGCGTCTTCATGGACGGCAGCCCCAAAGTGACAGCCAACGGGGTGCACGACATCGAGGACCGGATCCTGAGGATCACCGGCTACTACGGCTACAACCCGGGATACTCCAGTCATAGAAGTGAGTGAAAAGATGCAAAGAAAAACAAAGTGGGGTTGGTGGGGATCATGAGTGGGTGCGACAGTGACACGCATTTCTGTGGCAGGTGCGAGATGGCGTGAATTAAAGAGACCACAATTTAACGAGATTATGATGAGAAACATGTGCGTGAAGGGATTTACTGATAACAAGACAGAGACGCTGTTAATAAGGCGCCACTGGTGTGTCGAGGAATAATACACGAATCTTCCTCCCTTGCAAATTAGTTTTCATTTTTCATTTTAATTAAGCCATTGGAAAAAAAAAAAAAAATCCACCATTGCAAACTCGGCTAACCGGGTTTTAATTATGGGCCATTATAGAGCAGCATGATGTCAATCAATGTCCCTATCAGCTGGAGGCTGGGGGTGCACTGGCCTATCCATCTCTGACACACACACACACACACACACACACATACACACATGGTGGGAGAGAGTGAGAAAGAGAGAGAATATTAAACAAATCTCACACTATCAAGCGATGCAATTACATGACAAAGTGTCATATAAAAAATATGCTGCCATTTCAAATTCAATTCCAGAGTTAATTATTTAAACTGCGGCCTAACGTTGTCCAGATCAAACACATGTTGGTGAAACTCTGCAAACAGCCATTTACATGGCAGCATCCAAATTAAAACAACCAATTTCCCCAGATGACAAACAGTAGAGCAGCCGCCCCCATGATGCACGCGGACGCTCCCAGCTATTCTCCTGAGATTCTTGAGATATGGCTGTGGCTTCAGCACGTTAAGCTTCTGTGTAATTTTCATATGTCAATGTGGTTGTGATTAGTAGAGCAGTACTCTGAATTTCGCTGACATAAAGACAACTGCAGGGATTGGAGGGGAGAGCTGATGATGCACTTTGTATGGGGAGGTGATCTTTAAAATCTTGCCCTCCAGTTCTTTTCACAGAGTGGTCAATGCCAGTGGGATTATAACAGGCAAAAAGAGCAACCATTGCACCGCTGTGCACGCAGCTTTATGGAAATGAAGCAAGGTGTGCAGAGCAGGATTTTATAGGGTGGTTTGCAGCAGCAGCAGCAGCAGCAGCACAGCAGCAGGGCAGCCACAGACCCTCACCTCTGTGTTACATAAGTGACCATACAGATTGTTTTCTCTGAGGGTGGGGAACAACTGGCACTTTTCTTATATAAATCCACCCAAGTGAAAACTGCCATCGATATCTGACCCTCCTGTGTTTCAGCTGCTGATACACTTCACCTCACATGAATTTGACTTGTCACGCAAGCTCCCTAACATCTCTCTCTGGCTCTTACATAAAAGCCAGACTACAAATTCATGATTTAGAAATACATGACGAAGAGCGCACTGTTCTTTCAGTGTTCTGACATCCCTCCGCAAATCTTTCACTGAACCTTGGCACTCTGTGACTTAATGCATTATTCTGACGAACCTGCTTTAAATCTCAGAGGAAATGAGTGAGTATGCAGATAGGGCCTCATTCAATCAAGAGCAGTTCCAGCTGAGTCCCTGTTGGATGAGCTGAGAGGACCTCAGTGGAGGATTTTTGAGATTGAGGCCAAGGAAAAGCCAAATGAGTCTGTCTCTCATTAACTGCCTCCTGTTTATTAGGAGTGGCAGTTGCAGTAGATTAACCATGAATGCAATCAGATTTCATTTGAGAATACATCTACTTGTCCAGATGAATCTATGGAAAGAATACCTGATTTACAAGGGACGTCCAAAACTTTAAACTGAAACAGAATTTTAAAAAAAGCAAAAAAAAAAAAAAAAAAGAAGAAAATACTGTAAGTCAAAATTTGACAAACTAAACTGTGTTCTGTGTTCTGTGTTTCTTATTCACTGATACTTGGATGCCAAGAGATCAGCAGCAATAACCATACTGTTACAAAAGGCAGTCAAGATAAAAAAAAAACCCAAACAAAACAAATAATCCACTTTTTTAACTCCTGAAATGTTTTTCATTGTCCCATAACACAATGAACAGAATATGCTGTGGATTGTTGGTCAGACAAAACAATAAGCACATTTCCTGGCGCTGTGGTAACTTTTTACAGGCACCAACATTCAATGGAAATTCATAGACTTATTTTGATTAATTATTGATTATTGATTGAATAATTGATTAATGTTGATGGTAATTGGTCGGCTAATCAATAGGGGAAGTAATCATTAGTAGGGGCCCTGGTTCTTAATATGCTGGCCTCTGTCTGTCCCGTCTCTGTGGCCTGCTGTGGCTGTAGAGAGGAAGATGAAAGATGTGGTGCTGTCTGTGATGTAATTTCAGTTATAAGGAGCAGGTGCGGATTGTAATAGCACTGATCCCAAACCCATATAATCCAGTGGATCTGCGAGCGGAGGGTTATTTGATTTTGAGAGACATTTCCCCTGCCTCTGATAAAATACACCATCTGTAGCCCTGTGATTCTCCATCTATCCACCGGCTGATTTTCTCTGCCAGAGTCAACAGAAGGTACTCCAGCGATTAAACATGATGCTGCTCTTACTTGCTCTTACTGCAGGCCCATCTTCATCTTCCATGTTTCTAATTCTTAGAAATACAAATGTGAAATGTCACTTTCTCACTGCCTGAGAGCATAACACTTAGTTACTTTGTTTTGTTTACACTGTTGTAAACTTTGTGCTGGGAATCACGTGGCCCCCAAGCTGGTGAGTATCATTTTCCATAAAGGGTGACAAAGACAAAGGAGCACGTAAATAGAACAGTAGGCTCATCCTGCCAAGCCTATGGGGTAATGATATATTTAGTAAGATCCTGTTGC
Organism: Caranx ignobilis; assembly: GCA_021432705.1. Classification (NCBI taxonomy): domain Eukaryota; kingdom Metazoa; phylum Chordata; class Actinopteri; order Carangiformes; family Carangidae; genus Caranx; species Caranx ignobilis. The sequence goes on from MU269985.1 coordinate 10,933,467, forward strand.
CAGTTTGTTGTTATTGCCTCTTGCCATCTGTGTTGAATAAGAAGATGCCTCTGAGGGGGACTTTGGACTACATTTGGTGACAGGGTGTAAGATGTGATACATATTGTACAGTTATGATATAACGGCGTATGTGCAGAGAGAAGACAAGAAGGTAAAAGCCGCTCTAAATAAGAAAAGGTACACTGCTTCCTGTTGCACCGCTTGTAAATTAGAGCATAGTTACAGTGTGCACAAGAGAAAAACTGAAATGCAATTGACTTTAAATCAGAAAAAGAAAAGTAACAGCACCCGTTTGGCTCCTGTTACACCAGACAACAATGGTGTGTGCAGTAAAAGCTGTCTCAGCATCTCCCAGAAAGCCATTACAATAATTTGCTGTGTTTTCAATAGCTAATTTAGAAAAGGGCAAGTCTGTAGCGCTGGCATGCTCCTTGCTGGGTAAATAGGTACAGTGCACGAGGAATGACAGGTACTTGTGTGTGTTGTGTGTAGTACTTGTTCCCACTCAGTGCTGAGACCATGTTGCTCACCACTGGCCTCACAGCAAGACAACAGCACAAATTATGAAGGCATGGAAGGCAACCATCCACCACAACGCTGTGTGTTTATATATGCACTTCAGTCCACAGAAAACATGTAGAGTCATAGAGAAGGTAGATATGCTGTTGAACCCATTCGTGCCTTACTGATTGTTTTCACTCTGTAATGTTAAAAAAATCCATTTGCAGTGGGTGTTAGCAGAACAGCAGGTGAATCTTCACTTTCTTCCTCAAGGTCACCCTGTACACGCATGTACTTTTTTTGGACTGCCCCGTTCCCATGCCTGTTCACTCTGTGCTATTTATAACCAACTCACCATCGAATGGGATATGAGCTTTGCTTGAATGACTCCTGCGGTGCTGTAACTCTTACATGCTCCTGGGAATGAGCAGAAACACCATGCATCTAATGGGTAAAATCTTTCTCCCCAGGAGTTAAAAAAACTGCTGTTTTCATGCCACAGTGATGCCAGCCATGCGATGTAGTGCTGTGTGTCGGTTTTATAAATATTTTGGCCATAGCAATTTTCCTCGTAGCTGAGACTTTCTGGGAAAAGCAATATTACATAATACAAGAGCACAACATGTGTAAGGCGCTGATTTTGCCAACAGTCTAATCAGAAGCCTAACACTGCCCTCATGTGGTCTAATAATCCAACAACAACAATAAAGAGACCTCCCACATCCTCCACTGAAATGTCAGGCAGTAATAAACATGAGTACTTACTACTTAGTATAATTACTACCTCCATGTATAAATTATCATGGAGAGACTAATATGCTTTATTTCACATTTTATTGTGTCAGTACGGGTTTGTGATGTTCCAGTTCAGTACCTAAGAAAAATGCTCATATTGATCCCAGTGAACCCACTCCATTAGTTTAAAGAAAGGTTTAATATCCAGTATATATCCATGGGGAAGTTAAAGAGGTTTTAGGATGTCAAGGATGTTTTTGCTAAATGAAGTTGCATTTAATCAAACTGTCATAAACTGGCACAGATATCTCAGATAGGCAGGAGTCATGGTTGGTCTCTGGGTAAAGAACGAAGCTGCCATCTCCAATAAGTGAGGAAACAGTCAAGAAATACAGCACCTATTACTTGGAAAGGCACTGGGGGCTTCCTGACAGGCTAATCTAGCTGTGCTATTTCAAATAATGTTCCTGTCGCAGGTAATCACCTGCAGACCTCAGTGTGAATAGTTTTCAGCAGCACCACTTTCTACAGGAGAAATAAGCCACGTAAAACTGTTTACAACGACACACTGTTGAGTTTTGTTAATGCTTCAACAGCTAAACCATCAGTAAAAATTGCATGCACTGACAATGGAGGTCAAGACCTCATCACATCAAACTAAGACCTGAACGCTTAACAAGACACCACTAATGATAAGTGATAATCTGGTGATCTGACTGGAGAACTGCCTTATGCAGAAACATCAATCCTCATGTCCCCTGTCAATGCACCTGGAATGCAATCCATTATATTCACCACTAGGTGTCCTCATCTTCCAATGTTCCAGCTACTTTGAGTTTGGTTGACAGTTGAAGAGATCCAGTGAATGGATTCACACCTAACAGCCAGGACTTCATTCAGAGACGTCTCAAGCCCCATTTCTGCATCAGTCAGTGTCCTTCAGCCCTCTTCTTTTCTCCTGCTTGTTGTCGAGATGTGATGAGGAACAGAGACGCGCTAAAGACAAAGAGCCTTGTACCGTACACTGAGGAGCATGTGTTAATCTAAATGACAAAAGAGCTTGAATGGGTTTAGAGCATCAGTGTGCACAGGAGACCCTCTGTTGCTATGGAGGTAAACCGGGAGGACACTGTATCATTTTGTGCTTTGATCTGTGATGCAACTGCACCATTGTGTTAATATACACTCAGTTTCCAGTTTTTTTAGGTACAGCTAGCTAGGTTATACAAGGTCATGATGTTTAGGTTTCATTCAAACTGCTTTTGGGAGGTGTTGGTGGATTATTCTGGAGTTGTAGTTTATGCTGCACAGTGTTGGATATAATACTTGTGGCCTGTGGAAGTAGTTTAAGGACAAGAAATGTAATTGAAAACGAGTGCTGTATACTTTCCTCCTTGGATGGATGTGCGTGAGTGAATCTATGCTGGCATTGAACTGCAGCTTTAAGCTAAACTTAGATCCCTAAAAACAGTACAAAGACAGAATAGAGGGAGAAATAATCTCCTGAGAACCTTGGTCCAATATTTGAGATTGAACTGTGGCCTCCTGATGCACCCATGGTCCAGGTATTTCTCTTAATCTGATAGTGATTAGCATCCCAGGCTCTGCTGACTGGGCTGTTTCTCAGTCCCCTCCCTGTCTAGCTGTTGGCTCCACTCATCAGCAAAGCTATTTTTAAGTTTAACCCTCCTTGTCTCGGGGGATCCATACCCCCAGCTCATCCCCTGCTTACACCTGACCAAACATTAGACTCAGCCATGCTTGCCTCACACACTTAATGCACCAACATTTTAAACTAGGCCGAACCTTGTGACATCACTTAATGCATTTGCATTAGTGTTGCACTCATTCTGGGTGATGAAATTAAGTATACCATGGTAAAACAAATGCTAACAGGATGTTGCTGTTTCACAGTGTCACGCCAATATTGAATTCTGAATTCAAATAAATCACCCTGCTGTTACAGGAATGAGGCTCTGCATTTTTCCATTGTAGCAAACAGCCCAACCAGAACTGTGCTGTTTTCTGCTCCCTCTCTCTCAGGCTGAAGAATGCACAGGCAAATACTCTGATCTGCTATTCTCTCTATAGAAGTGCCAGATCTTTGGCTGATGAGCACTAGAGACAGACGAGAAGGGAGGGGCTCAGGGTGATACTGATATAGTGACAAAGATCCTGGAGCAAACGTGACTGCACAACAGAACTAATTTAGTAATAATAACTCAACAACAACAAGGCCACTGCATTTACTGTGTTCCATGTTTGCTTTTAGTGCTTTCTCTTTCACAGGTCATGGTGCTGCTGTTCCTGGCTTGGCGAGTATTGATTTTACTGGTGAGAGCGTGAACACTGTATAGCATAGGTTATATTAAGATTGTATTACAGGCTGGGAGGCCTCATGTGTCTGACCGCACACTGATATGTCATTGATGTAAAGGCCCAAGCATCTTCTTGCTCCATTAAATCTTTTGGTGGGTAAACCACAGCTCAAGATAGAAGGGTAAGAGGGCTTTCCTTGAGATGGAAACATCAGAAGCTGACTCACGTGACAGGAGGGTTTCCCATGACTGTGCAACAATGATTGAAAACTATTGAAAGCTCTTTTTAAAATAGCAGCATCACAATGTAAATATTTTATATAAAAATGCACCACTCATGGCTTACATCGAGCCCAGCGAATTAAGTGCCCACAGTGGGCATGTCAGCATTAAAAACACACTGTGGAGCAAAGTCTGGTCTAATGAATCGTGTTTCCTTTCATATCATGTTGGTGGCCATGTGTGTGTACAATGTTTACCTGGTGGAGAAGATGGCAACAGGATGCATTATGGGAAGCGCGCAAGCCAGTGGAGGCAGTGTCATGCTTCAGGTCATTCTTTCTCTTGGCGCAGCTGCACCTCTTTACATGTCTGTGGCCTCTTTCAGCAGCTGCATTCAACATTTTTAGGAATGGTCTGAGGAATAAGAGAACGAGTTAAAGGTGTTGACTTGGTCTCCAAATTTCCAAGCATCTACAGGATGTCACAGTCCTATCCATGTAGGATACACCCTTAAACTCACAGTCACAGACTTAAAAGATCTGATGCTAATGTCTCTTTGCCAAATATCACAGGACACCTTCAGAAGTCTTGTGATCCAGATAAGGGCTGATTTAGTAACAGTGATGGCTGTGGGGATGGTCTGTATACCATTTATTAAATCCTGGTTTTAACTCTGACTCTTTGAGAGCCTCTTCAAAGAGCAGAATGTTTTCTGCCAAATCTAACTCTAAAACCATTTATCTAAGTTGTTAAGGTAGTGAACCATATAGTTTTTTGGGGAGCCAGGTTCTGCCATTGGTTAGTTTAAATGTTTTTCTACTGCCACTGTCACTTTGACAAAATGAAAAGGAGCAAGAGTCTGTGTAACCTATTGTCTTGCAGATCACTGCTCTATATTATATACAGTCTACTTCCTTTTTACCTTCCTCAGATAAATCTGTTTGAGCAAATAGTGTAGAGTCAGTTTAGTAACAGATACCATGGGATGGTTAAGATACATTAGACAAATTCTTAATCCAAAATTGTAAATGCTGTTGTTAAGCTTCCAGTAGAGTACAAACACTGGTTCAGAACTAGTAATTTATTCCTCTTAACATTTGGACCATTATCTCCTACATGCAATCTGTGCTCAATATGGCATCATCTGCATAGCGTATCACAGTGGAGGTGTACACACATGCAGTAGTGGTGTGAGGATTATGTGGGTAGAGAGGGTTTCTTTATCTCTCTTCTAAATACTGAGAGCACTAAAATTACCTCAGTGAGCAACAGAATTAACATCTATGAAGTTGTTGTGTATTCGTGTGTAGTGTGGGCGCAATGGCTTTTGTCGTTTACAGAGCACAATTGATTAATATTGCAGTGGTGAAGCCAACAGTAGAGAGCTCTACTAATAATCTGACTCTCAAGGAGTAGTGAAGAGCAGGAGATGAGCCAAGAGGAGAGAGAGTCATTGGAAGACAGAGGACAAGAGTGGATAGAGAGAGACAAGGAGGGAAGCAGTGAGGAGAGTCTGGTCAGGTAGAAAGGGGAGGGGAGGAGGATGGAGGAAAGGAGGGGGAAGCAGCTAACGCAGCATAATTAGCCTTGGCTGCTTGGTTACCTTCCAAACAAAGCTGCTGATTTGTGGAGCAAAGGAAGAGGAGGGGAAAAGCTTGTGAGACAGACAGAAAAGGAGGAGGAGGATGGAGAGAGATGAGGGGAGTGATTGCGCCATGCCACACACACTTGAAGCTCAGTCTCCCTTGGAGACAGTGGCAGTGCTGGATCACGGCATGACAGTGAGACAGTAGAGTCTCCACTTCACTGCACTTTCACTGAGCTTTCTCCACTGAGCTGTGTCACTATCCAGACAGAGAGAGAGAGAGAAAGAGAGAGAGAGAGCACTAGTTACAGTGAAGGCTCAGGGCTTGAGAGTCAGGACTGGAGTGCTGGAAGAAGACAGAGAAGAAGAGTTGACAGAGATCTGGGAGGAGGGGGGCGACCAAGAGCGTGAAGAAGAAGCGGAGGAGCCAGGAGTCTGAGGATGCACAGAGCTAGCAGGAGGAGCTGCTGAGCGTGCAGGCAGCAGCCCAGGCACATTTACACACACACACACACACACACACACACACACAGCACACACACACACACACACACTTCTCAGGGAAGGACAGTGTGTTGTGCCCCCAGTGGAGGATGAAGAAGCACTCAGCCCGAGTGGCTCCTCTCAGCTCATACAGCACTCAGGTCCTGACCTGCCCCATCTCTGAAGGTAAACTTAAAGAACCAAAGGCCCAGCATGTCATTTATACTAAACCGTATATATGTGTGTTTATGTTTGTGTGTGTGTGTGCATGAATTCAGTTACTGGCAGCATTAGCTCAGATAGGCTACTTAAAACAATGGGCTACTTTTACTCTGATGACATAGTTTCCATGCGCAGGTGTGAGCACAGGTATTTTTTAGAGATATTAGTGAGATATTGATGTTAACTATTTTTAATCTGTAGTTTTGTTGCATCAACTTTGGACATCTTTGAAAAAGAAGCAAAAGCCAGCTGTTGAATTGAGTCTTCTCAACAAGACTTAACTTCAGTTTTGCTTTGGGATGGTGTAGAAACACATTAGTATCATTTCAGCTTCCTGCTGGCATAGCTGAGAAGCTAAATGTGTCAACAGGAAGTGTAGTTGTAGCAGGAGCATATGTTTGGTTGTTTCTGGCTGCCCTGTGTGGCCCAGCACTGATGTTAAAAAAAAACCCAAACAGGCCCAGCTCAGCTGCTTTCACATCTGTTCATTCCTCATCACTTAAAGCCTCCACTTCACCTAAACGCCCCTCCACACATACACACCTTTACTTTTGTAACAGAGATTAGAGAGAGATGCCGCTAATCACCCTTTCATCAGTATCATCAGAACCATTCCACATGGTCTGACCTAATTTAGGTAAAGGCTTCATGCTGTTTGACCTGTAGTAAGCCTGCCTAGCACTGCAGATGTGACTGTGAGCTTCAGATTGGATTCAGCGGGACTCCATCCATCACTGTCAGTGGCGTGTGGCGTCAGTGGCGAGGATGAAATGCAGAATGGATTGAAATGTGAGGTTTGAGCAGTGTGCTGCGTCACACAGAGAGGATAAGCGCTGTTAATGGGTGCAAGTAGTGAAGGATACTTTGCAGCAGCACTGTGATTTCAGTAATGCAATGGGATAGTGTTAATGCTCTGAAACAAACTTGAAACTATGTTGAGCTACCTCCCTATTGAAGCTATTGAAATATACATTTCAATAAGTATTGCATGTATTGCAATTGTTATTGTTATAGCACGAATGACATGATGGCTTTGATTGCTGTTGCTTCAAATGCAAATGCTTCAAATGCAAATGCTTCAAATGCTTCAAAAGCTGTTTTATGGAGAGAGCCTATATTTTAACGTCAACTGTTTATACCTTATATGATGTTATCACATGAACCTTTGGAATATGATTACTGTCAAAAGAAATATCCGTGATGCTCTTTTGCAACTTTCTGTTTAGCAGTATTTTTAATCAGCAATAACACTGTCTGTTATGAGAGCACAGTTTTGGCCTGAAGAGCTGTTTTCTTGAAGCAGGAGAATGGTAGAGTTATAATATTACTGCATCTTGGCACCAGATCAGCCTGTAGTGGCTTTCACTTCGGCACAGACGAGCCGCTATCCAACACTAAAAGGTTTAGGTTTTGTCAGTGATGTGAAACACAAACCATCTCTATTGCACGGTGGATGAGGAAAAAGCAGACGTGAAGACAAAAAGAATAAAAGAGCAGCTTTTCTCTTGCAGTAATATCAGATCTCACTTTTCCAGTTAGACACCACCGAGCCCATTAGGTTGATTAAGGATCCTTGCTGTGACAGAATGTAATTAGACCAAATCCCTCGATGATCCCGTAGAAACGAATTGGTGTCGGTGTTGAACATTTTGCTTTCACCACATATTGTTGCTCTGCTCCCATGTATTCTAAGGTGAAACATTTTACCTGGGAGATTTCGGCGGTGGTAGTCTCTAATGGACTGAGCTGTAAAAAGAGTGTGATCTGATGTGTGGGAGTCATCATACGTTATGCTTAAGGCTTTCATCTCTGCATATAGTCTGAAATGTGATATATTTTGGGCTCTTGCCTCAAACATTAGTGCGAGTGGGAAATTTTAGTTCTGCAGTGTGGGCAGACCCAAAACCAGTCTACTGCACTGATGCAGTGTTGGAAACTAATCACATTTACTTAAGTATTTTTGTAAGAAACTTGTTCTTTACTTTAGCGTTTTCATTTTATGCTCTTTTATCTTTCAACTCCAACAGCTCAATGACATACTCTTTACTCCAATCAATTAAATGACTTTACATAAATCATATGAGCTTAAAAGTACATTGTATTGTATTTGGGTTTGAAGCCAAAGAGATAAAAAATATCAAATATATCACAAATATGAGGAAAGAAAAATCCTGAATATATATAAATCTGTGTTAAAAAACTTTCTCTTCCTCAATCCCACTTATCAACTACTACTAAACTACCTATCTGATAGTAAAATAATTAATCCACCTTGACCAGCTGCAGCATTAAAATGCTATGTAGACATTGACAATACGTCAATCACAGGTGCCAGTTTTCTGCAGAAAAACTGAGCCATATCACTTTTGTCACTGTATGTCATTACATTGGGTATTTTAACATTGTGGTTTTAGTCTGTTTACTTAAGTTAAAACTTGGACTCCTTTCTCCACCACTGCACTGTCACTGTGACACATATTCACCATCCTCTCCTGGGGATAACAGTTACAGCCAACACTCTACTCTAATACACCTCCTGGGTGCCAGCAGTGATCTTATGTATTCATTAGGTTTATCAAGTATGTTTGGCAGGACTCTCTAGTGACAGAAAGGTTGGTGGCATTTTCTTCTGCCAATAAACAGGGAAGCCATAGTTGCATCTCATCACACTACTACCAGATGCTGCCCCTCACACTGGGGGTTTCCTTTGTATTTCTATTTACTTGGGGGAACAACTCACTCCCATTGCACATTTCAGTGATGTTGGCTGTCCCATCTTTGCTTAACAACCTGCTGAGGTCAAAAGACTATCAGATACAGTAATAAGACGTTCCCACCGCTGTAAAGAGGGACATACAAGTTCCAGTGCTCACAGGGCTCCAGTATCTGTAGACATGCTGGAAATGCCTGAGCATCACATGCTGAGCAAGCAAAGAGAGCACAGGAAGCGAACAGCCAGCACATGTCATCTTTTATTCCTGCCCTGGTGTAAATTGATCTCACTGTTGAAAGGTAAAGAACGGATCTTCGCTCACTCCGGAAATACTCACACACACACAGCACCTCACTTATACTACTGCACATTTAACACTGTCTATCTATCTATCTATCTATCTATCTATCTATCTATCTATCTATCTATCTATCTATCTATCTGTCCGTCCGTCCGTCCGTCTGTCTGTCTGTCTTTTTAATCTCAAGTTTGATGTGTCTTTCTTTGGTAACAAAGCTATTTGTGAGATGCCAACACATTTTAAACAAAGCTTTGCCTCATGCATTAGTGCCACCACAGCAAACTGTGGTAGTCATCACAAAGGACGACTGATCAATAAATGTCTATGGGCTGGACAGCAGCATGTCAGTCTCACTGTGGGCCACATTTAAACATATACATAGTACTACAAAGATTTTACAACACACCGTTTCATATTTGTGGTTCTTATTAAAGTTTGAGTAGGACGGGGGATGTGTAGAGAAACTACATTACCTTTTCTTTACTCCTGTTGTCTCTCATCAGGAGAGGATGGTTCAGAGTCTCATGCTGAGACACCGGGCAGCGAGACCAGCGGAGAGAGCCGATCCTACCAGAGCTGCACCAACACGGCGCTGAAGGTGCTGGGTGGTCTGCTGGTGGTGCTGTGTGTGTCATCCTCTTGGGTGGGCACCACTCAGGTGGTGAAGCTGACCTTCCAGTCGTTCTCCTGTCCTTTCTTCATCTCCTGGTTCAGCAGCAACTGGAACATCCTCTTCTTCCCCATTTACTACTCTGGGCATGTGGTCACCACACGGGAGAAGCAGACCCCCATCCAGAAATTCAGGTAATTCACCTACAAAATCAAATTGTAATTCAATAAAAAATCAATAATACTTGCCGTGGGCTTTTGCCACTTATGCTGGAATGAAGTCACTAAAAATCAGACACAGTTATGAGATAGTTATGTTTAAGTTTAGCCAGATAAATGGAAAGAGGAAATGCAATTCATCAATATCTCCACTTTAACACAAGTAAGCAAAGATCAAATCTGGTACCAGTTGATCATAAAAGCCTCATTAGTGGGCCCCCAGAGGCCTGGCTGCTCTTTTACACTCAGCTGGAACAAAATGAAACCACCTGACTGTCCACAAGGAACCAGGCAACCAAGCAACAAGCATTTCCGTCCTTAAACTAACAAACAAAAACACTGTTCCAAGAGGAAAAACCCAGGGGACATGACTTCCTGTGATCTCTCCATCAGGGAGTGCAGCAAGCTCTTTGGGGAGGAAGGGATGACTCTCAAGCTTTTTGTAAAGAGGACAGCACCCTTCTCCATCCTGTGGACACTGACCAACTACCTGTACCTCCTGGCTTTGAAGAAACTCACCGCCACTGATGTCTCCGCCCTCTACTGCTGCCACAAGGCCTTCGTCTTTCTCCTGTCCTGGATCGTCCTCAAGGATCGCTTCATGGGTGTTCGGGTCTGTATGAAAACACCCACAATGTAACTTATCCTGTTGAGGACAGTTTATCACACTTCTGAGAGGAACTGTCACTGATGGCTTTTAATCCTTACCTGCAGATTGTGGCTGCCATAATGGCTATCACAGGTATTGTCATGATGGCCTATGCAGATGGTTTCCATGGTGATTCCTTTGTGGGTGTGGCATTGGCTGTGGGTTCAGCCTCAACATCAGCTCTATATAAGGTCAGACAGCTTAGCATATTACATTTTGAAGTCCCAGTGATTGCCTTTGCAGTAAATATACATACTTGTTAAAACTGACTGTCGTCTCCTCACCATCCAGGTGTTGTTCAAGATGTTCCTCGGCAGTGCCAACCTTGGAGAAGTGGCTCACTTCCTTTCCACCATGGGCTTCTTCAACCTCATCTTCATCTCCTGTGTGCCCCTCATCCTCTACTTCACCAAGGTGGAGCACTGGGGTTCACTGTCCTCACTGCCCTGGGGATACCTGTGTGGACTGGCAGGACTGTGGCTGGGTGAGCGTGCACATACATCCAGATGGAGTGTGTGGTTTCTACCATGTGTTTCCAAAAACAAAGCATATGAATTCATTCATAAGTTAGCCAGTCATTCTATATGGGTTCTCATATTAAAATTTCACATAGTTTACATCCATTTGCACTTGCTAGCTACTTTCCATGACATACTTCTTGTTGGTGATTGCTATGTGGATTGTCACATATTTCTGCCACATTATTGTACATCTGAAAATGCATAACTTAACATGATAGAACTCTACCAATTAATACAGGTATCCATAACTAATGAAGCTGGCATATTTGTAGTACACAGTCAGTCTGACAAACAAAATCTAAAGATATCTAGTTTACTCATAGATATACATTTGTTTCATGTCCTTTACAGTGTTCAACATCTTGGTCCATGTTGGTGTGGTGCTGACCTACCCCATTCTTATCTCTATAGGGACACTGCTCAGTGTCCCAGGCAATGCAGGTAGGCTTTCTGTATGTATATTGAGTATTACCTCCAATTTACTGATTATTGCTTCTTGATTATTATGGTGGAAATTAAAATTATTATAAAATGAGAGCAAGTGGCCACACCTGCTGTGGTTTTGTATTGAGAGGTCAGCACTGAGGGCCACTAAGGCAAATAGATTACACAGCAAGCCTGCCTCTCTCGTCCTGGAAACCCAATCATCAATGTGCTTCAACAGACCCTGCAACTATTCTCTCGCTGAGGGAGGATCAGGTTGCCAAGGCGACACTAAATGCCAGCAGACAAGTTCTTTTCTTTAACCACGATGGACTGTATGAAGGACAGTGGGTTATGCCAACTTGTCCCAGGGCTCCAGACCGCAAAAACACAAGAGGATGAAGTGGATCGCTTGTGCTGATTATAAGCCGTATTTGCTGCACTCATCCCCTACAGCCGCAGTGTCCTGTGGTTTATCTTACTTTATGTAATTAATCTCAATTTGTTTTTGTTTCTCCCCTCTCTTCCTCTTCACCCTCTCTCCTTGTGCTGCTCTCCGGCTCCCTCTCTTGTTCCTGTCTTTCTTTACCTGCTGTAGCCGTGGATGTTTTGAAACACGAGGTGATCTTCAGTGTGGTGCGCCTGGCAGCCACCTGCATCATCTGCCTGGGTTTTTTGCTGCTGCTGCTGCCAGAAGAGTGGGACTCAGTCACACTGCGTTTCCTGGCCACTATTGCAGACAAGAAGTCAGAGGAACATGGCGAGGAACTCACAGAGTCCAGCGTCCACACTCGAAGCCGCAGTCGAGCAAACGGCACCGTCTCCATCCCCTTGGCATGACATGGCTGAGCTCTGCTAGTAGTCTCTGTTATCCAGTCCTGAAGCCCTGTGTGCTCATGTTTCTCCATTGCCCACTCAGGAGGTGTGGCAGGATGTCAGTCCACATGGACTCACTATCAGGAAGACACGAAGTATTGTCTGGAACTTTAAACTTCACTCTGGAGGTGCATCTCTGTCTCTGTCACTTCACGACAGGAGGGTGAAAGAGAACGTTAATGGATTTTGTTAATTGAAAGAGTGGAAAGTGTTATTTACTTTCTAGAAATACTTGCCACGCTCAGTCCCATTACTCGCACGCACCCAAACCAGGAGCTGACTAGCCAACCCCTGACCTGCTCCGCAGACTGTATTCTGTGAATATAAATATTGGCAGAGCCAGTTAGGCTCAAACTTATATGTATTTATGATATTTATTTATAGCTGTATCAATAAGAGTATTCATTTTAAGCCTTATTGAATAGTATTATATACAAGAATGGCAATTATATTATGCGTAATGTACAGGCTCTTTTGGTTTTATAATAAAAGACTAAAAACCCTCCCTCACTGCAGCATATTTCCAGTTCAACTGACATTGATCAGACAATTTTTTGAGAGTCACTTTTTTGCACAAGAAGAATGTGCACATTGCTGATGCTTCTGATAACATATTGTTTTAATTACATTGAGTTTAATGTTTTAAAAACACTTGGTCTATAAACTATACAGAAATAACAGGCTAGTCATTTTAGACCTGATGTATTTGAATCTGATTATTTTAGGTCAATAGATCAATAAAAAATTAAAGGGCACAAAAGAAAAGTATTATTATTTTTATTATTATTATCAGTATTCTCAATGTTGTTGGGTTGAGCTCGGACCCATAATGTTTTCTTAAATGTCCAATGATCATATGACCAAGATGAGACCATTATTTTGATGTTAAAGTTAGATTTAAGCCGTTTTCAGAACTGAAGATGTGGCCCTATAAGAATGAACATAAGCCAAATTGTTGTTGTTAATTGTATCATGGCCAAGTGTTTTTAGCAGAACAAAGTGGTGTGGCTCATACAGTATTAGTAATCTCTAAAGTGCATTGCATTGATTTAACAGTGATGACTTTGCAGAATTCTCTACACTATAATATATTATGCAATGCTTTTCTGTGCAGCACTTAGCTGTCACTGGCACACACACACACACACACACACACACACACACACACAACAAACTGCAAAAGATTGAGAATGATTGTTTCTACTATATTTTAAATCTGGAAATAGCCTTTGGGACCTGTTTTGTCTGTAGAGCATAACACTGTGATAGGCCCTTGTTGAAATGAGTCTCTGGTGTCACATAACATGGTGGCAAATTGAATTTTTAGCCCAAATAGTACTACTGAGGAGATGAAGGTGTTAGTAGAGTCTATTCTCTGTATTTTTATGTCACTCTCTTTCACACACACACACACACACACACACACACACACACATTCCCAAGAGTCACACCACCGTGCTGCCATGGATGCTGGAGTACAGTCAGTGAGGTGAGACCTCTAATGAAGCATATGCTGAGGTGACAGTTTTAGCTGAACAGTTGTGGTGGCATTTCAGCATACTGAAATAAATGAGCTAGAAGAAACAAAGGGATGTGTAACGTTTAAATTATGATTTCATGTCGTTCCCTGGCAGTCTTACCGAATAATTAAATAGTGCACAGAAAAAATACAAGCAGAATATGTAAAGAGTTACAGAATGCTGCTACAAGGTCTGGTCATATTACAGGTCAAATGCCAATCAGCACCATTTGCTAAAAAGGGCCTTGCTATCAGCACTTTAAGTAACATGAGACGACTAATAGTGCTCCAAAAAAAAAAAAAAAAAAAAAAAAAAAGCTAAATCATTCACATAATAAGGAGAGTACAGCCATGCTAGCAGCTCTGCCAGGCTTCAATCAGGCACTGCAGTGCTTTGAGCTAACTGATAACATCAGCATGCAACACTTACTTGCTCACAGGGACAATACTAACATGCTGACGCCTGGAAAGTACAACCTACCATTTTAGTTTAGCATGTTAGCATTCTTACATTTGCTAATTAGCAATAAATTGATTTACAGGTATTTTTTTATTTATTGGACAAACAGAAACTTGGTGTTGGCACTAAATAAATGTTTTAAATAAAGGTCTTTAAAATATTAGCCTCCTAACAAAATCGATGCAACTTCATGGTAATTCCACAGGAATCAGGCACCATGTGTGTGTAGAGAAACTTTCACAGCAATCCCTCCAGTATTTGTCATGGTATTTCATACCTGTAGAGTCCATAACCCCAACTAATGGGGATATAATGTAAAGGCTGATAAAACAATGGCCTGACATGCAACCTGATAACGACCTACCTCTGATTTTCCCCTGTGGTTTTCTGAGCACTCATGGAATTGTATTTTTCACTCAGTTAACGATTTCTGCCTGGTTCTCAAACCCTCAGGGCTTTACAATAGGGAAGGGGGTGCAGGAAAATGACGGGTCCTTTCAAGCATTAACTTATGAGTTACAGAGTAACCTGTAGGGAGAGTTGCCATAGAAACATTGCTCATTATAATGAAAAAGTCAAGTACAAAGGCAGAGATGGAGTACGCATCAACTCTGTTAACCACAACCAAAGGTGTTTATTGCATTTGTACTTTAGCACTAGACAGAGATGCTTCAGGGCAAACAATAAATTTGTCCTGGAAATAGAGAATGTTGAAGAGGCAAATCTCTGGATGGAGTTATTCTGTAACTTGAAGTTTTTTGTCAGAGGTGCCAAAACTTTTTTTACATTTTCTATATGGGATAGGTGACCACCAGTGGACCTACAGTGACAGAGGCTCTGTGTGACTGAAGAGAAGACACTGTGAAGGTGAGATATTACCAAATTAAAAAGAAGAAAGATAACTGTAAAATTATTCTCACAAGGACTGGAGGAAAAGTTGGTATTTAAGCATCAGCCTTTAGGACAGAGAGCAGGACAATGGGATCCACCAGCTCCAGACCCAGGTTGCGTAAAGTTGGCCCATGTAATAGTCCACAAGTAGACGGGGAACAACTCAAATCACAATGGACCCTGCCTGGTCTGCCGGTCACCCAGGAGCAGCCACTGGGATTTTTGGGACGGCAGAAGACTATCTTACCCCCACTGAAACAGGAAATAACTCTTTCCTCTCTCTCAGGTTAGTAGAGGTTTGTCCTGTTTGCCTGTCCCTCTGCACTGTGATACTGATTTTGATACTAGATAACGCTGTGAGCATGTGTGTGCTATAAGAACCATACTTTGCAGGAAATCTTCCACAAAAGCAAAGCAAAAATTCAAGCATCATCCATTCCCATCCACCCCGGAGACCTCAGGTTAGCACGGCAAAATCAGCCACCCAGTAGATTATCTACAAGAACAGGCTATTGTTGCTGCCTGATTCATTCATGAGGTTTCTCAACTGTTCAATCCTGTTCTTGCACCCTGGCAGACATGATTTTGCATTATTGTTTCCAACTGGTTGTCATTTTTACCCAGACGTCACATCATTATCTCTCCTCAGCTACTACAACCACTGGCCCTTCAAATTGGCCATGCAAGCGCAGACAATCAAATTGCCATGGTAATAAAAAACTATGAAAAAAAAAAAAAATGTCCCACCGTCTCTGCCCTCCTGTTATTTTGAAAGCCAATAAAGAGTTTTGATGTCTGTCGTAGGGCAGGGACTGCAGAGATGGGGGTGTCCACCAGTGTTCTACAACCGGCCAAACAGGACAGTCTGGCACCAGCAGAATGATTCAGGTAAAGCATCAGGACAATTTACGGAAGAGATGAAGTGCATCTATAACATCAATAATTCAGATCATACATTTTTGCTCTGTGGGAAAATTAAAGTGTGCAGCGGTGCTTCAGAGAGACAGAGCGAGGGAAGATGGGTGGAAAGAAAACGAGAGAAAGAGGAAGGCAGCTGCAAGTGTGGACCCCTCCTGTCCCAGTGGATCTGATTAAAGTGCCGGTGGAGTGGAAAGTAGGGTGGTCTACAGCCATGACTCGCCCTCAATGGGATCTATTTTCAGGGTACAGGGAACAGAAAAGCCCCCTCTATTAGATACACACTCACAGAGACAAAGAAAAGTTTAGTCTTGACAGTCATAGAATTTAGTCTGTCTTGGGTTTACTTTGTTTACTTTTACTGGAGTAAAACACGCCTTTTAATCTACAGTAACTTCCAAAAAACAATTTTCCACGCAGGTGGGAATGAGTGTTTCTTCCCCAGGTGGGAATGAATGTTTCTTTCTATAGAATAAGTAGCCTGACCTTTGAAGTAAAATCACTAAACATTAATCTTAGCACCATGTACTGTCCTGAGTGCACTTAAAGTAAAAGCACTTGTTCTGCAGTTACATTGTCTTCCTGAGTCAAATTTGATTTGGCCACTACAAGGGGGAATATGTAAAATTTCCATGGAGTTGTCTGCAAAGATGTAATGCTATTTTGTGAGAGGCCACGAGTATAATTTAAAGCTTGTCAAATTATGATAAATGTAGTGGACTAATACGTACAACATTTCCTTCTGAAATGCAGAGGAGTATAAAGAAACACAAGATTGAAACTATTGAACTTACAGTACACTACAGGGGTAAATGCACTTACTTACTTTCTACCACTGGTGGCTATTCTAGGGAAGATTTCTGGAGGCCCAGGCAGCTCTAATTCAACAGGACTACCGGCATCGGCAAACTCACCTCCGACAAGCCAGAGAGCAGAGAAGACATAAGGTTGTCTACACAGTCAATGGTAAGAACTACGTTAATTTTAACAACTCTGAGAAAGAAAAAGAGGAGTGAAATTCATTTGGTCTTTTGATTGATTCTAACATCATCTGTTTCTTTCATCGGTACCTTTAATTGGAGATCCAAACACAGGAGGGATCCAGAAGGTGAGACTTGTGAGAAGACCAACGGAGAGGGACATCTTCTGGGATGAGTCAACAGGAGAACATCTGGACCCTGCCGGTCTTCTGGAGCCTAAATCTCTGCCTCTCCTCCACCAGCCCAACAAACTGCTCCTGTGCAAAGGCAGCAGATGCAATCCAGAGGGATCAAGCTCAAGGTCTCAGAAAGAGACATGAGGAAGGAACAAACCAAATACATTACCCATTTTTAAATAGAAGTGTACCACAGATAGCTAGAGAGCTCAAACATCAGGTCAGCTATATCTTGGCTACTGAAACTCAAGACAAAAAAAATGATTTTTTTTCTCAGCCAATGTGTTGGGAGTTTAATAATCCATTTTGGTCAGTGTGGCATACATTTGGCAATGTCATCAAGTCAAACTGCAAACTCATGACGTTTCAGACATATTCTCTGCTTGACTGAGTTTGTGGTGCCCTCTATGGGTGAGAGAGATGCAAAGAAAGAAAAGAAAACTTGCTGTGCACCTAATGTTAGCCCTCCTACAATACTGACAGCAAAGATCATGAAATAAACTTTGTATTCAGTTCAAAGTGTTGAAGACAGATTGAAATCAGTGAGCTTTGAAGCCTCTGCTCTATTAGTAGACATTTGGTGCACAAATGATCACAAAAGAATCCTCCAGCATCCAAAGATACCCCATTATTTGAAAAGATCTGTAGCTCTTGAAGAATAATTAGACTGAGAACAGGAAGCCGCTAATTGCGCCATCGTTCGTCAAGTGTTCTCCCTGAGGCTGGCTCATGGAGGATGCAGAGAGGCTGAGAGGAACTGGACTCGTACCAAACACCTGAGGCCACAGCGGCCGACAAAAGCCCGGTCCTCAAGCACGGCGCCTTAGATGAACACCACAAGAACCACATCACACAGCAGAGGCCTGGACATGAATGAAATCAGCGAAGATTATCTGGCAGTGGTGGAGTGGAACTATTTCAATAGAGGAAATGTGCATTGAACTGTATTAAAGAGATTTTAAAAGTCCAACATGAGCCATATTGTGCTCTACCACTGGGTGTCATTATTGGGCTGAGAGACGGAGATTAGGTGTGCTCCTACAGTCCAGTAGACTACAGTTGTGGTGTTTATAACCTCGTAGTAAAGGTTGTGTTATGGAAAATCTTCTGTAAGGAAGCTCTTTTTGAGACTTGTGACCTAATGATGCATTAAAACGGTTTATGGGGATCAACACTGCTGTTTTACTTTCAAAAATGCATTTTGGCCTGTATGATTTTCATGTTAATGTTGTCTGTGTATGCATGTATACTTGAGCATCAACGGAATAAATGAATGAATTTGAGAAGCACAGCAGAATTAAAGGCACAAGGTATGAAGGCACTGGAGCAGAGAGACACATTAAAACGAGTCCATCTACTTAGCAAGCCATTCAATCAAACAAAGCAATGGCTGCCAGTGAGAGGCCAGTGACTGCAGACTGGAGGAGCCAGACTGACCACATATTGGGATACTGAAGAGATTTAGAGTGGCCCAAGTCTTCACAAAAAAAAAAAAAAAAAAAAACTTCTCCTTTTCCAGTTCGCTAGCCACACACACTGGGCTTTAAAGCCAAATCATCGTGGAGGGGGAGAGCCGCGAGGTCTTGGTGTCTGCCACTCTGTACTGCTACATAAAAAGAAGGTGAAGGATGCCGTGTGAGCAATTGGTTCCAATTGACAGAGGATTGGTCATGGTCAGCCTTCTGAGTGGAAATCCACGTGAGAATGTAGCATTTGGACCAGCAAGGGGCACAAGAGGCCAACAGCAGACAATGAGGGCACTCAGAGGAGTCTGGCTGCTGTGGAATAGTGGGGCACAATCTTCTCTGGTTTAACCCTTCGTCAGCTGGTTATTTATTCAATACGCTGAGGTAAAGCTTATGTAGCAGAAGTGTAACAGAGTTAGTGAGTAACTCACCATAGTTCAGGTACACCAATGGTCAACTGTGGAAAAGTTTCTGAGACTCAACACATATTGTCAAATAACTTCTATATAATCAGGCAAAGATAAAGAGAGGTTGACCCTGCCAATTGTGTCATAGTAATGAAGATCAAATAATTCAAGTTTTACATTAATCGAGTTAAAGCACCTCTGCAGCTTCAAGAGGTGACCCAACCATTACCGTCCTTGTGACTTTTTCACCAATTAGGCAGGTCCTGCTCGCTGAATGGGACCAGCTGCTTTCAAAGTCTCAGAGGTCCAGAGGGTCAGTGCTCAATCAGAGTCTGGTTGGAGAGGCTGTGTGTTTGAACTAACCACTAGTTGACAGGGCGGGGATGGGGTCAAGAGAGGTGGGGGTGAGTGATTGGTCGGGGTAAGGACTCCTGCCAGCTCTAAAAGAGGAGTCTTTTGTAGCCAAAACACTGGCCAGAGCAGCCTGGCCTTTCACAGCCCAGCCACCCCGCTCCTCCAGGCCCACAACAGCTGATGACAAGGTCCCAGCTGCTAATTATCCGGCTGATGGAGAGTCACTGAAGTGGGACTGTCAGAGCGAGGGGTGGCCCTTGTGTCTGCAATGGGATAAATTTGAGGGAGGGGGAGGTTGGGGGCGATAAAAGAAGTTGGACTACAGGGGTAAGTATTTTTTTCAAATTAGCTATCCATCAACCAAATCAAATCTTCTGTCGAAACGATTTTGTCCTTAAATATAAATAGATAACACAAATCTGATCTTTCATTTCTGAACACTCCATCAACAGTGAAATAGTAACAAATGAGTTTAATATAGTAACAAATCCAGTCTAGATCGCTGAATGTAGTTGACATAGTCCTCAGTCCCATCACCAAGTGACTTGTGCGCCTTTCCACTGGGCAACTCTTTACAGATCCACGCTACAGCATCATCTGCCCAGAGGACACCGGAGCTGTACCTGTTGAATTCCATATATAGTACTCTTTGGACTGAAGTTCTCGCGCTGGAAATAAGGCAGAAAGAGCATTTTTGTAACTTCAGAAAATGTGTACACAGTAAAAAAAAAAAATTCTAATACATCAGCACTGTAAGCTTACATGTTACAATCCGCGGTTTGGCAGAGGAATAAACCTGCACTGAGTGTTGGTCCACACAGCATCCAGACAGCGTCATGTCAGGCACCTTGAAATACAACTGTGAAGAAAAGAGCGTGTGTGTTAATCACTTTGTAACCACATGATAATGGATCTTTTAGAGATATTGCTGTTGAAATATTGCTGCAACATCCTGTCACTGGAAATGAACAGATCTGATCATGTTTCGTAAGTCATTATTTTTTCTTACTTTAATGTAAGCTGTAAGTTCTGTGCACAGGGGGTCAGTAGGTCCCGGTGTCGGCCCAGAGAAGGTGATCCTGCCCTCCATCGTGACCTCACGAGATTTAGGGAACTTTTGTCCTGAATAATAGTGAGATGAATCTACACTTTAGTTTCTTTTTCAGATATACAGCTATAGTAAGGTTGTTGGTATGGTATAGGCTGTATTATTTTACAGCACAGTGCATACCCAGGGTCCAGACCAGCAGGTTCTTCTCCTTTGAAGCCTCCAGTTGTCCTGAACTCACTTTCACATCCACAGCGCCCATCTGATCCCTACAGAGGACACACACAGCCCACATGCGCACTTTATCACATTTACCACACACCATGCTGACTACTTTTCAGTTCCAAAAACATACATTAATTCAATTTCGTGGGGCGTGACCACACTCATTTGTGTTTTCGATAGATATAATGACACAGGACAAAGTAATGAAAGCAGATGTGACACATTTATCTTGACTGGACCAATAAAAGAGAGAAAGTCTGCCTGTGAGGAAAACCCACTGGGACAAATGTTATTAAAGTGTATTTTGTGTGAGAATCAGAAAAGTAGAATAGCCTGCTGATATAATAAATGGTAAAAGGGTTGTTTCTGTGTAATATGTGACAGTATTTTATCACATGGTTGTCTGAAGATCTTGTTACTGGGTTATTTCGTAGGTGTTGGAGAAATATTTTTCTCCAGGCTGTTTAGTGCACTGTAATGAAACCAGAGCAGGTGTTTTGCAAAGAAGAATGTGCTGTTTAAACAAGATTCAAAACTCATCAGCAACAACAATAATAACCCTGTGCCTGTGTAATGGCTGGTGTTTTCTAATGTCTTAAACTAATACTAGTATATCATATATATGATATAGTAATGTAATGTTACAGTAGAAGTGTTCTGACAAAAGAGGCATTTATTTCTTATTAGCTAGCGAGTTCATAACCACACCCAAAGATGACAGGGATCATGAAGCACCAAACCTCTTTGCTCTAACAGGAAACAGATACGTGTTAGTTCTTGGATCAAAACAAATCTGTCTTCTTGTGCTCTTACCTGTTAAAGAAGGGCAAGTGTGCTTCACAATACTCAAAGCTATTTTTCACACTTTCATGAAGTTTGAGGGTTACTGACACACGTAACTGGTTCTCTTCTTCCTTCAGCTGATAGGATCCAAGAATAGGGGGAACAGGAACCTGTTGAATACATTTGAAAAGTCTTTCAAGTTAAGTCAACATTAATGTGTGAACTTAAAACCATGTAAATAGGATTTGTTGGTCCTCAACCTCTGATGTGTAGCTGCATAGTCTGAAAGGCTCCAGAGGAGGAGAGAAGGGGAACTTATAAGGCCCAGAAAAAGCTGAACCATCACAGTTATCTACGCTGCTGGCAGTCAGAATACTAGAGTCCAGCGAGGTGACGCAGGGATGGACCAGGATGTCCTGCAGCGGAGAACCATTTGGTGGCAGTGTGAGGGTCACTGTCACATTTGGGAGCACTCCCTCCACCTCACACTTGAAAGATGGGAGAAAGAAAATTCATAGCATCAAGGAAAAGTTAAATATTGATAATAATAATTGCTGTCTCTTCCACCGGGCACTTACTTTGCACGTCACTGTGCCGTAAACATCCCAGAGGTCCTGTCTGCTTCGGTTACCATACTGCATGGAGCGCACTGTTTCTGTCAGTGCTACATTCACGACAGCCCGACCGCGGTGAAGCCCCGTCTTCCAGGCTGGCTGTTTCTGGTTCCCAGCAAGTGTGGGCACTGTGGGTGTAGCAGGTGCCCCCAGCACTGGTACATCCAGGGGTGTGCCAAGTGGACAAACCTGCAGGAGAACAGAGGGCAACATCGCCAGGCGAGAGGCCAGCCCCTCACTGTCAGGCTTACTCCCTGAGCCGAGGAGAAAAGTCTGCAGCCCCTCCAGGAACGCCAGGCCCTGTGAGACCGACAGCAGGTTGGCCAGGGGTGGACGAGGCTCAGGAGGGGCATCCACTAAAGACAAGCAAGCCAGAATAAGAGGCCCCTGTGAGATGGCCAACACTGGCCAAAGTGTTCCCTTTCCAGGACCATCCAGACGCAGCTCCAGGGCTGGAGACCTCTGGTGATGAAGGCAATCATCTCTTAGAGCCACATAAGGCTTGTCTGAATCTGACAGGCCCAGCTCAGTGAGCAGGAGCTGCAGCACAGTGCTCTCCTCTGGGACTGCTACATAGGAGGAACCTGCCAGGCGCTGTGCACGGTGCTCCACTGTGGAGAACCTCCTGTTGGGGGAGACACAACACATTATGACACAAAACAGCCCACGGGCAGTGTGACAGCAGAGGTTTTATGAAACCAGACCACTGCTCTAATCTTTTGTACAGTAACAGCTAAGGGGAATTCTGGGTATGAATTATCAAACCTTGAAAAGCGTATCGACACATTTTCTCCCTTCTCGTGAGAAATAATCCACAAAGCACGCACGCTCATTTGTCCTGCTGCACTGACGTCCTCAAATTTTAACAAACTCTGATTTACCAAAGATCAATAATAACATTCTGTCACACGTTTGCTGAATTCAAACACTCCTCTGTGTGAATTTAACTAACGCTGTCACTCACTTCCTGTTTTTGTTTCATGTGACACCGTGCACCAATCACCCGACCTATGCGCATGCGCACTCGCAGGCAGCTATCCCCACCCTGCTCTCCCATACAGGAAGCTGCACTGCTAAACAGCTAGCTGTCAACAAAGGGCAAAACTGTCCCAAATCGCCAAGTCGATGTGGAAGTCGGCGGTGTTGCCGACTCTGAGCTCCTTCTCCTGAATTGTATTTCACTACGCCGCCGGCTGAATCTTGAACATGGCAACGACCGCTCAGCTGTTCGAGGTAAAATGACCGGAGCTAGGTTAACTGTCATCTTAGCTAGGTTGCTAACTGCCGTTATCGGTGCCGTCTCTATTTATCCTCTCAGTTTGCAATTAAGGATTAATAATGACTTTAACTGCTGCAAGATACTGGCTTTGTTTCGTGAGAAAGTGGGAAGAAAATAGGAGGACTGCTGTTCATTTGTAAGAGTTGAAGAGGTCGAGGAAATTGCATTGTTATTAGCTGCCGGTTTGCATTGTGTCGTTAACGTTTTACCAACTGCCCCGGGTTGTGCTTGCACCGTTAGTTTAATAACACACATGTATGGGTGATCGTATTGATACCAGTACATGCATGACTTTCTCCCCCTCAGGAGCCCTTTGACGCAGATGAGTACATTGAAAGGTTGGCATGGAGGACTCCTGGAGGAGGCTCCAAAGGAGGAGCTGAGGCATTTGACCCCAAAAGGTGCAGTAAGAGCTTCTTGGTAATATTTGCAGCACACATCTCATGCCCATGAATGTGAGACATCCTCTGGGTCTTTACTTTGACTATGGTGATGGTATCGCTGTTAATGCGACACCTGCCCATGTATGCACTCTGCTGGTTTAGGCAATACACTGCTCTCACAGCCATTTGAATTTGTTTTCTTGCATGTAAGAATACAAGTAGGACAGTGACCAGTCACTTCTCTAAAGGAGGTTGTATTCATGAATACATTGCATCATAATCTACTAATACACAGCAGAGCTTCCTTTTTTCTGTTTGCCATCAGTTGTATCATCTCCATAATAATGCCAAATCTTGGTGTCACTTCACACTCTCCCTCTTGCCTGATCCACAATGTAATGCACACCTCAGGCGTTGAATACCTCTCGTGTAAGTGGTTACTTCTGATGGCCCTTTTTGAATTTGGTTTCAGAAACCAATCAGCCATATCGTAACATTGAAAATCTTCTACTATAAATTAGGATGCCTTCATCTTAAGTTGCTAGTATCAGCTTACTAAGTACTCAGTGAGTCCTTTTGAAGCTCGTCTTGGTCTCCTCAATGCTCCTTTAAGGTTTTTGATGATTGGGGTGGAGAGAAACTGGAAATGTCAGTGTCTCATTTTTTTTTTCATAGTATTTCCACTGCTTGTTGTTGTGTTTACTCTTGGGGACCAAGTTGCATCTCGTAAGCAAAAATGCCATAACAGTTTAACTGTACTGTAGATCCATCCTGCCTTATCTACTTCCTTCACAAAACTGTTGCCACCACCTCCTCGGAAGCTCTTAGCGAGGAGTCAGAGACAACATATCTGTGGAGGCCACCATACTGTGAGTCACCAGCCAGGGAATGAGTGTCTATTGGGAAGGGATGGGAGATGTCTTTAAGCTGTAGCCAGTGCTGAGGGAATTAGTCAAGAGATTATACACTCATCATTTTGGGATGTTTCCTACTCTGTGAAATGTGGTGCTGACTTAGAACATTTGCTCTGCAGTCCTGATGACACTTAAAATGCAGCTGACGAAGCTGCTAGTTCCCAGAGCTTCTTAAGTCTGGGCACCCAGGAATTAAGCATCCGGTGCTATTCTGTATCTATTAACTATAACTGTGGGGTCAGTGGGACAGATTTAACCTTGTGGTCTGTTATTACTCCTCGAGAGTAAGAGCAATATTTGTTTGTGTGTTTTTTACCTGATGTTTGTTGAGGATTTATTGGATCTGCATACCTTCTCTCATCTGTGTTAGGCTGCTGGAGGAGTTTGAGAACCACATAGAGGAACTGAAGCAACTGGATGAGAGAATTCAGCGACGGGTGGAAAAGCTTGAGCATCAGTGTCATCGTGAGGCCAAGGAATTTGCCCACAAAGTTCAAGACTTGCAGAGAAGCAACCAGGTGTGTTGTATGGTCAAATTCAACCAATTTCGTCAACACCTTCCCGAATAACTTAAAATGTTTTATCACTAATCACATTACCAAATTTCTAATACCAAATCTTTACTTCACATTTCTACTGTTCTGTATCACTTCAGGTGGCCTTTCAGCATTTCCAGGAGCTGGATGAGCATATCAGCTATGTGGCTACTAAGGTTTGTCACCTTGGCGACCAGCTGGAGGGAGTGAACACACCACGGCAGAGGGCTGTGGAGGCTCAGCGTCTGATGACCTACTTCAACGAGTTCTTGGATGGAGACCTACGCAGTGACGTGTTCAACAACCCAGACAAGGTGAGTGTGCCATACACGTTTCTTCCATTCACTTCAGTGGAGGTGTGCGTGTGTGACCATTGATGAGGAGCCCTGCTGTGATACTGCTGGAGGTGAGAATGAACAGGATTAGGAGGTAAACCATCCATATTAATTTGTCAAGTTTATCCCTTTAGTTGGATCCCTCGGCTAATTTGGATTAATAAACTGTCATTCGCTGTCTGACAATAGCTGGCTGATTGACTCACATGGATGTCAACATGCTCATGTCAACCCTAATTGCATTTACAGTAGGTTGTCTGGGAGCGAGAATTTACTTGGTCCTCAGCTTTGTGTCGCATTACAGCAGCAAAGAGCTTGTGGCATGATGGTACATGTAAGGGCGGCGATAACATGGATGCTGGGAGATGAGGTGCACACTTTGACATAGTTCCTGCCTACACAGAGGCCATGTTGATGTTAGACAAGTGACCCTTGAAAGTTGGATTTTGCAGTTTTGTAAGTGACAACGAGAGATTGGGATGCTTTAGATTAATTCCTGTTAGTAGGAACATCATTAGTGGATGCAGAGCAGTGAGTCTTGAGGTCAATCCCAGAGACGAGAGCTGGAGATGGAGCTAGTTTTCTGGAGAGGCATGCAGAAATATCTGGCCAGATTCCTTTTCCTGAGCATACCTCCAGACGAGGGGGAAAGAGGAAAGCTGCAAGTGAATAGCTGAAGGGGGGTGGCTTTGCTAATCCTTCTGAAAGGGAGGGCTGGGCCGCCAGCGTGGAGACAAGTGCTGCTAAACCCTGACTGCAGGGAGACGGCTACATTACTTACATGGGATTTAGCTAATCTTAGCTGGGGGACAGATACTTAGAAAACCTTCGCCGAGCAGAAAGGCTGGATCCTCCTCACGGGAGCAGAGTAATGATGTTAGCTGAGGCAGGCATCTGCGGGAACAGAGGAGTTGCGGACGGCGGGCCTTTCGTAGGTCTGGGGCTTTTTCAGCCAGCGTGTATGTCAGGAGGGGCGGGGGGAGGGGGGTTCTCGACAGGGTCCCCTTTTTTAGACAGATATCCCTGGCCGGACAGATTATTGAAGGCGATTTAGACTCCTGTGGGATTACAGCCCATTCAGAAAAGGCATGCCAATAAAGAGTTGGATGTGCTGCTAAGTCAGGACTGCTGCTGTTGCTGCTGCCGATGCCCAGGTGAGCGCAGCCTGTCTGTTATCAGCTCCCTGTTCAACATGGGGAGGTGGAGGAGGGCTGCTCTAAGATGATGATCCCCCAAGTGGAGACACTGCCGGCGGCCTGCCCGCTTTCTGTCTGGATGTCCACCTCTCATGGTTCTGTCGTGCTCTCTCTCTTTTTCTCCTCACCTGACATGTCTCTCTGTCTCACACACACACTCTCCCTCTCTCCCTCAGATTAAGGAGGCTGCTGATATCATTCAGAAGCTGCATCTCATTGCCCAGGAGCTGCCATTCGACAGGTGAGTCAGGCATCCTGGAGGCAGCTTTAGACAAGAGCACTGTCTAACAAGGGGAAGGTTGTGTATTAGTGCTGTCGACGATTCCTCACAGTGCAGCCCTTGGCATTAAGTATTTAAGCATTTTAATTCAGGATCAATATGTTCTAGAAATAAAATGCACTTGAACTTTTATGATAATAATAGCGTGTTATTTGATTGTCTCCTTGATTTTTTTGATTTTTCCCCGACAGATTTGCAGATGTCAAGGCAAAAATTGCTAGTAAGTTTGTAAAAAAAAAAAAAAAAAAAATTACAATTTTTAGATTTCTTTGTTATCTTTTGTTCATTTAATTATTTGTTGCATTTCTATCCAGGTAAGTACCATGACCTGGAGCGGCAGTTGATCCAGGAGTTCACTGCTGCCCAGCGCAGGGGTGAGATTGGACGTATGCGGGAGGTTGCAGCAGTCCTATTACATTTCAAGGTGACTTGAAAGAATCATATTTCATTTTTGTATGTTTAATATGATACAGTCTATTCAAGTCTTTAGAGCCATAATTGAAACAGTCACTTGATATATGTTGCTGTGTACTCACTGCTTTTCAGTTTAAACTAACTCCTCCCTCTTTTTCCACAAGGGTTATGCACACTGCGTGGACGTCTACATCAAGCAGTGTCAGGAAGTGAGTGGAAAAAGTTCCTCTTGTACATCATTCCCAGTTTTTGAGGGCTTGATGATAAACAGTTTCTTGATTAACCATTTTTTGTCTCCACAGGGGGCCTACATGAGGAATGATGTGTTCGAGGACACTGCAGTCCTCTGCCAGAGGGTCAACAAGCAGGTGGGCGAGGTCTTCAGCAGCCCAGAGACCGTGATGGCCAAACTCATCCAGAACATCTTTGAGAATAAATTACAGGTATTTCTCCTGATTCTGTATGTACTGAGCGTCATTTAGCAGTGCCTCATCTGTCATGTTATATTTGACTGGCTTTATGTCTGCAGGCCCACGTCAAGGAAAAACTGGATGGGACTCGACACTCTGACGTGGAACAGTACCTCAAGAACCTCTATGACCTTTACACCAGGTAATAAACTTGCTCACTCACTTCATTTTCCATTCACACAGAAACCTTTACGCTTTTTCATTTTTACACACTTTTCTTTACACATTGTCCAGGACTACAGCGTTGGCCACGAAGCTAACAGAGTTCAACTTGGGCTCAGACAAGCACACCTTCCTGGCAAAGCTGATAAAAAGCATTTTCTCCTCCTACCTGGAAAGTTACATTGACATGGAGAGAGAGTACCTTCGCACTCGAGGTGCCATGATCCTTCAGAGATACTATGACTCAAAGAACCACCAGAAACGCCCAATTGGCACTGGCAGGTCAGAAACTGGTCCCCAGACACTCTTTTACACAATGACAAAATGTAATGCACAAAAATAATCTCAATCTACATCCTTCTACAGCATTCAAGAGCTGAAGGAGCGTATCAGACAGCGCACCAACCTTCCCCTGGGCCCCAGCATTGACACTCATGGGGAGACATTTCTGTCCCCAGAACTGGTTGTTAACCTGCTGCAGGAGACACGCCATGCTTTTGAGAGGTGCCACAGGGTGAGGCTGCTCTGCTGTGTTCAGCTTGGAATAGAGACGTGTAGTAATTAAATCTTTGTGAGAAAAGCAGTTATGCGCCATAACCTTTTCTATTTGGGGTGACACAGCTTTCAGATCCCTCTGACCTGCCCAAGAATGCCTTCTCAATTTTCCTGCTGCTGGTCGACCATCTGTGCGTGGAACACATTGACTACGCCCTGGAGATTGGCCTTTCAGGTAAATCCAACCAAGTTCATTTCAACCATAATGTCGACATGCTGTCTACATATTGCTGCAGTGTGTGTGTGCGTGTGTGCTTGCTGTTTGCTGAACCATCTTCAGCCCCCACTCCACTAATCATGTGACAGCTGAAACTAACAATAGCTTCAGGAAGACCCAAAGATGAAATAGTGAAACGTGAACTTGGCAATGCAGCATATGAGTTGAAACCTTCAAGCCTGTTTCCCATCAGGCTACGTCCAAATCAGTGATTCCACACCTTAGGGAGAACACCTGCTTTCGCATCATTTATTGCAGTTAGTTACATGTACCTACCACTGTCTATGTAGCCTTTCACTTTGTCAAGGAATACATGACGCTTGTTGCTATGGACACCATTCAATGCTGTGACCAATAGATTTTGTGGTGGTTAACGATTGTACAAAACAAACATAAAGGTACACATCCAAGTTACCTCAGTGTGAGGCAGGTTGTGTGTCTGACATTTCTTTGCATTCTGTTGTGGCTGTATAATATAGAGACAGCTTATCATTTTCAGGCAGCTACAGTGGAACTAAACACATATTTGGTATCATCTAGTGGTCGATTCATAAGGTACATACTGCATTAAGGGAATCCATTACAGATGTCATCATGGTGTGATTACTTTCTCCTCACTGTCTGATGTAGAGACAGAGCGTTACTGTGAGCGAGTATCTCTCTTTCATGCATTGTATTTCTGTAATGTTGCAACAGCAGGTTTCAGCTCTTGTCTATGTGAATCATTGATTCCTCCTTTCACCTTCCTTCTGGTTTATTGTCTGTATCTATTCTCTCTCTCTTTCATCTACAGCAATTCCTTCAGCAGATGCCAAGAATGCTAACCTCTACTTCCTGGATGTGGTTCAACAAGCAAACTCCATCTTCCACTTATTTGACAAGCAGTTTAATGACCAGCTAATGCCACTAATAAGGTCAGTAAAAGGTTAAAATCATATATGTTGAGTATTAAGATATTACATACCTTCTGTGCCTCATAGTTGAAAGGGAGTCCTCTGATTCTGCCTTTTCGTTATCTTTTCACAGCTCGTCTCCAAAGTTGGCAGAGTGCCTGCACAAGAAGAAAGAGGTGATTGAACAGATGGAAGTGAAACTGGACACAGGAATTGACAGGTAAGTGTGTTAATAACAAACTACTGGTGGCAAACTACTGTCACGTGAGATGTGTTTTAACTTTCACATTTAAACACTTAATGGAACAGTGAGTGCTCTTTAAAACGTATGTGTCTCTCTGCTACACACAGAACACTAAACTGCATGGTGGGGCAAATGAAGCACATTTTGGCAACAGAGCAGAAGAAGACTGACTTCAGGCCTGAGGATGAGAACAACGTCATGATCCAATACACTACAGTAAGACACACAAGGCCTCCACCTTGAAGTTCACATGCAAAAAAACCCAAATCAGCAAATGCAAATCACATACTGCACATGTCCATCTCATGCTAAGAGTAGAGTTCTGTCAGCAGCTTCTACATGTTTCCCTGTTTCTATTCCTGCCCGGCAGGCCTGCTCCAAGGTATGCGCCTACGTCAGTCGGCAGGTGGAGCACGTGCGGAAGTCCATGGATGGCAAAAATGTGGACACAGTGCTGACGGAGTTGGGCGTGCGTTTCCACCGACTCATCCATGAGCACTTACAGCAGTACAGCTACAGCTCCATGGGAGGCATGCTGGCCATCTGCGACGTGGCTGAATACCGACGATGCGCCAAGGACTTCAGGGTGAGCGGGGGGCGGGGGGCATAGGTCCAGGATACACTGGACACAGGGCAAAACATAGCTCCTCCTGCAAAGACTACAATGTATTTGTTATTGAATAAACTGTTTAGGCCAATGTAAATTGCCTCAGCCTTTGCTAATCAGTACTAATAAGGACTGATTTCATAATTGACCTTCACTTAGCTGTTTAGTCTTTAAAATATGGAAAAAGCAGGACAAGGACAAACTGCACTGCAAATGCCCAGAGCTGAAAGTGTTACTGGCCAATTATTTTGTAAGAACAGCTGTTACAAGACCAGTAGGGAATTATTTTGCAATTATATGATATGGAAAAGCCACAAAAAAAGTCTCACTTACAGGACACTGGAAAAACAAATATTTGACACTGTTATTTGATGATGATAATAATAATAACAATTAATTATAAGTTAATAGTTTCTTTTTAATTTTCTGCTGATCCATCAAACTAATCCTGTCAGCACTCAAAATCTGGCTGTCTAAAGGATGGCAAGGGTAGGTCTTCAAGCACTGAGGATGCAGAGATATTGATATTAGATAAATACAGTAACAGCTCCTGCGAAGAGAGAAATGAAAGAAGAAATCTGTCATCTGTAACTTAGAGCTGTTGTCACCACAGCCTTGAATGTGTACCTGTACTCACTTGACCGGTGTGTTTGTGACTCTGTCCTCCAGGTCCCTCTGGTGCTTCAGCTCTTCGACACACTCCACGCCCTCTGTAACCTCCTGGTGGTTGCCCCTGACAACCTGAAGCAGGTCTGTTCAGGTGAGCAGCTCACCAATCTGGACCGGAACCTTCTGCACGCCTTCGTCCAGCTCAGAGTGGACTACCGTTCAGCCAGACTGGGCCGACATTTCAGTTAGTGAACGATTCACTTGGCTGCCCTCCGTCCAGTAACCCATGCTTTGATGAGATGATGCACCTTGAAGATACCCATCCCTGTTTCAGAGAACGCATCGGCCTGGCCCCAGCATACAGACTTTACTGGGATTGCTTTGTACATCATGGAGATGAAGGCTACTACTCCTTGAATGTGGGAAATGTGCATTTTACCAATTTATTTCTCCAAACTGAAGAAATTTAAATATCTATTGACTTAACATTTAATTTGTTTTTAAATATTAATCCACCACCAAGACACATGGCTATGATTTTCTGACATATAAGTAAATGGACAACATGGAATTCTATGCTTATACATTTTTTTTTGATTGTGCCAAATATATAAATTCTGTTGCTGCACTTTTGTGCGAGAATAGACCCCGAAGCTGCTGTAAAGGGAGATTGTCAACAATCACAACTGTAAAGTCAAACATCAGGCTGCAGTAGCACAGCCTTGTGGGAACAGCTTCCCTTTGTAAAGAACTGTAGAGAACTGAGACGGCCTGACCGAGCATGAGACAGAGCTCTGTCTGGCCAGGAGAGACACATGACCACCTCCATAACCTCCAGGCTCTGACCACAAAGTAAAGGTCAAGAGGCCATCACAAAGAACTGTGATCTGAACTCCATACAGGTCTCAGAGCCTCTGTGGAGATTTGGGTGGTCCCTTCTTAAGCTCAGATGACTGCTGTGATGGGTCACTGAGTATGTGTCACTGTAATTGCACAGATCAACACTTGCTCATCCAGTGTTGCACACGGTCCAAAGGCATTGTTGACAGGATCTGCAGTGTTTCTGGGTCAGGGGACATTGAAATGTTGACCTCCACTGATTAAGGCAACAAACTAGAGGGGACTTCTTCACACAGGGTGTTGTGGAGGTTCACTGTCACTGTCCTCTGCACCAAGACAGAAGACAGATCATGTCCCTGATGCCTGAAACTGTCTCCTGCGCAAAGCTGCTCCCACTGTACTGCTGTTTACCTTAATTAGTGACTCATTAAAAAGATGTTGCATTTTGTTATTGTCCCTCCTCT
This sequence comes from Caranx ignobilis, assembly GCA_021432705.1. Lineage (NCBI taxonomy): Eukaryota > Metazoa > Chordata > Actinopteri > Carangiformes > Carangidae > Caranx > Caranx ignobilis. Next base: position 10,966,083 of record MU269985.1, read on the forward strand.
GAGTATCCTTCCCAAATGTGGAGCTGCGAATCAAAAGTTACCCCAGTTCTCTCGCGAATGTCACTTTCAAAGTGAGATGAAACACTCTTCCTTTCTATAGAAGTCATCAAGTATTCATGGGAATTCTTGCCACTAGAGTAAAGTTCTTTCTTAGACTTCAGGAAGTGAGCGGAGCCAGAGGGGATTAGATATCTACGAGTTGATGAATTGTGTGCAGTAGTCATGGACTGGGGGAGAGCTGGGGAGATAGAGACGCCTGAGAGCTCAGTTCCAGCTCCGGCTGGTTAGTGTTGTGTAGAAGGTACACACAGTGCTGTGCAAGTTCAAACAACATAATTAATTAGGTTAATATTAATATTATCAATGCCACATAAATTCAATTCTCTCAGCCCTAATCACAACTGGATAGCTTGTAAAAATTATTTTGTTAGGCTCTGATGCAAACAGTGGGGCTTTTCCAAACATTTGAAAACTATTTGTTTTTGCGGCGATTAATGTACGCGGTGCAGAAAGGGGTTGGGGGAAAGGAGCCGGGCCAGGGACGATAACTGGCGTGGAGACGAAGGCATAGGCGCAGCCTGGCCCCAGGGACTCCCGGCACAGGCACATGGAAGAGGGGGAGGGATGTGTTTTTTGGGGGTGGGTGTTTGAGCAGGTGGAGGGGATTAGTAATACTGTCAACACTGGAGAGCTGGATAAGACTGTCCTCTCTTACTCGTCAGTTTGAGCAGCTCTTGCATACACATTCAGACACATAAAGACGCCAACACATACAAACACAGGGGCGTCAGGACAGGAGAGGGAAACTCGTCCGTGGTTGAACCAACCATGGACATGGTTGTTGAGTATGGCTCTCGCTGAGGCTTTTTTCCTGCTCTGGGAGTTTTACTCATCTACATCCTTCCAGGAAACCATCGCCACTTAATAAGCACCTGCAGTCACTGCATTTCCCCTGGTGATTCACATACCAGGAAACCTCTCTGATATCAGAGTGCTGAGCCTTTAATTAGTCATTTTAACATGATCCTACCAACACACCTGCAGTGTGATGCTTTTTACTCCGTGGAATTAAACTTTGTACAATTTAACAGTGTCAGAACTGTTCAGTGACGACGAGGCTACAACTCAAATATATGAAGATACAGATGAGTGTAAATCACCTGATCTTCGTATCTAAACAGGGCCCGCTCATGCTGAGTCAGGCATTCTTCATATTAAAATTAAGATTAAAAACACTGGATCTGAATCCCCTCTTGCCCTGTCCACAGACACCCTCATTCATTCATTTTATTCAACTCCCCCTCTTCTTCTCCTCTGCCAAATCATCAGCCACACTTTCCTGTTTGTCCACTCTTCCTGCACACCCAGTCTGTCCTCCCAACATCCCATAAATCCTTGCTTTCGGCGCGTTGCTGCTACCCCAAATAGGCCGGCCCTCCCTCTGCCTCCTGGAGCACTGACAATAAAGCATTACAGCAGTCAATCCATGTCAACAACAGCTTTGCTTAATTCCTGCTAAACACGTTTAAACTAAATCTTCACCTAATGATGCATAATGATTTGCTCTTTAGTGTGCTGGCGGCTCATATCAATTTCGCTGGTTTATTTTACCCTCCATCGGAAAGATGACTCAGGTGGTCTCGCTGCAGCAGACTGGGATGGTATTAAGGATCCCCCTCTGTTTGAAATTAGTCAGGTAATTTTTACCACACACACGCACACACAGACACACACTGCATTAGACTAGAGTGCATTGAGGTCACATCGTCTGAGTTTCATATCCAGGTAAATGTCGCTGGCTCTTCGCTGTTTCCAAACATTAAATTCTGCATTTATAAATCACACAGAGGATGTGATCAGTGTCAAATGTTTGACTGTAATAAATCATGAAAATAATGAGAGGACATGCACAGAAATCACTCTGCCCCTTTTCAAGTCTATTCTTTAGGATTCCTCTGTGAGAGACTTTGATGGCGTGGGCAAGCAGCCAGGCTCTCTGATGTGATGCAGATGTTGCCCTGGCCTTGACCTCCTGCCCGTACGATGCCGGGGCCAAAATGGCACAGGTGCAGCACCACCTTCAGTCTTGGGCAGCCGGGAGCTGCGCTGTGCAGGATGTGAACGTGCCAACTCTCATCCTTTGCTCACTTTTCTCATTATCATGAAACTCTCCCTTGATTCCTGCGATCATACTTGATGATGCTAAACTTGTATGTTTGTCCTTTTTTCCCCTCTCGCCCTCCTCCATGCCTTCTCTCCTATAAAAACACTATTAATTCTCTGCCATAGTGGAGTGTTTTCCAGTGCTATTTCCTGGCCCGGTGCCTGTGCCTCGCTCTCTCTTGGCTGGGTTTGTCTGGTTGACTGCTCCACAGGAACAGACTGGCACTCTAGCTGAGGGCTCCAGGGTCTGCACACACAATCCACTAAACATGTCTCTGTGTGAGAAGCTGCACTTATTCCTAAATATGAAGAAAGACTCCAGACTTTGAAATCTAAGTGCATCTTGTGATTTAATATTATACTTTGTAATGTGCTAAAATTACGGTGAGTTAATAATATTCTGTGTTATTAGTATAAGGAATATACTGTATGTAAAAGTCAAAATGCTTCTTTCCATTCTCCTCATAAGCTTTAATATGGATGCATGCTTAAATACATACAGCATATTCCACTGACTGACAAATTGGCACATGTGTGAGTACAGTGCACATAAAACTGCATACTGTACACACTACATATTAAAATCACACAGTGACAGTATAAAGAACAAATTGATTCTGATGGTTGAGGGACTTCAGTGCTTAACACATTCACTCACAGGGCAAACAAACATCTGTTACATTTGTAAGGCCTATGGCCCTCCTAACCCACTGATGTTGAACCAAGCCTGCACATATGCCAGAGAAACAAATGAGGTCTCTCTCTCCTCCACTGAAGATGAAACACTGCATCACCAAAGCATGTGCATTTGTCTAATCAAGCTTTTGCCTGTGGCTACACTGAATGTAAATGAATAGGCTTGTGTGTGCCAGCCTCTATTTCTGTTCAGACTGACTGCTGTTTGATGATGAAATGGTGCGGTGAACATCAGACAGAAGGGGGCACTAGTGCTCCAGTGTTGCTCTCCTCCCCTGTGGAGCCCTCTCTTCCTCAGAGCTCCTCACAATGGGGATCTGCCTGTGGGGGGAAATGTTGCTTTTTTAGGTCTGTGAGCCCATATCCCTTAATCCCCAGCCATGATTGACAATCATGATTTAGGGTATATGGTGTCCCATTCTAATCCACGAGCAATGATTTCATTTGCATACCTTCCGTACGTGGCCTCATTTTGGAGGAAACGGCTGCCTTTGTAAGTGATACAGAAAGAGAGAGGGAGAAAGCCGAAGAGAGTGAGCGCAAGATAGAGAATAAGGAGGAGAAAGAGAATGGATGGGGGAATGTTTGTGTTTTTTCTTCTTCTTTTCTTGCCAGAAGGAAGATGATAGCGGTCTCCATGCCTAACCAAACCTCCCCGTATATGGGCCTATGCCTTTCCTCTGCAGCACTTTCCCCTGACACACAGTCACACACACATACACACAATGCATGTGCATATTCAAACTCCCAAGCACAGTCACAAGTACACTGAGAAATGTAAAGATGTATGGAGAGGCAAGAACACAGAGGAACACACAGAGATGCTCCCTCACACGATGCAAAACTAAATTGCTATTTGCTCATTTTATAACCAAGTCAGGCTTAATTATAATCATGGGAGTTTGGGAGTTACCGTATAATCTCTAGAAGGTATTAAGAATTACCCAGAGCACACCACAGTGAAAAAGAAACAAATACAAATACGTACAATTATTTCCCAGTCATAACACCCAGGGGAGTCGGAATCAAATAATGCTCAGTGTTTGGTGTGCCCACAGAGACCATTCATCCTCGCTTTTATCTACTGAGGAAGTGGAACACAAGTGAAACACTGGATAAAAGGTCAAAAGGGTCACAGCTAAATTCAAGGTAACGGTACAAATTATATATAAGATTTACAACGTCAGACGCATTTACTTTATCACATATAATCTAACACTGAATATTCATTTTTACTTTGAGTGTATCATAGCAATTTGCATTGGTTCCAATTAATTATTTGTTGCCTGTCTTTTAGACTTAATGATAATGTAAATAAATTAATGTAAAAGAATAACTGAATACATGTAAATACAAAGTCCAACCACTTTCATTTTTCAGTCACTGCAAAAAAAAAAAAAAAAAGTCAGAAACCATTAATTACTTATGAATCAAGATTTTGTGTTCTCAGATCGAATTATGCAGGTGTGGGGGTCACAGTACTACTAATAAATGTTACTGTAGTTTTGGAATAATTTTGGCCCAGACCTTGAGTCGACATCCAGAAGTTCATAAAGACACCAAATATATTAGGTTGTATTTGGATAAAATTGTTGCACAAAATATGTAGAACATTTCAACTTCAAAAATAGTTCAGGAATAAATAAATGAAAGTCTTACATGTGATATATGGATTTACTAGTGTAAATGAGAAGTTGGAATCAGATGATACAAACAAGCTCTAACTAACTACTACTCTAACTACTGACAGTGTCAGTGCTGAAAAAGATGATTTTGACAACATTAAAGAGGGGACAAAAGGAGAAACCTGTACATTAAGGGGTTAAACCTTATGATTTAACAGAAGAGTACATTAAATGTACATATTCATATGCACACATCAGTTCATGCGTAAATATTCTAATAAATATGCCGTCATTTTCACAACAAATGTCAAATAGCCCCCTCGATATGTATCTGAGTTTGATTCCCCAAGGCAGCGCCACCAAGGTTATGCTCACAACAGAGGGAAGAGATAGTGAAGGATCCTCTTCCCCCAAAGTAATCACCACCACCACTACATACTGTACCATCCCTCCATCCATCCATCCATTCATCCATCCATCCATCCATCCATTCATCCATCCATCCATCCATCCCTCCTTCTTACCTCTCTGACTGACTGAGCCTGGTCAGGTCTCTATGACACAGGACTCCCCTTTGAACAATAACAGTCTGATAATCTCCTCTTATCTCCAGTGTGTTTAGTGCCTGGTTAACAGGCTGTCTATGTGATGGGTGTCTCTCCATGCCTCTGCCATAGGGGAATGATCGTGTCATCATGACCTGAAAAAAAAAAAAAGAGGAGCACTCCAGTGTATGAAGAGGAGAGGAGAGATTAGACATGTTTAAAAAACCAAACGGAAATTAAGAGGCAAGGAATCACATGAAAATAAATAACATACAAGAATTATTTTGGGATTAATGAAATGCTCACACAACTTTTCTTATTCTCTGATAATAAATCAGGTGTGAGCTGTGTGTGTCTCTACCTGTCCTGAGTTTCCTTCCTCTCTGGCCTTGCCCAGCCCAGTTCTCCTCCAGGACGTCAGTGTGGGAGGTGGCTCCAGATTAGGTCGCCCGAGGGTGCGAGCACTTGAGCATCGCACCCATCATCCCACCTCCATGGGCCATCCCACCCTCTGTACAATTAGCACTGTTTACCAGCCCTGGCCTAATTGATTCCCTCTCTTTATCTTTTTACCTCCTTAATTTTGTTATTAAGTGTGCGGGAGAGGCGCGAAAGCTCCTCTTTTTCCCATTTTGAGAAATTATACTCTTGTACTTGATCCAGCTAACAGGATTTTCTTAAATTACTTTATAAAAGACCATCTTTTAACTTTCTTCTTTCTCTCTCTATCCATTCATTAGCAGGTCTGCCTCAAGGCCTGCTCACATCAATTTCTTGGGTTAAAGTTACAAACTTAGGCAGCTCAGCTCGACGCTCACGGTGGTTTGCGGACGAGAGGGGGTGGCTGGGGGTGGAATGGGGACGAATTATTAATTTATGAAGTATTAGAAAAATAAAGAGATTGAATTAAGAGTATTGGTCCTCTGTTATCCAGCATGGCTAGCCTCAGGGACTTACTGCGGTGGAGGACATTATGCAAATGCTCTCCCTCTCTCCCGCTCTCTCTCTCCCATAGCCTGCTATCATCCATGCTCTTCCTCCCTCCCTCTTTCACCCTTTCCCTCTCTCTCTCTCTTTAGCAATCAATCTCTGCCCTCCTATAATCTTTCTCTCTCTGTTTCCGTCTCTTTAATCTTCATCAGTCAACAGAGACAGAGACAGTGTAGAGAGAGAGAGAGTGAAAAGCGTCTCCTACGACTTGCCACTCTCTCCCAAAATTGACAGCAACTAAATTAAAGGTCAGAAGGAGGAGGAGGAGGAGGAGGAGGAGGAGGAGGAGGAATTCTCCTCACACACGTTTCCTATTACTAGACAGAAACCTTCACAGTCTCCATCACTGTGTCAGCAGTGAGGTGCATACATATACTGTTTGATCAGCTGGAGGTCAGGGACGTGACTTGAAGGAAGCTGAATCTTTACTTTCCAATCAGCATTAAATGTGACATCATGTTATAACTTATTAAAGAGCAGCTCCAGCGGTTTTACACACCACAGTCTGTTGACAGATGTTGAGCTGTAGCTGCTGATGCAGATGTGAACCAAAAAAAAAAAAAAAAAAAATACATGTGATCAATGCTGCCTCAGATGACGTCACATGAGGCAGTGCTGGTTTCTCCATCTTTATCTTATCTGTATCTTTATCAGACCTTCTTAGCCTGCTCCTCATCACAGCTCTCTGAATTGTGGGTAATGTAGGCACTGTAGTTTGAGAAGGAAGAAGGAAACAAAGACAATAACTCAGAGTGAGTTACAATAATTTCTAACATCACATCATCTAAAAATGTATTTAATGGACAGTGGACAGGTTGAGGGATGGAAGAACAGTGAAGGGGGTGTTTCAATACTTCAGTATTCATGTATTCTTATCATGTGATATGTATCAATAGTCTGTGGGATTATGGACTGAGTACTTCAAACATCTAAGTACAAATGAAATAGTGGTTTAAAAAATAACAAAGATATTGAGACTGAATACATTTTGAATAAAACCACTTAACACACTCTTGCATACATGCCAGATAGACAATCGTGTACAGATACATACACACGCAGACTCAGTCTGTGTCATCTGTTCTGTTGTTTCTAGTCTAAATCTGTTGCAGCAATTTTTTTCTCCAGACCTAAATTTAAAAGCCTCACCATGGAAGGGGCTGCAAATTATCCTCAGCTACTTATTTAACAGTCCCTGTTAAATAAACTGACAAATGATAATATAAATTTAAATAAATAACCACAGAGACAGTGTACCCACAAGAACGTGGAAGGAAAAAACCATCAAGATGAGAAAATGACTTCCAAATGCCCTCGTTTTTCACAATACAGCCGTAATCCAATCTCCATATCTGTCTATTGATTTTAGGATTCTCCTCAAAGTAGATGATTAAGCCAATAAAACGCCACAAGATACTCAGTGTTTTCTTATTTAAGACTGGCAAGTAAAGACAGGTTAAATGCACTCATCATCCGTGATCCATAAAAATCCAGATAACCTAAGCTGTCAAGCAAAACTTTGGTCAATATTGATGTTTATTCAAGAAGGCTGATGAGGTCCTAGTCCAGTTAATTAAGCCTTAATGCAGGAGGAAGAAGATGAAGAAGATGCAAGGGGCAGGCTGGATGATAAGAGGAGGATGGCAAAAAAGGGGAGGTGGCGGAGAGGAGGAAGAGGAGGAGAAGGAGGAGGGCAGCGAGGCATGGTGTCAGTAACAAGGCCAGTAATCTTACAGCAGGAGGGGGAGAGGTTCCCAGCAGCACCGGTGGCATCCTGCTCTTGCAGCGTACACAGCACTAGGGGCAGAACAGACAGGTTTGATGTTAGCAAATATTAGCTTTGTGCGAGACGTGGGTGTATTCTCTTTGACACGCTCATTGCATATTCAGAGACAGATGTTTCCGTGGAGGAAGAGGAGGAGGGTGGGTGGCTGAATGAAAGGCCTGAGATGGCAGAGTTGCTCTCGGAGGAGCAAGTAATTGGCCCCTCGACAGTAGCGGTGACAGAGAGAGGCACTTACACACGCACACACACATACACACATACATAAAACACACACACACACACACACACACATACACCCCTCTCCCCGCGCTCATCTCCTCTGCCTCTCTTCCCAGATCTGATAAAGGTAAACGTGTAGCAAATTTGTCATTTGATGAGGGAGGATTTCCACAAACAGAGCTGACATGATGAGCCTGTGATCTGCCTGCATGAGAGTCAGCAGGGGCCCAGGCAGGCAGAGATCTCAATCCTCCCTCTGCCTCCTCTTCCCCCCTCTCGCTCTGTGCCTCTCTCTTCCTCGCATACTGTCACACACACACACTTGGCAGTGTTCACACTGAGCTTCAGTCTCAGTAATTGCTGCCTGCCATCCATATCTTTCCCCTTCTATGTCTCTGAGTCCCTTGCTCTGCTGCTGTCTATCTCTCCTCCTCAGAGACATCCTCCTCTCCTTTTTCCCGTTTCCTCTTTTCTCCATCAAATAAAGGGCCCGGCCCTCGCCTCAGCATCACACTCAATTTCTGACTCTTTCACTTATCTCTGGGCTCCATGCCTGCAGACTGCTCAATTATCCACACTCACCTAGCTCCTACTTCTCCTTCTTCTTCTCGCCCATGCAAAGAAAAAAAAAAAAGTCAAATATTTCCAATGCCATATTGACGAGTTTAAGGGGTTAATGGTCAAGAGCTCAGTCGTAGACATGAGCTGAGTGATACAGTTGCAACACACTCAGGTGATAACAGCCCCCAGTGGAATAATACGGGGATTTATGAGCAGGTTTTTGGGGGGACTGGTATCAGATGGATTGAGAGGGACTAAGTTAAATGAAGTTTAGTGGCACTGGCCCATTCAGACTCCTCAGCCAGAATCTGACCTCCATTACCACAATCATTCTCACGACAGTAACCCCTCCATAGAGATTATGAACACATTCTTTCAAAACGATCACGGGACTCTTCTCTGACCATAAAAACACATCTTCCCCATCCCGCCACACCTAATTGCTCCGCACTTCTGCAATCCTCTCCTCAAATGTGTACCCCCTCCCGCCCTCTCTACTTCTTTTTCTCTATTTTCTTCTTTTCCTCTCCATCTGATCTGAGAAGGAGTCACTGGGTTTGAGCCTTTCCACTCAGAGGTAATGGTCCTGCCTCTGCCTAGTCCCATGACTCTAATCCTGGGACTCGGGACCCGAGCTACTGCTCTCCTCCATGCTGCCTGCTCAATGCCCCTCTGTCTCTCTCTGAACTGCCTCAGCTGAGGTTAACCCTTTACCGCAATTTAAGAATGCAAATGAATAGTTTGGCTCCGATAAAGGTGACAGGGCTGAAGTTAATTCGGTAGCAAATACATCTAAAGGGTCATTAAGGTTTGGTCTTCTTGTCATAGTTCTGGCCATGATTCCTCTATGTAATAAGAAGATTATACAAAGTTAAAGTTCAACTTTTTGGGATGGAAACAAACTCATTCACTTTGCTGCTGGAATTAAATGACAAGTTTACTGTCAAATGTGCTGAATGTGAATCTAGAGCCCATGGTTTGCTTGGCTTGGCAATAGAAATGGACCAAAAAGTTAGAAAAAAGTTAAAACAAACAAAATAACCAGGGAAAAAAGTGTAAATTTCCCTCCCTGTTTCACAATCTACACAACATAAGCATAGTGTCATCTGTGCTGACTGACTGCTTGAAAAATAAAATATTAAGGGCAGAAACTTCAGAGATATCCCTCTTAAGACAAAGTCCGGTCTATTCTCTACCGATAAGGTTTTCATACATCGACTCAGAGTGTCCACAAATAAAGAATTCAAAACTAGCGCTCCACTCCCCCCAAATTAGAGATTGGTATAGATCACTGTGTAACAGTAAGATAACATGATGACATTCACAGTTCCAGCAAGACTGTCCTGTATAAGACAAGCCCATAGTTATCAAGAAGCTATGACTTATTGTTGGGGGTCCTCCTATGGCTGTAGTAACTGTGAGGAGAACAGGGGAAGATGTTTGCTAACAGAACATTTGGAGCAAGAAAATGTGCATTGGGGAGGTGGGGTCGACAAAATGCAGGACATGTTTGTTTTCTGCGTAACACCAGCAGTGAAATGTTGTTTCTTTTATCCATGAGGGGGTCATATCAAGCAACCTATACAGTCATTTGGTTTGGAGGACTTGTTGGTTCCAGTGTATCACACTGGTGCTTCCCTTCCCTTGTCTAGGGAATTGGATGCTTTGTGTGCAGCAATTAACTTGGTGAGTACAATGTTATTGTAACCAATAGAAAGAACGTCCATAAGTAGAAAAATAAGACCAGAGCTGTAATGAATTGGAATTATCCTTTAATGCTCGGCCCAGGCCTGGGGCTTGCTCTCTTATGTACATTCTTCCTGTTTATTAAAGCACATCATCCTGAAACATCATTAGAAATAAATAAATAAACAAACTGTGCTGCCTGGGAGAGGTCTTCTGTGGTGGTGGTGGTGGGGGGTGGGGGTTGGGGAGTGGGGGGGGATGCTCAGAGGAGAGCTGAACTTTGTTAATGGAGTGTTTCTCCGTGCAAGTCACTCAGCTTTGAAAGCCAAGCCCCCCGGGTGAGGACTCTGAAGCGCAGGAATCAGACATGCACAATCAGTTCCACTCCTTAAATCTCCTTCAGAATCATATCTATTTGAGCAGCCTTTCCTTAATTTATTTCTCTATCAGTTAGTGGGTTGTGATCTGGCGAAGTGCTTCGGGAATAGGAGGCACTGCTGAATGGTGAAATGGAGAAGGTTCCTCTCTTTCTCTCTTTCTGTTTTCTGCTCCCTCGCTGATTTCCACACACACTCGTACTCCCTATCTCTCCCCCTGTGCCCTCGCCATCCATTTAGGCAGCGCCTCTGACTAATTTGCCCATCACGCTTGCTGTCTGGTCCTTTACGGTTGAAGATGTTTTGACGTGTCTCTCTCGGCTCGCTTTCTCCACTGGCACTGTCTCCACTATGATTAAGAATATTCTGATAATAAGCAAATGCCAAGAGTCACCGAATGGCTGAGGAATCTGGAGTGCAACAGCGTGAGAGAGTGTGTTCCTCTGCATCAGTGGAAAAAATGTTTAGAGTGAACAGTGCATGCACAGCATTTTCACTCAAAGCAAATGTAATCCAAACTGCAGAAAGAGAGGGCTTCTAGAGGGCAGATTCTTTATGCTAAAGATGAAAGAGACGCACGCTCACAGTGTTCATTTATACCTCAGATTTCACATTTGGATCAATGACACACACAGTCGTATTTCTTATTAATTACAGGTGCTTGTTGACAGGAGTTTGGTGGATTTGTAAGCACCTGCATGGTTGTGGGTGCCACATGCACGCACCCACGTGGCCTCTCTAAAGGACCTGAGTCAACGCCTCCTGCCATCCGGTGGCTCACTCCGAAGGTCGCCCTGTTTGACTCTTCCCACAATCCCCTTGGAAAAAAGGGCGTGTTACTGACAGGAAGAATGTGCCAGGCCACCGCGGCAGTCCCCCTCGTAGCCCTCAACCCCCACAACCCCAAACCTCCACCCACTGGACTCACCAAGTGATTAGTTGGGGATTAAAATATTTGCTGGGCAAATATCTGCTTTAGCTGTCTGACCCAACATCATAGTTCAAAGACATGGGCTTAACCAACTTTTCTCTTTACTTGACAAACCATCAAGACATCCGCAGACCACACCCAGTACACAGGCCATGAATCATTTATAACCCTCCAAAGTTCACTGAAAATGATGAGAATTATTCTCATTTAATAGTGAAACCGTGTATTAAAATAGTGAATATATTAGTTGAATGCGCCATATGGAGCTGAAATGCTGAGAATGCAACTGAAGTGTTGATGGATCATGTGCCCCATTCAAACTGGTAATTACTAGAAGGGTCTAAAGAACATAAACATGTATACTGTGGATTACTATGAACTGATTCTCAGTGGCAGCAGGAAAAACACAAAGTGTGTGCAGTGGCGGAAAAAGTAATTTCTTCTTTTTTTTAAGTAAAAGTATCAAACCACATGTAAAATACTCATTTACATGTAAAATTATAAAGTTAGAAATGTAAATTTAACAAAAATAGATCTTTGCATTTTTTCCCCCTCTATTTTTAAAGTGTTGGGAAAGTTACTGTTGTTTTTTGAATGTGTCAAAGAATAATCTAATGGCTTATAAAAGTACCTTAGTGAGAAGAAAAAGTACTGCTGGTCACTAGGTAACTGACATATAGTGATTATGTATTAAGAATTTCTTAAACTGAGACAGGATGAAGGACGACAAGACAGGACAGTTAGTTAGTTGCTGTCCAGGTATGAGTGTGGTTTAGACAGGTGAAAAACACAGGATCACAACAGACATCACATCTGAGGGGAGCAGTGGCTCCAGATCATTGTGATTTGGGACTGAGTCCCACACATCCCACATGCACACTCAAAGTCGAAATGACTCCATCAACCGACACCTAAATGAATGTAATACTTATTGATATCATGAATCATGTTATGTCAATCATGTGAAAAATGTAATACTTGATACTGGAAAAAAAAAAAACTTTGATTAATATGATTATATATTATTTCTGCTGCCAACATAAGCCCCAGTCATGCTACATTAGGTCAATAGTAATTAATGATGTGAAATGAAATGAGTTGGATTTGAATAATTAATTTGTCTTGGTTTAAAAATTACTGGAAATATTTCTGACACTGTTTGTGCACAACTCAACAAACTACATAACACGTTCAGTTGTTTTCATTAATGTTGATGCTGAAAAGTCACATAATGCACCTTTAATAGTAGTTTGATCAGTAGTAATATCTTTATCTTACAAAAATCTGTCAGGTGTGTGTTCTGAACAATCGAATGAATGGTATTTAGATTGGGCAGAGTTGTAGTGTTGTTGTGTGTGTGTTTTCATGTACCTCAGCTGAAAAAGGTCTTTTCAGCCTCAGGTAACTAAGCCTCTAACTGAAGTAGTGGAGACACTCTGCTGAAGCAGAAACATCTTACATCTTTTCTTTTTTTTCCTCAAAATTTCCACATAAAGTGCTGAATGCAGGGGAGACGAGGAGAAGTTGCCAAGTACATTATTACCCCTCAGGGCCAAACAACACGCACCCCTGAGGACTTACATCACTCAGCAAATTAAGAGTGGGCTCTGTGGCTGGGGCCGTCCACCTCAGCAGCCTCCACCTCCCCGTCAAACAATACAACCTGCACTACCACCGCAGAGCATTCATCTCAGCTCTATGCCTGGTCTTGTTATTCCTTTATTATGAGTCCTGGCCACTAACTCAGGGGGCTAATATTGTTTTGCTTCCGACGGTCATTTGGCACTGAGTGTTCTTAATTTCTTGCGCCCCCACTCTCCATCCTACCTTTTCTTTGTGTCTCCTGAGGGTGGGGGCACACAAGGCATGTCGGCAAAATGCAAAGCTTTAATTACTTTTTGTTGAATTAATTAAGGAGGAAAAACTTGTTCTTGGGGAACAAAAGTGAGGCTGGCTGGAGGCAGCGGTCGAGAATGGGCGTGGGGCACAGGGAAAGCGTCATAGTAGTTTGGCAGCCTCAGAGGATTTAATTTAGAGTGGGTCTCCTGGAGGGTCCATCTACTGGAGCTATGGGCCCCAAATCGACCACTCAGAGGCTCTTATTGGTACCGAGCTTACAGCTATCCATCACTGTCACGCCACCCTCCGAAAACCAGGGCACACTGGGGAGAAACTGCATCAGCACTTGTGGCTCAAGGAATCTAGAAGTCAGTGACTGTCTGCGAGCTGGAAGCTTTAAACTCGACAACACAAACCTCCTCCTGCGCCTGCAGACAGTCTGCTTGAAGTGTGTGAGGAAACAAACAAACAATTCTCTAAGTGGGGAAAAATATAACTCTGATTTGTGATGTTACTTTGATGCATAGCCCCGAGCTGCTCCATTGACAGAAGGGAAAGTGAATTTGTTGATACATCAAATGTTTGTTTTAGTTTTCACACCCTAAGGGCTGTGGAGTTTCAACTAGATAAATGTACTCATACCCCCATTAAAACCTTCATGGCTACTGTCACTTCACAGACGAAGGGGGGGGGGGGGGTCCTGCTTTTTATTTACTTAAACCAAAAAGAAACCTTGTTTTTATGCTTTCATAAGAGTCTAACAGTTCAACAGTCAGGAGCAGATTTCCAAATTCCAAATTCAGTCTAATTCTGCTTGCAACCCTTAAAAAAGAGCTAATAATGATGATAATGAGGTTTCTGCATGTGAGAGACATTCGTGGACATTCACTGTGTATACTAGTAATATATTTAATCAGAATCTCTCATTTGTTTATTGCATAGTTTGAGGCCTTGTCCAAATCTTCCATCCTCTCTATTTGTCCCTTTTATCTGCATCCATTAACACATGTGCGCTCCAGTGTGCCTCTACACACCCTGATTTCATTTTGGAAATACTTATCTCTATGTTTGTGAGACTTTTTTTTTTATTATGCCTGTCCCTATTTTGAACCCTTATCTGCCGAGCACACCACAATGTAGATGTCCAATAAAGACATGAACCGAGAGTCTTTCAAGCACATGAGAAGATACTTAGCTTGGCAAGCAAGATAACTGCACTGTGTGTTGCAGTGTATTTGTTTTTTGTGTTTTTGTGCTTGTGGCAAAGGGGGAGGGGAAGACTGTTTGAATACTACATCCAAAGTGTGCATGACAGAAATATCACCAAATTAGATGTCTCTAATCCCTCGGGAATATGAATTAGCCTGGAATGAATCAGTCCTCAAATGAGTAGGTGTTTTGAGGAAAGAGAGGCACTGATATAACACACTGAAGCCAGTAAACAACAATCCACAATGAAAATACAAAAAGGAAAGCGAGTGAGGCTGCCAGAGGAAGATGCCAGTGAGATCTGAGACATTACATTCAGTATCACAAACAATGAGGTAGCGCCATTGTCAGTCGGAGGATTTCTCGTCTCATGTTTCTTACCTTTTGACTTAATGTATACAAAATCTCAGGGAAAACTGGAACAGGTTTTGCCTTTGTTTGATTTGTCAGTACATCTAATATATGATTTTTGTTTTCTCTCTCTTTTTTTCTTTTTTGTTCCAAAAGTGATATTTATAGAGAAAAGCTGAATGGTATTTTGTCCTGTTTTAGGGAGATGGACGAAACGACCTTGTGCTGTTTAAACTCCTTTGATGTTCAGAGGGAAGAAATGATTTGGAGTTTTTGTGAATTTGTAGGAAGTGGGTTAAATGGAAGCGTTCGGTGGATGTGTTCATGTCGTCACTGCCAGTGATTCAATGATCAAAGCTGCTACTTCTGCAGCCTTTGGGTTTGTCAATGTGTGTGAGCTGAAGAGCTGGTGCTGAACTAATGCCTAACCATCGCTGGGGTGTAGAGTTTCTCCTACCGGGTGGCCGTGCAGCCCCTTAGCTCTGTGTCGCTCTATGTGTCTGCCCACCCACAATATGGAGGTGTTCAAATCTCCATTGGGATAAATCTGCATCTCTCTGGCCCACGGCTCCCTCTCTCCTTCCTCTTTCCCTGTTTCTCTCTCTCTCTCTCTCTCCCTCACATATAAACACACAAAGATCCACTCCTCCCCAGTGATGGCTGGTAAGTGGTATGTGATGGCAGCCAGAGTTAGCACCACCTCTACAGATTATCCTTTGAAGGGGCTTCAAACTGTTTGGAGAGGTAAACAAAGTGCTGTGCCGTTCTTTACCTTTCTTCTCTTCTCCCTTACAGTTACAAGGCGTAACACTTCATACACACATTCACACACTTAAGCATCAAAACAGGGAGGTGTCCATGTTGAAATACACTGGGACTATACCCCGCCAAGGTTCTGCAGCTATGCTAATGAACTGCCAATTAAAAGCAGTGTAGCGTAGCCTGTAATCTAAACGTGTGCACTTTTTTTAGAGGCACCATCTTCCCCCTTAATCACACTATCAAGTTGTAAGATCAATAAAGCTTAGTGCTTAAGCTCTGTTTTATTTTAGGGAGGAAAATGGAGGCAGTGTACTCTGTAAATGTTCTTACTGGCACATGTGAATTTCTTTGCACTCAAATTAAGCAGGATTAAGGGGTGTGGGGAGGGGGACAGAGAGAGGGACAGAGGGGGAGCACCGGCTTCTTCAGACCACAGCTCATGTGACAATGGCTGAGTGTGGTCAGCCAGACTATCTGTCCAGCTCTGGGCAGCCGTGGGAGCTGCAAGTTTGGCCTCCCTTAGCACGAGGAGAGCCGCTCACAGCAGCGCAACACAAACAGACTGGTGACAAATTAAAGGAAAAACAGGCGTTAAGTGTCTCAGTAAGGTGCAGAGCCACTGTGAGCTGCTGAACAGCTTCAATGGTCCTTGGCAAAGATTCTCCAAGTGTCTGAATCCGACCTCGATAATCACAGTGAACTGCCATTTCGCTTCGCTTAACTCATTCAACATGGATCTCTGTGTTCATCTTAGCATTTCTCACTTTAACAAGCTGTTTGTGATTCCCTCTTTCCCTCTAAACACAGACACTCAAAAGTGGTATGCATGTGTTTTAGTGCACAGTCTCCATTAACATCTGTTAACTCGTCAGCCTAAAAGAAAGAGCCGTCTCCAGTGGTGCAGAGCTATGCTAATTCTTGACTGTGTTTCCTCTACTGACACTAGCACACTAACCTGCTTGCCCCTGCACGCTCCATCTCATAATACTTCTTTGCGATACTGGGTCCGGTCTGCCCTCCAAGTGGCAGTACCCACCCTCTTGTCTTATAAACACAATGATGGCTGAAGCTCTTAGCGAGTGGCCATTATCACCACCATCCACTGCTGGCAAGAGAAAACTTGTTGCTCCTGCAAATCCCTTTAGGAATAATTTACCATCACTGCAGAGATACAAACAGAGCTGAGATGCCATTCCCAAGGACCATTAAGTATATAGTTACCATACTGAGAAACACATAGGCTACATGTATCTATAGGCTGTCTTCCTATAGGAATATCACAGGATTACAATAGGCACTATTATCTATGTCTAAAAGCGCAGCAGACCCATGTTGTTGTTTTTCCTGAAACTAAGGTATTCCTGAGAGTATATAACAAATAGATGGGTAGAAGTCATCGTGAAGAATGGTTGGTGCAAGGCAACAACAGCTGTACATAATAGTCTGCAATGTACAGTGTGACCAAACATTTGCTTGAGGACACCTATAGCTCAGTGTGCTTTAGAGATGGTGGAGTATAGGATAATTTGCTGGGTAACAGAACTTGGGGCAGTTGTGCCTCAACCAAAACAGATTAAACTCTTCAGCCAAGCCTCATTATTACCTTCCTTCTCCTTCTTTTTCTGTCTTTCTTTCTCTTTCACATACACACACACTCACACACACACACAAACACACATCCCTTCCTCGTGTTGACCGAGAGCAAATGAAAGCAGGCAGACCCAGAGAATGGATGAGGCTGCGGCCATAGTGTGAGGAGGGGAGGAGGCCCCAGTGTGCTGAAATAGCTTAGGCTCCAAAAGAAATGAGATCCAGGCACTTATTTGTCAGGGTGTCTGCCTGCTCTTTCCCCGTCTCTGCACTGTGTGAATATGCATGAGGATTTGAGAGGTATAAATAGCGGAGGTGTCCATATTGCCACTGCGTTTTCCATCAGCACAGAGAAAGGCTTTAATGGGCTTATTACGAACCGCATTACATCACCAACGGCCAATTACAAATTCCTTAAGGGAGAAGGAAAGGGAGAGCTTACTCTTGGGCAAAGTTTGTGCAGCTGACAAGTCAAATGGCTCATGTTTTGGTTAATGTGGGTGCATTTGTCCTGTAGGGACATGTAATAGCTGTAATGTAACACCATCTTGCTCTATTGTTTCAAGAGAAAAGTTGTTAGCTGTTGGTGTGAACGCATGTTGGTCCTAAGCGTATTATAAAACGTCATCTTATGCAATGAACTAACACTCCTATGACCAACTCTCGAATGCATGTAGAAAATATTATGTTTTAAGCTAATTTATTTGGTTCCGGTTTAAGTTATTGATCTCAGAGTTTTATGTCTCCACCCCAGCAATGTCCAGAACAATTCTGTGTCTGACCAACAGATCTCACTTTCAGGAAATGGTTCCTCTAAAAACTCTTGACAGTTTATTATTTTTCAATGCTAATTGAAATTCTGCTGATATTCATTATACTGAAGTGGTAACAGAGAGATGAATGGTAAGATGGTTACCATATAAACTGGGTAAATAAAACCAAAACTCAGTTAGATAGCATTACAATTAAGAAAATGTGTGTTGTAATTTAGGTGAACAAACCCTTTAAAGCAGGCTTGAAAATAGACCAGACAGAAATTGCCACATCAACTCAGTTAAAGCAATGCATTAAAGGGGCACTCTACCACTACTGTTCAATCAAAACACTGGTATGATGCCTTTGATGGCTCAGAGGAGAGTTGATGAAAACAATGATGATGTTGTCAGGATAGTCTCAGTTTGGCATGTAGAGCCCATTTTATCAGATAGGCAAGATGATGGCTATGAAGATTGGAAGTAGAAAATAAAGAAAAAACTGTTGAACTGTAGAGATATAAGATCTTTTCTAGAGACTGAAGCCACTATCTCAACCTCCTTTGCTTTGTTTTCCACTATTTGTTTATGTTATCTGTCTCTTGAATGTCCCACATATTAATGGAAGCACAATATTAAATCAGTACTTTTAGAAAGAACTTAAAGAGAAACTGTGACATTTACTTTTCATCATGCACATCGGTCAAATGCTCAATAAGTAAATCTAAAGTTGCAGCAGTATAACAGTAATGAAAAAAGAAATAGATGGAAAGTATTTTGTCAGTGCTGTTTGAATGTGCTTCTGAATACAATCTGAATACAATCTTTGCTTATGGTGTTTAAATTTGTTTAGCAGCATGCACCCTGGCCCACTTCCACCCATAGTTCCTGTTGGGGATTCACTCAGTCAGACTTCTGCTCCACTTTCTCCTCACAGTTCTGTCTTTGACCCACTTTGATTCACTTCAGTCTCCTCAGTGTCCCATTAGAACCACGTCTGAACATGGCGACACTGGATGAAACAAAACGGAGAGGGAATTATAGATACATAAGTGAGAAGTGTTCTGTTGAGATGTGCCACAGGGGAAATGAAGAGATGAGCAAGAGGTTGCATCATCAGAGGATGGCAACTACATGGTAAACGGTGCATTCAAGGAGAGCATAGAAGGTCAGAAGCAGAAAGCTCCCTGTATGGCTGAAGGGAGTGAGTACAGCCGTGGGAGATTAACATGTGAGATACAGTCAGAGCCAGTGTAGGAGAGAAAGAGAGAGAGTGAGATAAGTTGAGGAGGGTGGGCGAGGAGGAGATGAAGCAGTGATCTCATGATAAGCCTGATAGAAAGAGGGCTCAGAGTTTCTCAGGGAGCAGGTCAAGGGAGGTGGATGGATGCAGCAGACAGCACATCGAGCACCCCTGCCATCAGCGGGACCCCGGCTACGGCAGAGGGCCCGCCGCCGGGTAGGTGCCAGTGCAGATGCAGATGAACGTGCGTCGGCGAGAAACAATTGGGTAGGGGGCAGCGGGCTGGGCATGAGGGGAGGCAGATAGAAGGAGAGGGAGCTAGGGAGAGGGTACCATCCCCGCCGCTCTTTATCGCAGCCATTGATCGTGGCGTGTGTGCATTGATCCAAGTCGACCATCTGCTAGAGTTAGATAAGCGTGCGAGGGCCTGGGCATTGTGCTGTCACTCATGGAGTGTGCACTAAGAGAGAGAGAGAATGAGCGAGATAGAGGGAGAGCGAGATAGAGAAAAAGGGAGTGGTGATGTTGAGGAAGGAGGGGTGCTGTGGCTGCAGGGAATTATGGGGGCAGGATTAGCCTCCTCACTTGCAGGAAACAGAATTTTAAACGGCTGTCTCCTGGCTCCCTCACACACACACACACACACACACACACATATACACAGCACCCCCCCTGTGTCTTCTCTCCCTGCCCCCACCCTGACTCCTCACACACACTCTATTACAGTGAACTTCATCAGAGCAGCTCCGGTGTCTACGTGTGAGTGTGCGTGTGTGTGTGTGTGTGTGCCCCCAGAGGCCACATGGTGGATCGTCTCAATGACTTCAGTGGCCTTGAGCTTCCATCCTCATCTCTCATCTACTCCCTAACTCCTCTTGCTTTGGTGGCTACAACAATCACAGGAGAGGGAACCCCACTCCACTGAGATGTCTCAATTCATATTCAACTCTCATCATCATCATCATCATCATCATCATCATCATCATCATCATCATCATCATCATGGTGACTCTTATCAGATGCCTGTGCAATAAGTTCCTTTTTTAGAGATTTCTGATGTGATTTGGTTCCTAGAGATGAGTCCAAAAACACCAAATTTGGACAAAGCCTGGTACAGTTTACAAACCATAGGTCGCTTACAAAGTATGGGACTACTTTGCCCTGACTCTTTAGTGTGATTTACATTTTCTTGATCATTTCTTAACAATCACTTGTGATCCACCAGCAAAAAGAGTCCTCAGAAGCTACAATCCCCACTTTTTTGAGTTGTTCACATTTGGCTGCCTTTTTGTTTTAGTGGCTAATCCAGCAGGATTTAGAAAGAAACAATATGGTGTATCACAGTCGGTATTTGTGTACAACCGTAAGCCCATGTGCATTCGGCTGAGTGGCACCTGTCCCCTTCCCCCGGGCTTGTAGTCTTTCTAGAAAATGGAAAATACGGAGGATTCGGGAAATATTTCGGTTACCAGGGAGACCAATAAAAAGAGCAACTGCAGCAGCATCAGGGTCTGACCTGAGGGGGAGAGTGGCAGCAGAGGGAGCGTGTGTTCTCGCAGCGGAGGAGCCTACCATGCCCCCACCCTCACCCCAAAGCTCGCCCTATCTTCTGTGCAACTGTCTTTAAGTCTGTTCTGCTCTGTTGTTGCAACTTTTTCTTTGCTCCATTTTCCTCTTTAGAATTTGCACATTGGGGTCCAACGCACAAGACCACTGCTTTGTGGAAGGGTGGGGGTGTTTTTGATGTGAAGGCGAAAGTGGTATGGAGGGATTAGTGTGGCCGGTTGGATCATCTTACAGCCGCCGACCCCCCCCAGACTCGTGGACAATGGGGGATTAAAACTTCTCTTATTCTTCGGCCCCAAACGGCAGGATGACAAAGACAGTATTCCTCTGGGTCTTTTAACACCGGGCTGCACAGCTGAAGTTGTGGACAGGGTGGGGGGTGGGGGCCTGGGCAGGGGTCTTATACAGAAAATTAATCCTATGGAATTTTCTCCTCATTGCAAATGGAGATTTTGTAGCTTTTGCCTTGCTATCTTGGCAAGTCCCACATAACACATCAGTGTCACTCAATAGAGGATAACAGCATCCGGTGGAGTGAATGTTTATATCTGAGGCACCCAGGGGCCAGACACAGCTGATACACATCTACATCCACGCAGCAGCACAGCTTCAAAGGCAAGGTGTCAATGGCTCATTTGGAATAGATGTGATAGATTAATTATGTTTCACTTACACTGGCGTCCCACAGCACAGCTCCTTTTACAAATCACAAGGCCCAGGCAACAGTCAGCATGTCCAAGACACTGAGCAGGCCTCGATTTCTTCCTCGTCATTTCACATAGCAGCGCAGGACTGTTATTCTCCGTTATGCACAGGGGAGCGAAGGTGCCTCTCATCTGAAATTGACCATTAAATGTAATGTTATGTATCGTGAATCCCAGGTCATCACACAAATTGTCTGAATGTCAATCACCTGACTATTATAACCTGCCTGCCGCTCCATGACTTCACCACATGTCAACAAAAGGCGACTTCTAGGTTCAATTATGGCTGGCTCTAAAACCACCCTGCCATCATCACATTGTATTGTTGTTGTGTTGTTGTTGGTTGGCTTTATCCCACCAGAGGAAACTCACAATGTCACTCCGCTCTCTTTCACTGATGAATGAAAAAATGTAATGTTGTCTTTGGGGGTTGACAGTGAGCAATTTCCAACAACAAATGACAAACTACCCCCTCCTCTGCCCGGGTGTGTGGCAAAATTGTTTCTCTAATAAAAAAAAAAAATGCATCTTTTGATTGTGAGGGTGGGGATATTTTAAATATATGCATATTATCTTTCTCTCTTTCACCCTAGCCTCTCTCACTCACACACACCCCCCCCCCTCTCTCTCCCTCTCTCTCTTACACCCTCTTCTCCTCTCTCTGTCTCTTGCTCTCTCGCTCCCCCTCGCTCTCTTTGCAGTAAATAAAAGATTAAAATGACTGTTCTAAAAACACCGACTGGTCACCAGAAGATAATTGTTTCAGCTTTGTTTACTGTGCGTGAATGTTTTCTCCCTTTTTAGTCCTTTTTTCTTTTTCATTGTGTCCATAATTAAAATTCCTTTATTTTCAAAGTAGTTCTAAAAGAGGGAGCTAAATTGCCTTTTCTGTGTTTACGTTGTCATTGGCCCACTGTCGGGAAGGGTAGAGGAGGGGGAGGATGGGAGACAGCAGCTATGTCCTTGGGCTGGATGGAAGATCAACTTTTAGTGTATGGTAAATGGCACATAAACTACAAATGTGTGTGTGCGTGCGTGTGTGTGTGTGTGTGTCTGGCAGGCAAGTAAGTCAATGTGTACTTTTATGTATGTGTACATTCAGACGTGAACATCTATAGCGATCAGATATCGCAGGTTCAATTTAATGCTAAGATTTACAAAAAGTATCAAATCTCACTCTGGGCTTCTGAATTAAATTCCCACCTGTCTACTGCAAAGAGGTGCATGCTGGGTGGGCTAATCTAATATCTTCAAATTGGTCGTTATACACAATTGAGGTGTTGATGGATCCCAACAACAACAGTATGTAAATGTGAATGAAAATTACAAGAGCCACTCTAACACCTTATAATGAACAAGGCGTCTCCTCAGAAACACACTGCACAAACACTGACCTGAAACATGCTTATCTGGCACAGGCGGCAGAAATGAATTTCCGGAAGCCTGACTTTCATGCACATTTGATGAAGCCACAGTGTATTCTCCCCTTCGCCTTCCACAAACCAGGCTATAAGTCTACGCCTCCTCCTCCTCAAGCAATGTTAGAACTGAGAACACATTTGACGATCAGGGAACTCATTAGAAAAAGGTGACAATGAGGTTTCGCGACTCCGAATTTCCACCAGCCAATTTTACACATCTCCCTCAGCAACCCCGAGCATGGCCAGGGAGACTGACGTGGGCTGCCTCTGAATGACGACGAGACTCCTGGAGAAGGAGATCGGAGAGCCTTTTGCCCCCCAAGTCAGCAACAGCCAAGACCACGTTATAAACCCCCAGATACACCTCCTCACCCATAACTCTGAGGCTGCGAATGTTCATGTATACATAACCTCCACACAAATACAGAAACATACAGACAGGCTCCACCATACAATCACAGTCCCCTCACCCCTGCTCACAGTCCTTTCCCTCTTCTGCTTAGCCAGGCACCCATAATTGAATCTCAGGTTGGGATTAATTCTAGGAGCTGCACTTGACTCGGTCAAAAACAACTATTACAGGGAGGCAATGTATTTTTTTACACAGCACTTCACATTGATTAGGCAATGTGCAGCGATGAGAGATGCATTGGATTCTAGATGACTGTCATTTGCATTAAATGAGGGGTTTGCCGCATCCAGGGGAGAGGGGCTGCCTGACACCAAGCGGAACAGACTGAATAGCACTTTCCATAATGCACTAAGAGTGACACACACACACACATACACCAACACACACACCTGCATGCACAAGTGCACACACAAACACAAGCATACACACTGGATTATATATGTCACACCAATCCATATATACAAACACAGCTGGTTATTGTGTATGAGGATGAGAGTTAAACTCAATAAAATCATTGGGTTCTGAGAAGATAAGTGTTTTTGAGAACTACTGAGGGCTCTAGAAACAGGCAGAGGTGGGTGTGGTGAGTTTTTAGTGTGCTGAAGATTTCTATTTTGCAGAAAACTCTCAAAATCAGTAGACAACAGGAGAGAAGAACGGTAGAGATCATGGACACGATCATAGTATCCTGAATTGTTACTCCTCTGTTGTCGTTCTAAGGATGAGCTCAGTGAAACATGGTGTGATCTCAGGGGAGCTGATGGTCCAAAGAAAACTATGGCCTGTTTCATTGCAGGGTGAAAAGAAGAGAGGTGAGATGATGGAGGGAAAGGAGGGAAGGCAGGGCTGGTTAGTGGTGGGGGGGGGCACGGGGTGGAGACTGAAAAAGGCCCTCTTTCAGTTTTGAATGAGAGCAAGAGAACGTTTTTCTTGCCTCCTCCCGTCGTGCTGTCAAACTCGATCAGCACTGAGGAGCAGTGACGCTGCTCGCCTCCCAGACTCCCCCTCTGCACAATGGAGTCTGCGAGGACCCACCATGCATTTCACATTCAATTTAGCCCTCCCCGGGACATGGCTGTCAGGGTCAGCATCGGCGGTATGAGACAAGACTGGGGGTGGAGGCCAATGTCTTGAACTGTGGCAGGTTTCAAGGGGGAGGAGTGGGTGTAATGACAATGCTGATGGATTTGGGCTCATAGTCCAGAGAAGGGGTTTCTGGTGTTGGTCAGGTTGGAGGGAGGTTGGCGGGGACAGAAGATCCAAGGAGAATGGACAGGAGATTTGGGGTGAAAATGGGGTGATGGAGGGTGGCCTCTTCCCAATAATAAAAAAAGGTCTGGCCAGAGCCTTTATTCGATGGAGCTTATGCTGCTTTCCATGGGGTCCTCAATGGGAGCTGGGAGACTGCTACTCTGCCGAAGCCCATTAGCCAGCATTAGGAGCGTCCACGCACCCGCACAAGGAGATTTGAGACAAACCCTAAACAGCCCACAATAACCACGAGGTACAAGCCTTGAGCCTTAAGACCTCGGCTTGGCCCAAAAGGGTCTTGAATAGACGCGCCCCAAATCATGTTGTTGAACAAATCAGGTATTAAGGAGAGAGGAGTTTGTCTGAATTTACTTTCCCTAAAGACTTTAGTTAAGCTAGTTACTGCGGAGCTTTAGTTAGGCGTCGGTTGCTTGTGTGTGATTGTGCATGTGTGAGGGGCCATCATTCTTCAGGCATCCTTGCCTATGACACCCTACAACCCCCCCCCCCCCGCAACATAAACCCTTCCATCTCTACCCCCTCTCACCCTGACACGTATAAACACAGCCGCACTGAAGCCTAAATTCACCCACTCCAAACAATGGGCTGCTATTGGCAATTAAATGGCATTTGGCGATTCAGGGTGCAAGTTAATGGTATTACTGTTGCAATTCTTCTCCTGAATGGCAAAAAGGATTTTCCCTCTCCACCAATAAAGCACTACTCACTGTCTTACCAGCATTACATAGCTTACCTTGGGCTTATGATTCACGGCCTTCCGATTACCATTTGAATATTTCCTTTTTGCCGAAGCGCTGGCAGATGTAGTTTTAGGCGCTGCCGGGCCTCCGGCTATTCACGGGTGAGGAGGCCGGGCTGTCGTCACCCATCGCAGGCCTGTCGGTCAAGCAGGCCGGTGCTCTCCCACAGCCCGTCACTGGACAACCACCCAGGTAGATATAGGCTGCACTCTTTGCTCACACTGCTGTCTGGATTTGTCATTCACACCCTATAGAAACTTGAGGCATAAATACAAATGGTTAAACACGCATCAGTAACCTTTTACAAATACCATAAACTCTTTCAGATGTAACAGAGGTTTTGAAGAATCTGAAACTAAAGATAGTTAATGACTCACAGAAGCCTTTTTAATTTAAGCCTTTATGGTATTAAAGTTAGTCTGATTTCCCCCTCTGATGTTTTTTTTCTCATGAAGACCAGTAGCAACAAGAAAAAGTAGGAAACCGAGGAAGAAATAGGAAGAAGCATTTTTATTCTTCACCAGTGGTTAAATAATTTGCCTCCAATAGGACTCTCATCTCTCTCTTTCTCCACATCTCTTGTTTGTCCAGAGATCCGGTTTGGCAGGCGCCTTTTCTATGGACAAGACGCTTTGAGAGGAATATGAAAAGGCAGATTTAAAGGTGACGGCTGGTCAGAGGGGAGAGAGAGAGAGAGAGCCTGGTTATCACGGCTATGCGACTACATTTGGAAAGCTCCCTCCCCTTTTCACCCTCTGCTGAAATGAACAAGAGAGGAAATGCTGAAATTTAACAAAGTCACAGCGAGAAATGTCTGGTCCGAACAAAGATGAATGAAATGATGAAAGGGCCCGAAAAGCTCCAGGGAAATATCTAATGTATTTCTCTACCGCTCTATTCATTCACACATTTATTCTGGTCCGAGGCACATTCTGACAATATGAAGTGAGCCTCAAACTTTATTACAGAGCTACCGCCAAACCTCAAATGTGTGTGTGCTGAAATATAATCTCCCCATTCCAATATGGAACAAAAAATTGAGCATTTTGTTGTAGCAGCCAATTAAATAATGATTCCCACTGAAGGAGCAGGGATGATGGTAGGCCAAGGACAATACATAGGAAAGGCTTGCAGATCAGTTGAGGGTTTGTTTATAGATTTGGTTCCCACACGCACTAGAGGGGCTCCCTTAACTTGACAGACCAAACAGATCAGGCGGAGAACAGAGCAGACCCTGTCAATAGTGAGGATTATGGGAACGGCTGTTTGGCCTCCAACCATTTCGCCCGCCAGAAGACACAAGAGGGCTCCAGTTTGATTCAGTTCCACTCTTATTGTCAAGTGTCTCTGGCGCTAACAGGAACAGGCACTAGCAGACAGGCTGACAGAGCTTTGGCCATTGACCTACTGTACACTGAATTGCAATGACTCAGATTGTTATTTTTGGGTCATTTTAGAAGAGAAACATTTGAATGAGCTAAGCTCCTATGTTCATTTCTCATCTTATATCACAGCACTGACTTTACATGAGCCAGCATCCCACCAGCACATATTCACTTCCGTAAATGTAAAGACGTCCTGCCTCCCTAACACCCTCCTTTAAAACTGCCTTCACTCTAATCACCAGTTTGTGCATTCATGGGCTGCAAAAAGATGGTGTCACGCTGGCATTGTTCTGTTCCTCTGGGACTGGACTGGTATTGCAGTGCAGTTTAAGCCATTTCAGCCACAGCTATGATCTTAATTAGCTACACCTAAAGCCCATCTCTTCCCCAGACAAGTCTAATTAAGCCCAGCGCCTTTCCCCAGCCAGAGCCCCTCTGCTGGCTAAAAGAGAACCCACAATCTCTTGTCCAAGGATTACGACCTGGGATACATCACAAGCAATCATCTTCCCCCCACAGCCTCCAAAACCCTTGGTCGCTGCCCCCTCCACCCCCCTCGCATCCTTGTTTCATGAAAAGCACAATACTTTTTCCCCACTAATTTGCTGTGTGTGTATTAAACAGCCTCTTCACCCAAGTCAAAGAGGAGAATCCCTCTTACAGGAGTCTTAATAAGTCCGGGGCAGAGAGGCTAACCGTGTAGCAAAGAGCAGTCATTCCTTTGTACATGGCAGCAGTCGCTCAAGCTAAACGGCTTGTTATTAGTAGATGGGGGTGTAGTTTTCCTGCATTTGCTTGAGCAGTGTCTCTTGCCTTGCTTGCAAGGCGCCAACAAAGGCGTGCTTTCTTAATTGGATAGTTCCCTTAACCCTGCGAGGATCTTTGATCCTTATTGTAAACTTTCATTGTTGTCCATCAGTCTTACGGCAGCTACTGCGATTGCTTGGTCTCATCTTAGCATCCTAAACTCCTTAGTGTTAGTATCAGCTCAAGCTCTTAGCGCTGGATAAGCCCTTGCTAATGTCATAATGGTGATGATTTGGCTGAGCCCTCCGGCGTTATGTCAATTCAGCCGAGGAGAGTAAGAGGCACAATTAACAGAAATTAGCTAAATGCTGTTGAGTGGTTCTGCGTATTTGAGGGCAGGGTGCTGACCCTAACAACCCCACACTGTGTTGCCAATCAATTATATTCCCACTGCTGCAGGCCAACTTCATGATTGTGAGCATCAGTCAATTATCCGAGGAGCTGTTAGCAGTAATCTCTGGAGTTTGGATGCTTTCTGCCTCGTCATCAGTTCACCATGAACAGATGTAAGTACAGGCTCTTATGGACGGTTTTTGTTTTAATGAATGCTGCAGACTTTGGCCTCATAGTCACATGAATGTCAGTGTTTAAGACACAGTAGAAATACTATAAATGAAGTAAAACTGAACATTTAATGCGTCAAGGCAGACCATTAACACAGCAGTCTTTATAGCTGTGGTATCTAAGGGAACAGAGTGGAAGGTGTTACTGGCTCCACTCACAGTTGAAACAGCTGAAATGATTCTGTGCACTCCCACTTTGAAGTTCCTCAACAGACTTGTGGGTCAGACCTCCTGAGGAGAGAGAAAGACTCAATTCATCAGGGTGCAATAGAAGTGAAAGTAGAATACTCTTCATGTCCAATCACTGGAGGGGGGCCCAAGGAAGAGTGAGTGTGTGAGGCTGGAAGTGAGAGTGCTGCAGGAAAGATGGAGCACAGCAGAGCAGAGCAGAGGAGTGTGTGGGGATCTCCTGCGAGGAGGCCAGCCCTGGGTGGTTCTCACTGAAAGCCTATTTGTGGATGAAAGTGCTGCAGCCCTGGGGTCCACTCGCACAGAGAGACGAGGCCAGTGATTAAGGGGGCGCGAGGGCAGGACGGCCCTTTAATTTGGGGCTGCGGAGAGAAGGGGGGCCAGCACTGGTGTATCTGTAGCCAGACAATGGCGATTACCTTCCTCTTTATCTGGCGGAGAGGGGGCTTTGAGAGAGCAATCTGAGGAGCGGAGGAAATGGCACGACACAGGATTAGTGGCACAACAGGACGGTAAATTAAATGTTGGAGATGAAAGAATGAGGCTCTGACATGCATCAATAGAGAGCATTTGCTGCATTCTAATAACAGCAGCCGAGGAGAAATACCTGTAGAGATTAGTGTGTGTGTGTGAGTGTGTGTATCAGAGAGAGATGGGGGGGGGGGGGAGAGAGAGAGAGAGAGGGGGGGGGAGAGAGAGGATACACAATCATATAAACGACTTTGGACCCTTTTTGTCATGTGACAACCCTCAGCAGGGAGCAAACAGGAAAGGTGTGTTTGTGATCATCCTCGCTAGAGACAGTGTGTGTTGGAGACACAGTGCCAGCAGGTCATAACTACACAAACACAATGAAAGAGTAAATGTGACTGCATTTGAGCTAATCCATAGTACAGTACCTCTGCCTGATCAAGTCAGGTTTAAATTTTCGGTTTTGTGCAGCCATCACTTCAAAGTGTTAAATAGCTGCAACTGAGACTTTAATAGTCTTTGATAGTTGCTTAGCTATTAGGTTTAGGGGTTAGGGTTATTATCATTATCATAGTTAACAACATTACAAACTAGGTGAGTTTAACATTTAGTGTTACATCATTAAAAAAAATAAATCAGTGCTGGGATTTGCTGTGTATTGTTTAATTGATAATAAACCAAAAATATGATTATACTGATCACCTATCCAATATACAAAGCATCCAGTATAAGGTCCTGAGAAATAGTTATGTAACACATGATGGATTAACTCAGGGGCAAGGTACCCTGAAAAATATGTATTTTCAATAATCAGCCTGGTAGTCATTTTCACTGAGAGTAATCAAACTCATCATCCCATTCCTGAGGATCCATAAGCTTCACAAGAAGTTTATCCTGGAATTAAATGGGTTGAACAATAAATCACATTCAGTAAAAATGTTTTTTTATCACTACATTTTCAGCATCTATCACAGGTACTCACTGTTCACTCTAATGATACACTTCAACTGTGTGACATCATGAAAACCCCACACCTCACTTCGGTATGGAAAGACCATTACTATGAGCTGCTCAAATAACTCAACTGGAATTTAACATGATGGGCAACATTTCCATAAAATTATGTCATCCAGTGCTGTAATTCTGAGTTAGTATTCATGCGGAAGTCCAATGAAGATGTCGAAACCCCCCTCACATCTCAAAGACTGTTAGACATACAATACCATTTCCTGGCTGCCTAATTTGAATATGAGTGTGTGAGTGTGGGTATGTCATTTATGAAGCTGGCATCTATCAATACAAATGCTGCTGTGAACCCACAGTACTTCCAGAGGGATCATCAATAAGTCCCTGTCGACTCCCACACGACAACAAACGCAGCTAAATACTCCTACACAACACTGTACCTACACTCAGCCCCCAATGTTACACACTAAACCTGCTTTCATAGATTTCTGAGCATAACTGCTCAAATTAGTTGGTGCTTCTCAGAGTATCTGTGGATCAAAAATGCATCCAAACAAACCTATATGAGACTAGATGCAATTACAAGACAAAAGTTCTTCCAAAAGTTTTTTCTCCCCTTTGTGTCAGATGTAGTTTAGACATCTCTAAACAAAAAGCAATATTAAAACATATTCAAGTCATCATTAACAGAAATCAACATGCACAAACATTCTCATTAGCGTCTAGCGCAGTGACTGACAGGTATTATAGATAAAAAGTGAGAGAATCAAAACAGAGATGAATGACACAGTGACAGAGTTGTGAGGGGAAAGATAGAGTAGAGACGAAGTGTCTGATGTGTGAGCGACAGCTGACGGGTGTGAGAGAGAGCAGGTCCTGAATGCAGGCAGAAATGATTCAATCAAAGACTAGCTTTATCTAGGTTATTACTACACTGAAGCAGGATGATGAAGAGGAGGTTCGCCTTAATCTTGGCCACAATGGAAGGGAACAAAGGCGTACTTACAAGCACTATCAGCCACAAATATCAAATCAGCTCTAGCTGCACCTAATCTTGCCAGACAGCACTGTTGATTCAGTGAACCTGCGGTCAGAGACATACACAGCCACATGTACAAAAGAGGTACACACCCTGACTCACACACATAAACATGATCGTTCACACAGGCAGCAGCAGTTCACCTTTTTTTTTTAGTGAGAGCTAAACTCATGTTGTCATGATGTTGGGTCCTGCCTTGATTCAAATTGTATTAATTCTGCCTCAGAGCTGCATGAAACTCAACAACAGGATGATGATGTATTGTTCGGACTATATGCTTACTTACAGCTATACTGTACCTCTGGCAAATGGGTACTACAAGGTCCGTGACATCCTTTATGACCTTTGAACTTCTGAACACCCTCATCCTCAGGGCCCTTGTCCACAGTAAGAGCAGTGGTGGTGGGAATGTCCTTGTTCAGGATGGTACTTGGCAGAGGGAAAAGGACACTGGCAACTTCATTATCCCACAATAACAGGCTAATTATTGTGTTTGTTAGCAACAAATCAGAGCACAACAGACTGCATGTCCCTGTCCTGTTTTGAGCATCTTAATTACTTACCCCCCCCCCCACACACACACACACCCATCCCTTTCTCTGTTGCCACTGCTGCTGTTGTTATTTTGCATATAAAAGGCAACAGCTAATTGTCTGGACTATAAATATTCGGCATGCAATTAGCGTCCTGGCCTGCCTCTGCGTTGTGTTATCACCTCGCTGTTTGGTACGTGGTGCAGACCGCACACTCAATTCTCCATATCTAATGGGAGTTTGATAGCAGAACAGAACCTTTGTTTCGAAGAACAAATGACAGCGAGCGCCTCCCTGTTGTCTCGCCCCTCCACTTGGCTTTGAGGGAAGAACACATCCACATCATCACTTGAGAAAGAGAGCGCTAGAAGGTTAATGCGGCACTGACTACACCTGTGAAAGGTGTGCTACAGTAGGAAGGATCATGTCCTGGCAGCAAGGACAGGAAGTTAGAAAAAAACAAAACAGTTTGCGACTTATACTTGAAACGGTATGAATAAGCAGCTTTTGATAACTACTGAAAGTGAAAAATCCCTCTGGCCTAAGGGACAAGGAAC
The DNA here is from genome assembly GCA_021432705.1 of Caranx ignobilis. Classification (NCBI taxonomy): domain Eukaryota; kingdom Metazoa; phylum Chordata; class Actinopteri; order Carangiformes; family Carangidae; genus Caranx; species Caranx ignobilis. The sequence continues at coordinate 10,998,033 of MU269985.1, forward strand.
AAGACTAAAACCATGAGAAAGGCATGGAAGGTGAGGGGGTGGAAGGAAAAAGAGGGGTCCAAAGACCAGGGTCTACTGACACTCCCCTCCACCTCACCTAAAAGCTGGGTAGGGGGAGCGGTACAGCAGAGAGACAGCGGGGGTGGATGGGTGAGAGGGCCTTCACGGATGACTGCAACCCAGTTTGAGCTGCTAAAGTGCAGACGTGAACTTCTTTCATCTCCCTTCAGGGTCACTGTCCACGGAGGGAAGGGTCCTGTCATCCTGCCCTCACCTCCCCACAGTGAGCTTCCCAGCTGCTCAAGAGTCCCACCTGATGGAGCCACGACACCCTGCAAAAGACCAGCAAACACAGCAGGAACAACATCAGGGCAAAGCTGCGAGCCGCACTGCAAACAGCAGAGAGTTCAGGCATCACATGGTCTGAGGCGGGCCAGAAAGAGCCTGATCCCCAGAGGGCTCTTAAAGGATGATGAGATGGAGACATGGAGTGAAGAGGAAGACCCAAAAAGCAATAGCTAGTTAGTGGAGAAGCTGTGGAAAGGAGTAAATGAACACAATAACTGTGATGAGTTAAAATTCAAAGGAAAACTCTTGAGACCACTGCCCTTCATAGAGGGAAGGGGGGCAACCAAAAGTGAATAAACAGAGACAGAATAAAGCAGGTGGAGATGTGATGGGGGGAGGGGGGCTGTGAATGAGTAGGACTGACCCCCAGTCTGTGAGGAGAGGCCGACTGGAGCCTGGAGGCTCGTTAGAGGCAAGATCCTGAGGGCTCCTAATTGGGCCGACCAGGGCCAGGCCGTCTGAGAGAGAGGGAGAGAGAGAGAAGGGAGTCAGTCTCAAGATCTGGGTTTGGAGAGGGGAAGCATGGAGGGGTGTGGGAGTTAATGGTGAAGGGGGCTTTCCAAGTCACATGAAAGTTTGTAGGGATGAATGTACCATAATTAGATTAATAAGTAGCTTAATTTATCGCAGCAGAGGATATCAGCGGCTCCACATTAGAGGCAGGCCAGAAGATTAGCCTCGATCGGCGTTTCCAAAACACGATTAGCCCCCCAGCACAAAGACCAGGCTCTTTCACAGGTTCCTACCACAAGGGCTGGGATTAGAGAAACATGTTGAATAATCAGCAGTGCCCCCGCATGCTCCTCTCAAGTCTGCACCACAGCCGGGGTGCAGTGCAACCCTTTGCCCCCTCCCTGTCCCGCTCACAACACTTATCAATTAGACGACTACAGGGGCAATTAAAGTCAAGAGCAGCTACACTAACGCCAGGTTTGTCTGTACCACCCATGTTCAGATACAACCCTGCTGCAAGTTCACTTAATCTACCTGTAGCTGCCAGTGAACCATCTTCTAGTCATGTAGAGCAAGTCAGTGAACGGGTTGGATTCAACCGATGGCCTTTGCCAATGAAATCAAGCCCAGTCGATTAGCATCTTGGTGTGTGTATATGGCCACTAAGTCATTTGGATATCCCAAGAGCCCCTGGTGACTCCCAGCTTCATGGCTAATTGATTGTCCCTCCAATCTCCTCTAGAATGCCAATAAAGACTTCAGCATATGTTCGCTCCAGTCCCGGCCACTAGCCACATGCATCATGAATGCAGCGCTCTTACTAAGCTTTAGATCCCTTGATCCTCTACATCCTCCACATCCGGCCTCTTGTTTGACAAAAAAAAGTGGATGAAGAAAAAAAAACCGATGGGCCAAGAGCCAAGATCTTTGCAGAGTAGCCCATCCGCAGTAAAGAGGTTGCAGCTGTTTGTCATCTCCTGATATGGTCCTCAAGCAATATCTCTTGGATTTATAACAAAGGCAGGACCCCACCGAGACCCACAGGAACATTTTTAAGAAGCAGTGTCACTTCACAAGTCTTTACATCCTTATTTTACAAGGATCACAAGGAACAAGGAGAAGAAGTGGCACAGCAAAAAGAATTTCAGGTGGGATAGTTTCCAAAGCCAGACAGCGCATGTTGCTCCACCTGAGCACTTCACCACCTCTGAGTACCACAGCAGCATATTTACAGCATCTAATGCCCCTCCTGCTGCACATGAGCTATTCTGCCCGTGGTTTACACCTCTCAGAATCATGACACTGCAATAAATACACCACACATCTCACAGAATTTAATGCAGAAGCAACAAGACACTGGTGCAGATCATTGAGCATGAACATCCAGTCATGAGACATTCTTCACTTTGAGCATTTTTATAAATCACTCACTTGTCACCACCTCATCAGAAAGACGAGTCCTATTTACCCTTGAAAAACCAGCAACTTTTACATTTCCCACTGCTGTGCTGCCACTGCAGGCCAATTATCCTGTGTGACTATGCAGCGCCATGCATTGGTGATAATGTGCGCAGAGTCAACACGTCCTACAGACTGAGCTCGCTGGCAGAGGCTGGCCTCAGTGAGCGCCCATCCCACCCTGCCATACAGGTCACTCCAGCACCGCTCACCTCTGCTAGCCAAGCTCAAAGGAGGCTACGGATGGATCTGTGTGTAAGTGTGTGAGTGTGTGCTTAGACTGTTAGGTGAAGAGATCTGAACACATCAAATCAAGTCCAAGGCACACACACACTGGTTGGAAGCTACTTATCACTCATGCCAGTACTCATGCAGTTTCGTATAAGTTGATTCTCCATGAGATATTAAGGTTTGTACCTTCCCTGTAATTTCATTATTACAATTATAGCTGGAATTGAAACATAGAAACTGCTTAAAATATGAGGATCTTATGTCTTTTTCTGTGTAATGACATTTCAGTAAATAAAAGTCTTTGTTTAAAGCGCTCTCTAGTGTCAGCAGTTTCTTATCCACCATCATTCCTTAACTAAACCTTTAATGCTCCAAGCTCTTTATTCCACTCGGTTATATGAATTAGTGCTTAAAGCAGAAATCAAGCTTAGTTTGACTTTTTAAATTGGTACCTTGACCTTTGAAATCCCTCAGCGGCATCAGATTGTCAAATTCAAAAGGTGGCTGGAGTTAAAGAGAGGACTTACCCAGTCAGAGCTTCACCTGAGAGGAGGAGAGGAAAGTCATTGAGTGAATGGTAAAAGGCAGTTTAGATATACAGTGTGTGTGCTTTGGAGAGAAAGCGAGAGCTCGGGGACCTTGATGAAACACTAGCAGTAACTTTTAAATCCGACTTTAAATGTGGCTGAAAAGAGCAAAAAAAAAAAAAAAAAAAAAAAAAAAACTCTTGGATGGAAATAAGGAAGTATCTCCAAGTTAACACTGATAATGTACCAAGCCATGATTGCCTTTATGGACCCAGTTTGTTTCCAGCTTCACCAGTGGTCAGCCAGCTCTCTCCAAAAAAACCTCACCCCGGCATCACAGCCCAGCACTCTCTGCACTCTGCTTGTTAGATAGCAGCTGCTGCACTCTATTCCTGGTGAAGCAATGTCTGTTGCTGAACAAACGAGGGAAAAACAAACAAACCCTGGGCCTGATCAGACCATGTGCACTGTGCTGCGTGTTGCGCGCCCTGCTCCGCTCCGCTAGCTACCACGGCAGCTAGCCTTCGCCATGCACCAAATTAGAAACCCTCGCCATCAGGCAGACAGCTGGCAGCCTTCCCCCGGGAATGCCAATTAAGTTTGTAAAACATTTAGACAACAAAACTGTACAAGAGAAAAACATCCCATAGAGGCGGTCGTCCCCACAACTCCCAGCAGTCCTCACTATGACCTCCACTGCTCCCCCCTCCATCTGCAGCAGCCTCAGGAAACACCACCTTAGAGCATACACATGCCACAGAGAACAGCAAATATGCTCACAGAAATACATGAATACCAAATCAAAGTCATTGATTTTGTCATGCTAATGTGTTGTTATAGCAAATTAAGAGATGATGTTTTATTAATAAGTCGGTGCCTACTCCATCAGATAAAGACTGGAGGCAGAGGCTCCCCCTGAACAATAACATATTCACCGACAGCTCCTTAACACTGTAGTTTTGACAGTTGTAGGTTCACCAGAGGAGAGTGAACGGCCATTGTTGGCTTCTTATGCCACACACAGTGTTGTAACAAACTAAACCATAAAGTGCAGCTTTAAACTGATCAAGTGTCCAAAATGGTAACCTGAGTTTTGGGCCTAGGGAAGAAAAAAAGCTGGGTAGGGATTAGAATAATAGCTAAGTAGCTTTCTGAAAATTGAACCCTTGAGTAGGAAAGGAATATGGTGGCCTTAGGCGAAGAGTGTGACCCACGCTCTCCTGCTGAATGCTCGTGCTAAGACTTGTTGTTTGTTCATGCAGGCGGCCCACACCACCGTTGTTTCAGCGTGACACACCAGGAAGTGACAGACAGAGTGACAGCGTGAGTAACTAATTGAGACAGGATGCAAAAAAAATCCTCTGAGCCTTAAGTAAATGGAAGTGGGAGAATGCCCTCGTCTCCCTCCGCCCCTCCACCCCTCCACACACAGAGAGCAGTATCCCTGCTTAGGGCATCTCTATCAATGTTAATTAGCCGAGCAATGATTAATATGGAAGCTAAATGAAGTTATTTCGTGTAATCAGTGTTTCCTTTGAAAGATCATTCATTATGTCAATAAAACTCTGTTTGAATTCCTTTAAGACAACATTGTTACAGCGCGAGCGGAGAGGTGACGGAGCTGAAAGACTGAAAATAGGGAAAAAAATGCAGCCTGAAAATGATCGAGCTCCACACACAGGCTCAATTTATTCTCTCTCAACAGAGATTTTCTTCCATTGCTTTCATATGAAGTAAAAATGCTCTTCTTCAGTTTCCTTCCTGACACTGAGCCATAAATGTTCACAGAAGTCAAGTTCTTGTAGCATCATTACAACCATGTGTTTGACAGATTCTGCTGCAGGTGGTCGATACATTGTCACAGGGCGGAGATTTAGATTTACACAAATACTGCTACTGCAAAGTCACTGATCCAGCTGTGTGTTAAAATTTGCACGCAGCTAAAGTTCAGTGTGTATTAGCAAAGAGTTAATGCAATGATACATTTCAATGCATGCTGCATTCTTTTAAGCTTTTACCTTATTATCAGGATGACAGGTATTTCTATGATATACAACTGCAGATAGATTTAAAGAAATGCATTAGCAATGTATTACATTTCAAACATCTGGAACATCTGTCATTCACACAATATTGTCAGCACTGACGTAAATATTATCAATGATTCAGTAATTATATTGTCACAAAGTGAAGGGGTGTGGCTTGGAGTAGTTCAAAGCAACATTAATACATTTATGCCACTTAAGGGACCGTGTCACAGCCTGTAAACATAACAGTGACATCTAATCATAACATAAAGTTAATACGGTGGAAAACAGTAAATCTGTCAGCTGTCAAATCAAAACAATTGAACTGAAAGACACTGAAACTCTCCAGAGCTGAGGGGAAATGTTTCAGATTTTCTGTTTTCGATTAATACTGATCAATGTACTGTAGCTTTAAGGGTCAAAATAATGTCCACAAAAACTACATATCAAACACCTAACAATAATTCTCAGCAGCTGTAGTACCACACATTTAATAACAAGTGATGAAGAAATGGGTGGAGCCGGACTTTGACCACCGGAGGCAGTGCAGCACAAAGACTCTGACTCTGACTTAACTTTCCACTGCTGCAACTCTCTGTTTTGTAAATCAAGAGCAGCAATCAGTAGATTAACCCGTTGCCATTGTCAGCATCTGTGTGCCCGATTTTCTCTTCCTCTCTCTCTCTCATCATCACTGGTATCTGATGACCTCTCTCTTGCACGGGTGGCACAAGAGCAGACACTGACAGCTTCATAATTCTCCGGACAAACAGCTCAGTAAATGATCACTTTGCCCCTGTGTTAACTGCCAGACTGGATGTAAAGCACTCAGACCCAGGAATGAAGCCACAATTTAATTTCGGCTGACTGTGTGCTCCATCTAGATATACTTTTATTAAGAAATGAAAGCTGGTAATTTAAGATAGACCCAGTGTAAATGCAGAGACTGCTAATGGGGTTCCATTTTGGAGAGGGCCTTTTCCTTTTCGGGGTTTTAGCATCTAATCTAGTCTATTGTCAGGATGGTCAGGGTGTCTAATCATTCTTAACCTTGCATCAGTGTCATAACCCCTTTATTCCCTTGCCCTCCAACAATTTAAACATGGTTTTAACATAATAACAGACTTTTAGCATCCTAGTTGCTGCACCTTCTACCAGAATCACCACAACTAATGGGATCTAATCTATACAATAAGAGACATTAATATATATGCAAATCAGCTGAGGCTACATCTCTCGCAGGGGAGATAGACCGAGTTGGCATACACTTGTATCATTTCTGTCACATGTGTCACTTAGTTGTTAATTACTGTTAACATTCCCAAAATGCAAATGTGTGGTTGTGCAAATACTGCAGCACATGTATCGTTAAGTAATAATGTTCTGGGAAGAAAAGGGCCCCCTTCCCCCCCTTGAAGGTCCAGCAGTGTGGGGGGAATTTGAGGCACTGCGGGTTGAGGTTGCAGGTCGGCTGTTCAAAGCCACTCTGTGCATTGTTGGGTAGTAGGGGATTAGGTCTCTCCAGGCTGCAGAATTTGCTTTCTAATTAAAAGGGATAAGATGTAGAAAAATAGTGAGGGGCATTACTACTGTAGAAAAGAAGGGGGTGGAAAGGAGAAATGCTGAAAAGAGGGGATAGAAGTTTGTAGTGTCACCACTGGTGTTTGATCACAAGACTGAGCAAGAGTTACCAACCTCTTGTTCTGACTCTCACTGCCCATTTCTTCCCCTCTGCTCTCCAGCTCCAGCTTCTATCTCATTAACTCGCACACTTTGAACCTCAAAACAAAGACAAAACAGTCTTGTTATTTTTCCTTTTCACCAACTATTGTTGTGTGATAGTGGTTAAAAAATGCATTATATAGCTGTTAGGCTGCAGAAAGTAGAATAGTCTCTGGCTTCTGGTCCATACTAATCATAATATAGAAAAAGTGCAATTAAACATTATCCTGTTTGTTGCCATAATGACTTTAAAGTTCACTGGGAGAACAGCTAAAAGTAGCACTTATGTCGCTGTATGTAGTGTGAGCTGTTGGGTGATTAACAATTTCATCATGCCATATACAGAGTACATAAAAATCTATGTGGGAAAGTAAATACAGTGCTTTTTCTCAAGAGAGATATTTGTACTTTGAGTACTAAAATGTGCTGCAAAAACACACTGACACTTCGCTGTCTTCTGTGGCAGAGTCAGTTAAGAAGATTGACATCATCTCATGTTTGTAGGGTGAGTGTTAAACTACAGTCATTAGCCAGTTATCTTATCTGAGCACAAACACAGGAGGGAAACAGTCGGGCTCCATCCAAAGGTGACAAACTCTGCCTTCACTGAAACCCACAAATTCCACATGTTGTATCTATTCTGTGAACAAAAATGACACGTGACTAAACAATTCATTGTTTGCAAGTCACACTTTAAGTCAAGCGAAAGCTACTCTGACGTTTAGCCCCTAAACTCAGAAATGATCATTTTTACATTTTAATGTCAAACAAGCAGTAACTTTACAGATTCTAGCTGTTTTCACATTTCAGGCTTTGTGTTGTGTTAACCTTATAAGTAGCTATATATCATACTTCTTTTTTTTTTTTTAATGGGACATACATAATAATGAACATTTCCATGTAAATATGCCTGAGATTGTAGCCAAGGCTAATTTCCGTCTCGAGTCCCACGGCAGGTTGGTGTTCCTAGAAAGGATGAGATAAATGTTAATAAGGAAGGAGATAAAAACAAACAAAAAGGCAATAAAGTGATTAAATACAGACCACACATCTTCCACACTGTTGAGGAGATTGTAAAATGCTAAAGTTCTACTAGTGCTAGTTGCAGTGCTCAGTGCTGCCATTATTGCATGATTCTCGAATGTCTTAAATATTGAATGATTATAACAGAGTTCTCACAGTAGTATTGATAGAAATAAGACAAGATCGCTGGTGTGGATTATTGAGTCAAAGTGAAGCATCTCAGAATATCAAAACACTTCATCTGAGCCACTTAACTGTATAATGCTGAACCCAGGGGGCCGCTCTGTGACCCAGCATGTGTCTCTTTTTTAACCCTTTGCTCCAGTGTCCATTCCTCCTTCAGTCAGCATGCTGCTGTTTTGTTACCTTGTCCTCCAGCAGGGGTCCAGTTCTCCCCAGGCACCTTACAAACGAACCCCGAGTTTTTAAGCACACAAAGAGGCCTGAATCTTTTCCCCTGAGCCCTGGGAGGTTAACGACATGCCAACGACATACCAGTGGAGAACAAGACCTCCGCTCACTCCCCTCCTCTCTTTGCCAACCCCCTCACCAGCACACGCGCACCGGGGATTTTGTGGTTGTTCTGCACCAGCACAAACCCCTCTAAAACCTTCAAGCCCTGGAAACTCCATCTCAAACAGAGCTCATTTCTTGGTAGTGTCTGGTTGCTGAAGCGCCTCCCCTCCCTCACACCACCACCTCCATTTTTTACCAGGCTCCATGAAGCTCTCACCTTTTACTCCCAGGCAATCCGATCCTATTTGGAGTGTGTGACGAGGGCCATTCTCCATCACCTCACTGATCAAGAGCCCCCCTGTAAAGCGGGCCCAGGGATGAGCAGGTACAGATTTGGGGAGAAGAGGGAGTGGGGCATGTAGTGAAAGAATCTGCAGTGAGCCAAGGAGAAGATTAAACGGTGGCTAACCGTCAGTGCCCCCCCCCCCCCCCCCCCCCCCCCCCCCACACACACACACACACACACATACACACTTCCCCCTTCCCTCAACACTCCCTACTACTTCACTGGTGTCCTGAGGGGGAGTACCAGGGGGAGGGAGAGAGGGGAGGAAGAAAGCAGGGGGAGGCCAGTGGCAGAGCCATCTTGTCATCATAGCAGGACAAGCACATTCAACCGTGTCCTCTGTACCCTCCCATCTTATTCCAGACACTGTATTGCCCTCTGCTGAAATCCATCAAAACCCCTCTCTTGGCCCCTGCCACCCCCCCTCACCCCCTTGTTGGAAGAGTGCTCTCCGCTGGTGTCTTTTCTTTTTTAAAGGGCAGAGATGAGTTCTGGACTCTGCAGTCTTTTCAGGCATCCAAATTAATTTGCGTCTGGGCAGCAACATAAGCAGCACGGGGCTATTTGATGAGAGTGTAGGGCAATGACATGCACTGGCAGTCATGCCTTGATCTCTTGCTTTCTTTCCTTGTCACTTTCCACCTCACCTTAATGCCAGATTCATGCCAGCCTCATCCACATGGGTGGCACATAAACCAAGACTTGTGTTTCAAGGAGGAGTAATAACTGCTGCGCTCCGGAAAAAAAATGACTTCAAATCTCTGCTTTTGTGCACGTATCAAATATCCTTCTTAATATAAGCTTAAATTACCAAACCACTAAAACCACCAGCACCCCAAAAAAACAAAACAAAAACAAAACAACACAAAAAAAAACACCAATCATAAACTGTATTGTCCTCACAGTGAATAAAATGAGGATGCACTCCATTGAGCAATTTCTGAAAATCCCTCTGCTAATTTTCTGATCAATACCCCAAGAACAGATCGGTTTCATAATAATAAACAGACTAAGGACATCTACAAAACAGCATTCCTTTAGTTTGATAAATGTCAAAGTGAACTTAATGCAATTTGACATGCATTTGAAGTTGTGATCCAAAAAGGGGACCACAGTTAATGCCTAATTAGCGTCCCTAAATAATAAAGCAACTTAGACTAATAATTATTGCATGTACCCATTCTACCAGTTGCACTGACAATTAACCTTTCTCAACTGGTGATTCGCAATTTGAGTAAATCCTGTTATCAGTAAATATAACACATGGCACACACACACTCACACACACGTTTGAAACACCACTCAAGGAAATCTATGCAGTGTTTACGGTCGGAAAGCAGAACAACAAAACAAACAGCAGATATCCACTTTCAGTAAACACCACCCAACCACTTATATAGTATCTTCCCAGTGGCTTAGAGTGGGTGGGGAATCAACTTTAGGTGGCTGCTGTGAATGTCATTGAACTACTTGTGTTTACGCAGGCTTAATAATGCCATGACAAGGTCTCTTTAAACACACAACGCTTGCTTGTGAATGTATCAGGTCAAATAAATGCCTGCCGTTGTTTTCAAGGAATTGACAATTCAAATTTTACAGCCTAAAAAGAGGTGGAAGAATTTAAGGAGCAGTGACAGAGAAGCTCAGAAAAGAAAGTGTGCCGCTGCTCTCCGGTGCCGCTGACCGCTGTTCAAATAAGAAATGCTGCCCAGGTCGCTGATATTAGATCATTGGAGCCAAAAACACGATTACCCAGAGACAAAATAAAGGTGAAAAGATTCAGGATTGAGCATTCTCCCAAAATGTCTCTCCCTCATCCCAATTTGGCAGCACTTGGCTTGTTGCCCACTCACATTGTGTGGACGGCCCTGCCACTGTTGCCATGGGGATGTGTGGACCTGCGCAGGCCCTGAAGGCAGAATGGCCTGGTGGTGAGGTGGGGGTTATCATCAGCAGCAGACTCTGCTGGGCCCCCATCCAGAGGCCTGGGTGCAGGAGGAGCTGTGAGGCAGCGGAGGTACCCCCCCTCCCCTCCTCTCTCTCCATCTCTCTCCATCTCTCTCTCTGCAGGGCCCCTTTCCCCTGGTGGATGCTGCTGCTGTTTCGGGCCCAGCAGAGGCTCTGAGATGGGGACTCAGTAGTGCAGGGCTCCAGCCTGTCCACTGGGGGTCGGCTGCCTGACTCCCGTAAGCCTGGGCCAGACGGGGTGGGCTGAGGTGGGAAGGGGCCAGGCAAGGCGAGCTGGACTGTGGCCCAGTGCGGTGACTGCCTGTCTGCTCAGGCGCTGGGCCACGCTGCCACTCCTCCCTGGGCTCGTGCCCCTGCACTTGGATTTCAAAGGGATGTGACAGGGGGACTGGCTTTCCCTCTCCGTTGCAGGATCCCTACCCCACCAACAGCTTCTCCAAAGCCCCCCCCCAACAGCTTTCAGCCCCCACTCTCTCCCAGCCCCCAAATGCCCCTCCAACAGCTTTTCTGTTTCAGCCATGAACCCAGGCTCCCTCTCACACTGTGCCATTCCCACCACTGCTGCCTCACATTTGGGAGGAGAAGGGGGAGGTTGTGCTGCTACACTGCACCCATCTGCCCCATGTCTTTCCATGCTGTGGACCATGATGCTGCAGCATGGCTCTCTAGGCGCTGTAAAGACTTTGGCAAGTACACTGGGCCTTCAGGCCCCCCCCCTTTGTACGCTCCCTGTCCGCCACATGCACACACTGATGCACACCATCTGATTTAAAATGTACTTACACAAAAACAAGTGCATGTGATCAAGCTTGTGTGTTGGGGAGACAGATGGTGGTTAATACAGATGAATGATTTAGACTGAAACTGGAAAATATTATTATTTTTAAATGCACTGACTTGGAACTGGTCAAACTACCTCTACTACACCCACTGAACCTCAAGCCATCTCAGAAAGATCTGAGTCAGATGTGGTGCCACTGTGTCTGTGTGGCAACCGGCTCATTCAGCAACTGGCCCATCATCAGTAAGCATCCTACAAAACCAAAATGACACTGACAGGCTGCGTTTCAATTGGCTGGGATCTCCTTTTCTCTCTCTCCCCGTCTAGGTTTCTCTCTTCATCGCTCCCCGCATGGCATTTCTCTGGCAGGTCCTCCAGTGAAATTCCTCCCCTCCTGGTCTCGGCATTCCCGCAGCCAGCCTCCCTGCCTGGGCAGAACGGAGTGGCTGGGGCTGGGTGGGACGACGCTCCCCCCGAGCTGGTCCCAAGCTACGGCTACGACTCCAGCCCACAACACATTCCTCCAGCCGCTGACCAGTCCCCCCAGCAACCAGGAGAGAGGTGAAGAGAGGAAGGACAGAGGCTTAGTGGTGGTGTGTTTTATATCATCTGCTGGAGCCTGACAATGATAAAAAAAAAAAAAAATACACATGGAGGAGTTGCAGGAAACAGCCTTCATGCTCTGATCACTTTGTGAACAGCTCTCAGATCATCTTGAGTGATCAACTTCTTTGTTTTTTTCTCTACAAAGGTTCAGCTGAATGAAAAGCCTCCTCAGTGGTTCCTTGATGCTCAAGAAGGAACAAATAGAAATCTGATGTTTCGCATCACATCAGCAGACTCGCTCTCCTCCACTTCTCAGTCCTTCACAGAGATGTGATGGGGTGCATATCACAGACTGTCAGTGCGGAGCTGCTTCTGGACAGCTCAAGTAACAGGAGGACAGGAGCCGGACGGTCCCCTCCTCCGCTCCCTCCTACTTCTTTCCCCCCAAGCTGAGCCAGGCGCTGTGTTTACTCTCCTAATTACAGGGGAGGGGCCGGCTGACAGGCGAGCCATCACAGATTCCCCACAGGCCCGGGGCTGGGAACGCTACAAACACCCGCCGCTGTCTCCCAAATGTGACGGCAATGTCCAACTGTCATGGGGGTGCCTTTACTGGCAAAACCCATGGGCCCAAAGAGAGATATTAAAGACATGAGAGGAATTGGCAGAGTTGGCACTAACAGGGGGTACGCTTGAGAAGTCGAAGTGGGGAGCTGGGGGCATCGCCAAAGTGTCATTCAAAGCAAAGTGGGGTTTGGACAGGGCACAAACACACACACACACACACACACACACACACACACACACACACACACACACACACACACACACATTGCTGTCGCTCTTATTGAGCTACGGCGGGAGAGTTACATGTAGCAGACAAGAAAACCAAGCAGTGGAGTCAACAAGCCATGAGATGGGACAATGTTCATAAAGACAGTTAGGCCACTGTATGTGTCCACCCCACACACACACACCCAACTCAAAAAATGATTTTGCAGTTCATTTGCCAAAGAGGAAACATGTCTCTGTGCTCACCTTAAATCTGACTTTAAGTTTTTGTGACATCACGGCGAGTCTTGAAGTCTCTCTCATGGTCCAACAGGCACCTGGTGTGAAGCCTGTGAAAACCTGTTGTGCAGAAACACTGGAGAATGGACTTGAAGGAGGAGGCACGCTTCATCATTTCTCCTCATTTCACATTTTGAAATTAAGAACATTAGCATTGTGTTTAACGTGAATTTTGTCATTAATGAGAAAAGGAGATGTTTATTTTTAAGATTTTTTAACAAAATAACTGAACTTTATTGTGGAAAGTCCATATCATACACTGCACATTACTGAGAGCAGATAATATGTATGTTCTCAAATATGCCTGTAAGTTTGGCATATTATTTACAATAGTTTGCTCTAAGTATAAAATGCAATGTGGTTTTCTACTTAACTGTAATAATGCAAAGTGTGGGACACTCATCAAGGCAGGATAGAAAAATAAATACAGCACATTAATCTATGACTGTGGCTTTGTTAAAATGCACCTTAATAAACTGTACAGTGTGTGTAAGTGTGTGTGTGTGTGTGTGTGTGTGTGTGTGTGTGTGTGTGTGTACACTAACCCTCCTCCCAGGGAGGTATAATCCACTAGTGGTTGTAATGCTCCACTGCTGTTGGGGGGTCTGAGAGAATCCCTCTGGAAGCACGGCGGCTGACCCTATCACATATTCGGGTCAAATAAACAAAACAGTGTTGAGAGAAAGGTTAAAATGGTAGATTCATCTCTTCTCTTCCCTCTACCTCCCCCTCTCCTCCCTCCCCAAACCAGTGGCTGAGATCGTCCCGTTCCCCTCTCGGCAACACACACCTCACCCCCGAGAGGCAAGACAAGAAAACCATTTGATAAATCATGAATAGTCACAGTTGTGCAAGTGCTGTGACCATTTCTAAAATTTATTATGGGGATTACACACGAAATCACACAATGTAACATTTTCAAATGTGTTATGAATGCCTCCCAGAATCCAATTCAAATCCTAGGTTACCAAATAAGCCTGAACAAATCCCCCACATTGAGTTCTTCCTCCTTTGAAGACTTGAGAGGTCCAGTCTGCAGGGCAGGTTTTACCACGCCATGCAGACACCTCGGCACACAGAGGAGAAGGCTACTGATGGATAGGTGGAGAGCAGGAGATGAGGAGCAGACTGGAGGTTTGATAATGACATAAACATTGATGGTCTTTATTTGCAAATTAATCTTTAATTAATTCTGACGCAGAAGGGAAACAGGCAGTGATTGATCGTAAATGAACTTGGTTTCATTCTGCAGCAGTGATACTAAAATATTTCAATTACAAAAAGACACAAAGTTGTAAAAGGAGCCCATTTACTTGGACAAACAGTTTGTGGTGTGTCCTTGCAGAAGAAGCAGAAACTCTCCAGATAGTGGTGAGATGAGCTCCTCACACAGTTCACTGAGGCAGCGTTAACCTTGAGGCAGCACAGTCTTCTCCCGCCTTTTATTTGTCCTTGTCTGTTTTCCACCAGTCTTGACTTTGCCTCCTCATTGATGATCTGAAGGCGAGTGTGTTTAATTGCATCCGTTTGTTTGTTGGCGAACTCCTGCACAAACACAACACAAACAATTATAGCACTAATTAAAAGGCATGTCATATTAATGGCAAGAGCAAACTTGGCAAACACACGCAGCATTTGAATTCACAGAGGGGTCGGTTTGGAAAATAAAAACTCACAGTTTAATGATCAGCCAGCACACCTTTTCAGAATAAAAGCACAACCTAAAAACTACAATACAAGGCTCATTCAACACCAAGTGTTTTCTTTAATCATTTAAAAGAGATCTTTAAACTGATGCTAAATTTAGTGAGTAATTGCAGAGATAAAATCCCAGATGCAGAGTGCTGCCTGGGAGCCTCTGTGTCAGTAAACTCTTCCCAAACTGATGCTGAATGGGTTTCTCCTGCTTTAATCCCTGGGGAGGGCTCTGAATGTGTTTTGATGACCTCTGGGGTCAGTTACATGTTACATTACACAAAGGTTTAGCTCCTTTGTAATAGGGGAACAGCGTGGGGAAAGCCCTCAGTTTAGACATCTTGCTCACCACACACTGCACCTTTTTTTTTTTTTTTTTTTTTTCCTCCTAAAGCAGCAGCAGTGGCAACGTATCCATCAAACCTGCCAGGCTAATTAAAATACAGCTTGTGATTATCCTACTTCAGCTCATCTCTCTTTCTCTCGCTCTCACTCTCTCCCTCACACACACACAACCAAACACACACACACAACCAAACACACACACACACACTCCGCGCACCTCTCCACAATAATTACTGTGTTAAATAAAGCACAGTAATTACTGTGGATGTAACCCCAGTCATTTTATCAACTTCACTTAGAGCAGCACACATGTCCCCCAGATCAAATAATAAGAAAATATTTTTACTAAATTCATTTTTCTCATATTTTAGAAATGTGTGATTATATTTAAAAGTGTCTGGAAGGAGTAAAATAAACTAATATTCCAGCTAATATTTGTAGAATTGATAATAACTTTGTCATTTAAGGACAGAAAGACTGAAAATAATCAAAGTTAATAAAAATAAAAGTGGAAAAACTAAATCTGATTAAGGTGACTTCTGCTTGTTTATTGCAACTAGGCAAGTAAGTAGTGAGGTAAATGTTAATCCCACATGCAGAGGGAGAAGCTTTTCTTGACATTACAGATTATCTGCGTTTCTATATAAATTGGCTTTATTGGATTTTATTCCTTTTTTTCTATCTCTCTCTCTCTCTCCCTTTTTTTTAAGCTCAGAATGAATTCCACCAACACATTCCCCATATTCAGCCATGCGGATATCAAACAAGGAGGGGAAGAGGCAGAGGAGAGGGGAGGAAAACTGCCTGGATAGTTAGAAGATGTATAGAAATGAATATGTAAATATGCAGCTTTAAATTCAGACAAGTCACAAACAACATCTGTGGTTTGTTTTTGCTAAAGTGCCAATTTTTAAAATCCAGGGCTGCTGTGTTTTTTTTTTTAATATATATATATATATATACAATCTATTTCTTTTTATTTTAACAAACACACATTTATTGATCATATAATTTGTTGATTATTTCTTGTAAAGGCTGGATCAGGCGCAGAGCAGGAGGAAGGGACCAGGCTGCCTATTAATTATCCATCCTTGACATGGGCTACATTTTCTTTTCATGGCTATCAAAGAGGGGTTAAACATCCAGGCCTGAGCACCTCTTCTTCTTCTCCCTCTTCTTTTTTTTTTTTTCCTTTTTTTGAAAAGATGTATAGGCTACGCATTAACTGGTAGAAATCACAGGTTGGAGCAGGCCTGCTGAAATCCTCAGCCTCAGGTTGAGTGTAGCAGAGGCGGAGATAAAAGCCGTCGTCGTCAATTAGCCGGGAGTCAGTGGGAGCGCTGCTCGCCAGAGGCGTTTAACTCCTTCTCCCTTTAAACGTCCTTTTAAGATACAAAGTCCCTGCGGAGGGCCTGGCTTCACTATTTAATAAATTATTTAGCAATTTAAACGGTGAGATCCGGCAGATAACAGCGTCACACGTCACGATTCTCCACGCAGCGTTTTCCAAAGTCTCGCGTTACAGGATCCATCAGCAAAGCAAATGTTCACTTTGTTTTACTAATGATATATATATTTTTTTTACAGCAGGGTGGTTATCATTATTATTTTTATTATCATTATTATTATTATTATTATTATTATTTGTTTGTTGTGTTTTATCTGCAGGTACAATAAAGCTCTGACCTCCTTCAGGGCGAGCATGTAAAATAAGAGCCATTATTTCTAAGGAGGTGCAGGTGCA
Organism: Caranx ignobilis; assembly: GCA_021432705.1. Taxonomy (NCBI): domain Eukaryota; kingdom Metazoa; phylum Chordata; class Actinopteri; order Carangiformes; family Carangidae; genus Caranx; species Caranx ignobilis. The sequence goes on from MU269985.1 coordinate 11,014,774, forward strand.
TTCATTCAGATTTTATAATGTGTGTTAAATGTGATGACGTGGTGGAGGAGCACGAGAGGACCAGACTGTGACCTCTGAGATGGACAGAGGGAAAACTAAAAAAAAAAAAAAATCCATGACACAAAGGTGACTCTCACACAGATTTGAAGGGGTCCTCAGTATGACACGTGACATTCATTTACTTGAAATGACACAAATAAAAAAAACAAAAAAACAGTGAATTTAACTGACTCCACTTTGCAGGAGATGAGATCATCACTGAGTGTGTTTTCTGTCCGGACAGTAAATGAACGTGTTAATTCAAAGAGAAGAACCAAACAGGAGTACCTGGGTGTTACAGTCACAGCTCCTCTCTTCTCCTCCAAACAGGCAAAACTTTGGCTCCTTCACATCTCAGGTCGGTTGTTAAAAGAAATCCACGGGTTATGATCCAAACAGGCGTTTGTCTCCATCTGATCGGAAATCTGTCAAAAGAGATGTCACCGACTTTTGTAAAGTTGCTACAGCGTGCAGAGGAATCAGTGAATGTGTGTGACTGTGTGTGTGTGTGTGTATGTGTGTGTGTATGTGTGTGTGAGAGCCTCAGCAGGCTGCAGCTCTGGAGTGAAAACCAGTTTCCCCCACACCCCGGCAGCTGTCACTGCACCTTTTGACTCTGGCCTTCCAACACGAGCCACGGAGAGAGGCGAATGACGATTCATAAAGCCCACGGTCTGCCTGTGTTTATAAATCTAAATCAATATTCAAATCTGTGTGAAGTGAGCGGGTGTGTCCGTGCAAGCGCGCACTGTGTGTGTGCATGTGTGTGTGTGAGTGTGTGTGAGTGTGTGTAGGTGTTCCACAAAGCCTCTTAAGATGATACATTTACCAAGCCGTGACAAAAACCCTCGGCATATTATTTTGAGATGGGCACGCAGGTTCAAAATTCAAGTGACGTAGAGGAGGCTTATTTGTCCCTTGCAGCTCGCAGGTCCTCCACAAAATGTAACACTAACATACTGCACCGGATGCATAACAGTGATATTATCATAAGAAACATTATAATTAAAGGCTGCTTTAAAATCACAAGACAAACGTACCAAAAAACAACACCTTTCTGTTCAATTTAAAGCAAAATAAAACACACCCACCTTCATCTTGTCGCATCATCTTCCTCGTGCAGAAATGGTTTCAGCTGAAATAAGTGGCAGTGGCTCGGCTGTCGTCTCCAGCTGCACCACAGGCCCGAATCTGCCTCAGTGTTACACAGCAGCGCAGGTCCGGTGCAGCCTGACACCAAGTCCTCGGCTGCTCCGGTGTCTGTCGGTGGGGAATTCCCCTGGAAATATAGCGGGTGATTTTTCTTTTTCTTTTTTCTGTCCCGGTGCAGCAGGGCCTGTGTGAGGCTGATGGGAGCAGACTGGCTGCCTCTGTGGATGGGAGGACAGTTTTAAGGAAATAAGTCGCTCTAAATCCTCTTTTTTTGCGACGCGCTGGAATGTGAGAGGACGGTGCAGCCTTCACATGGAGAGAGCCCTGCTCCAGTCCAGGAGGGGGTTTCTCCCTACTGTATTTTTGTCACTGTTTTTTTTTTTTTTTTTTTTTTTTTTTACTCATTCAATTCCCAACTCTTCTGAACTACAGTAAAAGCCTCACGTGTTTTTCTTTTGTTTTTCAGATGCCTCATTTAGTAAAAATGCGATGTATTTGAAATCATCAGCAACTTTTGAAATCACTTCTATAACAGGAAAAAAAATATTTGTTGTGTTTAGATGTGATTTTTGTGTCACAATACATTAATTTGTTAAAAAAAAAAACAAAAAAAAAACAAAGTCTTTTATTGGCGCGTGCACGTCCCTCCTCTCCCACTCACTCAGCACGTGCGTAAAGTCTCTGCAGCTGGTGCTTCCGTTTAAAACCAGCGACGTTTGATATCAAATGTAAAGAAAACGAAGAGTAAAGTGACTTTAAACTCCACTCCTCGTCACCCAGCAGCGACACACCGCTTATTTATTATCAATGTGCCCTCTCTGCGGTGGGATGGGGATGTTGTCAGTCGCCCTCTCGCTGCCATTGGCTGAGGACTGTGCGTCAAAAAAAAAAAAAAAAAAAGTAGCTGGAGACATTTGTTTCCCAGAAAAAAAAGAGAGAAAGAAAGGAAAAAAAAATCCTCCCCACCAGTGTGAGAGACGGAGACGGAGACAGACCTCAGCTCAGTCCTGCGGCTCCTATTGGCTGGCACTTCGTACAAAATCCAACTCAAACCACTTCACTCACAACACACCAACAAATCCGAAAGGCGTACATGCAGCCTCCTCCATCCCTCCGCCGCTGTCGCACCGCTCCAGAACCTGATGCAGGCGCTCAACGCTCAACTTTTACCCGCTCTGTTGCTCAGTCTGTGAACACGGCTGCTCCTGCTCCTGCGCCTGCTCCTCCTTCTGCTTTTGGTTGGTTTTGTGTGTTTTATCCGCCAGGACGTCGCTGATCTGTTACTGACTTTGATTATTTCTACTGGAGGAAACCAAGTAGACAAAGAACTTTACACTCCAGGGTAAGTTGTATCTTCATTATTAATATTATCATCAGTAATATTATTAATAATGGTGAGGGATGAAATCGTGGGAAATTAAATATCTGCAGGAAATTACACCTGTAATAAACTCCCGTGTAAAAAGCTGCTGATGGCTCAGTGTTAAAAACAGGTCCTGGAGGACATGTTCCTGCAGCTGAAATAACAGCCACAGAGACTCAGAGAAAGAGCAGTGAAGGAGCTCCAGGCTGTTCAGTGACATCAAACTGCAGATGGAGGTTAAAGCGTTTTAAACTCAGCCCGTTGCACGGAGACAATAAGTGTGTGTCTCTGAACCAAACCCTCTCCCACTGACGTGACTGTGGAAGAGGGAAATGGTGAAAATGCACATTGGAGCATGCGGTGATCACAGAGGCAAAGAGGCGAAGTTACATCATGGTGATGTGGTTAAAAAAAACAAACAAGACTGATCCAAAGCTAAATTCAAGATTTCCTGTTACTGCCTCTTTCATAACTGTAGGATTCCTGGAGACACACACACACACACACACACGCACACACACACACATACACACACACACACACACATTTGACCAGCTTCACACTCTCGCTGACTTGAAGCCAGAACCGCAACCGAGGACACCGAGTCCACGTTCGTTCAGTGAAGTTTCAGTGTAAAGCGGAGCCTCTTATTTCACACCGATGTTTCTCCTCGGTGTGAATTTACAAACGAAAGAAAAGCCGGTGCAACACAAAGGGGACAAAAATGAGGAGGCGTGAACGTGAACGCAGCACTGGAGAAAAGACAGAAGATGTAGGCCTGAGAATAGAAAATGTTTGGGGCCTTTTCTCTCCGCTGGATCTCCTCAGCTTCCAGAGAGGAACAACTCAGAGGACAATAAACCAACACGTCATATTTCACATCTGTTCCCAGGGACAGTGACAGGTTGTGTTCAAGCTCTGAACTGGAGGTTTAGCTCAATGACATTAACATGTAAGGATTTCATTTCTCCCTGTAGCAGTTTCAAATCTTTTTTCCGCAAAATGTTGATAATTATTCACGTCAGATTAAAATATGTTATAATATCGCTGCAATGAAAAAAAAAAAAAAAAAAAAAAACTCGTTCTCGTTTGATCTGATTCGCAGCATCATCTCTGAGGAGCCTGGAGCTCTGTGGACTGAGTCGATACCAAAGTGCAGCTCGGGTTCTCGGTGCCACTCGGATTATCTCGTTAATTCATCAACTGATTTTCTTTCTTTCTTTTTTTTGTTTTGTTTTTTATCATAATCAATTCTTGGACAGTGTAATTATTATTGAGCGGGTGTGTGCAACTGGTAGACGGGCGTGTTTAAAGTGTGACAGATTGGGATGAGGGGGTTACAACCGTTGGATATTGAAAAAAAAATGCAACTAATCAGGACGCACAGTGGGAACAACGGGTGAGTGTCAGCGAGGCTGAAGTGACAGCAATCACACATCTAACAGGCAGCACGTGCGTTTCTGCTGAAAGCAGTGAAAATAACAAGTGGAGCAGGGTTGAATGGGGTTGTGTGTGTGTGTGTGTGTGTGTGTTTATTATTATTATTATTATTATTATTATTATCATTATTATATTATTATTATTATTTTTAAGGGACATTAATGTTTTAGCTGCATATAAAAAATGGTGTATTAAAAAAATGTAATATATATATTTACTTTAAATGCTCCTGAAAATACATGTCAGTGTTGTTTTCAAAACTGACAATAGGAATATTGATAGATTTCTTCCTGATGAGAGATCGATCACTATAAATGAGAAATGATCTGACAGAGGATTATTGATGTTGAAGTTTCCTCCACAGTCCCAACAATTCTCTGTTCAATATTATTCACAGGTCAAACTTTAAAGTTCGACCAAACACAGAAGATAAAAATAAAAATGAAACAGAGAAACAAAAATAAAAACAACAGAAAACATTGTGAAAATGAAGTGAAACGACTTGTGTTCACTTGGTTGGAACAGGATTAATGAGTGGATTTCATTTTCACCGAAATTCAAGCGTCTTTTCATTTTTATCACCAACAGGAGCCAGTCAGTTCAATTGAACTTTCAACAGACTTGTTGCAGTTATAGTGGCTGTGCATTGGTTTCTGTTGGTGGGAGGGGGTGGGGGGGTCTGAGAGGAGGAGGACAGCTGGAGATGTGGCTGGTGGTGCGTTTGAGGAGCGCCGTGTGTTTTGGAGAGGGAGGTTCATTTAGGCGACAGCGCCGTGTAAACAGAGCCACTGCTGTATCTCTGTGGCAGGGTGCATTCTGACCGATGTCTTCTTCTTCTTCTTCTTCTTCTTCTTCTTCTTCTTCATTTTTGGAACAGGTGTCCGGTCTCACGCGGACCACACGGCGAACAGAGGACACCCAGTGCATCTCGGGAGCTCCATCAATTTTCAAAATTTTCTCCAACTTCAGCCCTCAAACGAATATTAGCATGATGTCGTATCTAAAGCAACCACCTTACACAGTTAATGGCCTCAGCTTAACTACTTCCGGAATGGACCTTTTGCATCCATCAGTGGGCTATCCAGGTGGGTTTACACTACACGAGGACCCTCATAGCTTGAGGCTACAAGGCAAAATGCAGTGGGTGTTAAAATGTGTTACAGAGCTCTTTAAATCTAATATTGATTTATGACATGTGGTAGATGTATCTGGTAATATATAGTTTGGTTAATCAGCCAAACACATTAGACACAGGATATTTCTGTGCTCTTGCCCGAACGCACACAGCTTGGAGTGAAGGAGACTTTCTCTTGTGTGATTTTATTTTTAAATGAGCCTTCCGTCCGAATCAAAGAGAAACTGATGTGATTTTCCTTCAAAAGTGAATTAAATCGTGGGCTCATTAGATTATTAAGTACGTGAGGTGCTATAATTTGCCGAGGGCGATTTAGTCTCAAAGGAGACTGGTCTCGTGCGTAATTACGCAAACAACTAAAAACAAATTGTGAGTTAGGGTAAATAATTAGTCATCATCTTTGGGCTTGTTTTTTACAGTTCGTTTTTTTAATTGATACATGAGTGATATATTGGATTTGATTGACTTTTTTTTCTCTTTGCAGCGACGCCACGGAAGCAGAGGCGAGAAAGGACTACTTTTACGCGCGCACAGCTCGACGTTTTGGAGGCGTTGTTCGCCAAAACTCGGTATCCGGACATATTCATGCGCGAAGAGGTGGCGCTGAAAATCAATCTACCTGAGTCCCGCGTGCAGGTGAGTTAATCAGATGATCTGCCATGTTTGAAATGTGATTAATGGAAATAATCAATACGAACTGGGCTGTGATTTCTACATGAACATTTATGGTGTTTATTTTTATTTTTTGAGAACCACCACAGCAAAAGTGGAGCTTTAGTTTTTTGTTTGTTTGTTTTTTTGTTTAAACAAATTCCTTTAATTGAACAGAGCAGTTAATGTTGGAAATAAAAAATTATAGATAAAAATGAAAAAAATGTAATTACGTGTAATACTTGCACAGCAGGAAGCACCTGGCTGCAGTTAGACATTTAGTGGAGATGATTATTATAGTGAAAGATGACTGTTGAGTATTTGGGCAATGAAATGAAACGTGTCAGTCCAGTGGGACCAAAATACTATTAGTTAATATGAGAAAAAGTCTCAAACATCTTTTTCTGGGTTTAAAGAAAAATGCATTATATTTTCATCCGGTGTGATTTTTTTTTTTTTTTTTAAATCATGGGGATATTATGACTTATGGTTAAAATATGGTTGAAATATTGAGGTGCGTGTCCTCTGTGTTTGGTCACTTCAAAGCCTAACGACGGGGTTTTATTTCACTAACATGCACTGATGTGTGACTGTTGCAGGTGTGGTTCAAGAACCGGCGGGCAAAGTGTCGCCAGCAGCAGCAGCAGCAGCAGAACGGAGGCCAGAACAAGGTGCGACCTGCCAAAAAGAAAAGTTCCCCCACCAGAGAAGTGAGCTCGGAGAGCGGGGCCAGCGGCCAGTTCACGCCCCCCACCAGCACCACTACAGTCCCCGCCATCTCGACCAGCACCGCCCCAGTGTCCATCTGGAGCCCGGCGTCCATCTCTCCGCTCTCCGACCCCCTGTCTACCTCCTCCTCCTGCATGCAGAGGTCCTACCCCATGACCTACACCCAGGCCTCAGGCTACAGCCAGGGCTACGCCGGCTCGACGTCCTACTTCGGCGGCATGGACTGCGGTTCTTACCTCACTCCCATGCACCACCAGTTGTCAGGCCCGGGCTCGACACTCAGCCCGATGAGCACGAACGCAGTCACAAGCCATCTGAACCAGTCCCCGGCGTCCCTCTCCACCCAGGGCTACGGGACGTCCGGCCTGGGCTTCAACTCCACAGCAGACTGCTTGGATTATAAGGACCAAGCCGCGTCGTGGAAGCTGAACTTCAATGCCGATTGCTTGGATTATAAGGATCAAACTTCCTCGTGGAAATTCCAGGTCCTGTGAACAGAGCAATCAGCGTATTGTGAGAAAAAAAGTGCACAAACAGTGACGATCACATCAGACACAGTGCTGCCATCCCTCAATAAAACACATCGGACTGGTTAACGTGTGAGCCGGGCTCGGCGAGGCAGGGCACCCAGGGGCCTCCAGGTTTCTTTCTTTATTCTTGCTTTCTTTTTTCCTTTTCTTTTTTTTTGGCATGATGGTCTCTGGTCCTCCTAGAGTTGAGGTTTAATTTATTTTAGCATTGACAAAGAGATTTTTCCCCCCCCGTTCATTCACAGGTTGTAGCCCCTCATCCATGTCTGTCAGTGTGTGCCTCTATGCGTAAAAAACACCTGTTGAGGACAACACAGAGTGAACTCTGAGAGTAAAAAAAAAAAGACCAACCACAGCCACGGAACTAATGTTTATCCAAGAACAAAATTCAAGTTCATTCTTGTGTTGAAGTGCTCGGGATGGACAGACCTCCTTTAAGCTTCTTAACACTACTTTGCCGACCTGCTGGCAGAGAGACATGAGGATGGTGTGTGGACATGGATGCACTACTTTATTTAAGGAAAAAAAAGTGTTTATAAGGAATCAATATGTAGTTTCTAAGAGACAATCAGTGTGTGTCTTATATAAATGGTACATATGTGTTTTTTTTATCTGTGCTAGCCTTCGAAACTGTGATCTGTTGTATTGTATGCAATTTGTGAGCCCCCCTCGCATCAGACTCTCTGCTGTGATTTTAATAGATTTCTAACTTTTTTGAACAACGAAAAGATGCTACTGGTTAAATCGCCGGCATCACAAAGAGAGACGAGACTTTCCGAGCACACGGTGGTAGTAATAATAACAATAATGATGATAATAATAATACTGATAACAATAATCAAGGGTTAGCCATACTGGAAAAGACTCTCGGCTGCTGAGAGCTCCACACATGCTCCCCTCCATTGATCTCAACACACGGTGATTGTGGATCCTTTATTGGCTCCAAAGATGGTGTGACCTCACCGCTGAAAAGACATGAATAAAGGTCCTGTGAGCTTACTCTTTCATCAAGGAGCGATCTGTGTGTGCGTGCATGAGTCTCTGTGTGTGTCTGTGTGTGCCAGTGTGTGTGTGTGTGTGTGTCTGTGTGTGTGTGTGAGACGGAGAGGGAAAATGGAGAATGAACCAAGTGGCAGTCAGGCAACGTGCGTAAAAGAAACTATGGGTCTTTTCTGATTTGAGCTGCAGGAATATTTGTATTTATTTATAATTTTAGAGATGGACTCTGGAAGGAGATCATTGGTAGCATTTTCCATACAAACAGGCAGGAATATACTAAGATATCTCAATGGTATTTGAGTATATTTCGGATGTCAAACTGGGAAGAGTGGTGTTGATATCGGGGAGTTAAGAAACACACAGATTTAATGCAAATCTGTGAGTGAGCTGATTATAAGTGGTGAGCAGAAACCAAAATACAGTGAAGGTGTTGCTGATCACAGCTGACCTGAAATATGTTTAAAGTGTGAGGTTGATCTCTGAACGAAAAACAAAACAACAAACTAAAAAAAAAAAAAAAAAAAAAAAAAAAAGGATGGAGTCAGTTTTTCCACTGGCTTCTCTCAGGTGCTGTGTTTTCTTCTTCGTGGTTTCCGGTGGTTCAGTCTCAGACAGTCTCAACAAAGAGAGTGTGCGGTTTGAGAAAGCAGTTTTTAATCCCGGGCCTCCAAGAGATGTTAATCCCAATATTTTACCGGCGGGGGTTTCTCTGGGGCGGCAGGGCAGCAGTGGTCCCATTCAAAGCCCACCGCATGGGCTTACATGCCTGATCCCCAAATGAAGCCTAATAATTCATCCAACAAGAAGAGGAAAAAGCAGCAAACAGGCAGAAAGCATTTATTAATCCTAAAAAAAACTGCTCTTTGCTTCAAATCCTGAACAACAGAAGCCTTGTGTGAAGTTAAATATCATTTCTATAGTTGGCAGTGTGTCTTGAAACAACTGATGCTTGAACCTAAACTCACGTCAGATTCATTATTTGAGCCACTGATGTTACAAATCTGAAAGGATGGCTTCACATTTGGAGCATCATCATCCTGAAGTTGTTTATCTCTCCTCAGGGAGATGAAGTTGTATTTGATCTCATCAGGAGATGCTGGAGCTGCAGTGAGGAGGCAGGGGGTTAAAGCTGCTTTCAGAGACACACGGGTTGTCTGTGTCTACCTCTGGTGTATCTCCAGCTCTCTGGTCCACAGTCACCGTCAACTTGGCGACACGAGACGAGAAAAAAAAAAAAAAAAAAAAAGTCAGAGCAGCGGCTATGGGATCTGTAATGAGTCGACATGGCTCTGCAGTGGGCTAATTGTTAGAAGTCCAACATTCAATTAGCATCCTTGACATTGCCAATAATCTCTCTTTCATTGGAGTCTCCGCTAAAGGAGCAGACTAATTAAAAGCGTTGCTTGAAATAATCGAAGCGTTAAAGAGAAGAGCGACTTTGATTCCACTCCTGCCTGGACAGAAAAAAGGTGTGTGTGTGTGTGTGTGTGTGTGTGTGTGTAACTGTTTCAGAGGTTTGACTGTTTTTTTTTAAGACTTAATTATACAGCAGCTCCTGTCCATAATTCATTCAAGGGTGAAGTAGGAGTAGTTTGTTCAGATCCATAAGTCTTCACGTCTTATGTTATAATACTGCAGAATCAGTTATAATGTTACGTGCAGCGCAACGCCAAGTTTAACAGCACACACATATACTACATCGCTATGGAGACAAACAATGAAACAATTGAACTTGGAAACAATGGGCTGTGCAGGAGCCTGAATATTCATGAGGTGCGTCTCCTCTCAGTGTCAACAGCTCCAACTCCATCCAGAGTCTACTGAAGTGAAGCAGGGAGGGAGGGAGAGGAGAAAAGTGTCTCAGACTGCAGGGTCACTTTGAAATGTCAGCTGCAGAGAGAGAGAGAGAGAGAGAGAGAGAGAGAGACTCCCATTTGCAAAATGCACGAAGAGAGCATGAAGGAGTGAGTGAGAGGAGGAAGTTTGAAGAGGAGGAGATAAGAGTGGGACGGGAATCATCTGAACTCCAGCGAAAACAGACTTTTATCATCTTCATCTGAATGAATGGGGCTGATTGGAGCAGTGACAGCAGCCTTTCTAGAAATGCTCATCAATGATTAGAAGACCTCCGTGACAGACAAACGTCACGGCTTCATTCTGAGTATAAGCACCATAGGACCAAGTCTTCCTATCATATAGGACACGTGGCCCCCTCACAGCCGGGTGATGGAGATGTAGCAGAGTCACCAAACTTGTCACTTTGAATCGAAAGTCTAAACATGGCCCTCGCGCTGGCTCTGATCAGCGCGCACTGATACACCCAGCATCAGCTCCGACACAATGGCCTCGTCCCGCTTGTTATTGTAACCTTGGAGCCTCGCGCCTTCAAAGTGCACAAGTCATGAGGAGGATTAGACATCCGGCCTCCACAATACTTCATACATACAATGAGTTTTAATCAAGACCAGAGCAGCGCTAAGGAGCATATGGGACCAACAGACGCTGCATTAATCCCTCTTGGGTTTTTTTGTCTACCAGCGGGTCTGCTCTGCGCCCCCTGTCCCCCGGTCTGCTCCGCTGTCCGGTCGGTCACAAGCCCGAGTTCATCCTCTGCACGCATCGGCCCCAAAGTTGGTTATAAGGCCGCAACGCCCTCAGGAGGAGTGGGTGATTATTGACTGGGCCTGTGGTCTGAGCGGCATTTATGAAAATGATATGTGAGTAGGCTGACCAAACCATCCTATTGATCTTATAATTAAATACTGATAATAACAAACAGCTTGTTATGGTGGTTTAATTATGAGAGCTGGGATCTTATGGTTTTCTGCAGGTGTTTAAACTCAGATCAAATCTTATTTCCCTGGAATTTTGAATCTACATCAGTATTTGTAATAAAAAGGCAAAGAAAACTAGTTTATTATTAAAAAAAAAAAAAAGAGAGACAGTCAGACAGAGAGTGATTAATGTGGGACAGTTTGTTAAAACTGCACAAATATTAATTGCTGTCTCTCAGCTTTGTCATATAAATTACCATGGCCAATTGCTTTTAGATCCTACAACTTGTTTAATGGTCTGCATGGTAGGCTGCTTTATATAGGCTATATATATATATATATATATATATATATATATATATATATATATACAGTATGCATGTGTATTTATTGCTAAACATTGTAATGAAAATAAAAATAAAAGCAATAACATAATGATGTGGAAAAATGTGCCAACAACTAATAAAAAACAAAAATAAATAATATTTTTTAAGCTAATCCAGCAGTATCCCCTTGAAAGTGCTTATCCAGGCTTAGTCGACATTTTCTGAAATTATTTAAGTTTGTGACATCATCAATGAATTTGATAATCTTGTCAAAGATTAAATTAAAAGGGTTTTGTATAGCCTACATAATAACAGATTTAGATGTTTTAAAAAATGAAGTCTAAAGAGATTTGAAGTAAGCGCAGTAAAAAGCATGTTATTTTAATTTCTCAGACTGCTCACACAAATCCATGGATTTACAGAGATCCAAAACTGATAATGATACTAACAGCTTGACTAGCTGGAGGTCTGATGCAGCGAAGGGCCACACAGTCTTCACACGGCGGCAACAATCAGACAACTAACAAGTCCACCTCAAAACAAAACTCTCAATATTTCACTCTGTCTCTCACAACCTGCAGTGACTTGTTCCACCTGTCCCCACGGCTGTTTCCTGTATAAAACACATCCTCATGACGTGTTCACACTGCAGCGACTTTATTTTATCCAACAGGGTCTTTTGCCTACATAAGTGCTCTTTTAAAAAACCTGGCTCACCAAATATGCCTAAACATTTGGCTTATGATGTTCATAAGCCCCAAAGGACACAGAGGGCTTATCAGTTCATTAGCCACTTGATGGCCTATTTCAAGTTATAGTAGGTGGGAGGAGGGCGATGGATGAGGATACAACCATCCATTACTGAGGCATATTTTTGTTAAGCTATTCAGAGGGGCAGGGGAAAAAACCTTCAAACCCATAAGAAGATTACCAGATCTCAGCATATGTTAAAAAACACATTATTACTATGCTTATGGGTCGAGTTAATACCTAGTTAGTTAAAGCTCACTTAGTTAGGACTAAAGAGGCCGTCCACTTAAAAGGACATTTTTACTGAAGCGTGTATATTTTACTGCTGACATCACAAATGACATAAATCACCTTCTTCTGCAAATTTTAAAAGAAAATAACAGATGTAGTTAATAAATGTCTGATTCAGGGTCATCAGCACAAAGCAAATGATTGTTCTAGGTAGTAAAAACATGAAAATGGTGACATTCAGAGATAAACTCAAGCCTTGCATTAAACAGGCCATTAATAAAAAAAAATCTATTTATGAGACAAATGGAAATATTTTCATGGTGGACTCTGCGTCATCCTGACGTCCCACACACAGCAGCACCGTGACAAGCAGAGGCATGAAAATATCACATAATATGTACAGTTGCCCAGACAGACTGATGATGACTAATGGTCATTTATAACAGTGACGTCCATGAATTAAAACAGACAGTTTGGCTGCTCAGAGTAAAAGAGCTCCATCTAGCTGAGTTTTCATTATTGTTACAGAGACGCTAGGAGAAATAATCTGCCATATACAATCGATCACTAATCAAATCCATAGGCCTACTAAGTCAACATTATTCTTTCCACTGACCATATATAAGGACTTCCTATCATCAGTATATAAATATATATTGTGTCTGGTGTTTCCAAGGTCAAGAGTGAACCTCTAAATATTTCTACATGGTTTTTAGTCAATAAAATGTACAGTGTCTATGTTGTACATTTGGACTTCAGCCACATTTGAAAACCCAGCAAGTCTATGCAAAGTGAGGATTTTGGGCATCAAACGTGCGGCAGAAACAATACAGAATATAATAAACTTCAGTTGTGGTATTTAACAACATTTACATAGGAAAGCTTTTGATACTCTCTGGCTTAATACTCACTTTCAACTGAAATTGGGAGAAATAGCAGGAACAACTGACATTTGACATCACATGTAAGCCATGATCAAACTCCATGGTTAATGGCCTGAAACACACCTTTTGATCACAAATAGCTTACAAATTTAATGACTTCATGGTGAACGGAGCCAATTTCTCTCCATTTTCCCACTCTTCTCACCACAGGCTGCACGGTATATCAAAAACCAGCCACACTATATCTCAGAAGAGGAAAAGTACGACAACAATTTCACATTAATCCCTGGCCCCATGAATTCAGCAATGTCAGTGAGTTAATTCTTGAAAGACAAGCTTTCTCTGGGAGGAATTCATTCATTCCCAGTGACATAATAATGTCTGATTTTCCTTTAGTGTTTGCTCAGACTACATTAGTACGTTTGGTTCTCCTGTTTCCACTAAGCCACGACCGTAGTTACCTGTGAAAGACCCACTTCTCTCCTCCTCACCGGGCCGCTGAGCCCATGAGACGCCTCATTATAACAATTAAAACAGGTGCATGTGATGAGGCCTCACTGATAATTTACACCTTTCTAACAAACACTCTATCGTCTAATCTCCTGCAAACACTGTTCTCTTGTGAGACAGTGGGCCTATAGGAAGAACAAAAAATTAATTATCTGCATCCAACAGATTAGAGCTTGGAGACCCCCACCACCCCCTCCTCCCAGATGGACAGCAGTTAGTTAGTTAGACTGCAGTGCAGAGAGGGGAGGAGGGGAGAGGAGGGGTGGGGGGGGTGGGAGACAAATCAAGCTCCAGAGGAAGAATCTCCTCTTTGCTTATTTCAATATTTCATTGAGTGTTATACATCAATGAACTGTTTCAGGGTGTCATCGCACAAAAAAGCTAAGCCTTTGGAATTCATGGCCCGCAAGTGTATGCCTTCATCCAACGTGCCTGGAATGTATGAGAGCAGGCGTCACCATCACACAAGTTCAAAACATACATCAACTTCTGGAAACAGAAGAAAACTGAGCAGCACAGAAACTTTTCAGAGCGGTTGAATACTAGATGTTCTATTACAGAGAATCAGTCAGAGGTGGATTTTGTCTCTGGTTATAGAAATGAACCCCAAAAGTTAATGAAGGTGTTGATGGAGGGGAAAAGGTACCCACAAGTACTGATGAACATGTGTCTGGTTTTATACAGGCCTGGTATTATAGCCTACAATACCAACAATGACAGGTAACAACTGTCTATGAGCAGATGAATATGATTCAACTGCATGTACTGAATATCTGCACTCTGTTGCACCGAGTCACGTCTAAGAAGCTACAGAGCAGCACCATGTTTGTTCCAGCACAGACATCTGATAATCCAAACAATGTCTCACCACTACTCCTGTTGTCTCTTTAAAAAAACTCAGAAAATAACTGAGATGCAACACATACTCAGCTAAATAACTTGGTACAAGTTCATGAAGAGCACCTCACATTTTATAGTGCAGAGGGGTTTCTAGGTGGAAAACAGAGCCATGTGCATCAGCACAAACATAGCAACAGTTGCCTGTTGAGACGAGACGACACTCTGGGGCCTAAAAAGCCACACTGGCCTTTACAGAGACAGAAACTAGCCTCTCCTGCTGATGGCCAAACATTTAATATGGCTTAAGGGTTAACAATCTCCTCTAAGTGAAATCTTCCAGGGATAGTCAAATCTCTCTCTTTCTTCTTAGACAGCTAATTTGACAGTTTCAAAATCCCTCTATCCTCTATCATCTGATCAATTTTACCTCTCCTAATCCCCCCTCTCCCCCCTCCACCTGTTAGTCTGGGTCTGTATGCGTGTCTCCCTCTCTCCTGAGAGCATATGGAGCAGTGGCTGACCCAGGGAGTCGTTGAGTGTGGGGACAGATGCAGCCTCTTCCATCCCCCTCCCCCCCTCACACCCCCCTCCCCTACTCTCAGTCCACCCGCCACAACCAGCCCTTCCCTTCTTCCCTCCTATCCACCTGTTTGGGTCACAGACCAGGGGGATGAGTGGCTGTGCGCGTGCCACACCAGCAGCTTGGCCACTGCTTTGTTATCCCACCCAAGACAAAAGGGTATTTAGAGAGGCCGGCTGCCTGCCCAAGGGGAACACAATGCCATGAGGCTGGCAGGCCTGTGGACTCGGGGCCGCCGATCACGTGCCCGCTTTATGTGAATGAGCGTCATGGGGCATCTGTTGTGTATGTGTGTGTGTGTGTGTGTGCATGCGTGTGTCTAACCTGAGATATAATGCCAGACAAAGTGGCAGAAAACAAAGAAAATGACGTAAGTGTGTGTGTGTGTGTGTGAGAGAGTGAGACAGCAGGGGGTACTTAACAACAATTGCCTCCATTATAATTAAATGAGGTCTACACTCGAATGCATTGTGGTCTAACCAATAACAGGTCAACTTCTGCTGCTAATTGAAATTCATACTGGACTACTTACACACTTATATGACATCATGGATGAACTGAAGTGATTTTAACATCCAAAAAAATGCTCATTTACAACAAACAGTGTGCAGGTGCTGAATAATGAAAATCTATAGAAATCTCTCCATCGACACACAGGTCAGAGACGTTTGACTACATTTAGTCTCGGTCAGCACTTGGCTACACTCTATCCTCACACGTATCGGTTCACAGATCAATAACATTGACCAGTTCAAGCAAGCAATGATTAGCTGCTCCCATCAGCCACCCAGGTCCCCACCGAGCGTGCTACTGTGTGATTTATGAACTCCAGTGGAGAGCAGAGCATTGTCGCAGCAGGGGTGCCAGGGCCAGGTCAGGAAGGTTACCAAGGTCAGGTCAAGTCGAGCCTGTCTAGGCTGTGTGGATCTTGACCCCCGGGTCAGTGGGGAAAATGAAGTAACATAATACACAATTCAAACTGTGATGGGTGACAAGGGCGATGGCTGGTGGTCTCTGACAACCCTGAAGTCTTCACGTCTTGTTTCTGGCTTTAAACATCTCACACTTTTAAGATGAAGCGACAACATCCTCCACTAAGTTAAGAGAATCTCTTTCTGTTGAAGGTCAAACAGCTCCCAAACAGTGGGCATCACATACCTATTACAGAGTAAGACCATTGAAATCCTCCTTATAACACCACCTCACAGGCCATGAACTGTATGGAACAGGCTACTGGCTCTTATAGCTTATCTGCCTATAGTTTTCACTCCATAACTTCCTGTAATGACCAGTGATTTAATATTTGACAAAGTGACCATCAGTAGATTTATGTGCAAAAAAAAAAAAAAAAAAAAAAAAAAACACACCTGAATGTTTCTCATAATTACTCTTTAAAGGCCTGTAGGTCCCAATTTGATGTTCCTAACACTGAGTTATGTCTGTGTGTGTTGATCTTGAATATAAATAATATTAAAATAAAAAAAAAAAATAAAAAAAACCCATTTTTCTACACTTAAATTGTTCATTGAAGGTTTAAAGGCAATCTGTAATGGTTTTGACATCTTTATAAAATACCTGGTGTTCTCTTTAATATAAATGAGTTTAATTATTAAAGCAATTTAAAGATGACATGGGACGTCAGTGGACAAAAATAAAGTTGAGGCAGATTTTAAAGCATCTCTAATGTTTCAATAGTCAATCAAGTCAAACAATAACGTGGTGTTTACTGTAATTTTGGCCACTCTCTGTATGCCTACATCTAAGAAAATTATTTATTCATGTGTACGGTTTGTTTAGTCTAGACAATGTTACATCATTCTGGCAGGGCTGTTTGTATGTTATTGTGTCTATTGTGGCTTACTACAGCGTGTCATGCTCTCTCGACAGGCACGGTTACACATGGCTTGTGGCGCCCTGACCTACAACTCCCCCTCTTGTTTGTCAGCGGTTGTTTGGCCTACTTTCATAAAGACAAACACAGCCATTTGTTTTGTTTTGCATTTCCATGAAAATGGCATAAACAAATGGCAGAGAGAGTAGGAGTAGGAGTAGGAGTAGGAGGAGGAGGAGGAGGAGGAGGAGGAGGAGGAGGGGGCAGTTGGAGCAAATTTTTTTTTTCGTAATAAGGTGGGATATGGACGAATAGAGCAACATCTATGCATTTAATAAATAGTAATTCTAGAAAAGTTATAAAAACACAAACAATCGCACAAGTCAACAACAGAATCAGCAACAACATACTGCCCTGCACTAAAGCATAAATAAGTCAAAGTTAGCTACTACAGGATAAAACAAAAGAAACTAAATACAAACATCTCTTGTCAAGAAAAAAGAAAATATACATAAATATTAGTTTTATCTCTGTTGGTCCTCCCTGACCTGAAGTGTGTCACAAGGTTAGCAGACCCTCAGACTGAACCAGCCCCCCCCCCCCCCCCCCCCCCCTCTCTCCCTCCATAGACAGTAAGGATGCTACAGTTCGTTAATGAGTCTGCTCCATAGCTCTTTAACAGTCCTTAATTAGTGGCACACTGACACTGGCAGGCCCCGGCAGGGAGGGGCATGCTGGGGGAGAGGGGGATGCACACTGGGGGAGGGGCATCATGTCCACATGCCCACTTTGATTAAAATGTATTGTTTCCAAAAAAAAAAAAGTCAAAAAGGACATCTAAGGATATCTACGGTGAATTATCAGTCACCCAAAGCGATTCAGTGGAAGATCAATTGTTTTGACACGAGAAACTTGATCAAACAAAATTGATTAGGTCTTTGAAAGGGTGTGACATGGATAGCACTCGGAGGCTAGGAAAGGCACTGTAGCAAACACGTGTGATTGAAAAGCTTTAAATGGGTGTCAAACAAGCAGGGACATAATGTTTGACTTAAATTATCAGGACTCCCACAGGAGGCTTCTGGGACCGCTCCCCAGAGCCAAGGGTGTGTGTGGAATACAAACAGGGGATTCACCAGTGACCAGCGGGTCAGTGCTGGAAGAGGGACGGGTGCTGGTTGCTCCTGTGGGACTTGGCCACATTCCTACAGCAGGTTTTTTTAATTTGCTGGACATGACCGCCCACCCTCCCCACCCCCCACATACCACTTCTAACATACACACAGCCACAGTCACTTAGAGTGTGAGTGAGTGTGTGTGTGTGTGTGTTTGCAGGGCAGGTCAGGAGGAGAGGGGGGGTGGGGGGCTGTTGTAGGGTCCCAGATGGGTTAATGGGGAGTTAAGCATCAGGATTACAATGCAACAGTGTGGCTATGGATTGAGTAGTGATTACCCCAAGCACACACTGGCTACGCCTTTCTACTGCTTACCAGCTATACCACTGGCTACTACATCTCTGTAGAGATGTTTTTGACCTAAAAACAATGTATACTACAAAACATGCTCAGATTTTTGTTTTATTTTTTAAGCAATGAAATACACAGTGGTGTTCAAAACTCTCTATTTTAGTTGTCATTACAAGTCACTGAGTCTATGTAACTGGCAAAAAAAAAAAGAAAAAAAAAAAACATGTGATATCTCATGCTCATTGCTGGTTATTGTTTTGTTTTTTTAAATTAAGATATATAGTTATAATGATCATGCTCCTTCTCCAAAGTGTGTTTAGGCCAAAAAACCACCTATATGCTTTCACAGCTCCTCTGCTCTCCTTCCTTCTTCCCTATCCATCACCTCTCTCAGCCAGGAACACTCCACCAGGGTGCTAGACTAATCTGTTTGTCAAACGTGTGTCTTGTCTCCGCACCCTATGCGCCACCCCCCACCTCACCCACACACTCCCGTCGCCCTGTCCCTCTGTTTCTCCCTCCCCAGCTGCTGTGACCATCACAGGTCCAGCTCTAGCTCCAGCACCAGCAGCCAGCCCAGTGAGATTGAAATGTTAAGGGCAGGGACAACAGCTCCACTAATTAAATTCCCCAGGTTAATCCCCTCATCGCACTCTCCAACCAGGCCCCGCAAGGAAATACAGGGCAGAGACGTCGGAAACAACAAACAATCATTCTACACTGACAATGGGCAGAAAAAAAATCTAAACAGAAAAGGAGGTTGGGTGTGAGAATGAAAAGACTGACACATTGCTGAGAGGTGGGGAGGTGTGTGTGTGTGTGTGTGTGTGTGTGTGTGTGCACATCAGCACATATTAAGTCATTCTTAGAAAATAAAAGTAAAGTTTCAGCTAAATAAAATACTCCCTGAAACATTACATGCTAATAAACACCTCCCATGTTAAAAGCCTACCATGTGCCCTCGCATTCCCAGGACCTGAGTGCTCGTCAGCACCAGGCTCAGACCTGTCATCATCTCAGCATGTACAGTGACCTTATGTCTGACCCTGTGCCACTGTACTACAGAGGACAGCTGACACGCTGACCAGCGACTAGCAAACTATGCGACCTCAACAGCATCATAAGAGGCGATGCATTCCACATCCTCACCATACCACAGAAGCAAACTACTTTCAACCTGGTCTGAGAAAAACATCTTAACATTTCATAGGCTCATATTTTGAAAACACCAATCAATTGGCCATAGTATCATTGAAGAAGATGTAAAGAAAATTGGTGATCAACTTTTTCTGCCTTTGCATATGTCAGCATGTTGTTATGAAACACGAACATGTACTGTTACTATGCTGAAATACAATGACAAACCTGCCCAAAGTTGTTTTCAAATCTGTTTTCTAATATTCACCTATGACACCTGATCACGAAAACAGCACGAGAGGAAAACACATCATGGTAAAAACTGATCCTGGGTTGTGAATGATGTGGTGGCAGCAGGAGAGTAGATATGAAAGGAAATGAAAAGAGCAGGTGCTTTTGTACATAGTGGGTGTGGTGTTGAGGAAGACGCGGGTGTATTACACAGTGTGGGCGTGCTGCGTCACACACACCACGCGCCTGCGTTGTGGCTTCGCTCAGAGGTGTAATGCCTGATTAGGGGATTACAGGAAAGTGCTTCTTTGCAGTTCTGTGAGAAACAATTATTAACATGTTGGTGTCTCTAATCCTGGATAAACACAGCTTTTCAAGAACAACAGCGAGTCTTTCTTCCCCCCTTTTTTTAAAAAATCCGTGTTTAAACCCCGTAGTCACTTGAACTCCAAAGCCTAACTAATACCAGCAGAGGAGACAGGCCAGTCGTGTGGAACACTGTCATTACAGAGGTTGTGCACTTGGTGGAAGACATCGTTGGCCAGCAGGCCTTCACATCAGAGGGGAAATCCAAATTTAGCTTGGGGAGAGAAAATCATTGTGTTCAGCACTGCTTGTTGAAAGGGCATTAGACTGAAACATGTTCACAGCCTGTAATCTTTTATTTGTTTGTACACTTGTCTAGTGTAATCTGCTTTCTAGTAATACAGAGACGATTTCCTAAGTCATGCTGGGGAACCAGTGGATAATATATCCAGGTGGGGTAGCAGAAGACTTACAGCAGGTTGACACTGCATTTTATTGAATTTTAATACGTAGACACATTTTGCTATTGTTCCAGGTGTAGCACTTGAAGCATGGGAATGTCAATTGGTTGTCTGTTTGATTAGACTTTTTTTTTTTTTTACCTATAAGCAGCAGCACAGCCTCTGAACAACAAGTGGGACGTTTAAACCTTTTTTCCCACTTTATCACCAAACTAATAATGATAGTTGTGCTAAAACACGCTCACATGGTTAACATAGTGACTGTCAGACCTTTTGCAGACAGTAAAATCTGCATTTTATGTGTCTATAAGAGCCAGAGTAAGATAAGTCTCACCTAACCAAGTAAATTTCTTTCAATTTCTGGAATCAGTGAAAGGTTGTATAAATAACAAAGAGAGAAATGCAACTCTAGTGATTCATGAACCACATCTGAGACTATTTAGTGCCAGTTTCGTGCGATTAAAGTCAAGCAGGAAGCAATCAGCCCACTGCTGATGCCCAAGCCACCAATCTATCTGCACACACATACCTGCACACGCCTAAACACTTTATCATTTCAGTGTTGCCTGTGGCTCTGAAATACAGCACATCAAAACATCCTGCAAGTTTCATTTCCGATACCCTTGAACCTGCTGACTGGCCACACTGTCCACTAGCTGGAACTTTGAAGAGT
Organism: Caranx ignobilis; assembly: GCA_021432705.1. Taxonomy (NCBI): domain Eukaryota; kingdom Metazoa; phylum Chordata; class Actinopteri; order Carangiformes; family Carangidae; genus Caranx; species Caranx ignobilis. The sequence continues at coordinate 11,035,812 of MU269985.1, forward strand.
ACCTCATCTCAGTCGTCGCTCCTGCTGCTGCTCTGTGTGGTCCTGAGAAGAGATGATGGATGATACATTCACTAACACACCTGAACGTACCTCATTTAATGAAGCAAAGCATGTCAATGTTAATACAGGAAACATTTGGATGTGTGGTCGTATCATCTCAATACAAAAGCTGAGGGTTTTTTTCCAAATACAAACTACAACTCATTTAGATTATATTGTGATCTTGTCAGCGCTGTTTTATTGACCTCTGGGTAAGAGGAGGCCTACCAGTGAGTTCCAGTCGACTTGTATCCCCAGAAGATGGGGGCAGGGTGAGCGCAGTCCTAAAGGTGCTGGTGCACGATGTTGAGGATGTGTTGTGCCCATCTGGCAGGGCTGGGTTTAGCCCTAATCCCAGAGCCCCTCGGCAGGGGAGCCCCAGACTGTTGATCACTGACCCCCTGCTGGCTCCTCCAAACTCCTGACCTCCTCAGCACACACACACACAAATGCACACAGACCCCTGCCACAAGAAAACACAAACATCTGCACACAAACTGCAGAGTGCAATGAAAATTTAGTGTATGAAACTTTCATATTCTACAAATCTTTCTCAGTGTTGTGTGGAGAGTTTTTAATGTGCAGTTTAGGTAGCTCCAGTGCACACACAAACAGACACTGTGAAAGACAGGAAGGAAGTACGACCCTGAACAACAGGAAAACACAGGAACATATCCACACGCATGCAGAGGGCGCAGAGACTTGTTTTTGTGAGGCAATATGGAATAACACATTTATCACACACACGAGTACAGACCGAGTAAATATACACACACATAATTACAAAAACATAGACAGATAGGCAAACACACAAAGACACCCAGAAGCAGTCACCCAGCCATACACACCATACACCTAACCACCGATAATCCCCTAGACACAGGAACACACACACTCACACACAAACACACACTCACAGAGCATCATTATGTTTATCACTGTGAACCAGCCCACCGACACCCATCACTCTAATTCCATTTGTCTGTTTAGATTCGTTTTGCTTTAATCCTCCCTTGTTTGTGCACATCTGCAAGCACTGCAATAGTACAGACACAGCGAGATGAGAGGGAGAGAGAGAGAGAGACAGACAGAAAGAGACAGAAAGACAGAGAGAGGGAAAGCGAGAGAGGAAGAGAGAGGGAAAGAGGAAGAGAGAGAGGGAGAGAGAGAGGGAGCTCACAGGGTGCACTCTCCCTCCTGACATCCTGGTCCCTGTAGCTCCAGCAGAAGGGGCAGACAAGCGTATCTCCTTGCCCAGGGAGAAGCTCCCTGTCCCAGCCACGGAGCCGCCGCCAGGCCCGCAGGCCCCTGTAATCACTGCAAACAGTCAAACATCCAATCACACAGGCTCTTACACCAACACAACATTACAGGCTTTTTACACAGTATTACACCACATCTTATTATCCCATTCAAGTCCCTCTATTAGCTCAATTGGATGGTGGGATTTTCATTTGTAAATTGGGGGATTTTAGATTAGCTTGTCTGTCAGCGATGAAATGCCCCCTGAGACTGTGAATTATGTGACCAATCACATATGAATCAATGCTTACACATGCCGTACTGCATGAATGGATGGTGTCAGGAAGAAGAAATGAAACAACTTTAACCTAGATTATGTACTGTATATATGCTGGATCACAGATTTTATCAATGTAGACAGTGCAGCTGTATGGCTGCATGGTCAGATTAGATCCACCATAGTCTCTGACTGTTCTTAGGATCCCAAATAGAGGGATGTGAATCAGCCTTAATGAGTCAACAAAACGTGAATGAGACCATTTCCTTATAGCTGACAATAAGCAGTGTTAGCTTTTGTACAGCATATAATATTCAGGTCTAATAGAGAATTATTAAAGAGATAAATATTAGCTGCTATACACACCTAGCAGCAACATTATGCAGAACTGATGCCGGTTGGTTGAAAGGAGGCGGATGAATTACCCCTCTTCCTCCCCAGGCCTTCCATTCAGACACGGAGTGAGAGAGAGAGGGAGGAGAGAGGGGAAAAAAGGCACCCCGAGCTAGTCAAGAGACCCGGCAAATTATGAAAATGCCTCTCTGTGTCCTAAATGGAGGCCGAGCTCTTTAATGTGGCACAAAATTAGAACCTGGGGGAGGAAGTGTGGCCTGTTTGATTGGCGAAACCCCTCCTGGCCCACTACCCTCCTTCCCTCCCCCCCACCCCCACCCCTTCTCAAAGCATACAGAGATATTATCCTGTGCCTGATGGCGCTTTCTTGTATTGGGGAAACTGAAGGACCCCAGAGAGAGCCCAGGGGCGTCCATAAAGGTGCCTAATTTGTCAGTTTACTCCTCAATTATTTAAATAGATCTAAGAAGGGAGCAGAGAATGGGTCTTTTTCTGCCTCTTCGCAGTCAAAGCAGAGAGAGACCTTTCTCCACGGTAGCCATTTTCAATTACGCTCTGCACTGCTGTCTTTGATATACAGAAGTGCCATAGTGGAGAGGGGCTGTATCAAATAAACAAATGTGTGTACACAAGATAACAACGGGAACTTGGGGATAATATTCAGTTTGCTCTGAAGAACTCAAAGTTATTTCACATTTACAAATTTACCGATTAAAACTAACTTTACAAATGTGCGCACACAAACAAATGGAGATACAAGGTGATGCATTTTTACGCGCTAATATTTCACATGTGCAGGCAAACACAGACTTTTACACACTAATTGAAACGTGTCAGTGGGGATTAAGGTGAGGTTTAGTAAGGAGAGGTGATACAGAACGAGGACTTATTGTCGCTCATCCCTCTGCTCTTCCATCATTCCACATTATCAGGTTACAAACCCACCCCCAACTTTCCTATCAGCACCCCACGCCCATAGGGGCACAAGCTTGTACTGCCTGGCAATGCCACCGCTCAACCACACAGACCACTGGAGGTATGCAGGGCCTGAGGCCAGAGATTACTAAGCGCTTGAAGATTGATCCTGGAAATGGAGATGTCGCATTCCCCAACCCCCTGACCTCTAATCCCTCACATATCTGCCTCCATTGTTTGGTTTGTTTTAGAGGGGTGAGGTTGTGCAGGCTAAGGAGGATGAGGATGCTGTGAAGGTGGAGGGGGTCCTAAGGTGACCTTATCTCTCACAGGCATCTGGCGGAAGCAGGTAAAGAGCCCTCTCTGCGTCTGAGCGCTTTGCTGCAGCCCCCAATTGAGATGAATGCTCATCTGTGCAACAACAATCACTTTCAATAAGCTCTACATTAGCAGCGATGCAAGCACTGGGTCCAGTGTCAATACAAAAGTCTCAGTGTGCCTACAAAAGACATGAGCACCGAGACAATAGAACAGTCTGTTAAATACATGAGAGACACTTGGAAACAGCAAAAAACACTCCTCACCATTTAGAGACAATAGACACAAAGCATCCCAAACAAACATGAACACAATGAAGGCCACCATAAACACCTGTACAAATACACTGAGTCAACCTGCAAACATACTGTACCTGCACTGGAGACATACAAACAGTGGCTACCACACACTGAGACACACACATCATGAGTGATGGCAAATAAAACTTGAGATAAGTCTGTTGTGTCATCATGTCAACACAGACTGTGCTAATGGGCCTGATTCTACCCAATATACATAGATATGTTTACAGGGAAATAGTTATTTAGCCAGAATAACGACAGTTATTAATTAAAGGTTGCACTTCTACCGACAAGAGTTGCCGTTTCAGACAAACCTGCAACTTTGTGCTCTAGAATAACAACAATCCCAAGCTAAAAATATGTGTGGAGTTTGGCAGAAGGCACTGGCAACCTTCACAAAGATGGGTGGCACCTCGTAAACATCCTTGAAACAGGTTTCTCATGCTTAGGAAAGGGATCTGCAGGCAAAGTTTTTCAGAGTGTAAGATTCTGCAAAATCTGTGGCCAGCTCAGTATATCATGCCTCTCACACCCTCTATTCTCTTCCCAAACACTAACCAACACACCCCAGCCCTCCGCCTCCCTCCACTCCAAGCTTCCATCCAGCCAGAGAGAGGAGAGGAGATAGGCCCAGTTGCTAAAGCTGTCTTTTCAGCCCCTGCTCCCGCTCGGTCTATCTGAGATACACAGCAAGCGGAGGTGTCGCTTTTCCGCTGGCATTTCGGACAGTATCTACTTATAGACGGGAGAAAAAGAGAAAAGAAAAACAGAAGGGGTATTATCAGGGAGGGATGAGAGCAGCAAAGGCATTTTGTCTTTTTATTCCCCTCCTAAGCCCTGGGCTTTGCTCCCAATCCGATTGGTCGATACGGCCAGGGATGTAAATGAAATGCAAAGAGGAATAAGGCTGGCTTCCCATCTCCAGTGTGTGCCCCCCTAAGTCCCCCGCCCCTCTTTCTCTGTCTCACTCTGTCTTGCTCTCTGGGCTGTTTATGGTGTTGTGTTTCTGTCTCCCCATTCACAGACTTGCTGCTCTCCCTGTTTCCATCTCACCCTCCTCACTCTGCATCACCCTCCCCTCCCCCTCTCCCCCTCCCCGCCCCACACTCCTCTCTTGCTGCATCCCTCCCCTCTCCCTGGCTGGGCTCACAGCTCTTATCTCCTCAGACGCCCCACATTCCAGCGTTGCCGTGGCTCCCTGCCTGCATCCCTGGTCACGGCGATTCCATGGGTTCCCACAATCCTCGGCAGCTTGCTGATTTAGGGTGGGCAACTGACTCTCAGAGACAGGGGAGAGGAGAGAAACAGAGGGGTTAGGGAGAGACAGGGTGAGAGGGGATGAGAGATTGAGAGGGCGGGAGACAAGACAGGGATGACAAAGAGGAGGACAGGAAGAAAGTAAAGTCAAAATAATACAAGGCATGAGACAAGAGGCAGCAAAACGTGCATGTCCACATGCAACAGTCTTAGTGAAGTGAAAACATTAACGTATCCTGTGTGTTTCATGTGTTTGTCAAAATAACAAATTTGATCAATATTTGTAAAACTATAGTCTACTGTGTAAAAATGGGCCCAAAAATGTATTAAAATAAACAAAATCTTTATTGGAATATTTTAATCTGTTGAAAGCAGAGTGACAGTTTTCCCTTTTTTTGAGAAACCAAACCATCTGTGCTACAGCAGGTTGAATCTCATCATCCAGCCAGCTGACAGCCGCTAACCAGGCCTGCAAACAGAGGGCAGATTACATTCTGAGAAAACTACACATACACTTACTGTCCTTCGCTTTCTAGTGGTATCTCAAACAGCAGGCTCCTTCAGCAGTGTTTTATAAAGCTTATAGCAATACACTGGTCTGACCTCTGCTTGACAAATTTCATGCCACAAGGCTTATTAACATCAGCACCAATAGGCACAAAAACTGTGTAGAAGTGAGATGTCCGATTCTGAGAACACGTCAAAGACAAGAGATTCTGGTCCATTTGTTGTGTTTGCGTGCCACACCGCCTCCCCAGTAACCACAGGGCTGTAAGTCCATTTTCCTGGAAGCTGATCGACTTGTGTGTCTACATGCGTGTCTAGGAGTTTGAATGTGTTTGTGCTTCTATGACGATCAAAGTACTTTGCTTTTTAGTGTGCCGATCTGTTTATCGACTACGTTTTATATGTGGTTCCAGCAAAGGAAGGGGCTTGGGTGGAGATTTAAGCATGTTCTCACACACACACACACACACACGCACAAATCACACAAATCAACACAAATGCAAGCACACAAACGCACCTCTAAAAGGGTCCCTGGCATTGTGACATTTCACATTTCATTTAAATCCATGAGGGATTATAACCCACTGGTTAGGAAGGAAGAGAGAGAAAAAAACACTCATCCATTAGTTTTAAACATTTAAAGGACCATCTAAGATAGACTGAGTGATGGAGAGAGGGGTGGGTGGCTAGAGTTGGTGATGCGTAGTGTGGCACAGCAGAAGTCTGTCCTAGATTAAACAGCTGCTCTAATCCCCCATTTCTGCCCCCAAATTGGGTTTCCCTCAATCTCGGCCTTGCCATCCTAATGTGAGAAAAAGAGAAGTGGAGCGGTGGCTGAGGCAAAAATAATCAGCAGAGGAGAGGAGGAGAAAAAAGAACGAGATGTAACGATAAGCAATTGAATGGTGAGTTTAGGGGGAACACGCACGGCTTGATTGGGGTCAGTCAAGGTTTCCTGAAGTCAAGATTTGTCCCTGGTCCACTGTAAACATACACTGAATGAAGTGTGGCTCAGTCAGAGTTGTGCAGAGTTCTGTACGAAGAACTCTGCGCAAACTAGATAACTGGAGACCAGTGCTCCCGCATCAGCACTCCCAAGTCCAATTCCAAACCTGTAAGTCCAATTTGGCCAAGTCCATTAAGCTAAACGCCACTGCATCAGTCTGTGTCCTTCTGGAGCAACACCCTTGAACCATGACAAGAGGCACATTGGCTCAGACCTTGTCCCCGTTGCCTCACACTCCGCCTGGGCTCACAGCACACTCTCTGTGCCAGCTCCATGTAGGTCTCCCTGGATCTTGTCATGGGGTTTGCCTGCGGCTCTGGCGGAGCCTGTCTCTCTCTTTGAGCAGGTGAGTAATGGCCGAGCGTATGGCAGGAGCCTGGGGATCTGTGGGGTCCTTCTCTAAGTAGAGAGTAAAGTGTTGGGCACTGCAGGTCAGCAGGCTGTCTGGACTGTAGCCCCGGTGACCTGAGCGGAGCAGCCTCTCACAGGCGAGTGCCAAGTTCTTGTCCCAGTTTGGAGGGTAGTCTGAGTGGGCCTCCACAATCTCCTTATACAGCTGTCCAGAAAACAGACACGCGTATGCACAGAGAATAAACACATAAAAACAGATGTTACTGAAAATGTCAAAATGCAAATCCTTAGAATATGTCATACTTTGTCTTGTCTGGCACTTAAATCTCCACCTTTATGGTAAATGACAGTACTGTTGCATGTTAGTTGAGGTCAGACTCACAGTGTAAGACAGCTCAAAGAGGCGAGCTTTCCCCTCTCCCTGCATCCTTTCTGCCAGGTCAAACAGAAAGAAAGCCGTCTTCATCCTGAAACAAAGCACGCAGGCTCAGGGCTAAGTGCTGGATGGATGAGCCATGCAGATCCACACTCTCAGACGCACCACTCCAATGGAGTGATTTATGTAGATGCCACCACCAAATAGAATGTACATGTAGATGCTCTACCACACAAGACTGGTTTATGGAGATGTTCTAGTGGGCCCGTATGCACTGTGACGCAGCTTTTTATCTGCACACTAAAGGATACAACCGCTCTAAAGAGGAAACCAGTGCATCCTGGACAAAAAAAAAAAAAGGTTTACCTGGCTTGCCACATCTCCTCATTAGCAACACGCTCCCAGGACGCAGGATGGAAACTGTTCACACATGAAAAAAAAATACTTTATCTAAACAGCTTCAGGCATTCACTAGTGCACAGTTCCACTAACTATAAATGATTATTTGCGTGAATATATTGTTCCACTCAAATGTGCAGGTTTTGATACACTAAACATCAATGTTTGCTGCATAAACATTAAATGACTGAGCAACAATACCAGCTACCACATTAGACATGGAGTAAAACCACATCTCCCTTTTTCACTTTGTTGACTGTAAACACTTGACCTCTTCTTCAAAAGAATATTTTAGCAGGGTTCCCGAGCTAATATTTGGCTTGTGGGCATTGGCGGACACGCTTGTCGTGAGGGTGCGGGAAATAATGTCACAGTATTCAGCCGTGGATATCTGAGTGAATGAAGGGCTGCTGGCAACAGCAACAGAATATGGAGCTTTGACTAATTCCACTTTTGACACAGTTATTGACAAAACGCAATAAGAAACTCATTATTTTTCATCTTCAGTCTCATTTCAAATGGCTGAGGGCCTAATGTCTTGCTCTGGTTGAATTCCCAAAGAGCTGGATCACAGCATGGAGAACAGAGGACAACCTCACTGAGGGAAGCTTTGTGGAGTCTGTGGAAGGATAACTGAAGACCACAGAGAGATGAGAGATGCTGCTGGTGATAAAATTCATGCTGATGACTAATTTGATGGAGCTTATTATGTATGGTATATATATTGTATTCTCTAAATGAACTGTTCTAGTTTGAGTTGCTTAAAATGTGCCAAAGGACTTATTTATTTTCTTGGCTGACAGTAGGCCTGCGAAAAAATGACATCCTGCTAATCTAACCCCTTTAAACGTCGCTAACTCACCAGTGGGACAAACTGTGGAGCCAAACATTGTTTAAACCGAACTGTAGTTTAAATGTTACTGAAGTCTGCCAGGCTGACCTTTGAAATGTGTACAAAATGATATTTGTAACACCAAAAAGTTTTTGTTGTTGAGACAAACATAACTTCATGTGATACTGTCAGACAGTGTGGAGCAAGATGACTGAGGACAAATCATCAGTGGGGTTAAAGACAACCTGCTCAGAGGCATAATTGTTTTTATCTGCGTTCACACCTGTTGTGTGGCTCACTCCAGTTGTAAATATTGCGAGTGCGGCGAGTCCATTCTTCAGGATGAAACTGCCTCTGAACTGGCACCAAGTAGTCACACACACCCAGGGGCCAGCGAGAGAAGCTACGTTCCCAGCTTGGGTCTCCATCGGACAGCCCGATGCAGGCGAAAACATCCCTCCTGCAGAAAAACAGATACAAACAATCAGATAGGGGATGGCTCACATCTTTACTCATTATCTCCAGGGGACTGTTGATGATGAGACACACAGGAAGACCACGAAGACAAACATTTCCTCATATCATAACATCTCTTAGATTCCCTACAGCCCAGTGCTGCTCACCAAAGGCTCAAGCCCTGAGGGTTAATCCCACAGGTCAGTGTTGCCCCACAGAGAGACAGGCATGTTGGCCTGGCAAACACTGCCCCCTGGTGGCCTTGGTATTAACAGGTTTTCTTGCCAGTGTCTGGGTCTCAGTTTCTCCTGGAGGAGTGAATGTGAGCAGGGAGCAGCTGTAAGTCCATCAGAGACTGTTTAACCAAATCAAGTAGATTAGTCGACTTCTGTACTTCATCAAACTCCTTTTATGGCTTCAACAGTTCTATGAGCTTATCTATTCCCTGCACTCACCGCTGTGTCAACCATCCCACTGATCTCTGCCTCATTAGATCACCCACTTGTTCATCTGGACCATTGTTGCCTTCCCATTTAACTCTCTCTCTCTCTCCATTAAACATCCTTCTATTTATCTGTTCAGACCATCCCTTTATTCTGCTCCCTCTCTACTCTCTGGTGACTCACTGCGTGTTGTGGGACAGAAACTGCTCCAGACTGAAGGTGTCTTTCTCCTCAGGGTGGACCGGATCCCACCAGCGGCCAGGGAAGTGGACCCCAGGGTGGTGCTGTGCAAGCTTGGCCACATACCAAGCATACGTCATCATCTAGGAAGAGGGTATCACCAACTCTGTTAAAGTCTTTGTATTCACTGTGATTAGCAGTTAGAGAATTACCACAGTGCACACAATTTACATAAGAAAGAGATTTACTTGTTCCTGCCTTAACAGTCTGAAGTTGGAGGCTGTTGTTTTTATCTCCAGTTTTTATTACATTGCTGACTTAAAGCCACTTATGATTGTGGTATTGATAAAGAGATCTAGAAATGTATGATCTACATATTGAGTACATATCCAAAGCAAAAAGCCTAGAAGAGACTTCTGGATGTCAGGCTGTAATTTATGTATTTCATATGAATTCCAGTTTGTTATCACATACCAATGTGTAGATATTTTTGAAAGGCAATCATCCTTTTCATCATAAAATCTGTCCTTTTGCTTTTTCATTTTTGAGAATTAAGAAATCTTCCTTTTCTAATGCACCATACATAAAATTTCTCAGCATATAACATGAAGGACAAAGAGTGTAATATTTCAGTACAATACAATACACAAAACAGTGTCAGTTTAAACCTGTGTTCCTCTCGTGGCCACTCAGTATTTCTTTTGTTATATCTACTTTACTTTACCTCAATCAACTTTACTTTGACCTCTGTATTCAGGTGTTTATAATGAGACTACATTCTTACATTTGATAAACAAAAACTTCAATGGGAAATGTTTTGACTTAACAAAGACAAGACAGTGGAGAAAAGCTCTGACCTCCTGGTCTACCAGGCGTACATCAGGCCGCACGCCCTCGCAGTAGTATAAGTAGCGCAGGGAGTTTCCAGGCAGATCTCCTCTGGTCAGGATGATCGAGTCTGTTGGGACGGAGGCCAGAAGCTCCCTGCCGAACCGCTCCACCACTCTGTTACTGCTCTGATCACACTCCCTACCATCATGAGTACATTTGCAGTTATACAGTATAATATCATCAAAACACAAGTTGTGTTTGGTTACATTTAAAAAGAGGTTGAGTGCATCCTTACCCCTGCTTAGAAATGTGTGTGATGTGTAGAACTGTGTGTGCGCGCGAGTGTTTGTAGGTACGCTTTCAAGGTGCTCTGAGGGTAAGTTGTCAGTGCCCCCGCCCCATCCCCTCTGCGAGCGCTCTGGCTGCCTATCTAATCATGGGGAGACAGGTGTGATGGCTCTGACAGCACAGGCCATGCTCTTCCCTTGATCAAAGCCGCTCAGTGATGGCTGTCTGGCACTCCCCGGCACTACGCTGGTGTAATCTGCCTTCTCGGACAGCTAACATCTCAGACTGAGCTCTGCAAGTGGAATCTATGTGCTAACCGTGCCTCTCTTTAGCCCCTACCATGGGGTGAGCAGAGAAAAACCTGACATGCAGAGTTCAGACCTTCGGTATGAAGCACAGAGGAGAAACAAATCGGGTTGACTCAGGGAAAACTTATGCAGGGGGATTTTAGAAGAAACTAGAATGAAAGGGGAGTTTTTATTTCACTTTAACTTTACTATACTGAAGTACTTAGAAGTCACTTTGGACATATTTGGCTCCATTGTAGCTATGGCAACAGCAAAACTACAAAATAAGACTGATTCCACAGATAAATGTACACAGGATTAGATAGAACTGGACGAATCTTAAACAAGAGCAGCTTAATACAAAAACTATTAAAGCTCACTGAATCACTGTGGAAGTGCAACTGCATCAGGTGTTGAATGTACACTCAACTTGCAAATGGCAATAAATGGCAATGGCAATAAATAAGACAACACTGAAGATCTATCTTAACAGTGTGCCATTTTTTAAAGGTTTCTAGTGTAATTATTTATGTAAAATGAGATATTATAAATTGTCTGCAATTTTAGCTGATAATCACTGATGCATTGAAACTCAGTGTGTTGTTAAGCTAAACAATATAAAACATACAATATTGCTCCAACATGTATGGACAGCATCTTAAGTTTCCAGTCACATCTGACTGTAACTTTGTCACTGTCACTGACTGCAGTGCTCACCTGTGATTGGTGTGCACCATATGTGCCAGCAGAGCCATAGTGAGGACCCAGCCTGCGGTCTTCCACACCCCCCCACGGCCCAGCCTCCTCTCCAGCCCGGTATGAGTCTGGCTCAAGCCAAGGCCTGCCAGCACACACACTGCAGCATCACTCTGGAGCCAGAAACGCTCAACCTGCAGGAAGTGACAAACACACACGGACAAACGCACACCAGTGTTTCCTTCTTTTTTTTTTTTTTTTTGATTCTCAGTCCAGACCCAGGTTCAGTCACGCACCTGTTCCAGTATTAGCTTGGGTGCTACTGTCCCAGGACATATACCTTCCCTTTGAACGCAGTCTCATATATAGAAAACTGCGCAGTAATGTCAACCACAACCCAGTCTTCAAACAGACTTTGTGACCACTACAGATAAATAATATTAACAGCAGTGTTTAAGCATGGCTGCTCACCACTCCAAGCAGTAGGGGTCTGCTGATGTCCAGGTTGGCTCTCCAAGCAAAAAACACTGAGTAGACCACCAGCATTGCAGCCAACAGCCAGGACACTGAGCGACATGTCCTAGAACAGGAAAGGCCACGACACCACTAATTATTTATGTACAAATATTGTTCTCATTTTCATTATCAGTTCATGAATATTATTGGATAAACTCTAGAAGTATTTCCCTACTGTATATGTAGTCTAAAGTATTATTTTCTCTGTTTAGTCTGTAAAAAATATACTTGTTGTGAGTAAGTCCATGAAAATATTAATGCAGGGTTGAAAAGCCCGAGAGCAAATGTATATGCCAGCCAGCTAAGAGGTGCATGATTGATTTTCTAATGCAGACTGAGTCATAATGAGCTGGTGCCAACTGCTGAATCACAAACTCATTACAGTACAGCTGTAAAATGTACTTATACACTAAAAAGAAAACACGTTACCCTTATGGCAAAAAACAAGTCATCATCTGAACCTGAGGAACTCTTTCAAGCAAGAGAAATCCTTCTGGTTTTCCTGCCAAAAGACTGATCAGTTTTAATTGGCCGGTCACTGTTACATACCAGTTTTGTCACATTTCAACTATTGTTCATAAAGAGAAATCCAGATTTCTGAGTAAAATATGTCCAAATGGATTTTACCTACAAGCGGTTTCACTCAACAATTTAATGTTGCATTTAATCAGCATTTGTATGTTTTTCTTTTTGGCATCCTACAAAATGACCTTGTTCTTTTTCATCTGCGTGTATGTAGCCAAAATTATCAAAGTTCACCCCAGGAGAAGGGGAAACGGGGGGGTGGCCGGTGCCCTACAGAGCCCCAGGGTTTCACTAGGCTTTATCAGCTCCACCTGACAGACCCCAGCAAAGGCACCACTGTAATAAATTACTGGATCACACTGCCACTCTGCCACATACAGATACATGGGAGCAGAGATTTACTTGTACACACCAACATGTTTTTGAAAATCCAAAATACACATCAACCCCCACTTGATTTGAATGTGGAGCGTCATGACAGCTTGACAGTTAGGTGCCTCTGTGTTTTTTTGTATCCTTTTTTTCTAAGATCAGCATTTTGTCAGTGGTTTTGTTCCCTTCTTTCACTCCAGGGGATTAGATATTTGGGTGAAGTGGCTGGCGAGATGTGTTTGTGTGTGTGTGTGTGTGTGTGTGTGTGTGTGTGTGACAGAGTTTGATGTTTTGTATGCTGGTGTCTTGATCTTCCTACCTGTCCCATGAGGAGAGCAGCAGACCTACTCCTGCCAGTACCAAAACAGGAAGGGAAAGGTCTGCAAGGCAATGGTCCATCTGAGCCCTGCATGCACATGCACACACACACACACACACACACACACACACAAACATATATGATGGACACCAAAGGCAAGCTGAATTATCCACCCTGCTACTGAAGTCAAGGACACCAATTATTAAATGCCCTCCATCCCCTATCAAAACAAACTCCTTGGACTGTGCGTTCCTCCTTTCAATCGGATTGACAGATACGAATGACTGTGTCATCCACCCCCCGCTGCCCCATCCTCTCCTCACAGCGCCTGTCAGTCACAGAGCGCTTGCTCAGAGTAGCGAGATAGTTTCCTGCCTCTTCCTTAATACCCATCTCTATTTGACAGCTTATTGAGTCTCTATATCTCCCAATGTACACTATGTGTGAATGTGCTCGTGAGTGAGTGTTTGTGAGTGTGTGTGTCAGCTTCTCCAGTGGGTTTACGTCTCCAGTGCGATATGCCTGTCATGTTCGCCTCTCTTCCCCATCTTGAAGGTGTGCTTGTCCATCAAGCAGCAGGGGTGATGGGAAGGGGTGGGTGCCTGGCAGAGGGGGGGCCAGTAGTGGGGGGTCTTAAGACGCACGTACACCCCCATCCCATCAGCTGGAGAAAGATACCAGGAGTGGGATGACTGCGGTGGTGGTGGTAGTGGTGGTTGTGGAAGTGGGGAGCAGGGGAGGGAATCGGGTGGAGGAGGTGGGGGGTGCTGGAGTGGAAAAATACAATTTCTCCAGCTCTGTTGCAGTGTCTGTCATCACAGCTTGTCACGCTTAAACACCAGAGCTGAGTGATCATTTCAAACTGCTGGAGAAACAGAACACAGCGATTTGGCCCTCTAAGCAGGTTCAGTTCTGCTTTGATGGGAGAGAGAGAGTGGAATGGGAAGAACAAAAGCTGCTGGGGAGAGGAGAGAGGGAGAAAACGAGAACGGCTGCAGAAATGACTCTGGGCTCTCAAAACAGACTGATGTGCCTGTGGTTAAACCTGTGTTAAACACCGGAACCAGCACAGAGTGTGTTTGGTTCCTCCATCTCTAGAACCACGTGTGCCCTCTGTGTGCTTCACGTCAAATCAATACATTTGTATCCATTGTTTCTACCCAACTCTATCTTACAATCTATTTTCTTCACTTTGGGTTCTGGGCTATTTTGATTATCAGTTTTGGGCAATTTTATAGACTGAACGATTAATAAGTTATTTGATGAAATACAGTGGTAAATAAATTTATGAATAATTAAAAGTAAATATTAGTCTCACTGCTAAATGCAATGTTGTACATGTAAAGTTGCATAATGCAGACAAAAATTCCTGCAGAGTTTTAATGACAGTAACTAATCAATATGCACAGTGAAGGTACAGTAAACAGCAAATACAGTAAGTCAGATGGTTTTGTGTTTCACATGTTTAAACAACTTATTGTAAATGAAAATTTTGAAAAATCTGCCACAGAAACTTACTGTAGCATCGTGGTCAAGTTCACGAGGCTCTCTGTCTTTGCCTAGAAAAACAAAAAAAGAGAACAAGCTAAAAACATCAGGATGGAAGATAAAAAAGCAGGTTGAATCCAAAAATAGCAGGGTGAGCAGCACACACCAGACTAAAGGTGCCATATTCAGCCCTGAGCAGGTGGGTCAGCAGTCCAGACAGAGTGGTCTGATCCCCCCAGCTCCAGCGGGCTGTGTTCAGGTAGGAGGAGATGGGCAGGTAGATGTACGGCAGGAAGCCAGCGAGGAAACAAACTCCCAGAGACACAAGGCCACAGAAAGAGAGTTCCTGTTGAATGTCACATGGAACATGGAAGTTTTTTACAACTGGATGTCAAATGTTCTGAAGTTCTGCTCTTACATAAACTATCTGGCAATTCATTATAATAATGGCAATAACAATACTAATGATACTACTACTACTGATACTGTTACTACTACTACTACTACTACTACTACTACTACTAATAATAATAATAATAATAATAATAATAATAATAATAATAATAATAATAATATAATGATGATGATAATGAGGACTTTTCAGAAAAATCTATCCATACATCTGCCAGAAAAATCGCTCCATGTCCCATTGATAAACTCTTATGATCTATAAATTGACTGAAAACAGCTGGACAATCGAGAAACTGCTTTTCTTGTCTGTCTTGAGATTTAAATAACATTGTATGCGAGCTTCAACACACAAGGGTCCAGGACTTACCTTATGAGAGTACAATCGGTGAAGAACCCAGGGAATGATGACGACTACATAGAGCACCAGGGTGTGTTGGTTACAGAGCCCCAGGCCACAACACAGTGCTCCCCAGTGAGCAATCTGACAAGGGCAAAGAGTTCAGAGCAGCATTATGAGCTCAGTGTGAAATTATTTTGATCATGACATGTGACATCAGAGAAAATGAACATGTTGCACTGGGTTACCTTCCTCCTTTGATCTGCTTTTTCAGCACAGTGAAAGCTGACGATCAGAAAGAAGAGCAGACCAACAAAAAGGTTGTTGAGGGTGAAGACCTCTGCCACCATGGACCACTGCCAGCTCAGCCTGGACACTGCAAACAGTCCTCCAGCCAGTACTGCTCCAGGGCCTGGACCTGTCAACCTGAAAGTGAGGGCGAAGAGACAGACACTATTATTTACAACTTAGGACAGATCTATGTTTAACTTTAACTTGATCTAAAAAAAAGGAAATAAAGTAAATGTCTTAAAATATACAAATTTACCAACTCTGGCCAAACAGTTTGCTGTAAATCAGTTTGAACGGCTACAGAAGTCTGAGTGGTTTTTTATATATTTTATTTGGCATAACTTACACTGCACTGACACAAAAAAGGCAAAACAACAAAGTCAGCAGCTTCATGCACAATTAAAATTCTGCAGTCAAAAAAAGGCACCGCTTCCCTCAGACTAATTTGGGGACCCATTATAATCTCTCTACGACCCAAGACTGCTTCTCGGACAAGACCTTGAAAAACACTCTCAGTGAATTGGGGCAATTCACATATCATGAGAAGTCCCTCCCCAGCAGCCGGTTGATCTCGAGCAGACTGGCACAGAAACCACCGTGGTAGAGATAGCACTTTATCCTCAGCTTCTTAAATATAATGTGTGCACAAAAGTTTTCCCCTTCCTCCTCTCCTGTACTGTCTCCATCTCCTTTGCGGTAATTGAAGCAAACTTGGGATAATCTGTCATACGCTAAGACCCACCACTTACTAAAATGAGAGACAGAGGGGGAGAGAGAGAGAGGGAGAGAGAGAGAGGGGCGACAAATGATAGCGAGAAGGGGAAGAAAAGAAAAATAGTGCAGAGAAGTATGCGTTAAAGGGGTGAGACAGTGTGCGGGATGAAGGATGAAATATAGAAAAAGGAAGAAAAAAGTTCAAGAAGAGAGAGGGGGAAAAAGAGAAAAGAGAAAAAAAAGCAGCCCAGTCCCCGGCATGCTGGCTCTGAAATATGAGCGGGCTCGACAATTAGGGAAGTCAGGCAGTATGGCCCTTTCCGCCATTGTGTGGAGTGGCTTAGAGTCCTCATCAGCCTATCAGCTAACTGACAGGCAGAGAGCTGCTCTATTCAGCACCGCAGATACAAGCTGCAGGCCAAACGGCTGCCAGGTCCCTTATGACCCCACAATCCCTTGCCGGTGACAGCTTCAAGCTCCATAGCAAATTAGGCGCTCTCACATTACAATCGCAGAAGACAGATTCCATTAACGGTATCTGAAATTGAGTAGAGAGCAGGCCCGTTATCAGACCTGACTCATAAGCACCGCCATTAATCACAAGGCATGATACCATTTATACATTTCCAGCTCTCTGCCTGCCGCTGTGATAGTCAGCCACAAAAGGCCTGATGAGACTTAGGCTAGGGGAACAATGGAGCTTTCTGAGGAAAGCGCGGTAAATCAGGAAAAAAAGGAGAGGGAGAGCAAGAGAAGGGTAGAAAAAAAAACTCTTGCTTGCTGACTACTTCCCCCTTTTTTTCTTGGGTTTTCTCTCTCCTACTCTCCACTATTTTTCCTCTGTGTTCAGTCTAAGGCGAGCTTGGTGGATGAGTATGTATATGTGTGTGCACTTAAAGGGGTGGGGTGGGGGGGGTGAACTGTGTTGATGGGGTGTCTAGGAGTGGGTCTTAATAAGCGATAGCAGCGCCTTTCTCACTGCACCGCTCCAGGAATTAGTTGTAACTTGAAGGAAGGATGAAGAAGGGTGCAGAGTGGGGGTGGGGGAGGGGGGCAGATGGGGACTTTTGTTGAGGTGCAGAGACCCTCCGCACCCATAATTTTACCTCCCTGCATGACAATTAACCCAAGGCTCATACACCTAGCAGGGGGGCTGGTTTGGGGGTAGCAAAGGGTTCAGAACAGTCGTGGGGGTCCAACGTTTGTGTTATTACACCAAGTCTGTTCCTGCTTCTGAAAGCCCCGTCTGATAGCCAGGCAGCACTCCTCACATATTCAGACACACACTTACATGCACGCACACACACACACACACACACACACACACACATTTCTGTTCTTCGACTTCTTTATTCTCCCTGAGTGCCTGACAAATCTCTCTGTTAGAGCTTGTCAGTCCGTAAGAGCCCAGTGATGTGTGTACAGTGCGGGCTGTAAATGACCTGTCTGTCTGCGTGGGACCACCTGGGTCCCAGTCAGCCTCTCAGCCTCTCCACAGCTCATTCTCCAGGCTGGCTGCTCCCAGGGCGCGCAGATAAAGCAGGACACATTCTGACACCAGTGTGGCCATGTTCCCTGTTATCACAACTCAATGCGGTGCAGGATGCTGCTGTGCTGAAATGTTGTGGCTCAATGACAATGGCCTGGTTGAGACATGGCAGGAGAATAATACAGCTGACGACGAGACTATTCTACCCTGAACTGATCCGCCCCTGCCAAAAATGTGTACGTCATCACTTGGGTAATTAACTGAATGATGAATATTAGCATTAAGTCTTGAATGAAACACACATTTGGAAGTAATGTAAGCAGCTGACAAGGAAAACCACCAATCAGAAAATTACAAAATTGATACATACAGAAGTAAAATTCATAAATCTCATCGCAGAAATGAGAAAATCTTCATTACAGAAGAAGTCTGAGCACATTTAAAGGGAGAGATCAAAGGTAAATAAAAAATAATAATAAATGACAAAATACAACAGGCTGTGGTGTGCAATGTCCCCTTCAAGGACACAACAAAAGCTGTGTATAATCACTTTGAAGTGTCAAAATGGGACCTGCCTCATTTACCCCCTCAGTTCTAGTGTATGGGCCAGAGACGCGCCAGCACCAGTCGTCTGTGCTAAATAACAGCACACAAAAAGCCTACACCAGCACTCTGCACTGAATGAGGCTTCACAATGGAGCTGGCCAAGGGAGCCACTGTCACACACCACCCCGGGGAACAGACAATACCACAGCTGTGCCATCGCGGATCAGCGCTGCTCTGTTCTCTAACCGAGTGGTGGTTTGGGGAGGCAGCGCTGGAAAAGAATCACACATTCCTGAAGAGGGTAGACAGCCCGAGAGAGGAGGTGGCCTGCTCGGGCTGAGGCTTAGGTTTCCAGCTGGCCCTCACTGACACCCCAGGGTTCTCCTCTGGCCAGGACACCAGGCAGGGTTACTTAGTAGCTATTATATGACAGTGGTAAGTGTCATTGGTTTGAAATTTCAAAGCCAAGTGGAAACTGATATACAAACGTACATGCATTTAAATTATATGAATTGTCAAGAAATCAAAACATCCTACTAAATTTCATATCATCATGTGTTATCATTCTATAAAATCCTGCACATCATGCTCAGTGTATCTGTGACACCATTTAGCCTTTATGAAATAAAAGCCATCCAAAGTTTAAAGGACCGACCCTGGTGACATCATTATCTCTGGCTTTGTTTTCAGAGACTAGTTTCTTTTAGCAGGAAGCCTGTGCAGCAAACTGAGGGCACAGGGTTTGAAAGACATGGACATTCATCAGGCAGAGGGTGCTTAACAAATAATGGCACTACATTGTATTATAGAATATGTAGGAACCAATGTTTTGAGGACTCGCCCTATACCTCAGACTTTAAGTCATGATATCTTGGCCTCTACTGCTTCGATTTTGTCAATTCTTGTCGATTTTAACTTATCACTTAACTTTTGGGAAATGCAACACTAAATTCCTCAGGCAGCTCTTTAAATTGATCATGTATAACAAATTAAAGACCAGCAAAGGAGGAGGATTTCATTTGATACGTGTGTGGACCATAACAGTGGAACACATATTTTTGCATTGGTTAGTGTGCATGTAATTTAACAAGAATTTTAAATATTGTGACAAATAATCATTTTATGGATATATTATTGACGTCATATTACAAATACTGGACATGTTCAGCTGCTCTAAATGTCTATAATACCCAAAGTCTACTTGTTTGGTCATTTAGAAATTATTTGTTGTGAAACTACCCTCCAAAAGAACAAATAATCATCACCAGATTACCATCACATTTTTGATACTGAAGTGAAAAAATATATTTTTTAAATTTTGCCTTATTGCCCAGCCCTAATCCCTTTTTCTATGTGATTATTAAAAAAAAACTGTATATTTGAATATTGGTTGTCACAGCCTAATTTTCAGCCAATCACCAAACCAGGCACTTCTCTCTCTTTCTTGCCTCATCCGGTGTGTGTTGAGGAGGCTGACTGCTTGCACAGAGGGTAAATAAGGGACCCGGCTCTGCCGCTTAGACACCCCTCCTCCAGGAGAGCGCTCCAGTGCTCCAAGTGCGTGTAAAATTAATCACCACAATTCTGCTCAAACAATGCAGCCACTGACATGACAATTTCTCCCAGAATGCCATCTTAATCTCCACCCAACACACAAAAATTACAGGAAGAGGGAAAAAAAACAATTTAGAAAAATCCTGTGTTTATGCAATTCACTGAATGCCATTTTTATTGCTCCTTTTTCCAACAAAGTCATTAGGCACACACCACTGATATATAAATGTTGCTGTATAGATTCCATTAACTAATTCTGGGTGAATTGTAATTGCCGAGTCTGATCCGTCTCCGTGCCTGGTGCCTTATTAAGACTGCCTGTGGTGGGTGAGGAATGTAATATTGACGTCCGAGGCAGACACAATCTCGGGCCCACGGGCGAAAGGAATATTAAACTGGTACTGTATTCTCCTGTCTATCTAGCCCTCCTCCCTCCTCCTCTCTATCCCTATCCTGTAGCCAGTAATGAGGAAATAACATCTTCATTAGACATCTGTTTAACTGTATTAGAGGATGAGTCCTGAGGGAACCATTGGTCATGCTGAGGATGGGGGGAGTAAAGGAGGTCTGTTGGACTACAATATGAAGGATGAGATACTGCAAAACTGGAACAAAAGGTCCAGAGATTGGGGCCTTTTTAAACAGGCAAACCTAAAATTGCCCTGTATTTTCTGGAAAAAAAACAGGGTTGGTTGTATTCTCTACTGCCACTTGGGATGAAGATTTTATCCAACCATAGCAGATGTGAGAGGGAGGGGCAGGCTTGCCACCTACAGGGAGAGGTGAGAATATTATCCAACAAACAACTCTATTCAGCTGTTTTCAAGAATCACAACTTTTACTCAAGATGTCTAGAAAACAAAACAAAACCACACAAATGGTTAAAAAAAAAAACACGGGCTCCCTACACATTGCTCCTGACATGACCCCACCAAGACACACACAACTCCACCCCTGTGGAAAAACAACCCACCTGAGCAAGGAGGGAAAGTGCCATCAGGACCATATGGTGAAGGTCCTTATAAGGAGCTGGGGACGCAGCACAAGGCAGGAGATGGCACCAGGCCCACCCTCCGGTCCACTGAGGTATCAGCTGTGCCACATGGGCCAGCTCTTGGTGGAAGAGCCTCTCGCAGGTGTGCAATTTCTTTTCGAGGGCCGCCAGGGAAGGGAGAGGCCAGACATGTTTGGTGTGATTCAACAGTGCTGTTATGTAATCATGTGATCAAACAAAAAGTGCTGATGACTGAGTGTTGCGAGGTTGTTTTTCTGCTCTGATGGCTGTCAGCACACTAACGTGTCTGCTCCTGGTTTCTCAGGATAAGCCCGGGAATGGAGAGAGATTCCTCTCAGGTAGCAGAGATTCAGAGCAGCTTTAGCAGATAAACTGTGAAACGAGAGAGCGCAGAATACCAAGCTGTCTGGATTATCCCACTATGAAGGGTGCATTCCTCCAGAGACTCGTGGCTGAGGCCTTTAGCATTCCACGGGCCAAATGTTTCTTTCTGTGAACCTCCAAGTGCAATCGATTGTAATTATCATTATGTCCACCATCCTCAAAGGCTTGTCAGGCCATGGTGTGAAAACATAACAAGACATGCAATTTGGCCATCAAACCATATGATCAAGCCAAGAGAACTGTAATTGACAAATCAAAGGGAGGCTAAGTGCTACATTTTAACTTACGCAAGAGAGAGAAGTGGCTTCCAAGCCTATCAACTTACATTCCCCCACATTAAACACGGCAATCTGGCCGACTAATTTAAATTGATACATCAAAGGCTTGCCATGTTGGGTATATTCCAGATGAATTTCAAGGTCTACAATTTACAATTCGAGGGAAACTGCCTTCAAGTACCCGTATTAACTTCACTACATTTTGCCATCTGAAAATAATCACACAAAGCGATGATTTGTTTGGGGGGAAAAAGTCTACTTTTCAGCTGATACAAACCCAAAAATAAGAAGTAGTGAAAAAGTTTATGAGGGCCTCAAAGAGACAAAAACAACAAAAAGACATTTCAGAACTTAGTTTTGTTCAGAAAAGACAGAGGAAACTGGTGTCGCTGAGAGGACAGGGCAGGTACAAACGGGCGTCAACTGGTCAGCTTTGGCATTTCATCTGAGGGAGAGGCCTGGCCAGAGAGTCCCTGCAGGGCTGTGGCCTGACACCTATGCCAATCTAGGCGGTACGGCCGAAGCACCCAAAGTCCTCCGTGCCAGAGGCTCGAGGGAGGTCTTGACCATCCGGAGCCCCCATCCCCCACCTCCCCACCCCCCTATAGACTGCCCTCTTCAGCAACCCCTCATAAGGCAGAGTCTGCCAGCTGATCCACAGCCACAAGCTCATCCCAAACTAGGCCCTGAACAGATAACAACTAAAACCTTTTATGCTTATTTTTCAAATTGAAAGCGTAGATTATATGTTCATACTTAAGAGCTTATATGGTGTGACTGTGGTCTGGCTGAAGTCCTCACTACCCATCAACCCCTTGTTGGGGGATGGGTGAGGTTGTAGGTCATCATAATGACTTTTTACTTAAACATAATCCAAAATTGGATCTAAATCCCCAGAGATTACAAAAAGGGCTACAGTTAACATGCACACCGGGAGCCAAATATCACCCAGACTGCATGGATATTTTTTGGCCTCAAAATAACAGCCTGCAAATGTCTGGCCAAGAGCTGAGTCCAATCCCCCAGTTCACTGCTAACTCATCAAATGCATTAAGACTAGGGGGGCTGTCAGAATCCACGGCCAGAAAACCCCAAAGAAGCACAGTATTCCCTCCCTGTCTTGTCCTCTTTTATTCTTTTCCTCTCACCTGTCCTGTCCCGGGTGGAGTGGTCAAAGCTGGCAGATTTGGATTCACCTTTGAAGAATAGAAAGGAAGGACTGGGTCTAAGATTGATGCAGTCTGGGCTTTAAGCCAGTCCCCTGGGGAGCACTTCCTTCCCAACTCCTGCCCTACTCCAGCAGGGCTGACCCTGTACCCTGACCTACCACAGACAACCTGCCACCTAGCATACATTGGCCAGGCACACAGGAAGAAGGCCCAGTACTGATCACCTGGGAACACACACAACTTCATTTTCACCTGCTTTCCCCCCTGACTATCACTGGGTCCTCACAACCTGCCATGGTGTAGAGCAGGTAGAAATTACATCATATTCAACAATTCCTATTCTGGAAGAGTAAATCAGAAGCATATGACATGCCTGGAAATGGCCCAGTATGCATAAACATTGACAAAAAGGAAAAATGTTGACACTAAGCTGCCATCAACAATGCAATGTGGAAAATCACTAAGATCAGCAAAAGGGTGATGTAAGGTAGTCCAGCCAACCATGCGAGATAAACACATATACAAAGAGGGAAAGGGTAAAATACTCCTTACATGATGGGGTCAGCAGCAGGCGAAACTGCAGGGTGGTAGATGGCAATGCAGAGAGTGTAAACTGTGCTCATGACTGAGTGAGGAGAGAGGTGGTAAAAGAGAGGGGAGAGGAGGAGGAGCAGAGTTAGTGATCCTGTTCCTCGAAGACCCAGGAGGCAAGAAGGGGGAGATTAGAAATCGTGCCATGTCAGGATTGGGAGCATGCTGGGCAGTGGGGGAGCAGGAGAACAGGGACGTCGGGATGGGTGCTGGAGGGTACGATAATTGTGATATACATACACACACACGCACACTCACAACGGGTGGCTGATGGGTAAACAGGCAGGGCAGGGTGGTGGGAGAGAGGAGGGCGGCTGGGCCCTGCTCCTGAATACTGAACAGAGGATCAGGGACGATACCCCCAGTCCGCCAGGACCCAAAAATACCACTCTCTGTTCCAGACAGCATCAAGACGCAGAAAGTCACTAGGGAAACGTTTGAAGGCCCCCTTCTCTCAAAAATCCCTATTGTTACATTCCTTGGATTTTTGACTTTTACTCTACAGACTGATGTGTGTGTCACTAGAAGGCTCTTCTGCCGGTGGGGGAAGGCTTCTTTGTACTTCCCTGAAATCTGAGTTTGAGACATGCAAATACAAGCGTGACTTTGTGACATAAATCTGTGGAAGACAATCATGAAATGACTAATCCACAGAACGCTCTCTCTTTGGGGATTAGTTTTACTCCTCATACTTCACTAAAATCACAGCCGTAGCAGGACATCAATATTTTGTGGGAAATGACAGGAATCTTATATTTTTACGTGCCTACCTGCAGACAGTAATGCAGAGGGCACCACAAGCTGCAGCCCCCAACAGGCTACTCATCAGGTTGACGCCGTGGGCTACAGAGAGTGATGGTACGAGACACATAGCCAGGCGAGATAGCAGGGTGAAGAGAGGATATCCTGGAGGATGAGCCACCTAGAACACACAATAACAAAGTCAGTGACCCAAATCCAGACACGCAACGACAAAAAAAATTCAAAGCTTTAAAGAGAACAGCACATACAGCGGGTAATGTTTGATCGAAGATGAGTGAGCAGCAGCCTGAGATGTGGTGGAAGAATACCTGTACTTTGTTTTGCAAAGATGGGAGAAATGAAAAGACAGAGAAGAACATAATGGTAGAAAAATGATATAGGAGGTGACCACTGAGCAAGATTGAAGCAGATGGTGATAAAGAGCAATGAAATATGTGTTTATCAGTAGCACTTTGTGACTAAGTTGTAAATCTAGTTGCCCTTCTGCCTCCTGTAGATGCCAGTAGAGCCACAGCAACAGAGACAAGTGAAGCACATCCCACCCTGCCTGACCGCAAACTGACTCTGCCATAATACCAGAGCCCTCCTCTCCCTCTCTTCCTCCCTCTTCTCACTTCTTTTCCTCTGGCCTCTTCCCAAGGACAGTGCAGCTCCCCAGAGCCTGTGATAGAGCACGTGGTAGTCACCACCCCCAGCCCCCAAACCACCTCCAAGCCGCAGTCATTCTCGCCTGGGGGATCTCGGCAATCACAGCAATTAGCCGCTAAGTCTCCTCCACCCAGATAAGGGCTCAGTCATTAAACACAGACTCATTCCCTGGCACTGATAACATGAGCCATGCGGGCAGGGAGAAGGGGCAGTGCTTCAAATGAACACAGAGCTGAAAGGTGAGAGTGTGACTACCTCACCGGTCACCTCAAACACAGCAAAAGCTCTTTGGTTACAGTACAAATAACTTTGTCCAAATCAGGGAGAGGGGTTTAGGATGGATCGTGTAGGTCAGGAGAAGTCAAGAGGCAAAACAGAAAAAGTGAAGCAGAGCACGACAGAAAGACAAAAGGATACCAACTCCGCAGTTGGTGACAGTTTGGTGAGCTGAGTGGCATTATCAGACAGGTGGGTAACTCTGCTATAAGAACATGAGCATGTTAAGCGAGTGCTGTGTGGCCAACAGGAGTGGACAGATATGTAGTTATAGGACAGCTGAGGGACAAAGGCCACAGGGAGCAAGGGGAAGCAGAACTCTAGAGCTCTGGGGATCAGAAGGCAGGAGGGGGGGGCAGCAGCCTGGGGCCCAGGGATGGCCTGCAAGGCCCTGGGGAGGCCTGAAAGGCAGACAGGCAGGCCACACGGACTGCAGCACTAACAGCAGGATTACTGGCATAGTGACACCGACACAGCCTCCCTAAAAGGATCACAGCGGCGTAATAAACTTTATTAAATAATAAAACTTATTATAACTGTTAACCCGATTTAGTTCATTCTTCGCGGCTTACACACACACACAAAAAAGAGGGGTGGATATAATAAGCCTTATACCGTACATAAGGCAAAGCCTACAAAAGCCATCGCCTTACCATTGACTTTAATTGGATTTGAAAAACGGGTTGCAAATTATAGCATTCTCTATTTGCAACTTAGTAAAATAAGTGTATAGAAAAGAAGGGGGGGAAACCTGTGGACTGAAAGTAAATTAATCTGCTTTCTGCCCATGCTTAATTAAACTTCCTTAATGCTTATAAAAGTTAATGAGTGAATTGATTAAACAATACAGCTAATACTTACCCCCAGCTCACAAGCAGTGGTGATCAGCTCTCCTGTGGAAGAGAATAGGGGAGGAAATTAATGTAAACCCAATAATTATTATTAAGAGACAAGTCTGCTCCCAAAGTTTTCCCAAATCAAATACTTGCACTGGGGTTTTGCATTAATTTGCCAGGATCAAAACCTGCAAATCTTCCCAGTGTGACATTTCCTAAGCGGCACGCTCATTCTCTTCATCTCTCGCTTCTCCCCTGATGCCTCCCTCCCCTTCTCCAGCACATACACACAGATATAAACACACACACACACACACAAACCATTAGACGTCCTCTCCAATGCTCTGTCACACAAAGACACACATATGCTGATCTGAGAATAATGCTTCCAGTCCCATCCTCCCCATGCATCAGGGTCCTTTCCCTTCCTTATTCTTTTGCTGTTCTACGTGCCTCTCTCCTGCTCCCACACTCCCAGTGTCTCAGTGTCTCGTTTAGTCCGTTGGGCACAAACAGAAAGGCAACGTTGGTGACAGTCACAGAATGAGGTAAGCTGTAAAAATAAGAGCCGGTTGCACAATTTTTTGACAAGCTCTGTGTGAGGCGCAGCACAAAGTGAATAGAAAACCCCTAAAAGCTGTTTCAGGAAGCTTTAATGTATCTGGGCACAAACCCATTTGTGCCAGAATATACCCAGAGCGTTTCAAATTACACTGATTTCTCACCCAATGTTTGCATCTCCCACTCATGAAAATTGAAATTTGGTTCAGATTAAATGACATTGATAAATGTTTGGGTTCAAGACAGCTCCCTCTACTGGTACTAGGCGAATAGGCTTCTCCCATCCAGTACAGCCAGTGACACTGTGGCCTGCTGCTGCATCACCACTGTCAAGATAATCAGTCTACTACTTCACATACACCAGAGCTATGTAGAATACCTAGTAGTTTAATACACTGCAAATAGTATAGAAAATAAACTACATTAGACACGTTAAAGTTATGTCATCTTGATTAATAGATCAAAATGAATAGATGTGTCACATTACACATCACACTGGTTCAGAGCAAATCAAGCAAGATTTGAAACAGCAACAGGATGGAGCTGTTTATTTTAGACCCAAGAAAACTGTGAAAAAGTGTGCTCCATATTAAAAATAAACAAATAAAAACTTAGATTTGAGGAGCAAGAATATGGGCCACGATGCCGTACAGAACACAGCGGCTGAATTTCAGGTGGCATTGGCTGCTTCGTGTGTTTTGCAACCTTGCCGATA
Source organism: Caranx ignobilis (assembly GCA_021432705.1). Lineage (NCBI taxonomy): Eukaryota > Metazoa > Chordata > Actinopteri > Carangiformes > Carangidae > Caranx > Caranx ignobilis. The sequence goes on from MU269985.1 coordinate 11,062,965, forward strand.
CAGTGAATTATGATGCCTAAATTTCTGCCACATGAGGAGCCCTAACTCTTATCAGCCTAATGGACCATGAAGTCAGAACTCCTCCACCTGCACAGCTTAAATGTTTTCACAGCTCCATTTCACCTGGCATGAGCCGCCAGCTACCTGCCATCATTTTACATCACACTTTCTCATCCTTCATCGGTTTCTCAATTTCACTCATTTTCCCTCAGTAGTGGCACACTTTTACACCATTCAACACGGAAACTCAAACTAATACTGAGCCAAAACATCCATCTCAGTGCCACAGAGATGGAGTTCTGCAGCCCCAATACTAAAAATGGAAAATATTGACTCAACGGGGTAGCAGCACGGGTGCCAAGAGTCTTTGTGATAGTGGAGCATGGGCACCCACACCAGTCTTCCCATAATCCCCATCATTTCCACACTCCACATTCCTAGACAACAGCGTACCCGCGGGGCTGCGCTCATGCCTCTCCAGGGCACATCACACCTAAAGAGATTAGGACACAGAGACGGAGACCTGGAGAATTCAGAAGGGTGTTCAGCTGGCACTATCAGAGCGGGCATCCTGCACCGTCCCTAAACACTGTGGAGAAGGGGCTGGCCATTTTTTCAAAGGCCCCGTTCACTAGACAGCAGCACAACCAGCAGGGCTACTCAGCGCTCCAATTGCCTGCTCTCTCTCCTCGTCTCTGCTCGCCCATATCTGGCCGAGCCTTTCACATGCTTTCATTCTGCAAAATGTGCATTCCTCTCCGCAGCAGCTTGTATGCCACAGCAGTGCAAACCTAACAAGCAGAGCCTTCATGCCCCAAGTCCACATTTACAAGTTTGTAACCTTGCTATCACTTCTAAACACTGTTTGTAATTGTGCAAGGCATTCCTTCAATAAACTGCATTACAAGAATGTTGGATTGGCCTACCACACAGGAAGGTGCTGAGTGAAACACATCTGGGCCCGCTCGTAAGCCTCGTTACAGGAGGAGTGTGGATTAAATTTATGCATACACACATCATTTTGAATTCAAACAAACAAGCTGAATTATTTTGTGTGTCAAGGGTTGTCAACAATGCTTTGTCATTAGAAATGGCATCTTTGTTACTCACCATAGTCGTTAAGTCAGTGAAAGAATCAATGCTCTATTTTTCTCTTTGGGACTTGGGTGAAGGATTCTGGCAAATGTGTAAGGTTAAAATTTCTACAAGGTAAACTTTCTAATTACTTTATGTGTGACAAAAGTTTTGTGATAATCATCATAGCATAATCTCTATGTTAATATATTTTAAATTATGTTAAATTTATGTTAATCCAGGAGGTAAAATCTTTGTTTTTTGATTATCAGCATTCCTCTCACATACTTTCACGTGCCACAAGGAGTTTGGTGACAGAAATGAAATCTACTACCTCACAGGCAACAATAAAAGACAATTTGATGACAGTCACACTAATAATGATAATAAATGTGGAGAGAAAGATACATGATTCTATAAAAAAATAACCACAACATGTTCACAAACAGAAAACTGGCCACACTTTAGTGGTATTTGTCAGTGATTCTGATTGGATATCTATCTATTTTGTTAAGTCTGTTTTATTTCCAATGTACTGTCTGAAATTAATTTACTCTAAGGCCAAATGCTGAGTCAATTATATTATATTCTGCCTTTAACGATCAGCGCTGGTGCGTCAGATAGTGACACTCTAATCCAACTCTGCGACTACTTAGTTAAATCAAAATTCATATATATGAACCTCACCAAGCGAGGCTGGTGTAGATGTAGATGTCCAGAGTCTATATGTATGTGGATTTCAGTATGCTGTATTTTTGAAGTCACCCTGTGTGTCATGTTAGCAGAAGTTTGGGTTTTTCCATCCTCTGCACCCGCACCAGCAGCACCACGGACAGCGCCAGTGAAGCTGCAGCAGCTACAATGCGCCACACTATTGGCTGCCCGGCTACACAACAAAGCCACATGACCAGAGAAGCGTTTAGCTAGCGGAGCTAGCACCCACCTGAGTCTCCACCGGGGACAGTCCTCTGGACACAGGGCACATACAAAGCGGTGACACAAGCGACGGTAGCACCGGTCAGCATCCAGCTTGTCCTTTTCTCCGCGGACATTTTTAAATCTGGATAAACAAGGGCCGGTACTCATACAACAGCTAGCTAATGTCGACTAACTAGCAAGCTAACGTGACTAGCGTCCGTACATTTCGGGCTGTAGAGCGTCAACAGGACTTGATAGCAATCTGTTACCTGGAAGCCGATGTCAGACTACAGCTAAAACGAAGTAAATGTAACACGAAGTCAAGTCTTGAGTTAGCGGCTTCGTGTTTGCTGGCTCGAGAGTTAGCTAATTTGGCATGTTTCTCTTCCTGGGAAAGTAGCAACATCAGAGTTTCCTGACGGGCAAGTCTCGCGACATCACCAGACGCGCCATTCTTCAAAGCTAGATTTGAAGTGGTTGTGATTTATTTACTTGAGCTGTTGTAAATTTCTGAAAAATATAACAATATGCGCAAGTTGCGGCGGTGGAAGACGGCTGTTTTTATTCCTTCGACGTGTTTCCTGTGAAGACTAAGTCACTTCCTTGTTCAGTCAGTGTGTCTCAGGAATGAAGAGTTGACATTTCTCTGTTCGCATGCCAGACTGGAGGGAGGGTTGTAACTATTGTCTGCTGTTCAGGCAAGACGGCTGCTGCCACTGTGTAAAGTTGACTGATAATAAAGATACAAACCTGTTCATTTGTTCCATGGTTGTGCTTTTTTTTTTTTTGTCTTCACTTTTATACATGGGTTGTTTTTAAGCACGGGATAGAGCTTAAAATATATCATCATTTTGCATGACACAATCAAAAGCAGAGAAATGAGATATTTTGTCGTAGTAAGCTGCTATTTCTGAGGTCAACAGTGAACTTAATTTTGAATAGTTCATGTGTATACACCCATCCTTTCACCATTTGTCATTTCACACGCAAACTAGGAGGCATTAAAGTAGAGAAAAAAGTGGTCTGTAGACTTTGACCTTTGCTCCCGTGGCTCTCTCAAGTTAAAAAACCTGACACAATGGTATAGCCTCCACTTCCTTTACTACTGGCTTAAGCCTTCACCTGAAATGTGTGTTTCATTCTACTCATTGTTCTATTGTTGTAGATGCAGCTCAAACCTGTTTTCTCAGTGGGCTGTGCCGTCGAAGAATCAGGTGAGTGATGCTCAATGCATTACAAGGGGTTCAATACAGAAGGCCAGCTTAAGAGTGTTGACATTCCAGGTAAACCCAAACTCAAACATAGCTGCCCGCCTTATCCGATTTGGAGCCTTTAAAAAAAAAAAAAAAATGCCATAGTCACCACAGCCCTCTTAAACCTCCCGGGAGTTGAAGTATGATGGATGGATTTGTCTGAAATTCCTAATAGATGTTTTATTGTGACCAGCGTCTCCTAAAAAACAAAACAAAAAAAACAAATAGAAAGCAGTTTTCCTGTACTCTGCCTTTGCAAACACACTTTAAGGTCCCTCTGATAAATTACATTCAGATCCTGTGGTAAGAGTAATGCATTTAAACATAATCATCTTAGATCTTAGCTGCTGTTCATATACCGTAATTGTAGCAGAAAAGCACAAGATTATGACTGAAACAAGATACATGCACTCATAAATGTCTCACAAGTGTCCATATTTCACAGGTTGATAGGTGACTGTAATAAAGAAATTGCCCTATTGAACTGATAATAATCCCAGCCCACCATAAATGAGTCTGATCCCTCAGTAAATTGAGCCCTTGGTGAGGTGGAGTGGTGTCAGCACCTAGCCAACTCTCAGATGGCTCTCTAATCCTCGCTTCCCTCTCACCACCACCCTCACTGTCTAATCAGTCTTGAACACACACATAACGTTCACACCCCTCTGACACACACACACACACACACACGCACGTGCACGCACACACACCCACATACTCACCCTTCCTCACACTCGGGCTCAGCCATCTCTTCAGTGTGATGTCACTGCTAATCCACGCTTGGTTATCCGCTGGGCTGCAGTGCTGGCAGAGGGATGTGGGGAGGAGATGCAGTGAATTTCGGGGAGGTGGAGGGAGGAGGTTGGGAGAGAGGGAGGGAGGGGGTAATCAGGCACGTCATAAAGTCTACTCTCTAAAAAACTACCACTTCCATTTCCCCGCGCCACACTGAAAACCTAAGTCTTGCGCCCAGACAAACTGTATGCCATTCACACACACTCACAAATACTCAATGGAGTGTTAATATGAACACATATTCTCTGATAGGGAAAATAAAACACAGCTGAAAGCATATTGACAGAGGCCTGTGGCTCCTATTCGAGGCAGGGGGATCATTAGAGAGTCTGCTGGATTAAGCACATCCTCCAAGCCTCCCCCCTCTACCCCATGCATCCAGAAAATGCAAGGCCCTTTTATTGACAGCTTGTCCAAAAAGAGGAATTACCCACATGGTTGAGGCCCTCGTTCCATATGGCACCAGGCTATTAGCAAACATTAGTTGACTGTAACAGCAGTGGTATTAAATTCATTATCTTTTCAGATTATATGTGAGGTGTGTGATTTTGTGTATATGTGTTTGTGTGTGAATGGTGCCACAGAGCATGTACACACACTCGGTATGTGCCAGTGTGTGTGATTAGAGAGTTCTAATGTTCCAGCTCTGGGGATTTGTAGCGTGAGATAAGAAAGGGCATTAATGGTGAATTGTGACGGTCCAACAGAGCAAAACAGTTGTTTTAAATATGTGTACGGTTCCTTTGCTGAGTCTGTGTTACAGGCACAATCTACACATTGTCTCACATTTCTAAACTCACAAATACAAACAGGACAGCCACGCATGAGCAAGTGGCTTACGAGACCACAGAGTGAAATTCAATCTATTTGATTTTGTATTTTGCTCACTTACCACATATCTGTTTTAATCTTACCTTAAGCATCCTTGAAATGAGGTGTAATCCAGTTAAGCCCTTTTGAATCTGCTTCACAGCCATATTGCACCCGTTCATCGTCACATAAACATTCTCACCGCTAAACAGCTGCTTCGCTGACAGTGTCCACAAGCCAAAATGTGCATAGACACTAACACATCTGTGGGACTGTGAAGCAGGAACTGCAAAGAGCAACAGTGCTGCATTAATAAAGGTACAAGTCTGAGGAAGCATAATGATGATGGTAGTGAAATTTGGCTCTACTGGAGCTAATGACAGTGAGGTTTGGGATTCAATGGGGACCCACTGTGGTGCAGAAATGTCACCCGGCTCTCTTACTCATAAAAGCAAGGAGTGATATACAGGACAAAAACTGTGGAGTGAAAGCCGCAAGACACATGAAAAGTGTTTGCATTAATGATCCAAACCTTGGATCAAATGCTTGGCCATTAGAAGTCGACAAAACAAGCCAATTTTCTTGCATTTTCTTGAAAACGTACACGTAGAGAGGCCTTGAACCGATGAATAAGTCTTCAGAGAGATTAATTCTCCTCTGTGATCCCGTTCTCATTACAAGAAGCAGGGGACTCAAACACACGTAATAACAAGGCTGACTGCTGTTCCTTTGTAACATGTGGCTACCTAAATGATCCTAAATAAGATAGATGACAAGGATAAAGCAAATCATAATCGGCATTTTGCACAATGGAACATAATAGTCTGTAGAGAACAAGGGACAACATACAGAGCTCCTGCTTCCATCGCCTGCAGCAGCACACCTAGTCGAGAGCAATTAAAATGAGAGGATTCAATTTTGTCAAACACCAGGAACCTAAGATAAATCTAGTATCTCATCTTCCAGCAGAGGACACTCCCCTCGCACTGGTGCTATCATGTTTGTTATGGTATTTTTAAGAAACAGCTGGCTACTGACGGAGTTGGTGAAACACAAAACAGCCTGCCCCCCTCCCCACCCCAAAAAAATGACGCTAATCCCAATCATTTCAGTGCGAGACCCAGGGGTGAGGGAGAGGGAGAGTCGGGTGAGGCTGTGAATAAAAGACGTCTCAGACTGGAAATTTAGACAGAGCAGGAGGGGGGTGAGAGAAGAGCAAGACAGCACGTCGCTGCATGGTTTCCATGTGGGAGCAATCCACTTACTTGAACTGATAAAGATTTAATTAACACAAGACTGCAATTACTCCATAATTAAAGTAATTTGTCCCCTTGTTTGGATGAGTAGGCAAGACGCCACATGTGCCTGTGTAAGAGCAGATGAGAGAACGAGGGCATGAGGGGCTCAAAGAGGTAGACTCTGTCCCACTTTAATGTTTGAATTTAATGCTTGATTTTCCAAACCTATTTTCCTCTCATATGTTCTAATAAAATATTTGTATCAGCTTCTCTTTAGCCTGTGTTTATTTGCCTTTTATTTGACAACTCATTTGTTATTCATTGAGAAAGTAATAAGCTGAGTAGGCTGAGTACAAAGTATCATCAAGAGCCACATGAAATAGTAAATAGGCCTGATATAATCATAATCCTCTTCAAACTGCACTGCATACAGCTTTGAATTGTGTAATGTTACTGCCACAAACCTTGCTCGAAGCCAAAGGAGCAAAACAGAAGGAGAAAAAGAGGGTGACGCCTTTGTTTGACGAGATCAAAAGCGTGTGTTAGGCCTGTGTGAGGTGTTTGACCTTGGACCCGGATAAAGAAATACAGACCCAACCTGAGGCAAAACACCGGAGCAGCAAGTGATGAAAACAGACACCCTGATAAATAATAACTAACCACTCAGGACAGAAATAGCGAGAAATTAATAGCAGCGTCTGACATGTGCCAACCTGACAGGACTGTCCAACATGTCAGGAGACAAATAACACATTTAAAAAGACGGACTGCTATCTTTACTATATTAGAAACCAGGGAGACAAATGTGTCTTGTTTCTCCTTCTGTGCCGTTGCTTAATTTAGGTGAGCAGAAGAGCACTATCTGCCATTTACAGATGATGATCTGTGTATAATTTATCCCAGTGGCACGCTGGGTAATTGAGTTAAATATCACAGCCTTCAACTTGCCAGCTTAGGTGTCCTGCTGATGGGTTGGCACACAGCCTGCAGACACCTGTGGCATTTTTACATGTTCAGCAGACAGGACACATAAAACTTAGGGTGAGTGCAGCTGGTTAACAGTCAGTTATTGCACAGTATATTCCAATATAATGCGTCTTGTCGTCAAGTCTAACCAAGGACACGACCTGATCACTGTTCAAAGTATATTGAAACTGCAGCTCTCAAACACAGCTCTGGCAGGGTTTTCTCCTTAACAGCGCTGTCATCTCCAGCTGTAACACAGTAAAGACTGACAGCAACATTATTTTGAATTCTCAGATGATATTATTGCATCACTGTGACTCTGCCCTTAACCTTTTTATGCTGTTCATCTTCTCAAAGACACCATTACTCCTTCAAGAGGAACTTCAGCAATTTTACACAGGTCATTTCACACTTCATAGGGATTATTGCTCAGCTAGTGATAACAGTGCTACTGAGTTGCATTATGGGAATTGTAGGATTCTCTATATCAGGAACGTGTTGGAGGTATTTTGATTGTGATTGTGAATCCTTCAACTTTATAGAAGTGCAGCACTAAATTGTACATCCAGCAAATTGTTGGGCCTAATGACACAGCGACACATCTAGTGTGTCATTTTCCTTCTTCAGTGAAGAAGATGTTGAGCTTTTAAAGGATGGACACTGGGCTGTGTTCTGCACTCCTTTGATCATGTGGGATGGGTCTGGGAGTGAGCAGCCACACTGAGGCTGTCAGGAACAACATCCCTCTTTCCCCTTCTGTTTTGTGCAGCTTTAGTTTTATGCCAGTCTCATCTAAATAACCTGTTATTTACCCAAACATAAACTTTTCAGTACAAATATGAACGCAGCTGCAATGTGATCCTGTAAAATTAAGTTCTGTGGCTGTGAGAAGGAGGGGGGGGGGTCTGTTAGAAGTTAATTAGGATCAAAAAGGTGATAATGGAGGACTATGGTTCATGTCAGTCTATTACAAAGCTCAGCATCAGCCCAGCACATGAACGTTAGTTTCTCCTCCAGGAAGCTGGTTCAAGAAAAAAAAAAAAAAAAAAATTGTATCATTGCACTTTATTTGCATAACCCTGCCCTGCTTAAGGCAGGGGAGCCACCGAGCGATCTCGAAATTAGCATGCTGTCACCTTCAGTGTCTTTTCTGTCATTCAGAAAAACAGGCAAGTGTGCAGACATATGAACCCATCTCACATCTACTGCAGAAATGTTAATTAGGAAGCATGGCATCCCACAGCTCCACTCCTCTCCAAACGCCTAACTGACATGTTATGTATTTAAATCCCTTTCATGTGCCCTTATTATAGCGGAGATGAAGTCACATGCAAGTGATGGAAATTGTCATCATCATCATCATCGTATAATATTTTTTGCATCCACATAAGAAAAAAAATAAAAGCTAAAAATTGCTAACAACTGTGCATATTTGTCTGGCATGTCTTATGTGCGATGCCTGGATTTAAATACATCTGCAAATAAATCTAAGCACAGTTTAATTAATTAAAAAAGAAGGCAAAACAAAGACATATGGAATGTAGGAGATAAATGTCTAACTTTAAATATATAGCCTATACATACAGTACATCTCCTGTGGTAGCCTAATTGCGCATACAGAGGATTTTCAGGCGCATACTGTACACAGGCATGCCAATTTAGTTAATTCAATTTATCTCGTTTCAGATGTATTTGGGATGTATTTATACTTTAGTCTTTTGCATTTATAAAAAGAAAAAAAAAACATGAAAAACTTCCATTTCTGGTCTCTGTGTTTTTGGCTCTTGATAGCCGCAGGCTCAGTGGATTGGTGCTCTCAGTGCCAACATCTCTATTGTTGAGGAAATAGTGCCCTCCTGTGGCTTCAGGGGGAAACTACACCCTGCTCACAACACCAAGGGAACATTAACTCACGCTATCATTTCTTATGGTAAATATTAAGATGAGAATGATAAGATAGAACATGAAATGTGAATAAAACAGACTTCAAGAAAATTCTCGCCCTTATCTGAAAGTTAAAATAATATGCAGTGTTTGATGGAGCTATCAACAGTCAGGGCCATTTTGGCGACCAAGATAGAAGAGCAATGCTCATACAGAGGAAATGATGAAACACATATGTAACTGTGATTAAACATTACAGCTGCTGTGTTGTGTGAACGCAGCCGAGACATCTGGAGTTCAAAGGCAGTGGATGGAAAAAAAGAAGAAGAAGCCAATTCTCATCAACTCTACACACCTTTTTAAACATCAGTGGATCATTTCAAAAATGCCTCAGCGTCCCAGAACATTACCGACAAGTGTAAAATTTTACCAGACTGCCAGGCCTAAAATCAGACAGACAACCAACCCGCTCTAGCATATTTTTAAAAAATATTTTTATTCTTTGCAAAAGAGGCATTGGGAGCATCAGTGTGTTCTATGGCTTGTGTACAGAGTTCCTGTAGGAGACAAAATCATAGAACAAGCCCTTGGGTGAACTGAGGGCCCCACCCATGTTTACCAAGGAGGAATGTTTGAGGCAGCTACTCTGCAGCTGTTACAGAACACGGTGTTAAGCAACGGGCACAGTGTTTGAGCTCAAAGTGTTAGAAAGGAATGCTACTGTACAGTATGTGGCTTGGTGCTTGACCCTGCATGGCAGTTACATAAAAATCTGAGGAAATCGAGCCATCCGGAAATGCTCTGTGGTATGAGCAAAGCGTAATGCTGCTGATTCTTTTGAAGAATGCTGAGTATGTTTCTCTTAGGAAAAGAACCAAAAAAAAAAAAGAAATACTCCAGCAGTCCACTGCTGCTGCTGAGATTTCTATCTGTGTTGTAAAAGTCTCAGAGCCCTTAACCATGGTGGATTCTGCCCCTCAGCAATGCCTCCGAATTTTATTCATCATAGTTGGAGGAACATTTGAATGCTATAATAGAAGCATGACTGTCAATGTCCCCCAGTTTTAATGCTCACTACTGTATTTGATAAAGTCTTGGCAGAATTAATGCGTTTGACTACTTGATGTAGTCCATGGGCACAGTCTGGCGAGCTAACATCACAGAAGAATGCACAGATTCGTCCCAGATTCTTTAGTTTCAATTCATCCGCTATTTTGTTGTGGACAACTTGACTCATCCAAACACAATAGTACTTACCAAATTTGGCATTGGTTATGATAATATCATTATTCCCATGGAGCTAGTGCGTGCAACTGAACAGCCTTGACTGTAATCCAGAGCTGTCAACACTCCACCGTAGCAGCAGTTTGGGTTTACATCTTGCATGTGGAGAGAAAACAGTTCCTCCTTATATTTGGTATAATCTCTGGATGCTGCTGAGACTGTGCCCAGGTTTGAGAGCGTATAAATCATTGGATCAAACCCAGCGTGGGATAAAGCTAACAACAGTGCAGACTGAATACAGTACATGTGTGGGGTAGGGACATAGCAAGCTAGCAGGCTAGCACACAGGTGCGGTTATGGCATGTGTTTGAACAGTTCCAATGTTAGTCTTTCACTGCAAATAGTCCTGACCTGTACCTTTAACACCAGCGAGAGAGAGAGAGTTGTAGAATTGGAGCACCACCAGTGAGGAGAGTCAATGTGTTTCAGTACATTCATCGTCACACCCTGCAAGCTTGGTTGAATTCCTGTGTTCTCTCTGGTAGCGTTTTGGGTGGTGGGTGAGAACATGGAAAAGGGGGATTGGGGTAGGGCGATGTCGAACAAAAGCCCAAGGGCACCCACACAGTCCAACCCGCACACACAATCACACATGCACGCACACACTCACGAACATTCTCACGCACACGTTATTTATGCAGGAGAAAAATATATTAACATTTGCATTAGAAAACAGTACAAGGGCCTCAGTGTAGTAAAATACCTCCTCTGTCAGATAAAAACATGGAGAAGGATCCATGTGGGTCGTCATTTTCTCATGTCTTCCGTATGCAAAACTAACTCTCTCTTTGCCTTCAACAAAATAGCTTCTCTCATTTATTAAAAATATTCCCACAGTTGAATGAAAAATACCCCCCCACCCCCTCTAAACTTTGTTCAGCAAATGGAAGCCACCTCTGGAGAGCTACATGATCTAGATGGCATCAGGGGTTAAGGCCAACAACAGGCCAATGGGGAGTACTTAACTAGTTAGCCATTAGATCACAAGGTTCTCCTGGTTTCTCCCAGCCAACAGTCCAGCTGTCTGGCTCTGTAAAAACTTTGTCTCAGACCTGCCAGGAACTAGCCCATAACCCCCCCCCCCCAACAGACCCAAGTACACCTGCTCACTATTATCTGGTTCAGTCTGGTTCATGAGTAAAAACGGTTCATTCCTTCTACAACCTTAATCCCACGGCCCTCTGATGGAAAACCAGCAGGCATTGTAGTTTAAACAGCTCAATGCTGGAGCCTTGTTTAAAGCGGTTGGTTGGCAGGACAGCTGAAACAGTATTTCAGTCTGGCAGAGCCAGGGATCTGTGGTCCAGTGTGCTCCACATCTCTGTATCCCACAGTGGCCATCCAAACAGCCACAAGAGGCCCTGAACAATCTGTAATGGCTCTCTGTTGTGCAGAATCCACAGCATATGACCAGAAGTTGAGAAGACTTACTCCTTTCCACAGCTGGCTTACATGAACAAAAGAAAGCACAAAATAATCTGAACAGTTTCACAGCATGTTGGCATTCCTGTCTAATCTTCTCTGCCAGAGCAGGACCCTTCAGCTCAGTCCACCGGGCCCTGGAAGATTAGCTTGGAACAGCCCTGAGTGAGGCTGAGCTGGGTGGCACAGAAGGGGCAGGCGGCGTGGAAGGCGTGGGTGCCATGGGGCAGAGGGATCTCTGCCCAGTACTTGACTGACTTCTCTGAGCACACGTGTCCACATGGCACGAAGGCATGAGTGGGCGCACCTGTGTCCACGTAGAAAGCCGGCTCACAGCCCAGCCACAGTGGTACGTAGGGCCCCACCACACGGCACATGGGACACTCTCGCTGAGTGTTGGGCTCCTGCTCTGAACGGTGACCCCAGTTGTGGTAGCCATGCACATGGCCACACGCCAGATAAACCCAAGGCTGCTTATCCTCCAGGGAGGAGAGGGCGCGGCTGCGTTGCATGCTTGGGAAGGCGAGGGTGTTGAGACCTACAGGACACTGGGGTCGTGCTGCGTTGATCTCCTGCCTGAGAGCCTCCAGGTGCTTTTGGGTGGGGGTGTGAAAGAGGCCTTCTGCTGTACGCCACAGCAAAGTGGCTCCACAAAGATCCACCAACGAACCATCCTGCAGTATATTGCTCTCATTCTCCACCTGTGGAGGATGGTGTAGATTTAGTTTAACTTAGCAACAAAACAAAGAATCTTTATGGCACTCATGTGACCATTATCATCGCAGCAGTATGCGTGACTTCAGAAACATGTGCTTCAGTTATGACACAGTAATATTTATGCTGTATATGTTGTCTCTATGTTTGGAGTTACTGACCAGTTTGCCTGGGGTCTGTGCTGAGCGGGTCTCTCTTAGTGTATAAACATCACCACAAACAGAGATCTCTCTCCACACGCCGGGCTTGGACTCTTCTGTGAATCCACCCTTGGGGTGCATCACCAGCACGCCATTGGTTGTTAGGCCGTCCATGTGACCATCAGGGTTTTTCCATTTTGCAGCTTTTTCCTGTAGGCAACACAGAACGCAGACGATGATGCGAACTGATGTGTTGTGTGGCATTCAACTTTTTTGCATAACATTACCAAAAGCAGAAATAGCATTTGTTTCTCTGTTCAGTGCAGATAAAGACATTGTATGTATTGTGCACTAACTAGTAATTACCCCAAGGAAGATGTTTTTGGAGGAGTCAAACCCAGCTGCGTAGATGCGAGCAGTGAAGGGAGGGTTGCGCTCACACACAACTCGGCAGGCAAACCGGGAGATGGTGCTCTGTGTGATGGGAGTCTCCTCTCCCTCCTGGCCTCCTGCTATTGTGTCAGTCACCACAAAGTCTATGGGACTCTCTGTGGAACGCCCAATCTACAAAACACAGCAATTAATCAGTATCACGCTATACTGTTATATGGTTTCTTGTCATCTCCTGTCAGCGCTCTGGCATGCACGTGGACACTGGCAGTCGGTTCTTTTTTAATTCCCTGCAGACATTTGAACTCTGAACTGTTCTGCTTCCTGGCAGTTCAGTCTTCTGCCAGTGTGTGGCGGTTTGACATTTGAATGATACCACAAAAGATCTTGTTACAGTGTCTGTGTGCGTGTGTGTGTGTTAAAAAATGCTGAGACACAATCCACTTTGGTACACAGAGTTCAGTACAGCAGCATGTTGTTGTTATATCAGTACATCTCTGAAGAGGATCCAAGTTTCTATTCTTTTATTTGTGTTTGAAAGGAATATTCCAGGCTTATTTTATTCAGACCACAGAGTTCAGCAGTAAAAAATACTCCAGCATTCCTCAAGCTGAAAAAACAGCGGTAAAAATAAGCATTTCCCCCCTTTCATTTCCTCATTTTTAAAATCCCAAATTAACCTAAAGTCCTATTTTTGAAATGTTATCCTTCTCTACCCTTCTTTGTTTTCATTTATTCAGTGTTGTTTAAAGACATAGACACGGTACAGTCCTGATAATGTGCCATGTGTCTGCTGTGCTAACTTCCCTGTGTCATCATCTTCTTGTTGTACATTCAGATTAATGCTACAGACAGAACAGTTGACAGTGCACTCAACACTACACAGGCTATCTCTGGTGGAGGACGAGGTTCACAGGGAGAAAAGATGACAAAATGTGTATATCTTTGGACCACTTAGTACAGTAACTCAAATGTAGAGAATCAAATAGGATGTTCAAAAAAAAAAACAAAAAAAAAACAGCAAAACGTGTGCAATCCTCTTTGCATGCATCAGTGTCATTAAACTGGCTTTTACCTGAAACATGTCTGTGTCTTTATCATGGCTGTACTCCACCACCACCGTCTGGTTCCTGGACAGTGTGTAGGAGATGCTGTGTTGGCCTTTACAGTTTACAGCCTGAAATACAACAAATGAACAAATCATTACATACATATACTATATTACATTTAACGCTACCAAATTAAAACACATCATATATTTATGAGCTAGATGACTTGCGTATGAGCACACCACCAACAAAAGAGTGTTTAGTTGTTCAGCGTCATGGTGAAGTCAGGAGAAACCCTTTGATGTCTTGGTTTGTGGCTTTAACACAGGATGCGAGGAAGGTAGTGTTACACAAGCAGGAACTACACTACCAAATGCCTTCTACAATTGTTGAATCATTGCTGAGCCTAGTATTAGTTTGCACAGTGCTCAACTGATGAGTCAGCTCCAACAGTCAACGACAACTATATCGTTTTTAGAAGAAAATGTATATTTGTCCTCATTTTAATCCTGTTACTTACAACTAAAAATTTGCAGGGTTTTAGTTATGATGGATTTTGTTTCCGTGGTTTTTACAGCATGAGCTAAAGCCAGGACTCTCGTGACTTATTCCCCAATTTCTTCATCAAATTACCAGAAAGATCTGTGGCAGGAATTTCTGGCAGAGGAACAGAGAAGAGCGCCGAAAGTCACACTCTCATGACAGTGACCATAAACTGCCCACTGGCCCAGACACTGTAGTGAGGGAGGGTGAGTTAAAGCCACACAGGCCCAGCTCCCATCAACACTTTACCACATGCCACTATCATCCAACTCTAATCAGCAAACTCCATTTTCCAAACACCCCCCCACCCACTGCTCTCTCTCTCTTTGTCACGTGCAGGAGGGAAACAGGGAGAGAGAAAGTGGGTCATCAGCACTGCCACACTCTGCTGTAACATCAGAGACAGATGGGGACAAATGTCATCATCACATGCAGTCTTGTCTCGACTGCACTGCTAAAAACAAATGGTGCTCCACCTGTTCAAGGCCTATAAAAGACGTTTATACTGACTCCAAGCAGAGGGGTGTATTTTTATAAGCACAACAACCCCCCTCCACCCCAAAAAAGTCACACATCCTCCCGGAGTTGAAGGCGTAAAAATAAAAAACACAACCATGGGCCAACCAGCTCCCAACAGAAAGAAAGCCAATGTAAGCAATCACATGCACAAATGGAGTAATTGAGATCAAGTGGGGAGATGAGAAAGCAGGGGAAGGATTTGAATAGGAGGCTGGCAGTGGCAGCATGGGAGCTCCTCATTATCTGTCATGAACACCAGAGTGTGCACAGACACGTGAGCTTTCCCTCTCAGCTTCTCAGCAACAGAGTACTCTCAGTTTGATCGTATGAGGCTGAAACACTAAGGGAGCAGGAGTAGGCTGGGGAGAGTAGGCTGCTACAGAATGAAAAATAATAGAAAAGGAAGACTCTCCACACCATCCTGCTCGTCTCATGAGGAACTGCTATTTTTGACCATGTGCACAGCTGGAAGAAGAGGGCCGGGCTACTGCGACAACTTCCTCCACAGTTCACCCTCCCAACCCCAGGCCTCGGTGGCAGGGTGGCAGGGAGGAAGAGTGGTAAAAAGGGGAAGAAGGCCACAGAGTTTCCCATATCGAAACAGTCAGAGACTTTTAAAATGGCACACTGAAGCAGGGACACTGAGCTTAAACTTGAATGGAAAGATGCACAGTCTCTGTGATGTAAAGGCCCCAGTCGCAGAAAAAAAATGTCTTAGCAAATATCAGGAGTCAAGTTCCAAAAGGTGTGAGTAACCTGAACCACAGCGCCTTTGGCCAGCAAGCTAAACTCTCTATAAATGTCTGAAATACTGGCCTCCAAGAGGTGCAGAGGTAAGCAGGTCCTCCAGCTTGTTTAGCACTTTTGCTTGGGAACCAAAGGCAGGAATGCAGGGAGGCAGACATGTTATACTAGATGGGGCAGTTTCTGGCAGGCACTCTGGTGCAAAGAAAAAGCTACGGGGCTTGGCGGGGTACTGCAGTTATTGTACTGGAAATATCAACATTAGGGTCTGCCAACAATAATGTAAAGGGGTTTCTGCATGTTCCATAAGCTACTGAATCTCAAAAAAACATGGTGCTGCTCTGAAAGTCAGTTTTGGTTTTCAAGATCTAAAATCTGCTCAGTTCAATAACAGTATGGATTTGCAATGGCCTAAGTCCGTTTACAAAAATGATTCATTCTGTTTCAGTTATTATTTTGCATGTTCGTTTACATTTTTACACCAAAAGACAAGAAAAACTAGTCAGGTCCCACTGAGGGGGCTCTTTATTAAATCAATCATTGATCTTTCGATCTGTTCTGTACCTTGCTGGCCTGGGGTGTGTTGAGGATGTGCACAGTGCTCGGCTTAACACCATTGGCTTTGGTCCTCCTGTATAGCGCAAATCTGCTTTTCCGTCTCCCCCGATCTCCATTGGGCAGAGAGCCATTGTACCTGTCACAGAGGGGGGGTGGGGTGGAGGCAAAGAACAGCAAATTAACTTTTTTTCATGAAAATGCAGTTTTTTGTGGCTGCAAAAAAGATGTGTCTAATGAGATTTACAGGGAAAATTCTTGTAATCATATAACAAGTAAACATGGAGAATTAAAAACATTCATGCGTTTTGAAAAGGAGCTTTGCCACGCATTACATCACTGGCAATCTAATGCACCCTATTAGCAGTCTGAGCGTTACCTTGGATAATGTTTCTTATTACATAATGCACTCTGGTGCTTGTGATTTCAGTGAGCTAGCTCTGTGTACACGGCAGCTGTTCTTTTGGTCTGTGTCCCAGGCAGGAACAGGTTTTAAGATACACATCAGGTCTGCTATCACTTTGGGCATGCATGCAGTCTGGGTGGAGAACTGGCCCACATGACTCAAACACAGTCTCTCAAAGCTAAATTTTATTGACTGATACAGACAGCCCTAAGATCTGTATTTCAAAGCCTCAGCTCCACTAGAGAAGCATCTAAGAGCCTTCTCTGCTTTCACTTCTCAGTGCTAGATCCTATCTCTGCCCTTCAGTCTGCTGTGAGGTATCTAGCCCAGGCTGCTCCTTGTGAATGAGGAAGCCCCTTCCGGTAGGACTGGTCCTCTCCCCATCCACCAGCTGGTTCCTACAGCTGGGACACCCCATGCTCTACTCCTATCCAACACACGGACCTTCTGTCACTCCCATGTAACCACAGTATGCTGAACAGACACTACAAAATGGAAATATCTTTATTTAAAGTCTTCAGTTTGCATGGCAGTGCATTTCATGGGGGAGTGAACTCTACCCATCACTACATAATCTGACATTTCTACTCTGTGTTGCAACATAAATGCAACAATGGCAACAAGAAGCCTCCTTCTGCTCCTCCCAAACCCGACCTCCCTCCCAAGCTAGTCCACCTGTCCCATGTCTCCACACGGCTGACCAGGCATGGAAACACATGGACCCAGTCAGCACAGTGCACAAAGCTGGCCTGTAGGACAAGCCACCCACAGTGACCTAGAGAGGCAATGAATGATACTGTGGACACTACTACAACTAATTCATTGTAGTGGACAGATGACTGTTTTATTGTCTTAAAATGTTTAAGTTAGTCCCTATTGTCTTCAGGTTTTACTTCCAATTATGATTATTGTATAATGGGACTTTTCTTTTACATGTTGCTGTGCTCTGTAGTCAAAAAGTTAAAAAAACCCGACAGCATTTCAAAATTATAGACAAACAAAATCTTAAATTTGCTACTATGGTGCTCATTAACCACAACCTATACACATAATGTTCACCTTGTGCCTAAATAAGATCCATGTGGGTTAGAAATATTGATGATCTCTTTACACTTTAACAGTTAATTTCACTGTGTGCTACTAACTCTATATTCCAAATTTATTAGGCCTGTCCTAGAAACTCCTAATCTAAATAAAGAGCAGCTACAGTAGGCCTACTTACTGTTCACATTTCTATTTAGTCGAGTGGATACCTGTGCCTGAATGTCTCTCATACAGCACACAATCAGATGATATGCAGCTTAGCATTTTCGCCATGCTGAATTCTAACTGCTGAATATAACCATGTCTCTCTGAGCAACAGCACACATGCCTTCTATTATTCATCATTACATTGAGGAACAATATTCTGTCATCCAGGAAGCGCCACCGTCACATTAGCTAGGACAGGCTCTTTAAAGCTGCGCTCCAAATAATTGTGATTGCTTTCCCTTTTGACCTGTGCCAGACAGACAGCGGATTTACCTTCCAATACTTTGGAGCAGGGATTAGAAGACTCTGGCGTATCACCTATCCTCCAGGGTAGCGCTAAGGAGCCAACAGCACCTCCTACCTCTTATGCTAACATGAAAGGGTAGTGTTCGCAGAATGAGGAGGAGATATGCTGAGTTGTTATAACACTCATTAGCATGACACAGAGGCAGGGTGGCCTGAACGGGTCACAAAAGATGCCACATGGTTCAGATGATGCTGCAAATAAAATTGAAGGCTTATTGTGTTTCATATGGGTCAGTCTAAACTTAACAAATTCATCTCGCTCCATGGGAGACAGCCAGGTGGGAGAGTGAGTAAGGAGAGTGTCAGTCAACTGACTCAGATTCAATCTGCTGTGGCCTCAAGTATCCATCCGACTGATATGACCTTGCACAAAACACTGACACCATGTAAGCTCCACCTACACTGACTGACTTTGAGCTGAGGGAGGCCGAAGAATCACACTTCTCCTCGGATGAATAAAGAAGGCAACACAACAGTGTCAGTTTGTACCAATGATGTCCAAGTTGATTTGTCCACTTCCTTTACCGAACGCTTCTTGAGAGAGAAATGCACAAAGTTCAATCAATAGCCCCAGTCTCTCAGCCACAATGGACAGAGGAAGCTGAGGAGAGGCAAAGGCTGGGTCCTGATCAATCCATCCTTTCATTTCCAGGATACCCACACAACCGCTCCCCCCCTTTCGCTGACCAGCACCAAGCCAATCCGCCCCGGCAGAGATGGGGGGCAGCCATGCAAGTAATAAGAGCCACCTCGGTCGTGGCAACAAACCACTGAGGGAACTGCTGCTCAAACAAGCTTTGTTCCATGCTGTCAGCTATCTTGTCTACCATCAGTTTTATCAATGGGATGTGATGACATGGCAGTGATTATACACCCATCACATCTGATTCAAATATGTGTCTTTATGTCAAGAGAGAGAACAAAAGCACCAGCTTCAAACGTGCCACATGTTCAGCCTGAGGTAATAAGCAGTCAGCACTTTTTGGCCCCTTATAATAAGCAGGATGACTGTGACTGTATGGGTGGAGGGCGAGGGACAAAACCACACTCAGCCACCCTCTGTATGTCATCTTCACCAGCATCTCTGTTCAAGCGCTGTAAGAACTATGTGTGATACCTGCAGTACAGGAACATAAAAATGCTCTTTTTAAGTTTTAATAACTTTCAGATGAGTTTCAGTCCTGGTCAAACTCCAATCACTGATGTCACAGTAGGTGTTTTTAATCATCTGTTGCAGCTGCTGCCCTTGACAGTTTATCAGTATAAACATGGTTGTTTACAATGATAACTGGCTGCAGTTTTTCCTGTACAAATCCAGGAAAAACACAGTAGTAGCTGTGGAATATTTTTCATAAACAAAGAAAAAGCCACACCAGCATTTACTTAATGGCAGGACGAGGCACGTATACTAATACCACTAGCTTTCTTTTGTTTTTTTACTTCAGCAGATTAAGGCTGAGTACTGAAATTTTGTGATAACAGTGCCAGTATTACGGTTTCAATAACAACGCCAAACCTACTGAAACCTTATTGAGAAGAAACAAAGGCCTTTTTTAACTTCACAAAAGAGGCCAAAAGAGTACTCACATGTTGAATAAAGTCTAAATATAATGTGACTACTTTGCCAAGTTAAAAGTTAATGTGGATCTTTTATCATCTTTAAGCACTTCAAAACAAATACTCGATTTACCCATCAACAGAGGATTAATGGGTACTCAAAGGCGACATGATTAATAGTTCTTTCTGATAAAAAACAATGGTCACTGCCTAAAGTGTCTCAGTTGTTACTGAGTTACAGTTGTTTCTCTGTTTCACTGCAAACTGATTCTCTTTGGTTTTTTGACTCTCGGTTGCACAGAAACAAGCTCAAACTCAAAACATCAGTTTGGCCTACAGTAAACTGTGGCACATTTTTCAGACATTTACTGGGAAAGTTCAGTTAGATGGTGACTTTCAGACTAATTAATAATAAAAAATAATCATTAGTGGCAGTGCTTGATCACTGTTTTCAATACTTCAGTGGATTCATTATGTTTGGTACCAAAATGTATTGAGGTTTGATACGTGGCCCCTTAAAAGATTATTGGCAGAGCTTTCAGCGCCAGGATTTGAATGATGTTTTAATATAAGATTTGTGACAGAAAAAATGCGGCCAGGTTATTGATATAAACATAAAGAGAGATTAAACACACAACTAAATTATCCACTAGTGCAATGATTTCCTAACAAAGAAGTTACCTGCACACACAAAGAGTTTGCAAACAGACCACCGTAAGGCAATATGACAAGATTTGTCCATAGCTGCACTGTGACTTTATCGTGTAGAGTGGTGTGAGGTCATTGTGGGTAATATTGCAAATCAATGAGCAGCACTGTTCTCTGGAAATAGTTTGATATGATTTTGAATGTGAATGTGATTAAGTGCCTGAATTTTTGGAAATGTTTGGTTTCTTAAATCAGCCAACAACACATACGAACAGCCATGTTTCATACTCGTATGCCTTCTTGGACTGACACTGCAAAAACAGTTACGATCCCCTCATGTGCCCATGTGACCGGCAGACATGAGCTAATGAATGTAAAGAAATCAGTTCTTTTGTTGGGAGATCCAAGTTGTGTGATTTCCAAACTACCCTGGCTTCTTGGAAATAACACAAACCTTAGCCTGGTAGTAGCCTACATGTGTATGTGTTATGCAAACTTAGCGTTGTGTGGTCTGAGCTACAGATAGTTTTGAAAAAAGGAAGAAGCCTGGGGGCTGGGGGAGGGGACCATGACCACTTCCGAATTCCTTAAACCCCATGAATCCAACTTTAAGGTAGGAAGGAGCGCCCCGGTCAAGCTGCTGAATATCACATTCACCTCATCCGAGTTACTAAAGTTGGCCTGAACCTATCTATTTCATGGACATCGGTACGTGTCCAGGTGGCCAGAGCCAGATGTTTCACTAACACTAGTAGTAGTCGGTTATCAAACATCACGATTCGGCAAAACGAAAATGTACACATTTTTGATTGCGCACGTGTCTGATTTGTGGGGTAACGTGAGTGCGTGAATTTCTCAACTGGGCTTGACGTATTTTTCCTCATAGCTATTATCTCACTGTTTGTTTATACACTGAAAATATATTAAGCTTAAGTAAACATGGCATTACCGCTAATACTCACATTTCTTCACGAACTTACAGTCGCTTAGCTAAGTTAGCTCTACGAGAGCCCTCTTGAGAAACTTCCTCTAGATAAATATTCGCTTTCGTGTCCACTGAGAACGTGTCTATTAGGTGAAATTACCCCAAAAATAAACATAATAACGATTAAACTTACCCCAGCACCACCAGCTCCCCGTATTTCACTGGGTCTTTGGACGGGGCGCAGTGCTCCTCTTGGCTTGACGAAAACATGAGGCTTCTGGCTTCACTGTCTAACGTTAGCTATACAGTAATAACAGCGGCTCAAAAATAACCAGGAATTCCCTTCAAAAAACGCCACACGCTCTCATTTCATATCGTATATCCGGCGGCATACGTCTGTGTGCCCGAAAGAACCCAGTTTTTAGAAAAATAAACTGATCTCAAACTTCTTTACCGTGACATAGCAAAAATGTAACTTACTTGGCGGTTGAATCCGCTCTGAAGCAGATACAAAAACAGCGAGGAGCAGGGCCGGAACGTACCATTGTGTTGTTCTTTACTTTGAGTAGGGGGGGACTCTTCACTTGCCACGGATTTGAAGTTGTTTTCTGGGCAAACTGTGTTGTATATAGATATTTAAAGTTGTCGACTATATCTTTTCAAAACATGTCATGCTTAATTTAAACCAAAGAAAGAAAAGTTACTTAACTCAGGGTACAACTATCTTCTCGTGCCACCTCACATGGTTCGTGGGTCGCACCTTGTGTTATGTAAACAAAGAGTACAATCTGGGAATTCTTAAAGGGATCATACTTTTCCTGATATGTTTTCAAAGTTTCCAGTTTATCTGACAAAAATAAGATACGTACTTTTTCATCTTAAAATACTTCTTATTTACACAGTGCAGAGTACAATGTTGTTTCAGCAAACAGTTATACGCATCACATAATTTTACTGGGTATGACTACAGTGTCTAAAGTTACACAGTGAACCTGCAGAAGGTGGGGGGCAATAGTGGGAAACACATGGGGAAAATAATCATCCTGCTTCATTTCCGGACTGAGATAATTTGCAAAGCGCAAAGCTGGAGAAATCAGATTTGCTCATTTCGTTGCTGCCCCCCCTCCCCCTTAAGGGCTTTATTAGGGCTATAGTGCAGTTGGCAAATGCTGTGATTGATTATGCAACCCACCTAATCACATCCCTATTTACCTGCAAGCTTGGAAGTTTTATTTCATTGCTCACTTCAACAATTCCATGCCAGTGTCAAGGTTCATGCTTTCATCCCTTCTTTTAGGTGCAAGTCCATGCTTATTTTTTATGAGATCATATGAGAACATGCACATCAATATAATAATAATGATGATGCTTCTTAATTATCTGCTTACTTCATTATGTGTTATGAGGATGACTCACAGACCTTCTAATGTAACCAAATGTTCAAACCTTATGTGAGGATG
Organism: Caranx ignobilis; assembly: GCA_021432705.1. Lineage (NCBI taxonomy): Eukaryota > Metazoa > Chordata > Actinopteri > Carangiformes > Carangidae > Caranx > Caranx ignobilis. The sequence goes on from MU269985.1 coordinate 11,085,816, forward strand.
TCAAGAACTTCTCACCCACATGTCCAGTTGTTCTCACACCTTTCCGATGAATCTGCCACTTCTCCACTTTTGTCTGGCAGTCTCAACACTTTACTGCCCCTGTCTTGTTTTCACAAGAACCTACATGGCTGGAGGTGAGGTGCTCTCACTGCTCCCGGCCCCTTCAGTGGTCCTGTTGCCTCTGCAATTACGGACCTCTGTTTGAACTGGTGTTCAGTTTCAAAGTGCAATAACGCCCACCGCTGGACTGGCCATCGGGCATACCGGGCCAATACCCCCTCCCTTGGGCCTCGGCTGCCTATCAATCAATCAATCATACAGAGAGAGAGGAGATCAACCAAATGGAGAAGAGCAATAAACAGAAAAAATAAGAGACAAAAAGGGGCAAGCCCCTCAGGCTACAGAAGCGCATTGCATTCACTGGATAAAAAAAATTAGACACTTTATCTCGTAATTAGGAGAGCGGAGCTGCTTCTGCAGCAGCAGCATCCGGAGCAGCCACAGGTAACGATGGCAGAGGTGGCCGTCAGGTGGATGAGGGACGAGACAGGAGAGGAGAGACCGTGGCCGCAGCCAGTGCGAGTGGAGGAGAGTCTGAACTTCAGGTAAGAAGTGATGAACTTATTTTCGTTGTGCTTGCTAACTCTTAACACAGTCAGTAGTTACGAGTAGGACATGTAACAGTTTAGCTAGCTGTACATGCTAGCAAGCATGACGGGGTTTCTGGGCTGTTTCTATGATGTTAGACTAACTAGTGCATCTTTATAGGTCTTAATGCATGTGGAATAATGTGGAATAAATATAACAATGAGGTATTGTATATACAAACCTCTCACTGTCTCTTATATGATGCTGCCACTCGTTTTTGGAGCCTGCCGTGGTTTCTGCTAAGTCAGTAGCCTACTGTATAGAATACATGATGCATCTATGTTTGTAGAATAAAAATACCAGCACTGTGATCATCTGAGTAAGTCTCATTCTTTCTCACCTTTCTCTCTCTGTCTCCTTCCACTTTTTAAAGGTTGCCATGTTTGAGGAAATATTCTGTGTTGCTGTGTTGTTTACTGACGTGGTGAATAAATAGTCTATGAAAATGTCATTTATTCATTTTAATATTCATCAATGATCATGTCTCACCTCTACTCTATATATACTCTGTCCTAATTTCAGGATCCCATCATACGTTGTACATTGTTCAGGAGGTTAACTAGACCAAACACGTCTCCACCAAGTACTGTATAGAATAACGGGACTGGGAGGATGGTGTAGGTTTAAGTTTATTAGACAACTACATATACACCACCAAGGCAGTGTGCAAGCATTGTCACAAAAAGTTTGTTTCATTCATAGGCTTCATTGTCTTTCCATCAATACTTGGTGATTTTTTGTCCCAGCCTCAGTCATACACGCTCTGTATAGAGACAGGGTTGGAGCGGTCGTGGCAATGGTACACAGGCACACGCTTCACATGAACCAGCCTCAGCTGCCTGACATAAAAACAAAAGGTAGCTGGGTGTCACTGGGGCCCATGGAGGTGGATCCCTCCCCACTCTCTGTACTACAGCTTACACAATAAGATACATAATTGATGTTTTTTCTGTTTGTGAGCAGCACAAGTCAGATGGCATTTGATGGTTCTGTTCATAGCTGTACATACTTGTCCATTAATAGTACAGAGGAGTGAACTCCAGCTTCTTCAGCAGTTGTGGCATGGATCAGGCTGCATTAGGCCTTTAACTACAGGCCTGGGGGCTGGCCTCAAAGCTGTGGGGATAATGAATGTTTACTGCCCTTTTGTGTCACTGTCTCTTTCCGCTTTGCTTTCATCCACTGAGCATTGTCTGTGTAAAAGAGCACTACAGTCCTTTCTGTGTCTGTTTGACTCACCCTCGCATATAAACACACACACACACACACAGAGTAGAGTTGGGGGGTGGGGATCAAAGACTCTCTAGCACATACCACACTGATGGAGAGCAGATGCAGGGAGTGGGCTGCTTTGCTGAAGTTGTGCTGGGCCTAGTGTGAGTGCAAAGCTATGTTTAGGAGTCAAATGTTACCCCGTGAGAAGCATGCAGAGCACAACCCGAATGCAACACGTCAAATTGTGCAATTGAGACTAATAGGGTGAGAAATGATGACACAGGAGAGACAAGGCCCCTATTAACTTCCTCACTGCTCTGAACACATCAGACTTTCTATGGAAGTCATGAGACTGCCTATAAGTGTTTTACACAGTAACCTCAGCCAGATTTAACTCAGGTTTCTCACAGTTTTAAATGGTTTGTCATTCACCCCCACAGGATGAGTCAGGTTTTTCTCAAAAACTGAGACACTTTCATGAGGTTTCTGACATTTCTCATACAATTAAATTTAGTGCAAACAGCATGTTAATCTTATTAAACAAGAGGTATCAGCCTCCACACAGGAAACAGTGTACATGTTACAACAGTCTGAGAGGCGCTCCCTGTGTGAGTCAGTCAGTGATGAACACGGTGAAGATGCAGAGCCATCTGTTTTGTCGCGAGGTTTCCATGAAGGTAAAAGCCAGATCTCCATCAGCTGACTGCAGCATGACAGTGTGGGAGAATGTGAGGAATGTGCTGATCCCATGTTGCTCGCGCCCCTGACCTCACCCACCCACACCGCCCCCCCCTCCAACCCCCAGCCTGCACAACAGCCTTGTTGTTTTAAAGGCCTTTTAACATGCAAAAGATGAGAGCAAGAGGTTTCTGTCCAGATACCCAAAGTCTAGTTCGGTCCAGTGACACAGAATCTGTTTATCCTTTCATCATAATGGAAAGCTGGTAGTGGTAAAAAAAAACAAAACAAAAAAAACTTATCTAAATCATTATGAAATCACTTCTGCTATGTACTCAAATACTTAATGGATGACGATGTACCTTCCTACTCCACCACCGCCATTGTAAAGAGACCACAACACATTTGTTTCCCAACATTGCAACAATGCTGCAATTGTCCTGTTGGCTTTGGATTATTTCATCTACCGTTTGTGTTTTCACTTCCTTTTGTAACATTTTACTGATGGGAAATGTTTTATGAAACCTCACACAGGAGCTGAGAACATTCTCAGTCTATTCTGATGGATTATACAGCATATTACCTACACATGAAACTGATCACAGCCTGAATGTGCCATAGTTAAAGCTGCAGTGTCAGCCTCTTCGCCATCATACACACCTACTAAAATACCACCACTGCATGACAAACATGTGTACTCTGTACAGGGAAGTCTTGTGAATATTTTGCCAGGAATAAGATACCTGCCAGCAAAACCCACATGAGCAGAAGCTTTGTAATTTCTCTGTGCTCGTTCAAGCTCTTCAAGGCTAAGTCTGAAATTTCAAACTGAGGTTGTGTGCTGCCCCATAGTGGTGAGGAGAGAGATGTGCAGTGGAAGACAAAGAATCAACACAGGGACCTGGGCAGATTTATCAAGCATCCCTTTTATTAACATCACCTGTTACAAAAAGAACAAAATCTTCAGTGTTAATGAACTTAGCAATAATATAGCAAGTGTTGATTACAGATGATATGGGACGCTTATTCCTAGAGTAGTTGCAGTAGGATTTAAAAACCTCTACACTGTTGACCTGGACTTCTCCTTCCACAGCCAGGGTCACAGACTCCCTTCTCTCTGGAGCTGCAGTACAGACTTGACTACAATTTGTCCACGCATCTCCATAGTTACAGTCACGTAGTGACCCATCTGATATGCTGAGACCCCTACTGATCTCCCTTCTCCCACCCAATACTGAACCAAGGTTTGAATGGAGCAATGAATTTCATGAATGCACAATGATGCACAGGTTGTGATAGTTTTCTGTTCATGAGGCAAACAGATCAACAACATAGTGTATTTCATTTCAGCAGGTCCTAACTGGTACATTTAAACAATACATATCTTTAAGTTAAGAAAAAAAGGACTGGAAACCCAAAGTTTGTTTAGTCAAGTTGGAAATTTGTATCACTGCCTTCGAGACAAATAACAACAAAAACTACTGCAGAATTCAAAAAAGATTCATTGAAAAATACAGGTGTTTTAAACAGGAATGGTTGCCACACAGTTTAAATTATGCTGGATGTCATTTTTAAGTTTAGGATAAAAATTAACCGGCGATGTTGCTGAAGAAGAGGAATGTGGTGGGAGTGGAGTTGTGTGTGTGTGTGTTTTGGTACAGTGTTTGGAATTAACAGTAACCTCTGCTTTCTCCCTTTATGGCCAACAGTGAGTCTGGGAGTGGTTTTGCCAACACCTTGGCCAAAGTCAGTTGGAGGCTGCCTACAGTACAGGTGAGGTGACGGAGGTTGGGAGGGAGGAGGTGGTTGGGTGTGACCGTATGGTGTAATGGTGGTAGTGATGAGACCAAAGGTCAAAGATGGTCTCGGTAGTGCAGTCAGGGTGGCTGCATGGTGGTGGTGGGGGTGGTGGGGCTATCCTCCTCTCACTATACCTTGGGCAGATCTTTGTCAGCCTCCTGGAAGAGACCACAAATGTTCAACATTCAGACTCTACACTGCAAGTAGGAATACAGGACTTTGACACCATGCTGTACTGGCAGGTGAGAACAGCATACTAACAAGCCTTACCCCTTCCTGTCCCTTGGCAAGTTGCCGGCTGACGGCTTGTAGCAGCTGCTGCAGCTCTCTGACTGTTTGGTTCAGTCCTGCAGTCATCTTCTCGTTTCTGTCAATCTCCTCCTGTCAGAGACAGAGCACCAATGTAACCACATAATAACCATGCACACGATTACACTAACTGCTACAACACCCAAACTGTCCCAGACTCTCACTCTCTGTGATGACAGACTGCTGTTCTCTATCAGGTCGTCAGCGTTGTCTGTCACTTTGGAGAGCTCTCCCTGGATTAGGTCAAGTGACTGCTGGGCCTGTGCAAAGGACCAGAAAGTTAAACTTGTTAACAATGAGGCCTGGAGCTGACCCTGTATCAGAGGTACAATAAAATACAAAAAAATCCTTCTTACCTTATACAAATCACCGGCCACCCTTTGCCTCTCGTTCTCTTCCGCCTCCAGCTTGGACAGAGTCTCAGTGAGCTGGGTTTTCAGCTAAAACCAAAACAGACACTGAGCGCCAGTTCTGCAGCAAACAGCAGTTTCACAGTGACTGCTTTTCATTTATCACTGCGTGAACACACAGAGCATTTATTCAAAACCTCCGGCCAACACGGTCTACAATAAACTGCTCCATTTTAGCAACAGATTGAACAGTTTTCACTTGTCCCACTTCAGCCATGATCAAACCAAAAATAGCACTGTGTAAAAGAGTACAAGTGGCTGCATTGTTATGACATTGCTCCACATACTGCTGAGAGGGTGAATCATTATCCAGGAAGTCTAGTTTGAGAAACACATTTGTGTTTGAGTCTTATCAGATGCCGTGACAGTGAACAGCAGTTTATGATATTGTGATTATACAAATCTGGTTAAGTTATCACCACTGCAGTCGTTTTTTCCTGTCGCCATTACTGAACAATAAACAATATGCTTAAGTCATCACTCGCTTTACAAAGTAACCAAACAGGAATGCACACTTAGGTGTACCTGATTGGCCAATTCACTGTTGCCAAACAACACAGCGATACCCATTATTCTTTTGTTTTGTTTTTTTTAATGCTGACAGTGCTACTGTGGGTCTTTAGGCGGCTAACAAATGGTCAAAACTAGCAGCTAATACTTGATGAAGACAATGAGACAAAACACAAAACACACACAGGCTTTGTTTGAGTGCTTAGGAGGGAATGATGATGTGCAGTTCAAGGCGAAGAGTAAAATTGTAGCTGATGATGAACAAAGCCTTTTATTTTGGCCTCTGCAGAGGGAGCAAAAAGTTGAGCCATTTGTTAGATGGCAGCGAGGTCAAGTGGAGTGCCAGTGAAAAGAGAGAAGAGTTAGTCTTGTTAGTATCACCGAGTGTGAGGGTGAGTCGTCATCCACAACCTCTCATTTTACAGTCCCAATTCGGCTCGCCCACATGACTCCCTGTTTGCAGAGGTTATAGATGATGACCCACTGTTGCAGAAGATGGGGAACTCCGTCCTGTGGCAGTCAGTGTAGAGCCACTGCTGAGTTCAATAGGGATAGGTTTTCAAAAAAAGGAGCTCTATCTCTAGAGGGTGAGCAGCTCTTACCAAATTCAGCTCCTCATTCTGTCTGATAGCCTCTGTATATGAGCCATCAAGTCTGGTCTGCAATTCAGTCAACAGATCTTTGAGCTGAAATTAAGTTTGAGATGATGCGTTTAATGGGAGTCAGTGGGAGTCAGTCCAGGACAGCACTACTAGCACAGAGTCTACTGTAGTCTGACATGAGCTGATCAGGCTCATAAGGCATCAATAAAAAGTGAATCCTCAATATTCAGCAGTGCTGTGGATTTATAAAGAAAGACCAGGATCCTGTTGTGCTGTAAATAATCCAAGATCATTAATTAAGTTAGTCTGGTGAGTGGTGTAACTATGTTATTGCTAGACTATGTGAAGCATGTGTAACCTTATCTTAACAATACTTATGTATATGCTGATATTTGTGTTGTGTGTGCATTTGATACACCCCAAATCCACCACCCAGGATGTTCCCAATAAAAGAAGACACCATTAAAAACAGAAGAAACATATATGAATCAGTAGTTTTCACACAACATAGCTCATCCTTTTGCCACAGGAGGATGAATGCCGACATGACTTCATGATCACAAGCAACACACGTTGAACAAGTCAAGTGTCTGCTCACCTCTCTGACCTCCGTCACATAGGTGGCACTTTCACGCTCCGCCCTCTCCAACTCAGACTCCAAATGCTGCTTTTCTCTTCTCAACTAAACACAAGACAAACACAAAACAAGTTAAACACTGTTTGGTGTTTGATGTACATTAGTGTTGGTGATAAGTATTATAAAAAGACAAACATTTTCCATCTCTGCTCCATCAGTTAGTCTCTCAATTTCCTGCTCCATAGCTGTGACTTTCTGGCTCATCTGATGAAAGAGGACACAAAGAGGAATGATGCAATGGAAAGAGAGACACAGTGCAATAATCTATCACCACAGTGATCTGGTATTTGACCTGCGAGCTGCTTCCTGCTCAACCTGACATACCTCTTTGAGCTCTCCCTGCGACACGTCCAGCTTCACCCTCCAGCGAGACTCCTCCTGCTCTACGCTATTCTGGAGGCGCTGAAGGATACCCTCCTGTGGATGCAGGAAGAATGACATTTCAGTTTGGTAAGAGATACAGAAGCATCATACGACCCTGGTTGTAACACAAAATGCTCATCTCACCGTCTCTGCCAAAACCTTCTTGTACGTCTCACAGTCTTTCTGTAGGATCCTTTGGGTTTCTTCAGCTTCTTTCAGCTTCTCGGCTAGCCCCTAGTAAGACAGCAGTATTTCTCAATACCTTGGATTTTAAGAAAGGAATATTCAACTTTCTTTTTCTACTTTATTTACCTCAGAGTCCCCTGCCATAGGGGCGGACTGTGCAGCTGAGTTTTCAGCTACTGCACTCTCAAATCTGTGGAGCCACTCCTGATGGTTCTAGTAGAATAAAGAAAAAGGGAGGTGATAAGTAAGAATCTTACCACATGGGAGTAACAGTGTGACAGCATAATGAAGGGTATTTGCATGGAGGTAGAAATCCAATACTTTCCATACCTGTTCAGTGGGCAGAGGCACATGGGGCAGAAGTCTGTGCAGAACATCTCGACACTCGGCCTGAGACATTGCCAGTGCTGTCTGGTTCTCCTGCAATGTTGTGGGAGGAATAAGAAAAAAAAAAACATATATAATGGAGAGATTGAGTACAGACTGTTCAAATGATTTGGTCTCTTCGAAGACAAGGTCCAGTGGTCGGGTGAGCAGACATGACCACATCCTTTTCTTCTTCCTCATCTAAATCTAAATGATCCTGTTTTAAAGCAGTCATCATCAATTCATCCATCAGGCTGCTCCAATCAATGTCACAGGAACGATTTATTTAGCATTTTAAATTGTAACTGTAGGGAACAAGGATTAAACACTGTCTCACTCCCACATCCAATTAGCCTGAGCAATCTGCAATCAGCAGCAATCAGCATCTTTCAATAGACCACACCTACACCAAGTGTCTGCAACTGCAGATTCAGAGCATATCACATCCTACAATCCTCCTCGAACCACAAGTGCATCAATCTGCTTTTCATGAAACTGCACACAGTACCTTGAAAGTCAGTGAATAAAAAAGGTAGCTATCAGTCGTCCTACAATAGGCCAGCATCATGCACTGTCACTCTGAGGCCTGAAGGGAGAACGTATGCCAGGCACTAGCCAGCTGGCACTCCAACCACTATTCACATTAACACACTGTGTCACAAGGCAGCTCTGAGACAGACGAGTGTGGGGTTGAATACAAGCAACCAGAATGCACTGACAGTACACAACAGCTGCCAAGGAACTCCCTGGCTCAGCTCTGAGAAGGTGCTTTCTACTGTACTCGGATGGCAGAGGAGCAGCTGCTGTGCTGATGGTTCAGCATGTACCCTTCCCTAATCTAGGGGGAGGGCGGCCAAAATATACACACGTCACTGCAACTGTTAATAGATCAGCTATCTGGTAACCCACTCCATGTCTACACCAAGAGACCTGCAAGAAATATACTGTAGATCTTGTTTTACAATTAGTTAATGAGGTGTCTCAGCTGTGGATACAGAGCATTGAGAAACATTAGGACACTGATGCATTTCCACAAACGTTTTGAATGATTAAACTGCATTGAAATCGAAGTGAATTCAACAGAATTTCATTGGCTGATGGTAAACTGGTGATTTTGACAGTATGGATGTCACAAAGCAGAATGGAGAGAAACATGCTAGAAATGAGTCACATGACAGAAAGACAGGAAGCTGCAAAATGATAACCATGAATCTCAATCTAATGATATCTAGTGAAATCATTTCTAGGTCACTGCACACTCATTTCCAAGCATCCAAGCATCATATGCTTTAGGCAGCAAGAAATCTTTTCTTTTTCAGAGCTTCAAGCAAAAGTATATCTGCTATAAAAAAAAAGAAAAAAAAAAAGAAGTTTGTTAAGTTAATAAAGTCTGAGATTCCCAAGGGGAGTAACAAAGTCCAAGAGCTCAGCACACAGCCAATTGGGAACTGAAGGCCAAAACACAAAGGGGAGAGGGCGACAGTGAGGTAAATGAGTATGCAGCTTTGTTCTGAATGATGGTGGAAAATAAATCTCACTGGGTCAATTATGGCAAAAACAGCATTTTTGGGGGGGATGCATCAGATTGGAACTAGAGTGAAACAGACTGAGGTGGGGTGTCGAACCTTGACGGCTTTGCTGAGTTTCCCTTGAAGCATGGACTCGGTGGCTGACAGAGCTTCCATTGCACTCCAGTTTTTCTCCCGAAGCTCCTGTTTTGGTCAGTTCCAGAGAGATACTACTTTCAGTTCAGCCTCAGGGAAAATGCATTCAGTGACCCTCAAATACAGACTGGTAGAGTAACAGAACAGACCCAACGCATTTCTCATTTCAATATGACTAAACTCTGCTTTTCAGCCATACTCCAACCACTAAAAATAAGTATGAGAAAATCGCCTCCAGAGCCCCAGTCTCACACCTCGTATGGGTAAAATCAGCATGCACAGTATGCAGAGTATGTATATTGAGTACTTTCTATTTAAATGAAGGTAATGCTGACTGAAGACATACGCATCGATACAAAAATGAAAAATGAAAAAACAAAGTCCACATAAATAAGCTCTTCAAATCAATTATGCCTCTCAAAAATAAAAGGTAGGCGAGTTTCTAATGCTCTGAATCACTCACAAGCACAGACAAGCTTGCTGAAACAGTCATGGCCGACGGCAAGCATAACAAGAGTAGGCTGGAAGCCCTGTTATGCAATGCTAGGCTTAAGCAATCCAAATCAAAATAGACATCAGTACTGATGTGTAAAATCATGCAGCAAACACAACCTTAGCTAAGGAAATCTGTCTATTCAGTTTTACAATATCTGTTTAAAAAAAAAAAAAAAAAAAAAAAAAAGGACAAATAGAAAAACGAGTGAGACTAAGTGACAGTGGACAACAGGGAGTATGGATGTATGCAGTGTATAGCTCCAGTGTGACGGGAGTGTTTTGGGGTACCACACAAAGGAGGGGTGATGTCTCACAGGGCCTGACCAGAGCGTCTCTGGTATTATATAGTTCAGGTCAACGCTGCAGGAAACCTACATTGTTCTTCTTCCTATGAAGCTCCAGGGAGTCCCTCAGCTCAGCCAGCTCACCCTGCAGATCTGAGACCTGCTTCTCCTTCTCTGACAACCTGGTAGACGACAACATAACTACTTGTTATGAACATAATTATGAAGCCAAGCATCCTTTAAACTACAAATGTGCATGTATGAAATATTAGGTTATTATGGTATAGCATATTACTCACGCTGTGAGAAGCTCTTGACTTGGCACTGCTGTGTTTGACTGCTATTGGAGAAGAAAAACACTCAATTAAATCTAGGCTTGAACGAGAATTTAATGTCAAAAGAAAGAAAGACCAAAATTTAGGACAGCTCTACATGAAAACTCACCAGAAGTCTATTTCCTGCAACTAGATCTGTTCATTTAGCAGATTATTGTCACTCTCTGAGGTGAGCACATTTTTGAAACACTTCCTCACCTGTTGGTGTACCTGCTCCAGCTTCTCGCTCATCTCTTTAGTCCGTGCCTCCAGCTCAGCCTGCAGCATTTGGATCTCCTGGTCCTTGGCCACCAGCCTGTTGGTCAGATTTGCTCATCAGAAGTCCATTTTGTTAGGGCTACGCTGGGGGGGTGCAAGGTGATCAGGTCGGGTTAACTCACTGAGCCTGCAGTTCCTGGAGCTTGATGTTCGAACTGGTCAGCTCTTCAGACATGTCATTCTGTCTCAGCTGCTCCATGTCTGCCTGCAGGGCGGACAACTGCTGCTGCAGAGACTGAGAGACAGAAACTGCTTCAGACAAAAGCTCAAATCAGGACGAAAGGACACAAACCATAACAAAGAACAGTATCTGTCATTTCCTGATATGTGAAAACACAGTATTTCATTGATACGGAACAGCCCACACCTCAATGGTCTTCTCTCTGGCCGAGTTGCTTTCTTGTGCTGCCTGTAGACTTTCCTCCATCAATTTAACATTCACATCTTTCTCTTGGATCCTACAAAGCAGCGGGACAATTCACTGTTCATTACACAGCACTGTTCACATTCACAATTCTCACAGAATCTGCTGATCTTTACATATATAATAATGCCCATGTCAAGAATACATTAAGCAATGCACAGCCACTGGTGCCAGGAGAGTCAAGTTAATTAGGGTATAGCTGGGGAGTGCCCTGGAATGCCAGGAGGGATTAGTTTTGAGATGCTCATTGCACATAAAGTGGGAACCAATAATTACAAAAGGTGTAATTTTGAGTTGCATCAGCCCCTTTTCATCTCAGCTGCTGCTACTGAATGAATGGAATTTATTAAACTTGATATATTAGAGATATCTTCATCTGTATGTGTGTGTTGTGGAGAGTGGTGGTGACTTTGTACAACTATTATTATTATTTATCATATTGAGATTTAAAGATATTTTGGGTTGTTTTGCCTTTAACTGACAGGATAGTGGAGAGAGACAGGAAAGTGGGGAGAGAGACTGGGGGAATGACATGCAGTATAGATCAGCACAGACAGGAATCAATCCGGCGATCACGGCATTGGGCACTGCCAACATGGGATGTGGGACGTGCTCTTAACCACTCGACCACTGAGCACCCCCAACTATATGATGGAGGTGAGGTGACCCTAAACACCAGAATCAACTTACTTGCTCTGGAGTTCCTCCACTATAGACTCTGATGTCGCCTGTGATTAGGATGAAAGGAAACGTTAACCAAATAAATACATACTAAAAAGGTGCATCCATTTGAATGCATATTTTCAACCAACTCACCTGCTCGACAGTCTTTCTCTTTAAGCCTTCTATTTCTTGTTTTAATGCATCGTTCTCTTCTCTTACAGCCTACATCAGGGAAATAAATGAATTTAAGATTTTTTCCCATTAGGGGTTGTGATTACAAGGCAGGCAGTGAAACGCAGAGTCACTTGAAGGATGCTGATATCAGTCAAATGTGGGACTGTGTGAGGCAGCACATTTTCACATTTTCTATCGGCTGTCTGGCCCCCCTTTTTTTTATCCCAGAGAAAAACAGATACCTTAAGCTCTTCCTCCTTGTTGGCCACTTCAATCAGCCCCTTCTCCAGGAGGTCCTCTACGGTTTTCATGTTCTCCTCCTTCTCCCGGACACTAGGTAGGAAGCAATGAACTTTACTAAGGACATCACTGTGGCAATAAAACTAACCAGCTAGTGTATTTAAAATATGCTCCGCTTTTCACACACACCTCTTTTGGAACTGGTCCAAAGCCAGCTGGGAAGCAGCCTGCAAGGGGAGAATCAAAGGCAAATAGACAGAGAGGCTGTCAAACAGAAACAATCAAATTTTTTTCTTCTATATAACTATATGTCTATTCAAAGTACACAGCTAACCTGATCAGAAATCTGTGCCTGCAGATTCTGAACCTCTGCCTTCAGTGACATATTCTCATTGTGTAAGGCCTGTGGGGGGGAGAAGACAGATGCAGAAGGTAAAGTCAACATTTATTATGCTAAGACAATACCGGATCTGACAGACTGTGAAAGAGTTTAAACAATGACCGAGCACTCAATTCAATCTTATACTTATAAACCATAAAATGAATGATAGGGATTTGGCATTTGTAAGTGAGCATCATTGTGCCTTCTTTATAGCAGGCCAATGTGCACGGTTCTCAGTCCATATACCCATTCAGGACAGCGAGAGGCCTAGTGCATGTTTACCAAATTCCAGCCGACTAATGAACCAATGCAATGTTAGTTTAAGAAGCTGTAGATGAAACACTCTTGTGACTATACCTGCATGTTAGTTTCTCTACTGGCTCCACTGCTCCTCTCAGCATTTAGAGAATCCTCCAAACTCTTCCTCTGCAACTCTTTTTCAGCCAGTCTGGACGAAGCAGAAGAGCAGTTGGTAAATCACATGAAAAAAAAAAAACTACTTGTTACTGGTACTAGATTTGAAATGGTAGTTTTTCTTACAGCTTCTGTAGCTCCTCAATGTGGGAGACATGGGTGGCCTAATGGGAAGAAAAGGGATTATTAGCCAACAAAGGGTTATGAAGATGTGCACTACTTCTTATGATTTAGCAACTGAGAAATGTACCTGTGAAGAGATCTGGGCTTGCAAGCTCTCATTCTGGACTTGTAGTGTCTCGTTCTGGACCTGCAGACCTTTATTTTCATTCATAAGTTCCTGTGAAAAATACAGTTACCGAATACAAGAAGTCAGAATCCATCAGTCTAATACAGTGCAACTCTCAATCCCATTCCATTTAATACAACTCTAACTGAACTGTTTCAACACACTGATGTAAGATATAATGGAAATTTTACTGATGTTTTTGGGTATGAGATGTCATGGCTGACCTGAACACGAGCCTGCAGTGAGTCATCAGGCATACTGTGCTGGGACATCTCCACAAGATCCATCACTCTCTGCTCCAACCGCTCCTTGGAGACCATGGCTTCAGTCAAGCTGCTGTGTAGGGTCTGGATCTCCTTATTCTTGCTGTTCATCTCTGTTTCAGCTGCCAACAGCTGGTTGTGGAGCTCTGCTCAAACACATGCAGGTGTTAAGATGATGAATGACACTACACCTCTTTAGGAAGGTAACATTTTTGCATGATCTCATGTTCTGTCACCTTGGTTAGAGGCCTGAAGCTTCTCTCTTTCAGCGTTGACATTGTGGAGGTAGTTCTGCAGCTCATCCCAACGTCGCTTAGAATCCTGCAGTTGTGCCTTGAGGTTGAAGGAGATATTGAATTATTAAAATTTTGCTCACAGAGCTTAATAAAAATGTTAGTGTGGGTTGCTTAAAAAGAATTTAAACCCCGGCCGGTGTTAGACCCACTGGACTTCAAACAGAGCTCTGTGTCTGTCTTACTAAATGAACATTGTGTTTAAATTGCATACTACTTTGACTTTTCAAGACTGGGCAGCTCTCAACCCTTGGCACCCCTCTACTGTTTTTTGTCGAGACTCGTCTGTGTCAAGCCAGCACCTTAAGATTTCCATCTTTGATCGTGGTCAATGAAAAGACAGGAAAGCCTGATCTGGGTGCCTCACAGGAAAGTGCTGTTTATACACAGCACAAAGCCTCAAACATTCCAGCTTCCAAAGCCAACACAATCCTCTCAGCCTAGGTTTTACTTCCCACAGCCCTCCCTAGGACTTCCACTACAACCTCCCCCCATTTCCCTGGTAACACTGCCACACCCGTTGAACAGATTTGAAGCTGTGTGATATGCCCAGGTTTTGCACAGCACAGTTCATATTTGTCTCAGCTCGGGAAACTGAAGCAGAGGCTAAATACACACATTGTGCATCTGGATTAGCGTACCTCCAGCTGGGACACGTTCTGCTTGTAGCTGACCTCCAGTGACTTCCTCTGGTGCTCCTCCTGCTGCAGCTTGCTCTTGTTGTCTGCCAGCTCTTTCATCAGACCGGTGTACTCAGAACGTAGCTTGTTCAGCTCTGCTGAATTCCTATGAAATATCACACAAGCACAGATGGCTGTTGAGGAAACAGTTTAATAGGGTTTTATAGGTAGACGTTGTTGATGATACTGTTGTGCAATCTTAACCATAGTCCATACGTCACTCTGTGAAGTTATAATACACTGTGACTGACTAAAGGAGTGAGTGTGGGTGTGTCCTGTTTTGGTTGCCACCCATGATTAGTCACTAAATTAATCTGAAAAGTCAAATATTGACATTTGCTAAGGAATAAGCTATCAGCGATCACATGCTTAGTCCGTACAGGGCATTTTGACAATGTGATACATGCAAATGGATATGCTAGGATAGGAAGTCGGATCTAGCACAGTAAATGTTGTGAAGCACTGACTTGCTCTCCATCTGGTTGGTGGCAGAGCTGACTGCGTCCCTGAGGATGCCGTTCTCCTGCTGCAGTCGAGTGATCTGGCTCTCCAGCTGCTCCCTCACCTGCTGGAACTACACATGAATAATAAGATTCAGTCTGCGTGCAATCTAGAGAAAGGAACAGGTGCCTTCACATTTTTTAATGACTAGATTCATCTCAGTTCTAGGCAACAAATCATAACCCTTGCCTTTATCTGCATGGTCTGGAGCTCCTGGTAGGTGCTCTGTGTCTTGGCTTGCATACTCCCCATCTCTTTCTCCATGGCTGCACGTTGCTCCCTCATCATGGCCTCCACCCGGCCTGTCTTTTGCTTCTCCACCTGAAGCTCCTGCAGCACAAGGTATGTGAGCAGTTACGTGAATAATAAGATGGAATAAATCATCTATCCTATCATATTTCATCAAGCAGAACACAGGAATTCAGACCTGGCTAAGCTGTTTCACTTTGTCCTTGGCAATGGAGGCCTCCTCCTGAAGAGTTGTCAGGAGTCGTTCTCGTTCCTGGGCAGCTGGGTCAGGCCTGGCTGCAGACTGGTGGTGAGAGACACAGAATTCAAAAGGCAGCCATTGCACATTCGACAACAAATACCAGGTCTCCTGCCAAATGCAAACACTGTGAAATGCCACTTGTCAGAAACACCCAGTTCAAGCTTGTCACTTGCTCATCTCTCACTTTGTGCCAGGCATCCAAGGCATTAGGGCTCTTCTCTCGGAGGAGGGCCATCACACTGACAGCCTCGGCTTCTGACAGAGCCAGACTGGACAGACCAGACAGCAGCTCCTTCAGCTTCACCTCTGTGTTCTCTGTTGAGAACAAACATGATAGGAGATGGTGTTAAGAAGATAATTGTATTGCTGGACATTAGACATGGAACAGAAAAAAAAAGACTGTCAGACTGGTTTTGCCCTCTTACCTTTGTCAGTCTCATTCTTCTGTTTCTTGCCAGACCCTTTGGACGGTACATCGTCGTTGTGAGCTGCCTGGTGGTTTGCAGAAGCTGCCGAGTCAGCCAGAACATGGACTTCATCTACTGGATGAGAGAAAAAGTGGTTCATTACAAAGGGGAAAAGTCAAGGCATCACTTTGAGAACATGTTCTGACATTTTTAAGAAATCTAAGAGATTGATTATTATTACCAGGCTCTGTCTTTTGCTTCTTGGCAGAGTTCTTCTTCTTGCCAGTGGTGACACTCGGGGCTGCACCATCCAGAACTTTGGTTTCAGCCACAATGGGAGCCTCTTTCTTGACAGGTGCGGGAGCCTGCTCCTGTTTGAGCTCTGGCTGCTGATCATCCACTGGAAAAGCAAAGGGGGAACACCGTCAGAGTGAGCCAGACTGCCTCCACTCTGATGACAACATGATACAACCCAGTGGGGCAAAACTAATAATGCACCTATACTCTTTGCTACTGACCAGGCTCTGCTTTTTGTTTCTTCTTCTCTTTCTTCTTCCCAGAGACTGGAGGAGGTGTCTGAGCCTGAACAGGAGCTTGAGCAGATTGGACCTGGACCTGAACCTCAACTTGGGGAGACTGTGGACTAGACTGTTTGCTGGCAGCCAGAGGTGACTCCGCCTTGCGGGTGACAGGCTTGGAGCCATTCACTTCTGGACTCTCAGAGGGTGGAGCTGCAGGCACAGTGGCGGAAGCGGCTGCTGCTGCTGCTGCTGCTGCTGCTGCTGCAGCTGCTGCCTTCTTCTCCTTTTTCTCCTTCTTCTTTCTCTCCCTCAAACCAACAGGAGCCTCCGCTGACAATGGAACAGGCACATAAGGAGTTGGTGTTGGTGGAGCAGGATCTGGTGTGGCCACAGGTGGAGCTTCCTCCTCTACTTCCAGAGAGGAACTGTTGGCACCATCAGCTAGATCAAAGTCCCGCAGATCCTCTTCTGACTCTCCTCCACCTCCACCGCCTCCACCACCTCCACCGCTGGCACTCTCCTTCTTCTTGCTCTTCTTCTTTTCATTCTTCTTACGAGTGTCTGGCTTGGATGGTGGTAGCTTGAGGTCACGTTTCTGCCTGGCCAGCACCTCATCGTAGGAGGTTTCCTTCATGAAGAGCCAAAAGAAGAGGAACATGAGGGCGATGACCAGGGAAGGGGCCAGGATGAGCAGGTACTGAGAGTCGTAGATATCCACCGCCATTCTGAATAAAAGAACAATACAAGAAACATGTAAAGTTTAGGCCATGTAGCACACAGTTAGCAGTTACTAAGCAGACACGCCCCTTTCCTCATCATGATATCATCAATGCTTAATTCATTCTCAGTGTGTGAAAAAATGATAACAAATTTCTAACCAGCAAATGGCAACTGTCAAAGGCTACTCAAATCCAGAGACCAAATAAGAGCACAAGAGCATCCTCTACATGGATCTGTGAACTCAGCTTGTTGCTCAAACCCAACCAAATGAGATCTCGCTTGAGCTCCTAGAATATTATTTGCACTTCAACCGCTGCTACTCGCCAGGAGGGCTAGTCTGCCATGTGTGAACTGGTTAAAGTATGAGAAATGGGGAGTGGAGATGTTTGTACATCGACAGTGCTCAAAGAGTGTGAGTAAGAGGACTCTCAACGACACCTCACCTCTCTTAGTGATAAGATCCAATTAGACAACAATACCCCTGCTCCACAGCTTAACATCCTCTTTACCTTTAACTGTATGGGTTAACCAAGAATAAGACGCAACTACTCCAAATGTGACATGCAAAAGCCAGACAGAAAAAAAAAATGGGACTATAAAAGCCATCTGTTTCACTGTCAGTGGCTTAAGAGGTTACAAAATAGGTCAAGATCATCAGCGAGGCAACTAGGCTAAAAAGACAGCTCACTGTCTCATTTAGCCTCTTCGCTTCTGCAGCCCCCACAAGGATGACATGGTGGTATTCTAAACTCATCGAAGGGTGAACTTGCAAGAGGCAAAAATACACCCATATGCAAGTGTCACCTGCTGAGGTCTGTTGCAGCTGCAGTTTGGCCCCTGCCTGCTATAGACTAGGGGAGAAAACATTCCACTTCCACTGCAGGCAAAGTTTACCAAGTCCACAGGTCCAGCGTTTTAGTAGCAACAGTTTAGTATGTGCCAAAGATATTCTTAGAAATCATGTGTTGTCTCCTCTAGGCTACAGAGTAGGAATGAACTAGGGTGAGATTGATGATGTTAAAGCAGTAATAACTGAAGGCACAATACAACTGCCAGATGCCAATATAAAACTAATAACTAAGCATCACTAGTCTCTAATGATTTGCTTAATGTGGGCACGAACTATACTGTGAAATGCCTGCATAATGGCTTTTAAGATGAGGTGGATTTATTTACCATAGCAACAGTATCCTATGTATTTACATATGTATAATCACTTAATGCAGTTTCTCGGCCAAGCAATGTGATTAGCCAAAGAAATGTTCCAACCTTGCCAAAAAATTTAAACAAAAAAAAAAAAATTGCCAAATTTCTATCTGCTGTTTCTAGGAGTATGCAGGGAGCTCATCGGTTTTCCTATTCTCTATTATTTCTCTGTTGATTCAACCCAATGCCACGTTTGGCATGGCAAGCACTGAAGTGGTTCTACATTTTTGAAGAGGCAGAATCAATGATGCTGTACCTGGAGAGTGTTTCTCGCAATCCAACGCCCAGCAATGTCTTGCGCAAATTCATTACAAAAATAAAAACCACTCTGTTTTGAAAACGGGGACAAGTTAATCCCTAAGTGACGACAGCAGCATTGTGCTGTCAACAATACAGAGTGGCAGCGACAGTGAGGGACCTAGAGTGCAGCACAATCGTACCATATACTCAAGATCTGTGTCAGTAATGTAGCGTAGGAGTCACTGTCGTAGAGCAGACCTCTTTAGTAATTTGGATTAAGGAGATTACCCATGATAATACATTTAAGAATAACTTTCCACTGCTGGGCTTCCAGAGGACCGACAGACTTAGGTATACTATAGTGTTGATGCCGTTTCATTCCTAACTCCAAAACCTAACATCAGGCAAGATTGAAAAATGATTCTATCATTCAAGACCAATATTTCTTCTGAGCATTAACTAAAAGGTCTCTGTTATATAAGATTTTTGAAACTATTCTTTCACAAGTTTTCATTATGTAACATTTTTGAAGAGAGCATGGTGTAAAGTGAGCACACAGTCAGAAACCCATACCGTGAATTCAAAACATTATACTTTGGTTGGCTATTATTATTATTATTATTATTATTATTATCTTGTCTCCTGTATAGTCTTCTACTCTGTGACCTCATTTAAAGATGGGTCATTCATATTGGACAGCCTAACGCCAATACAGAAACCACACACTAAGTCTAATATGCAGTATGAAAAGACCATAAAAGCCTTTCAGCATCTTTGATCTCCATCTACAACCAGCATGTTGTTTAGCTATGCCACTTTGCAAGTTTTAGAAAACAGGACTAAAGCCTTAAAGCTATAGTGCAGTTTGTACTAGACAGACACCATGAATAAATAGAGTAATGAGGTTTAATTGCAAACTTTAAGTGGTTAACAATCCAGGAAATTCTTCTTATGTTTCTACAACCTTATGTTCCAGGAAACTCCCGGGTCAGCTGTGAAATATCTCTTAAAGCAACATCGCCTCTTGGCATATGAAGTGTAGGTGGAGTAAGCAGAGTAAAAAATTTGAAAACGGCTTGTTGTTGTTATTTTTTTTTTTCAGTTCCATGCCTTAGAGTGGAAGGTGTTCAAGTTTTCTTGTACAGCCCGAGTCTTGTCCCAGCATCAAAATGAGCCCGGAGGACAAAGCCCTCTCGGGTTGTTAGCTCCCCGGAATCCAGCCACTTGGCTGGCCAGGCCTCCTGATTTGGCAGGCATGGACACAGAGGGAACTCCTGATAATTATCAAGCCCAAAAAGCAGCACAGACAGTACTTGAAAAGTAGGCCAAGCATCATTCCACACTTAAAGCTCTATGCTCAATGTCTGAAAATGTAATCACGGTATGGTACCAAATGATAATATTTGTTCATTACCGATTGAGTATCTTCCTAAAGTCTAAGGGTCACTGAATCCTGCACTTCTGTGACAAATTAATTTTAGATCCAACTGGGCCCTACAATCAAGTAAAATACATTTGTCGAAGCTACGCCATCAGTCACTTTGTACACTTGAATCAATACTGAAACCACTCTCAGATTTTTAAGTGATTTTTTTTTTTTACAGTCTAACGACAGCACCTCCTATCCAAAACATTTTGGTGATAACAGGCTATTAGAAATAATGTGGAGTGATAGGCAGAGAAACAGGACGATGCCTCTGCTTTGACTAGCTAGGCTTTAAGTCTAACAAAACGATACTTCTCCTAAGCTATCTGTAATCAGGTAATAAACTATAAAATGGCAAAGTACGCAGAAGGGCATTGGTGTCCGATTGTAGTGGGAAAACATTAACAACTGGGTGTTGCTGGTCTGAAATACTCTGCTCCTCCTCCAGTAAGGGTGTAACAGGGAAACATGGATCAGGTAAAACAAGACACTGTAGATAAGAGCATATCTACAGACAGACCTCGTTGAAATGGGCACTGCCTTGAAGACTGAAGTGAAATGATGCCACAAGAGAGAGGGGAAGCTCAGAAACATCTTTATGCATTAGCCAAATTTTCCTTAAGTGGTGCTGAAGTGTCTTTGAAGGATTTCCGGTTTAGTTCAGAGTTCAATTAGCATTAAAGTCAGTTCAACAAGCTGAAGTATGACAGATCTACGAGTCATGGGGACTCGGTGGGAGTTATAAAGTCCTAAGCACTTCATTTACACCAGCAGAAATACGAAATAACACTTCAAGCGTCTTTGAGATAAAGCGGTGCCCAGGGAATGAGTTCACACTTCAACAAGGATAGTTCAATACGGCTGAGTACTGAATGTCCCAGCATGCTAGGTCATGTCTAATCGTCGGCCATGTACAGACAACTGAACCAAGATACGCAATGACAGCTGTTCTCACACCAAGAGAGGAGTGCACATGGATACAGTCTGTGATAAGAGAAACGTCGGAGCTGATCTAATCTTCCTCGCTAAGTTAGACAAGCTAGCTCCCCTCAGTCAAACGCAATGATCAAATGAATCACGAAAGCGAAAGAAGACAGACACATGCCGACGGGAAGCTCACCCACCGACATGACTAGCAAAAAATGTTTCAGAGGGAGGGCTCAATAATGGCGTGGACATGACTCTGAGTAGTTGCTATAATAAATCCACACAGGAAAAGCCTTGTCGCCACTGAAGTTCGTGTCTGAGTGGCTGCTGCTCAGCACTATGAATGAGCTAGCTAACTAACATACATGCTAGCCAACTACCTTGAGCCGGCCAATCCAATTATTAGTCCAGAGGAAGTATCTGACGATAAAACGACCCACAGAAAATGTTAACAGGGAGTTTGTTTCCCTCTGACGAGCTCTCAGTCGGTTTGGAGGCGTGGACATCTGCCCCACGGGCCTCGTCTCGCTGGTGACCCAGCCACCCTCTCTCCTAAAATCTCTGACCCGGTCTACTGCTCCACTCTTCCGCGTGAGTCCTGAGGGCCGTTCCCAGGCCTGGGTAAAGAGCTTAGCTGCGCTAAGACCGGGATGAACAGCTTTCTGTCAAGAAATAAACATAAGGTCGGAGAAAACGTCTCTTCGGAGCGTACCTGTAGCTTCAGTTAGCTGTTCCCTTAACTGGTGATGAAATGGCGTTGTTCTGCGTTGACTCCGGCAGACTCCTGACTTCCCAGGGCAGCTCCAGCCTGGCTTTCTTCTGCGCTATCCGTCAGACTATCTGCTGTTACTGGTTCGCGGGGGCGGGTCATAGTCAGGTTGCTGCGGTACGCTTGTTTTGTCGCTCGAGGCACACCGCGCATACAACGAGAGGCAGCCCCGCCTTTACAAGACATCCTCGGTTTAGAGATCCTACGATTGACATAAAGCAACCAGGGGAGTGGTCATTGCACTTCCCCAAAGCCTGTAGACACACGAGTATGAAACTTTAATATTTCTGTGGGGACTTCCGGTACATTTGTGGTGTTTACAGATGTTACTGCACTTCTCATTATTTTTTGAAATTCTGGTAACAGGACATTATTTCTTTGTCAGTTTAGTATATCGTGGTACCATTCACATTTAATTTCTAAAATAAACGTGTGGCGTAATATCATTTATAATTACAAAGATGCCAAAACATGCAAAACACGACCACTGTGTTTTAAAGAAATCTATTTACTGTGAAATCAAACCAATGTATAAACAAAATTTGCACAGTAATGGTCATCAGACACCCCTCTTTAATTAAATGCAAGTGTTTCACTGCCCCTCCCCACTGTGAGGCTGAGTCAGTTTCTCCTCTTCTGTGTCCATTGACGTGGGCTGCCCTGCTGCCTGCATCTCTGCCTCATACTGCTTCCTCAGGCCTTTCAGATACATCCGCAGGCTGTCGGGGTCCAGCCTGGAGTTCCTGGCAGCCTGCAGGAGGCGGGTGGCCAGGTGGTACACAGGTCTCTGTCTCTGTGTTTCCAGATCACTGTGATGTTTAGCCTGCAAGAAAAACAAAACTCACCCCAAAGCTTGTATTTTTATCCAGCGCTTCTCTGATATAAATCATATTAGTTTCTTGTATATCAAAGGTTTTCATATTGTTAGATAATGTGATGCAATGCAAATAAAGGTACACAGAACAAGCTGAGTCACCAAAGACAACAAAGAGGCAAAATCTTCATCTTCATACCAAGAGCTGCTGGCTAACACTGGAGGCAATTATCCTTGCCTCTTGGATTATTCTCGAAGGAAGGACAGTCATTTCTGCTGCCCTCAGACCTAGAAGAGCAAAAAGAAGCTTTGCATCATTTTCCCATTAACAGCTTCATCACAGTTGTACTTTGATTTCACTACATATTTACCATAGTGTCTTTCCTCAGAGCATCCTCGACTCAGCAAGTATGTATACACCACACTCTCGGCACCAGTGTCACCACTGCGTGTGTGCTGAACCTCCATGTGCTGGTTCTCCACATTTGGGTAAAGGGACTCCAGTTGGCACAGCTCAAGAAAGTGAGTGGCAAAGAGGGTGAACGCCTGCAAACAGCCGAGATACAGCACACGCCTTGAAGATTAAGTGACTGGACAGCATGCACTATTCCTGTATTTATTTTACTATGAACCTGTTGACCTAAGATGTGTATCATATCAAACATTAACAAGTTACATGATTAATACAGGCTGCGGGAATCTGACTTATCCAGTTTTCATGGAGGAGTGGCAGCACAGTACATATTTGTTTTTGTGTTCCCAATTAAGAAAATATTTTCCATGAGGACTGCAGGTGTACATCACCAATATCTCTGACACTAACATATGAAATAGCATATAGGGTTCAATGATAGGTTCCTGATACCTTCAGGAACCTTCATAAAGCATTCACCCACTCCTTAACCCTAACATACATCCCTACCAGACAGACATTTCAAAACAGCACTTTGCAGAGTGAATAAAGTGGCAGTATAAGAATAAAAAAGTTATATCATAGCTCTAGCCTTGAGCATAATCCTGTTCATCCTAGCAACAGAGCGCTCCATATAAAATCTCTATTAGAGTGAATCCATTGATGAAATAAAGAGAGTGGGGTGGTTGCCACCTAATTGCTGACATCTTTTAAATAACAGTACATACTTAAAGCCACAGCTGTCAAATTTGCCCAGAACCATCATTCTTTTATGTATGCAGTTCATGTTTGTTAGTGTAAGATTGACTATATTTAGGCAGTTTTACTCTACCTTAAGGCTAAGGAGGAACTCACAAACTGTGTGACAGATGCCAATGCCCTCTTCAGCACTGGTACCACGCCCCAGCTCATCTATGATGATCAGGGACCTGTCACTTACATTGTGGATTATGTAAGAGATCTATGGGGAAGAAAGGTACAGTCAATGATAGTTTAATGTTTTGTCCATCAAAAGTGCAATTAAAGAACATGTGCAACCCTTGAGTGAAAAAATCTAAAAACCATCCAAAGACACATACCTCCTTCATTTCCAACATGAATGTAGAACAGTTAGTTTCAAAATCATCATCCACACCAATTCTGGTGAAAATCTGATCAGCAACACGGACAGAGGCGTACTCAGCAGGGACGAAAGAGCCTGGAAGAATGACGCAGGCAGCTTTACTCAAAAACAAAGCCAAATCAATACATAGTACTGTTATGTGAGGTTGAGAGGTTTGCTGCTGACCTATCTGAGCCATGACCTGACACAGCGCCACCTGTTTGAGGTAGGTGGACTTGCCACTCATGTTGGGTCCAGTGATGATGACAAAGTTGCTGCCCTCGGAGATGTAGCTATTGTTCGATACAGGCTGCTGTCCAGCTATTCGCTCCAGAATGGGGTGACGACCCTGCTTGATTGCCAGTGTGTCTGTGAACTCTGGACGCACTGGCAGACGCAGCAGAAAAAAAGCAACAACAATCAAAAATACCTTGATTGTTGTGGTTAGTACGTTGTTTATCTAATAACACTTCATGGATTTCCATGGGATGAACAAAAATCAACATTAAACTACAGCCACACTGTATTTTGATATTTTGTGACAAATATCTGTAGCTACATCATGGTTGTGTATGTTGTACATCCAAAATATAGTCTGATTTCATCTTATATAATTAATTGCAGGTTGGTTAACAGAGAGGCAAGTCACAATATAATAAAAACTGGTCTATGAAAGAGGAGTGGGTAGTGTTTAAAGGCAGCTGGCTCCTCTGCTAGAGAGAGTTGTCTCTGTAAATGCAGCGCACCAGTGCACACTTATGTAACAAGGGTAATCTGAGTACAAGCTGGCTGGGATAGAAGGGGGCAAGCAGTCAGCACGTGTCTATAGAGAGACGCTTTCAGACAGCTGAGGGCCAGTGCTCACCACCCACGTGGCTGATGCTGCCCACGATCCACACATTAAAAAAAAAAGAAAGAAACTGAGGCCAGCAGAGCTGCCAGCTGAGCGGAGCTCTCTCTGGCTGTCATGTGTGACACTGGCTGGATGCAGACAGCACATCACCGGTTTGACAGTGGAATTTCATACTCACCATAGTCTGAGAGTGTGCATGCATTTGCAAGCGATAGCAACATGTCCAGCATGGATACGGCATCGGAGAGTTTGTAAAGGCAGTGGATGTGCTCGTGGATAGTGCTTAGCAACTGACATATCACCCTGCAGAGAGAAAGGTTTGATGCTACAGGCAAAAAGCACTAAAGACAATTAAAGCTACCAAACAGCACCTTCTAGTGGACATAATGGAAACCAAACTGATCAACCAGTATACAAGTTTTCAGTCTAGTACAATTTGACAAATTGATCCCTAAGGTCTTTGTCAACTAAGAAATTATTTTTGCGTTTTTTTTTCTTTGGCAAAAATAATAATATTCAAATAGGCTCTAGATTTTAAGATTTCTGCAAAATCACATTTATCTTTGGAGAAAACTGATTCCAAGTAATTCATCAGACTAGTCCAGTCAGTCCATTAGTCACAGATGTACTTTGATTGAGAAATACTTGAGCTGAATCTTTTTCCACTGGATTTTCAGTTAAGTGTCATCCATTTCATCACTGTGTTAGTCATAAGACTGTGGTCTCACACATAGGACATGTGAAAGATCTCCCTCAGGGCCTCATCGCAGCGGTCATTCATCTTCATCAGGTCTGCAGTGGTAAAGCCATAGTTGTTCTTCTGCTTGGTTACCTGAGACAGTTCATTCTGTGATTAAGAGTCTATTATCTTACTGTGGGCAATTCAGCTTAATTCATCCAGAGCTAATGTTGAGATACTGTTTTCTTAGCATATATACATATATAATTTTTTTATTCGTCATCAGTCTTTGAACGGTCTGTGCTTTATTTATTCATGTCTTCAGCGGACCATACCTTGATGAATTCTGAGGGGAGTTTCCCTTCAGGCAAAACTGCTCCTTCTAGCTTCATCTGGATGAAGAAGCCTCGAACTGTGCTGAAGCTGGTACGCAACGGCAAGCCATATTTGTCCCCTTTCTGGTTCACAAGCCCTGCGCAACAAATTGCCATTTAATAAGTCTTGAGGTATGACTATTTTACACAAACGTTACAAGGCAAATATATTTACGAAACAGACAGAATTAAAACCTGCAATGTCATCCACAATCTCGGTGTAGGCTCTTCGGGCAATGTCAAGGAACTCGTTGACATTAGGGCGCACAGCATAACACTTTTGGGTGCGCATGTTCAGACTCCCCTTCAGGTAAGTAGTGTCATCATTAATCACCGTCTTGATCTGCTCTAGGATCATGTCAAACCTAGGGCAGACACAAATATACACAGTGGAAGGAGTCTGTAGGCAGACCAAAATAATTTTAAGATGTAAGTCATGGCCACAGGACTCAGTACCTGGTGTCTTCTAGTGAGGTGCTGTATGCTTTAAATAGAGCTGTGTTGCAGTTCTTCAATGCCATCTGTTCATACAGTATAATACTTTAAGAATTGACAATTGACATTATAACAAATTAAAAAATAGTAAGTAAGAATAAAAAGTAATTTTCTTATTTTAATCCCTGGATGTAGGATGACTCAGAAATAATGTCATAGAAACAGACAAAGACCCTTAATCTTGGCACCAGATCCAATGTGTGTTTCAGCTGAATGACGTGTGTAATCTTTGCCTCAGCAACCTGAGCCTGTGAAAAGCAGAAAACAGAGCTGAAAAGTGCTCGGAAAGACAAAAACATTTTACATGTGCACGCATTTTAGCATTTAGTTGGTTCGCTATTTTAAAACAAATACAAATGAAGTGGCTTCACACCGTCTATTGCAACAGAACTATCTCATGCAATCACGAGTGATGAAAGAATGGTACGCACTGTTTCCTGCTTTGGGATTTGGACAAGAACAGAGAGCAGCTGGTCAATGTCAAGGAAATGGCCGATGACTAAGAGGTACAAAAGAATTCTCTGTCATGGTCTCATCATCATATTACACAATATTCAGCGTGTGAGTGAAATCTGTTTGTCCTTGTTCCTGACCATTCTTCAGGCCAAAGAAGAGCTCTTCATCCTGTAGCAGCTCTTGTATTGTGTCCATTCGCATGTTGATGGTGTCCACATCAACCAGAGGCTCCAAAATATTGGAGCGCAATCTTCTGGCACCACCCGGTGTTTTTGTGTGGTTAAGTACCCCTAAAAGAGTATGTTCACTCCTACACACAGGCAAAGAATGACAGAGTCAGACTGAACACATCTATTATTCCTCAATCACTACATACATGTGCTCACATTGCCATTTCTTTTCTTTGTACCTGTGGTCTCTATTGTTAACCACCAATTCCAAGTTAGTGGCAGATGCTGAGTCAATCATGGCAGTCTGTTCACTCCTTTTAAAGCTCACTTTAAGGGACTTGGCAGCGTAGACTGAGTTCTGGATGAACTCTAAGTACTTCAGCAAAGCAGCTGCAGCAGCTAGGCAATAATATCTGAACAAATCATGATATAATATAATAGAAAAAAACAGCATAGTGCCTCAGCATATCTATTTCTATACATTATTGCACTCAGTGGCATACTTTGCTTGCACTTCCATGAGAACAGTGCCAAATTCTGGAGCACACAGCTGCTGAATGTACTCCAGTCCTTTTCTCTCATTAAAATACTTCCTTTGGATTGCAGTGAAGGATACACCCTGACAAAATATGAACAAGACAGAAGCACAATAACAGCAGATATGACACGCCCTAACATTGTTTGCAGCACTTTTATCCAACAATGAATTACAGAGTGAAATATTGTGCATTGGTTAACTATTCTCTGCTTTATAATGCTTGTTTGAAAGGTTGGTGCACTTATAAAACTTATCCTGGGTGGGTACCGGGAAGTTCTCTGTGATGAGGTTGAAGAGCTTGGTCCCTTTCCCCTTCTCACTAGCTGTGTCTGGCATCAGTATTTCCAGTGGCAGCAAGATGTGAATCTTGGTTATGACCTTCACAGGAGTGATATATGACTGCCATGAGTTTGCTAAATTTCAGAGTCTCTCTTGAGGGCTGAGTGATTACTGCAAGCCAATAAAATGAGTGGGTTACCTTGGCATATGTCCCAGTGTCTGCAAACTGAGAGAGTACAAGCTCTGGACATTTCAAATTCAGACTAGCCATCCCAATCTCACCCCGGGCCAAACCACGCCCTTCAACCACTGCTACAATCACAGAGGCAACGGAGGTTGTAGTTGCAGAGGAGCAACTTGTTGCTATAAGAGAAAACAGACATCTGAATAAGAAACGCTGCCTTAGCTGCTCATACCTTATTATTTATCAAGGGTTGATGTACCAGTGCGATCAGTCAGTGGTGTCTGGGCAGGATGTTGGCGACAGGCCCCAGCAGACCCCGGGGTCCTTCTAAATCTAGGTGTTCCTCCACGGCTGCAGAGCGAGGAGCTGTCTGAAGTAGGTGCAAGGAGTGGTGGATTTGTCCTCCCTGGCGTGAAGCTGTGATGAAGCTGGCCTGTGTAAACACAACATATGAGGAGAGGGGTCTTTCATATATCATTACTACAGTGCCCTTCTCAGTATGAAGTGGCACTGGCCTTATTTAGAGTAGCCCCCCGTTATGAGAAAGTCATATACCGTAGCCTATGCTAATGTTAGCTAAAACTTCTCGCCATAAAGTCACCTGAGGGTACCCGGGGTAGTGTTGGGCCCCGGCTGGAGCTTGTACTGCCTTCATCTAAACTTTGGTGGGATGAGCCGGAGGAAGATGAAGCAGGGACGTACGAGGTGGTTTCGTTCAGTCTGTCCGTTGGAGAACAGGTCGGTCTACATTCAGGTGTGTCACCGCCGGTTGTTATCTCTTCTGTGCTGCTACGAAACATTTTAAGAATAGGTTAAAGGAAGTGTGCAGCCCGGTTCAACTGTACATCTGTAAAATTCAATGTACGGTCTATAGGAAACAGTCCCGTAGTTAGCTAACGAGACCTGCCGCCGTGGATATGACGGTGCGCGCGATCCTACCACGTCATCTTTGACCACAACTGCTCATTAGCGATTCAAAAAATAAGTATTTCTTCTCGGATTGAAATGCCTCATTATCCTTTAAAATGTTCATGTAAGTAATGTTTTATACTTTGTTTATGCCATCAAAAATGTAGAGGATAAATAATTAATTCATAATTGCTTTCAAATGTTTAAAGAAACACTAAGAGTACAGTTAAATGTGAAATGCAGTGTATGAGTTGACAGTATAATGGAAACTACTCGATGTACTGAATCCACCTCCTAGATATATACTATAATTGCATATCACTTTGTGATTGCTTATTAGTGGGTCTTGGTTTAGTTGGAGCAGCTATCCAAGGATATTAACAAGGCATCATCGCTCATTACCTGCTGTGCTTCTTTACTTTTATCTGTCAAGGAAAACGCAGAAACTGAATCTAGAGGGTGTTTTGCCAAGAAGAGGAACTGAGTGAAAAAGAACCACAAAATGGAGGAAAAAATGACGGAAGGCTTCTGAGTAGCCCATTGATGTAGCCTAGACATGAGCTTTTTTTTTTTTTTTTTTTTTTTTTTTTTAATTCAACTGCTATTCTCAATATATCACAAATACTTGTCCGTCCCGTCTCTGTTGTTCTTATTATATTGTTTTATATCTGAAAACATTACTTTAATGAAAAATAGTGTTACCACAGGAAGTACTATACTGCATAGTTTTTAGTTCTGAGTATTCTCGTCTTGATTTGTAAAGCATACAGGTTTATTCTGGAGAAATCAAACCGGAAGTCTCCGTCTCCTTCCGGTTGCGAACAACATGGCGGCTGACGAAGATGATAGTAAATATTTTGTGAGAGAAATAGAGAGAAACGACGGCTGTGTTCTTAAAGTGAAGCAGTGCTACTTGGGAGATGTCGGCTGTGTGGTCTGGGATGCGGCCATCGTTCTAGCAAAATATTTAGAGACGAAACAATTTTACGATCCGTCTAAAGGTGTGAACGTGTGGGCCGGCAGGAGTGTGGTGGAGTTAGGAGCTGGGACAGGGGTAGTTGGTCTCATGGCAGCAACACTGGGGTGAGACTGACGTCCGGTCAGGTTGTGTCTGAACTTGTATCACTAACATGTTTAACGCCACGCTGATTGCCTGTAGTCCTTGCCTTGCAGTCTGTGGCGTTTATTTCCATTTATTGATTCAAACTACTAACTGAAACAAAGCCAGAATATAACTTTAATGATTTTGTCCTAATCCCAATAGAGCTCAAGTTACTGTGACAGACCTGGAGGAGTTACAGACTCTCCTGAAAGTGAACATCCACGAAAACCAAGCACTTATCAGCAGTGGATCTATAACTGCCAAGGTACTGAAATGGTTTGTACTAATATTTCCTATATATACTGTTGGATTGCACTTCAGTCATATTTCCATACTGCTTAGCTGGTATGCTGTTATTAGACATCTCTAAATGTTAACTGTTTGACTGCTACCTGTCTTAAAGGGGTAACGATGTGTCTGAGTTCCTCCCCCTCCCACATTATATCCTTATGGCAGACTGCATCTACTATGAGCAGGTATTTTGCAACACTTTTCTGTGAAACACAACACTTTGTTAGTTGCACAGTTGTTATCATTCTGAAACAAGAGCACACCAAGAAGTGCAGTGTTGTGTCTCTCATTGTGACTCATCATTTGTTTCCACACAGTCAATTGTTCCACTGGTGGAGTGTTTGAAGATGCTCTCTGGACCAGAGACCTGCATCATTTGCTGCTATGAGCAACGCACTGAGGGTGTCAACCCGAAAGTGGAAAGGCGTTTTTTTGAGGTGAGAACCCAACAGCTTGTCTTCAGTTTATAAATACCTGCAAATACATTTCAGTTACATTACAGTAAGTTGATATATTTAGCATGACCTCTTGGTGAGTCATTGTGATCTGTTTTATTATCTTGTAGTTGTTGAAACAACACTTCCGCTGTGAGGAGATCCCCTCAGACAAACAGGACCCAGAGTTCAGCAGTCCAGACATCCACATCCTGCACATCCGAAGAAAAGTCTCAAGTTAGTGCACTAATATTTGTGCATACGGTAATCAAATATTTGATGCTGATGTTTCAGTCAGACCATGAAAAAGAAAAATGTAAAGTCTCTCTTGGCATATGCAGAATATTAAGTGTACCTTCATTTCTGTGTTATTTTTTTTTAAAACATTTTTCTAAAAAAAATGCTTTGTAATATGTATGGAAATACTGTTCTCAATATTAAAAAGAAGTATTTTAAAAGTGAACCTATTGTAAGATTTTTTATTATTATTATTGACACAGCAGTGTTTCTGGTCTGGTCTGTAACTGCAGGGCTGTGAAGGGACAGCAGGTGGCAGCCATGTATGTAACTACTGTCTGATAGGTTGCGCTGCTGTCAGTTGTTTTCCCATTTCTATGAATGAGGTATGTAAATTCAGACATTGCCCATTTGGAGCACTAGGGGGCAATAGTTGCTTAAAATAAAACCATATTTAACTGTCTAAATGTTTAGCCTGTGCAATAAAACTGCAATTAGACTAATCTGAGGGCCACCCATTTTATCTTACAACTTAGTATTAACTCAGCTTGTCTTGTCTATTTTGTTATTACAGCTATTATAATTCACTGCTTTGAGAGAGATGGGAAAATAAATCATGATCAAAATTCTCAATCCATATGTTTACAAAGCTTACTCACTTTAAAACTGAAGGCAGCATTGTTTATGTTAGTCTTTGCCATCCATGTGGGGGGAATTCCACCTCAAGCCCCAGATTAGCTGGAAGATTATGGCTCTTTTTCAGGCATAAACCATGAAGTACGCCCCATACTCCCACAGGCATGCAGGGGCCTCTCACAGCCTTTCATGCTGCTGTCTGTTTACACAGTGGAGCTGGAGTGTAATGAGCAGGGTGGCCTCCAACGTGCAGACCAAATAAAAATGTTAATGCTGAAGTTAGCAGGGTGGGGTTAACACCGAAGGTCCCATTAAGTACTTGAATCACTTTATAGAAGAATACAATAGGAACCAACCTTGATTATAATTTAAAGCACTATGATGCTCATCTTAGTATTTCTCTATTGGGAACAAGGAGTGCAAAGCTAATTTGCTTGTATGAAATATGCTGATGCTGCAAGGAACAACTGTGGTGGCATATTGGCTCAGACCTAAAACTGCGCACATGCAATCGAACTGAGCTGGCTGGCTACTACTGTACTGGACGTATGTGTTGTCTTTTAACTATAGTTCACTGAATGGTCCACGACAAATTTCGAATCGGGACCCTTTTAATATTTCTGAATTTAATGGTTAAAAAACAGAATCAAGTATCTCTTCACAAAGCAGTTTTCGTTGCTTTCACTTCACTTTACTGTTGTGAATACAGCTAAAAAAGCATTAAATCATTGATCAAATAACAGAACTTTCATGAAATCTGTTCTTTTCTAAAAACATATTCATGTGTAACTTCCTCTCTCCTCTTCTCTTTTCATTGTTACATATATAAAGATTTGTTATTGGCCAATATGCCAACAGTGGTTGTGAAATGTTTAATGGAAAAAGACTGGGGTGTGGCCGTGTTGAATGAATCACAGTTCTGGCTGCTGAACTCCTGTAGGCCTTGGTCAGTGATAATGTCTATCACAAGAAGAACAGAGTGAGATTAATTGCTTTTTTTTTAACAATTACTATAAATAACTACAGCTGTTCATTTAAGATAATCGCTCCCTGTGGTCCTCCCCTGCTCTCTCACTTCTGCCGGGGGCAGCTGGATGGCTACTCTGAGAATCAGCCCACTATTGAGGTCTCCTATGGCCTTGACCATGATATGTTCAGCTAATTAATTTGACTTACTGCTGGTATTAAATCCATGTCTTCCTGCATGGTGGGGACAGGACCCAGAGGGGTTATTGGGAAGATTAGAGGGGTCGAAGGGAGGCTCCACTATTCCATGGCAATATTTTTATCCTCCTGCCAACTCATGGCCCTGGCACTCAAATCCTTCAGAATCTATTTTCCAGTCTCTCTGGTGTTCTCTCCTCCTTAAATGTTCACCAAAAATAATTAAAATTATGTAGTTATAGTCTTCTTGTGGTTGGCTAATTAGGCTAGCACTACAGGGGAATACATGGAGGCTCACAGTAAATGAGGGCACCCAACAGCGAAGCAGTGGTGTCTCTGTAATCTATTATCATACACACTACAGCTGATTCAGGTAATGGTAAACATTCATTACTTAACATGTGGTGTGCAGGGTGCACACACCCAGACAGAATGGGGGCATGTTCTGCCAACAGATGGTGCTAAAAGTGGAAATAACTTACCTGTGTGGAAAACCTGCAGTAACAGTAACAATGACACAGTTCCAGCTCCTCATGAATAAATGAATACAGTTGTAAGGTGTATTACAGGAGCACTGCCTGTTCATTAATGGTGATATGGACGTCGACGACAATGATCATTATTACTTTTATTGCTGTGTAAAAGTTGCAACCAGTCGACACAGCAAAAACATCATCTGCATGGACTCCATAATCCCCAGGTTCTTTTTAAACAAGATAACATGAGGCAGCAGTGCAGCGCCCCTCCAAACCAGATGGGTGGAGGAGAGTCTGACTTCCAGCAGCCTGTGTGGTGTGCTCCACTCTGCTGCATCACAGCCAAGTGACACAGAGGATCCATTGTGTCACCATCATCTTAACACTGCCTGGAGCCAAGAGACACTGTTCCAGAAAGGAAGACTCATTTTCTCACTAACTATTAGGGAGTGGCTCAAGAATAGACATCAAACTGGGCTGATTAAATATAGAAGACGGGCTGCATAAATGTGTGACTGCTCTGATCCTGCAAAGGTGCCCCTTCCTCCTCCTCCTCCTCCTCCTTTTCCACACACAGATCACTCTTCTCTCTTTCACATGACAAACTCAGCCTATTGAACTTCACGCTCCGCAAAGAGACAACAGGCCAGAGCTGCCGCATTCCAAACCCGGAGCATGTGAGTTGTGTTGTTTTGCAGATCTCTATCCTTGTCTCCAATCATGAGCCGCAACAACACTAATAAATCACTGGCACTGTCAGTCAGTGGGTTTGAGAGCACAGAGGTGGTGCGATGCCAGCGAGGCAAAGCCTGACAGGACAACTAGCTTATAGAAAACACAATGCTGGCTCCACCCTCGCTGCCACACACCCCCACTCACCCCCCTGCCCCCCCTGCAGGGGAACAGGAGGAGGGCGGGGGTGCTGTTAAGACAGCTGTGCTGCAGTTGAGTGGGGACACAAACCCAGTACTGTGAGAATATTGTGCACACTTGGCCCTGTCTTCCATCCCCCTAAACAAAATTATATCATCCACTAAGAGATGCCTGCCCTGTTTTTGTTGCAATATAATTTAAGTAATGACATTTGACAATCAAACAACACAAACACTGACTATTCCTATTGGTCTTTGTAGGCGTTTTAGCCTTAAAACTGTTTGTATACAACACTGGTGACTTCAGTAAAAATATAATAGTGTATTGATCACTGCTTGGATTACCACAGGTTTTGTGGAGACCAGACTCTCTGTGACTGCTGTCCCTTCAGCATTCTAATGCAATGATGTATTTGTCATCATTACGATATGTGGTGGCCCAGCACCAAGGGGAGAACTGCAGAGGGGGGGAGCGGAGCAGCATGTGTGTGTATGTGTCATTTCCCTGAGTCATTACCTCCCTGTAGTCTGAATATGGAGTGTGTGTGTGTGCGCGCGCGTGTGTGTGTGAACAAAAGCACCTGACTCGCCATAGATCTCTTCCCAAGATTTCATCCCAAACCCAGAACTGTTGTCTAATCTGGGTGCACTGTCACTTGAAACACTGATTCCTCTGTAATTACAGCGATCTTGTCAGAACACACGGATGTAGTCAGTCTTGGAGCGTGACAGTGCGATTGCGAGCTGCTGAGGGAGGCCTTTGAGGTCGCTGTGCATGGGTCTTCATCATTCTGTCAGTCAGTGAGTGTGGATACAGTGAGTGAATCCATGTGGCTGGTGGATACTGCTGCCGGGTGCACTCTGTGTTACTGTGAGTGCAGGAGAGGTTTAGTAAAAGCCAAACTACAGATGCCACATGACTGAGGTCAGTGGCCTGTGTACTGTATGAACAAGCTTTGGGCAAATACAGTGAACAAACAAATGATCTCAGCAACATCCAGTTGATTTCATTTTTGCTTCAGAAACAGATGCGGTTGGGTTTCCTAAAAAAAAAAAAAAAAGAAAGAAAAAAAGAAAAGAAACCGGTCTGCCTCTGTGCATGTGAATCCAAAAAAGACCCAGGAGAACTCAAACTGCAGCACCAGCTACAATGCCACCCCCTCCCCTCCCCTTTACTGTGGCATTGCTTACATCTGAAGGTAAGATGGTTAACATTCAGCCGCGATCCTCTTTGCAATGTGTGTTACAGCTGGAAAAACACAGCATATGAGTCCAGGGACAAACTGGTTCACACTCTCACACAGCTGTGTTAGACATCGTGTAATCCTCAAGAGGAACCATGTGAACAAATTTCAGGTTTTCACATAATGGAACATAAATAGACACCCCGAGGCCTCAGCAAATGTAATGGGACTTCGATTGGATGGTTTTTAAAGTGGGAAAAACAAACCTGATTATCGACCACTGAGACTGTATGGTTAGTGGCTTAAATTATGTAGTTAATGCTTTGTGTGAGTGCTTTATCTAACTATTAAAAAACAAATCTGTTGTGTCATGTGGACCTCTAACACTTCATAATAATTTAATGGTTCTCTGAATTTGTAATTTCGCCACAGCAAGCAACCTTCAGATGCAGATATGAATGGAATGCATGTTGGACCAGTGCCCAGAGTGCACCTTGGACTTCACAGCCTCACATTTTCAACCTTATCTAACTGGTCCAAGCCACAGTGAAGTGCCCATTAAGACCCACAGCACTTATTTAAATTGTGTACGTCAAAGCTGCTCTTAAACATATGCAGACTAAACTAAAGTCACCCACACACATTGTATGGACAGAAAAGAGTGCATCTGTGTGAAGGTACCCAGAGGTGTGCATCTACTGTGCCCTTGAAGAACTTCAACCTCAGCAGGAAACCCCCCCCCCCTCCCAAACAGAAAAAACTTTGAGCCACTTCCGGACCAGTTTTAAACTGAGCTCTGTGTGAGTTCATCATCGATGACGACTGAAGGTGCAGAGGAGACAGAGACAAGGAAAAAAGGTTTTGTAACCAAAGAGGCTGTTTCACTGCCCTTGAGGATAAGCAGCTACTGAACTGAGCTGTGTGAACTGTGGCTAGGAGTAGGTGTTCCCTCCTACCATTTAGCAGATAAATAAACCGCTTTAATAACGGTGCTCGCCTTATGTGCCCAGGAGTATCTGTGTCTGCATGCATCGCAAATCCTACAGTAATTATTGTGCTGGGTGTGGCTGCTGAACAGTAGGCCAACATTAAGCCAGCGATGACTATATTCACAAGCCACAGTCAGAAATGAGTATTATCTCAGTGCTATACCTGCGCACACTCAAGTCGAGAGGAAATGAAGAATGAAGAAAAAACACACCCATAGAAACCACAAACATAATTCAGGGTATGTTTGTAGGCACGTCAGGAGTGCAGCTGTAATGCCACTCACCAGAGATATCCCTGAGCTGTTTGTCAAGTTGACTAATGCAGGGCGAGCCACCATTGCAACAAGGTGGAAAAAAAAGAGGTGTGTGCTCCAGCAGTACAGCTCACAGATACTGCATCCTTTTTCGATTTCTCCCCACTCTTCTCCTTTTCCGTGCTGAAGAGAGGAAGTGAATGGAAACTTGGAGTAAAGACAGCCACCTATGTGATACCAAAAACACCAGGCCACACTGGCAGAGATCCCATCAGGCGGTTGTCATGGGGACTGCCCCAACAAACAGGCGCGCTGGCCGGCTAAGGCAAATCTGTCATACACATTCTTGTGCAAACCACTGAAAGTGTTTAAGCACTTTGCCTTCTTGTTCTGTGAATCATGACACAAGTGAATTAGGAGGAACAAGTGCTTAGCATCTCGCCAGCGGCACTGGTAGGATACATTAACCTGTTGCTTTGGTATTTTAACCCATCTTTGCAAAAGCTGAACAGTCAAAATGTGAAGCTCATTACACAAAGCACCTATTGCCGAGCTTCATTCTATGACCTGAAACCTTTTTCTATCCTCTCAGGAAGTGTAAGGCATTCCAGCCGAGCACAGGGGGAGTTGACAGAAGGGCCAGGAGGTCTCATCTTTACAGAGGACAGGTCATAAAAACTTGCTTACAAATCTCCGTCCTTGCCCCAGGGGCCTCACTGTTACCAATAAAGCTGCGAGGATCATATGGTTGTCATGAAGTAGTGGGAACCAGAGTGGCCATTACAGCCCAATTAAACTGCCATCGGTGTCTAATGTAGGCCCTTGACCCAGCTCTTGCTGACAGCGAGTATTTACAAACACACTGAAGCTGGGATACTTTCTCCGCTTGCAGTGTCTGACAAGTTTGAGAGATTCCTCAAATTTTTATCAAGTAGTAAAATCACAGTTGCATGAGGTGTGTGGGTTGTGTGAAACATCTTCTGTTGCTGAAGAGTCATATCTGTCTATGTCACCTGACCTGTCTGACGGAAACCTCTGTGGTGCTAAAGCAAACATCCTGAGGCCTCGACAGCAACTTGCCAAGCACCAGATTTTCCACACACACCAAACGCCACCAAGCTTAAACAGCCGAACGTCTGTGGATGGAGACACATGTACACACACAGGCATACAGTGTCCGACTGTCAGTGAATGCAGCAAATTGTCTAGCTTGCATGCTGGAGAGGAGGAAGTGAATCCCTTTCTTTTAAAGAAGCAAGCAAACTCTGTGCTTTTTGAACAGTTCGCACAAGGGCCAGTTTCTCTGTTGATGGGCACAGCAGTGGGAAGGACACAGTGGCATTCAGTATCCTGAACAGAAGAAAACCCTTGGAAATCTGTGGAATAATACTTACTAATCTTTTGTAGCCCTAAACACCAGTAGTCAGACCACTTGTCACCATCAATCCTGTCTTTGTCACAAGTGAAAACACTGTTGTTAATCAGCTTTAATCGAAACTAAAACATTCTTCCACTGTGAGTCAGTGGTGCACTGTCTCAGAAAGGTTTCTCACAGTGCACTTAGATGAGTCAAGACAACATTTTAAGTGTTTTACTCAAATACCAAATAATAGTACAAATAGAATACTTTTGCAATACCCTAAAATTCAGAAGAAATAACTTTGTCGTAGACACAAAAAACTATTTTAACAAAGTAGATAGGAGAAAAAATACAACACCTTCAAAGTGATCACACTAACATATTGCATTTGGTACATTAAGCTATAAGTATAATCCTAATTACACACTTTCCATCCACATATTAACATGGTTGTGATGCCATGTGAGAAAAGTGTTCCCATTAGCAGTTGGCATCACCAGGTACCTCATACGCCTTAATGATAGTCTATAATTTCACCTAATTAGAGCATGAGGACGTTTTAACTTGTGTGCATTTTCTTTCACTTTTTCAACACCAGCCTTGCCCTTGCTTTCGTCAGCTTGAACAGGCTCCAGACTCATTGAACAAAAACAACCAAGACTTGTTTTTTAATACAAGTCCCAACCAAAAGCAAACTCAGGAAGTTACAGCCAGCAGCTCAGCATCAGCTCTACCATGGCTCACAACCAACACGCAACACTCAAAAAGAATTCACAGTTCAGCTGTATATCTCCGCTGCTGCTCCAACTCTCATGCAAACTATCATGTGGCTCTGTTGTTGTTCCAGCAGTTGGACTTCCTGTTTTGTACATTTTCCCATTTACTGGCAAAGGAACTGAGGGTGGACATAAACCCTTTATGAAGAGTCTGCCCAAGAGCACTAAAACCAAGAATTTTAACACTCAAGTCCTCTTTGAACCATGAGCATTACTGAGTCTTTCCCATAGCTTTAATCACTCTAAACTTTTTGAGTTAAGCTACCCTGAATTAGTAAAAGAACTCTCCTTTGCCAAACTTTAAATGGTTTGATTGCTCACAGGCCATGAGCTATGAAAACTAACTTTGATCCTTGAAGAAACAGAGACATAACAGATTTAAAATCACTTTTTTAATAAGACATTACAATGACATTGTTCTGTACATGGTTCCCCCAGTCAAAATAGGAGTAAGAGCTGCACCACGAGGTGTCAATCAACATGTCACCAGTAAACAGCTCCCTCTGACTGCACGACAGATGGACTCTGATGTAGGGTTACTGTACTTTCGTACTCATGCTACAGATATAGGCTATCATATAATGTCCCAATACTGAGACTAATCAACTGTGATATCAGATTGAGAGAGCTCAGAGCTGAATGACATTCCTTTGGAAAGATTGAGTCGACTGACAACGTGTTACCCAAAATTAAAAATGCATCCAAACAAGCATGTTTAAGAGTTACTGGAGGCCTATTTGTTGAGTATTGAGCACAATTAGGTATCAAGACATGACACAAAAGGTCAATCAGTTAACTATATAACCCACATAAGGGGATTGGGAGGGGTAACAAAATGTGTCTGAAGTCATTTTTTTCTCTGGTGTCAAGACTGATGACAATGAAATGTAAGCTATGATGATTTTTTTTCTTTTTTCTTTGCTGCAGTCAATACCATTAAGAAGAAATACTTGTCATCACAGTACTGTGTTAAAACAAATGTCAAAGTCCTTCCAAGTAGACTACATGACATTAAAGACCCCACCTTAGAAGAAAAAGATTACGATCCAAGTTCAATGCAACAGAGACTGAAGAACCTTGAAACAAGCTGTAGTCCGAGAATGAAGATAAAAACTTTAGCTTCATTAGAAAAATCATATAAAACAGGAAAAAGAATAGGCAAAGGCGGTGAACTCTGTGGCGTTAACATTTGGACCAATTAATTCCATATTCATCAAGCAAGCCCCAAAATAATGAATGTGATATAGGCCTGCTACAGAGTACAAGCAACTTTAAGCCAGAAAACCCAGTTGAAGTTAAATTAATCATGGAGTAAAGGTAGTATTAAAAATAAATGGGAAATAATCAACTTTTTTTCTGAACCATACTCATTCGAGAAGTTATTTGTTACTTGCAACATTATTATAGTTTTGACCTAAAACAGTCAGCACTCAATCATTAAGATTTGTAATTAGAGGTTAGCCATGTCAAGCCCTCATACAGTCCATCACCTGTAGTTGCACAGGAGGGCTGAACATACCAATTCCTATCTCTGATGCGGGTCAATCCGAGCTTCTCTTGGATTTCATGTGGCTTCATGGCATCCGGAAGGTCTTGCTTATTGGCGAATATCAAGATGATGGCATCTCTCATCTCCCGGTCATTAATGATGCGGTGAAGTTCCTGCCTCGCTTCGTCGATGCGATCCCTGTCCGCGCAATCCACCACGAAAATTAACCCCTGGGTGCCCGTGTAGTAGTGTCGCCACAGAGGACGAATCTTATCCTGGCCTCCAACATCCCAGACGTTGAACTTGACGTTTTTGTAGGTGACAGTCTCCACATTGAAGCCGACTGTGGGAATTGTGGTGACAGACTGTCCGAGTTTCAGTTTGTAAAGGATTGTTGTCTTTCCAGCAGCATCAAGTCCGAGCATTAATATTCTCATCTCCTTGTTGCCAAATATTTTCGAGAGCATTTTCCCCATTTTGAACTCTTGTGCATAAATACTTGGCTCCTACTGAGAAAAAAGTGTCTGATACCGTGCTGATGATTATTCACTTTAACACTACCTTCAGCTTGATTAAGGGCTTACTTGTGAAAACATGACCCCCTGAAGAGCATTAGTGGTGAAAAAAGTCAAAAACGCATTCTCACGTTAAAACCGAACGGTACTTTAAGGAGTTTTTAGTTGCAAGTCTGTGCGTCAGGATCCTGTGAAGTGCAGGGGCATTTATGTTCAGAGTATCACAATGTTTTCAGGCCCTACACACAACATGGCACGGTTAAACTAACAACTTGGCAGCAGCTGTTGCCTGGCGTTCATCGTGTTGCCCAAATCGACATAAAGCTGTCCGACAAACACAGGCCGTAACCATTCAATACTGCACAGAGCAGACACTGTATGTGTAGCCTATATAAGGCCCCGGAAAAGCCGCGGTACTTGTGAATTCCTTTTGCCGTTTGTCTGGCGGTCCTCCTCACCGGGTGCGCCCTTGTTCTCTTCACCGCTACCGCAGCAGAAAAGCAGCTTTCTGCGGTTATTCCATCAAGCGTTCCCGCCGGGTACCTTCACCGTACTGGGGGGGACGACTTCGGAAAAAATCCTCGGTGACTCAGCAACACATGTATCCACTCATGAAACTCCACTGCTTGTCCCCCTGAAAGAGATTTAGAAGGAGGGTCAGGCATGCCAAATTAGCAAGCTACCGCTCATGGCTGCTAAAGACTAGCTAGTGGGCTAACATGAGCTAGCTGGTTGCCTAGCAAGCTAGCCGTAAGCTACCTAGCTAACGGTGGTTAGCCGTTACAAGTCAATCATATCTGGATAGAGAAATACGAGCCACGGTGACAAATTTTTTGGTTCGCTCCTTTTTCTGGCTAACACTTCATTCAAAACCATGGGATTTACCTCCTATCTCCCCCTCCTGCCTCGATAAATACACCCAGCTCCCGTCTTTCTCCTTTAAGTCGAGCTGGTCGCAGTGCTGCTACACCGGAAAGGTGTGGAGCTGCATTAACCGCCACTTCCTCCCGTCGACTTCATTCAGTTGCTGCCGCCGAGCTCAGCTCTCACTGTCTGGGGCATACGCAACTCACATGCTGAACAAAGAAACACACAAACTGTCAAGAAGCACGCTATTAAATCAATTTAAAACACGTGTGTCGTTACTCGTTAGTATAATACACAACAGCAAGTGATATTAAAATGCGACGTAATAGTTTAACCTTAAGTGCATCCGCTAAAAACGTTAGTTGGCAGTTTTATTTAAGGGCCTTCTGGCGGTTTAAACCTGAAAACGTGTTTTATTTTATATTAATGAAAATGCGTTGCTTTGGTGAAATTTCAGTATCTAATGTTCTCATCTGTTAAGTCTAAACGATCCTCTGTGAATACAAAGGGTAACATCGCCCTCTTGTGGTACTTGCAGGCTACCATAGTTACTACCAGGTAAGATCTCAAATCATTTTGTCCGTTTTCTTGTCTATATCTTGACAAACCGTTTCTGTGGTGCAGGATTATCTCATAATTAACTAACTGGTCACTAGTCCAATTTTGTTGCTCCCAACATGGCAAGCAAGGTCTAGTGCTAACATTATTGGGTGTCAAGAGGTACTATGAAACCCTGTGTACAAAACAGTGATTTGGTTGTGCACATTCAAACCAGGAGGAAATGACTGTTTACCCCCAAATGATAAGAACTATATCTTAACATATCTCCATGTTGGTATGCTCTTCCTCCTTGTGCCTTTCTCTCTGACTGAGCCTGCAGAGGCAGGGTGGAGCTGTTGGCTGGTGTCTGTTACCTGATTTGTCAAAGAATTTAGAGATTTCAAAAGGTGTGGGAAGAAATGTTCACAGCCTCAAAAGCAGAGGTACATTAATGCATTGTGGATATAACTGTTTAATGTTTCACTATTTGTAATTACTTTTTGAATTTGAATTTTAAATCCTTAGCTGTTGGGTATTTGGTTTTAAGTTATATTGTTTCTGATTTAACTAAAAACAAGGGTTATATTAACATGCTTTATTAAAATACATTTTGTTTCCCACATATCACACAAGTTTTCATCATGTGAACCGAATGTTTATGGGGTGGGACTCATACCTGATTAAACCCCTGAGGCTATTTCATGTCATATGACAGATAGGTGTGTTCATAGGTTTGAGATTTATGAGTTCATGCAACCATGTGACAACCTGTGAATAACCAAAGCAAATAAGCAAATACCCAACCTTGTTATTCTGACGGAGACACTATTTAGATAAAATGATTTACATGAACCGAGTTATTTTGTATTCTATGATTCAACAATGTTGCGGAATCAAATGGCCCGACATGCATCATGACACACTTGACCCCGATACACACCCTAAAGTGACTAAATCAGTGTATTTGGCTGCAGTTTTGTTTTGCAGTTTTGCAGTTTTTGTAGTCTGAATGTTGTTGCTATGGCCTCTCTGTCATTGTGCAGCACTTTTACTGGCACGACAACTTTAAAACTTTGCTTTAGTTTATATATCACCTCCCCTCTAACTCTTTGCACAGAGCATGCAGCAGGAAACAGGTATGCTTGGTTACCATCTTATTCTTCCTGCACACGTGCAGTAGTCTTGTTTTGTTCTGTTGCAAGTGACAACCCCAACAGGTTAGATTTACAACTGCACCTCAAGGTACAAAATTAAAGAAATAAAATATGAAGATGATTAGAACAGAAATGGATTCTATACTATTTAAAAATATTTGCTACAGGAGGATTTCTGAAATCCAGTAGTCATTATCATAGTGTGTCAGCTATCCTCACATCTCAACATACAGTTACTCCAATCAAAATCTTGTTGGTTTTCTTAATATCTCAACCTGTTAATGTGTTGATGTCATGATTCAAGAGGCCAAACCATCTTCTGGGCCAGGAAAGGCAGTGACATGAAGGTTTGACTTGTCTGGGGAGAGCACACCTAATAAAATAAGATCTGTGCATGTCAGTTATAGAGAGCTGGTTATACCCATTTCTTTGTTTACTGCAAATGGTCCAACCCTTTCAAAAACATACTTTGGGGCAAGTTTAACTAAAGTATCAGACACAACCTTATGAATTATACATGTCACCTGGTGGCAAGCAACAAACATGACATTTTGCCCTGTCATAGCAGGAAAAGCACAGATGAAAGTAATGTTTTATTTGCTCTGCTCCATTTAATCTGTGCACGCCTTGTGAGAAAGTATTTCCTTGAGCAAAATAGTTTTGAAGCACCTGTGTGTGTGTGTGTGTGTGTGGCTTTGTAGTGCCCTGTAGTTTGTAAAAGCCCCCTCATTGTTGTAGACTTTTTGGATTTTTATTTGACAAAAGTGCTGTTTTCCCCATTGATCTTCCCTCAATAATCAACAATGACATATTGAAAACATAATTTTTTAATTTTATTTTGCAGATTTATTGAAAACTCAGAAACTGAAATCTATCTGTTGCAAAAATATTCTTAAGTACTTTGTAAAAGCTTATTTGGCAGCAAAAGCAGCTTCATGTCTTCAGCTCTTAAGGTTTGCACAAGTCATTCTAGTTGGCACATCCTCTCAGGCTTATAGTAACTGAATGACGGCATTTTTTGTTAATTATTTGTGGTCTGAACCTTTTAAAATTCCCTTCTTGAAATTGAAGTTACCGATACAGTTCAGGTCTGTGGAACATTACAGTAGTTTATACA
Organism: Caranx ignobilis; assembly: GCA_021432705.1. Taxonomy (NCBI): domain Eukaryota; kingdom Metazoa; phylum Chordata; class Actinopteri; order Carangiformes; family Carangidae; genus Caranx; species Caranx ignobilis. The sequence continues at coordinate 11,130,327 of MU269985.1, forward strand.
ACAGTATTTTATGTATCTTATAAAAATCTTGATGAAGTTGAATTCTTTGAACTTCTATCATAAATTGGATTATTACTGGGGATACACTCCAGAGATGATGTCACTAATTATCAATTGTATCTCAAAATCTAGGATTAGGGGTTTGATTGCAGTTGCCAAATCCATATTAGTATACACTTTGTATATGCTACAAACATGGATTTCTATACCAGGCAAACAGGTTTCTGTTTTGGCAGCACGCCATTTGTCTCAGGGTGCACTGTAAAAACATCAGCACCCATTCATAGCATAAAATAAAGCTTCCTTTTGCACCAATGAACCAAGATAGTTTGATACAACCGTACAAGTGAGAGAGTCAACTCTAAGTGAGAAAATCCAGTTAACTTCTGTCCTTTTTTTGTGGAGTCCAGGAAACAATCCATCATGCTGTAAAATGTAATTATGAATGTTAAATCAACTCATTTTTTTATATCTTCAACCAAATGTACTCAAAGCTTTGGAGGCCTGTTCACATCTAGTTAATCCTACCTTTAACTTCCTGCATAATAATGGACCAACAATACACCCAAAACTGTATATAAAGAGGAAAACATTGCAAACCACAGTGAATAAGTAAGTTAAGTATAATGTCAACCACCTACACAGCACTGAACACCAAAGAAACACCACTGGACACTTGCTGATAGACAAAGTTTTAAGACACATTATCTTAAAAGATGAAGATATATCCACTTGTCTTTGCTGTCCCTAAGTGGTCCTCAGTCTGAACTGAACATGATATTGACAACTGACATATTTACTTAACATGAGGCAAACTCTCCCACCATAATACTTTTCTCTGTGTAGACCTGTTTTGAGTAGACAACCACACAAAGTCCCTGTCATGTTTCTTTTCACCTACATTGAGGATCTTGATGAAGAAGCTACGTGCATGCATATGTGTTTTGTCAGCCAACATCCATTGTAAATAGCTGACCTGCTAGAAGCAAAATGACTCAAATCCTACAGCTGACTCAGTCTCTTCACAGTAACTGAGACAGAAAGTGATTGCATCCAAGTGGCGTTTTTGCAATCTGTGATACTTTTGTTCTTCTGTTTGACCCCTGTTAGATCTTTTACACTGATTTAGAGAGGCTGACTCTGTTGAGGCTTTTAAAAAGCAACTTGAAACCAAATTTTTCCTCTTTGGTTTTTAATTGTGTTTGATCTGTTTGTATTTTCTATGCCTTGAGTTTGAAAAACTTTTTTCTTATTGCTTGTATGTACATATGGTTTTCACATTGGTGTTAAACCTCTTTAAGGTTTTGTTTGCACCTTGGAGCAAAGACCATTTTGCTTTAAAGGTGCTATATAAATAAATAAATAAACTTGAAACTTGATTTCCATGCCACAGCTGCATCTCTCCCAAAATTTTTCACTTAATCTTTCAGTCTCATGACATCACAAACAGCAAAAATAACTTCTGGTGATATCAGATGTGGCAGGTGTGTTTAAGCAGTACATCTTATGGCAAATCACAATTCTAATCAAACCTGTTCTGAAGGTCAAATATACATTTATTAGAGCCAAGGAGGAAGGTAGAACAAACTGCAATGTGAATTGTGCTGTTTTGTTATTTGGACATTCCAGTCAGAACAACAAGCTTCTTTCTTTTGATTGTATTATTGAATGCTAACAGTTGAATCTTAGATTATGTCATTTGTCAGAGGGTGCACTGTAAAAACACCAGCACCCATTCCTCAGCATAAAATAAAGCTTCCTTTTGCACCGATGAACCAAGACAGTTTGATACAGCCGTACGAGTGAGAGAGTCAACTCTAAGTGAGAAAATCCAGTTAACTTCTGTCCTTTTTTTGTGGAGTCCAGGAAACAATCCATCATGCTGTAAAATGTAATAATGAATGTTAAATCAACTCATTTTTTTATATCTTCAACCAAATGTACTCAAAGCTTTGGAGGCCTGTTCACATCTAGTTAATCCTACCTTTAACTTCCTGCATAATAATGGACCAACAATACACCCAAAACTGTATATAAAGAGGAAAACATTGCAAACCACAGTGAATAAGTACGTTAAGTATAATGTCAACCACCTACACAGCACTGAACACCAAAGAAACACCACTGGACACTTGTTGATAGACAAAGTTTTAAGACACATTATCTTAAAAGATGAAGATGTATCCACTTGTCTTTGCTGTCCCTAAGTGGTCCTCAGTCTGAACTGAACATGATATTGACAGTTGACGTATTTACTTAACATGAGGCAAACTCTCCCACCATAATACTTTTCTCTGTGTAGACCTGTTTTGAGTAGACAACCACACAAAGTCCCTGTCATGTTTCTTTTCACCTGCATTGAGGAGCTTGATGAAGAAGCTACGTGCATGCATATGTCTTTTGTCAGCCAAGATCCATTGTAAATAGCTGACCTGCTAGAAGGAAAATGAATCAAATCCTACAGCTGACTCAGTCTCTTCACAGTAACTGAGACAGAAAGTGATCGCATCCAAGTGGCTTTTTGGCAATCTATGATTTCAATCTGATGACACAAATCCAGCTGTCTCTGTGGGTATAATGTAAGTTATCTGATGTTCTGATGCCACAGTATCTTGTATGCTTCCAGTCACATTTAATTTGTATATGGCAGTAACTACTTCAGCCAGTGCAATTTAATGTCCAAATAAATACCGTGGGAGCTAGGAGATGCAAAACCATGCACGCACACGCGCGCACACACACACACACACACACTCCAACCACACAAACACAAACTCTCTAATCCAAATATAATCCTAACCTCAAGACAAAGGTCAAGTCTTAACCCTCAAACAGCCCTAACTTGTGTCAGAAAGTAGAAGTGAGTACTATCCCAATTAGATAGATGGCTACAGTTCAGAAATGCAGTGTATTGTGTTGTAAATGCATCTCTGATGAAATTATAAAAAACAAAGTGTCATTTCCTGATACCATCTGGATCACAATGCACTCAATGCTCTACTGAGATTATTGAAACCCTTTTCTGAGAGGCTTTCATTACCCTTTTTGTGTGTGTGTAGGCTACAGGATATGAGTGTATTGGCTCTTGTTCCTCTTCCAGAGTGTTATCAATAAAACCAGAGTAAGCCAAATACAGGTCTAATGGATGTCTGTCCAATTTTAATTAGATGCTCATTGCCTCTGTATCCTACACTTGGAAGAGTGCATGTAAAAATGTACACGCACACACACATATACCACACACAAAATAATTACAGTGCCCACATGGTTAAACTTCCATTAAGTTGCAAATAAGTATATGGAGACCTCAGCGAATGATGATTCATCATATTCAGATGCTGATGCCGGCGTGTCGAGGCACAGCCTCCTCCGGTGTTGATGACCAGGACTGGCGCGTCGGCGGCTTCATATTCAGATGCTGATGTCGGCGTGTCACGAATATGACTTGAACATGAATATGATGCCGAATATGACATATTCAGATGCTGATGCCGGCGTTTCGAGGCCTCGAAACGCCGGCATCAGCATCTGAATATGATGCCGAATATGGTCCCTCGTTAATCGCGGGAGTTACGTTCTAAAAAATAACCCGCATTGGCGAAATCCGCGAAGTAGTACCTTTATGTAACGAACCGAAGATTCATTTATTCCGTAATGGCGCCCTACACCCGCGTAACTTCTACCTTCCTTCAGCATGTCCATCAGTCCAACTTTTTGTGCGATGGTTAGCATCTTCCTCTGCCTCTTGGTTGCGACCGCAGGTGCCTTTGACGGTGCAGAACGTTTCGTCGATATTATGGGTTTTGTCGGGGAGAAAACGTGCAGAGTCACACTGCTAGCGATCGGAGATTTATGTAAATTTGACACGCTGAACGCATTCTGTACTGTACAGGAGACACTGCATGGAGGAGATTGACTGACAATGTTCTACAGTCCCTTAGCCAATCAGGACGCAGAACACAATGCGCGGGCTCTCCCTTAGCCAATCAGGACGCAGAACACAATGCGCTGTATAAAAAAAAAAATAAAAAAATGCAAAATTGCACTTAAAAAATGATGCTGATGTCGGCGTGTGGAGGCTGCCTCGACGGTAACTATGAAGAAATTGAAATGTTAGCTGTCTGTACCGCGTGTGTGTCCTGGTCTAGCTGACGTGTATGTGTGTGTTACCTAGCAAGGTAATAAACACGCTGCTGTTCAGGTTGGCTGCATGTTGTCGCCTCATGTTGCAGTGAGCATGAGGCTTGGAGTAAAGCCCTGCGTGATATCAATGTCAATATGTGAGTAAATCCCAAAATAGTCCTTGCAAAGAGTTTACCGACACAGCTGAGACTAGGTTACAACAGCTAGCATTGGTGCCAACTGTCTTCCCGCTTTATCCTGGTTTGTCTTCCTGATTTATCACAACGTACACATTCAGCGTTAATATAAACAAAGTGGGTTGTGCCGTTGTGATCACAGGCTACACCATCCACCGCTACAGGTAACAGCCACATCACAGGTTGTAAAGCTGGTTTGCTTTTATAAAAGGTTTTTCAACATTGGAGTTGCTCATTAATCCAAAACCTCATTAATTTCATATACATTACACAAATATTCACCAACAGACATCAGCTTTATCGTCTCAGGCCAGTTGTATTAAAGATGGGGTTGGTAATCTTGAAGAGCTAGCAAGAGAGCTAGCAGGATTTGAAAATAGCGCCTCCTCTGAGTTCCACCCCCCTCCTCCCCCTCCCGTCAGTGTGTACGTCCAAGCCACGCCCCACAAACTGGAACGCGCACCGCACGAAAATATATACTATAATCTATTCAATACCAGCGTCACCGACCCTTTTAAACCCACAGAGAAGCTAATATTAGCATTAGGCTAATACAAGCTACAAAAGTAGCTACGTTAGCAAAAGTTACACATTTCATAAAAATAACAAATCCTCCCCAAAGCAAAGCATATAATTGCCTGTCCATCAGAAAGAGAGCAACCTCAGCATCACTTTTCTGGCCCTTCAAATCCCTCAGTTGTTCCACCGCTCAAAAGCAACACCGATGTTTACTCTGGTTTGACCTCTGGCTTTATCCAGAGCCTTTTTGTTAGCAGCCTTTTCAGCCTCTGGCCTTCTCTTCCTCGCCTTTTTCTCGGGGCGAGTCGTTAGAAGTAACGGTGGAAGTAGTAACTGGGGCTGCATTTTCTCAGCCATTGAAATCCGTTCCGCTGTAACTCTGTACGTTGATTTCTTCCGGCAACAGCTACACGTGAAGATTGTGCACAGGCGTAGGAGACAGGGATCGAGGGGGGCGGATACGGAACTAGACATGAAGGCATCTGATTGGTTTTTGCTCTTCGGTGCGAAGAGCGTGGACTGGTCGGAGTTTTTTCAGTCGTGCAGCTGCCACAGAGGTCTGATTATTTTTCGTTCCATTTTCTGAATACACAATGTATTGATTACTCAGAAGGTAGAAGGACCATTTCACCCAGTATAACAAAACATGTTTCTGAACAGGATTACCAACCCCAGCTTTAACTGAGGTGAAGGTCTTTGAATATCTTTGCTCTTTTTCATATACAATAACAAGAATAGAAGCAGAAATTTGTTCTTAATGTTAAAATGGGTAAAGAGAGGTTTCACAACCCAAACTAACACGTCCATGTCTCCAGAGCTGTAGCATATAATATTATAGCATTTTATATTGTAAAAATCACTCGTCGATATTGAAAAATCGCCTTTCATAGTGACCCTGAATCCCTCAGGGCTGCAGATCATTGCACTGTTGAACTTTTCAAGACTGGGTTTGTGGCACTAAGAGGCCACGCCCCACGCGCCGACGTCAGAGAGGATACTGTCCATCGGGGTTTGAAGGACTAAACAACGGAGGGATTACGACGGGGCGAGCACTTTTGGCCACATCGAAATATAATTAAAACGACGGTTCCAACCTCCGCCTCCTCCACCACATGATTAACATGGACATCGTTTTCCTGCATATAAAGCCAGAGAGGCTGCAACGTGTCTCAGGCTGCTGACAGCACTTGGGGACCACTGTGTTGTGAGGACTTTGGAAACGCGCTTCAAGAAGCAGCACTCTACTCACTGTCTGACTCAGTGACCGACTTGTAAGGCATCATGGCGGACTCCAGCCTCGACAACCTGACATGCCTCGCCCGGGCTCTGTCACAGCCTAACCTAGAAAAGCTAGAGATGAGTGACACATTTCCCACCAGAAATGCTCAGCTGCATCTGTGTCGAAGGAGACAGTTGTCAAGCTGCGACTTGCTCGAGCCCTTGACTGACTCGCCGCCTCGACACGCCGTCGAGGCGGTAGTCCTGGTCATCAACACCGGAGGAACCATCGGCATGACGATTCATGACGACGGTAACTATGAAGAAATTGAAATGTTAGCTGTCTGTACCGTGTGTATGTCCTGGGCTAACTGACGTGTATGTCTGTGTGTATTACCTAGCAGAGTAATAAACACGTTGCTGTTCAGGTTGGCTGCATGTTGCGCCTCATGTTGCAGTGAGCATGAGGCTTGGAGTAAAGCCCTGCGTGATATCAATGTCAATATGTGAGTACATCCCAAAATAGTCCTTGCCAAGAGCTTACCGACACAGCTGAGACTAGGTTACAACAGCTAGCATTGGTGCCAACTGTCTTCCCGCTTTATCCCGGTTTGTCTTCCTGATTTATCACAACGTACACATTCAGCGTTAATATAAACAAAGTGGGTTGTGCCGTTGTGATCACAGGCTACACCATCCACCTCTACAGGTAACAGCCACATCACAGGTTGTAAAGCTGGTTTGCTTTTATAAAAGGTTTTTCAACATTGGAGTTGCTCATTAATCCAAAACCTCATTAATTTCACATACATTACACAAATATTCACCAACAGACATCAGCTTTATCGTCTCAGGCCAGTTGTATTAATTGAGGTGAAGGTCTTTGAATGTCTTTGCTCTTTTTCATATACAATAACAAGAATAGAAACAGAAATTTGTTCTTAATGTTAAAATGGGTAAAGAGAGGTTTCAGACCCCAAACTAACACGTCCATGTCTCCAGAGCTGTAGCATATAATACTATCACATTTTATGTTGTAAAAATCACTCATCGATATTGAAAAATCGCCTTTCATGGTGACCCTGAATCCCTCAGGGCTGCAGATCATTGCACTGTTGAACTTTTCAAAACTGGGTTTGTGGCACTAAGAGGCCACGCCCCACGCCCCGATGTCAGAGAGGATACTGTCCATCGGGGTTTGAAGGACAAAACAACGGAGGGATGACCACGAGCCGAGCATTTTTGGCCATATTGAAATATAATTAAAATAAGGGGTTCCAACCTCCGCCTCCTCCATCACATGATTAACATGGGCATCGTTTTCTTGCATATAAAGTCAGAGAGGCTGCAACGTGTCTCAGGCTGCTGACAGCACTTGGGGACCACTGTGTTGTGAGGACTTTGGAAACGCGCTTCAAGAAGCAGCACTCTACTCACTGTCTGACTCAGTGACCAACTTGTAAGGCATCATGGCGGACTCCAGCCCCAACCTGACATGCCTCGCCGAGGCTCTGTCACAGCCTAACCTAGAAAAGCTAGAGATGAGTGACACATTTCCCACTAGAAATGCTCAGCTGCATCTGTGTCGAAGGAGACAGTTGTCAAGCTGCAGCTCGCTCGACTCCTGTACCATGTGTGTGTCCTGGGCTAGCTGACGTGTATGTCTGTGTGTGTTACCTAGCAGAGTAATAAACACGTTGTTGTTTAGGTTGGCTGCATGTTGTCGCCTCATGTTGCAGTGAGCATGAGGCTTGGAGTAAAGCCCTGCGTGATATCAATGTCAATATGTGAGTAAATCCCAAAATAGTCCTTGCAAAGAGTACCGACACACTGAGACTAGGTTACAACAGCTAAACAAAGTGGGTTGTGCCGTTGTGATCACAGGCTACACCATCCACTTCTACAGGTAACAGCCACATCACAGGTTTTAAAGCTGGAGAGCTGCCCCCCATCATACAGTCTGAAGCAACATCACAGGCTCTCAATGAATAACCAGATGTTGACATGAAGCATTGAGCAACATCTGGCATGTGTAGTGAGGCGAGGCTATTCAAAGGTCCTTTTCACTTAAAAACAGGACATCCCCAAGGCCATCCATCAGCATTTCGCTTCCTGCATTAAATAACACTGTTTATTTACTCTAGTTTACTCTTCTAGGACTTACACAACTCATGGAGCAACATCGTTTTGAGAAGTGCTTTATAATATAATGTTGTAATTGAGGGCACCTGACTAAATGACCATACCCTTCGCTGAGATTGCTTAAATGTGGGTGTAGGTCTGTTGGCTTATTTGCACACACATGGTGATGTGTCTTAAAAGCCCTTGGATTTTAACCAGGGATGACCATGTCAGTCAGTTATGCAGTTAGTCACTTTAAAACTTAAGTTTAGACTGAAATAACCTGTCACTTGAATGTCATGAAATTGACCTTTGCATGCACGTTTCTCATCACGCTTAGTAACAACAAAGTCTTTTCCAGTCTTTCTGTAATGATTTCTGAGGGTGGCTCTTTTGATGTCTTCATTGCCAATACTCATGTGCCTGTCAGCCGCCACATGTTGCCTCTCATTTAAGCTCAGATGAAGACCATTCATTCAGAGTGCACATGCCACAGCTTGACAGGTCTTCACTTTTTTTTTAAAGGATAGGGTCAGAACTGTCCCTAGTTCAAAACATTTTAAAGTTACTCCCTCTCTGTGCAAGAATCTAAACTTCTTTGATTGATTGATTTTTCAGCACCTGGAACATTGCCATTTCTTCTATCTGCCACTAGGGTTCAGTAAGAGACTGACAACTGTGTTGTGTTGCAGTGATGGTGAATTCTTTGTACCCCTCACCCAAGTCATCACTGGTTATGAATTACTCCCTTAACCCCCTTTTTTCTGTTTGTGTAACCCACAGTTCTTGCACCAAAACCCAATGCATTAGTGGAGACCCTGCGCAAGCTGCCCATCCTTCATGATGAAGCATATGCCCAGAGGACCAAGCTGTATGACTACTATGGATATGAGAACACCTTGGTCCTGCCGTAAGTGCACCCACAATCTTTCATAACCAACATTTTAGGTTCTGCTCTTCACAGTCATTTGCTGTCGCATTGTAGTGTGAGGTATCAAATTGAAATTCATGTTATCGTCCCAGACAGCTAATCCTATGTTTGTGGAGGAGTTTGAGGAGGGTAACATCTTATTAATATAAGTATGTACAAATCATTGCAAAAAAATGAAATCATAAATATGCTTGTGGGGTTTATTTGCAGGACAGGTTGGCGGTGTAGCCTTAATCACTCAACTGATAGCTTATCTTTGTGAATATTACTCAGTAGCCAAGATAACAGTTGGTGTAATGGTCATTATGCAGTGGAAGATCCATTTCATATCTGACAAGGCAGAGATTGAGTGAAAATGACCGGCTGTCCTGCTAAATATAGTAATGGTTTTAATGACTGCTCTTGTTGCTTTAACAGGAAGCCAACAACCCATCATGAGCCACAATATCACGGGTGCTGTAGTGCTGTAGTACTGGTAGCATTGCGTGTGCCTACACTTGTGCTTGAGAGTGGCTTGACGCCTCCACTGTCCTTCAGACCAAATGTTAGGGTGTGCTTGGCTGTTGCAAAATGCATGCAGACGTGGCCTTTGGCAATGGGAGGAAGGATACAGGAAGGAGCACAGAGCTGTGTATTGCTGGAAGTACTTTTGTTGTCTCTGCACTTGCTGCTTTTTCGTCTGTAACCAACAAGGCAGCTGCGTTAGAGTCGAGTGCGAGGCAGGGGGGTTAGCTCAGCTGGGATAGTCTGATGTCTTTTGGAGGTTTAGGTAGCGAGTAGCTGCTGGTACAAGCAAGTGTAATTTGCTCAGTTGCCCCCCAACCCCCCCACCCCCCACAGCTGACCAGTGGTCCCTGTTGGGTCGTCATTAGTAGTAGCAGGTCTCCCTCTGCCATACGTTCACTCACAGATTTCCATACTGCATCTCAACTGCTGCTGTGACGGGTGGCTGAGTGGCAGGGTGGGGTGGTGGGATGTATGGTAAAGATAAGGAATACAGCAGATGGTAGTCGAGTGATTTTTAATTTCTGCAAGGGTGAGGTTGAGGTTATTTGTGGAGTTTGAACCGTTTGAACTGTTGGTTCGGCACCAAAAAAAAACAAACTAAGATTTCAGATTGATTGTTTGCCCTCAACCTCACACACACACATTCACTACACAAGCTCACTGTTATTTTATTAAGTGCTTGGTAAATATCCATTTATTCTCACTAATATTAAACCTTTGTTAATGTTACATTAATATTTCTATTAATCTCACTCTATGAGCATGTTTTTATGAAATTTCATGTTAATTATTTTTAGATGTTCAGCATGAATTAAAATTAGAATATCCTTGAGTTTATACAGTGCTAATATCAACTCAGAGTCTAATGGGCATACTGTTGATCATATGCAGTTGCCTCGCCTATGTTGAACACTTATTCCTGAGCAGGGAATTAGTTTATTGATTTATTGAAAAGCTTTATTCATGTGATGTTAAGAGGCAACGCCACAAGGCCGTTTGCACCCTACCTCCACCCTTCTCCTTCTGCATCTTGAGTTCCCCTCTACACACACACACACACACATGCTCATTATTCTTAAGCTATGAGGGTTCTTAGTGTGGCTATGCAAATGTTTAGCTTTGCTGCACCTTAGGGTACACTGCCAGATAGATAGATGATGATTACAATAGTGTTTTCTTGTGGCACTTTCGCTTCAAGATTATGAACAACATATGTTCTAGGGTCATGTGTGGACTCAAGGCTAATTAGAAGAGTGTCTGTAGGACCCCTGGTTGCGCGGACAGGGGCTCGCCTGCGTTTTCCCCCCGCTGTTCCATTCAGCTTATATCTCCATGTTATGAGGCTGTCCTATGGTAATGTGGGGGGTGTTCCGCCCTGCTTCTTTTTAAAAGGGAGATTAAAAGGAAAATCTTTCCATGGCTGTTTAGCCAGTCACACTGCCTTATACGGACTGTCGCAGGTGGGGCTGTCAGACTCACGAGTTAAACTCTTATGTACAGGCGACATAAATGAGAGCAACCTCCCTTGTAGCTGAAATGAAAAGGAAACGCAGGGTTTGGCCTAGGCTGAAATGAGTCACCAAACATCCCTCATATCAAACGGATGGCCCTCTAAATCCCTCACCTTTTTTACCTACTGGAAATTTACCGTGCACAAAAACAAAGCACAGCAGACCAATAGTATTTAATTGTGAAAAAGAAAATGCCTTAATTTGAAAGCGCTGCTCTTGCTAGAAGGCCCCTCCCTTGTACACTTCCAAAAATGTCTGTGTGTGTCTGAAACAGGTTTTGGCACCACGCTGCTGAGACAGAAGGCCTGGCTAAATAGACTCTGTGACGCTTCATAAAGTCGACATGGTTTTTAGCATTCCCCTATCCTTATTAAAACTCCCTTCTCAAATGTAACCAGAACTTGATCAAACTTTGTTAAATGCAGACAGTGAAGACACATAAACATTTGTTACACAGAAGATAACAATCATTCACTTAACCATTTGTCCTTAATGTGTTGTGGAGCAAATAACTGCACTTCTAACTACTAAAACCTCTGATTTATTGTGGGCTGTTTGTTTTATGTTTTTTTTAATAAATGTAATAATTACTGAATATGTACACAATTATTGAAACTTACAGACAAACATATCTTTCTTCCAGGATGAGTAAAGACAATAAGAGGATAGTCTACACTATAATAGAGTACAACCCTTTGCTAGACTCATCTAATATGACCACGGATGACTGGGGTAGAATTGGAAAAGACATTGAGGTATTCGACACCGCATGATGTATGCTTTTAAAAGCAAATCAAATATAGTGGATATTATGGAGAAAAAAATAGCGGTGGTGATTTTTTTGTGTTTTCTGACTCCAGAAAAATTATGAAAAGTACGATGGATTTGTGATCCTCCATGGCACGGACACTATGGCTTACACAGCTTCTGCCCTGTCCTTCATGTGTGAACACTTAGGCAAACCAGTCGTCCTCACTGGATCACAGGTAAGATCTGCCTCAGTTTAAAAAATCACAAAAGCTATTTTAAAGGCTGCGCTTCCCTCTGAAGATGAGACACTCTCTGTGTTTAGGTGCCCATCTATGAGATGAGAAACGATGGCAGAGGCAACCTGATAGGGGCACTGCTGATTGCTGGACAGTTTGTCATTCCTGAGGTGAGAAAAGGAAGATCATGTCACACACAAACACTCAAACATGCAATTCATGTACCTTATTTAGAGAAGAAGAAGGAAAAGTTAAGGGTGGATGTATTTGCAAGTGGGAGAGTGAGACAGAAATAAATGTGATTTAATGTGGTGGCTTCATTTTAGAATCCTTCATTTGATACTGCTGTTTTGTGAAAGTGTAGCCGCTGGATGAACTATGAACAAATAATAAATGAAGTCATAAAAGAAAAGAAGTACTTACATGATATTATAAACCTATACATCTGTAAACGACTTGAGAAATCACAGCAGGGTCTACAAAGACAGGTGTGAGCGCACGTGGCGTGCAAAAGGTAACAAAAGCTCTTCTAAACGACTTGTCTGATGTGAATGCTTTGTAACGACAGTGAGAGGTGTTTCGCAATACGGAACAACAGCATTCACCAGAACAGGAAAAACACAGATAATGTTATCTGAATGATGCCTATTGTATATAATTGGATTTTACTGGATTGAAGAAGAGCACTAAGGACAAACTGGTGCAAATTTACTTGAAATATCCTTAGATCCATGTAGTCAGGTTTCCATGTTACAGGTGTTCTTGTTCTCTGTTCAGGTGTGCCTATATTTTTACAACAAACTCTACAGAGGGAATCGTGTGACCAAGGTGGATGCTGGGAGTTTCAATGCATTCTCCTCTCCTAACTTGGCTCCTCTGGCCACTGCTGAAGTGGATATTACAAGTAAGCCAGTGGTAGTAATGAGCCTGTTTTTATGTCAGAAATAAACCTGGACTCTAACCAGTTTCTGATCTGCTTTCTCCATCCTCCCACAGTCAACTGGGACACGGTTTGGTGGGCGAACACCACAGCGAAGTTCCAAGTGAGCACGGAACTGAACCGGAATGTCGGCCTGCTCAGGCTGTTCCCAGGAATAACCTCTGCTACCGTGAGTCGCTTTTGGAAATGCTGTTGTGCAAGGTGCAGCCTCTGAACTGGAGATATTTATCCTGGCTGTGTCAAAGTCGCCAAATGTCCAGTGGTTACTTACTGTCCTTGGACAAAACAATTAATAGGTTACTTAATAGATAACTGAAATGTTACACTCATGGCACACAAACAAATCCCCCTACAAATCATGTTGATCCTAAGAGCCTCGTCTTTAAGATAAATTAAGTTTTTACTCTTACAAATACAATTTTTTTATGGGTCCATACATGATTTCATATCAGCACCACATTGTATTAAGTCAGATGATGAAAGGCTAACATTAAAAACCATAATTATGTAAATATGTTAGCCACAAACATTGTAATGAAGTAGTTTTCCTCTTTTGAATGTCAAAAAGTAATTAAAGATATGTTCTTTAAAGATAACAGACTGCTCAAAACTGCTATAAAATATAGTTAACTTTAATTTAATTGTGCAATTACCCATCTTCCATTTCTTTCCCAGTCATGTAAACTGCCATCAAAGCTCAGCCCAGAGAAAGATGAGAGGGAGTTATGGGCCATGACCAATCACCCTGTAAAGAGGGAGGACTGTCATAGATACTGTAACGTTTAGCTGCACCTCCCCCCTGCAGAGGCTGCTGGGAGACTGACTTTACTGTCTCAATCTGCTCCCGCTGCCCAGCTCGGCTATCAAGACTTCCTTACAGCCTTTAACTGCGTTTACGAGGCACACGTTTTGATTAGGCACCAGACTCCAGTGTGTCCCGCTGTCCCTGCTGTATGAGAGCTTCATTGGTAATCTGCGTCAAACATTTCTTGTCAAACTGCTTATCGCATCAAAAAATACTGACTGAACCTGGCACTTTTAATGTCACCTTCCCCCTCGCATTTTACGGTAACTGCCGTGGTCTTGCCAAGTGACTTTATGCTTGCTAACACCTTCAGATTAATTGCTCTCCTTCCTGCCATTTCAGTCATCTGCCATCCCAGTCATACACCATGGCTAATGATGTGGTATAGGGCCTCCCAGTGCCAGCCAACCAGTGACTGAGATACTGGTTGCATAGATGGCACCAGATGGGCTTTTTAGGAGAGTGGATGCTCGCATGCATTGGAGTGAAAGGAAAAGGGGCTGCAGGAAAAATAACATGGAATACTAATTTCTCAATTTGAATCTGCACAGTTGAGCAGCCGGTTCGGTTTCAGTCGTGAATTGTGGGTGTTCATTATCTGTGGTTGCATGTGCATCCAGGTGAGAGCTTTCCTGCAGCCGCCCATGGAGGGCGTGGTGCTGGAGAGCTACGGCAGCGGAAATGCCCCCGATAACCGCCCCGATCTGCTAGAGGAGCTGAAGAAGGCCACTGACGCCGGTGTCATCATCATCAACTGCACCCAGTGTCTGAGGGGGACTGTGTCGATGTCTTACGCCACCGGCAAGGTTGGTCATGTCACTGTGTAGTCCAACATGGACCTCAAATAGATACTCAGAGGGAATTAATCAGATCACACTCTCCCATGACTTCTCAGGTGTTGATGGATGCAGGGCTCATCGCTGGTGGTGACATGACTCCTGAAGCTGCCCTGTCAAAGCTGTCCTATGTGTTGGCCAAGAAGGAGCTGGATCTAGAGGGCAAGAAAAAGGTTGGTGTCTTAACACAGAAGTGACTTCATGTCACTATTCACAGAGAAACTGGCAGATGGAAGACAAGTGGAGCAACCATGTACTTGTGTGTGTTTCCCTTGTCTAGATGATGAGCCAGAACCTGCGAGGTGAAATGAGTGCCGACTTAGCAGGAGCCAAGCTGAATCTGAGTGACAGCCGCTTCATCCAGGTCATCGCCAAGTCTCTCAGCATCAGCTGCAAGGAGGTGAGGGCATCAAACAGCTATTATGAGGTGTAACAGCCAGAACTAGTAACTGATGATAACGCACCCAACTTGCACAGAAGTCCAAAAATTTCTATAAAGTTTGTTCTGATTGGATTCGTTTTGTTAAAATGTAAACTCCTCCTTTTCTTTCCTTTAAATTGCAGTTGAGGCATTTTTAAAAATCAAAGTGTGTTGTTTCTAGGAGCTGGAAGCCATTCGTGATGCTCTGACTCCTCCACTGGCCTGTGCTGCTGCTAAGATTGGAGACATAGAAGCCTTACAAGCTTTAAAAGACATGGTGAGCAACACTACAGTTTCCTCTAATCATGACAGACTTACTACTGTCATGACAAACAAGTGTTCAAACATGTCCTATGGACCATCAACTTTTATTCTCAACTTGAATTCCCAACAAAAACAGATACCTTAGCCTTCTTATCTCAACATAGGTGGATGTTGTCGCACAAGCTTAGCACTAAGACTTTATGTCAGGTCAGTGCCATTTTACCTGGCTTAACTTGATTGTGTTTGGTTTGTGGAGTGAATCTAAAGGTTCACTAACAAACGTCCAGGGCCACACTGTCCGCATTAGAGGGGAGTTAAAAAACACACAGGCTCACAGCCAAACAAAACAAGAGGCGAGACCGGGAGGGTTGGGCCTGGAGTCGCCCCCGCTCTCACGTGCAAATGTTGGTATTTGGTTTGTCTGGTTTGCGGTCTCTGCTTAGACTTTTATACACTTTGTAGAAACAGATTTAAAGTTTTAACCTCCTGTGCACTCACTTACACACTTATTGTAGCTCAGGGGTTGTATGTAGTAGGAAGATTAAACCATAATCACAACTGCTGCCGTAGTTTAATACATTTTCTCTGTCTAAAGAAATTTATCACCATACTACCTCAGTCTTTTGGTTTTTCACCCACAAGTTCTACATGTTATGATAATTATTAGTGGAGTTAGGTTGATTTTGATCTTTTCTCTCTAATGTTTATTATTAGGAAAATGTAAAACACTGCCAGGCCTCTCTCATCTGATGATGGGATCCTGTATTTCTTGGTCACAGGGCACCAGCTTGTGTCTGGGTGACTATGATGGACGTACACCTCTACACATTGCTGTCTGTGAAGGCCACCTTAAAGTGGTGGAGTACCTGCTGGGTCATGGAGCTACAGTACATGCTAAAGATCGCTATGGGAATACACCTCTATATGATGCTGTGCGGTTCAGGTAAACTTCCCTTTGTTTGCAACAATAAGAGCTGATGTTTTTTTTTTTTATCTTGTCTATTAGGGTAATAATATCATTCATGAAGCTGCAACATGGCATTTAAACCCTCCCTTTTGCCATTAGCAAACATTGTTATTCCTCAGACCGATCTGAGTGTGTCTTGAAAACATGTTGTTAATAGCTGCTTATAGAGGGGACTTCATTAAATGAGCTGAGGGGTAGGAAATCTGGCTCTGCTTAAATGACAGGAAGGAGGCAGCGACTGACTGAGGGGGGTTGAAACCAGGGGAGCAACTCATAATGGAGTTTAGAGGCCAGGCAATAATTATAAACAAATTAGGCTAATTGTCATCTGACAATTTAGACGGTGCTTATTTTTACCGTAGCTGATTTTTAATTTGTGTCATTCACTGACATTGCTCTAAATGTCTATCAGGGAAAAAAGACGGGTTTTATGTTGCTGTTCAAGTGCCTCAGGGTGAAAACGTTGTATGTGTCCTGCCAAATGGCTGTTGTCCTATTTTAACGGTTGGAGCAGCAAGTGCAGACTTGTTTCCCTCATGATGGCAGAGGGATGTACTGAGCGCTGACACCTGTCGTCACACTTCCTACAGTAATCTCTTACCTCGCCTTACCTCGCCTTACCTCATCCTTCGTATATGTATAAAATGAAATGACACATAGATTTGGATGTTTTGGGTCGCTACCTGGATATCAACATATCATGCCTATGTTGAATATTTAGCGACATTTAAGTTAACCACCGGCTGATGTCCATATAAGGAGTGGCAGTGAGCAACGACAACAAGGGTTAGAAGAACAAATGTGGGGAGTGTCCTTATGAACCAGTCCTACAAGCCTGCTCCCAGTTTCACAGATGAGAGATACTGGCTCCTGCACACTCAAGCCTTCTAGGGGTTTTTCATTCGTTATGAGTCTGTAGCTTGACATAGCTTTTGACAATTACTTCAAATTGGCACCTCACCTCTGTCGCATGCCAAGCTTAGCTCTCATTGATGAAATACAATGGAGGGCCTTCTGTTTTCCTCTATATTCCTGTCGATGCAAATGACACTGCAGGTGACTCCTGTGAGGGCGGATCATTGTGGGCGATAAGGAGCTTGTTCTTACTTGTCAAACTGAAACCAGTGCCACACTGTACGCTGTCGATGAAAGTCGAAAAATCAAAAAGTTCAGAAGTGACAAGTGCACAAGAGTCCAAAAACAATGTTATATTTAAGTTATACTCTGTAACACTTCCTAACATCAGTCATATGCTACTTGTTTTTATGTATTTAATATGTATGTATTATCCTAACCATCTTAGGCATATGGAAGTTGTGAAGCTGCTGAGAAAGACAGGGGCCCATTTCTCCAGGGATGAGTTGGAGGAAGCAGGAACAGAGCTGTGCAGGTGAGACACACAAAGCATGTCCTCGAACAATTGTACTCGTATACAGTCACAGATTTCTCTGTTGCTCAGCCACGCACAGTGACCCATCCTACATAGCTGACACAGGTACAACCAGTTGCCCTGCTGTTACTCAAACTTTAGGAATGTTACCTGGCAGCATAGTTTAGGATCTGCTCTGCATCTCTAGTGTTGACAAGAATACAACAGCGGCTGACCCCATGTTGTTTATCTCCCAGAGACACTCGGCAGGTTTCGTGGCGTTGGTTCCTATAAAGAGTTTCAGAAACACACCTTTAGTAAGGTACGATAAGTATGGTGTGCGTCACTTTCGGGATAAAACCTAAACATCGGCAAAGCCTAGAATTATCAGGTTTCTTCCCTGGATGCGTTGGCCCAGTTTCAGAAGTTTCTTCACACAACCTGTCCTTCACCCAGTGTCTCTTTGATTGTGTTAATAATGCTGATTTGTAGGAAACAGAGCTGTTGCTGTAATAGCTGTCATTTCCTGTGTGTCAGGCTGGCAGCCAGCGGTGACCTGGAGGGCCTGATGATCTGGATCCTCGCCGGGGCCGACCTGAATAAAACGGGCTACGACGGGCGGACAGCAATTGAAGTGGTGGGTTCAGAGGGGAGACGTATTCTACTGTAGTAACACTTTAAAATTCACAAAGTAAAAACTCCCTCTCATTGATCCTTCACTTGTCACAGGCCCGCGCGATTGGCCAAAAAAGGGAGAGGCATTTTTAGTCCAGCTCATGAGCAAGAAGGTAAACACTGTATTCTAATCCTGCTGCTTTATATCTCTATTCTCTCATAATGAACAAACAGAGCTCCCCCTGAATATGCATGCTAGTGAAACTCTCAGATTGGTACACTTCTCTGTCCATAATTGCCTCTCAATTACATGTTTGTCTTGTTTAATTTCAGACAGTATTTCGTGAATTGTATTCATTTGAACATGATGATGATGAGGAGGAGGTAAATGAGATGTTGCGAATGTGTTTTTCACCCAGTTTGGGTATTTCCTATCACAAGCATGAAATCCCTGTAGCATGACTGCCATACCCCTCCACCCCCAGCCCCCTTTCTGTCTTCTCTGTGTACTTCGCCTTCTGCCCATAATCCATCCATACACTGTACAAACCACTTATCCTGGACACAGCTGTGGATTTGTGGGTTGTTGTGTATCCCAGCATGCTTAGCACAATCAGCAAAGCATACCCCTAGACCCTTAGCCATCCCAACAATATTTTATTTCACATGAAACAAAACACAGTTAAATACATTAAAAGATGGGTTCATGTCTGTGTTAAATCAAAGCTGACATCCCTGTATGAACACCAGCGCTGTGTGCCGATTTCTAGGTTGTTGTTATTGTTCCTTCTCTCACTACTAGTGGGGAAGAGATCGTTTTCCAGTGCAGTGGTGATGGAGGACAAAATCCACAGTTGTCCTTCTGTGTAAAAGTGCAGTCTAAGTTAATGTAGGCTGCAGGAGTGTAAGGTAGTAGCAGGTTAGGTGGAAAAACTTCACATTAGCTTCAGCTGAAGTGAAGAAGTCTAGTTCATGTATGTATGGATGCATTTATGGATTTTATCACATGTATGGAGAGGTGGAATAATCACAGCAACCATGATTTCTTTCAAGGCACATATCGGCATGTGAGTATTATATTTGGAAAAAACAAGAAGAGAGATTTCAAACAAGAGAACAGAAGAGAGGAAAAAAAACATTTTAAATACATTTGTAAAGACAGAGCACAGGAGATTTTAACATCAATGATTTGTTAAAACGTGTTGATTCAAACAGATTTTGAGATGTAGCCATTATCTTTGAATCTGTACTGAGCATATCTTGAATCTTTTCTGATTCTCAAAAACACATCAGAAAATATCTGACCACCACTGACGCCTGCTGCACAAATACCTCTGAATGCTACACCTATGTAGCTGGATTTACTCTAGGCTGATCAGTGTGTAAATACAAATACAAATTACTTTATTTATAAATGTGTTTGTGTGCATGTGTGTGTTTTTGTGCTTGTGTGTGCACACTGCTAATGAAGAGTCCCGAAACCCCCTCTCACCTGCCCCACTGTTCCAACATAATCTGGTCTCTTTTCTGTCTGTGTGGCAGGGTGGAGCGATCGATTTCACTGCTCCTCCGTCCGGACCGTGAGCTGATGCTTCCTCACCCGACAGGAATCGTCCTCTGTGTGTGTGTGTGTGTCCAATTCATTTCAGACTGTCTTCACACTGTCCACTGTCCTGTTGGATTTCAGTTTTGTGAATTTTAATACCTGCACATACGCATATTTTGTTTTGTTTTATTTTGCATGTTTTTAAAGCCATCGCTGCTTCCAGTTTAAACCCACCAACAGCACAACATTTTGTAACAATCACTTAGACATGTGTATATGTATATGTACATGTATATGCTGCAGTAGTCCAGTAGTCCCTGTGAAAGAAATGATTATCATGCTGGTTTTATCAAACACTTTTATTATACTATGAATGAACAACAGATTCAGTTATTGTGATGTCCAATCAGGGAATTTGGGTGAACTTCACCCAAACTGTTTCAACATGGTGAGTGCTGAAACCTCTCATTACTCCTTGATCAGTGAAGGATGGTTATTTTTATTATAGCAAATGAGTGAAGAACTCTAGTGAGTAGTGCCGTTTATAAAGTAATGTCTTTTTATGGCAATATATTCATACTACCTAGAAGTACAAGGTACATTCACAGATTTTATTTTTATGCTCATTTTTATAGTGAGATGATAGAGAGTGTCATGTAAACTACTGAAAATAAGGTTGCGTCTTCACCATCTGGAATGTTATCCAACTGTAGCACTTGTCGACTTGGGTTTGAAGTATACCTCCGTCCCTTAAGCAGAGATTTTCATTTCCTTCTGCTCAAACAGGTATTACAAAAACCTGCAGTTACCCTCCACACTCATCCAGCCTGTTTCTTGTTCTGATTGTTGAGCTGGAAGAGTGGCATATCTCACTTTGAAATGGAAAAGACGGGGGGGGAATCCAGTCTTGAGCCAAATAAAAACCTGAAACTGCCACAGTTTCTGTGTATTATCATGTATTTTGTTGATAATTTTCTCCATGTCTGTCATCACAAACAAATGATTTGTGTTTTCCATATTTTTTGTGTTGCAACCAGTAAATGGTGTTGAACTGTACTATTCTGGTTGGCTTAAATGAATCCAGGTTATGTTTGACACTTGACTGCTATCACCTGTAAGGGAATTACATGTGACTTGAAAGTGCAAATGTATCTTAATCGCAATCACTTGAAATGTATCCTGTAATTGTTAGTGCTGTTACTGTTTCACTGCTGTGTATAGAGAAGAAAAGTGTGAAAAGGCTGTGTGTGAAAAGTGATTCAGTGGTGTGTATTTGCAATGGAAAAAAGCAATAAATACATCTCTTGACTCATAGCACTGTCTCCTGTGGTGGCTGCAAATACTGGATCTCACATGAAACTACATGTACAGCTCCTGGCTAAATATTTCTGAGCTATTTCCCAATTTGACATGGTTTTCTGGATGGATTAGTGTTCATCTTCACAATTGTTGGAGGTTATTTCTGTTAATGTGTAGAGTTCATTTGTGTTCTCTACAGAAATGTGTTGTGAATAATAATTTGATTCATTGTTCCTGCACCATCCTGCAGGAGAAGTACATTAAACCCGCACAGCAGCTTGTCTGACATCATCCCACGTGAACTCCCATTATCTCACTAAAATGAATTACAGTTTAAACCTGAAATCAGACAAACTTTAAAAGATAAAGGTGACAAAATTCCTTATGTCCACGTGACTTCTCAGTCTGCAGTGACTGGTATTTGCTATCTCTGTCTTGAGGGCGGCTGCCCCTTCCTGCTCCTTGCCGGTGGAACCCAGCTCATCCGGTTGGACCAGCATGGGTTTCATTCCTACCTGAATGAGAGGCTTGTATGAACCTAGCCCGAAAACACTATATAAGAGCTGTAACACTGCAGTTACTCAGTCTGAGCTGGGATGACACCAAGGAAACACCATCGCAAGGAAAGGAAAGAAGTCACCTTCTCCAGGTGAGCACTCGGATGCAGGGTGTTGTGGCCGAAGCCTCTGCTTGTTTTTGTGGATTTATTCTGAAGCGAGTAGAGTCTGCAACCTTGTTGTAGTGGTGTGTTTGTTGAATGTAACCCCAGCTACAAGCTTTTCTTCAGTTCATGGGAGCAGCATTATAAAGGACCGACTTCACCCTGAAGAAGTGTGTAGTCTCTCTGATTAAGTGGTTCTCAACAGTTCAACAGTTCTTTGAGAAAATTGTGAAATGTTTAGGACCACTTGACCAGTCAGGCCAGTGCTGCCACCCGTGGAACCGTGGATCTGTAAAAACACCTGAGAAGGCCTGACTGATTTTTACAACAACTGTGATTCTGTCTACCTTTCCAGCTGCGCTGCTGTTACTCTCTGTCTCCCTCTCTCATTGTGCCCCCTTGTGTTACAATGACAACTGCAGGCCAGGAGCTATGGGGGCTGTAAAAGAGAAAAAAGAAAAAAAATCACCAGGCTTCAGTAATTTCATTCTGCTTGGCACATGTACAAAAAATGTTAATGGGCCTGCTGATGCAGTAAAGCCGTCTTTTTTCACTGTTTTCCTGTTGCTGCTGTTCAGAGGTGCTGATTAAAACAAGTCAATAAAGAATCATTTGTCTCTGTTGAGTCTGTGTGGGCTGATGGAGCCACAGGGATGGTTGCTGTCCAAAGTACTGAAACTTGTTGCTAAGGTAAATATCCCAAAATCACTGCATCTATTGTTATTTTACACCCAAACCAGAGCAGAATGATGGGTTTTCATGCTACATGTAGATAAATAATTAGACTTCATTCACCTACTTCTGCTTTCAACTTGATTTATGACAAGTGTCTTCTCCATGAAGCACTTCAAGAGAGCAAATCTGACCTTGTAGGCCTTGATTAAATTCTAAACACACAAGTTTACATTCAGGACTAGACTCACAATCTGACACAACTCTGGCAAGAAAATCCAAATGCCCTTTTTTTCCCAAGGAATAGGCTACTTTATATTACATAAATCATTCATGAAAGCACTGTGCACCGATTATTCCCCCTCTCCTTTGCAGACAGCCCCCTTCTCCATTTTCTCTCCTCTTTGATCTCCTCCGTGCGCCAAGAACTATCAATATTTGCTAAACGTTTCTCACAAAGCCCGGGTCCGTGCATCGGGAGAGGCTGCACGCAGAGGTCTCACGGGCAGGGGGGATAAGACATAGGAGAAGCATTAATGAGATGCCCAGAGCGATTTCCCTGTACGTGCGCAAGGGCAGCAGATGTAGCAGCACATGCGCTCCCAGGGGGGATCCCGTCCTCCGGATTTCATCAGCGGCAGAGGGGAGACCCATCACCCAGACCTCCTCCAGTGGGGAGAGCTGGGTGACGGACGTGGTAAATCATCTTTACTATGGATTGTAATTATCGGTCTGGCTACAGACAACCTCTGGCTCCGCCCCCACCTCACCAAAAATGTCTGTGTCTTTTCTTATTCCTGAGGGGTTGATGAGTTTGCGAGCTCAGAAATAATTTATTCATGCTCAGAATATTTCTTATTGAACCCCCTCTGTTCAGCTGTCAAAGCATCATTGTTGCCTGAGAGTCCAAATCTGGATTTCAATTTCATTTTCCGATTAAAAATAAAAACAGAGACATTGCCAGACTGCACGGGATCTGCGAATTTAAAGTTTAGACACACAATATAATCTAATTCATTAACCACATAATCAACTTTTAGGCCACCAGCTGACTAATCCCTATGTTTGTTCAGTTGAAGAGTCACTCCACACTGAGATCAGGTTACTCTAATGATGTCATAGTGATGTCATCTCAGGCTGGATTTAGAAACTTTGGTTACATCTTTAATGGAAAACCTGTTTTAGGGTCAAACTGGCAGGGAGTTTTAAAGATGAGTACTCCTGAGGCAGGGCAGGGCAGGGCCAATTATTCATTCTGTCCTCTTGCATCATGGGAAATGTAGGATCCAGAATACTTTGGAGCTTGAGCCATACTGGAAATGAAACACCTGGATATTTTAGCTTCCTCTGCATTGATTTTAACTTTCTTTTTCAAGCCTGCTTTGTCTTAGGAGTCTTCCAGCTCTAAGGGGTGCAACACAAAATCCCAGAATATCCCTTTAATCCAAACCACTTAACTAGACTGTGATTCGTGCAGCTTTTGTTTCAGCTGTCACATTAAAACTGGATTCACTTCCAGCTGTGCGACATGAAAACTTGCCCACATCTCAGGAAAATCACAACGGGCGCCGCCGTATACTGTCCCACACTGTTCACAGTCTGTGGAGCGGCTCCATGTGGATGACATCATCACTACAGTCTGTCTCTCTGCTGTTCAGCTCCAGCAGAAACAGGTTCACATTCATGAATTAAAACTGAGCTGACAAACTGCTCTGTCCACCCTGTTTCACACTAACACTTCCCACTGAAATGTGGTCTTGGCAACATTCATATTCTCCTTTAATTCTGCTTAGTCAGCCTAATTACATCAACCTCGTGGTTTCCTTGAACCACATGCACCTTGTGCTCTCAGCCATTCAATCTATGAGGTGATTAGCTGCAGCCTGCTACAAATGGTGAAGGCTACTCATTGAATGGTCATTAGCTCTCATGAGATCATAGTGCAATTTCGACATGAGATGTTTTATTCAGCAGTGGAGCTACAGTTAGCTTGAAGTTGCTCCTACAAGTAACACAGAGGGTTGATTAGTTCAAACAGGGTTTAGTTTGAGTTGCTTTGACATAGCCTGCAATAAAGCATATTGAAATCAATCAGAATATAATCAGTTCTATTTGGAAAAGCATATTCCCCTCAGCTGGTCATCATCATCTCAGACAGTGAATAAGACATCAGGTGTCATATATTTCAGATTCCCTTGTGAAAGACATGTACTCTGCAAGAATATTATGGGCTACAGGAGACAGGAAGAGTAAGCTGTGATGAGGTCATTACTGTGTGCACACTCAGGCTGTAGCCTGTCTCTACATGAGTGTTATGGGAACATTTCAGGGAGCCGTCGTTAGGGGTGATTTCCAGGGTTGTCATTGTGTTTTACATCTTTGTGTGGGGGGCTGACAATGATGCGAGGGCAAATCGGGTGGAAGAGCAGGTCATCACTGTCTGACAGGGGGCAGAGAGAGGGAGGGAGAGAGAGAGAGAGAAAGAGAAGGTGAGTGAGTGAGTGACTGAGGGAGAGAGAGAGAGAGGGGGGAGGGAGAGAGAGGGGAGTGAGAGGCAGGAGAGCAGACAGCAGCAGATGCGCAAGGTGCTCCTTCGCTCTCAGACCTGCAGCAGCGCTCAAAGATCAGACCTGAGCTGCCCCAGGATGCTTCCAAAAGTCTTTCAGTGGATGTAAAGCTTTTTTTTGTTTGTTTGTTTGTTTGCATGTCGGGTGGATTGCATTGCTTCATTGTCTTCTCGGACCACTGGAAATCTCAGAGGTGATTTTACGCACACTTGCGAGCGCTCACTGTGAATCACTGGATGTCCGGATTAAAAAACCCTGTGGCTCTTTTTGGAGGGTATGACAGATATGAATTAGATGGATATACAAATCTGATAGGTTTCCTGGGCAGTGGATTATTTGCTAGGTTACACTTGCAGCCCACACGCACACATGGCTTTACCAAACTCACCGGGGTCTCCCGGAGCTGGGAAGCCCAACCCCAGTGTCATAGACCTGGGGACAATCTTCGTTGACTCCGACATCATATTTGGATTTACAAGTCACCTGCTGAAGAGAAAAACAAAGGTAAGAGTGTCCACAGAAGATGACTGTAACACACGTGTTCTCGCGCTTGAATGTGAAACTAAAATAAAGTGGGAAGCAGTGATGAGGCGGACAGACGATGCGCGCGTGACGGCTGCTGTCCGGGGACCGGGACCTTGATCAGCACCGTGCAGCATCCTCAGTCTCCTCTGTGATCTGGAACTTCGTCCTGGCTTTCACTCATCATTAGTCTGTCTGATTCGACATTTATACAATACTCTACAGTAAATTAAAGCATGTCAACTTGTCTTTTCTGAAATGTTTGTTGAACTCAGAGCAAATAACCAAAAAGCCCCCAGAGATTTGACAGAAATCAGAAGCTGCTTAAAATGAAACCGTTCAAATCACTGGCTCAAAGTGCAATTCGAAATCTGCTTTAAATCACATAAAAATGTATTTGAGTGGATATAAATCGACTTTTTTAAGGCACTCTGAAACATTTTACAACAAAAACGCAATTTGTTATAAGTTGTAGGCAACAACCAGGAGACAAAAGACTGTGGGTTTTCCATAAATAGGTCGTCTGAGGGCAGGGAGAGGAGAGCCCGTCTGTGATGTTAAGAGCTGCATCGCATGTGGCCACTGTCGCTTACATCACCCGCATGAAATATTTAAAGTTTACCAATGAAATATTTAACCTCAGTCGCTTAACCCCCACACCCTGCTTGTCTGAGCGGCGCTGTTCCCCCTTTACACCAGAGGATGGCGCCAGAGTTACACCAACGACACACAGAGTCAGTCCAGAGCCCGAGAGGAGAGGCAACAGCTGCTGATGTGCAACTACTCTCTATTCTGTTCTATTCTATTCTATTCTATTCTATTCTGTTGTGGGAAGTAGATAAATGAATCACTTCCTTCCATTTCTGAAGATGTTATGGGGTTTATTGTGTTTTCTTATAGTGGCATGTCTGATGATCACCATGAGGATTTCTGCTCAGCTTTTAACCCATGACACCTTCATACAAACACACTGTGCAGCCAAACTTTGTTCAGCTCCAGTGATCGTTGATTTCTAGTAAGAACCCCCCCCCCCCAAAATAAAAACAAAAATAAATCAAATGGCCGATTTCAGGTTGAATTTGGAGGAATGTGGTTTGATAGATGCACAAGCCATCGAGAATCTTTCCATTTGATGAACTGATGCAGAGATAAAAACATGGAGTTTGAATGTTTCTCTCTGTGCTGCAGTGGAGAGCTGGATGAAAAGCTGATGCTTGATGTGTGTTTTGCTGTCAGACTGTGGTAGCTATAAAATATTGTTTCCAGCTGGGAAACATGTATGAAAGTGTGTTTTGAGTAGACTACCCACTCAGAGTCTACTCCACCAGGCACCAGCTCTGACCCCTCATACAGTCCCACCACCCTGCACGGGGAAGTTTCCTTCAGCCCTCCCATTCTTGTGGTAACAACGCCTCCTGCGCACAGCTCTGTGCTCTCCTGTACCAAAACTCCTCCGCTGCAGGGAAACTTGCAGCACACTCTCACCAGTTGACTCCGGCCAGCAGCTACTGGTCCAGTAGACGATCTGACAGATGACTGGTAACCCTCAGTCAGGTCTTCAGTCCAGCCTATGGCTCTGCCTCGCGTCTCTCAGCGGCAAACCCTTTGACTGTGCTGTTTCCCGAAGACGTTCTCCTGAAGGTGTTACCTTGATCTGGGAGAATGAGCTCATTTGGAGGCAATTCAGCTCCTGATGGACGGAACTCTAGCAACCGCATGTTCACTGTAAGTGTATCGATTAAGTGTAGAAACGTGATTTGCTCGCGCTCGTGCAGGTTTCAGAGTTTCCACTTAACAAACAACCTGCATGTCAGCGGCGACTCTTGAACAGGTGCTCTTCACTTTGACCAGGTTGTCAAGGCACAAACAGTTTCACTATCACACCTCATATGCATTCAAGGTGTGACTTCAAAGTCTCTCTCTTAACACAACTTTTCCCTTATGCTGCAGGTGGAGGGATGTCCGAGCGGAGAGTCCCCGGTAACCCCCAGGAAAAGGCTCCACTCTGCGGAGGACCCGCGGTGCAGCAGCCGGCCTCCTCCTGAGGGCGCAGGGTCGGTTTCCATGTCCGAGTCGGAGGAGAAGGGAGGCTTCTGCCAGCAATGTGAGAAGAAAGTATCCGAGCTGAAGAAGCAAGCGCTGGACCTGGCTGACCAAAACTCACTTAAGGTTGGTGCAGTAAGTTTTATCACTTAAACCTCTGTGGTTCCAGGTTTAGAGTAGTTTATCTCCAATGACGAAATAAGGTGTAGAAAGTCAAGAAAATTGTAAAGTTGTTATCAACACTTAAGCCTATCACCTCCAGCTGCAGCCTGTCAGTCTGAGCTGTGACATTTTTAGTCTTGCTCACCTGCACCTGCTCCCTGAACCAGTCAATCCATTTATAATCTATGGGAAGTGAAATAAGATCCACTTGATTATTTTAAATTCTGCCAAGAAAGCTCTCACCATCCACTTGTAAAGTTGTTTATTGCTACACTTGACTTCAAATGCTGGCCTTGGATGTGAAAATGGAAGCTTTTGAGACTTTGAAAGTGGCCCATTGTTTGGCTAAACAATGCTTATCTCATTATTTTGCTGTTGGGTGTGGGGGGTCGAGGGGTTTGTAAATGAGTGAGCAGCTCACGTTGGAGACTGAGGAGGAAGTTAAGTCCCAGTCGACCTTCGCTGTGCATTGAAAGTGTTCCTGTATGGCTGCTCCCACAATTCCCACCACTGTTAAATATAGGCCCTGAGACTGCTGTTGTCGCAGCAGGCAGGGTCTGCCCTCGGGTCGGTTCTCCTTTGTTGTCCCGTTTTTTAAAGAGTGAGTCTGAATGTCAGATTGAATTACAGCTCTTCAAGGTTCACCCCCAAATCCCACAGCACCTGATGTTCATACAGGAACAGGTATAAAAGGGACAAGGGGGCATTTCTGAAGCACCTGGGCTCTCTGTTTGGGACATCTGTATGTGTGGTCTAATCTTTGTTCTGAGTATATCAGATCTATATTCAGGTATCAGGTAAGTCCACCCCGTAAACACATTAAGCCTCCCCCTAACTACCATTATCTGTCATGGGAACTGACCTCCCCCTTTTAGTACGGGACCCTCCAGCAGTACTTTGTGGCCTTCACCAGGTGCTCGGTGTTGTAGAAAGAGATGAGAGCGGCCCCCTTTCCCCCTATTTGGCACTTGTTGATGGCTAAATTGGGCCTTAATTCCGGGGTGGCAAATAGTGATGGCAGGGTGCTGTTATTGTACCAGGGTTGTGATATGGGCTACTCCAGCTGAAAGGATAATAAACCCATTGTCTTTGGGAGTTTGAGCTGCTCACCTGTTGGGCTTCCTAGGGTGGATGCCATTATGGATGATCGCTCCCAAATTGCTTCCTCCATGGAGGGAATAAGGTCAGCGGGGTGACTCAGGTGACCTGCTGCTGTGTCTGGGATCACACTACCTGCGAGGGTTCGGCCAGTGTTGTGTCTGGGATTGTCATGGGAAAAAATGACGAGAGCGGAGACTGTTTACCCGAGGTCGCGTTTCCCCTCCCTCCCCATCCGCCTGCCCTTTTTTTTTTTTTTATGAAGAGGAAGTCTGCTTGGTCCCCAGACATCCCTCTCCCCCCTCACCCTGCCCGTGGACTTATTGTTTGAATACAGTAGTAGTAGCGAGTAGATAAAAATTCAAGGAAGACTGTTTGGGTAGAGTGAATGTGCTTTCATACACGAAGCCTGCTGGAGGGAAAGTTCACTGTTCACACACACTGAAGGCTCCCAGACAAGCTTTTGTGTCTTCCTGTTTGGGTCTAAAGGAACCTGCTTACACTGTGTCTTACAAAAAATTTAGGGAAGTAAAGGCGCTTTCCCTCCACACTGCAGCTCAGCACAGCTCTGTCCAGAGGGGTGAGTGGACAATGGCAGCGATGTAATGAAGTTTTTGCGCAGAAACAACTGGGTCAGCATTAAAAAGCATTTTTTTCTTTTCATCCATCCACCACATCCACCACATCCATCCACCACATCCACCAGCAACAATTAAATATTTCCATGCTCCATACGCCTGCCTCATTTCAAGAGCGACAGTGGTGTATGACAACTTTAAAAACTATTTAAATTGCACATACATCTACATTACCCTTACATACACATAATTCGCAATGGTTTTCTAACTAGAAATATTTAATGACATCGTGTTAAAGGGCTCAACCTCGAATTAACTTTCCTAAAATTATGTCCTCGAGCTAACAGACTTAAGTTTCAGCTGCTTTTTTTATGTTATTCAGACAGCAGATGATTAAAAAACCCTGGTAAAAATGCCCTTTTTTAAAAAAGGACACACAAACAACAGAGACACTGAAAACCCCCAGACATGATCTAATTAAGGGAATTCACCTTGTGAATTTGCATAATTAAAACCTATATGACGGAATGACTTCAATAGTGAATAGCAGACAGTCTGGATTCAGTAATTGTAGACTACGCTTAATGTGGCAGGACACAGTGGCAGGTGAGGTTTGATATAAAGAAAGACGATTGCTTAAATCTCAGTTCCAAAGTAATTAATTAGCTCTTTACTGTAATCAGAGGCTCAGAGAGGGTCCTGCAGCTGGATTGGATCCACAGTCAGTTCAGTAAGTGTGTAAGGGATACTTCATATTCTAGTCATGTGTGCTAATGAGATCAGATGTGGGTTTTTTTGTGCCTGTGTCGTCAACCATCTCATGAAAAAGTTAGGAGAGTGTCAGTGACAACAATAGACTATTAGGTTTGTATAGAGCCGCTAGCCTGGGGTTATTGTGGCCTGCAAGGACTATAATTCCTCACCCGTGGCCAGGCTGGAACAGTTTAGACCCCTCAGTCACAATTTAGACAGAGGCCCTGTCACTTGATACCATTTTCTTCTTTGAAAAAAAGAGACTAACCTTAATTGTGTTCACTGAACCATGATAGAGTTGACATTCACAGAGAATGGGAGCCAAAAAGACTGGATTATGAAATATGCATGGAGGTGCATCATTGCTCAGGTTTAAGGAATCCTTGAATTAAAATTTTGAAAGAGCTCTACACTGTTATGGGAAATACACAAATCTCTGTCTTGAAGAAGAAGGTTGACATCACTCAGTAAGTAGGCCTATGTAGGTACAATTAACAGCTGGTTAGCTTAGCTTAAAAGCTGGAGAGGGAAACACCCAGCCTGTTACCTGGCTAATGAAGGCGCCAGATACAGTTATTTTAGGAAATACATTTTCTTTCTTCTTCACTTTGTTGTCTGTTCCATCTGTACCAACTAGACGTGTTAAAAAGGCTTGTTTGCAGGCTATTTCTTGTTGAGGTACTCCTCCTTGTTTAACAGCAGTGTACCACGCTTACAGGCTAATGTTCAGGTTTTGTGCTAAGCTAAGCTAATTGATTGCTAAATTCCAATCATTTGATTGAGTTCTTTTAAGACTACATTTGAGAATACTTCCTGTTTGTAGAGCTGAAATCTTAACATGTAAACTAAAGGTTGGTGGACAAAAATATTTGAATTGTCAAATGCAGGGCCAGGATCTCTGGGTAGATACATTGGGTTTTGTATACTGCAGAGGCGGCAGGTCAATGATAAGTCTGCTCTGAGGCCTATGAATATAAAAGCAGTTTTTGGTGCTTGGAATCTCCATTAGTACACTGACTGATTAACAGAGAATGTCCTGCAGGGAAGCTCTGGATTAAGTTGAGCTGGTGGAGGTTGAGGTCACACCTCACCTTTTGGATGACCTTTGCCCTTGGGAAATGAGGAAACTAACTTTAGTACCACAAGCTAATCAGACCACAGTAGGCATTCTGGTATAATGAGTCTTGGTTTGTACGGAATGAGCGAACTACCATCTAATCATGAAAACTGTGCACTGCTGATCAATGCACAGTGTGTCCAAGGCTATTATGGATGATATGTATGAGTGTGACTGTGAATGTGGCTGCAGGAATTAGTTTTTACTATGAGGTCTTTTGCCAGTTTTTTTTTCATATTGAATTCATAAATTATGGGAACAGTAATTTCCTCACATGGCTCATTTGAATTCATATTTGATTTGTTTCTGCTTTGTTCCACATTTAACCCTTGATCCACTCCAAATGCAGAGTTGTTAATGAATTCACATAAGTGTTTTCAAATCATGTTTGTTTCCCCCAAGCCCTGAAGAAAGGAAATTAATCAAACCCACGTCAGAACCCAGGCCAAGAACCCAGTGATCTGAGTTTGTTTGACTTTGTTTTGGATTTCTTTGTAAATCATTCTCATGTACTAACTGTTGCTTGCTTTGTGCCCATTTAATTAATTAATTAATTCTGTGCATCCATGCCCACTTATGGCCTTGTACAACTGCCACAGAATTGGTGGGGCAGATTGTTTGGTCGCCATGGCCAAGGAGCCTGTAGGAGTGTTGCTTTGTTGATTATTGTACTGTGCACAGATGAGTGAGTGTTTACAAGTCAGTGTAGGAGAAATGGTTCAGGAGAGACAGGGACGAAGTAGGTGATGGTGAGTGGCTACAGTTGTGCCTACCTGGTAACAGTTTTCAGATCATTTCTTCTTTGTTGGCTGACCTTTGACCTTTCTGTGAGTTCTCCCAGTCTTTATAGTGGGTTAGGGTTTCAGGGGGCTGACCTGGGTAGGAACAGATGTACGCTGCCAGGTTCGCTGCAGGAGGGCAGACGACAGCAGAGTGACTGGCAGACGGATGAAGGGGAGGACAGAAAAAAAGACTGTGTGAAAAACCCCTCCGGTTGTGAAACTTGAGCTAACGTAGAGTTAAAACAGAGCATGACCGTATTATTCTACTCACCTCTAAGCACCTGAGCCCCAGAGGCTCTGTGTGATATGTGTGTGTGCTGCGTGCCTGTGTGTCTGCTCAGCAGTGCATGCACTCCAGAGGGGCTGGGAGGAGATGAGAGACGAGACCGGAGAATGCAGGAGACCCTGGGCTGAGCTGTCCCCTTGTTTCATCCCCGCATGCAGTGTGACTTCTGCTTTATGGTATGTGGCTGTATTAAACCACAGAGCAATAATCTGGTGTCAAGTGGTGCAGAGACCACAGACATCAGTCATGGTGCTACCATGCTGCACTGTATCCGTGAGCCTCAGCAGCATGCAGCTGCTTACAATTACTGTTACTGAACATAAATGCTGTCTCTGAACACAGTGAATTATATCAACTACTTAGCATCATGTACTGAAAACTGTCAGGTACTGTGAGCTTGTATTTTTCTGTAATTAGAGTTATGGTTTTGAAATTTTTAGTTCTTGTGTGGCTCCTGATTACTTAACATTAATAATTTAAGAGTTTTTGCATCTTTTGTTGAATGAAAACATAAAAACATAATCGTGTGTAATGTAGAAACATTATAATTTCCAGCCTTTCTCACTGAATTAGATGCAGTGGCACAGAACAAAAAGCGCTGTTGGATCAATTCTCTTTTTGGAAGTTGCCTTGGAATAAAAGATTTTTTTCCCCCTTCATCTTCTTTAATTTTCCAGCCTTTTTATCCACCTGTGAGCTGCACAGTGCAGCCGTAGTCCTTTAAATGTGGACAGTGGAACAACCCTGTCAGTAGTTAAGGGAGAAAAAATAGTTTCTCATTCACTTTTCCTGCCTCCAGATTTTCACAGCTGGTCCTGCATTTCAAAGCACTTGGCCAGAAACCTTTTTCTAACCTTCAGGCAACTTTGGAATGAAGGCCACATCTTCACAGTGTCTGCTGCAGTTTCATTTTACATCTTTAATTTGGCGAGCTGAAAGTGAATTGACCGCAATTGTTGCTGCCCAGTCTGCTACTTATCGCAATTGCAAGGGTAAATTGCTAGGAGGCAGAGTGCAGGAAATAGGGTTAAGGGTGAGCAGATGCGAGGGCTGATGGAAAATGAGCCATAGTGAGGCTTATGCTCATCGCCTTTCACCGGGAGGAGAGTGAAGGACTCCGTTGGAGGAGGATAAGGAATAACTGCCGTTTCTTACTATCTGAGGAGTGAATCCGCAATGGGCTATATTAAACAGGAGCTGACTGAGGCTGCCAAGCAGGTGCCCATTCACACACACTTAAACACATACACACTGTATATAAATAGGCATACAGCACAGGTGAAGTCATGCTTGAACTCAGGCACACACATACACATATGCACAGAGTTTAGCTGATTGTGTCCTCCTCTGGCCATCTGGCTCTTTCTGGTACAGCTGCATGCCACTGCAATGTTTACAGAGAGCCATCCAGATGTTCCCTCAGTTACCTGTGAAGGTGAGCAGAGCTATTAAGACTTGAGTTTACTCTAAAAGCTACAATACCAAGTCAAATATTTCAAGT
Source organism: Caranx ignobilis (assembly GCA_021432705.1). Taxonomy (NCBI): domain Eukaryota; kingdom Metazoa; phylum Chordata; class Actinopteri; order Carangiformes; family Carangidae; genus Caranx; species Caranx ignobilis. The sequence continues at coordinate 11,164,243 of MU269985.1, forward strand.
CTTCAAGTCTTATTACCAGCTTTTCAGTGCAGAAGTTCAATCAAACTGTTTACCAACTGCACCACTGCTATAATGATCGGATGGGAAAGCAATTGCAAAGGCCATGAAAACTCCATGCATGGTAGAGCCTCTTTGCTTTTCTTACATCTGTGTAAATGTTGGCCCTGAAGTGGCCTGTTGCATTTAAGGACAACAAAGGAATGTTATCAATCATGCTTTGGAAATTATTTATTCAAGTGAGAGGAGAATACCACTTATGTCTGTTCGAAGCTACAACCACATTTAACTTCTTAGCATAACAGGGAAACAGCTAAGCAGACATTGTCCTTAAGCTTGTTTAATTATATGTTAAGTATATAAACAAACTGCTGTTTTGATTTGGCACCTATGTAGTAGGGGTAGTTTGGTAGTTAGGTCAGTAGGTCGGCAGGCAGATAGGTCACTTTATCTGTACTTCATTTGTGACTTTAAATTTGGTTTGCAGTAAAAGGTTTAAGAGGTTAACTTAAGTGGTGGTAACAGGTGGGTTGTCTTATTAGCTGTTTCCAGTCTTAATGCTAAGCTAACCAACTCCTAGACATAGCCTCATATGGACAGATATGAGAGTGGTAGCTTCTTCTTGTGCAAGCTAACTCTTGGCAAGAAAACAAATGTATTTCCCAAATGTTAATCTATATATTTAGTGAACAAGATCATGGAAATAAAATATAAGTGGTAATTGTTATCAGTAGTGAAATAACCTGTAGACCTACCTGTTTATACCCAGACGCAAGTGTATATAAAGACAGACGTGTCTCATGCAGTCAAAACTGAGGACCGGATCTGGTTTTGTTGCATTAGAGATCATTTTGACAGAACTCTTTGAATTAAGGCACCAGGTAATGCTGAGATTTTGACAACCTCTATATTCTTTAGCTGTTCCTCATTGTCTTTGTATTTGAAGAATGATTGCCATGCATAATAGGACTTGTCTGAATGGGTTTGCTGCTGTTTGGTGAAGGATCATATGTTACAATGAGCCAGACTGAAATGAAACAATGGATCTGCAGTCTGGGCTGACAGAGCGATGTGTTTCAGCACGGCAAAGATCTGCAGAGCATGAACAGAGCAACAAAAGCACAAATGTCAATGTGCAAATGCAGCAAGATGTGTATCCACTGAGAATTAATCCGTTTGACTTGTTAATTTAGGGCGAGCTGTTTCTGTGTGTGATTCTGAGTATGTAAGTTTGTTTTACACTTTGTCGGGGGCTCGCACCGCTTGACTCCATATGTCATGGTGAAGTGAGACATGCACGATCCGGGCAGACTGCACTCCATTATTGACTCTGATTCAGTGTATTGGAAAAACATAGTTGCTGAGATAAATTTTCAAGACGGTATATAGACACTGAGGAGCACTGAGTTAGAGGTAATCTCCTGCTGGCTCCATAAAACGCACTCAATTGACAGCAGGCCTTGTGGTAGCAGACAAATCGCCCGGCTTATAGCAATGTGCTGAAAGAACATGCCAGCGCTGTGTGTCCATGCCAAGATGGATATGCAGACAGCAAACTCCAGGCTGTTTGGGCGTGGCTCCCTTGCTCATAGCAAACAGTGGATCAGACGAGTACAGTGCCTAAGTTGGACTTGACATTGCCATTGTTTGTTTTCCTCTTTGGCAGATGTAAATGGAGCTTCTACTTCTCACCTGCCAGTTCAGGGGGCTGCCAGTGTTTGGCAATATTTACTCTGAAAGTGCATTGACTGTGGCCTGGAGAAGCAGGTTTATAAAATCTGTGATAAATGTTTACATGGAACAAGCAAAGCCTTTTTTGAACAGCTATTGTCTCAGTGCCAGAAGCAAGGCACTTAGAGAGTTTGTTTTTGTAGGAACTGTATTTTTTTCCTTCTTGCATTAAGTGAAATAAACAAAAAGAAGACATACTGTATTACACACTGTGTTTTGCATGCAGTTTCAAGGGCTTGTGGTAGAAGACAAAATGTTTAATTATGAAGTACAGGTTTGGGTGAACTGGTTATAATTTCTCAGTATAAGTGAGAATATTGCCTTAAATTACAGTAGAAGAAATTAAGCATTAAGTGTCATTGACAAAATATTTAAAGTAATGTTTTGCTCTTGTGTAAAAAAAAAAAAAAAAAAAAAAAAAACTGCATTAACACATTTTTTGGGTGCTTGGGGGTGGCAGCACAGTCACTGCAATATTATCACCTCTTGAAGAAGTTGTCACAGTGAATAAGAACAGTTGTCAATTTATACATCAAGCAGACATGTAACACTACATTAGTATTCATCCAAAACAGTTAAGCTGTAAGATGTAAAATAAAAAAAGAAAAGCTGTGATATTCTAATATTACCCTGCTGATCTGAAGAAACCTGCAGAGCTGGGTCACACAAGCCACTCACATTTCACACTACTCGTCATTTCTTCCATTGTTAATACAACAATAGTGATCAGAGCAGCTTTTACAACCAATTTTGTAAGATGGAGTACAACAACTTGTAATTCTTGCACCTTAAGGTCATAGTTCACTGATAGTTAACAGACCTGTGCACTCGATAGTAAAATGTTTCTGCAGTTGTAAAAATCCTAAAAAGTACATTTCTGTTTGACACCTCTGAGTATTTCTTGAAAACTGGGTCATTCATGCCCAGAGAAGTTTTTCAGGGGCCAGCAGTAGTAAACTGCGCCTGTGCAGCTGCTGTGCTTTCATGTCATATCTCTGTACTTGCATCTGGGTGACAGTGTGCATGCACCTCTGTGTGATTCTATTTGTGTTTGTGTAATAGTGGATGGATTGTGATGGGTTGTGTTGTGATTGGTAGATGGGTTTTGTTAACCCGTCTTACTGGGCTGCCTGGCTCTGCGCTGGGGCGATCCTTTATTGTCAGGAGCTCATTCAGAAACGAATATAGTGCTCCATAAATCCTGCAGCAGTGTGAAAATGCCAGTCAAAGTTCACGCTGCTCATGTTCATTTCATGCTTGAGCGTCCAGCTCTGTGAGCGAAGATGAGTGTGTGTATTGATGATGTGTGAATGTGCGTGTAAGTACTAGAGGAAAAGAAAGAGATGAAGCACTTTCAGTGTCTCTCCATCCTTTCCACTTTGCTGCAGAAGTCATCCATCTTTCTGAACTTAACTGCTCCCAATTTATGATTGCATTATTACAGACAGTGTTTTATCTTCATCTTCCAGCACGCGGGCCTGGTGGTGGTCTGGTTAATGGAGAAGGTGATGGAGAAGGTGACTGGCCAGTGCCATTACTGTGGTACTTGGTGGGCTTAGCTTTAGGGTGAATATAATGAAAATGCGATCTCTCTTTAGCTCTGATTTGAGCCCTACTGGCTCTTGTGCTGATGGTTATGTGCTCATATGAAGGCCTCACTGATCATACTACTAAACTATATTACACTACACTCTATTATGAGCTTAATTATGTCCCTGTGTCATTATATCATCCAATAATACACCAGAAAGTACACCAGATTTGCACCAAGTATGTGTCCCCCTGACAGAAGAAAGAGGCTGAAAGTGTGTGTTTCAGCGTTTGTATTTCTTTCATTATTGAATGACTTGACTTAGCAATTTGCCTGCTGACATTTTAAAGGAACTACCGTAGCAAAGCATTCCACAAAATGGCAGGAAGTTGCTTTTATTTCCATGGAAAAGCGCGTGTCTGGATTTCTCAATAGGTGGAACTCTGAAAAGGTCAATGTCGGCTGTATGGATTTTCATAATGGATTTTCACCAGAAAAAGTCAATCAACACACTGTAGCAGTGTTTCTTGTCTGTGATTGGCAAAACCTTCTTCCCCCCACAGACTGGGACACATTTGGGAAAATGTCTGAGTAGTTTCCAAAGACTCAAAGGCCAAAATAATTAGTGTTTCCGTAGTGTTTGAAGTGCTTCAGAAAAACTTCAATTTGTTTTCAACCTTTTTTGGTAGCAGTATTGTTAGACCTGCTGCCAAGCACTGATACTTGACAGCTTTTCTATTTTCTGTCCTATCCCATGATTTGTACAGATGTACAGCACGAGAGTGATAGAGATGTGAGAGAGCAGCAGCGTAACTGCTCACACCTCACTCTAAAATTCTCCCCGAAAAAGTATTATGGTACGTTCACACCGAAACCATCAGGAGCGTCTCATTTCGCTCTTGCTGCCCTCTCCTTGATGCTCTTCAGAAATTCATGGACGCTTGTGTGATTCTTTTTGAATGGGGGACATCTACACTCTGACTTCAACTTTCTCTTGATGCGCTCACTGCCCAAAATGCGACACTGATGCTTTTGACACTCTTTGCTGCTGAAAGACACTGGTTCTCATAGAAAATGAATGACTTCCAGCTGCCGGGACGCTCCGGATGGTTTTGGTGTGAACGTGCCATTAGTTTATGATCTGAACTTTGACAAACAGCAATGATCCATCCACTGGGTATATGTACAGGGTTGCAGGGAAGCTAGAGCCAATCCTAGCTGACAAAGGGCGATGGCGGGTAAACACCATCTATCGCAAACAATGCACACATGAAATTAGACTCACCAATCAAGCTACTGTGCCTGGAGGGAGCCCACACAGGCCTGGGGAGAACATCTCAGACTCAGACTCCTCAGACTCCTCACAGAAAGGCCCCAGGCCTGGGGATCAAACCCACAACCTTCTTGTTGTGAGGCAACACTGTAACCGCTGCACCACCACACTGCACACATCAACCAAGTATAGAGAAAACACTCCTCTTTGCACACATTATTAATGTTCGCATGTGTATTGTATTGTAAACACGTGTACTTTGGAGGTCACAGGCGTTCAGAGAAATAAAATTAGGATAATCAGATTTACATTCAGATCAGCAGAAATGCATGGTTGTGAGAAATGATGCCATCTTGAGCTCGTCATTACTCCCAGCGGATGGAGTAAACCTTCCCCCGTCTCTCTCCCATGTACCTACTCCCATTAATAGATCCGTCCTTTATGCTTCCCCTCTTGTTACTGCTGCTCTATTTTATGATGTCACTCTCTCTGCTGAAGAGCTCTGGGCTGTTTTATCTCCTTCGTGTGTGTCAGGCACTTAAACTTAAACCTCTCTGTTTACGAGTCCCAAACTGCCTCTCCATCCTCTGCGTTTGCTGCTCACTATCAGTTCAGCACCGGCCCTATAAAAGCTGAGCCATCCTCGCTGTTCTGGGAAACCCGCTGTTGGGCCTCACAGCGCAGACCCCCAGCTAAGCGCTAACTCCCATGCTGGGTGTGAGAAACAAGCCTGTGAGAATGTGTGTGGACAAGTGTGTGTGTGTATACTGTATATATATACACACACATGTGTAGGTTTATTGATACCTATATTGCTTTGATGCACTCTTGGTTGAACTTTTTAGTCATGTGCAATGTTGACAGCAGCCTCACATCCTAATTCCCTCTCTAATTGAATGTGATTATGTTGCCTTTCCATTGCACTTTCAGCTTTCAGTGAGCATTTTGTTCCTATGTGCTGATGTGTTTTTGTCTGATATTGTCGTCATTAATGCGATGTGTTTTAGGTATTTGCTTGCCGCCGGCTGTTTGGCAGCAGCTTCACCCCTGGTGCTTCTCTCTGTGAGATTGTGAGCTGCTGTTTACTGCTCTAAATTTATGCACCAAACAAAAACATAGCTGGAATGCCTTTGAACGTGTCTGTGCAACACGGAAATGCTCACCTCCCTCAGATGCCCAGTGAAAAAGGAAGGGAAGCTCTTGGGGAGCACACCTGCGTTTTTGGCCTTGGTGAATTCCTGCACGGCTTTACTGCTGTTCTGAGCAGGAGTGGATGCTGCTGTCCTGTTTCAGTCCTCTGACCCTTTGCTGTGCCCACCCCTCCTCCCTCCCTTTATGTCCTTCAAGAGCCAAAACCAGGGTCATCCTGTGATGTCCACTGCAAGTCCAGACAGCAAGCAGGCTGTAAACCTATTATGGAGTAAAGCTTAAATGTGTGGTTTTATGTACACACAATGTTTTACAGGTTGTGTCAGCTTCTGGTTTGATGTTAGAGCATTGTGTTGGTTTCCAGGGGAGGCCTTAGTCACATGACCTTTGGCTTGAGTTCAGCTGTTCAGAGATAATATGGCTTTAAATAGTCTGGTCTTGTAAATTTAATTTGGCAACCAAACTCTTAAACTGATTTTCTCCTCTTTTTTTTCTCTTTCATATGTTGCTCCTGACCTCGCTGCACCTGATTCTAAACACAGGTAAACACATTCCTGCTCATATGAATTCACTTTCTGTAACTGTGTCCTTGTGTGAATATTTCTCCACAAACATTTTAACTGTTGTCACATGGTCATTGCCACATCCATGCAGCGAGGAGCTCTACCAGTCCTTCGACACCTCGGCCTGCCCTCGTCCTTGTCCCATGCTGGGTGTTTATTTCTCCATCTCTTTGTGAGCGAGAGGCTGCTTTGGCTGCAGTGTCGAATGGAGGGGTGAACCTGGGGCACACTTGAACTCCTGCAGAAGCGGTCACTGGAGACCACATTTGAACTGCATTTGACCTGTCACTTGTATCTGTGTGTTTCCACGTCTTCTCACACACATGCATGCACACAGTATATATATTTGGTGTCTGTATTTGCCAGGGCTTGGTTCCCCATACTGGAAAATCCAGTCCAGAGAATGATTCCTGTTAAAGTTGTTAAGTTATAGAGCGTGCTGTAAAAGCCCTACAGTAGCCATTGAAAGTCATGGTGGTGCTGTGGGGATGGAGGGCTGGAGGCTCCTGCAGCAGCTGAACAATGCTTAATTAGCTCATAAACAAAGACTAGTGGGGGATCAGAGAGGGCAATCAAAGTGTCCCGCTCCTTTGTAGCTTCTCTCACCATCAACAAAGCCTCTCTAATGGCCCCGTCACTCCACTTGTTGTGTCTCACCGTGGTGTGCTTCCTGACAACATAAAAGGCTCACATTCCAAAAAGAGACTCGAACGAGAGACACAACCCATCCACACCTCCCTTGGCCTTCAAAGCCAACCACCACCACCCCCCCACTTCTGATGCCAGCACCGCTCCCCACCCCGCCCTTCCTTTCTCTCTGCCAGATATTGACATTGCTTCCCCCGCTCACCTCCCCAGTGTGTGTTTGGGTGCCCGTGGCGACCACCCCAGCTTTCATCTCCCCCTCTTTCAAGCCTGTGTCTGTGACTTTCGTGGTCCATTTTATTGCGTTCCTTTGTGCGACGCTGCGCTGGCACGCTGCTGAGAGCCTCGGAGGAACTGCTCCGCTCACAGTAAACTGTGCCAGTGTCGGGAAAGGTTATTCAAGCTTGGCATGGAGACAGGTGTGTGCGTGTGCATCAGGTGTGTCTGCATGCGTGCCTGTGCGTCACAGTGGCTTGGTGTCCATGTTTGTTCAAGTGGGCTAGCGTGTTATTTTTTGTACGGTTGGACACGAGGCCCTCTAAAGAAAACAGACGTCCACTGCCACACGAGGACAGCTCGGCAGCAGGTCGGAGGCAATCTCTGCTTGTTTGTGCGACTGTGTTATCATCTCCTGTTTCCTGTCAAAACAGGAAAAGACAGGGGCGAAAATGGAGGCTAGGAAAGTGCTGCCTTGATGTGTGTTGGCTGGAGGTCCAGCTCTGCCTGACAGTGACCCTCCTGGCCAGGAAAAACAGACCCGTTCAGGGCGTAACCCACAGCGGGATCCTTCGTGGTGTTATTTTTATCACTTTCACAAAGCACAGCAAGGGATGCTTTTCCCAGCTGTTGACACAGGTCTGGGTCATTTTTGTCTCCAAAGCAGTGCAGCAGAGGAGAGAGAGGGAGAAGTCCCATCTGCCTGCGTCCCCCTGGCTGGCAGCCTTGCATGATTGTGGTCTCTGTTTAGGAAGGGAAATCCTTTTTAACATTTTGTTAATCATGAAAGCGAGACACTCCTTTTCTTTGGATGATCCCTGGACCTCCATCACAATACCTTTTCCGTCAGGCTGGAGTTGTCATGTGATTTTATCCATCCATCACACATAATTGTTAATTCTTTGCAACAGGATGGCACACACACATACACACACACGCTCAGCAGGCCTTTTATGGGGTGCAACAGCAACTACATTCCAGACAGTAGAGTCAGCTATCAGTGTGGTTCAGGCAGCGGATTACAGCTGATGGCATGGCAGGTAAAAGCCCCGCCGTCTGTGATATGGATAAATGAGAAGGCACGGACAAAACTGCACAAACAGCTGATTAGGGAGGCAGCTAATTATTGACTGGTGAAAAATGATAAGCATCTCCTGCTTTGCTCTGCTCAATGAGTCACCGTGTAAAACTGAGAGTTGCTCGTGTGGAATTCCAGGAGTTTGAAGGCAGATCTTGTTTGGCTTTTTATAGGGTCTCTAAAAAAGAAAGAATGCTATTGTTAGATTGTCCAGATTGCACTGAGCAGGCGTTTTCCCAACAGTTTGTAGCATGCACGGAGACCTGAGTAACCACAACTTTTATTTATGTTACACAAAGAGCAATAGACCACCACCAAATCAGGTTTTTGACCTCATGGGGACTGAGATTGGTTTTATATCTGATATTTGATGAGTAACTGAACATGAGACCAGGCAGGTAAATATCAGCAATGGCTCCTTCGGCACGAAAAGTCTGGACCAGAAGCAGTGGTCTGCACCTTTCTCCGTGACCCAGATTAAGATGTGGCGTGCCGCTCGCCGCCTGGGGTTGATGTCATCAGTGGGGAGGTCGGAGTTCATTTGTCTTGCCTGACAGACCTTCAGGTGGTGTTTCAGTGCTCTGGCACAAGGCCACACCGATGGTGACCTCCATGAGCCGCGCAATTAGTTACCCTTTGACCCCACAATCCCACAATAAAACCTTGAGCACGGACCGGGCATGCTTGTGCATCCCAAGACTGACTTCACATGTCACTGTGTGTGTGCAGCATAGAAAGGCACCGATGTAGCGTGTGATTCAATCTGACATGATGTAATATCTCTGAAGTCCTTCGTGTTGTTTCAAATTAACAGAGCAAAGAGACTGGAGCCATGCATACAAATTTGCAGATGCACCCTGATGATATATCTGGCTACTTTCCATTCTCCACTCTGTATGAAAGACCCATTAGTATGATGCACACTGTATAGCTTTTTAACTGACTGTTGTTATTTAACTAGCCTTAACTGTGTGTTTATTGTACTCGTAAGCGCAGTTAAAGTGCATTACTCATGGTTTATACGGAAAGACAGACTCAGATGAATGCCGTCACATCCTTGAGCCAAAATATAAATCTCATTGCAGACTCAAGCTTTCTACTTTCACTTTGTTTGACATGTTCTGTCTTTGCCTTGGCTCTGAACAAGCAATTCAGCTGTGAAACCTGCAGATTCCGTCTATTTCTTTTGCAGTTGCATGTTATTCCATCAGGCTGAATCCCCTCAGCCTAACTGAGCTGTGCCGTGTTGTGACATTTCATGTGAGCAGACAGAAGCCCCCGAAGAATGTGAAGAAGCACAATTCAAGACAGAACTCAGAGCTCAACAAAGCTGCCAGCTGCTGCAAGGTTATCTCTTCATTTCCCGGAGTGAAGTGACAGCATCATTGTCCTTGTCCTCCTCATGTCGATGTCCCTGGCGTGAGAATGGAGTCAGTTTTATAACTTGTTTCCTGTTTTGCGATTGGCTGCGCAGAAAAAGGTTTGATTGACAGTCATCATCAGTTACCTCCTGTCTCTCGCTGATTTGCCCGACCTCTCATTCATGTAGAGGCTCGTTCAGCCAGGTGGATACCTTACAAAGCCTTCACTAATTAGTCTGCTTTCTCCTGTGTCTGCTGGAATGTGTCTGACCATTACTTCTAGCTGCAGGATAACAATATTGATCTGCCAGGCTGCCAGTTGGCCAGTGTGTTGGTCTACCACTTTAGTCTGTAGTTAACTGTCTCAACTACTGGAAGGACCAAAACTTTGTACAGCTATTCCCACAGGGTGAGGGGGCAAATTAGGTGAAAACATGGTAACATAAAACGCAAGGGGTCACTGAATGATTTAATGTGAATGAAAATAATGTGATTCATATGATATGACCCTCACAGTCACCAGATCTCAAACCAGTCAAACACCTATGGGAGATTTTAGACCATCATGTGTTAGACAGCACTCTCCATCACCACCATCAAAACAAAACACTGAGCCTTAATGCATTAATGCTGGGTTTTCCTTCAGTTTGTCATGTACAAGTATCAAATGAATTGACATTTGTACACACATTCATGGCTCCCAGATATTTTATCCTACTGACTTCTCACTTAGCACCACCAGAAACTGGCCTCTGTTTAGTTTATGACCACACACCTGCAAATAATAATACTCCTATAATAATAAATAACAAATATTAGTGTGTTAACGCTCAAAACTAAGATGGCAAACATAGCACACGTTGAGCATTGTAATTATGAGCATGGCACAGTTAGCATTTCGCTCAAACTGTTGCCTCACAGAGCTGCTAGCATGGCTGACAGATGTGTTTTATTGAAATTTAAAGCAACATTATGAAACACAGCAGCGTAATAAATAAACTATATTTTTCACGAGTTATCAAAGTGAAAAGTGAATGTTATCATATTAAATATTACATACTTACGAAAAACCAATCTGGCTTCCATCCCAACCAATCCTCACTGGCTAATTTGAATATTAAGTGAAATGGTTGTGGTTGCTTTTGTGTTGTGGGCCACAAGGCCATTCGCAGGATGCCATTGTTCCTAAAAGACAAAGTAGCAAAATGTGCATGTGAAAAAATTTTGATAAGCCAAGCATTTTGTAGGAGAGTGAATGGAAATCCTTTAGACTCACTAAGTGGATTAGTGTGCACCATTCTCCACCGAGATGGTTCAGCCTACTTCCTTATCTCACCGAGATTTGATAGAATGTGTCTAGACGTCTCAATTAGCAGAAAAAAAAACAAAAATGTAGCTGGTTACTGGTTAGTGCTTATCTCAGTTTGTTTTTCTATCAGTGCTCTCACCAGCTTTCATTGCGTAGGTCTCATAAACAGACAACAGTTTTCCATTAATACAACCCTCCCTGGCTAAAAGCCCTGGGCTGATGTTTAAATGTCTATTATTAGTGATAATTGTGTTCTCTGAGAAGTCATTGGCATGGTAATGACATCTTTCATGATAAATTAGTATTCCCCCCTCTCTCTGCTGCACCTACACTAGGCTGTTGCACCAGACTGATTCAGACGCTCGCAACTCTGCTGCTCCATTGTTCTGCCGACACGCAGCAGCTTTGTGAGACACAAAGCGTGTCAGTCTCTGAGATAATGCTCTGCAGACTGGGAGTGGATGGGACAGAGACACTCCGCACAGCTTACCTTGACTCAGGATGATTCCTGCCCTGGTGTATCAGCACAGTTAAGAAGCCGGGACAGGGGGTAGGGGGGCTAACCTTTAGCTCGTTCTATAGTATACAGAACACTGTGCTGCTAATCAGTAAGCCTGTTGCTCGCATCCTCACTGGCACCTGGGCCGATAAGTGATAATTGAGATATCTGCCAAATATTAAAGTGTCATGCTCAACAATAACCATTTACTGTGCCTCATTATCCATTGTGCCTTCTCCTCACGTATTGAATCTATAGAGTCCCTCCATGCTGAGAGAGAGAACAAGCGAGCGAGCGAATGAGAGAGAGAGAGTCTCTCAGGCAGCAACAGAAAACTTGAATATTTATCCATATGGCAGCTTGCCAGTATGATTACTGTCCTGTCCATTCAGAGGGGGAAAGTGGAGGGAAATAATTGCTGTAGGATACTCAACATTTCACCTTGTCATCACTTTTATACCACTTTATTTTCATGACTTGGAGTAGGTGTAGCTTTGTATTTTGTGTCTGGGATAAAACATTTCAATAAGAACATAAATTGAGGTAAATCTGGACCCTGTAGATCCATATGTTGCTTTATCACTCTGCTGTGGTGCTTGAAAAACAATTTGAATGTTGATCTAAAAATGATGAATCCTAATCATGTTGTTGCTGTATGGAGAGATTATTTTCCACTACGGGATCTGGAGGATGTGGATGAAGATACCACATGCAATTACTTCTGTTTGAGCATGAGTAACTCCCTTTGCATTTTCCTTTGATAATTATCCATTTGTGTACATCTGCATGGCACACTTTGCCTTCCATGAGACTGAGGGAATCCTGCGATGGAGATGAGTTGTCTTCAGCTTTAGCAGCAGTTTGTTTTTTCTCTAACTAAACTGCAGAAAACCAGCAGTGCTCTGTGTCTCGGTCATAAATGTAGAACAAACTACAGCGAATGCAGCTCTCCCAGTGTGACAGTTCAGATGGAGTACAGGCAGGTGGCTGTCATCATTGCACACAGGCAGGAAAATGGGTTTGAATACAAGTGAAGAAGTGGTTTGGGCTGTTGGACAGAACTATTGTATCAGGATTCGCTATTCTGCAGTGAGTGTTTTAAAGTGGGCTCTTGGACAAAAATAGATCTCTCAATGGGCTCCAGTGGAGAGTTGGGAGGACCGAATAATGTTTCAGTTTCACACTGCACATTAATGAGGATTTGCAAATGCATGGAAGAGAGTTACTGTTTTAAACCTGGTTGCAAATACTTGTTTCAGTTTAGAAAGCAGTTCTGTTGATATCAACTTGCATCTTTCTTTGCAAAAAAGCAAAGGAAAGACAAACATCTGTCCGTTAGCTCTGTGCTCTGAGAATGTGTCAGGTGATTTTTAATCCTCTTCACTGCTCTTCAGTCCTCCTTCCCTCACCCCACCTCTCCCTGCCTCCTTCTGTCCTTGCTTTCACCTGCAGTTTACAGCAACACCTGGCTCCTGCCTTCCCAGCTTGCCTGTTGAATTTTTCATTATGTACTCATTTTGGTTCGCTTCCACAGCCCAGCCTAGTTGGGCGAAATAGGGAAACTACCCCGAGAGCCTCTTGCAGCCAAAAATCAGCCATTCTAATTAGAAGTGCACAATTGCTGGCGCAAGTGTACATAAACACAATTCACTGTGTCCCCAGTGAGGACAGCATAGGAAGCAGCCGTGCTGCTGCCTGACTTTCTCCACAGCAGCCATGGGCAGGGAAGTGGAAAATATTTGAAGAGGAGAAAACATAGTTTCATCCCTCTAGTTTATCTAGTGATGCACCTGAGCATTACTTTTTTTTCACTAATGAGAAAACTTTGGAGGAACGGCTCAGTGTGCTCTCTGTGTGGTTTGTTTTATCTTCCAAATCAGCCTCCTATTGAACTGAAGCACTGATCATTCACCACCACACGACTAATGAAGCTGTCTTGTTAAAGTCTCTCACTCTTCCACTCGTGAGTCCAGGCTGGCTGGACCTCCCAACACTCTGACCCCGGCCAAAGCCGATGAAAGCTTGATGGATCTGGGGCTGAGACGGCGAAGGCTGCCTCAGTCAACAGAGAGAGAGAGAGAGAGAGAGAGAGAGAGATGTTGGAAAGGAGGCTGAGGGAGAATGAAGTCTGTCCAAACAGTCTGAAAGGGGCTTGTTTCTTTATGTGCATGAGTGAACAGGAAAAGGTAATTAACTGGCCAAGTGGCGAAAGACGGGAGTGATGGATGGGTGTGGTGTAAAGAGACAGCCACACACACAAGGAGCAACACACACACACACATATACACAAACATGCATGTGTTTCACCCATTTATCTCACTCTCTCATGTAAAGCCTGGCTTAGTGGACCTTTTTATGTAATCACATTTTTCTAAAAACATGTATGTGTGAGGCTCAGGCCTCCTGCAGCTAACAGCACTCACACACTGATAGATGGGTCGACCATATGGAGTGGTGACACATCATTATATGAGGTCATTAATGGTTTCAGGGTGGTTTGGCATAGACTCATGAGTGATTACAACTGACTCTATCTGTGTTTAACCTGAGGGTCAGCAGGATCTATGGCCATTTTATTTTTGATGGACAGTGACATCTGTTTTCATGGATGACAAGAGAAGCTGTCAGCTGAAATGTGGTGTAAAACCAGCTGTATCACAGAGCTCAGAAACCCAAAACACAGCTATTTCACAGCAGATCTTATCAGGAAAAAAAGGTCACGACTGTATTTGGAAGTATATCCTTGCTGCAGAGTGTGTTTGCTGGACCCTGTAATCGTTCATCATAGCATGCGTCACAGTGATGTTCTGGACAGGTGGTGCTATCATGTGTTGGAAATGTCACTAAGAGGTAAAGCCTATTTGCATTTGCTGTCAGCAGTTCACTGACAGTTAAAGGGAGGAAAGGGCCAAATCACACAGGGCAGACAGACTGACATCTGTCTCTGTGAGCTCCTGGTGAGCAGATGCATGTTGCAGAGAGACTTGGTCACTCATTCAAGGGAATACTGATGCAAACATCCGATGTGCTCCTTTAAACAAGGTAATCGTCTGTTTGATCAAGATAAAGGGAAGTTTGTTCACTGAAATGTGCTGTTGACATTGTAAGTAAGCAGTTTGTCTTCAAGATGGTTGAATTTTGGTAATGCCTGTTATCTCTTCTGGGAAAAATGTAATATTGCAAACCAATTTTTTCCACAGTCAGAGATGCAGAGACCGAGCATTGAACACTCAGTGGTGTTTGTTAGTGTTTTGCTGTTGTTCAACCATCAGGTTTGCTTTGCAATTTACAGAGGTTGGTGAGTTTAAAATACACAAACTCACAGGAGGGTCAGAGCAGTGAGACAGCAGCGCAGGGAAAGAATCGATTTTGCAAGCGTATCTCTCACCAAGGCTTCTCCTCAGATGGAAGGATAAGAGTTGAAACTCAAATTCTCACACTGGATGTAGCAAACACGTTTTATGGCTGTTTGCAGGAATCTCACTGCACTCCAATAAAAAACTCCAAGTGTGACAGAAAAATTAAGCATCCAGAGTTCGTACCGCAGCCATGGGGGATGAATGAATTCGCTTCTGTGGAGGCAGTACAATCAGCTAGGTAATGACAGTGTGCTTGTGTTGCTGCAGATACTGTTGCTTTGTTTGAGGGGGAAAGTCTTATTACAGGTTTGTTTAATCCTGTCAAGTCAGCAGACGGGGGCAAACATCTGTTTGATGTGATTTGGTGAGCCGTCCCCATTTTGTGTTCCATGAAAAGCGTTCCCACAGAGTTAAATAGCATGCTAGTGTGACATCCTGAGTCATTGTCTTCTCTGCCTCCGAGCAGGCAGTGGTTAAATTTAATGGTCTGTGCACGAGATCTGCTGCAGCACTAAAAGCTTTACCTGATATCTAATCAGAGGTGCAGGCCTTCCAGCTCCCCGCTCCTTCAGGGGATCTGAGTCGCCTCGGCTGGGCTTGGAGAGCAGGTCAAAGAGGTGGAGGCGGTGGCGGTAGTTGAGAAGGAGCAGGGGGCAGAGAGGGATTACACCGCTGGATGTGTTGCTTTTATCCTGGGAATGTAATCTGCCTTAATGCCCTGCGCTCACCCGGGGCAAGGCCAGCAGCTGTGCTCGTTTTTCTCCGACTTGGCTGTCAGAGCGAGCCGGGCTACCTGTGGGAAAGCAGGCCTGCTGGAAGCTCTCGTCCTCACCCTGGGATCTGGACTGGGCTCCTGCGGTTTATTGGGGGGCCAATCCCTTTGAGACTTATGGAGACGGTGTGTGGTGAGGGTCAACACTGTCTCAGGCCAAGTAAACAGAGATGGCTCGGAAGCAGAGGAAGGGAAAGTCAGTTGAAAGGAGTTGAAAGGGCATTAGATTTGGCAGCTGCTGTGTGGTCTTGATTTTTTACAAGAAATGCAGTCATAGGAAGTACTCAAGAATGGTAATGTGTAAACAGGACCGGTGCTGGTGAGAACAAAGTTTAGTGCGGACAGATATAAAACAGCGTGGTGTTGCACTGACTCATTTGGAGGAATGTTTCCATGCTGGTGGAATAATAAAACACAAACCTGGACTGGGAAGGAAGGAAAGGAAGACTGACTTAGCAAATTAATCTTAAAGCCAACTTTAAGAAGTTCGGCCGTGTTTGCTTGTGCTTAGTGGACAGTTAGCATTACCAGAGAGGATCGAGGAATATTTATTATTGCGACAATGCTCCGCACTCAGTCTGGGCAGATTGCACAATGACTGATGTTAGAAATAAGAAAATAGATCAATCTGTGGGCAGATTGCCACAGAGCGCTGGCAGGAGCAAACAGATAGGAGCTGACAAGCTGCAGGCTACAGTGTGTCAGAAGTTTTCACTTTATTTTTTCTCATCACGGATGCACATTGATACAGTTTTGCTTCATTTCTCTCACTGTCAGTGATGTAGCAAGTCATGGCAAGCTTTTATGTCTGGGAAAATATCTGTTAGGCTCAAAATATATGGTTTTCCCAGAGTATTTTACTTTCAATGGAGCGTGCCTAAAAGTCCCCCTGCTAGCGAGGGGCCTCATGCATTTCAAATCACTATGACCTTCCCTTGATTTGAGTCAGCTTTCTGTATCTGCGCCACATCAGAAGCCGAACGCGGAAATAGTCGGATGGCACTTTCGCTTTGTCTGCTTTAGAGAGAAGCTGTGTGGATGAGAGGAGGTAAATCAGGTGTGATTTGGGGAAAGAATCTAAAGTGTGACTTTGCCCGGTTGTGTTCGCGCTCCAAGGAGGAGGGAGGGAGAAATAATGCACATCTCTCTCCCCTGTCCCCTCATCCATAAGTGGTTACGGCTGTTTCCATCAGCCTCTGGGCATGGGCTGTCTGCGATGACACTCTCCATCAACCCAAACAGACAGTCATTAGCCGGGTGGCTCTCTCTCTCTCTCTCTCCTGCTGCTGCTGCCCTGGTTTTCATCACAGTTAGTGTGAGGGACAAAGACAAACTTGGGTCTCTAAGGGCTGTGAAGGGCTCATTCCACAGGCAGGGCTTTTCTCCCCAGTGTGCTGGCTGTGTACACCTCCTTTCCATAATAAGGGCATAACATCTGACTACATTTGTCCCCAGAGTTTAATAAAGATCAGCGCTGACAGGCAGTAAACCAACACAACCACCCACAAGCCTCCAGGCAAGGGCCACAACCCCGGCCTACCTCCTCCCACCTCTCCCTCTCTCTCTGTCCTCTTATCGTTGCCTGTGCAGTTTTAGTCTTTCTGCGGATGGGTAGACCTCGGGTTTGAAAACCAAAACCATCTCCCACTTGTACAGAACAATGGCTGAGCAGTCAGAGCCCTGAAGTAGCTCCATGCCTCCCCGCCGATGGGAATGCTTTGAACATGCGGACTGTGTTGATGCCGTGCATTACATACTTCTCTGAAGCAGTGCCACTCTTCACACCCACTTGCACCTGTCAGTAATAGATCATATGGACAATAAAGGAAACAATATGGCTGGATGCTCTCATTGCATTGTGCCTTTTGTGTTTTCCACTTTATGCTTATGCACAAGCTCTCAAGCAGTTACCTGGATGCGATAGTACAAACATAAGAGGAAAGTGTTTAAGCTTGTTACTGCATGGTGACTTCTCAGCAGGCAGCTCTGTGTCAAATTTATCTATTTTTATAACCAAGCCTACTTTCTATGAACGACTTGTGAAATATCTCCCAATCTCCGTGTCCTCTTTCGCCATCTCCTCTCTCCCTCTTATGGCCCTTCAATTTCATCATACCCACATCATTCTCCTGCACATTCCCAGCATCGTCACCGTCCACATCATCAGCTCCATCATCTTCATAAGCCTGGTGGCCATGACCCTTTATTCACTCCAGTGGGCATAAAGCTTATAGACAGCTTTACAGGAGAGGCCCACACTCTCTAACCTCCAGAATCCTAACTGAATAGCAGATGGGCTCAGCTTTGTGTGTCTTTTTATTAGCTCTCCTAAATCAACACCTAACAATGCATGGAGAGAGCGAGAAAGAGAGGGGAATTGATTTCTTCCATCAACCAGTTGCCTCGAGGTGGGTAGGAGGTGGTCAGGGGGTAAAGGGTGAGGGGTGACACAAGGGCGGAGATGACTGGTTATGACTTGACTTCAATTTCCTGTGTGGGGAGCTGTGCACATGAAGCCAGACCAGACAGTATGCAGAAAATATGAGCCAGCTCTGTTTCGCATTTCACTCCAATTTGTCATAGACACTTCATTTCACCGCAAACTGTCTGGTCTTGTGTATAAAACATCCTGTATAAGCACAAGTGTAGAGACCATTCATGTGTCAGGATCGAGCTGCATTAGATATCATTGTTTAAATCTCCATCATAGCTCTATCACATTTCCATCATAAGCTGCTTACATTGAAATCCCTTCCCTGTTTGGATGTACTGTCCACTCCATCACCATTCACTTGATCTACCATCAGCCAGTCATCAGAGGTCTCTCAGACAGATGAGATTGTCTATATTCTGAGTCTCTTTCTTAGTAGTGCCTTCATCCTGCCTGTGCCTAACCACGTGTAAAGTAAATAGCCATAAATCGTTAACCAGAACCACTCAGTTAACATCAGGCTAGCCAAGTCACAGTCCAGTGCATGATTGTCCTTTAAGTACAGTGATGATATGGAGATTA
Organism: Caranx ignobilis; assembly: GCA_021432705.1. Classification (NCBI taxonomy): domain Eukaryota; kingdom Metazoa; phylum Chordata; class Actinopteri; order Carangiformes; family Carangidae; genus Caranx; species Caranx ignobilis. The sequence goes on from MU269985.1 coordinate 11,182,739, forward strand.
TGCTCATCCCTCAGGGTACATTCGCATCACAGTGTGATACAGTGGCTTCCACATCCCGTCCAGTTTTTAGAGCAAGGGAGGGAAATTTATGCGCAGAGTTCGACAATAACTGTGCATCACTTTCTGTCAGCTTGTAGGAAGGTTATAAGATTGTACTATTAATGCTGTCGGTGTGTGCAGAGAAAAGTCAGTGTATTGAGCTGCTTTCACGGGGAGGAGATTTAGAGTCTCTCAACCTGCCTCCACAGTCTCTGGATCTATCGGGTTAGCTGCATTAAGTGGCACTGCATTAGTGCAGTGGATTGTTGTTTCCCCGCTGTTTCACTCCTCCTGATCACCTCTGAGCTTCCAGGGAGCAAAGGCCTCATAAACATTTATGTATGGGCTGTGGGCTCCTGTCATGGGCCGCGACTCCACTGGGCAGAAGCCTTGTGCCCCTTTATGCCTCTTAAGAGACTGTCTTTTGTGTGTGTGTGTTTGTTTGTTTCCCTAAAACAGAGAAAGTTATGCTCCACTCTCACTCAGGATTTGAATAGTTCACTGATAGCTGTGTGAGCCTCCGGCTGCCAGGAGGAGGTATTTATTTTCACATTTGGTGGCTCATCGTATGTTTTCATGCTGGGACACTTATCATATGTAAATTGTATAGCTTTGAGCACTAGAGTGCCCTCAGCTGTTGCTGTCTTTTGTCGTTCCTCCCAAGCGGAGATGGACACACTGGGGAGCCCTCTCACAGATGAAACAGAAGGACACAACACCACTGGACGACATGTCTAAAAGCAGCCACAAGCTGACATTTTCTCGGTGACACGTTCCACTTGTTATTTCTCATGAAGAATGCCTCTGTGGGGTCTTTTACTAATCCAGCTGAGCTTTACTTCCCCAGCAGACACTGTGAAGTGAGCACACGCCTGGTGAACCTGATCAGCAGTCTTAAGTTGCATGCAGGCGAAGCATCTCAGTCTAAACAAACAACCGTTCCTAAAAGGGAAGTGGTTAAGGCAGGGAGTGAGGGTCCCAGAGGGCAGCAGGGGACCACACTGGTAGCAGACCACATGACGCACATGGAAAATATGAACAACACACAGGAAATCCTTTCAAAAAAAACAGATAGTGAGATATTCTTCAGATGAACATGTTACATATATTAGGTGGGTGTGTGTGGGGGGATATTGTGCATGAAGTTAAAGCCTCTCTTTTGTGTGTGCTCTCTCTCCAGGACCCTGGATATGCAACTTTTCTCTTTGAGCAGCTCCAAACACCTGGGAGCCACGAAGCAGGCATCAGCTGTTGCCAAGTTTGCTCGACGCCTCTGCACCAGCTGAAGCAGGAGGCCCTGCAGACACTCCATGCTCCTGTCCTCACCTTCAGCTCTGACATGGCAGCCCTGCCCACTGCATCCTTCTTACCGCAGCCTTCCAGATTCACCCTGTCGTCCTCAAATGTCCATGCAAAACAAATGTCCAAAGGCCAAACCGTCAGCCACAATGTCCTGCCCCTGGGGGAACGGCATCGTGTGCCAGGCTGGTCGCAGAGCCCCTCACTGTCTGCGGGGCCCAAGACCAGCGTCCAGGTGACAGTGGCAGGAGGGCAGCTCACTGGGTCCCTGAACTCTGTCACCATCCAGGCTCAGCAGTACCTTGAGGGCATGTGGAGTATCTCCAGGGTCAATAACTTCCTCCCTCAGCCTCGACCGGTAAATCTTTAATGTGCCCATTTTCACTTTTGTTTTACATTTCATGCATTTAGGGACAATTTCCTTTTCAAACAGTGCATAATATAACAAGCTTAAATTCCTACAGGAGCAAAACTTTGACTACATGACTTCTCTTTGAATTCAATCAACATAAATTAATTTTAAACATTTGCATACCGGCCCTTTTTTTGCTCATCAGGTCAGGTCTTGTCAATACAACTGTTATATTTCAGACTTTAGAAAAAATGAAGACCTGCAGAGAATTTGTGAGTCAGGACTCTGCAGGAGCGCTGACCTCTCATTCCTCAGTAGTCAAGGAGCCTGAGTGATCTGAGGTCAGAGGTCATCGCAACACTAATCTGCTGACCTCCTCCTCAAGGGCATTTGAAATGACCACCCCACAGCGTCACCATAACTCCTCTCCCATGTTGGATAAGCATTACCCTGTGCTTTGTTTGATGTCCAAGAGACTCAGAAAGGTCCTGGGTTTTTTGCCCCCGGTGTCATGAGAGCTAATGATTAGTCTGCTGCATCATTAATCATTAGTCATGCTGTACCCTGTTTATGATGTTTCATTATTAAGTTGCTCATTTGTGCAGTTTTTATGAGTAATATGAGCCCAGCAGTGAACGCTCAAAGTGTCTGACAGTGATTGTACATCTGGCTTCTGATATTAAGGTGTCATTGTTACTGACGTGTGTCCCCTGCACTGACGGGAACAGCTGGCCTCAGACCTGATTGACAAACATCTGTGACATTCTACACCAGGTAGACTGTGTGTATGGACCAAACAGCATGCGCTTGCGTCGTCCAGTCTTTTTCAGTTTAATATTTCCCATCAGATTTATAAAATGTGAATTTTGCCATTTCTTTTCCAACTGTGTGGATAACTGCAGCCTGTCATGGGTCTTGGCAGTGCTAGGTCCTTCCTTTCTGCTCTGAAAATTGAAGACAGATTCTCTCTCCTCCCTTTAATGTCAACAAGTGCCTGTAGAGATGGTTTATGGGAGGCCATCAAAAGCTTTTAACTGCATGTACGCAATCCAGGCCAAATCAAACGGCCTGGCACAGAAGGGAGCGGCTGACTTGTGTTCTCCATCTATGTGTCTAAAAGCAATTAGTGGCTCTTGGAGCTTGGATGAGTTGCTCAATGCCACATAACTGAGGTTGGCGCCCTCCTCGGACAGAGAAAAATGTCCCCTCAGGACATGAAGTCACGAAACGCAGCAGAAATGTGTGTTATTTTCTCAGGCTTGTTTCTTTCATTAAAGCCAGATCCTTCAGAATGACAAAAAACCCGCACCAGCTCTCGAGGGTTGGGAGTTAAACACTGTGCTGAAAGGAACCAGTTTTAATTCATGATTCCCTCTTGGTTTCTTTGTAGGGAAAACACGCAGAGTTGTTCAGACAAAAAAGCTCTGGACTCTGCGTGCATAAAATAAAAATCCTTCAGTGTGTCAACCCAGGGGCCTGGGGCGCTCCCACACACAGTCCATTATAGGGCACCTTGAATCTCCCATTTGGGAAAAGGCTGGTGAACATCTGGAATGATGTTTGTGGTTGTTGGAATTGAAACTATCTGACTCCCTCTTTGTAATTAGCCAACACTGTTTCAGTGTAGCTGCCTTGAATTGAGCATAAGGCACACAAAGACACTTTTCTAAGATGGTCTGATGCATGTCTAGAATCCAATGCAATCCCAACTTTCATAAGTATCTCCTGGTGTTATTGTCTGATTGAATGTAATCCTTCAATCACTTTAGGGGGGACTATGCAAGTCTGGTCGCTTTTCTGCTGATTTGCTAACCCTCCTCCTGGCCATGTGCATTTGTTTTCAATGATGCCGGTGAGAAAGCAATCAAAAAGAGTGGCGGATAATGTTAATTATCATATACAATGTCACAATGTGTATATTTGTGTAGTCTTATCTGTCATAAACAAGAGATTATGGGCTACAGGGCGTGTTTGTGTTGCGTTGCCGCCGAGACGAGAGCTGGGACACTGGGTCAGATGCACTGATATTGCAGGGTTGGTTTTCGGCCAAGAGACGCTAGGTGGAAGGCAGAAAGCCCCCATTCTCCCTGTAACAAGTTACAAGTCATTTATTTAACCATCACATTTACTCCGAAGTTGTTTAATTAAGGTATAAATGTAGCATAGTTACTCTAAAAATCCTGCAAACTTCCTCTTTAAGTAATCCAGAAAAACACTTAACTAGCAGTGTTATGCAACTATTCAAAATTAGAAACTGATTGAACCAAATTTGCAGTTCTCCCTTTGTGCCATAAAATCCAGGACCACATGTGCGCTAATCTGCAAAGACCAAGTGCTCTTAACCTATGAGAGTTTCCGTTATTGGCCTGCTAGCTGCCTGCTACCAGGCCCCTGCTTCTGTGCCACCAGCAGGATGATCTTGGCCGCTGCCGCTGTGGTGCAGCTGGGCCTGCATGGCAATGAGCCACAGAAAGCTACAACGACAAGAGAAGAAAACGATACAGGAAGGAAAGGGAAGGACAATGTCCACACATGCCAAATTGGGAGACAATTAAAACTGTTGGGCAATTACGTCCTGGCATTTGCTTAAAAATAATGAACACTTTCCGTTGAGAGAGCTGAACATAAAGGCGTATTGTTGAGCTGTTGCGTATGTTAGTCCTTTTCTCTCATGGTAGGACCTCAGTGTTGTTAGAAGTCTGTCCTCACATCAGTTGGTCTCTGTTAGTTACAGAGTCCACCCAAGCCTGACAGGCAGATTAACACAGGGCCTATTTCACCTCAGTAGTAATCGTCTGTTGACCGCTGGGATCAAGGGTCACTGGGGGATCCTGGTGGCCTGTGGGGGAAGATGGTCAGCTGATACGATGCTGGCCTTCTCAGCTCACGTTAGACCTCGCTGGAAGGACGAGCTCTTTTCTCTCCACTCCTCCCTGCACTTTCTCCATTATGTTCAGGTCTGTCTCCCTCCCTCCCTTTTTCTGTCTTTTCTTTCCAGTGGCCAACCAAGGCTAAGGGATCAGGGCGGGCTGGGGGTTAAAGGGTGGAAGGCCAGCTCATTACTGACTCTCAGTGCAAACGGCCTAGCACACATGGCTCCACTGACACTGCCTAATTACCTGACCGGGGGATAGATTGTACTGTTCAGCCAGAATCAGGGCCAGTCCAGGTCCAAGGCTAGAGAGAGCATCTTGGCTGAGGGGCTTAAGTCCCCAGTCTTAATACCAGGGGGAATACTCTTTGATAGGCACTGTGATGAGCTCAAGTGTGTGTGTGCATGCTTGTGTGCACCTATATGTCTGTAGATTTCCCTTTAAGAGCCCACAGCCCACCCCAGCCATGACCAGCTGTCCCAGTGCTGTGTGCTGCTGAAAATTCACTGCCACTTGATTTTAAAAACCGACACAGCATTAGCTCAATCAGTGACAGATTTGATGAGCTATACACATCAGCTTCCTGTACGGCTGCATGTGAAGTGGTCTAGTCTTCCATGCCAGAGTGTAATGGGTCTACTTCCCTGGAATGTGCCAAGTTCCTAACCTGTCACCCACACCAGCATGGTGTGAGGCTTTCCGCTCCGGCTGCTGCGTGAGGATCTGTCTTTGGCTCATTTCAGTTTGCAGCCAGTTTTTCCGTGGTGTTCTTCTTGAGTCATAACTTCACACACCGCAGCTTGATATCAAACTTAGCCTCCATGATGAAGTCTCAAGAGAGCAAAACCAGACCTCCAAAGCAAGAATGTTGATGCTTAACTCTTCTAACAAGCTCAGACGGAAGAAATGGGAATTCATGACATGCACTTGCGCTGCAGGTCCACGGTTTGACAAATGGTCAGCGAAGCTTTTCTTGGAGAAGACAATGCACTCGTGCTTTAATATAGCAACCTGCTTGTACGGCTAACAGCGGCGGCGCTCTGCAGAGCAAAAGCTAAGCCTCTCATGTGAATGTCAGAATGTAAGTATGCCCTCACATCCTGATGTATAGCGTTCACATGTCAGGCCTGGCATATAAATAGTACAGCTGTCATCCCATTCTGACAAATGGCAGATAGGGGAAGGCCAGACACTTTATAAAAAAGATTGTAAAGGATGTTATTTTAGTTGCCAAACATGAATCTAGGGCAAACACTGGGGTGGTAAATATGCAGAGGGCCTGAACTGTATTTATAATACATATATTACACAAGTCAAATGACACTGAGGCTGCAGCATTGTGTGTGCTCAACTCAAGGTCGTTGCTGATTGCACAATGTTCATGTGTCAGTGTTATAAATGTTTTTAGGAAAACTCTGGCTTTTATTTATTTAATTTCCGATGTTGAAAACCCACAGAACCGGTTCTTGTCAGCTGCTATTGATCATTGTCCTGCAGGATAAACTAGCGGCTCCGGTGGGGATTAACCTTTTGTCAGTGTGGTGACTCTAGCTGAAGTTGGCTTTTGCCTTGTATAATTAGCTCTCTGCACTCTTTGTGTTGCCCTATAAGCAACAACTAACCCACTGAAGGCTTAACCTTGATGTCTCATGTCCAGCAAGCCGCACCACTATTTACTTCAACTTTTAACAGCAACAGAGGACAGGAAGGTTCAGTGTATGAATGGCCTCTGTTCGTTTGAAATACATGTAGGCATTTGTAGCTTTCCATACAGGGACTTGACTTACATGCTCTACTCTTCCATATATACGTAACTGATTAGAGATGCTGCAGCAATGTGTCACATATATCAGTGTAGATGTACAGCTTTAGCTTTGGCATTAGTTACCAGAACTAATTAATTACCAGAACTTGAGCATCACATTTTATTCCTGTTCAATAATCAGGCTTCCAGAGGAGAGTGTGCACATGCAAGCACAATTCAGGTACCTCATAAACATTTTAGCTGGGACAAATCTCTCCTGGCACACGATGGTTGATTGTTTATTCCCTTTGAAACTCTCTCTTAGATAGTCTGACTCAAGCTGCAGGATGACACGTTCCTCACTCCTGATGCATAAAGTGCCAAATTAGCCATGGACTTACAGATATAATCGAGAGCAGAGTGAAGTAAATCGCTGGTGATTTAATTACTAATTAAATGTGGGTTATCACTTAATTACAGTAGGCTATAACTAGAGCAACCTCGAGAGTGTTGCCAGAATCAATGAATGGTGCAGCATCCTCGCCGTTCTGTGGGGAGCTTTCTGCTGTGGATACTGCTGACTCCCGCTAACCAGAGCTGGCTGCAGCAGCTGCCCGTCCATCTGTGGCAGAGGGGAAGCAAATGGAGTGGAAGGAAGGTGGACAGGAGTGATAAAACCTGTAAGTGTTGGCTGTGGTCTTATCTCTGTATCTGTGTGTCAACAGACTCAGGGTTTGATGGGGGATGCAGACAGGGGTGTTACACCCTCAGAGGCCCCGATCACCACCATGACCACCACCAGCAGCAACAGCAGCAGCACCCTGACGCCCTGCCGACTGAGGAGCTCCAACCAACCAGGACTCCCAGTGCCCGTCACCAGTACCTCCACCTCCCCCTCTCCTTCCTCATCTGCAGCAGCCTCCTTCTTCATTAGGTAAGCACCTCCCCCCTCCTGTCAAATCACACCACATTTGAGCCTGTCAAAGCATAGAGAGATTACACCGAGTTGTTGTGGTGTTAAATGAAGTGTTTAGTGTTTTCGCTGGTGTGCATACACACCTGCATGAATTCAGGCTCCGGTGTGTGTAGGTGTACAGTACGTGAAGAGAGCTTTAGAAAAGATGTGCACAGACTCGCCTTCAAATGTCTGCTGAAGGTCATGGTTCATGGTGTTAACATCCATGTGGGGCACCCATTCCATGGAGATGTTGTTCTTGCCATGCTTGAATTATAGCATGCCTTGGGATATGCACCATCATGGGACTAAATGAACCTTTAGTTACAGGCACCAGTGCCCATGAATGGATAATAGAATTACATAATTCGATATGAAGAGTGAGTGTCTCACGCAGGGGCTTAGGTTAAAGCTGAGTATTGTCCTGAGGTATTTCATGTTTAGTTATTTTTCTCTCTTTGTTTTGCTTCTTCAAATTAAAACAGCTTCTCTGGTTTTTTCAGCTTGAGACAGCTGCGTATTCCCTCCTCCTGCAGCTGCAGTGCAGGGCTCTTATTCTGTAATTCAGTGAAACCATTTGGCCCCAGTGTATTTCAGGCTCAGGGAGGCTTTTTCAGCACTGCTTGGCTCTGGTGTTGGTGTTGCCCCGGAGAATACTTCACTCTCTCCAGGCGGGTAGATGGCTGGTGCAGTGTGCTGTATTGTCATTGATAGATTCCCAGGCAGGCTGGTCAGTGCATGCGTTCCCTCCCTCTGCTCTCCGAGGAGTGCTATGTCATAATGAATGTTGGCGAAAGGGAAGGTGGCTAAGAATGATGCATGGGGCCATTGAAGCTCTGCACCACAGGAGGTGAAGGGACTTGTGGAGTGTGACAGGAAGCCTGTGGGGGATTGGTGTGGAGCTTAGGTTTTCTCCAAGCACCCCCAAATGGAGTTTGTCTTGCCAGCTTTCACAGGGTCGCAATATATGAGTGGGACCATGAGACCTCTCCACTGGCAAAGGAGACATTCCACTAAATATGCAACTTCCTGTGTATCTCGCTTTCCTTTCCAAGAGCAGTGGGTTTGAATAACACCAAGGTGTGGCCCTTTGCTAGACAGGGTTAATTCCTGACACTGATTTATTGGTTCTTATGTTTTCTTTGGACCTGAACTCAAAAAGAGTCGCTTAAAGAGCCGTGTCTAGCCAGCCAGGGTGGGCTAAACGCAGGGAAAAAGAGGGAGGTGGTCTTGTTTTTTCCCTTGCAGCAGGTCCTGGTGGAGCAGAGCGGGTGCGAGTGGGGGCGGTTGTAGGTGGAAGTACAGTGAAGGGTTCCACCTTTCATTTCATCCTAAAGATAATTTGCTGCCAAGAATGTGGTGTTTTACTTGGCCCAGAGAAACACAACGATGATGGTCCAGCCTCTCATGGCATCACATCTCCCATTCAGAGAGAAAGGGTGGTGGAGGCGCACTGTGCTTGATTTGAAGCACACCCACTTCCTGACCCTCTGCAGCTGCAACAGGAATATCATCATCATCATCATCATCCTCCTCATCATAATCATCATCTTTCTCACATTGATGTTTCATTTTGTTTTTTGTGGATCACTGCTGATTGAAATGAACACCCCCCCCCAAATTAAAAAAAAAAAAAAATCAAACAGAACTGAATCAATCAACAGTTTTGTTTTCTCTCAGCTCTGGTAACGCTCTGCTTGAAAAAAAAAAGAAAAAAAAGAAAGTGATGAAATTAGCGTCCTTCATGTTTTAGGCCTGATTGAAAACTCTTATCTGATTAGTATTCTGTTTTGTTCTCGAAAGATACAATTAGTGGGATGCATGTGGAAATCCTGAGAGCTCAGGATGTAGGAACGGAATAACCAAACAGCCGTTTCTACCCCGATGGAGTGGAGAAGGCTCCTTAGACACTTGTCTGACATTCACTAACACTGTTCCACTCTGAGATGAAATTTTAATTAGAACGCAATTAGCCCGAGCCCATTCACTGTTGTAGCTAGCTCGCTGCTGAAAGAAAAAAAAAAAAACAGTCTGATGAACTAAAACGGTTCATTGTTTAATTTTTCATTGGAAAAATAAGTCAACCATTCAGCTGCGTTTTTTTAAAGCATTTAATTTGTTTCATTTAAGATGGCTACTGAGTTGAAAAATCATTTTAGCAGAAATGTCGATTTGGTAACCAAGGGGTCCACCAGGTTGGACTCACATTTTTGCCGTGCAAGACAGTAATGTGTCCCCTCAGATTAATTATTTGTGACCCTGAACCACTTAATTGTGCATCACTTAATTCTTTTTAAAGGCTAATGATGAACATGAACATACACATTGTTTTAGTTAGTTAGTGGTAAAAGCAACAAATAACTCCAAATTTGTAGTATTAAGTCAATGCATTCAGCACTTTTGCACCTCATCCAACAGAGCATTGTATAAACATATATATTAACGGTGAGTGAATTACTGATTTAAGAGCAGTGGTCATTAATTTAATGAAACAAATTCTGTTTTTAGAAAATCTGTGATTACACAATGAGTGCATCTTTTAAAGCATTTTCCTCTCATCCTGCTTCCTGTCTCTGGTCATTGTGCAAACTAGCCTGAAACACAGATGACCCCGAGGTCCATGATGACCTGATGGTAATTAGAGTGACTATACAGTCACAAGGAGACAGGAAGAGTCAAAGGTCAAACTTTGACCGGAGGGTGTGTGTGTGGGTGTGCATGCGTGCATATCATTATGTGTATGTGTACAGCAGTATATGACATCGGGGTGGGGGGGTAATGAATTTAGGGCCATGTGTTCAGCTGACTCCCACGTTAAGCGCTGATTGCCTTGTGACAGAGCATATGATTAGTGTATTGACACAGCATTGTGTAATGAAGCCAGGCAGAGCTCACAGTGGGGGCTAGGCGGTGTGGCTAACTGCCGCCTCACAGATCCCTCTACCCATCTCTCTGTTCCATTAACACCTGCTGATTGTGACGGTGTGTTTATTACCCACCGGGGCCCGTGGGATTTTTCAGTGCACACTGCTGAGCGGAGTCGACTGCTCAGTTTGTGGTCTACTTTGCTCTGTGTGCTTATTTCAGCACAGCAGCATGAGACATTACCCATGGCCTATTGTTGGTGTATTTTTGTTTGGAGGGGGAGCTAGTCTATTTTTCACTTTGCAGCCACATACTAATCATACTCAGGAGAGGGATGGTTGACTTGCTGAAAAGATACAGGGAGGTAACAAATCGAAGAGTCCAGAAGACCTTGAAGGAGGAGAAGGAGGAGGAGATTCAGGGACGTTCGACTTCAGAGGTGGCATCCAGACAGGCGGGCAGGCTGCTGCAGGGGCAGGGCGGACAGCTGTTTGCTGGAATGTGGCCCCAAAGGAGTTTTAGGAGGAAGCGGTTTTATGGTCGCTCATCGTCCGCCCTGCAGCTGCTGCCCAGGTGAGTGTTTGTGCACTAATGACTGTGATTGTGCACAAGGAATCCTCCTGTAATTGTGGCAGCGTGGCCATTCAGCTCAGGTTCTCCTGCAAAGACCCTGCCTTTGTGTCAGCAACACTCACTCTGTACTGCATCCCCCCCAGGCTGCTCTGAGTAACCACAGACAGACGTCATTGGCCAGTGGAAATAAAATGTGACTGATTTTCTTTCCAAAGTGCTGATTGGAAAAATCAGGAAGTTGAAAAAAGCCCCCATACGCCACTGGACTAGAATTTAGACAGAGGGAAGGAGAAGTGGCATCTCCTCAACACTGAAGCGCTGCAGGATAACAAGTGCTTGTTCATGTTCAGAATTGAATAACATTTGATGATTTGCCGTAGTCCAGCGTCTAATCATGTGTATGGTCTGAGTGTTTCTGAAGTTTCCATGAGAACCTCTGCCACTCAGTACACCCTGTTTGTTTCCAACAGAAGTGCTAGTATGTGTTGCTGGGGTAAATACAGCAGTTCTGACTTTTTTCATGGCAGCAGTGATCCATACAGAAGGGCTTCAAGCTGACAAAAGCCCAGGACACTGGTGTGTTTGGTTGGCTGTGTTGTGATTGACGGCAGGGATCTCTGTCACTGGCAAATAGGCAGGGCAGATTATGTGGAGCAGAGGGGACGAGTGAGCACACTGGATGTGGCCCACATGGCAGGGGGATAAAGATACAGAGCGGGACTGGAGCTGCCTGGGACGAGCGTGCTTGTAAATGTTGTCATTCAGACGGCATCCTCGGGCTGATGCTCCATTTTGACAGCATCAGGAGCAGGAGGTCTGCGCCTGTGGAGAAGAAAATCGGATTCACTACCATGGGAGTCAAGTAAGTTTTGCTGTACACTGGCAGCACCGTGCTAACTTGGATATGTGACACTCCTTCTGTGTGTGTTTGTGTAGTAAGGTGTAGCAAACGCACATTCGGGTGTCGTTTTTTTTTTGTTTCTGCCTGGTGAGCTGTGGTGTCTTTTTTGCTTTTCCCTCTTTTCCCTTTCTTCCTCTCTCACTTTCACTTCCTGTGCCGCTCTCTCTCTCTTTTCCACTCTGTGGATTGTGTGGTTTTGTGCAGTGGAGCTTGTTGGAGTTGGACTGCCTGCTCCCCGGAGGTGAAAGGGTAATGGTTTTGTGAAATCCTCCTGCAAAAGTACGAAATTGAGGAGAATATATAGCATGGCAGGAAACATATTCCTGAAATCCTGGCTCCATTTTCAGGAAACAACCACAATGGAGCTGAAATGTTAATTGTACTGCTACCTCCAGAGCCTGACAAATGACAACTGATTCATATTAATCTGTTGAATCTGAGCAACACATGCCCAGGGCAGCGAATGGCTCATCAGAAGTATTGAGTGGGTGGATGGTTGAGCTGCTCTGTGGTATTTGTCTTTGTTTACTGTCGGATAAAACACCAGCTGGTACTTTGCTGCCATAATCAGGCTGATGGGACTAATGGCTGGCTCTGTGCAGTGGCAGACTCAGTGGTAGCACCAGCTGAGGTCATGCAGGCGCTGCAGCATCTAGATAAGCCCAGGTGCGAATCCATCCAAGGCCTGTCAGGCGCCGTCAAGGCTGAGGTGTTGATGGAGATCCAGCCCGGCCTTGCAGCCTCAGGGATCTCCAGCAGGTACATACATCCCACTACCCTCATGTACCCTCTGACTCTCAAACAGCGATAGGTTGCCTCTCTCTCTGACTCATAATCCTCCATGATTCACGGGTAACAGATCTCATTGTTTTCTGGCAGATTGAATCTGTACTGTATCAAATGTTAGCGTGGAGGTGATGTTGATGCAGCCTGAGTGACTCGTATATAATGCATGCTCCACAGGGGTGAAGGCTGAATATTACATGACAAATTCTGATTTCGATTCTCTGTGTTACTCTTCATATAATCTGACTTCAGTGATTTCACTGTGGTTGATGTCCTTGCCTCTTCCTGGGTGTCTGCATATTCGCCTGTTCCCTGGGATATGATAACGTTGTGTGATAGTGCTTTGCCCCCTGCAGCAGGAGGGTTATTGGCACTGTTGTGATGGGCGACCCAGAATCACTTGTGCCTGTCATCATGGATAGCGAACAGCTCCAGTGATGGAGGAGAAAGAAAAAGCCAAGGGTTCGGTGCAGTCTGCGTGAGGGATAACCCCGTGCCCTTTCCCCTGTTCCCCCAAATGAATCCCTGAGTCAGGAAGTCTGTCTGGCCCACTCACATAGCCTGCAGGGGGGCGACGAGGAGGGGGGGGCTGACAAACAAAGAGCCGAAGCGCTGACTCAAGCCTGTGCACTCACCCTGGGTCCACGTGCACTAAGCCCTGAGGGAAGAGGGGAAAGCACGGCTGTCCACTCCTGACAGATTCCTTTCACACATGGTGAAATGAGAGGATGTGGAGCACAGACCTCTGTCCCGCAGGCTTGTTCGGTTAACAGTGCTGCCTTTTTATTTCAGCATGCTGTTATGGGTCGACCAAAAAACCCAGTTTGTGTGAGAATAGTTGAATGTGGGCAGAGAGGTCACGCCCTCAGCATCAAACCATTTCCAGTTCCGTTAGCCTGCCCACTTTGAGCGTTCCCCATTCAGCTGTATAATGACTAGAGTTGCCCACAGGGCTTCATGATCACTACATTAGTGTTATGTTATCATGTCCAATGCTGCAAATTCTTTAACCCCTAGCCTGTTGAATGGATATTATGCGTTACGCCTGTGGGAGCTGAGAGATGCCATCTAAACCTCCTTAGTGCCCCTCAGTGAAAGACATGCAAATGGACTCTATTATGTTTATCATTATAACCGCAGTGACTTTTGCATTATGGCTGAGGCGCAGTGTGAGAGTGTGGTGGAATAAAGAAGAGCGAATTGCAATAGCTGGTGGCGGGGAATTGCATTGAGGAGTTTCATGACCTATTGTGTGTAGACGGAGAGGAGAGACAGTGGCCTCCTGCTCCAGCGAGCTGCTCTTATGTCTCTACAATCCAGAGAAACAAAGATGGCTCCTGGTGGGGCCAAAGCATCACTGCTCCTCGGTGCTCAGCCACGTCATGGCCTTCTATTCAACATGAATAACTAACAGCTGTCCAATCAGTGCTTGTAGGTTGATTTCCCCAAACGGTAGTGCTTTATTTTTTATTTTCAGAAACGCACACAAGCAGCCGCTCCATGCTGATGGGGACGGGCCCAGCTTTTTACGGGTGGAGATCAGATTACCGTCGAGGATAAGGCCATTGTCAGGGCAGGTGCTTTGGTGTTTACCTCATCACCCACAGCTTCAATAGTTGAACCATTTCACCATGTTCACACGCTGTAGATTGTTGACACTTTATTATTTGCAAACGCACACATTTTGCTTCACTGTAAATTGGCACAATATATTCACAAACAGCTACATTATGACTCTGGGGAGACATAATAGTGCTTCTAGTACATATTCCACATATTTGCACCACAATGTGCGCCTTAGTGGAGAGTTAGAAAAGATTAAGAGTTTTTGTGCAGCACATTACGCCCTCGACCCGCTCTCCTCCATGAACAAATGACAGAAGGCAGAAGCTTGTGTAGTACACGTGAAAAAAAACACACACACTGTATCACACTAAAAGTAGCAAGGAGGATTTATCTCCTCAGCGTTTCTGTGGCTGCTTTCTGCACATCGCCGTGAATGGAGCGGATTATAGTTTGTAATCGGTTCATGACCCAGCACGTGAGAGCCAGATGTAGTGCGCTAAAAATCCCATTATCCCCATACGCTCTATGTGGCCCAGTGTGTGTTGCGCTGTGTATTTCTGTGGTTGACTTTATGAGTGTGTGATACAGGATAAACTGCTTAGCTTGAATAATGCGGTTGTAGTCGCTAACGTCTTAGTGGTGGTTCTCAGGGACACATTTCCCATGTGGTTGGGCTCCGTTTACAGTTTTTCCCTCCATCCTGCACCTTACATCATGACTTTTGACAGTACAGCTCATTTCGCTTGACTTGGACCCTCTCTAGTTTTGCTGGATTACCCGTTGATTTGAATATAGATGAAAGATCAAAAAACACGTGTTAAAACTTCTCTCCTCCTCCCCCACCACCCCGTGTCCTGTCTCTCTGGACGACCCACTGATTAATCACCCCCAAATGTTCTCAGCAGCCTGCGGGCCTGTTTGTTGTGATAGCCTCTGTGTGGAGAAGTGCAAATAAATAATCGCTAGGTGTCTTACCCTGGCGGCAAGTGATTAATGAAGCGGTGAAGTAGAGCAGAAGTATGCTGGCTCACCTCTCTGTCTGTCTGTCCCACACTCATCAAGCTCTGAAGTTATTCTCCATTCTGATTGGAGGTTATGTGTTAATCTGAGACAACAATATATCCAAGAGTCCTCATTCATTTCTTCTATATTCAGTGAACTGCCTCCACTGTGTGCTGAAAGCGATTTCCGAGACAGGAAACGTCACTCAGGTGGTGATGACTTGATGTGAGCGCCAAGACTTCTTCCCGACATGCCCTGAGCAGAACAGCCTTCCTGAGGTTTTCAAGGGAAGATGTGGGTGGGATGGTGGGTGAACCGGAGTTCAACATGTGTATGGAGAGAGTGAAGTTATTCCAGATTCTCTCCAGCCTTGGAGAGAGGAGCGTAGCAAAATACCTGGAGCAGTGTCTGAGGAGCAGAGTGAAAATACACTGAAAGAGATGAAAGCAGCTGTTAATCTTTGTCAGCAGTGCCAGGGGTGGGGAGGCTGCAGTCTGCAGAGCAGGGGAAAAACATGTCTTCATTATCATCTGTCACCCATCAGCTGAAAAGTGAATTTTCTTCCAAGACTTTTATTTTTGCTGCCTGAACCAATTTTGACGCAATAGCTGAGGGTTTTCTTTTCCCCGCTGGCTTCTAACACTGCAGCTTTCTGGAGGAAGCTGCTAAACAAGTTTGGTCCGTTGCTAGAGACTTTCCTTTGAGGACCTTTTGACTCTCATTGCAGGCATTTTCAATTATTTCCTCTGGGGGCCTTTAATTGGCCCCTTAACTCATTGACTGACAAATGAGTCCTGCTGAGTTAAGTCCTGTGCATTGTTCCCCCCTCCACATGGCCTAATGTTTTAGCTAGTTAGGGTCATATTAGCAAGATGTGTTGCTGAATGCCATGATGAACAATGAGCTGAACTATAAATAGAACTACAGCCCCTGACTTTTACCCTAAATGCCCTTCCTGTGTCTTAAGCCCCTCCACTGTAGGTAGATGACTGGAAACACAGTACTTTATGGGTGGGGCATTAAACACAAACACTGGAAGGTTCTACCGCAAGAAGGGTTTGTCACACACTGTGGATCATTACCACGCCAAGAAAATATTCCCTCCTCCATCATTGTGGCATAAACCTTGGCGTAGACACAGAGCACCTTCTTTGCAAAGTCCTGTGGGAGGTGAGGGCCTGCTGGCATGAGCCTCTTCTTCTTGATGTGATGTCCAAAGGCACAGAGGATAAACCTGCTTAACACAGTTCCCTTGATAGGCTGACGAAGAGGAACAAAGAAAGTGCTTTTACTTCGGTGTTGATACAAGCCAGTGCTTAAATCTACTGTTGCTTACCCTGATGTACTGTAGCAACATACCAGGCTTTCTTGAATATTGATGAGTTTTTTTTTTTTTTTTTCACAATTTGGCGCCAACTGTTCCATTTATTCTTGGCCGACTGGGGATTCCCATCTTTGGGAATAAAGCAATTCCAAGCTGGCGGTGGCGTAGCCCCAGTGATCATTTTTGCCTGTTTCTTTCTCAGGCAGAAAATGATTTACCTCCTCATGGACATCGCCTCGCCGGCACAGAGCCAGGCCCACTGATCGAAGAGAGGACTTGACTCTGCACCCTGCTGCTCCCTCTCTCACTGCCTCCTTCTTTCTATCTCACCTGCCTACTTCCTCCTACTGGCTGTGTTTGGACTGTCTCCTTTCTGTCTCCTTTTCCATCTCACTGATCGGCAATTTATTATTTTTTCATCGCCGCCTTTACCCTCTGCACAGATTCTTCCCCCCATTCCCACTAGCACTCTTTCTTCTTCTTTCTTTCAAATGATCCCTCGTTATTCAAGCTATTCTCCAGAGGATGCCCTAATCCCTCATTTTCCACCTCAGTCCACAGACTGTTTCAAAAGAGTTCAGAGGAGATGGCGACAGAACATGTTTGCAAACCTTGGGTAGAATTT